>OX465579.1:38419949-39690926 GCA_950022655.1 Alentia gelatinosa | reverse complement strand
GATAGATGGCTAATGCAGAATGGTTAGACTGGAATGATATAAATGTGGAGGGTGGTCAAGTAGAGCAAGCAAGCTCGAACAAGGCTGCAGATATGGTGGATGGCCAATGCAGAGTGGGCAGGCTGCAATAAGGCTATACATGTGGTGGGTGGCTGATGAAGAGCAAGCAAGCTCGAGTAAGGCTGTAGATATGGCGGATGGCTAATGCAGAGCAAGCAGTGTGCAATAAGGCTGTAGATGTGGTGGGTGGCAGAATGCAAAGCAGGTAGGCTGCGCTAAGGCTGTAGTTGTAGCGTTGCAGACATGCTGTATTGGTGCAACGGGTAAAGAGCATAGTGGGTGGCTAACAGAGTGGGCGAGCTCTAGTGGGGGAGGAGGGCAGGAAGTAGACGTAGTGGGTGGCTAACAGAGCGGGCAGGCTGGAGCAAACGTCGGCATGGGAGCTCCGGCAGTGTGCGCTGGTGAGGTTCCGGCTTGTCGCGTGCCGCCTGTCCTCAGCCCATCCAATCAGCGCTCATCACGGGAAGTTGAAACAATGGGGCCACGTGCGACCACCGGGAATGAAGGTCGTAAATCAGTGCCGTGCGGGCCGACTGACCCGTTACTCCCGGCGGCCCGCCCTGCCCGTCCCCGCTCTAATCACACACTTTGCATACTGCCATTAAACATCGATAAAACGCGTGCACGTCACCACGCCTCACGCCTCTTGACGCGCGCCGTGACGGAGGACAAAGCCGGGCTGGACGGGCTGATTCCTGTCTGCACGTCTCCCGGCACGTCAGTACAGACTCGTGCCGCCTATCTACTTGCATTCACCGCTTGTCTGACCACGTCTTGGCTGGTGCCTATCACGATCTCCTGCCTGTCCAGGACCTGTCTCTATCTCTGACCGTGGGGTGGGGGAGTGTTGCAGTAATTAGCAGTCGTCACAAACAGGATGGCCTTCAGGGCTGAGGTGCGTCCTCATCATCACAACACAGGTCACAATCCCCCGAGTACTACTCACACCATCAAATGGTCGTGAAAGTTTGGCCGAGCTGAAAATATCCCTTATAATGGTTTATATATGCACATTTAATGTCCTCATACACGATAGGTGTCATATCAAAATAAAGTACCCGGTTTATATGTAAGTACACGTTATTTCAGTTCTCGTTAAATTGGTAATTAGGGCGTTCAATACTTTACGCAATTTGCATATGGATGACCAGAGAGATTGCTAATTCAAAAGAAGAATGCTGTTCAATCATTGCATGTAATGCACATCAATGGTGTGGGATTGATGCTATACATGTGTATATAAAACTGTTCACTGTCAGAATGCGTTTGCTAGAGAATAGACTTGCACGTCATTCACATAAGGGGTGGAGGATTGAGTATATATATGTTCACTCTTATCATCTGTATACGCCTTAATCCCCAGGAAGGAATATCCCGCCGAGTTCAGGTGTTCAGTCTGTTGGCATGCCTCCTGACTATTCTCTGGTGGATCAAACGTGGGATCACGCCCAGGGACAAATTAGAGATTACAGGTGAGGTTTGGGTCGTACCCAAGTGAACCCAAGTCAATCCTCAAATTCCAAGGACGTAGACAAATACCTACATGGCTTTCATGGTATAAGGCAGATAGACACCAAAGGCCATGTTGACAGTTCTACCAAATCCAGATACATTAATCTGGATCAAAATGTGCTAATTTTATGTGTCCCTTTACGGATGTTAACCATTATATAGCCCTTTTCATGAATGCAGGCGCAATAATTGTCAATTCTGCAGGGTACTACTCGATCCATGTCTTCTTCTTACTGTACTTCATATAAATGCTTTTCATCATCCAGCTTATCACAATGTAAAGACTCTAGACTACGTATTGGACAGGTAGATCGTTATGGGTGACTTGTCATAGGAGGAAGGAGGATGGGACTCTAGGTCGGGCTATAGTCAACGTGGGAGCGTCGAAACCCGATACATGCAATTTTTCTTCTGTGCAGAAAATAAAGCAAATTTTACGGGGTTCACGAAATGTAATAACATTTGTACAAACCGTGCTGTTTGTGATGGGTAGGATAGTTCCTGAGGCTTCATGGGTTATTGTTTTGAATGCCACGGAAATGGACACGCGGCTGAAGATCAGTTTAATATATATCTTTTGTACATTTACGAGGTAGTTGCGCCTTTAAACTCGCGACGTTCATCCATCAGAGTCTGATTGCTATCGTAAGCTTCAGACACATTCCGACACTTACAGCCAAGTAAAACACAAAGCACGAGGCCAACTCGGAGTCCTCGGGGTTCTCTATAGTCGCTGGCTATTCAGACAGGACACTTGACAAGATGTTATTGTCGCAACAAACACCGGTCTGACGCTATAGAAGTGTTTAAAACACTGGTGACTTTAGTTAGAGGGCGGTGAGGATCTGTGGTTTACATTCGGAGGGTTGGGTTACACTGATTCAAACATCAGAGCGCTGGGCCCTGGGGTGGCGCCCGCCTGGGTTAGCTGGGTTTGGACGGACTCACTCTGACAGCATGAAGAGGCCGGTTCCGGACTGCCAACGCCCGCAGGCCCCGCCAGCCATGCTCTCCACGGTCTCTTAAGTAGAACCACCCCAGGACCCCCTTGTTGAGTCGTACAGGTAGGCGCTGCAGGATGATTGGTGGTGAGAGGACCCATTGGGAAGGGTACAGAGGGTTCGAGCGGGGTGCGGATGGCTGGCTTAATGGGTGCCAGGCTGAACACGGCCTGTGGAGAGTGGAAGGAGGAGCAGCTTGTATTCATGTGGATGGTTACCCTAAGTGGTGGATTTACGCGTTTTGTTCTCAGATGTAATAGCCATGCCTCTGTTAGACATTGAGAATAATGGAGTGATTACAAGGGACTTGCTCGTGGTTTTCCGAGTTCGGTAGCATAGGGTGGTTATGTCGCTGGAGAAACATTTGTACTGTTCGACCCCGATTTGATTTTCAGCTACAACTTGAGGAAAATTGAACACATATGCGATATTTCATAGGGTAACCGCAAGCCTTAACAATTACAAGCATATCAATGCCTAACGTTATACTAAATACTATATAAAAAACATTTAGCTTACTTATGAAAACGGCACGGTTTAACAGATGATTTAAAGCAGGTTATAGGTGTCAGTAGAACTTACGTAAATAGATACTGCTGCAGTGTGTAATTCCTGCTGGTAGGACTATATTCTTATTAAGAGATCAGGTTATGTGACGCTTTCACCATGGCGCCTTCACCATGGCGCTTTCACCTGGACCAGACTGCAGTCAGGAAACAGGTATTTCATGCATCTGCATGTTGGAAATTGTAACACACCGCCGGTAATACGATTTACACAAGGGTAAACTCAACTCTGTAACCAATATTCATAGCCCAGTGACCTTCTGGCGAACACTGCCACAACCAGCACCAGCACCACCACCATCCCCCCGAACCTCTCCCTGTCAGAGGTGGCGCCAGCATATGGTGAGGAAATTCAACCCTGACAGAGAAATTCAGCGTCGGGTATCAGGCTGCGACCAGGGGGCGGCCACACCACTGATATCAGACACTTTTATCCCTCTCCAAGATGCAGACAAATATTCCCTGTCATAGATCCGCCTTGGCCAATCGCTGCTTGTTTTTCCAAAGGCAGCGAACCATCAATCAGAATTACTTTATCAGAAGTCTACATCTTCAGTGCTGGGTTATAGACATACCTTAAAACAAAGCAGATATCAAAGACTATTTGGAAATGTTCACATGTAAGAATTCCGAATACTCTAGGTAAACATGTGCTTTACCATTTTATAGGAGTCATGTGTTGGCCTCTTTAGAACCACCCATGCATTGACCATGAATAATTGGCTGGAGCTTTGATAGTTTGATTGTACCTCCACAGGTGCATGTTTATCCCTCTAAAGTCGTGGTAATTGGTTCCTTCTTTTGCACTAATAGTTTTAGAGTATGTTAGATGATGTAGCCAGCAATCAGTTTAATGTCATACGGTTGTCGTGCAGGTAAAGAAGTTAAATAATTTTGACAAAAGACAAGTATCATTCGTAATTGACTGTGATTTATGATGACAAGGCTTGTAGCACTAAATGTGAATTCCCCCCCCCCCCCCGTCATTCTCATATGTATTCTTATTTTGTCTAGTCCGTTATCTTAGTTTTAGAAAGGATTTTGCTTGTAAAACATCCGAGATTAAAAAGTAGAAACATTAGAAATATCACCAACGGCATGTGAATATAAGTTTCAAAGGTTGTCAGGAAGGAATATTGATGCTATTTTTTGAGAGATTCTCCGCATATCATTAAGCAGGTGTCTTAGATAACCAAGTACAAAATGCACAAGGTACAGATATAAAACCAAACAGTGCATTGTATAAGCTGTATCTCAGAGCGTTGTATTGAGGAGACCTCTGCTTCTGCGGTCTCTGTTGTTCATCAACACTGCCTCATCTTCTCAGCTCTCTAATCTCCCTGGCTGTCTGCCGGGTCACAGTGGAATAGCATAGCCTGTCGGAACTATTTTCCCACCGTCACCTCGTCAGTGTCCGCAGACCGGTGGCGTCGACCCGCGCGGAACGCTCGGCCGAGTTAAAGAGCCTGTTATCCGTGGCGCTGTCCCCATAGCCACTCATTAGCGGATGCCGCAGCCAATTACCCAGCCTCAAGAAGGAAAAGGTCGGTTTCCAAAATAAACCATGCTCGCCCGTTCCCTCTTCCTCGCCTCCCACAAGTTTGCCGCCCTGGATGGTCTAGTCCTTCACTGCGGTGGAGGAAATGGGACGAAATCAGGAACTTTTCTTCTTCAAGAGTAAATTATTTTTTTCTTTTCTGTTTCCAATTTCCAGATGGTATTTTTAGGTGACAGAGATGCTCAGTTGAAGGATGTGCTCAGATCATTGACCCACTTCCAGTTTAGATCTTCAAATAATTCTTGTAGCCACACCTCCATACGCTTTGCAACCCCAAAAAATTACCAACAGCATAGGTCGATTCTATACATCTTCTCCACATCATCAACTAGACTTGGAACTCACATCACGCAGCCTTCAGGGGTAACATCTCCATTCAGAGCAGCTCAGTATTTCCTTCTCATTTAAGCCTCGTCGAGTTGTCTCAGAGTCATGAAGTTCGACAGAAATTGTTGACACCATGACCCCGGCAACCAATTGGCAGTCACAGGGCCTCTCCTAAATAGTAGCATTCTTCCTCAACACTAGAGAAAAGCACACTGATTTCGGATATTCTTATGCCAAAATTAGAGTTGAATGATAACGACATGTGCACAGCTCTGCTGAGTCACCTATGGTTTTCATTGGAAAAGTCCATTACAGATAGTTTAAGAATTAGAGGGGATAATTCTCAACGCTGATTTTTTTGGGGGAACAGGGCCTTGCTTACCTGATCTTGGGCTTTGGTGGTTACTGACGGGCGCGGTAACTCACGCCTCGGTAAGCCGCCTTTGTGCAGCGGTCAGTGTGACACTGATGGGCGTCATGCCGGAGAGAACACAGGCTGGAAGCCAGGCGGTGGTCTAGCCAGAAGCAGGAGGGGTTGTGGGTGCGTCTGCGGCCACCACCTCTCCAACGCGATAAGACTGGCTGCACGCTGCGGATGACTTACACATGTCAGACAGGGAGCTATGAATGGGACGTGTTACATGTCCACATCAAAGACACAGAATGTCAGACACCACTCATAACTTGTAAGGCGAGTCCTCGAGAAGTAGCGGCTGGCGGGACGCCGTGCAGGGTGAGCGGGGATGTGTGTCTTTTGGTCTACTCAAGAAATTACCTTCGTATGGTACTTATTTGCTCCCTCGAGATTTTTGTGTGAAGATTTTATTGGGGAATTTTCCCATTTCCAGAGACATCACTAACAGAACACGAGGAAAGTATGTAGAATAAGCGAGTGTAGAGCCGTTGAGAGGCGAGCACGGCTGTGATTAATGGTACATGGGAGTGTGATGGTACTGCAAAGAGATAGGTGACTATCTGTGATGTAGATCCAGGTATCAAGGGTTGGGGTAGCAGGGTATAAATCTAACTACATGTACTTGTGTTCAGGGGTCTCCCCCGGAAACCCTGCAGTCACACCTGCTCCATGGTCGGTCTTGAAAGAGTAATAAATTAGCCTTTCACCCTGACTCATACCAACAAGCACATATGATACTTGTCGACCCTACCCACGTTATCTCCTCGAAATCCTGGTGGAGGTCAGCGATGGGAGGATAGAAGTTTACCAGAGCCACCGCTTCTCCTGGCGTGGCCTCGTCTCACCTCCAGGGCAGGAAGAGGCACCCCTGTACTGCGATCCCCGCCCCGAGCAGCTCACCTCCACACCCCGAGCTGCTCCCTGAACAGCTGCAGGGCGTCCCGCCACCAAATCGCACCAGGATTGGTGTCAGGAGCTGCCAGCCGGTCCCCTCAGCCAGTTACAAGGCATTCCGCCTCCCTACTCAATCCCCGATCCATCATTGTCGATTAGCGTAATTTACGCCGTCCTTAAAGGATGGGTCTTACTTTTTTAACAGCGCTCTTTTTCTGCTTAATCTAGTTTTATATATGGGTGAATCGGGGACAGGATCAGCTCCTTGAATGGGAATTTTCTTTTTAGGAGTTTGCAAACGAGAGTGTTAATCTGTCACGTGCTCTCAATTCATTCAGATTAATTTTATTTTTATACACGAACTGACAAAGCTTGATCATCATTTATCAGGCCATAATACATTATATGTATACATACATTGTGTGTATATATATATATAAGTTACGGCTAACGGTCTGTAATAAATAGTGATAAATAACATGAGACAGGAAATTGGTTTGGCGGAAATATAGACAAACACCAGCTTTATTCAGTAAAATTAAAACTTTTTTCCCAAACTGGAAAACGTCTTATACCTTCAGGTTATAGGGCGCAACTGACCCAAGACATGGAATCCGGTGACGTAGCCGCACGCGGCGGGTACATAGTAACCCGAGAGTCCGTAGTAACGAACCTGGCTACCGTTGTTAGGTAACATGGACCTGGCCGGAATTATATAATTATAGTGTATAATAGTACATAAGTTACGGCTAACGGTCTGTAATAAATAGTGATAAATAACATGAGACAGGAAATTGGTTTGGCGGAAATATAGACAAACACCAGCCAAACACCCGCCAATAACAATTGACTTAGAATAATTTAAGACAATTCCTTAAGAAAGTTTGATACAGATAAGTCTTTTTCAAGAATCACAGATACAGTATCATGGATATAATTCTCGACCACCTTTGACTTCCAGTTTCCTCGTTTCTGGATATCACTCAGGGATAATCCCACTCTGGAAAGGAAGGTGGCCCCACCGTGTCTGATAGAGTGGGTAGATACACGCGAGACATCTAGACCAATTTTCGAGCATAACAATTTTAGTTTTGAGTTAAAATTCTGATAACCCAATTTTTTCAGTTTCCCATTAGATTCTTCAAGAAACAAGTACTGGTGGGGGAAAGAGACCCTAGCAGCTAACATCTGCCTAATGTGTGGAACTGGACATAATGGAGAGTCCTGGATTTTTCTTAGATAAGTAGTAATAGGAACTTTCCCAAATTGAGAGGTTTTGGAAGACCTGATTGTCAAAGATAAGTTACCATCCGGAAAAGAAATATCCGAAACTCGTAAGGTATGATTTGAATCTACCAGATGTGAAATTCTCAATAGTGCCCTGAACCCCAGGATGAGGGCCGACCAAAAAACCCGGTCATTGTATACCGAAAAATCTAGAAACTTGAATATACCAAGCAAGTCCTCGGGGGTTAGAGGATATTTTTCGATCACAGGAGTGGAGAACAACCTTTCGATACCTTTTACTGTTTGAGAAACCATGAAGTCGCCCACTACAGGAGTGAAACCTAAAGATTTCTGTTGAAAGTTCACCGCAGACAAGTAATTCTTGATAGAAACTGGTTTCATTTTTCCAGACAAGAAGGACACAAATAAGGAACAACTTCTAGGAGTTGCTGGGAAAGGAGTAATTTCATAAGACTCACAAAATCTCGAGTAGCATTTTATCTGGCCCTGTCTGGTTTTCCGGGTATTTTCCGATATCGCCGATTTCTGGAGAAACGACTGTCTCAACTCTAGATCGATCAAACCGGGGGCTGGAAGTACAACACATATCCATTTTTGATAGTTGTTCCCTACACAAATCTGAATATCCGGGTTGGGATACCCGGGACAATTGATCTGCTAGGACATTTTCTTTTGAAGGGATATAACTGGCGAAAAACTCAAAGTTAAAGAGAAAACTTATCCAGAAGAGTTCCCTAAGCCATTCCATGCATGTGCGATTTCTGCTCCTGCCAGTGTTCAGCATGGCCAAAACTTGCATGTTATCAGTCCAAATGTGAATTCTCCGATTTTTAAAATAGTTTGACCAACGTTTCACCCCTACCACCACCGGCCACAACTCCAAAACATTGATATTTCTGGTCAATACATCGAAACCAGGCGGCGACACCTGGTGACTACAATCTGAATCAAAAACAATTTCATTATCCCAAGTACCTAGCACAAAATCCTTACCGCACCATGCGCCGAACCCAGTAAACGAGGAGTCAGTGACTATCGGGATTAGGCCACAATCTTTCAGGATAATACTTTTTCCGTTAAACACTCTAACGAGTTTCTTCCACCAAGATAAATCCTCAACGAGTTCGTCGCTCAAACCCACTCTCTTTCCTCTAGGAGTATTAGAACAAAGATCGAACAGGCGCCTGCTAAAGGTCCTACCGCCCCTGACAACGCTGGAGCAAAACGAAACAAGCCCCCCCAGTTTTTCAAGATCCTTCTTGGTAACGAAGTTTTGAGAAAAAACTTTATCTATTTCGGTTTCAAGTTTAACCAATTTCTCATGGGGAAGGGAAACTGTCATCTCCTGAGTATCAATTCTTATACCCAAAAAAGTACAAATTCTGCTGGGGATAGTCACTTTTTCTAATGCGACCACAAAACCAAAGTACTCGAGTACATCGACTAGGGTATCCCGGCCTCTCAAACACTCCTCCTCAGTACTACCGATAATGAGAAAGTCATCAAGATAATTTAATATCCTATCAACACCCCTGCTTTTGACACATTCAACGATAAAATCAGAAACCGAGTTGAAAATATTGGGGGCGCATTTTAACCCAAAACATAAACGGCAATCCTCATAAAATCTACCACCAGTACCTGAATCCCAGAAAAACCCCTGGAATGTTGTGTGTTCTGGGAAAACATTTATAGATCTATAAGCTGCTCTGATATCCACAACTGATAAAAACTCATTGCCGATAAGATTATCGCAAACATCTGATATCGAGTTATATTTGAATGGTATATATGTATCTTTCATGAACTCATTTATACATTCACCATCTGGTCTGCTACAGTCTGTGATAGGGCGTAAGCGACCGTTAGATTTTTGTACAGCTCCGAGTGCGTGAACACACTGAGGAATTTCATAGACCTCTTTTACTTTTCCCTCAGATACTTCAGTTTCTAACAAATTAGTCATTTCATTTTGAAAATCTCCCTCAGTGATGGAGGAATAGTTTTCACAATAGTAGACAGAGTTACAATTGTCATCGACTATTCTGAAACCCTCAGTAAAACCCTTCTTCAAGTATAGCCTACTATCGATACTCATGTTGCCACAGATCAGGTCATTATCTAGGACGGGGATTAACCTACATATTTTCAGTTGTGACCTATTTCCTCCGATGCATTGAGTGCATTCACATATACCCCTAATGCAGTCATTTGAGGAATCAGTATCAAAAATAAAAGAATCACTTGTTAAGGTACCAGTGTTTACATCGTAAACTAACTTTTCAGCAGTGTTAGTGTTAGTGCGGCCGACCGCTGGTTCAAATCGAGCGCGAGCGTCACCATAGTTACCAGCGTCAACAATATGAACGCATTCAAATCCATCGCTATCGCTCAAACCGCTCGAGGCCTGATTTCATTTACTCGCCATAGGCTTGGCCTTCGCATTACTGCAATCATAGGCGGCGTGACTATAGCTTGAACAAGTACTACACTGGTGCTTGTATTTGCACGTTTTAAACGTGCAGCCACCTGCAGTTTTATTAAAACTAAAACAAAACCCATCTAGGCCCTTGGTCTCAGACTTCGGTTTGGATTTCTTCGTGACTGAGGCTGCCACAGTTCCCTCGTACGATAGGAATCTAATAATTTCTGATGGATTAACCTCCGAAAAAACCCTCAATCCCTCATTCTTTGCCTTATCTTTGATAGCTTTGTCGTACCTTATCAATGCTTCTGATGTGAAAAGTTTAGAATCTGCTTTTTCCGCAATAAGAATAACATGCTTCACAAAACCCGATACATCTTTTCCTAGCCTTAAAAGTTTCTCTAAAATCTTGGCATTAACAAGGATTAATCTTTCATAAGATATCAATTTATCGCCCTCACTTAGATAGCTTTTTGCATCAAATATTGATTTTCTACCTTTTTTCTTCTTTCTGGAGTCCCTAGAAGCGCTTCTCGATGAAGAAGTATCACTGCTGCTTGTATCAGAAAAGTCAGTATCCCTGCTCGAAACACTTCTCATTTGATCTCTCGAGCGACCACTTTTCTTTGAAGGCTTGAATTTGTCATTTAAGATAGTATCCGAATCGTTTTTCACACTCATTCCCTCCACCTTCGACGTGATATCCACGAGCTTTTGAATTGTAGTATTCAGCATCATTTCCATCCTGTCCATCCTGTCTGGGTGTGCCCCGTCTGTCCCCCTCGTCTCCGACTCGGTCCCAGCCGTCGCCCCCGTCTGGTCGATGGTCTCCGCTGTTGTCACTTGACTTTGTGACTGCTGGATCTCCGGAACAGCATTAACAGCAGCAGAACCACCCGTAGTCCTTGAGCTGCCACCCTGGGTGGATTGGGCCGCAGACCCTTTCCTTTTACCCATTTCAAAATTAAAACTTTTTTCCCAAACTGGAAAACGTCTTATACCTTCAGGTTATAGGGCGCAACTGACCCAAGACATGGAATCCGGTGACGTAGCCGCACGCGGCGGGTACATAGTAACCCGAGAGTCCGTAGTAACGAACCTGGCTACCGTTGTTAGGTAACATGGACCTGGCCGGAATTATATAATTATAGTGTATAATAGTACATAGTGAAATAGGTGACATCTTCTTTGAGTATTAATATTTATTTTTACAAACATCCTAGTGTTATAAAAGAAAAATCCATATTAAAAAAACAGGCTAGCATTTGTAAATTGAGCAGACATATATCTGAGTATTGTCATATATCGGGCCGGGTTGTCGATGGCCGTCCTTTCCGCACGGTGATAAATGGAGGTTAGGACATAGAAGGTAATAGTGACAGAATGGATGAGGATGAGCGAGGGCCTGTATGGATGTAGGTGTGAAATTCGGCAATGGCCTGGTGTCCCTGTTGGATATATCATGGATTGGATGTGTGGAGAGCGTGCGCCAGGGTGCAGAAGGTCGGCACATAGTTAAAGTTGACGGAGAGAGAAGGGAGACTCTGCAGGGAGGCATTGCAACCCCCATCCCTGGGACCATGACACCAGCAGATTATACCCTGCAAGAAGAAACCCTACCCTCATGCCACCCTTTTCCCCTCCCCTCCCAGTATCCCCATACCTCATGATCTATAACCACCTTCCACTTCATCGCCTGTATCGCCATTCGCAGGTCGGATAATGGTGGGCCTGGTCGCAGTGAAAGCAGGTGGGTGTCCATCAGGGGATCTTTAGTGTCGCATAAATCAGCGACTGCAGGCAGACTTTATGTTACAAGTGTCCTTTCATATCCCTACCCCCTGCTACACGCCCCTACAGGTCTGAATGGTCGACTCGGGGGAGGCGTTAGGGGACGACTGGGTCGCCATATGGTTTATAGAGCAATAATAAGGGGACAAATTTATTCTGGTTGCGAGGCCGTTATAGGGTGTTTTCACGCTTGGACTACGATGGGTGTATGTCGCATGATGGGGTATGTCGGACGAGGGTGATTTATATACCCTACATGTTGTCCTGGGGTGGAATAGGTGTGCAGTCTCTTCTGTCACCAGACCCCCTTGGGTTGTGGTAAATTATACGAGAACACTGAGAACATCCTATTCGTAGATATTCATGAAGATGGAGTCTATGGTCAAATAAACTCTCCTCTTTTGGTTTTCTAAGGGAGTTGCTGACTTGGTCAATGCTTCACTGCCCTGTGGGCGACTGGAATATAGTATTGAAAGTAACTAAAATATCTGACAGGTAACATCTGAATGACTGGACTGCAAAGTGAAGCCCTATCAATGCTTAATCTACCATGTGGAACGGAGTTTAGCTTTCTATAAAGATAGAGCATGTCCAGCTGATGGCTAGAAATCTCCGGCACCCAGCAATTACTGCTCCGCTGTCTTTTATCCATAGATCCCTAACGAGGCAACTGTTAAATTCTTGTTTGGTATTTGCCATCATTGAAAATTTCCTGCGGTCATTCTGGTTGAAAGAATTTTCACCATTAACGGTCCAGCGATACATTACATGATATTAATATGGCCACCAAAAAGAGTCGGGTAAATAAATTACCATTGTGAAGGTGGTTTAGCACATCGCCGTTTGGTGATCACTACCCCGTGTCCTTTGGGAGTAGATTTGCTAATTCAGTGTAAATTCAATGTGGATGCAATCTGTAAGATGTTACCTGCATATGTAACGAACGGCCTGATGGGAGTGAGGATTCGGCTTCGGGGAATGGTGTGTTCCCTGGCGGTCAGCTGTATCTCACTGAGCCCGAGAGACACACAACGCAAAGCATAATGATGTCCACCTAAGCCAGGATCGACGCTGTTTTTTTATCATCAAAATAATCTAAACAAAGGCAAACTTTATTTAACACAGAGAGGTGTGTGTCAAGCGACTGAATCCGATACGTAGGCCTATAGTTCCTTTGTTTGGGTACCGTTATGCAATGAACCACAGTAGGTGCAGTAAAAGGGAATTCTCATCAGCTGAATCCTATTAGTCGAAGGACAAACAGATTCTCTAGATTCTGTAGAAGGCAGGCCGTTGTCTATATTGGAGGTGACTCAGTGGAAATCAATGCAGCGTCGTTTGCTCTAGACCTGACATCAGTTATATGGAGTGAAGGTGGGTGGGGGTGGGGGGGGGGGGGGGGGTTCAGCTACCTCCACCTCTCCTCATCACCCCTTAATCTCGACTGCGCATGCCTTTTGGGCAGACGAGAATAGATTAAATAAACCCCTTGCGTGTCAGGGATTAAGTTGGGTTATTATTCGGGGTTATGTAAGCAGATTATGGCCGCTAAATTTTGCCGTTCAGTATTGTCTGAGTTGGAAACTGACATATTTCCTGTCTTCTCGTACTCGGCATAGCCTTATCGAGGACATTGAACGAAGGATGAATCACATTGGATATTTAGTTATTTACCACTAATAGTCGTCTTTATCAGTCTCCGCTAGTAATACAAGATTACCATTTTAAAATATTACTTATCATTAGCTGGTATTCTCGCTGCCTCTGAATATAAACTATGATTCTAAATTTGATATAAACCTTTTTTTCATGCATATTGCATCGTGCTCTTTCTTCGTTTGGTCAAGGACAACATTGACATACTGGACATCAGAGTAATCTGTCATGTTTGTATCTCTAGTACCCAATGCTGGCAACTGTATACTCAATGCTGGCAACGGTATACCCGCGAGGTCTTTTAAATGGTTCACATCGCAACACGTCATAAAGTCCCACCTACCTGTAACAGTATGTAACTGAGATTGATGTCATCATATGTTAACTACGATAATTTAGACAATTTATCACATAGACTTCATTGTGACATCCTCTGCCAGACTCACCTGACCTTTGACCTGTGACCTGTAGCCCTACAAAGGATAGTTTAGTACCGGCCGGCCATGTTCCTGCCTGTGTTACCTGTGCCTAAGCTGGTTTGCGCGTGTCAGGTGGGCACATCCCACGTAGTCATAGACCATTTGGCACCGCCACTGCCCTGGTTCCCCAGACACTAAGCCGCAAATTCTCTATTTACGATGGCCATAACCCGCATTTCCCATCTATATCCGTCATTTCAAAAGAGGTTTTATGTGCATGGACACCTATTTGAAGCCTTTGAAGAAACCCTTTGAACGGGTAACCACGTACCTGCTGGTACTCATTATCTATTACAGTTGTTGACTATTGTTTAGCTTAATTCCTTTACCCGATGAGTGGACCCTTGAACTGGTATAGGAAAGTGGACTAGCACTCGGGGGTCCTGTTTGATGATTCACTTTAAGTGTATTTGTACCCTTGTTTATTGAAAATCCTTGCAGTAACGACCGGTGGTTATGAGCATATAAAGTATGGTTTGAGCAAAGTAAGGCCGGCTGTGGTGATCAAGAAAGGTCGACTTGCACATCTGGGATGACGCCGATCCTCGAGGAGCATTGAGTTACTCCTGAGTAACTCAATACAATCAAGACAATTGGAAGCAGGCAGCTGCAGGGGAAGCAGCAATAAAGTCGGTTACTGGTTATTGGCGGGCGGCGTGCCAGAGGGTTACATATAGTATCAGGATAGTAGCAGCTACTACAAGGTACACATGTCCAGCGGATAAGCTTGCAGGCAGGGTAATATGATGATAAAGTGATATCACAGTGGGAGATGAGGTTGGCAATGGTAGGATGCACGATTCAAAGGAGGCAGACTATGATCTCTATGTTTAAGGTACAACAGGACCACAGGTTTATGCAGATTATAGCAACATATCAATATTAGCATTCATGAATGAAAATGATTCCTATCCCCTTCTACAGTCTCTCAAAAACCCAACAGTCATGGCAAAACTGTTACCCAATCAAATCCCTTCTGAATAGATGGCAGAAATAAGATAATACATGTATTACCGCCCAGTCAAAACCGACAAGCACTTAAAGAATGTTCTCCTTCTTGCAATCTCACAAGAAAATACCCTTCAAAATATTACGACGCAATTTCTGCAATCTAGGTCGTTGGCAATAAAGTTGTCAGCATCCTCAAATGTAATCGACCTCCAAGCCGGACCAATTAACCTTTGTATAATTGTTCTATAGGCCAATCTAGACTGATGCGATTACATTTACACGTTGAGATAGGGTAGGGTAGGGGGATAAGGTCATTAGATATAGGAATTTGCAACTGAGAAATACGGGACCCCTGTTAGACCCTTTGTAAACGTATTTGAAGATGCTTGAATAATCACATTAAGATGGACCTTCCTGGAGAGCATTACTTTAAAGAACTTTTATTGTTGCGGATATGAGTGAAATCTATCATGGTCGAATTGTGCCTGTTGCAAGGCTGCTTTTGGTCTCTTGTTATATTGACAATGATGCAGATTCTAAGCTGGACTCCTATGCTTGTTAGTAATAAAAAATGTGCCTTGACGTGATCGCGACTTAGCACATCTCAACAGAATTATGGGATTCTGCTATGGTTCAGTTAATGTCAGAATTCCTCACCTGCCAAGTTCAATGAAGCAGGCTTTTAATGCTCCTCTATTTGCACTGGTTGAGTCACGCCTGTCAGTTCTCTGAACACAAACATTGAATATTTCATCAGCATTGTAGTTTGCTAGTTAGTCATGGCTATGCATCGTCAATTATTCCCAATGGTTTATATATTTATATGTACGTCACCTCATCATTGCTGGACGCATACTAAAATGCCATGTGGATATTGACGAATGATGGGCAGAACCGATTTTACAGCATCAAATTGGCCAGAATGCGGGCTGAGCAGGTCAGCCACTCTGAGCTGGTGGGAGCGGCTCAACTCCTTACCCAGTATTGGGTAACGGGTGCATTCTGCGAACCAGCCGGATCACCACCCGCCCCGCCACACGTGCATGCCGCGCGCGTTAACTTACGAGTCTTAGGTGCCGACGTTAAGATTACGTCATGAAGCACTTCCCAGCTGTCACGTGCGGCTTCCGCCCAGCTGTGGCTTCCCCACCCACTTCCGTCGGATGTCACTTGATGGCTTCCCCCTACTCTTAAACCCATATGATGTCATAGGCGCCAGTCATTCTGCATTGTGATCAAATCTAAACAAAGCGGCGGACCATGTTTTAGGCAGCGTATCCATATGGATCACGGAGGGTCTGAAAAGTTTAGAATCTCAAAACAATAAGTCTGTGACAGAAATGTAACCATGTATCGAACCGAAGGTAAATTACCTCTTCAACGGCCCCTATACGTTCAACTCGTTTATCTATCCGAGTCTAGGTGCCATTGCATTTCTTGCCTCCCCCCTTTGTTTTCACCTTAGCCGACCCATCCTGCCCAGAAACCGCTACGGGCAGTGAATTGGTACGTGATGACAATCTATTCAGGTCTGCTCGCAGGCAGCTACTGCGCGCCCCATCGCTTTCACCATCGATCGGCGTATCCCCTCGGGAGACACGGCGAGGGGTATGAGAGGATTGAAGGTGGACCAACGTCCGGATCCCCAATGGTACCCGTGACCTCTGTTCCTGGCTATGACTCGGCTGGTGTGGGAAAGCATGTCCCCTGGTCACCCCCTGAGTTACTCCCCTAGCTGCGAGGGCTTCTGACAAGGCGGGCTCGTCCTATTGGTACTGTCAGTCGCCGTTGGGTCCCGTATTTGGCAGTGCATTGATCTACTTCACTCTAGTTGGACGGTGGTGCCACTCTTGAACGCGCAACAAACCCCATCTATCCTTTCTTATTTGATATTATGAGCTATTCAAGATTATGTAGCTCTTGGTATCTTCCTAAGATCTGGCTTTAGGCTGGTAGAAGAAGCTGTCTGTATCCTCTTTTGTTATGAACCTTTTATCGGAAGACCCTTATACAACCATAAAAACACATTCTTAAAGTCACGTTTCCACTGAACAGACTGGAAATTAATGATATTCAATTGCATACATCATATTCTGATCTGCACACATTTTCACCGCCATTGGACAATCTAGTCTCTGGCTGTGGAGAAAATAAGGAGCTGTGAAAATTTCTCTTTGAAGAAGCATAGATTAAGGAATATAGGCTATATTATCTTTGCGCCGTTTGTTCGTCCACATCCCTATCTCGTATGTAGTATCGTTATTCAGATCCTCATTTCTTATCGTGTATCTGGAGATGGTTGAAAGGCAGAAATGGTCCTGACTACTGCTTAACACTCTAGACACACGCCGTTAATCCGTGGGGCTGAACCTCTGCGGGATCGGCACGTCCCCCGCTGCCACCTGTGCCCACCTGATCCTCTGTCCTCCAGGGTGGCTCACAGCACCAGTTACTTCTCCAGGGTGGAAGGGGATTTCTTGTTAAGATAAGACGGGGCTGATAGTGGGCAGCGGCCAACGAGGCGGATAAATGCTGTCAGTAGCGGTGGTGACGGGGGTCTGGGTGGGGATGTGGGGGTGGGTCGTGGGGAGGGGTGGGGGTTGTATGGGTGTCCCCCTGTTGTGGGGATCCGACTCGTCTGGATCAATACATCCCCGGGGCTTACTGGGAGCACCCTGATGGGATCGGATTGTAGCCTTTCTGCCGGACCAAGGGGGATTTAAACGAGACCTGTAGGCCAGGTGGGACAGAGGGTGCTACATGTATGTGTTCTGCATAAAAAATGGCAAACATAGCAGATTCAAATAATGCAGGGCAGAGGTTACGCGCAATATTTACACCGCACACCGGCAGCACTGCTTCTGTTGGTTCACACTTCTGCCTTGTTGTGGAACCGTACTGATTTGGGCACAATCAATCAGATTGAGTCGAGATTGAATAGGTCAGATTAGATTGAGAGTTCCGATGCGATCGAACGACATAAATGAATCATCAATTCAAATAGGGCATTCAGTTCGAAAGCAGAAAAAATACTCCTTAATGATAGACCTGTATGGGCAGGAATTGTTCTTTGTTTGAAGTTAAACTAACATCTGGACCGTTTTTATATAAAAAAGAATTGATCATAGATTTTCATCACAGTAAAATAAGAAATCCGAGTATCTGTGCCTTTTTAAGATAGTGACAAAAATGTCAGATAATGGTATCTTGTAATTATGTTTACTCGATATGTGACAGTATGAGTTATTTGCACGTTACACTAGGCTTCACATCGAACATGAAGGTTACCACGGTTTGTGGCCAAACACTTTGGAGTGATATAAATATTGGTGAATACAATTTAAACATTGACCATCATAAATGCCTTTTATATAGTTTTCGCTTAAATAAAAGCAGCAATGTTCCTGTAATAAGCAAGTTCATATATTGTTTGTCAAATGTTCATGAACCAGGTACGGCATTATTAGTCTAGGCCCAATCTCACTGACTCACTGACCTCAAGGTTCTAACTTCGGCCCGGCATTATTAGACAAATCGCCATCATCAGCAATTAACAACATATCGGCCGGATATTAATGATGTACATGTACATTTGTACATATTTTCAATACCCCACTGACTACCAGGCTAGTCTCATGGACAAAATCAGTGACTGACAAATCATGACGACAAACTGAGCAACAATTTTGTTCTTGAGGAAACCAACCTGTAAATACGTTTCCTTAGATAAGGCCCAAGATCAATAAAGTATAATTTGTTGAAAACTGAATCTCAGACTGGGAGCACGTTGAAGCCAATCATGAGATTGAGTATTACCAAGTGTAAATAAAATTGGTTTTTAATAGATGTACATGTTGGATTTCAGATTTGGGGCGTCGTCTGCTCTATCTCTACCTCAGAGATTTTTTACAATAGATATTTGTTACAATATTCTTACATTTTGTGTTATTGTAGGACACGTGTCTCTAGACCAACACATGAAGAACGTCACAAAGTACACAAGGGAGATGGTCAGACTGAAATGCGAAATAACTGGGAACCCTATTCCTGATTACATCTGGTACAAGAACGACGCAGCTATCGACGAGAGCAATTCACGACGATACAGCGTCAAGACTACTCACTGGGGGTCCAGGTAAGCAATAACATCTGGGGGAAGTTTCATAATCCAGAATCGTACATGAAGAACCTTTTCTGTACCTCGTACAAGGGTTATCGTCTAATAATATTTAAGTCTGATGGCGAAGACAGTATTGGCCGTCCATAGGGTCGTCCATAAGTGTTGAATGAAATTGACCCGCATTGTCCCTCGGTCTCTATGGCGTACAGAAAAGGGTCTACTTGTACGATCCTGGAACTGGTTTCATCTAAATGTATATGAATTACTGTGTTGTTCTTTAATTTGAGACAACAAAGCACTAGCGTTCAGGCTCAGCTTTGAGTAGGTACTGGGGTAGGTGACGCCCATATCTATTGGTGTTATAGCTTTGTTCATTAAGGTTATAAAGAAATCCATTATTATTGTGCAAACACATCTAGTTTTTATATATCACAGATGTTTGTATCTGTTGGCACTTGAAAAAGACATGCCATGTAGGGAGATATCATTGGGAAATTTACCCAATATGGTCAATATTGATTAAATTTAAATTGACTCTAATTTGTAGTGTTCGTTATCATTATTCAAGCACAACTCCGGCAAACAAATCAACGTGTATTTGACACTTGGATAGAACATGCACATGGAATAAAAACAGTCCATGTTCCAGTACATAATGGGATTCCAAAGCGCGACGCAGTCGCATACCTCATATGTACATCCTAATTACCCTACTGGAATAGGCCAAATTAATGGCTGTAATTAGCGGCAAACATCAAAGGGTCCGCCTGTACCCATGGCAGTGTGGGGGTCTGGGTGTTTTTGATTTGTTTATGATGCCTCTGCCGGAGGCGTCGCAGCGTCAGCCCGGGAACCTAAAACGGCCAAAGTGGCCTCGTTAGGCTTAATTAGGAATGTCTTTGTTTTTCTATGATCTATAATGAGAACGATATTAGGGCTCTGAAATATAGCTTGGGTTGAACGTTGAGCATACACCAAGATTAGCTGGCATAAACTGTTTGTACTCGGTCCACTGAAGCATGGACTTCTGATGATACCTTGAAACTCGTAGACCGCAAAGGCCTCAATGATTGTTCTTCAAAGTATCGATCAGAAACAACCTGGATAAACATCTTAAGAAAAGTGCGGGTGTTACCTGTGATATCACCAACTCCAGATTTGACGTCAGGCATGGAAGGTATGAACTCTCTACATCTTTGGACGTTGACTTTCTCGATGTTTGAAGTCTATGCTATCCGAAAATCACCGACAGCCCCTGACTGAGTAGAACCAATTAGATTAATTCAGGCACTGTGGACAAGGCGCATGTGATCGTTCTAATCCCTGACTCTGAAGACTACCTCCTCTACCCTTCCATGTAACTTCCACGGCTTCCCCCCTCACCTATCCACAAACATGAAGGAAGATCCTCTATGGTCGTATATAAATCGTCCTTGCTCCTCTCCCGGCAGTAGTCTTGGGGTGGGAGGTGCTGGGAAGGGTTTTATGGTAACTGAAGAGCCTCCCTGGACCTTATACCATAATCAAGGCCCATCTGTCTTTGTACATACGACAACAGTTTGAAAAAACAGGTGTTCAATGTAGATTCAAGATACACATTCAAATGTCCTTCCTATGTCCGAACATGGCGAATTGAAAGCCAGTGATCAAACCTAGCATACTTTGATCATTGGTGAGTGCACGGTACTGTATAAAATAATAACTCAGTTTTATGTGAATCGAATAAATGCTAATCACTTATCAGTTGTCACTCGCCATTTACTATTTAATGCAAGACAAACAACAGAAGCTTGTGAGGGGAAGGCACCATAGCAGTAAATAACAGCGGGTCCAAATTTCTTGGGATTGCTAAGGTCGCTCCCGTCAACATAGCCCCAGTCGCCTGCTTGAAATGACAACGGGTAGAGAAGGGGGAGTGGCGGTTCCTGTCAGTGTTTATTTTCCTAAGATGCTGCTGGTGCTGGGTGTTTGTGTGGGATCAGGTGGATGCTGGGCACTGCTGGGACGTCAGTGAAGATTAATGTACTATTCAGCATCGCTGCCCACCCACGAGAACCCAGCGCCCATCTCCTCTCGTCCCCCAGGCCTCCCTTTGGACCAAGAAGGGTTGTTTGGGATTGTCGGGACTCCCCACACAGCCTGACCCCATCACCCTGTACTCCAAGCCTCTTGCTGTAAGAGAATCAGTCCTTCACTGCCACTTACGGCAGAGGGTCTCTCGTGCTAGTTATAGAGCCGTGCCCTCGATCGCTCTATTGATGTCCGGCCCCTATACGGACTGACCTCCTTGGCTGTTTTAAGAAGGAGGCCAGGCTTCATCTTCAGCACTGGGTATCCTAAAGGGCACGAAAGGGGCCACTTCTTGAAAGTCAGTGAATCTGTAGGCCGACCTTTCACTGATGGTATATAAGCTATATGAGACATCAACAACACCAATTAACATATATTTGATTGATTTACATTAAATAGCCTAATGTTCTTCATTTTGGTTGCTGAACACACCATATATAGACCCAACAGCGATCGTCCATTACTGGCCTATCGATAATGGCCGAACTTCCCGGCAGCAGCCTTGATACTGGATGTGTCACATCAACTGCTGCCCATCATTCCTATTTTAATTCTGTCATTAAGTTGTGGTAGGTCCTTGTTGGTGATGCTTTCAGACAGTGTTTGAGCCGAATGATTTTAATTAGTCTTCCCTCTCCACGTCTCAGTCCACCTCCAAGGTGACGCTATCTTGAATCTTCCAGCGACAGACAACTTGTTCTGAAAACTGTCCACTTCTCTGTTCAAATCATCGGAACACCTTGGGTCAGTGACAAATGGTTGATGTATGTCGGCAGTAATAGGCATTAAGCCTTCCGTGAACAAGACAATGTAATTACTGTTGATCCTAGACAGGCAGAAATACGAATGTAAGATCTATAAGTATTGCTACATTACTCATGAATTTACTCTAAGTTTTAGTCGTGGGCCTCAGAGATTAACGCTGCATGTCTGAACGTGGGAGGGGTGGTTGTGGATAAGGAGGGGAAGGGGTGGGGGTGGGAAGACGTGCGGTGGTCGTCCTACGTCCTCAGGGACTGGGCCCCCGTCTTGTCGCCCCTGGGTCACGGATGAGCGATAGTTACCACGTCTGTCAAACCGATGATAAGCAGAGGGGGTCGCCAGCGGCCGCCCCTTGGAGGTCCGCCCAGCCACCAGTGGGTGTGATGAGTCCGCCGAGTCAGACCTCGTGAAAGAGGTTGAGGTGGTGGTGGACACACACTGGAGGGCCGATGCTCACCAGCATAAAGGCTGGCTTCGACGGGCAATAAGGTGGATTATCACAACAACCCTGGGGATGATCCATGATTATGAAAGAAGAATGGAGGGATGGGTTCCATGACCATAGGTTAAAGTCTGTAGTGAAAACGGAAGACAAGAAATCGGGAATCAGTCGAAGGGCATGTGAAGCGTTGGGAGTACCGACCCTCTTGAATTCCCTGTTTGTATCCGTCCATGAACATCACCTTTTCCTGCCGACACACTCACATTTGGGGAATCTTTGTGACCCACTGGGCAGGTAACCTGTCGTCCTGAAAACCAATGCATTATATTATCATGTAGGTCAAGAGAAATATTCTAAGAATGCTACTCATTCCAACCAAAGAGACTAGAGTAATCGTTTGGGATAAACAATTACGATCTGGAATATTTGCCTTGCTAATAAAACTTCCCTGATTGTACAATCTGAATCATTCGCCAAAGGAGTCAAGGTGCACGTATCTATGGTAAACCGAGTGGACACCCAATATGAAACGGTAAATGAGTATTTGCATTCATTACATCCGTTGAACTTATCATGTTTATTGTTATATTAGAATGCATTTACATACATAATCTGAAATCATTGAGTGTAGACCTCGCATACCTTGGCTGGCGGTAAATTAATGTCATCAAACTATGAGACCATACCTCTCACCTCTGACACACTGCCGACAAAGAGAAAAATCTCTGCTAGATGAAAGCAGCCACGTATACAGGTGAGCCGACTAATGTGGTCACCTCAAGGTTACCTCAAGGTCAGCTGCATCCCGGAAAGGTCAAACGTGGCCTGCTCATCATTGCGTCATGCCTTATTCATCCACACCTTCACTGGTCCCGCGAGTCTCACGCTACCATAGCACAGTGCCCGCCGGGGAACCAGTGTCCTCTCATAAAGCATTCTCACGAGATCTCGCCCGGGCCTGACCACGTGACCTCATCAGCTAATGGCCCTCTGTCAGCGGTTTTCAGAAGCTCGTGCGTCCGGCGCACCTGGTTCGACCCAACGCCTGCAGGTGTCGCCTGGGGGACGGTGGTCGGAAAGTGAAGCATGATGGGAAGCCCGGAGCAGTGGTGGACTGCTCGTGCTGTAGGCCGGCCTCCTTTACCCCCTGCCGCCCTCGCCACTATCTACTACATAAAAAGTCATTCTACGGATAGGGAGCGCCGGTTATAGCTTACAGGCACACGGCAGCTTGTAAAAATACCCAAATACAAAGACCTACATGTTGGCGTTTTGTCGGAGTAGTGAGCATACAACGTGGTGCTTCGTGTAACTCGATCGCGTATACTAGGTAATATCAGCAATAACAATACAAAAACGACAATTGAATAAGCGGGTTTAGGCCTACATAGATGCAAATATAATATTACAGTATATCACAAAGGTTTGTAGAGAAAACCTGACCTACCGTATTTCATTTAGTCCAGTTGTGAAGTGAATGTAGATTTGCAGAAGTAGTTTTCAAGAAAAGCAAAAAGTGCTTGAATTGAAATTTTTTTCTTTAGCGTTTAGATATTAAAGTGTGCTCTCTTTGCAAACCCAGCCTTTGAGACATGCGTTCTATACTTACAACATGTATGCATAAAGCTCTACGGATGTTAACAACCCTGACCCTGTATTGTATCAATGTGCTTCACCGCTTCGTTTACCATCTAGGAACATATATAGACAAGGTCAGTGAAGCTCAGATAAACTACTTTTCACTTCTGCGTGCTACATGCAGAATCTCACGGAGCAGTGCAATCATTTACAGAGATGATAAACAAATATTGATTTCTGTCATAGGGTTGCGACAGATGACTGTCTAGAGAAACAAGCACAGCTCCCTCTATCATGTATTTATTGACCCATCACAGGTCACGTTTAGAAACCCAATGGAAAGAAACAGCTGAACCCTGTGTAAGATGATGCTAAAACCGAGGAAAAATAGAACTCGGCATGTACATGATAATTGTAATAATTAGACAATGGGTACAATCAGACATCCTATTCCATCCGAAGAAATAAGGGAATTTGGAACAAAGGCTGCTGGCAGATACGAGGCTTGGCGGTAATGGGGTGCTGACAGTAGGTAATAGGTTTTATCGAGTGGATCCAACCCACTCCCTCCGTTTAGGCCCTAGAGGAGGGTACAGTTTCACCCCAAAGGGAGCGGCGGTGGTCCTTGGCTACAACAGGATGAGTTAGGGGCATTATGTGTCCACGTCCGTCTGGTGTCAGCTTCGCCTCTGTCATTGTCACTGTCCATCTGGGGAGAGGTCAGGTTGGCGAGACTGGAGTGGTACGGATGGTTAGGAGGTGGGAGGGGGGGGGGATTGGTTCTCCACCTGGCTACTTTTATCATCTCAGGTAGACCGGCGCCGGCCTGGGCAGAGGCTACTACTCAGTCTACTGACACCCGGCCACGCTTCAGTATCAAGAAAACCGGAAGTGTTGTTCCCCTGACCTGCACGTGACCTCCACCGGAATAACACTTTCCGCTTAATGGGGGCCTTTGAAGGTTACACCTCTAACTGAAACAGCAATAGGCTCAGTTACCCCTACTTAATTGATAATAAGTAAATGTAGGGAATAGAACCACCGCACTCACTCGCACTGTCACAAGCATAGTCTATATATGCAGAGCATAGTCTATATGCAGATTTTAGAAAGTTGAAATCAAGCGTCCTCGGTTCAATTTTGGTTATGCCGCTAATGTATCTGCCTGTGGTATGCTTGTCAGTATCACTAAAAGGATTAGTGTTAATTGTAATATAGTGGAATCAGGGAACATATAGGTCATACAAGGATATGCTGAAGTGCATGGCTAAAACTTCATAGCAACATCTGTAGGGGGGCCAACGGCATGGAGGACATCCGTAAATGACTGGTGTAATTATGTTACAGCCGGACGCTACGACATCAGTTTAGGCTTGAGTCGAGCCCCTCTGACGGTCAATCCGTGAAATTCGTGCGTGACAAAGCATGACTGTACCATCCCCCACCTCCTCTCTAAGATGTTGTCCTTGGCTCCAGAGTAGTGCCCGCTGTGTCTGACTGATGTTGACGACTGCAGTTATCTCCCGTCACACATGGCTCCGCAACCCTGATACCAGCAATCTGGTGCCACTGCTCATTACAGTAGCAAGATTTCTTCCCAGAGATGTGTGCCTGCATATAATCGTATAGACGTATATTGCTACGCGGCAGGGCAGGGTTTTTAAACGATTGTCATTCCCCCTTCAGTTCGGTATACAATGTATATAATACGTGCAGATTGCACAGGAGAAAAACCACCACCACCCATTGCGGAGGTCCATTATGATTTGCTATAGTAAATTTCGCGTACAGACCGGACCGAAGTAAGGCAAGCTTGGTTATTGAGGTAGATCCGACAAAATGGTAGGGTACCAAGTGCTTTTGATCGGTGTCTTCGACGCCTGTCGAAGGCTTTACACATAGGGTCAGTTACTCGTACACTAACCCTAAACCAGGTTTTGGATCCCAGGTGGTCCTCGTGATGGATTACCTGTTGGGTGCTTGCCGACAATCCCTGGAGCTACCTTTGCTGCCAACCTGTGACGCCTTGTCTGGTTTCATCACCCCTTATCTGCCAAGACAGGTATTGGTCTTATTTATACATGGCCACGCTTTGCTCCCACCATGGTGACCAAACACCCCCCTTGTATTTACATTCATCTTGTAACTACAAATTACGAGCTGCTCGGCCGTGATAAGTTGCGAAGATGAAAATCAAAATAATGCGTTTTTAAGTGCTGATATTGAAATTCCATGCTTTCAGTTCGTTTATCTATGTGCTACATCAATCAATGTGTAGGATGATGTAGATACGTGCTTCTGTCGCAATGAGTAGGTGTGGAACATGTATGTACATGTACACATATGTCCTACTGACACCGTATATTAACATCGTTACAAGCGTCTATGGACATTCTAGCTAGCTTGCCACTAGTCTATTTGTAACATGGAGTTGTGCAGGCCTGGGGATGAGTGGAGGGAGATGGGAGGGGTTGGTTGTGTGCGTCGGATTGGACTGTTAGTCGGTGGGATACGTTGGTAGACGTGCCGCGTTTCATTTCTCCTCATGGCTCACCCCCGCGGCGTCAGTAAGTGAGCATGTGCCCTCACCCTGCCACCCCCACCCCCACTCCACCCCCAGTACTGGCCTGCAAGCGCGGCGCCATGATGAGCAATGATGGCCGTGCTAAGATCAACGATTGCACGTCGCCTCACGTCGCCCGACGCCGCCTCAACGACGGCATCGCGCCTCTAGCCAATAAAACCCCGCGGCGGCGATAAGGTGCGAGACACCGCCCGTCGTCGTTCCCAGCATCCCCCATTCCGGATATCAGCAAATGAATTGAATTAATGGCGGTGGCCGCGGCTGGGGCGGATAACTGGACGCCGAGCGGCGAGGGCGCAGGGGAGGGGGGCTAGGAGTGCATGGGGCAGGGAGAGAGGAAAGGAGGGAAGCCGGCTTGTCACCATTATGTAGGCTGTGGTTAGTTGGAGATAATTCGCATAATCCATTTTAGATGAGAGATTAAAGGGCTGGTGGTGGCTGACGGCGGAGACGGGGTACCAGACGTGGAGCCGATGAACGCCACGGGAGCCGGGCCTGGTGCAGTCTGGTACCCCGGCGACTACACCAGTCACCGACGCCATCTGTCTGCCCAAAATAGTCTTATGAGCCGCATCCCGATGAAGGATTTAAAAGGCAGCGGTCGACGCCCCGACCAATCGCCTATGTTTCTTACCGGCTTACCATCTATCTATAGTTGTATGCGGTTGTCATGTGTTATAGAAATGGAAAAATCCTATTAGCTTGGTCACACCTCATAAGGCTTTAGGGGTATACGTATTTGTGTGATGAAAGTTGGCAGCCGGACCAGCATAACGGTACCTGTCTGTCGTGCGTGATGACAGCTGAACCGACAGTAATCTGATTTGTTATTGTCATCTGTTGGTGACTTTGAAGATGATTAGCAACGCTTATTGAACATGGGCGTTTTAAGTCAGATGGACGTACTCTGACGCCATATGTTGAGCCTACCTTCAATTATAAGCGGTCCTTTTCATTATCTACCAAATAGTTATGTCGTAATCACATAATTACTACTTCACCATCCTGTCACCTAAGCACATATAGAGATTGGATATCGCAGCAAACCCACGACTAGCAAGACAATCAGTACCTGAATTGTATTAATACAAAGGTTACTCTTCTTGAGTTCAATTTGACGTTCGCGTATATATTGGGTTAACTTTGCATTATGACACTGCTGATAACAGAAACTAAAGCTGAGGTTTTTTATGGTGAAGATCGTCCCCACCCCATATTGAGATGGGTAGGCCTACGTTCAGCATAATAATATTACTCTTTTGTTTCAGACTGCGGATCGTGGACCTGTCCTCACATGACACAGGGTATTACACGTGTGAGGGCCACAACCGCTTTGGACGTCAGCGGACGACAGGCATCCTCTACGTCAATCCAGGTCAGTTCTAATCCCTACTCTCTGTATAGAGTCTCCACTTCCATATTGTCCACTACATCCAGCTACAAAGTAGAGACTACTAAATACATCCTACTTATCCCTCTGTGGTCCGTGTGGCATACGGGTCAGTCAATATAACAGCACAACAACATTATCTGTGTTTGAGATAAGTAACTTTCAGGAGCAACATATTTGGAATTCCAATTCAGGATGAAAAATTTGGAAATTACGAAATACATATACCAATGAATAGTAGGTGCAAAGTTGGAGCAGGAAGCCATGTGGAAGCCACTACTGTCACATTTACACCCTCTTCTACAGTATCATTCAATGCAGACAAATACAGTGAATCTGTTCAGCACTTAATGGTGAGACGTTATCCTGCATATGATTCCGGTCGACCAGAACACGGACATCAACTGTATGTAGAAATGTAAAGTGACGAACCTAAACCTAACCTCTACTGGGGGAGATTGTACGGTCCCTGTGTATTTTGTAATTGAAAGTCACACACACCTGATGAGTTGCCTCGGTGTCCCATATTGACTTCCCTTCCCTATACAGAGTAGCTCAACCCCACCTTCTCTCCTCCACCCCCTTTACCGTACCACCCCCCGACCCCCCACCCCGACCCCCCCCCCCCCCCCCGGCCCCAGTTACCCCCTGCTCCTGATGAGCAGTGATAGCCCCCATGATGCGTGACTCACTAGGATCTGCTTATTTAGAGGGACTCACGTGCCTAGAACTCATCGCGCCACTCAATTATGACAAGACGCTGTTAATAAGGGCTGCTTCCCAAGACCCAAGGTGCGCGTTAAATTGATCAAATTCCCACCAAAGTGTGACCAAACACATTTGAGGACCTATAACTGACCACCCAGTACCTTGAGACCTCTAAAAGAACAATACCCACTCTTCGTCACCCCATTTCTGGATGGATAAGGAGGGCGCAGTGCCGCGACAGAATTGTAAATTCACAAAGGTACAACAAACTCATGTGACGGATAAAAAGGGGAGTTCCATTATTCTTTTCAAAGTGTATAACAGAAATATGTTTCACAGAAGAATGCCTAATGTAAGATGCAGCTGTTGAACTAAATGAGGATAGTATCACTAGGGGGTTTAATGTAAAACCCCGTTAATGTCAAACACATTGATACTATAGCTGAGTGGTCTTCAGGTCCATCCTTTAAAAGATATTTCCGAAGATGTCTCAGAGGATGGATGAGGATGGATAATCGAAGGCCGAGATCCTTCTAGATAAGGACAAAGGGATTCACAATTGCCATGTGACCATGCAAACCTGATCGATCGTAGTCCTATTCCATACATCCATACTGTGCTTCCACTTGTTGGGGAGGGGGGTCTTTCCCAAACTTATACATTTGTGTATAGGTGTTTGATTTCCAACCTGCATGTAAATAATCGTATTATTGTCCACAGTCCAAATTTGTTTTCGTCTACCCCAATTAACATCATTGCAACAAGAAAGAGTAACATTTACTTTGCTACATTCATACCAGGTCCTACGTCGCGTTTAACAAATGTAAGTTTACGAATTGAGTCAATATGGCGTTCATCACCATCCAATCAAAATCCCACACGAGTAGATTATAGACCTGACTGCTCCTGACCCTGGGGCCCTTCGCTCTGACTGACACAGCTCATAGAATCACCTCCATGCAACACCCGCTGAACTCTATCAGGTGATTGCTCCTTGATTCATTGCTGCTCATACTTGCTCAAATTGAACTCCCGACACCTAAATGAGGTGCTCAGAGCAGCTGAGGTGTCACGATAACCGGCTCACCCTCTGACGTGGCGTCAGACGGAACGGAGACCCGTCGCGAGGCTACGACTGGAGGGAGGAGGAGGGGACGTCCTTTCCCAACTCTCATTTGTCCCGATGCCCGATGAATTAGCTCTCTGCGGATAGCGACAGAGATAAGACGCGAATTACGATTCTGACTCATAGAACTACTCTTGTGGATCCGCCATTCGCATCACCGCCACGACACCCCTTCAGCTCGACACCCCGGCCCAGTGTAGGGTAGGCCCTAACAACATTCTGTCAGAGAACCATGTTGGACTTTACACAAACGATAGACCCCAAATCAACATGGTTAATTGTCAGAGATGGTCCTAGAGGTTGACTCGATGTTTTATTTCGCAAAATTATTGACTGTAGGTAATTTTTTCTGTTGACACTAAATGACGTAATTTATGATACCTTTGAGAACATTCTGATCATTCTCATTTGGTAATGCATAAATGTATATCCATACTTTCATAGCCTGCGTTCTGATCGATCTACTGCTTCCAAAATCATTCATGTGTTGCACCTAAAACTAAAATGGATCTGTTAAAAAGGCAAATTAGCCTGCAGCAGTCAGTGTGTTCGTCCCTCCTGGTAAGTTGGGCACTGTGGTAAACCGCCTCACATGCCGACGGCTGTTCACATAACTAACTGTGTGACCTATGGTCGAACGTGACTCTTTAACTGGTGTCTCTCCTTGGCCATCAGCTACATATTCCTGTTCTTACCTCTTTTGCCACAGGCCTGCTTAAATTTTACCATCAAACAGGCTGTGCAGTGAATGTTATTGTAAAGATTGTCAGAAGACGGTTACTGGTAACACCCAACGCCCTTTTAGCGGTAGTAAGACGCATAGGCCACAGTTTCAGCAGACACATGGGATCTGAGTCTGTGAGAGACGACGAGCAGGCGACCAGTTCTTTATTCCACTCACCCGTCGCTCAGTGCGACAGGACCAACCAATGCTGAAAGTCTCGGCGGCACACCTGCGCGACAGCTCCGTTCTTTCCCACGGGGAACGGCCGACGGCTGTTACCTCCAGCCTACCTGAACAAAAATCTAGTAGTGTCTGTCAGTGTGTTTATAGGAATCAGTGCGCAGATATTCTTCATCTGTGCCCCTCTTATTCCATCTCTAGGTTGATGATGATACAGTTTATTATATACATAGGAATTTCTTATTATGCGTCACAGAGTGATTCACCTACAAAGACAGGGAGCTTATATTACTGTAGTTCTCAGACAGTACACACACATTCTTATTTTAGCTTTGTGGTTGGAAAGGATACAGGAAAATGGGGCGACCCCGATTCCTGCGCCCTACACATGCTCCACTGGTTATTTCTCCTTTCGAGTAGCTCCCAAGCTAGACTCGTGTAGCGAGCTGGTGTCTTTATGAGCGTCGTCGAGCACAAAACTGTTTGCGTGTGGGTCGCGACCTTTTGGCAAACACAGCTTCAATGTGAAGCAGACCTGGTCGGCGTCACCTGCTCCCACGGACCGCAAGGAGTTGCCCATGGCTCCCCGGGGGCTACTACGAGCTGCTCATAGCAGCAATCTGCTCAGTCAGCTTCCGCGAAGACGTGCCCTGAAGTTCAAAGCAATTCTTAGTAAAGTTCAAGGGCTGCGACACGAATGAATGCTGCATGAACTTTACCAAATGAGCATTTTGTCGTACCAACAAATGGGATGGGTCTTCAGTAGAGAGTCGTCCGCGCTCGGAAAAGGAAATGAAAATGGTTATTTGACAAAAACAAAGAGACTGAGAGTGTAAAGTTCTCTGCTCACTAACCTTTTGCTATATGATATTGCCCTTTCGCTTTGTGCGTTCCTTGTAAGACTATTAAGGAGTCAATGGGAAGGGTCTGTTTGAAAAATGTGCGCATATTTCGGTAAACCTTAACTGTTTCAATTGCTATTTTGTCCCCCTTAACCTGAGAGTAAACATGGGCGACCGATTACCTTGCACTGGCTTCCTTAGTTAGTAGTAGCATGGATTCGAATACCTAGTTTTATGGGTGATTGACGTGTTGGATTATTACTTGATGTCATTTTCGCTCTTTTCCAGTATGTACAATCCTAAAGCGTACCTACAGTCCCTGTCGTCAACGCCGAGTTGACAGCAGAGATCTCACAGTTGATTGTTTACAGATGGCTTCACAGAATGTGGAGATAAAAGTCAAAGCGGCGGTCATAGATCACACAACCTCACTTCACTCTATACAAGGCTTTGATACAGGGCTTTTCGAAGAAGGACATACATTCCTTTCTTTCGACACGGATATCAGTTACTGAAGTTAGATATTCAGGTAGAGCTGAACTGAGATCTTTTGAACTGAGCCTTTTTCCTATTGTGTAAAGCAAAGTGAGAATAAATTTTGCCTCATTCACATCAAGAAACAGTTGTTCAATCCTCCTGACACACCCAAGTCCCATTTCATGGCCATTAATGATATATCTCCCATCTTTTCTCAGTCTCTCTGAGGAAGTAAATTCCAAATTCCAAATGTTTCCTACCTTTTTTCATGATCCCACTGATATCCCTGTGAAGAAGATTCACATGACAGACGTGGTTTTACATCAAGCTCTTGATAACATTCTGCCACTATATCACAAAATATTATCCATGTTTTCTGACTCCGTTTGTTTTGTGTTCCCCTTTGTAATACAAGTTAACCATAACACAAATGGATGAACACTATCCACAAATGTAAGATGGGAGCTAGTATAGATAGGAAGGATGGTAATATAAATTATCTTTCATTTCTTTTCTAGCGAACCATAAACTGTAAGTGTAGATGGTTGTGCCCCCTACATACCTCACCTGTGATCACCTGGGTGTTTATTTATAAAGCCCACCTGAGGAGGTATTCAGCCCTCCTGCCTGGTTTACGCCCCAGCAGTCTGTGCTAACTAGATGGAAAGCTAGTCTGTCTGTAGCCGTTTATCGTTACGTCCTACCAGATAACACTGACAATGGCAGCTCAGTCAGCTGGTGAGGAAGGGTGCGAACATTCTCACGGTTGTTGGCTTTCAGCGTACTTCCCCTCAGCTTATTGTTCATTCTATTTTTAATGTGACGACCAGACGTCTCACAAATAGAGCTCCTTCTTGAGATATAAAGGCTTTTCTCTCTCTAGGAACTGATAGATTGGACATCATGCTTCTTATGCACTTTCAACCAAGAGAAACCTCCACATAAATTTATGCGATGTGTATCGTATAGTTTCCTTCTATAAACTACCATCTTTACATGCTATTGCGAACGAGATTTACCTTACATTAAGCAGGATGAGAGTATTTTAAGTTTCCTGGGTTTTCAGGTAAAAGATTGCCTTGTGTTGTATTGGAGGGACATCAATTGTTGACTATCTGTTAGCTTCTCCACCTGTGCCCTTTACGTTGTAAATCCGAGCAAGCCTGGTGAAGGGTGAGCAGTCTTCCTGACCAGACAAGGGGCTTGTTCATCTCTATTTATCTCACTTGGCTGACCTTTCTCTTGTAGTACTATATTACAGGTGGGAGTAGTCAGACCTTTGTGTAGTGGTATCAGCACGTATGTAAGGGTGTGTGATTTTCATATATCCGTTCATTCAAAAACTAACTTGCATGTCTATTTGTCCATCTTTCGCAACCATCCACTTGTCCAATAACACCATGGTCTGACTCTTCAATGATCTGATTTCCCAAATCGACATGGTGTAGCTTATGCAAAAAAGTAACAGTCCATTTTGAATAACCTATCAAGGGTACATACTTTTGCTGAATTTAGATTTGGTTGTTACAGAACACATGATTAGACCTTCTACTAAGGGTAAACAAGGAGACATTCTATGCTCCTCTGATCCCCGTATGTTTCATGTATTTTGTATAAGATGAGCCCCTATGTTCACGACGACAAGAATTGGCATATCACGCGAGACATCTTCTCCAGCCTTCTGCACACACCTGCTCGTGCCTTTTGCATTCTGTACTTCCATATTACTCGTGCTGATATGTTATCATGCCCTATGTACATCCGGAGCACTACAGACTATATTCATAATTATCGTAAACGCACAATCTGCTTTACCTTGTAAATGACAAATGATTATGGAACTTATGCCCACCCCCACCTGCCAAATGGCCACCCCACACAGAGACACAGCAACCATATCTCCCCTGTATCCTCTATCCTACGCACCTGAACACCTGCTAGTGCAGGCTCATTTATCATGATCTTTTTTTCCCGTGTATTGATATATCTACGTATACTACTGCAGGGAGTAGGTCGGCTAACCCTTTTGCTATTGTTCAATGTATCTGCCTTGAACCGACGACAAAGATATTGAGCAGACTTCTATAATTGTCTTATATATATATATGTATATATATATGTCAATGGAGGAATGGTTTTGTTGGACTGTCTCCTTATAAACGCAATGTCAGAGGCCGATATCCAATATCCTGTTCATAGAAATCAAGATATCAGGTTTCTATATACCATTATGAGACATAGCAGAACCATACGATGTGACCTCTCTCGTATATTTTTAACATCCTTCTCTTGGCTCCTACTGCCAATACTCTTATTACAAAATTGTTATGGCTAAGCGAAAGGATTTTTTGTATTAGATAATGTTGAATATCCATTAAATTTGAGAGTATCTATAAAACACTTGTTTATCTATCTGTAATGCAGAAGGTGTCCTTTCTGATAACAATCTGTGCTTCTGCAATTGCTCAATCCCCCTCCCCGATCATACATATTTAAAAAACGGGTAATTAGAAATAACACACTTATTGTCTTCCTGCAGGTACCAATCCGAACAGCGGTCGGGATGGCGGTGATCTGGACGACGAAGACGGGGATGGTGACCTTGACGGCCCTGACACCGGCGTTGATCCGTATTACACCAATTACGACCGACTCCCCAACATCCACAACACAGAGTGAGTACATAGTCCCCTCTCTACTGCGTGCCCTGAAAGTGCATCACACTTATCTTAATAAAAGCGGTTTTAACGCTAAGTTAAATCATATATGGATACCAGGATTGTGATACGCCAGTGTGTCTTTACAGATTTGCATGTGTGTTTGTGATTTAAATCAAACTGTTTGTACAAGCAGATAGCAAATTTTACTTATAGATAGATTTTCTGAATGGCTATGGTAGGACACCTAAAGATAGTTTAATCTTTTGAAAGATAGTGAAATCAGCAAAACCCATACAGATATGAAGAAGCCACGGCTTGTGAGATGTGCTCCTGTTATTGTAAATAAGGAATCCTTTTGGCCTTAAATGGGCTGTGACTAATATCCAAATTCCCCAAGCGTCTATGACTGAAACCTTGTAGCTTCTATGATAACTACGTGCAATCATACTTCAGATATTGAATGTGTTAAACATTACAGTAGTAACCTGTAATGACCCGTAATGCTTGAAAATTCCATATAGTTGACAATTGATATCCGCTTCGGTGTTCCACTGTGTATGGAGTGGCTTTGGGTTTCTATTCATAGAACCTGGTCACTACTTAGGTGGCGCTACTTAAGGAAGAGCTACCGGTTTCTATCGAGTTTAAAAGGACCTAGCTAAAACAGACATCTCATACTAACCAGGAGACTGATACGGCTGGGTCGTGAGGGTGCCAGGGATCGACGTAAAGTGGCCCATAGGATTCTCCTCCACGGTCGTAGGCCTTTGTTATGCAAATGAGGTGTCCGCAGAAGTAGTGATGTATAGTGAACGGAATGGGTGCTGACCAAGAGGTGGAAGGTGCTTGGAAGGCACTGTATATGGGTAAAGGGGGTATTGCAAGGATGGTACAGAGGAAAGATGAAACTAGGTAGTTGTACCAAGGAGGTATGTAATGATGAGCGGCCAGCAAGGGGTATTACTGGGTACAATTGGACCCTCCTACATATACATATATATATATATATATATATATATATATATATATATATATATATATATATATATATGTTTTATATATATATTATTCCGCCAATCCCGTCTTCGAGTTATTCATTATTAATTATCGTATCTAATTAACATATTGGATTAATAATATTATACAGGTATATATATACTTAATTCCAATATCAGGGCATCTCAATAGAACTAAGGTTATAGACAAGACACTGGACGGTGACATAGAATTGAAATCTACCGTCCTCTGGTTCAGTTCTCTGGTACTATAACTCAAATACTCCTCTGGTTCAGTTCTCCAGCATTACAAATTCGTGTCCACGGTCCTTCAATCTGAACTCAACCTAGAGTTAGTCAAATAGACGTAGCCTGTAGAATATAACGGCCCGTTCTCCTTTTCCTCTTTGTGTATAACAGCATATGCATCTAGACAAACTGAAAAGCCTGGAAGGTGGACCTTTACCGGTCAGTGCTTCTGAGAGAGTGCATGCCATCAGTGACTTTGTAATAGCAATATATTACTAGGTCAAGTGTTCTGTCCTGAGCTGCACACAACTGTACCTCTCTAGGGCCCTCGAAGCGAGCACCATCCCACACTCAGTTATTAACCTCATTCCGCCAGACTTCGAACCTAGACCACTTGATAGCAATATATGCGTTAATATACCCCATTACACCAGCAAATAAACGACACCGCGGCAAAACAAATTAGAAGTCCACTTGACCGACTAGTATCAGGCAGAGTGAAGGAGATTAGTACGTGCCAAGAATGAATAAGATGACACCGACGTTTACAGATGTGAGCAGCATCTATATACATGTACATTGCATTATACTGCATTGCAGCCGATGAGTTGACTGTGCACTTGTCGGTATTACTACTGGAGGACAATGCAAATTTACTAAATCCATGTAGATCGGGCACGACAATGTGTAATCTGCGTAATAATTAGCGTTGATGTCAAACTTGTATAGTAATCTATACGGATTCTGTACACAAAATAATGGTTGTGTGAAAACCAGAGTATAGATCTGATATCCGTTTGCTTTAACTCTATCGAAGTTCGTGAACAATTATTGTGTATGGCGAATTATTGTAAGGCGTTTCAAGGTCGCTTGAGCGAATGTTGGATCAATGTGAAGGCTCACCTTAGGCCCGATTCCTACAGGCGGTTTGGGGATTATATGATGTTTCAGTCGGCGACGATAAGCACAAACTTCTAGGAATCTTCATGGCGCGTGTATGAGTCACCAACTCGTGTCTGTCTCAGAAAGGCACCAGTCTTGTGCGATTTCATTTCAAACATTTCCTTAATTTTCGGGCACTATGCCGGGCACCAGTCTCCAAGAATCTCCAAGTGGGAATCGGCCCTTGAGCTGGATTCACACGATGGGATTCATGTACCTCACAGGGTGTTTGCCCGAGACAAATCCTGCTGAGATTCTGCACTCCAACACAATTTCTTCGTCTAAATTGTAGGGTTCCATTTCCCTGGGACATGTTATCCCCTGCAATTGTGGGGGACATTTATCCCTAAAAAGGAACAGAATCTCATGAAATTTTGAACCCTGTGAGGTACATGAATCCCACGGTGTTAATTCCACTTCAGTTAAACTTACACGCTGACAAAGGAACGGGGTAAGACATGCGGTCCTGCAAGCATGGCGCCTGCATTTACTTGGGTGGACGAGGAGTGCAGGGGCACCGCAGGAAAACTTCAAGAGGCTTAGAGTAGAGGTAGGAATAAGGGGTTGTCTGAAGAGGTTAGGAAGAGGGCTGAGGTAGTCCTCTCAATGGGGTGACTTTGGGGTAGGGGTTGGTTGGGGTGTGAGGGACGGGGTGTGCTGCGTTCAGCTAAAGAGGAGGCTTCATCTCCTTGTAACAGTCAATAGAATCAATTAGCGATCCCTATGCCTGCGGTATGCCGCTCACACTGCGCCGCCGCTATCAGCGGATTGCCCGGCATACAGTGGACGGGGATTGCGGCAAATAGCGAACGCCAAGCCTCCGTCTTCCTCCAACTCATCCTGCTTTCTGGCGGCCAAAAGGAGGCGGAGGCAGTGGATAAAGTCGGCAAGCTCTAATCAGACTGGCAGTCGGTCGCCTTTTATACTTCCGGGTTAATACAAAAAGCCGACTGTAAACTGGAAGTCCATCAGGAGTCGTGCGCCTGCGTGCAGTGGCGGGTTGGGGTTGGATGGGGACCCTGGAGGAGCGGGACGCAATAGGGCTAATGGAACCAACCCCCGTACCGCCCCCTGGGCGCTAAGACGCCGCTGCTTAGCAAGGGGAAATGAGAGCCGGAGCAGCAGCATTGTGACCGGGCACTGCACTCAGGTCAGACCTTTTACAGGGGTGGGTAGACCCCCGGAGGCCGCTCACAATGCTGGGTTATTGGTTGTCGCTCGTCGTCATCCTCGCGTCCCCATTGCAGCCAGATTCCTATCTACATATTGGCTTCGGCTGCTGGCTTCGGCCTGCCGACCTGATCCCACGTGTACACTAACCCCAATTAATAGATGGCCATTTTTAGTATTCTTTTGGTGGAATAGCTGAACTTTTAACCAACACCTTTTCTCTCCGTTGTTGTTAGTTGTTTCATTCTTCATATTTCATCTATTCGAGCAATTTCTGTGTCATGCTCTTCAAAGATTGGAGTTTTAGGGTGCCTAGAATATTGGAACAAAGAGTTCAATGAATACATTTGATGGGTGGTGCCAGGCAATTCCCATTGCATACCTCGCATTTTAGGCACGAAAGTTGGGAAGTAGGTTTTTTCTAGTGGCTTTACAACTACATGCTGCGGAATAATTAATTGTGGTAGAACACCGCGCTGCAACCCCGCCCTCACATGAGTCCAAATCATTTACGCCCCCTGTGGGGAAGTGTCGGAGTGAAGTGGGGGCCCAATACATCCCTTAATTTATGCGGTCTGACGGCGGACCCCACGCACGTGGGCAGCGACAATTGTTGTCATGGTGATGTCACACTGGAAGGGAGGAATCTACGGGGGAGTGACGTGAGGCGGGAGGGGGCGGGGTCACAAAGAACGGTGGCGCCCCCTTGGCGGTGAGGTTGATGGCCCTGCTATACAGGTCCTAGGGCCTGGCCCTCCTCGACCCTGTCTGCGGGCCGCGTTATTATGGACCTCACCTGTGTGCGCATGCGCTGTTGGTGGGCTCATGGGCGGGCTGCGTACGTCTCACCTGCCAGCACCCCTGCTCGCCACCCACTGCCTGCACTGCCAGCGCACAGCTGGTCAAATCAATGCCGGTAATTCTTTATTGAAATTAAGCGTCTGACTCCCTTTATCCATAAACGTTTTACTGAAAAGCAGTTCTGCATTTTTAGTGCGTTTATCATATCATATCTTTTTTCTATGACAGTTTTTCTATGTAAGGAAACCGCCGGTTCCCTGTCCTCATGCGAAGTGAAAGTCATATGAAATATGCAAATCAGCAGTGGAATTGGTAAATTTGAATGTTTTTCTATGTGCTCAATATTGTTGATTTGAATGAAGAATCCAGATGGATACAGACCCCTCTCGGTTTAAGTATTCTACACTGCTGGCATACGATTTCGTTCACTCCCAACACTTCGTAACTTATCCGTAAAGACATTTTGAAATAGGATGTAGATTTCTAGAATGCTGAATATAAATCACCCTTTTCAGAGGCTTCATTGCTTCTTCATATTTTCAAAAACTTTAAAGCTTTTCACTGTTTCTTTTCTCTGAAGGCAACCTTATGACGAATATCTTCATTTCAAATCTACATAGCGGATAAACAGTTTTAATTCGTTCATATCTCTTTGTGTACATGCTGATGCATATCTGAATACGAGTTGCAGAGATTTAAACAATGATTATAACACAAACACGCAGATGATAGCTTTTATGTAAACGTGCTATTGACGTCCAACCCGCCACGTACCAACAGACTTGCCACCCTTACCCCACTCAGGTTTGAAAACATGAAGATGCCTGCCCCTGGTGATAGAACTTCTAATCACGTAATCAGCGGGTCATTAGTGGGCAAGTTGTGGGCGTGTGAAGTCTTTCCGTTACCTGACACAAACAATGGCTGTTTGCCGCCCTTTTATCACCGGCCAGGCTTTCGTCGTCTGCTTACTTAACCACGTGATCCAACGCACGTGCGACGCCTTGCCGGTAATTCAAAGTCACGGATTATTCCTTTTTGACATTTAACGGTCAAAATGAGATTTTTTTCCCCTCCTGTAAATTTTAAGATCCTTTCTTTCCGTTCATATCTGATAAAATTCAAGATGAAGAACAACCCACTCCAGGCAATGTTAACAAACAGGTATGAAATCCGGGAATTCCAGGCTAGGGGATAATGCAGCGATGCTTGGGGTCATTGAATAACTTATGCCAGCGAAAGGACTGGGTAGAAGGAGAACTTGTAGTCGAGGGCTATTGTGTAATGATATTCAAGCTCGTTCAGCAAATAATGTTCTAGCTGACCAAAGGTGTTGAATAAAGTTGACCTACATCGTCTATGGGTGTCGTTAGCGTGCAGAAAAGGGTCTTCATGTCCGACCCTAAATTATTCAACGCTGATATCCACCTGCCGTCATCCTATCACAATATCTGCATCGACGCTAGTGCTAATTATATCAGATCGCTCCATATAGAAGTATGTAAATAGTTGGGCCTCTTGGTTTGATACTTCTCCGAGACTCAGAAAGTTCAAGGTGTCATTGGGAATGTTTATAATGGGTAGGAAGTTGTCAGCGGAACAAGGGGTGTCTGACATGTATTCTTTGCAGTGCGACCTGCAATGGTTAACTGGCCATAAGGCAGACTCCTATGCCGACACAGACCCATACCCCTCCATTATCTCACCCCGCGCCCGCTGATCGCCTTGCCTGCCCTTCTCCAGGCAATGCCCAGGAGAGGCGACCCAGAAATCAGACTTCATTTACATGGCCGGCCATCCCAGTCCGGTTATTTGTGGCGGCTCACGACATAATTAGCGATTTGTAATTGAAAAATGATTTATTTCATTTGCTCAAAAGGAGAGCGTGTCGCCAACCTCTGCTCCACTAGGCAGAAGCGTCAGTCGCGCTTCCCCAGCCCCACCCAACACCATCGCTCTCTACCCCGTGCCAGCAGCTTGCATCCACCCTCTCACCCCATCCCCCAACTTCTTCACCCCGCTCACGCACACGCGAATGCTTGGGCAAATCACGATCGAAGCTGTGGTGAGTTTTCCAAACCACGTGCCACTTTTCGTGGACTTTCTTTAGTCGCCCAAGAACTGCCCCGCCGTTTGACATGTATGACCTTCTCCTATTCGGCTTTTTCCCTCTGCCAAACAGCAACACTTTGAAAGAAACGGAGCCGAGAATATTTTTGGACCACAGTATGAACGACTTTGCACCTGATCAGTTATAATTAGGACTCAATGTGCTGATGATCGTTGAGTCTTTCCTTAAGTCGTCAATGAATATTGTTCTAATTAAACGATGGATTTTCAGTATTTCAAATGTATCGACAGACGATTAGTATGCAGCAGCATATTGAGGGCCTAATATGTCCCAGCATTCACTTGTTTGTTTTTGGGGCGCAGGTCTATATTGTGAATTACTATTTTATAAAGAAGGGTATTGCCTAACCTTGCACCCTTACAGATTTTTCATAGTTTCGCACCAAGATTTTAGGCCTACTGGTGTTAATTTCGAATATGATTGAGAGAGACCCATAACTATAAGGTTTTGTGGTTACTGAATATGATCGTTTTGGTAACAATTCAGAGTTTTTATTAACATAACCTGTGCACATAATGAATCAAATCTCTTATCAATAGTGATTTAATATGATTAACTTGCAATCAGTAATCCCAGGTCTCGAGAGGTAACGTTTAATTCCCATTGATAGATAAATTCAATCCTCTATACTCGAATGAAGTACATGTATATGTGAGAACCTCGCATACTCAGATACATCTTTAGATATATACGACATCTCATTAAGGTATGGCTCTTGAACTAGGCACTGAATCAGGTACCTCAGTAGTGTATCAAACATATGCTGTCCAGACCCAGTACTGTATGTTATACACATAACAACATCAACAACAACCATACCAGAATGGTGATCAAGCTGCGCAGTTGGAAATGGCAAAACGGATTTCCCCCGTTCAGGGTCAGTAGTGGTGAAGCATGGTGGCCCATTGAGCAGAGCACTGCAGCATGGTGGAGGTCTCCTCCTGACAGCCCAACAATATGACCGCCGTGCGCCCCAGTGATCCCCGGGCTGCGGGGTCAGAGGTCAAACACCATCTACACGGAGCCCTTCTATTGTCGAGCACCAGGTGGCGGTGGAGGCCGTTATCAGCATTCAGTATATTTTGACGTCAGGCAAGAGGCATCAGATGCAGATAGACATCAGAGTTGGCCATTATTCCCCGAGCCATAGATTGGTGTACTAGTATTACTATTAATATTGGTGTAAGGTAGGGACTTTGAGTTTTGGCCATATGGCCATGCTCATGACCCTATACCATTTAGTCTATTTCAGACGGTTGTGCTTTGTTAGTATCGATCCATTATTTATAGGAAAAGAAATCAAGTCAGTGCAATGACGTCTGTTATAGGCAGTCTGGAGTGCCGGCTTAGAATATATATATCCAAAGTTAAAAGTCTGAAGAATTATTTCGAAGTTGGCCCTTCCGTTCCTCCACATTACCCCGCAACCCTTTTAAAACAAAAAGAAACTTTTGTTACGATAAGTGTGCAACCAGACAGCTTGAGGCATTTTCCCCAACCTCAGGTCTGAGTAAGTAGATAGTCATAATTATGTAGATTGATTTATCCAGTCGCGTCTGCCTTGTCTGTGGTCACATGGAGTGAAACATCTACGGTAACTGTCACTAAAAGGAATCTGTGAAACTCTGCCACCACACGCCACTGCCGTGCGCCTTCCGCAGCTGCTCTTGTGGCCTGGTCGTATGGGGGCAGGATTCGCGTCAGTAATATGGAAATTAGGGAATCAATTGTCTCGTTAGTGCGGCCACATGGCCACGGGTAGTGACCGACACGGGATGGTCTCCCGGGGACGTGGTCAGTGCACGACCACTTCCCTTGGCGCCGGGACGGACCCGAGTCCCGACCGCGGGTCATGCGACCGTCCCCGGGAAAAAGGGTCCGGGGATGTGCCCGAGGTCGCCGGGTCATGGCTTTTAACAACAACCTCCTGACTCTTCCCTGATGGCCTCAGCTGCTTTGTCGGTCTGTATCCTCTGTCACGCCTCGTGGTTATAATTTTGCACTACCTCAAACGCATTTTTATGTTAGAGTTACTAGTCTTCACAATAAAGTTTATTTGCCGATTGATGCAAGTACGGGCCGAACTGCATAGCAGTTTTTCCATTTTAATATCCACTGCTTTGGAATACTAAACAAAACTGTTTGTGCACCTATTATAATCTGTGATGGAATAAGGAAAGCTACATGTCTTTTCAATTGGCGGCGCGTTCAGTAACTAGTAGAAACTAATTTAACGTTTGGCACGGTCCTACACTTTCTCCTATAATTCACGGAATCTGTATGAATTCACTGAAAGAACGCAGTTTAAGAGGTAAGCAGGTCCTATAAAATATGGAAGAGTGCATGACCAAAGTACTGAAACCCTCGGCCAGATCGCGTGTCCCATTAGATGGGGAAACATAAGGCCGGTAAGAGCGGGGTCGTAGTCTCCACTCAGTGACCACACAAAGATCAGGCCGGGCAGGTTGACTCCCTGATCGGCCCTGACACCACCCCCACCAACTGTCACATTAATATCTCCACCCCTCTCCCATCACATGCACCATTCGGTGGCCATCACCCACTCACATAAGTCATCAATGTAGGTTTAATCACGAGTCTGCAATTAAATGACCAAATGAAAACTGAGACAGGAGACACAGCATCTGGCTGGGCGTGGCGCTCGTAATTGACCATTCTATTGAAACAGGGGGTTGTTCCATAAAATTGCTAAACCCTTCAGATTGGTTGGTTTCCATAGTAACTAGGGGTTAGGACCTGAATATTGAGTCATCTTCTAGCCGAGACATGTGAGCCGCGTTGTCAGCCGGTGGTATAGTAAGGGCCATGGAGCAGGTCAAATAACATGACAACCTATGACAGAGTGAGTGCCAACCGGCCTGCTTCTCACGTAGCAATAAGTGGAAGGAGTCTGGGAACTGACCACGGCGTGCAGGTGGTGTGGTGACCGCACTCGCTGGTCAGTCATAGAGATAGAGCTATCACTATGACAGTGGAGACCAGCTCACCTGAGCCCCCCTCTCGTGCTGTCCGCTGGTCACTCACACCTGCACGGGTCAGGTTACATAGGGTCAGTCTCAGGTGACACCACACAGGAAGGGCCCGCGGGTGTTAAACGTATCTTCACCCTCCTCTGCATAACGGGTTGGCGCAGTAATAATGGTCGGTGTATACTGATAGAGCTATCTTTGCATATATGTATGTATGTTATGAATTATATCATTATATTCAAATAAGGCAGTGCAGGTTCAAGGTCATGTTTTCTGATTCCTCTTCTTTGTGACTCAACTGCATGCTATCCCTTGTATACATATGTATTTAATCTAGCGAACGTTGGATAGACCTGTACAGTGTATATAAATCATAGTCTGAATAGCCATGATTAGTATAAGTAGTGTGACACATCAGCCATAGAGATAGCCACATCACCTGGTTTTAACATCTTATCCTGATACCTAAAGATACCATTATACCACACACCAAAGAGACTAGAATAAATCCACACATACGTATGGCCTGCATTTAGTAATAGCAGGTAGGTTAGCGGATAGACAGATGGGGGCTGACAATTACATGGTCGAAGGGTCTTCACTGTAAAAATGCCACATGGCTTGATCTCAGCAAAACAAGTTTTTCACAAGGTCTCCCATAACTATTCTTCAATGGTCTGGTCCCACTGGGCTACGGATCAAATGCCACAATTAAGAATCAACCCACATATAAAAATCAAATCTAGGCCTATTGGTAATGTCATTATTCACACTGCCTATTCTCGTGTCCTCAATCTGATGTTGGTTTTATTGTTGTTGTTCTTCAGAGTGGAAGGGGAGGAGGATAAGGACAAGGACGAAGCGGGCTTCTGTCAGATGTACCGCAGCGCTGCCTGCTCAAAGTTCGTCGGCAACAAAAGTATCTTCGTAAAGAACAAGTACCAGCAAGCCCGCATGGAGGAGCGCCTCACCGGTACGTGCCACCATGCGACGACACCTACACCCTTCATCCTGATACATTCTCATGGGAGAAGTTTGATTTCTGTCACTGCCGCCATTACATGGTTTCTTTTGGGCTTCCAATGTGTCTCGTTTTACTTGATTCTTTTGTAGTGAGTTCATATATCTTGGGAATGCGAATTGACATGTATCGAGGATATTAACAACCAGAAAGAAGAAAACGAGCAGGCAGTTCCTGACGGATGGATTGAGAGATATCAAATGTGTTGTTGATTCCCCAGTCCAGTCCACATCCAATGATTTATTTGTTTGTGACGCAGATTTTAATCATAGAGTACTTCATTGCTTTAGTTGTTTTATATCATTTCCTCAGAGAGGGAGGGCGTCTAGCATAATTGGGTGGCATCACTTGGCACTTGACCCGGAACTGGTAGGCTATTATCTGACACCAGACCCGGACACCCTTATTATCGCCCGCCTGTCCGAATCACAACTTTGAAGAATGTGGCGCTGGTTTGCGGTGTGTCCAGGTTCAAGTCAATAGCTCAGAGACATACATTCCTGGTAGTGGGATGAACGGAGGTCGGGGTGGGACAGTGGACCGGGTGGGATGTGCCTCGTCGCCGGCCAACACAAACACTACCGTCGTGTGGCCTGTGACTCTATTGTTCAGCATGGCACGCTGCCCGCCCGGGTGGATCCTACAAACACACGGTTGAGTAGGTTCTGATGGACCCTCACACCGTTATAGTAAGAGTTCTTTACTCATAGTTAGCTGGATCTAGCCTGCGTATGTATAAACTGATTGTAGGATTTCTTTATTCCCATGTTCACGTGAGCTATTGGCCTTGTACAGGGCGATCGACAGAGGTTTTGGGTAAATACATGTATATCATGTATTCTCACAAGGTCAGGAGACTGGGGATTTACTCTAAAGCTAGTTACTATAGAGGAAACCCATGAAAGTTTAGGGTCTGAGCTCGTATCCCATCGAGTTTGAATCACGTAGTAATTTCACAAGGCGAAGCCGCGTGAATTGCTATGTGATTCAAATGAGATGGGATCGAGCTCTGACCCTAAACTTGAATGGGTTTCTGAATTTATCTCACCCTTAATATTGACTTATGGGCTAACATTTGTGACATCATCCCCCATTGGATATATTTCCTTAATATCTAATGGGTGTTAGATACGAGTTTCCAATGTTAAGTCTATGGAGAAAAAATATCTGGGGTGAGATGATGATTCTGTAACATCCAAAGAGTCGAGAACCACCGGCTTTACCCCAACCCCCACCCCACACGAGCTTAACATTACACGTTATACCTAACCTACACAGGCTACACACGTAAACAAAGACATACCACAAACACAATCACACCGACACAGATTTTGAGCCATACATTCACAAGTTTTATACATTACACACAGACTGACGCAAACATATACCAGGACTTCATTGAGAAGACAAGGCAAGACAGTTGATTTAAACTTCCCTAACAGTGAAAGGGGTGAGATAAATCCAGAACCGCACTCGGACCGTAATGGCCCAGTCACACTGGCGTAAATTTTGGCGTTTCTTCTACGTATTTGAGAGGATGTGAGTTCCGCGTATTTTCCACGCAAATACAACACTTTTATATTTCAGTTCGCAATCCAGTCACAATGGCGAAATTCTTGAGTTTCTACTACACATTTCAGACTGTGAGCACAACATATAAGCTGCGGATTGGGAACGTATCTGTTTGCTTTGCTTTAACGTTTTAGTGTGCCTCTCAACGTTCATCAACGTTTATTTGCGTGTATGTACGCACTGTGGCGATTTTCCACGTTAATTTACCCAAAAGTTTAGAATTTCTAAAAGTAATTCTGACACCGCGTTTTTTCTACGTTTTGTTCCCGTTCCTTTACGCATTCCGACTTTCGTTTACGTATCTCCGCGTTTTGCGGCGTATTTGTAGATTTCAAAATACGTAAAGGAACGTAGACGTGCGTACACAGAAAAACGGCGTCTTTTACGCCAATGTGACTGGGGCATAAAATAAGCACCAATCCCCTCGTTTGGATGAGCTGTAATAGTCACTCGGCTTCACCTCGATGACGATTGCGGCCAATCCCAACTCGTGGAGTATTGTGTATTTTATACGATTCTCGATGCAGTTCTATATAACTACACATTGAGATACATCCTAGCTATATCACGCATTCCTACTTACATACACCACACACTCACATACATACACCAATGGGAGTGCGTACCATGACCCGGGGGCCGTCATGACACCGTTATGATTAATCAGCATGGCGACGAGACGTGCTGTCTCGGCGAGGTGTGACCTTGAAGTCCTCCAGGTGACCTTGACCCTAATTGGCCACCATGGAACCTCCTGGCTCAGGTAAAAAGACGGACGACGACGACGCCCCGAGGCGAGCGTGGCACAGACACGTCACGTCTTTTTCGTGCAGCGTTATGAAGGTTGACCGCGGCCGCACATTAGAGGTGCACTCAGAACATTAGAGGTGCACTCGGGACGTCCCAGCCGGGCCGACGGGCTCAGGAGTGGCATTCAGAGACGATGCCAGTGTTGAGAACGTTACTAATTAATGTATCTTCTCGTGAGCGCTCTTTGTGTTTGGTGTGCGCCCAAGAAGTCCGTGCTAGCAGTAACAATTCCCTTCACAGCTCAATTGAATCCTAAAGACTTGCAAAGGATGAGGTGGTGTGCGCTTGAATGTGGCAAGTCTTAGTAGTCCAGAATCATCTTTGCTTTCAACAGAATGCTAAGGACCTTCAGCATTGTAATTACTAGGCCTATATTCTGACACGATATCATTGAAAGAACTGTCGCATGATCGTCGGACATGGACTTTTATACTTGTATGGGTCAATGCAGCTTTGTTTAAGTGCTTTCCATCGGCATTTGACCAGGATAATGCAATCAACAGAATTCACAGAAACCAATAGAGTTCCTCAATGACCCTTTCAACTTTATGTCCTTCATGGATGGAACCCTGAATATACGGTGTGTTGTATACCGTGAAATGATCAACAAAATTAAAATTGAAAAAAAGAATGTTGTTACATTGATAAAAACACAGGGACGGGTGAGTGTTGTTGCGGCTGACGCCATATGTCGCAGCTAGCAGTGTTCACGCCGTAAAAAGCCCACCTTAACACGGTGTTCACAAGGCGAGATAAAGGCTTCGTGTTTCTTGAGTTGAAAATAGTGTCTGTCACTGAGGTTATTTTGTGTAGCTTTTCCCTTCTCCCTCTTTTTCCATGTTACTTTTTCCGCGCAACTTTAGCCCCTTTTTCGCGGCCAGAGATGAGGTATGGTTAGTTCGTAACCACAGCGACAGGGGGAGGTGGGATGGATTATTCGGCCTATTAGTAATGTAAATGCGTTGGTTGTGTGAGTGGTGATGGAAGTAAGCAGAAATTACTTTCGTAATACACCTGCTTGATTCATCACAGTGCTTAAAGGCATATCGGATAATTCGCGGTGGCACCACCTGCTGATTTTTAGATATCGCCAATTATCAGGAAAAACTGGTTCCTTGGGATTCTTTCTACTTCCAAATGAATAGATATGACGTTTTGTCCAGTTTGTCCATTCCTAATAGGTGAATTAAGCTAATTCATATTTGATTGCATCATATTGGAAATATACTGAAAAATAAGGTTTTCTTTAATTCTCTCAAAGATAAGGACGGTGATGGTTTTAAAACTAAAATATGTAGTACATGTGTACTATATATACTATATTTATGGCTTTACTATTTTAAAAGCAACTTTATTATCACAGTATCTATTTCTAAAACAAAATCTAGCACGGTGACCCCGCTTTTTAATTCAGATATGTGTTCTACAGTACTTTGAGCTCATCATATTAAATTTTCATGAAAATGACATTCTAATTTTTAAGGCAAATTGTTCCAAATGCCAATTGTCATCTGCTTTTTGCCATTGAAATGCTAAAGTGTGGATTACCTCCTGAGATTTGCAGGATTATAAGATGTTTTCAAGAAACATTTTGTCTAGATGCTTCAAATTTTCATTAAATTGCTCATGCTACGAAACCACAAAGACATAAATGGGTACAAAATAATTCCCCATGGGAATACGTTGTGACTATACACTAGTAAAGCTTTGCCGCTATCTGGATAGAGGGTAGTGTAATTTCTGCTGACACATCTGGTTCTTCTCTTTCAGCTGCTTTCACAGTGATTGCGACGTCGAGCGACCTGTCTCAGCGGTGTGGGGAGTTCGCCATCCCGTCGCTGTGTTTCTATGCCTTCCCACTCTGTGACGACACGGGCCCTCGTCAGAAACCGAGGAAGATCTGCCGTGACGAGTGTGAGATCCTAGAGAATGATCTTTGTCAGTCGGAGTACCTCATCGCCAAGAACCACCACCTCATTGGTAAGACGAGTGTTGGAGCGTATATTGTTCATGTTACAAAGAAAACTTCAAAGTGATTGTAATCTATCAATTGGGATTATGTTATACTTTAATAATATATGTGATCCTTCCAGGAATCACTGTGAATTACAATAAGAAAAAATCCTGACAAACATATCTAATCATAGGCGTTATAATGTCTCATCTCAGATGATTATAAGGTACTACTTCCAGTATAATGATCACTCTATGTAGAGAGGTCAGCCTGTTGTCAAGGAATATAAAGACCATATTTATACCTCCTGTTTTGTGATGTGGTGATAGATGCGGGTAGCACTACCGTTTACAAATTGCCATAGTCATTACATGTTTGATAATTTCTCGTTGATGTTTTATATATGTTCAATCCCATTTTGTTTACAATCACAGGCAACCAGTTCGTTATGCCGAACTGTAACGACCTTCCGGAACCAGGGACACCGGAAGCTGAGAACTGCGTGCGCATAGGGATTCCACGGAGCAACATGTACAATGCCCGTGAGTAAATCTATATCAATATCGTGTTAGTATGCCTAATTTTAGCAAAGGACTCTACGTAATACCGTTATGATTCATACCTTACAGTGTTAAGAGGCATGAGGACACGTACACCTGTTGTTTAATATATTGACGCGAATTATATTGACGCGAATTCTGGAAGATTACCCCCTCCAGTCGCTCTATATTACCAAAATAAGCTCTAATGGCAATAAGGAAACGACTGATTAACACCCACTGTCTATAGAGACCTATTATGTTTTCCTGTCATGACCCAGGCGATCAATTCATTGGGGGTTTTACCTCCATTGTCATGACATGACCATAATCATTAAAATTACCGTTATTTAAATATCTTACTGAGGCGAGAACAGGGAGACTCTTTTTGAATGCCGCGATCTTCCGTCCGCGGCCAGTCTGACATTTGTTGCTCGTTTGTGGCTGAGTTGACATTTGAAGTTTTTTCCTCCTTTTTGTGTTATTCACTTTCCAATCACCCAACGACCCTTTTCGCTGGTTTTCAGACCATCAGTGTTTTAACGGCACTGGCTCCAGCTATCGCGGTACGGTTAGCACGACGCAGTCCGGGTACAAGTGCCAGAAGTGGACCGCTAACCAACCCCACCAACACTTCCTCACCACCTCACAGCATCAGGAACTAGGTAAATTCCGATTGACATTGCTGAGAAGTAATTTAATTATTGATCGAAACGAATCGACAGAATTATCGACAGAGTCATCCTTGTGCATATTCTAATATATTGGTAGTCTCAGAATTATTTTGCGTAAGATGTTGAAGCCAGCGCTCTAAAGGCCTGGCCCCTTCTATTAGGCTAAAAAAGGAGCTAACATCCCCTAAAGAAGATTTAATGCCCTGTAAGGTGAATACATACATTGGCTGTATATCATTTTCAGTATATTTGATGTCACAGTATACGAATGATGAGCGGAACTTTGATGCATGAAAAGCTAGATGTTATAGACACCATATTTTGTGTACGGTTGGGGCATTGTGGAAACTCAAGTGCAATGTGTGGATTCCATCCAGACATTTATTGAAAAGGCCCGATGTTTTTCCTCATCATTAGGACAGAGATGAACTTATAATTACGACTGAAAACACCAGGTTTTGTTTCGCCATCGTCCTTCCCCCATTTCCTGACCTCCTAACAAGCCAGCCGCCTAATCACGGCACCATTTTTAGACTGGCAAAACTTAGGCTGCCCTCGCCGCCTTTTATTGGGCAGGAGTTATTGGGTGACGGAGGGAGTGTGCGAACGTTTTTTAGGCGTTTTTGGCAATAAGCTCGGATGTTAACCTTTGTGACCGAAAGTGTCAGTATGTTTGACCGCTAGATGAAAATAAATGAAAGACGCACAGTCGGTTGTTGTTAGGAATTTGAAAGCTCGCCCCATGCTCATGGTTACTAAGAGAGCGCGGAGCTTTGTTGTGCTGACACTGTCTGACCCGAGGCCCCGGCTAATTTTCCACGTTCCAGGTGACCACAACTACTGCCGTAACCCTGGTAACCAGGAGGATGGGCCTTGGTGTTTCACCGCAGATGAACAAGTCCGCAAGGAGCTTTGTGACGTCCCCAGGTGTCACTTCTGTAAGTGTATAGAAAAGAAATATCTCTGAAACACACCTACACGTTGGCTTGGCATTAGTTTCATTCGAATCTAAACGGAAAGAAAACTTTGAAACAACTTAAAAGGTTTTTCTGATAATGCCGTAATCAAAATATTGGCAAATAATGTCTTTGGTCAGTGCTATATGGTTAATTCCTATACATCGCATATAGAAATACGCTTCCTAATTGTTTGTAGCGTGCATGAACCTAAGTAGTGAGTTCTTATTGAGTGGAATGGTAACCAAGACATACCTTTCATCTTTCCATAAATGAAAAACGTTTCTCATAATGAAAGTATTCACGTATAGGCAAACATGCATACCAATATGATGATTGTTGTGGATATGTTGGTCCACACGTTTATATATTTATCTATATATGATTCTATTCTAATCATGTCTCCTGCATCATTTTACAGGGGTACCAGAGGAGGAAAAGATGTCTCGGATCCTCTTGATTCTGGTGCCATCTATCGCCGTACCCATCGCCCTGGCTCTGTTGCTGACCATCGTGTGTATGTGCAGGAGGTCCAAGCAGTACAATGGGCAGCACAAGCCCATCGGGCGCACCGCCCAGCAGTTGGAGATGGCTGCCATGGCCAACAAGGTGCCCATTAGGGCACGGGAGTTCCCCATGGCAAACATCCGCTTCTTGCAGGAGCTTGGGGAAGGCGCATTCGGTAAAGTCTACAAAGGAGAGCTGGTTGGCTACCATGGAGATAACAGTGTCTCTCGTGTGGCCATTAAAACACTCAAGGAAAATGCTGCACCAAAGATGCAGAATGACTTCCGCCGTGAGGTTGACCTAATGACAGATCTAAAGCACCCAAACATTGTCTGTCTTGTTGGGGTATGTGTCAAAGAACAGCCTATGTGTATGTTGTTCGAGTATATGTCACATGGTGATCTCCATGAATACCTAATGATCCACTCACCACACTCAGATCTGTCAGTCAGTGATGATGAGGGCACTGGTCAGATCCTTGACCATGCAGATATGCTGCATATTGCCACACAGGTCGCTGCTGGAATGGAGTATCTTGCAAGTCACCACTTTGTCCATAGAGATTTGGCAGCCAGAAACATTTTAGTTGGTGATAATTTTACTGTCAAAATCTCAGACTTTGGTCTCTCACGAGATGTATATTCATCAGACTATTACAGGGTACAGAGCAAGTCCCTCCTGCCTGTGCGTTGGATGCCACCAGAGTCAATTCTGTATGGAAAATTCACTGTGGAGAGTGATGTGTGGTCCTTTGGAGTGGTGCTTTGGGAGATCTATAGCTTTGGACTTCAGCCATACTATGGGTATTCCAACCAGGAAGTTATAGAGATGATCCGGGCACGTCAGATCCTGCCCTGCCCTGAGGACACGCCAGCCAGACTCTACTCCATGATGGTCGAGTGCTGGCATGAGATCCCGACTCGAAGACCACAGTTCAAAGAACTTCACGGTCGACTGAAGATCTGGAAGGCAGAACTGTTGTCCAACCACAATCAAATCCTAGCCATGAACATGGGGTTGATGCCGCCTTCAGGGGCAGGGCATAGCCACTCCAGTGGAAGTCACCATAGTCATCACAGTGGAGGCCCCCACACCACCATGGCACCCTCAATGGCCAACCACATGAACCAGATGATGCCCATGCAGCAGCACCAGGCGCCTATCCCAACCCCGCTCCCGCCGCCACCTATGCCGCCCATGCCCTACACCCAGCAGCACATGCCGCATCAACAATTGACGCCACAGTCCCAACTGCAGCAGGCCCAACAACAACAACAACTGCAACATCAACAACAACAACAACAATCTAAACCCACTGCTTTCCAAAACAATCCAGCTTTGTATCGAAAGCCATCACCACCGGGCTCTATATCAAGTGGAAAGTCTTCCACGACAAACAGCCACAGTTCGGCTTCGCCTGCGTCCTCCATGTGTAATTCCAAGCCCCTGCTGGGCCAGAGCAACTACGGCCAGCAGGCCAACATTTACAACCAACAGAACTATGCCCAGCAGCCGAACCCGGCGAACGGCGGGGTGAACGGCAACATGGGCGGCCAGGGCAACAACCTGAGCGGCCATGTGGCGCCTTATAATGGAGGTCTGCCAAGCCCCACCTCCAGTATGAACAACTACAACAAAATGACTAACTCGGTCGTCCCTCCTAGTGCGCCTATGTACATTCCAGACGTGCGGACATCAGACATATAAAGACGAGCAACTCGGCAGCCTGCGAGTACTTCCAAATGCTGCTGCTGCTGCTTTTCAGAGGTTTTTGCTGCAGCTGTTTTGTAGAGGCCACTATTAGCAATAATTGTGAGAGGAGGAGGAGGAGGAGGCAGGTGGGAAGCCAACTGGCCCACGTTAAGCGAGGCTTGTGCCAATGTCTTGATCAAAATCTACCTTTGTATGCACATACTGTGTCTCTGATGTCTTTGTAGCCACACAGTGGGCGGCCTGCGGTAGGGCTGTCTCACGTCCCGGGGTGTCTTACGCGCAGTAGCAACACAAAAGATAAACCTTCTCAGCATCACCTTGCCACAGTATTTCTAGACAGCCTCATGAACAGGTTGTCTGGTTTTCAAAACAAGCTCAATAAGACTGCAGTGTGCAAAATAGAAGCGGGAGGGGAGAGTGTTTATTAGCCTGTGTGCAGCGTCCTGTTTGCCGACGTCCGCCTGTAGGTGGCGTCACCACCGAAGCGCCACCAGTTCACGCTTTTGCCGCAAGGTGGACGAGGCAAACTCCGGCGCTGACAATAGTGCACAATTTTTGTTGACAATAAGAAAGAGGCGCTCTCCTTCACAGCAGAAACACGACGACTACTAATACTATTACTACTACTATTACTACTACAGTACAAGCCTCGCTGCCTGGTTGTAGACACAAAAGCTGCTGAAACTGCGACTACTGATTGGTGCTATACATCGTATTTCTTTCAAGATGCGTCCGTGGCAAGCATTGCATGCTTTATTACACATGTTGTTGATTGAGCTCCCTGACGAGGTGATACGACCCAGTAGCGAAGTCACCTGACAAAATGACTCAGCCCAACGGGGCGTCATTACAGAAGGGTTTAAGTACATATATATATATATAATTAGTCTATTGTATCATACCAGCCCGCGCCGCATGCGATGTCTTAATGAACTATGTATAATGAACTTAAGACTTAACACGGAAACAAGGCAGAGCGCGGGAATTTCGTTAATAGGTGAAACTTACTTTAAGGGTTCACCCTTAATAGCTTACTTTCATTATGGAGAAATGAAATACTAATGTATAAGTTGAGAAATGAGTGTAGTAGAGCAAGAATGCTTCAGTCATGTTGAGATATTCAGCTCTCTGATTCTGTTTCTTTTCGGGTGGTTACCTAAGTGGGGCATGTTCGTTTTCATATCGGATCAAGTGACCGAGCATCGTTGTTGATATACTTGAGAAGTCGGTAGAATGTGGTAAACCTTTCTGTGTAAACTTGTATTAGTACATATTCCTGTGAACTGTTTAACGAGAAAACTGTGGGCAGTATTGAGAAGGACTTACAGCCGATGAAATAGAGGTATAAAATGTACAAAATGCAACGTAAATCTGCAATGTACGCACGTAAACGATCAAACGATCGCCTTCAGGATCGACACGTTTCCACTTTATAATATTGTTAACCGAACGCAGTTTGAGTTTGATATCCATGATATATATATATGCTTTATTTTGTTGGAGCTTATTTATTGTTTACCATTCAGCTCTTCGGAGCTGTGGTGGGGAGAGTATAGTTATGGTTACCTGTAAATGAAAGAGGTATGATTATGTGTACAAAATAGTTAACTATACTACCCTGAGACCTACTGCTATATGATAGCCTTCAGTATTTGATTAGAGAGTTTGGAGTGAAAATAGCCGTCAATAGTTGTACTTGTACCTGACAGCTGCTTCGGGTCAATGAAAGAGTGACGGAGATGTGTCCGTATGGTAGAGGGATGGCAGGCACAGTGAGCTAACACAAGGGCAGAGGTACATGACTTGAACATGACAACAGCCAGAAAACAATTGGTAGGCACACAACTCCTAAACTAGATCCTATTTTTGTACAGGTACCTGCTGCGTCCATGACCGATTTCAGTATCAACCCACTAAATATTCTCATATTTTGAATTTGTATTCTATTCACCACATATCCGCTATAGGTTTATTGAGCATTTCTTCTGTCATTTTGGAAACCAAGGAGGTATTATTCTAATCATGTGATATGGAATGACTAGTAAATATCCCACGAAATTGATTCAGTGCTGCAAAAGCAGATGCATTATATCATTGATGAAATTCATAATTTCTGTAGTTTGATCATAGTCCCTAGCAATACTTTGTTCTAAACATATCATTTCGTCTTGCCATGCCATCGCATTTTCATCGTCGTTTATAATGGGACAGGTAAGGGTTGTGTCGGATGCCTTTAAATTGCCAAGTAGCTGATATTACACCTTTCCTTTTACTCGGGATACAAAAAATCTGACAATCATGCGCGCAATTGCGTTAAGTGAACGTCCTAACCGTTTATGGCGCTTCTTTTGTAATGGCTAATGGCTACCAGCTTGTTTGTGACACGGTATCTATGGGAAAACGACCAAGAAAGATTAAAACAATTACTTTGGCTGGGCTGGTGGGGTGCGTGTGTGCATATATATAACTATATATGTATGTATCTATGTGTATATATGTATATATAATATATGATATATAGCATATAGATATATACTACATGTGAGTGTGGGGGTTGTCTGTGCGTGTATTGATTCTCATGTACAAGAGAGGGAGGGATCAACTTGGAAATAGATAAAAAGTGAAATGACCCGGCAGGAATTTGGATGGGATTTTCTTCAAATGACATATTTGCATGTGTATATATATGTATGTATACATACATACATGCACATCCACACCCACATATACAGTGTCTAATGTGTCTATATATTTTACTTGTAGATGTAACTAACAAAAAGAACCTGAAATATTGTCTGTGGGAATGAGTTCAGAAAGTTGAAGACGTGCGAGAAAGAGGTAGTTAGGTGTAGCGGAGGCCTTTTTATATTATGTTACTGTGCTTTCTTGTGATATGTTTCTCGGTTTTGTGGTATGATGTTTGCTCTGCCACCCGCCGACGCCCGCCGTGGAGGGGCAGGCATTAATATTCTTGCTCTGAGTGTTGCTTCAGCGCAGAACCAGTAACGGTGGTGACATGTACTCATGTGAAGAGGTTCGTTTTCCTAGCTCGCCGGACAATAAGTGATGAATGATATATACACAGGTTTGATGGAGGAAGAATGAGTTGATATTGCATGTTCTGCAAGTATCTTTTTTGTTGGAATTATTACTAATGTTATTATAATTAAAAAAACGGATTGTGTTGGATTTTCCCATACGAAAAATCATTTGATGGCGTTTACAAGCGTATATACATAGAACAAATTCAAATGGAGACACTGTATAATTGATATATGGACAGTTGTAAAACAGATATGTCCCTAGCCATGGCCACTTATTTTCGTGTATATGAAGCGGCCATATCCATTGTGCATGTAGTGCCTGCAGAGAGTAATGGATTATGAGTGTCTTTTGAGACGAGCTAGCTACCTATAGAAGTTGCTACATTAACCATTTTATCCATATATAGAGCGCAATTGACCCGCTATCATTGGCCATACTCAGGTTACATTGAGGATGGTTGGACATTAAACTGGTCATCATATAAAGACAATTATGGGAACAATGTGTTTGCTTCAAACAGCCTAGTTTTTACAGTTTTCCCAGCTGCTTACTAAGTAATACGGCTTTGTTCTAGCTATGGCTCCAGTATATGTTTTTAAAAGACAAGGTGTGGAAATTTTATTATACCATCGGGAACAATAGATGTACAAAATGTCCAAACCCTTTAAAACTGGGAGATGTATTAACCAGCACTCAGAGAAAAAACCTTATGACAATTATATGATGGAAAGTATTACGGGAGGGTATTGTATTAATCTATATGATAATAAGAGTCAGCATTTCTGTGTCCTTAGTTCCTCCGCCACCCCTGCCGCCCGCTGTGAGTGGGTAGTGGGTGGCCCTCTTATTGACCTGTAAGTGTGAACTGTGAGTGACCAGTGTCAACACTCAACTTTGTACAGTGCCGTGAAATGGAAAATTTATAAGAATAAAAATACTACGTCTGTCAGTAACTGTGTTTTCTTATCAATGAAGTTTGATTCTAATACCGATGACCAATTGTTATTTGAACCAAATATCTTTTGTCAAGCTGAAGTCCTCACCGCCAAGACAAATATGGCAGGCCTATATTTATAACTTAGTATGCTTCCAATGGTACTGGTAGTACCCTCACCACTTCTTTCTCACCCACCTCCTTTCTCCAAAAATATAGTCGTATACCCCTGACACATTATTTCAATGCTACATTTTTGGCCGATTGTGTAATGGTAAAAAGACCGACAAATTATACATTTAACATGCATAGCTAGCTGGTGAACCTAGTTCCGTATGTTTATGACGGATATTAGAATGTCAAAGCATGTTTTTTTCAAGGGATAGGAAAATCATTTAAAATAATTTGTTTCCTTTTTTTTCTATCAAATTTGCCGTGAATTCAAGATTCTGCACATACGATATATGATTAAGGAACTTACTTTTGTTACATAGATTTATGCATTTATATAAATACAAGGTATGTGTTATTAATAAAACCTTTAATATGTAAAACTTTTAATTCTGTAATCCCTTCTTCAAGAATGACACACATTTTTGATTGCACAGTCAAGGCGTTCATGACATGATGTTGAAGAACACACTGCGAAAATAGATCTGCTTTATAAATCTAAAACTCTTGGTCACTACTAGGTTCAAGTAGTGTCTGTACAACCGCTCAAGTACGGACAGAAAATGCATTCCAACAATATATTCCGAGTTCACAAGCCTTCTGATCTAGGGACATCAGAGGTTAAGGGATAAAGAATCCGTAATGAAGTGCATTTAAAATGGCTTCAAATATATCATTTCACAAGTCGGTAAAATAGGCAAACAGTTGGCATGCAAAGGTGTATATTTTTTTATTTGCACTACGGAACAAAGAGGGCGATTCAGCAAATGATAAACAGGAATACAAAGATTTTTGGCATATTGAATGTTCACAACATATTCTGCCCCAACAACGCAAAGGAATATGCTCCCAATTTATTACTTACAACAAATATGATCCTAAAATTCTTTTGATAAAACAAGGGAATCGGGAATCTTTGAAATCAAGAAACAATAAAACATGGAGGTCTCTGGTACATTCTCAGTTAAGTCTTGCAATTCCATGGTGTAAAAAACTAAAAAATCAAATTACTGCTTTGCATATGGTAACCACATTTATCGAAACTACAACTCTTTGTGGATCTTTCTGTGAAAAAATTAGAACGTCGAGTCTTATAATCAAAATTTTATCGTAGTTTGAAAAAGGTATCAATTATTGGTGCTTTTTCACATTCTCAGCCTCTGAGATCTAGAAATCATTGTTTAGTAGTGCAGCTTATGAGAAAAAGAGAGCCTATCTTTTAGGTTTTATCTTGCAAACCAATATAATCAGATAAGTTATACTTGATCAATGTTTGGATTTCCTCTGTTAGAATGAAGCTAATGGGTTGTCATAATGTACATAATATTGTTTTAAATTGTGGTTTCCATGGCAACACAACAATTTCTTCAAAAAACACCAAAATCTGAAATTTTGGAGATAACTTTGTTGCTTTTACCAATTTTCCATTCATATTTGGGATGATTAAAGTTCCTTGTGAGGCACATCTATTATAACTAAGATTATTATAAAATGGAATGTGTTTGTGTTGCCATGGCAACCGAATATATATATCTTTTTAAATAGGCCCCTATTTTATTCATTTCTTTTTAATATTTGATATTGATACTATCCTAGAGTGATATATCTTTTTCAAAAAGCCCCCCAAGGAAATTTGAAAATATAATGAGTAGCACCCCCACCCATGATTTTCTTTTAAATCCCCTGATCCCATGGACAAATCCTAGTAAAATTAGGACCCCCCCCCCCCCAAAAAAAAAGGATAAAATTAGGCCTACCAAAATAAGTCCTGCAGAAAAATACCAAAAAAATAATCATTTTCACATGAATTTCTGTCTGTGAAAATGAAATCCCCCGCCCCCCAACGAGTTACTAAATTAAGTCCCCCCCCCCCCATGTACAAAGATTCCCCCCACACACGGAAAAAATGGGCACCCCCCCCCCCCCCCCACAAACACACATAATAAAATCCTTTTTCAGAAATCACCCCTCCCCCTCCAGGTTACCAGAATAACAGCCTCCCCCCCCCCCCCCCCCATGAAATTAAAAAAGAATCAACCACCCCCTCCACAGAAGTACCGGGAAAAAGTTGTTCCCCACAAAGAAATGACCCCACAAATCCACCCTTACAAAAATCCCCCCCCCCCCCCCCCCCACAATATTAAACCCAATTGAATCCAACTTTAATTAAGGTTGAAACAGAAATATCATTGTTCTGATCCCAGTTGTAATGCAATCTGAAATTATCAGTCGTGAATCAGAATGTGTAGCTAAGCTAAGCTCAAAAATCAGAATGTGTAGCTAAGCTAAGCTAAGCTACACATTCTGATTCACGACTGATAATTTCAGATTGCATTACAACTGGGATCTGAACAATGTATCAATTACCAGATGTATGCCTTGGACTAAAGTAGTACCCTATACCTTTTGGGTAGAGTATAATGTTGTGGTGTAGCGGAGAGGGTGTAGGACTCAGTGCTGAGGGGCCGGGGTTTGATTCCCGGAACCAGCATTTTCTTTTTTAAATTTTTCCAATATACTTTACCTTTCATTGTATATAACTAAAGACTATAATTTTAGTTTACATGTTTACTTACTTTTATTATCTTATAAATATTATATTCTACAAACATTGATTAATGTGTTTATATGATACAAGTGATATTGTTTAAGCTTAAAAGTTTAATACCTCGGGTGGACCAGGGGGCTGGACTAGTAGTAAAAACGTTCACACGCTTGCGGCAGAAAACGGCAAATAAGGCTATAGAGCCTTTGGTAAATCAAAATTTATACTTAATGACTGTTTGCCACAGGTCTTTAGCTACTTTCTAGTTTTTATTTGGAGTTTCTACGATAATTGTCCACCGAGTAATGACATAAAACGTAAATCGTATTTATACTTGTTCTCCATTCATCCGCTAGTGAAGGTGGCGCCATCTAGTGTATCATAGTACTAACTAGCATCTTGGAGGTGTAAAAAGTCTCGGAGGTGTAAATCTCGGAGGTGTTATTTTGTCTTTATAGCTTTCTAGAAATTTGAAAGCATAAATTGTAGTAAAAGTTTATATGTGATTATTCTGCATTCTAATGGATCTTTCTTGTGGTGTATTTTTATTTTTGAGAATTTAATCATATTTTTGATTTTGAGGCCATCTCGGAGGTTAGTCCTTAATTAATCTACCAAAAATTCAGACTCCAATTGCTCATCATTGAAAGCACAGTCTACCTAGAAACTTAAATTAAAAAATTCCAGATACAGATTTTTTAGTGCTTTAATTTCACATGCACTACAGGCTATTTAAAAAAGTTAATGAATCTATATCCAGCCTTATATGGCAATATCTCGGAGGTTAGTGAAAACTGTGGACATTCATATGTAGACTGAAAATTATGTATTCCATTTAAAAATTATATGGAAATGTATGTCTATATCAAATAGGGATGTCATTTTAGGGTTAAGATATAATTATATATCCATCTAGTAGATATTTTTCAAAAATATCTGCCAATGAACATCAAAAATGTGATAAAAGACATGTCATTTCCCAGTGGTATCCAATCTTCTACATATAAACACAATATGTAATATGCCATGAAGAGGGGCATATGATATGTGAAAAAAATGTTAAAAAATGCCAGGAATCCTATCCAACCGATAATGACTCAAAGAAATTATTTTTAAAATACTTAAGACAAATCTAGTACCAAAGACTATGTTTGTCTCTATTTGCAAGACTTAACAGAGAATACACCAACTTCTGTTAGCGATGATCGTAAAAGTCGCAACATAATGAGTGTAAATATGTGTATTCTGTCAAACAAGTGTATTCAGTACGATGCACCACACGCAATACATCTGGCAAGGAATTCAAGACACAAGGTCATCTCCTTGCCCTATACAGCTGGCTAGAATTCCACCAAGAAATACACGGAAATATATTTCCAAGTAGGTGTTGTGTTTCTGCTTCCAGGAAAGAGTAAATATAGAAGTTAATTTTGATTCTTCGTAGATATAATAGAGAGATAGACTTGTTTTGTATTTTATACCATGCTAGTTAAGGTATACCAACGCCAACTTGTAGTCTGATACATGAGGAGAGACTAAGGACATTTCGTATCCTCAGCTCATTCTCATTATCCATACAAATTACCACAATTGTTGTAAACTACATGGAATGCTCTGTTCGACTGCAAATCTGAGTGTTTCACCCTCGCCCCTGTTCATGGGCAAATACCAATTAAAGAAATTACTACTATGAGATAACAAGGAGCAGATGAATATCCGCCGTAGACGGAATAGTTCCGTTGCAAGAAAAATCATGGTCAATTTAATGTCAATTTTTTTAATTTTAAAAAGTGTCTAATTCAAAAGTGTTTCATATTGTTTATGTTCAAAGTGTTTAGGATTTGTAAGTATTTATATATAAAGTGTTTAACATTAGGAAGTGTTTAAAAACAAGTTGTTTACTTTGTTGACGGGTAGGCAGGATGATGGTGCACAGGTCCGTGGGTAGGCAGGTTGATGGGTGGGAAAGTTGATGGGTGGGACCATTGATGGGTAGGCATGTTGATGGGTGGGAAGGTTGACGGGTGGGACCATTAATGGGTAGGCAGGTTGATGGGTAGGCATGTTGATGGGTAGGCATGTTGATGGGTGGGCAAGTTGGATAAGCAGGTTGATTAGTAAACAAGTTAGTGGTTAGGTCAGTTGATGGGTGTGCAGTTTCATAGGTGGGGATGCTGATAAATGGACAGCTTATTGGGAAGGCAGGTTAGTGGAGATACAAATTAGTGAGGAGGCAGGCTGGTAGGTGGACAGGATGATAGGTAGGTAGGTTGCAAGGTGGGGAGATTGGTGGAGAAGCAGATGACGGATGGGGAGATTGATGGGTAGGCAGGTTGGTGGGTTGGCAGGTTGATGGATAGGTAGATTGATGGGTTGGCTGGTTGAAGGGTAGGCAGGTTGATGGATAGGCAGGTTGATAGGGGAGATCGGTAGATAGGTTGGCAGGTCGGGAGGTAGGGAAGTAGGGAGGTAATCAAGTAGGGATGTCGGGAGGTCGGGAAAGAGGCAGGTCAGGAAGTAGGGGTTAGGGAGCTTAGAGGTAGGGAAATGGGAAGGTCGGAGGTAGGTGGGTACTTTCAAGATTGCATCAGCAAAGTGAAATCAAAGGTTGTTTTAGTTTCGTATTCAGTGTGAACAAAGATTGCACCACCTGAGTGTCATCTACTCTTAAGATTCCATCAGCGACTTGCAACTATGCATTACGCTAATGTCACGCTGACCACAGCGTCTGGGATCATGAGGACAGGGCCTTTATCTGACCTTTCAATGCCAGAGGTTTTCCCTCTCAACTCGAAAATGCAGCGCAGTCTGCTCCTGAAGCTTTTAAAACATACTAGGTTGTGCGTCGGGTTCCTATTCAGATTGGATGTGTGGAATTTAATATTGATATTGAATATAAAAACGCGGATTGTTCTTCTCTATGTAACTGACAGCGCCGGTCTGTCGATCGACGCTGCAAAAACGAATACTTTTCCGATGCTGCACTCTACAAAACAATCCAATATAAAAGTACTAATAAGTCAAATCTTGCTTCCCTAGGGACTGAATGAATACTAATGCAAGATCCTTTCATGGCCTCCCTCGAGCTGTCTTGGAACTTACCCTAGATGAGTTCACTGCAGCAGCATGCACATGTGCCACCCCTCCTAGCGATGATACACAGGTGTATTTTCCCTATTTATAAATCCTCCTCAAGTCAATCTATCAATTAGAGGCAGTTGCGTATGTTTCCTCCTTACCTTTCATTGAATGAGGCTTCGGAATTGATATGAAGACACAGTGCCCCCGACTAGATCAGGTTAATCTAGAGGATGAGAACTGAGGATCTCCATCATAATCTATTATTAATAATACGTGGGTTCAGCATCCCCATCTGTACTCTTTCCTGGTAGTAAATATTGAGTTTGGGACACGCTGAAGATACGCTGCCTAGTTTGCTGAGAGGTTGTAGACACGTTTTGCATGCTGCACACACTAACCCTTTATTATCTGCATGTCACCAATGTGACATTGTTATGGTGCACTGGACAAGTGCCTTTGAGGAGTGTCCAGTTGACCATGACCAACCACTACAGGCTGGACTACCTCATTTGCCCACTGTTACTTGACACATTTAAACAAAACAGAGGTAGATGGAGAAGTGACTAGTTGGCTGGTTGTCAAGTGTGTTGCAGCAAATGACCCATTGACAGGATGAAACCCAAACAATTGAATTGCACAAACTAAGGCCCAGTATCTCTAAGGAAGTTGCACGCAGAATATATACGTATCAGTTATTAGACCTATGTTTGAATACTGTGGGTTTCTACTTGACGGAGCAACAAAAACTGAAACGGCAAGACTGCAAAAAGTACAGAACAGGGGGTTGAGGATCGTTCAGGGATACCGCAAGCCACGTCGGAGGATAGATGAGTTGCATCGCATAACGAAGTTAGTTTTTTTAGACAGTCATCTGAATATGTAATTGTTATCAATTATGTTTAAACTAAGTAACGATGCTGGCATGGTAGATAAACATATCAGAAGGACACGCAGTGCCCGGAAGGTCAAGTTTAATATGAAGAGGCCTAAAACAGCCAAATATCAACGGTCACCATATTGTAGAGGGATCAATCTCTGAAATTAACTAGAGGAACAGACACAAAAGCTCAGTGAAAAACGAGAATTCAAAGTACAAATAAAGTCACGGCTGTCTGTAAATGAAAGGGTATCGACATGTATTGAGAAATTGGAATCATACGATTGTACGTATAGTCCGTTGTTCATAATTCGTTATACTATTCATATTTACATCACATCCCATTACCATCATCACCTGCATGCACTATTAGTGGTAAAGATCTGGTGTGCATTTAAAAAAATATAAATTCCTTGTAATATACTGAGAAGGATGTTATTTACCGGTTTCGATGTATGATGCTTAAGGAACCACTGGTGGAAGAACTACCCAAGTGGTAGAACCAGCGGGAATAAATAACCCCCCAAAAATATATTTTATAATTCCACTCTCATTTACTAATGATGAACATACCACTCATATCTAATAACTGAATAGTGACTCTACATTAGTTCATGAACACAAGGCATGCACGTGTGCGTGCTAGTATTAAGGCAGTCAGACCTGTATAGAATCATTATTCTTTTGTTCTCTACAGAATGAAACTGACCGTCGTAGAAAAAAGAGTCGTTGTAAGAAATAAACCAACGACCACCAAGCTTCCGGTGGGAGGATGAATAATTTGGTAAATCTTATCTATGTGCTTATCATCTATGAACCTTTAGAACAGAAAGAGTTTTTAAAAGAGTGTCACAAAGAAGATCTTGTTGGAACGGGTACCGGTATAATACATTTCTCTATGTTGAAACATATTAATATCAAAGGCATCCTGTGTATCATTATATTAAATAACAAGAAGGACATCCATTGGTTGATGTTAGCTTAGATGGATAGATGTTGATCAGTATCCTGTGTTACCAAATAAGATCGACTAAAAGTTATGTACAGTGTGTAACAAACATAACTCCAACAGGCAATGGCTAGAAAATCAATCCAAATGGATTGAAGCCAAAATGCCATTTTATTGCTCTTTTGAAATGCTACTTACAGTGTTATCCAAAACAGGAATAGGATAAAAAACGTGTTTGATTGAAAGAAATGCTGGACTGTAACTGTAAAATGACTTGAGCAATAAAGAAACTTTACACACACACACATTTATTAGCCCGTTTTCAAACAGGGAACTTCACGATCCGGCAGAAATGTGCAGTAACATTTCTGAGTTCATTATGATGTTACCTTCACCATTAAATATAGGTCACGTTCGCCTATATTTTCAACAAACAACATACGTTTGGATCGACATGCCGAACGACATTGAATATTAGGTTGATCGACACTATCAATTTAACTCGTGACTATGATTACTTACATTGTTCTAAAACTAATCGGCATATATGTCAATTCATATTGAAACAATTATAGAGCTGTTGCATTCGGGTTTTTTTTTGTGGTCTTCTGACAGGAAAATGACAATGTATTAAACATGCAATTTAAGCTTGCCTAACTCTATTCGTGCGACCAGTGAAATGGATAATTTTCAGATAAATGGAAGAGCTAAACAGTCAACTCACTGTACAAAGAATGGGATCTAAACAATTTGAGAAACTGGAGGTCAATGCCTATAAAGTGAGGACGAACCTCTAATGCAACTAAAAAAGGAAATTTTGGATTCTTTAAGAACACTCTTCACAAGTTTCTGTTGAATAAAGCCTTTTGTAACAATTCACTGATCCTTCTTGACAACGTTGGTCAGCTCGGGCCAAACTGCATTTTCCTCTAGACCATATGCTCACAACCATGGTGTTATAGCTAGCAGTGCATCTGTATTTCAACGTATTGTCCCCTCCGCTATGACCAATATCGAGCACGTACATCCACCTACTGGATCTCGGAAGCTCTATAAAGCCGCATTCAGACGGAAGGATTTACAGACCCTCACAGTGTCGCCAGCATACCGCAGCGCCCCCTACACTGCCCAGTGCCGTCCCCTAGCGTACTGTCGGTGAACTGACTGATAATCTGACTCTCCTCGCTCCACCGTGGTCTACATCGTATATGTGGTGTAGTATTAGATTGTGTGGTGTGGTATAACATTGTTTTTATGGTGTGATGTGATAAAGATTATTGTGGTGATGAGTGGTCTAGCATGGTGCGGCATGCTGGGCTCGTAGACCATTGCACATTTACGAAACAGCACTTGTTCGCCTTCTAGTGGCAAGACCATTAACAACTTTCTTCCATCCTTTATTTCAGGATCGCACTGACATGTATTTCTTGTACAAATATTTTTAAAGACGATGAAATTCAAATATTGTTATACGAGAAAACCTTCCGAAAAATTTCGTTGCTTGTGAACTTCGATTGAAGTTCGACAAATTAAAGCAGAAAACCTAATTTTAGATGGACATTTCAAATATTGAAGTATATTCAATTCATTGTAGAATAGTTAGAGTAATTGAATGAATTACAGTAATTGAACAAAATAACTTTTGAAGACATAACTGTTTCTTCAAGCTTTTATTTTGTAATTGTCATCATCATCCTTATCATACAGCATACATGTAACTCTATAAATACCATACTTTTGTAATCATTACAAAACAAAAATATCCATCGCATTCCATCTTCAACATATAACTCAGAACTGTGGGAACAGTTTGTATTGCGAAATATATCTGACAACCTTTACTTATATAGCAGGTCGTGGTTCCAGCATTCTGTATCACAAAATACCTCAATGTACAAGACTCAGTATAGACTTATAATAATAATAATACCAGATATCAATCTTCGCGACAGCAACACATTCCAAATGTATACACATAAAAAGTATTTCCCTTGATTTATACAATATCAGAACCAATTCATATAAGTGACAGCTCGAGAGAGAATATAGATTCATGTATACATGTATATAATGTACTGAAAACTAAGGACATGTATGAATGATATCCTATTAAGTTATACCGGAACATTTTTCACGTGAGAAAACAATGAGTATTAGCACCCTCCGCTTGAATGTACATCTGTGTGTATGTATTTAAGTAAGTATATATGTATGTGTGTGTGTATGCATGTATGTATGTAGACCTGTATTTGTATGTGTGTGTTTTTGTATGAAAAGAGTGGCATAAACTATATGCATATAGTCTGCATGCATGAACCTTAGTGTGTGTATGTATATTTGTGTATACATTTATGTATACATATATAATTGTATGCATGTCTCTATTAATTTTTGTAAGCATGTCATGACTGGTCCATGAGACTCATGGTAACACGTGCTGTTAGGTCACTAAAACAAAATATGTACAGTCTTTCTAAGTGTTTAAGACATACAGGTAAAGTATCATATATTTATGTATCATACAGTTTAATAGCATGCCTCATAAGCAAGCCCTGGCCTTAGTGCTAGGGTACTGCGATCCAGCAAATAGCGATTACACAAACTTTCAAAAATGACACGAATGATACTGCGTCAACTGAAAAAGCCAGACACATAGATAGCTCCTTTGTCTACTTTTATAATTCAAGTCATTATAAAGCTGGGGACTAGTCATGTACATTCAAAAAGCAAGATACTAAGGGAATTAAAAGAATACTGTTTCATATATATCAATACCTATTAGAGCCGCTTGGGTGTTATTGTTCATCAACGACATGTTCAGCCATATCTAAAGCACCGTTGTATAGAGGTGTGTCTGTGTTATTATCTCTCAGCAGTTCAAGTAAAGAAAATCGATTTTGTGAGATTGGGAGACACATTCACGTGGTTCCTTGTGTCTGACATTAGGAAGAGTTCAATAAGGTATGATGAATAGGAAGGACACATATCTAACAACTGTAAATGACCAGGTAGTGTTAGATGCACGTAATAGCTTTCAGAGCTCACCAAGCATGTTGCTTGAGCCACCCCACCATGCCACCAGATACCACGCACACGAACCAAGGCCAGCGACCCAACAAGGATCGTCAATCAATCCTTCATGTTCATCTCCTGCTTCGGCCATATATAGAATACATATTCATCTATGTACAATGCGACGAGATATACACACTGCCAGTTTCATTTCTACATGTATTTTTGAATCTCTTACTGATTAGCATTATTTGTTTATAGAGTAGAGAACATTGCTAGAAGGCCGTGGTTGTAGGTGCTAATCACTGTTGGATTATAATCCAAATAGACGGAATTTCTCAAGATGATGCGTGTTTTCAGAACGTTTTCTTTACTGATACAATACGGTTTTACCCAGCTGTCTATATGAATAGGTCGGTGGTGCTGACTAAATGGATTTGTCGGCGAGAATTGGCGAGATCCCGAGAGACATGCCAGCGACGACGCGCCAGCTGTGGCCCAGGCCGTCTCTCAGGTGGCAAGGCGGTGCAAGGCGAGCCTTTAATGACGCAGCTTTCTTTGATGAGATTAAAGTCACTTGTATTTTTGTTTATATTTGCTCGTCTCGGGTTCATGTGAATGATGGCTAAGAGGGACGTTCTTCAATGCGATCTCTGACCCATCACGTTTAGCAGATTATAGAATAGTGTTCCCATGGGTTTGAATTCTTTCGATTGTAAATATCCGAGTTCATCAATATACAGGGAAGATGAAATTTATCCAATGCTTTCGTTGTATTACATGTTCATGTAAAGAATGCGATAGTATGCCAGTTGTGTGGCCTATAAATATGACGAAATCATTTACACGTTCCGGCCGTAGCTGGACTAAAAATCTGTATTTACAATTGGAGCCGGTTGGCGTATATGTAGACCATATAGCAACATATCCTTACCAGGTTATTCCACGTTGACTGGAGTCCTTGTCATTGTGCACTCTATCTGCTATATTTCCCTCTCATCCACTTCCTCGAAGACTCCTGCATTCTGTAGCCCACTCCCCATATCCTAAAAAGGCACGGATATATGTTTCCGGTACGTTCAACAATTCCTCTTTAAATCTCCTCAATACTGGTGAGTATTTGAATATCATAATATTAGATATAACTGCCTGTCTCAGTTACCAACAACACAACGATCATGAAATGTGAAGAGGAGGGGGTGAACCAATGGCGGTCCAAGGCAAGCACCAATAATTCCAATTTTGTTTACTATTTATTAAAGAGCATACAACGGGTCTTTTAGATTACATATTGCAGGTGCGTGTATGGGGAATGTAGGTGGGCGGGGAGGAGGGTATAGAGTTCACCAGTTTGTTGTAATTGTTCATACTGGTGGTGGGGCTGGGCAGGCCGGTGTTGCTGTTATGGTTGTGAGTGTGGTGGTGGTGGTGGTGATGGTTGGACGTGGGCGGTGCGTTGACAGGGTGCGACAACAACGGCTTGTAGTTGGACACTGAGGACGACGGCGATGTGGACGATTTGTGACTGGAGAAGGACCCAGGAGGGGACGGTTTCTTGTACAAACCCGGATTGCACGAAACGGGTGGTGGCACCACACCGCCCACTCGCTGATTCGGCAGGGGTGGCATGGGCGGCGGCGGCAGTGGGTTGGGCACTTGCACCGCCTGCGGCCGTTGGGCCTGTAAATAGTTCAGGTGGGTCATACCTGGATTGGAGGACTGGGATCCTGCGGTCAGCCCAGTTGTTGTTGTGTTGCCACTGGGGCCTGAGCTGCTATGATGGCTGTGATGACTGTTGTGCACGCTACCGCTCGAATGAACGCCATGGCCGCCCATGACTGGCACATTAAACATCATGGGGTTGTACTGGTAGTTGTAACTGTGCATGGGGTTGGGCATAAACTCCTCATTCCACATATTCATACGTTCATGGATGACCTTGAATGAGGGCCGATGAGACGGAGCTTCATTCCAACACTCCATCATTAGGCTGTACATCCGCTGGGGACACTCCTCAGGACAGGGAAGGATCTGGCGGGCTCTTATCATCTCAATCACCTCTGAATTGGAATACCCATAGTATGGCTGGAGGCCATAGTTATAGATCTCCCACAGCACTACCCCAAAGGACCACACATCACTTTCTGTACCGTACTTGTTGTATAGGATGGCCTCTGGTGGCATCCATCGTATGGGTATGACAGAGTTTCCCTGCATGTTGTAGTAGTCCATGGCATACCTGTCTCGAGACACACCTAGGTCAGATATCTTGATGAGAAGATTGTCCCAGACGAGGATGTTCCTGGTTGCTAGGTCACGATGCACTACATGGTGGTTTGCCAGGTACTCCATGCCAACAGCCACTTGCTGAGCAAAGTATGTGAGGTCTGTCTGGTCAAGGATCTGGCCATTCCCTTCATCATCACTGACTGAGGCATCAGCATGAGGCGAGTGCATGGTGAGGTACTCATGTAGGTTGCCAAGGGACATGTACTCATACAACATGCACATAGGCTGCTCCTTCATACACACACCGACAAGACAAACTATGTTTGGGTGTTTCAAGTCTGTCATTAGATCCACCTCACGGCGGAAATCAGTCTGGAGTTTCACTGGAGCATTATCCTTTAGAGTTTTGATAGCAACCTGTGACATGAGGCCTTCACCGTGATAGCCAGCTAACTCTCCCTTGTAGACTTTGCCAAATCCGCCTTCCCCAAGCTCCTGCAAGAAGCGGATGTTTGCCATGGGGAACTCCCGTGCCCTGACAGGCACCTTGTTGGCCATGGCAGCCATCTCCAACTGCTGGGCGGTGCGCCCGATGGGCTTGTGCTGCCCATTGTACTGCTTGGACCTCCTGCACATACACACGATGGTCAGCAGCAGAGCCAAGGCAATGGGCACGGCGATAGATGGCACCAGAATCAAGAGGATCCGAGACATGTTCTCATCTTTGTGTTCCCCTGCAATGAAGATGAATACAAAAAACATCCAATTAGCACACTTTTTTCATTAATTTTTTTGTTAGTAAACTAGATATGAGAGTAACTGGTAGGTAATACTATTGATTAGATATTGATTGATTCTTTTAAATTAGGGGCCAGAGCTTTCTTGGATATCAAAACCCCCCTTGTTATCCTATGGCAGAATATGTAATATAAACTTGGATGATGGCCATTGAAGCCTATCGTTATTTGATACATATCATAAGGAGAAAGTATATCGATCTTAATTATAATTACAAAACTTCAGTATTTCTAGTTCAACTTACACAGACTGCATTTGGGGACGGCACATAGCTCCTTTTTAACCTTGTTATCCGTGGTAAAGCACCAGGGACCCTCCTCTTGATTGCCAGGATTACGACAGTAGTTATGATTACCTGAAAATAGCATATAATCTTTACCTACAAGATTCTGATTGCAATCATCCAAGGCAGTAACATTTTTATTTAGGTTCAAGCGAGAACCGCTCATAAAATATCATTACAAACTTACCCATGTAAGTAGTTCAGCAGGTATACATATATATGCATTTATTATATATATGTATATAAAAGCTTTATAAATATATATATATAAATATATATTATTTTATATAAGCTTGATATATTTCTTGGTTGTTCGGCTAGCAGCTATGGTATAGCATTATATTATTATGTCAGACTTACCTAGCTCGGGATATTGGACCACTGTGAATGAGGTAAGACTCCATCTCTTACATGTGTATCCTGACTGAGTAAGACTCACAGTTCCCCGATACCCCGTACCGCTACCGTTATGACATTGATGGTCTGGAAAAAAGAGACACAACATTCTGAGCAATTCAGATTCAAATTCACAATCATAATAGCAATGCCTTTCCATCCAAAAGACAACAATTAAAAAAGATTGTAACTTAGCCAGGGAAATATTCGTAATTGGAGCCTGGTAAAGGGAACTTGTTCCAGAAACAAACTCCAATAGTATTGTCACTGCAGGTATAATGGAGATGGTACTTAGTAATCTGCCTCTGGCATTCAGCTGCCATTCACCCTTAAATACAAACACGCGATTAATTGATGAATTAGTTCATTCCGTGCAAAGGTCGCACCCCTTAATGGAGGTAATTGTCCTTTAGACATATGCATTGCGTGTATGATACTTACGCGGGTTGAAGACAGTGGGCATGGGCACTCCAATGCTCACACAGTTGTTTGCCTCCGGTGAGGTAGCCTCCGGTAACTCCAGGCAATCAGGGAGCACCAATTGACGGTTACCTATAAGGAACACGTGAAAATACGATAATGATATCAGTATCAAATAACAACATTCGCTCAGAATCGTCAAAAGAAACACACAAAATGATGGTGGCTTTGATCAGTGTTTTTAATCCAATCTGTTGTGTCAAGGGATTAGATAACAACATCATGAAAACTGATGTATTCATCTGTTATTATGAAAACTGCCTTTGGGAGATTACATCCTATCTACATCCTATTGTATTTATAAAATGTAAATTTCCCTGAATGTATTGGGAATTTATATATAGAAAGTAAGCGCGGGGGATGTCCTGATTGATACTTTACAAGTATCATATCATGACCTCGATGGTTACGCAGCTACCTCATGACACTGCTCATCCACAGTTCAATGTAAATTCAATATATTACTTCTATTCCATACACTTCCCACCTGCCCACCCCAAGCCCTTCTCCCTGTCTCATATAACACAATTTCCTATTCCAATCATGCCTGTCTACATTATTTGGAGCGCTCCTTGCGAAAAGAAATGCACCACGAATGGCGGGGAAACGACCAATTTATTGTCGATATATGAGTTTTAGCTGCAATATCAGCTTTCACCATGACAATGGCCACGCCTGTCTACGGTTACATTGTAGTGCTACTCGCGACCACGACGTAAACCTGATTTTACTACCTTTTCTTTTCCAGCCGTGGACTTCCGGGTATTGACGGACGCTCAATAGAAGAAAGGGCGTAATGTAAAAGTTGAGATAAAAGTTTAGGTCGTGATGTGGAAATGTCATAGTGTGCATCGACAGACGATTGGGTAGAAAGCTGATGCTTTAAGTATGTGTGGATGCTGTGTGGGCTGGGGACCGGGCTGAGGGTATCAGGTGACGGCCTCTTGCTTGTCCCGAGGTGTCCTTCTGAAAGGACTCCCGGTCATGACAGGTGTGCTTCTAGGAGAAGTCTCCCCGGTGAGCGGAGAACCACGACCCGCCACCTAAATATGATGGGGCCTGGTCATAGAAACGGTAGTGTGAATTCAGGAACTTGTCGTAGCCACCGTTATGGCTGCGTCACTCGGAACTCCCGTTGTCTCAGTTTCTAGGCGATAGCTATTTCCATATATGACAGTGAGATGATATCAGATATCGTTCAATGTTGTCGTCTTTTCCTCTTGTAATCGAGGAGTCTTTAGGTATATTTGATATTGGACGTTGGATATTATATGTATCCTATCATAGGAGAACCATATGAATATTTTATATCTGCACAAGTGTATGTGTTCTACTTTTTAAAGATAAACGAGCTCGAGAGTATCTCATGAAGGTTAGTGAAGCGGAGCTGAGTGGGATGTGATATTCAGAATAGACGAGTACGACCGTATAAACCATGTGATATAAATACGACATAACACAGCTTTGTACATGTATCGTATACATATTATCCCTATTGATAAACTATATAATATGCATATCAGAAGTGTCATGAAGGTAAGTAAGCATTTGATCGAAAATTTACAAATAATATTTGGGCACGTGCCACATATAACTAGATGATGGAGAACTATTTTGACCCTTCTTATGTTATTCTATAGAATCAAATAATATAACAAGATGCCACAACCCCAGTATTCTCCTTTACACATAATCAAATCAAATTTTCTGAGAAGGAGCGCTGTTTCTAATAAGGATAGACATGTTTATCTCTTTGTTTGTCATAGAATCCATATGACTTTATAGCGTATTACCATTTTTCTATATCATGATTTAACGACTTGCTTATCCAAGACATGCATGATTATATCAATTCATCAAAAGCTCCAGGGAAAGGTTTATGTGTATAACGTAAGAAAGATATTACACCTGAGCATCCTTTAGGCCAAATGTATGATAATGAATGTAAGCTGTTCTCATTGGCAGAAATTGGATACGCAGATGCGTTACGGATCCTATAAAGAGGGGCGGGGGGGGGGGGGGGGTGGGGGCGCTCGCAATTACTGTCTCTTCCGCCTACCTTGTGTTTCTGTTTGAGACATACATGGAGTTTTACGAGAAAGAAGGAAATACATATGGAAGGTGGGGGCACACTAAGATCGAATATAGTGTTGTGCCAAAATGCAGGATTTTACCCCATTACAAACGCACGATTGTGTTGAATCGTAAAAAGGTGCTAGCCGGAGATATTCCGCACAAAGACAGTTTCAAAAGAATTCATGATCTCAAATGTTCCCAATTCATAATGTATTTTCCCTTTATCAGAACACAAGTGAATGGTTTCCAATACCAGAAATATCCTATTGGATATATTGTTGTTACTAAATAATCATATTGGAGATAATGTGAGCATGCACTCTGGCTGTGCAATCAGACGTAAGTCTGTGTGAGACTGTTTAGTGATGAGATCATTTATGGTTGAGCTTTAATTTCGGAGCCCGTCTCATGTTTTAGTCTTGACAACTGGAACTTACCGAACATGGTGGGCGAGCTTCTAGCGATGAGATACTCGGCCTTACAAAGGTCATTCTCCAGCATGTCGCACTCTGCACGACACATGTGACGTGCTCGCGGGGGTCGTGACGTCATGTCGCAGAGCGGGAAGGAGTAGAAGCACAGCGACTGGATGGCGAACTGACCACAACGCTGAGACAACTCCGTCGAAGTGGCGACGATCGTGAAGGCCGCTGTGAAATTGAAAAAAAATCCCTTATTAAACCCTGTGAAATTTGAATTTAGCTTTGAGATTGGGATGGGGCCTTTAAACACAGCGGTGTCTTTCCGGGCGATTACCCCAATATCCAAAGACATGCTTGTGGTCTCGGAACAGCAATGGTGCATTGAGCGGAAAATAAGGCATGAACAATGATAAAAGCTGTTCTAGTGAGTCAGGCCTCTAATAACAAATCTTGATATTTATCCGGCTTCATCGGTTTTTCTGGGACCTACCTGCTAGGAACTGATCTGAAAAATGTTGCATATGGCCTATTTTTCTAAATGAATTAAACGACATATCGCATTAAACAAGATTTTAAGATAATTTAGGTGTCCCAGTTTTCAATCCTCACAGGTTTAAAAACATCGAATTGTATTGTGTTAGAAATGTATTGTGTATGGTAACAGGCAGATTGAATGAAGTGGATTATCGTTTTGGGTCATCTTGCTCTTTGTCATCCGACCCGACTGGGCGAGTTAATTTGTCGCTAGGGATGTGTTTTTGTTATTTCTGCCTTCCAGTCGACATCTGTGGACTCGGACGTTGTGAGTTGACCCGGGAACTGGGCCCACACACCGCCACTGCCCATTGTCATTCATTAGAGGGGCGTGGTCACAGGGGCTGTCAGTCAGACAACGCACAAAGCTAGCCACGCCCCCTGACACAAGCGGACTTAGATCACTGTCAAGTGATGGAAAACGCCGACCACCACCTCTGACAACTTCCAAACTAAGTCAGCCAAGCGCATAATCTGTAATCAATTAGCCAATTCGAGTTTTCTTTTATGTCTGATCGACAACTATACTACTCTTTGCCAAAGTGCGCAGCCGTATCTCTTAAACTGTCCGAGGAAACAAATGCAGTGGCTGGATGTGAAGATGTATAAGGTTATAAATGTTGTAGCAGGATTCTATGGACGTGAAAGAAGACATATGGTGGTGCACCAACAGCCATCTGCACCCACCTGACAGAGCATTAGTGTGTGTCGTATCTGCACACAGGCCTCAAAGCTGCTGACTTGATAAATGTCCTCATAATGTCAGGTCAACGTCAATACCATTATGTATCCAATCCTGTGATAAGATATTCTGAACGAAGAGGACCAACGAGGCCAACTGATGGCAGCATGTCCATTAGTATATATAAAAAGGATATTAAGTAGCGCCAAGTGATATAAATGTCGGCAATAGACCTTGTTGACACAATATGTGTTTGCACCAAATTGTTCTCTCTGCCGAGACACAACACGATCTGTTGATTGATTGCACTTGAAATTGTGCATCACCAGAACAAATTAAAAGTGCTATGTTTGATTTTGATTTATTTTTCTGTTGATGCATGCAAACAAGCGGCTTTAGATTTGTCATTTCTTGATTAGATATTTTTTTGCATTATGAATAGTATTTGTTTTAAATCATAGGAAACAAATTCAGATAAAATACTCATGCTTAGACGTTTATTCGTTGCAAGAAAACAGTGATTTTCTTTTTATAGATAAATTATCAGTTACTGAGAACGATTATTATTACATCAGAGAATGAGTATGACAAATCACCATGTTGATATAACTTCTGTCTCTACAAGGTTATGAATGTTGTAGGGTTCTGAGTAGACCATTGAATATCTGAGCAGTAGGTTAGTGGTAGTCTAAACACTTTTCACTGAATCCTGCCACATCATTTATAACCTTATGCATCGCCATATCAGGCCTCACGTTTCCACTCACGTCTTCGAACTAGTAATTCCGATTCTGTGAGGTTATCTTTTCACATAAAGATATTTTGATTTATTACAGGTATTACTATATACCCATGCCGTATATACTGTAAATACGCACCGTTTCGGCATATAACGTAAAGATACTGTACGGACCGCCGGTCCGTACACTAAAATACGGACCGGCCATCCACGTTTATTAAAAAATTGGTTGTTAAGCCAAATGAAATTGATTTTTTTTAAAATTTCGGGTATAAAGTAAATATATAACGTCAAACCATGCTTGTACAAGTCACAGAACTCGATGGTAATTTACGGTTTGTACGGAACTCGGCATAAATGCCTCGGTCCGTACAAACCGTAAATTACCATCTCGTTCTGTGAATTGTACAGCATGGTTAGGACGTTCTATATAATTACAAAGATATGAGAGAAAGGTAGTGATGAGCAAACAATATATACGTACCAGTAAGTCGCTCCTCCGTTCTGCTCTGTTGTAGCTTATTGTGGACGAATATACTTTTATTGGCCAGGAACTTGGAGCAGGCTGCTCCACGGTAGAGTTGACAGAATCCCTCCGTTTCGTCATTCCCCTGGTCTGCCATCCTGCAGTCAAAAACATATTTAAGTGACTAATAAATAGATCGGAACACACATGACTTGCCGAATATTTGTACATCCAACGTAACCATTCCCTCTTCCAAAACTGAAAGAATAATCTGACCTACTAGTTTATGTCTGTTTATGTCTGGTCTAGACATGAGAGAACCGAATTTTACAAAGTTTTAAATATGGGCAGAAGTTGCATATGATAAAACCAATACTAATGGATGTTTCTCACACCATTTCCAGCGGTTGTGTATCATCCTTTATATGTGCGACACGCCTTCACGCCTCACACGCCTTCATGAACGGTGATCATTCTCTTGTTACTGCGAGTCTGGTAGATCCACTTTGATTAACTTCTCTTCTGGGTGGCATGGTCTAGAAAACACACTTTCGAGGAAGCTTTCTTACAACTTAACCGTCAAGTCAAGTTCAGTTTGTGCATTTTGTTTGTGGATCAAAAGAAAACTCCTTCAAAGGCTCTCTAAGTGGGAGGGGGGGGGGGTCATTCTGGTATCACGAATGCACATACATAAAGGGAATGAGCAGCTCGGGAGGAGGGGTTTGGCTGTTAGTCGACCCACTGCATCACTCAAATACTTCTATAGGATCCGTTCCTAGAATCATATTTGAGGGACTCCTCAGGGAAGCTGTAGCGAATTATGTACACTCTCTACAAATTCTCTCAGTTGGATTGGATCTGATATACCTACAGGCCTATATTAATCAGTTTCTTTCCCCCCGAAAGAGGATATGAATGGCATCCAATAATATCGTATACTCCTCTCGACCAAGAACTGGTAATAACCTTTCAGGGGAACGCCTGTCTGAGACTAAGAGGAGTCGATTTTAGGGATCGGCCTCTGCCTACTGACTGTTACTCTGCAGTACCAGCTGCAGTGCCAGCAGCTCTTTCCTAGACATATGAGCCCTTGGGGGGAGCAAAGACAACTCCAAGCCCTACAATGCCAGGGTTCACCAGTTGACCTTGACAGTGTTCAATAATGAAATATGTCAATGGTTGTCCAATGAATATGTACTTTCTGTATTCGAGCCGCTTTTAGAATCAAATCAACATATAAAGGTTCTCTCGCTCTGGCTATGAAATGAGAGAAATAAACCTTCTGGTTAGACCAGATGATCTGTTAACAATGGGCGTGCAGAATTCGTAATAAGAAGTGAAATGAGTCAGCGTATCTCCCCATAATCCATGCTCACTGACCTGAGCAATTGGGTTCATTTGAGGAGATCTGTTTTGTAATCGGCGCATTTGTCAGATTTAACATATTAATGAGGAGGCCGTAGGGATAAACAGTAAATTCAATTTCAATTAAAATTTCTTTTTCCCCCTTTTTTTTGTTGGTCTAAAAAGGAAGGAGTCCTTTGTTATCTAATTGGCCAAAATGAGGTGTGCCGTTCCGGTGGATATTGTGAGCATTAACACTGTAAAGCATATGTGGCCCCCGTCATACCATTTCATAACAGTAGCTGGCAGGTAGTTGGGAGGTGTCCCTCACACCCTGGAGACTGCCAACCTGGGTCTTTTACTACCTGGGTCTTTTCCATTGCAACCCCATCCTGCTTCTCCACACTGCCCCGGTATGGTCTCTATGGCTACCCGCATGGCTAGTATTAAGGCAGAAAGTGAAAGTTGGGAGGTGGGAGATGGTGGTAGTAGTCACTTGAGGCGGTTGGTAACTATTGCCATGGCAACCACTCGTTCACCGGAAACATGATGTGTCACAGCGAAGGTAAGCTCACCGGAAATAAAGAAGTCCCAGCAGCACCTGCGGCCGAGGGGCCACTCGGAGACTGCCTGCATTGACTGTGCCCGAGTTACTGCATATCACGTGACCGCGAATTATAACCGCTGTTTCTAGGTGGAATGGGGAAAAATACAAGGGGTGAAAAAATAAATGATGTGCAGGAGATTATGAAGAAACTAGTGACAGTCACTGGACAAGCATCCACTAAAGAGTTCTATGAACGACAGGTGGGGAGTACTGTTCAGCTGATGTGTCCTTTCGATTCCGATTCAGTGAAGAAGAGATTACCGTGTTAATCCCAGATGCATCTATGCCTTCCTCATACAGCATGTCGATAGTATGAATTTACAGCTCTCTTTAATACATACAAGGAAAAACTAGAGATGAAAAACTAATTATGAAAAGCGGCTTAAACCTAGTATACAAATGTAATACCTCCAATCCAATATAATAGCCCCTTGTTACATACAGTTTACAATGCTTCATCCATGATATTCACATACCTACTGAGAGCAATCATTGCCGTATTGCGAGCGGAATGTGCACGTAATCATTCAGAGTAAGGCTGGACACGAATATTACCGATCCTGATCAATCAACACCGGGACTATGGGGTATATATTTATAGAATATACTGAAACCTCTCTCATACTAAAGTCCATGTAGAAATGAGGCTCTGGGTGGTAACAGCATTCTTTGTACATTACACTAAGGCTGTCATGACAAATACAACGACAACGTTGCGTCAACTCCATAACCTTTTCCCAGTGTATGCACATTGTGACTACTCCTCCATGAGAACTCATCCATCACTACCTGCCATCTGGTGGCGTGAAATCTTGAAGTCCGTGGTGTTGTAGAGTCAGAGGCTAGATATCTAACCGTGCTTCACAGAGGTGGCAACTAGGCAGTGGCCTCTAAACATGTGTCCCACCCAGTAATCGGTATGTTGACATCTCTGGTGACCAACTCCTTTCACCCTTATTATATGGGCAGGTTACTATATTGCTTCAAGAATCTTGGTTCGTACATGGGTGGGATTTTTAAAACCTGCTAAATTACCAAAAACAGGGTTATTTAAGGCTGATGTTGTATTATAAACGTATCTCATAGACGTAAAAGTGGCATTTTTTGTTGCATCTTTTGATGGTCTTTCATTCCAACATAGGGTTGTGTATAGCTCTGAGGAATATTTCCTTCTGAAAATCAACAAAAACAGTGTTTTTCATGATTTTCAGGTTTTTTTCAAAGTCTAGGAGGCACAAAGTTGAGTCAATTGTTTTTATTAACTTGTTTAAAGCCTATGTCAAGAGAAGTGTACACAATATAGTTTTGAAAATTGGTAAAAGTTTGAAAAAATATTAAAACGGTCAAAACTATCCAGGACCTTTAAATTTTCAAACAGAGAGACCTAAAGAGCATGTTGTCAGAGATCCCAATTTTGAGAGGATAATACTAATGAGATATTCAATGAGAAATTAATTTTTCTTTATTGTGAGATGTTGACCAAAATCCCTACTGTGATACCTGAAAGTTTCAATAAAATGGGATTATCCATTCTGATATTTAAACATTGTGATTCCATGATGATATTTTTTTTTTTTTAAATGGAGTGTTGGACAACACACCTGTTAAAAGATGTATAGAAGAAATAATAATCATAATAGAATAACAAATACCCCTGTATATGTTAAGTATTCCTACCACTCATAAATAGCCAGTTTACTTTTTTTCCTAAATGAAAAAATGTACTTCTTGTGGTTAAAAAACTGAAAATGTGCTCTAAAATAAGTCATGATTTTGGGGTTGTTTCTTATCAATAACTAAGTGGTTTGCTTTGAAAAACGAAGATTTCTATCACTTCATTAAGAATATAAAGGATTATAGCCACAAATATTATTTTTCATATTGTCCTGAGTGATTTTATAAACGTGTAGTCCAACACCCCTCGTGTTGTCCGACACCCCTGTGTGGCCCAACACCCAAATATGGCTCAGAGCTTTTGTTTCATATCTAATATGTGATAGAGGTTTTTTGGATCAAATATAACATATGTCACCATATAATATTAGTTTTTCCCAAACTATGAGCTTTTATAACATTTCTTGAAATTTTATATATTTTAGGGGGTTGGACAACATGCATTATTATACACAATTTCAAAAGGCTCTCAAATCTGAATCATTCGTCTGAATTTGTTGGAATAATATTTTTCTGGATAGTACTTAGTAGGAGGCTAATATAAGATATAAAAAGAAGTATTATTCCAAAATTATTTTTTGAGTGTCTGATCCCAGAAGAAAGCGTAATTTAGCAGGTTTCAAAAATCCGACCCACATTCATTATCAGATGGGAAATATTGGCTGTTTAAATGTCAGGGATTAAATGTCATAAGGCTTCCTAGAATGTTGAAGTAGAGGATTACATGATGTAAAACTGGGTAGAACTAGCAGATTAATTTCAAGGGATCAAACTGAATGTTATCAATGTCGAGCCATCATTCTAAGACGGAACAGTTGGTGTAAACCTTGCCCTTTGATTAGAAGGTCATCGGTGCCGCTCCTCAGCATATAGATATACACCGTCAGGACCGCTCTTTGCCAGACTGTCAATTTCTACTACAAAAACTAGGCTCTCACACTGCATCAAAGTATGTTGTTGTAGTTGATAACTAGAATTCATTTAAGAAAATGCTGGATCATGCGAGATACTTCTCATGTTAAGTTGAGTCAGCTGTGAGCAAATTCTGTTCACCTCGTTCCATGTAATGTACATAGTTAACTAACACTGATGGAAATTATTGTATGACGAGAGCAGTAAGCAATCCTTAAAGAAACAGCTCATGAAAATCCGCTATGCAGAGGATGGTGTACCATGATTTACTATATATCCATGCCGTATATACTGTAAATACACACCGTTTTGCCATCTAACGTAAAGATATACTGTACGGACCACTGGTCCGTACACTAAAATACGGACTACCTTGCCAAACACGTTTATTAACATATCGGTTGTTAAAAATTAAATTAATGATTTAAAAAAAAGAATTTTGGGTATATAGTAAATATATAACGTCCAACCATGCTTGTACAAGTCACAGAACTCGATGATAATTTACGGTTTGTATGGAACTCGGCATAAATGCCTCGTTCCGTACAAACCATAAATTACCATCTCGTTCTGTAACTTGTACAGCATGGTCAGGACGTTCTATATAAGTACCTTCACGCAACATAAAAGAAAACGAAGAAAAGGAGTTAAAAATAGATTCAATATGATAGCCTCAGTGAGCATTTGCCAGCTTGAGAATACTCTGAACTCTAAAAGACCACATTTGAATTGATTGAGCTCTATCGCCATGGTACTCCTGTTTGTGGATGCACACACAAAAAGCAACTGTAATTAGGTGCCATTTCGACATAGATTTCTATGGATTTCTACACTTGATTTCCAGATTATCAATCCAGGCACATTCCAGCAAGGACGATATCTCAGAAGAGATATCTTACCCAAGAAGAGTCAGGACTGCGCCTCCACAACAACATGCCTTGTTCGAGAACATAGGAGTTACGCAGATACTGCTGACGGTTTGAACTCCCTTTACTAATGCTCTTTGCCTCAGTGATCTCCTAAACCAGCGCACATCATATAAACAAGAATCATCCCTTCGGTACAATCAGAAAGGGCTTATGTACAGCATACCTTCACGAGGCATCCATCAGAGGCAAGGGGACAGAAGCTATGAGATCCTTACAGGGAGAGCCACGATCAGCAGGTAGGTTGAAAAATCTGGATAAATCAAGGATTTCCAAAACAATCAGAATCATAATCAGAAGTGCCCTCACTACTTATGTGGAAGAAACGAAATGGAAGATATGCAGTCCTGGGGGATAACTCCAAATCTTTGTCAAATAACTACAAGCAAACAAAGCAGGAAGTGTTGGTAAATACAGTTATCGTGGACGCGAGGACAATGATTTCAGTTGAAGCATTTTCTTCCTGTGCCTGTACTGATGATCTTTGCGTCGCGACTTTGCGGTAACTGTATCGCCTCTATTATAGTGAACGTATCACACGCCTTATACGCCTAATACGCCAGATTGATATGTAACACTTATGGTGGTTTCCTCTCTAAGTAGCCTCTTCCCTACAACCGGGACATATATTCAAAAACTCTATAGATTCCGCTAACCCTGTCTCTCTCGTCCCTTCAGAAGGTACATAGGTGCAGTCATGATGATAGGAGCAGGCGAAAAGACGTTCCACATTTCAGCTATGTTTGCTGTAGTAGCGGCGAACACAAATTGCTTGTAGCGTGAGAGGAAAGTGGATTGACCCTCACAATTATTGGGTTAGCTAGAATCATGAATCATAGTTCTTTTAGATGACGTAGTTGGTGACTTATTCATTGTAACATAGGCGAGCAATCAAGGATATAAATTACATAATCTCACAAATCTTGAGGTTGGACTGCGCATATCTTGATCACATACGGCCTGGGAAGCCAGAAACTGATCAGAGTGCCTCCCCTGGCTTCTCCATTAAAGATGATTGCTGTCTTACACAACGTTGAGCTCTGTGTGTGTGACCCGCTACGCTAACTACTACACTAGTTGGGCCCCGGGTTATGTCGGCAGGCGTTATCAATTTAGTGGTTTCTCTGATCTCAACATTATGTATGCCCTGTTTATTCAAGATGCTGAGCAATGAAGATGTGAGGTGGAACTCTTGGCTATGATCATTTATTATACACAGATCTTGTGGGCATTGCAAAGTCACTGTGAAGGAACCACTGCCTTTGCATGGCGGCAATGACATACTTATGGGAATAACTCTTATTAGATCAGACATAAGCAAGTTACGCCAACATTACGAAATGACCTGATTTATATGGTCATATACATGTATGTTGAATAACCATCTTATAACACAAGAGATTGCTTTTGCAAGGCCTACAACGACTTTCCTGCAAAGGCGTATTGCTATTCTCAATACTCACAGAGGGATTCGTAGTAGCTATATTCTGATAGAAAAGGTTGACTTCAGTGGATCTATCCTCTGTTTCTTTTTGTATTCTTTATTAGACTGAAACAAGCTTCGGCTCTATTTCCTAATTGTTTCGTATTTTTAACAGCATGAAGAGCCTCCTTGTTCTTGTCTTGATTTGAACGATTTAGTATTGGTAAAATTGAAGGGGCACTCTGGAACTATTGGCAGAAGATAGCAGAAGTCACACCTCCTTTTTCCGCAAGGATGTCAATCCGTCTACTATCAAATTCTGTCCCAACCCCAGTATAAGCAAATCTTTGACACGTACAACTGCATCGTACAATACAGATAAACTGTTGCAGTATTAATAACAGTAGATACTCTAAAACATAACTTCAGATCTCGACACATTAGTCGCCCCTCTCAATAATATGAAACCTACTGTATCTAGATCAGTAGAAATCCATATGCACTCACTATGCTCTTAGTATGACCTCATAACCACCTTTCAACACGATCGAAAAGAGACATCCTGTTACACAGACACCGTCACTACCATACGGCAACGTGCGAAGACGTGGTCTGTCATTGAGCATGCGCCTCTTGTTTTCACGGCCTGGACTCTCGTGCAGCACGAGATTGTGCGGTACCCGCGGCTTGCCGGACCTACATTTTTAACAGTTAGAACATCCTCATTGGGCACTTATTACGTAATCAGACCAAACCGAGAAAAACCGGGCGTGCACCTTTGAGTGATGGACCAGCAGCACACTTTGGTATCAGACCCGCCCCTGTGTGCCAACCTTAATCAGAACTAGACACGACAACGCGAGCCTTTCCCGGCTGAACCTCCCGACGAACATGACAGATATACAGCATAATGGGACGCCCCGCTGGCTTGGCCAAGTCAAGTATGGGCGGAAGAAGTTTGGATAGCCCCTATATGGTCGTACAGACAGTCTACAGGGGACTGCTCCATAATGAGAGACTCTCACGCCACCTTCGGAGGCGCAAAATGCCCTCTGGCGGCAGGTAGCCAGTAGATTTGTGTTTCTTCCTGATGCATATGTCAGTGTGTACATAAGATAAGTAAAGGCCTTCACGTGATGGGGGCTCTTATCAACTGGCCTATGATGAACCACAACCATCTGATCAAACAAATAGGAGAGATAGTGCCAGGACAGCCAGCCCAAAGCAATGATCATCATGAGGTGAAAGAAAAAACTGTTCCTTTCTGTCCAAGCAAATTACTGCGCTTTAAATAAGACAAAGAGAGTGTTGTCAATTTTGTTAATAAACTAGGTAGCTGTAATGATGGCCGGCACAATTTCCAATTGTGTTTTCTTAAGCTTGATAAAATGCTTCTGTTAGTAGCCAATACTGTATTTACTTTTAGAGAGTGAAGACACCATCGACAGCAGAACAGTGACAATATAATCCATATATTCAATCTAACATTTGGATTGAATAAATCATTTCTAGTTATTGTTCGCTAGCTATCTACATCAATATTGATCTGAGCAACAAGCATTCAGATTGGAACTAAAACACAAAACTGCGTTTCAAGGTTCCAACAGTAATTAATCATAGTCAGGGATCTAATTGCAGTTCCATAGCAGACAAATATCATTAAAGGGTAGATGGCTCAGACAGATAAAGACCGCAGCAATACCACCCTCGAATACGAGCATATATATGTACCCTCCGCTGGTTCATGACCGTCGTTCTGGCGAGTACATCTCTCTGGGAGGGGGGGCATCCCACATCCGGCAGCCAAGATTGACATTGCTTATAATCGTTCTCACAGGACAAACCGGGATGCTGTTTAGTGTTCACTGCAGGGACACCGGGAACATGACACCCTCCTCTACCAGTATGACCATGCAGGGCCATGTCCCGCATCCACGCATCAACTTGACTTCCCAGCTCATCGCCTGTCAAAGGTGTTAGTGTTGCAAACCTCATGCGGTTTTGTTTATGGTGTCCAATATTTTGACCTCTGAACCTGGTGGATAACCCCTGACCCCTGGTGCTATATGGGCATATTGTGGCCGCTAGATGGACAGCGGTCAGTCAGAGCTGTGGGGGTGGGGGTTACACTCCCAGTGGCCAGTTGCTCGGCATCATGGTCAAATAGTTGAATTCAGGGGGCATCGGGGCAAATGATTGGATGGTCCATTTGCATTCAATCAAAATCATGAAACGTGATGAATGTCTTTCGATTATAATCATCTTGTCGTAAAAGTAGTACTGGTGGTCCATGTCTCTGTGTACGTCGTTGGTGGGCATTCAATGTTTATAATTTGCCAATTTTCATCGAAAAAACCTGAAATGAATTATTTGTATGCTTATCTAATTCGTGGGAAAAGGGAAAAGTCCCCATGGACCTGACACCAAAAAAATAACGACGATGTGATTGGTTTTCTGCCCTTTGAAAAGTGATACTTTAAGTGATATCCATAATGTAAACACACGAATATAAAACGCGGGAGACTATAAATCAGCCACAATAATTATGGTATACTTGGAGGGAAACCGGTCCTTGTCCCCGGGTGTCTCACTAGGTGGCGCCAGGTGACACATTTCATATGCCGTGAGGTGTAGCATAGGGGCCCATTGTGGATTGCCTTCTTTGCTATTTGCGGTCATTATTGTGACCTTCACAGTCGCGGTGCTGGGTAACTTTTTGAGTGGTGTAGTGTGACGTGGAAACAACCAGGGTAGTCAAATGGTATGATTTTCGAAAGGCATCGGAAAGAAAAAGAAGAAACGAGAGTGAGAGAGAATAATGAGAAGGGGGATAAAGTGGAGAGAAAGAGTCACAGAGAAGGTGTAGAAGAAGGCCAAGGAGCAGGAGGAAAACAAGCTATTTGATGGTCCAATAGACAACGCTAACCGTAACTAGAGGTGTTTTCTTTTTTTAAGGTCTGTCAGAGACAATAGATGTCTCTGTTAGGTTGTCCTGGTTGTCACGACCATGTCTTGTGTCCATAGCATTTCTCACGGCATTTGGCATGATGGGGCTAGCTGCCTCCTTTATCGTACCGATTATTTCTTAACTGAAACGCCTTCAATGGCTACTCACTCTATGAGCACCCTTCACAAAAAAGAGCGAGAGACGGGGAACAAAAACGGTACCGAGGACCCGCCCACCGTCCAGCACAAAGGAACCAATCAGAAACGTGAACTCCTTTGTCGCCCTGTTCATGCGTGGAGTATGTGACAGAACGGGAGCACCCGGTTGAGGGGCCTCCCAGTAGCCACAGAGCAAAACACTCGAATGGGTTGACTGCAGGTGGCAATAATACAAAGCCAGCCAAGTCAGCGGTGGGGGGATGAAGAGCAAGTGAGTGGGCGCCAGTCAATTTGATGGCAATGTGGTCTGGAGGAAATATTGTGAAGTATATTGTCAGAAGCATATGTCTCCTGGGCGTTGCCTCTGCCGTTGGGACTTACATAATATCATGATATATTCACATGTTTCATTTATGTCATACCTCGACCCACATCCATGAGAATAACAGTTCTAACTCCTCTTATAATCCTAAATACACATCTAATGTTGCATGCTACGCTTAGATACTCTAATAGTAGGTCATGTAATGGTAGGCCCTATTAGTAAAAAAATACGTCTTTTCTCGTGTTATGAAGTCATCTATCCTTCCTCATTTAAGCATATTCACATGAATGGTTTTCTTTTTCCTAGGACGTCCGGTCATATAAGTCACTGTACATGGACCCCACTAACATGCAGATGACAATTGTGATTGTTCGAAGGGTATTGGTGTTTTTTAAGTAATAATATTTAACTTTCACTGGTGACATATAACCAATAGAAATTGAATGAGTTTCTATCAGCTAGTTTCGTATTATCAATCGAACTATCGCTACCGGTGCTGTTCATTGATAAACTTCAGTAAATGGTAGAGAAAGGGAAAATAAAAAGAAATGTAACAACATCTTTAAGAAAGAAAGCTTTGGAAAATAAAGGTAAAGAACATGGACCGCCTAGGTGTGTGTGTGAGGAAAGGAAGCCGCCTATCCAGTGAATATTCTTGCAGGTCGCTCCCGTTAGATAAATAGTAGCATAAATGGAGGCTGTGAAATGCAGTCGTAAACAGCAAGGAGCTCGCCCTCACCGCTACACCTGTTAACACGCTGACCTATTTCATGGACAGTTCCCTGGCTGAAGGTGCTCATTGGTCAACCCAAGATGCTCTCGTGCGGTGCCCCCGTTATTATTGGGGCCGCAGCTTGTGACCCAAATAAATCACTTTTCAATTAGCGTTCCCTAATTGGGAGGGTCGCGACTGCTAATAGCTGCTCATGTTCCGCAGAATTTGATTCTGGGAGCAGCTCTTCTGCTGATCGCGACGACTCGGCATGCAGTCACCTTTGTCTGACCGCGGTCTGAGAAGAGCAAGAGGCCAAAGATAAGGGTCCACGTACCCAACGTACCAATGCCCTGCCCAACGGCAAGAGCATGTCATTAAACCAACGCCGTGAAGATCATAAGGACAGAGCAATGTCAAGGAACATGAAAGATATGGGACGGAATGAGTGGCGAGGTCAACGCTGTAGAGTGGGGTGCTCCGGTGATGTGTGATTCATGAATTGTTGAGCAGTGATTTCACCTTGGTTCATTGGACAGGATGACCAAGGTCAAATCGTCCCTAATCATTGTGTTTTATCAACGTATGATATGAATATCTATATCATACTGTTAGGTAACGATTCCGAAAAGTGAAATAAACCTAGATCATTATCAATGGAATGTCACACAATATACTATTCGGAAAAAAAGGCACCAACTTAATTGCCGATTCACAAAAAGACACAATATACATTTTCAATTCTACCTTAAGGCTCATCTTTAGATTTCAATTCTAATCAGTGCCAACCCCTCTGAAGTCTAACCATCTGCCCCTACCGCAATTCTACTGGGAGGTTTCTCTCTATTTTGAGAAACTAATTTCTTCGTCAATCAGTGAACAGCTCATGGTCGTGTCGGGAATAATCGTCCTCGGCCACTGATTGGCTGATTAATTATTCATAAAGGTTAAAATCCCCTCGAGCTACACGGATGAAACGTCGACCATGTCCGCGACTCAGTGGGGTCCCATGTTATTTAATATGGCTATCATTTTATCGCACTCCAAACTAGATCGATCGGGTTGTTGTGAGCTGTACGTGTAGTCTCCACTGAGCTGCTCGGGCATTTCTACTTTGTAGATGTCTAGGTGTCTATGGCTGATCATAGCTGGCCCCTATGGTGTCATACCTACAGACCTATCTGCTGAGGTGTTGATTTTCTCATTATTCCAGTATGACCCAGGATCTTAGCGATCATTGACCGGTGATTTTATCTAGAACGAGGGCAGGTTCTTGTCACATACGTATCATAGCTGCCAATTAACCTTGATCCCAAGTGATATAAGGCAACAATCGTGTCAGGCCACAGTCCGCCATAATCACACAGGTGAGAGAAAGGATGGACAAGGATGAACAGACTCAGCTATCTTACAAAATCGGTCAATGCGATACGCGATTTTAAAACGTTGGTGGCAGTGAATTATGCATTAGAAATGTTTAATAACTCCATCCCTTTTCGATATGAATCTTGAGGTCCGTATTAAATGTCGGCTATAAATACAGATCGTCATCATGTCTGAATTCATTGAAAGCCATCTTCGCTTAAAGCGTGTGGCGACAGAGATGAGGGCGCCTGACCTGCCTTTTTAAAGCGTTACATATTCAAATGGGACTGTTGTGTAGACGTCGGCAGATAATTGATGGTTCAGTTTCCATTAAAGCCAGCCAGCATTGGTTATGCATGCTGTTGTTTGTTTTCGGCATGTGTAAGGTGTGCCCCATGCCGACGACCACCCACGCCGAGGACAGATGACTGATTTAATCCAATTTCAGCACCCCAAAAAGGAGAAGTAATTCTCGCTATTGTTACCGTGAGGGGAGGCGGGAGAAAGTCGGGGTCACTCCTTAATTGCCTCGGGATTGCTTGATTATAATGTGCACATGGAGAGAGGGCGTGGAGTAGGGTGTGACAGGGCTGAACGTTGTGGATAGGCTGAGAGAAGATATGGGTCCCATGTTGGCATGGCAACCTTTCCATGACATGACAATGTGAGCTGGGGGCAATATGGAGTCAAGGGTGGCATGTGGCTGTATGGGTGTATGCGCCTCGACAGAAAAAAAAGAAGATGGCATACGAATGAGATACTAAAGTTTCTCACGATGTGATTCTTATAACAAGACCTCCACCAAAATCAATGAAACTGCATAGGTACCTGGTGGAGCATTTCAAAGCCTTACACCTGTGCGCCTATAGATTTCCTCCATAATGAGTTGCAGGTTGCCCCCATAGTCTCCCTGGGGGAAATAGCAGCATTGTTCACGGAAGTGAGGCTTTTAGTTGGCGGCCACGTTGTATCGGGTTGGGCAGCAGGACAGAGGTTCATACGGGGCTTCGCAGTAAGGTCACGTGAGAGGGTCCTGTCATGGAGGAGGGCTCCGGGTTGTCTCATGGTGAAAACGCAGTGGGATGTGAGTCCATCCCACGCACCACATTCCCTGGCCTCCCGACCACCCTCCATGCATGCACCCCATCACTGACACCACATCTCAGCCACGCTCTCCCTACCTTCATTTCACCGCCCCTGCCGCCGACAGATACAAATTACGCCTCGCTCGCTGCCTTTTGTTGGTTTTTCCCTCGCTCCGGGATCAGGCAGATCCGAAAGAGCTTTAAGGAATCAAGAACTTTCAGTGGCAGCCGCCGGCTCCGACCTAATACTGTCGGTGGGTTTGTGTGTCGCCAAACACTCTGGATGCCTCTCAGAATGGATTTAATTTCATTAGTTGTAGCTTTTTTCCTCTTTTTTTTTTGAATAATCGACTTGAGGTCAGCTGCGGCTCAGTAGGAGCTGCTAGCTTTCTGGTTCTGTGTACCATAATTAAACAAATATTCGGCTCCCTGGTTATCGCCCATTTCGTCTCTTTTTACTCGCTCATCACACAGGAAGTGTCTGGTCCACCAACGTAACAAAGTGATATTGGAAAGGACGAATGCCTATGATAGGTGGGCAACCAATAGCTTTTATCCGTCTGGATATTCACAGATTGACATATTGAAACTCATAGCTCTACTTGTCAATTCCATATCATTTTACTAGAAAATCACGAAGTGCATGTAGTTGAATGCATTGTGGTGTCATATATGTGTGTAACTGTTTAAAGCTACTGGAATGCGTTTAATACGATTTGTTGTAAGCGCTACAACAATTGATAGTGACTGATGAGGGTTTCAGTGAGTATATATATACACAATAGATTTGAAGGAATGTACAACCAGTGCATAGAATGCGGAGGGGGCTCAATAGAAAATATCCTCAATTTAGTCTAGATTTTTTTTTTTTTAATGTTAGTGCACAAACCTTTACCTTAAGCTTCTCCCCATATTGGAAATTGAGGTTAGAAAACTTCAATTCTGAATGTCAGTAAATCTAAGGAATCATTCATAAAGTCCACCGCATACCTGCATTAAAATATTTGCGAAGAACAAAAATGGTTGTGGGTTTTGGAGTTGTAATTTGTCTTACCATTCATCGTCATTGAAAGTGTGGTTAAAAGAGCGTGTCTGTATTCAGGATCATCCATACTATTAGCAATTGTTGTACCACGTCATGGAAAATAGGTGGTCATTGAAAGCGGTGCACGCGGTGGGGAAAGGACATCACATGATTTGCTGACCGCTGAGTCTGGCAGTTGACCTGCTAATAGCCTTCACATGACTGTTGAGGTTGTCATCAAGGTGGAGGGTCCAACCATGGCAACGCACTGTCCTTCAAGCAGCCAGCGTCATCTGAGTCATTTCCCAGGTTCGATAATGATATCTTTAACCCTTTAACAGCAGCATGATGCCTCCAGGCATTCCCCTGGCTACAGCAGCATGATGCCTCCAGGCATTCCCCTGACTACCGCAGCATGATGCCTCCAGGCATCATAGAGGCATCATTGATACTTATATACAATTTTCAATAAATAGAAAAACAATTGTTTGAATTGAAAGAAATTTTGACATATTAGAAACAGCATATTGACCTTTAATTTGGTATAACAAAATATCATCAGCTACCAAGGTAAATTACTCAAATCACATGACACATCATGTGACATTGCTATTTTCCAAAAAAGGTGCCTGCTGTAGAAGGGTCGTTTATGCAGGCAATGCCTGCTGTACAATGGTGATCAGAGGAATTGGGTGCTGCAGGGAAAGGGTTAAGCAGTTACAACAGGGAGATGTGTGGCTATAGGCTTTTTATAGCTTACTGAAAACAACATCCTAATTTCCACTGAATAAATCACTTCTTCGTCATATTGAAAGACAATATATGCCAGAATTAATGGCATTGGTATCATCGATATATTCTAAAGTTTTCTCTAATTTCTTCATGACCCCAGGCGGTCAAGGCTAGTCAATCTTCAAGCAATTAATAGTCTTGCACCGCACGAGACCGCAGGAAAGACGGTGACCAGTACTCAAAAGATGGAGGAAGAAATCACAAGGCTGAGACTACACAAAACTGAAGTAACGATCGTATGAAAATGTAATTTAGGATAATGTATATAGTCGTGTACTGTAAAACATCCACATAAGACGAATGATTAAAGTCCAGAAATAAATATGCTAATATAAACACACACAAAATCCTATATTAGACTAGACAAGACTAAGATAGGGGAGTGCCTAGTTGTCTTCTATTATTTGGTATCATCCAGAGCACTACAGGATACTAGTCTCGAAAGTCCTACCGCTTACCGTATGACCAATGAAGGTTCCGAATATGCTATCGGGCCAAGTGACAGAAGCAACCTGTACACCACATTCTCATGCTACACACTCACTGACCCGCCATTAACTATAACACCTCTTTTTCCCCTTCTTCTGAGGCTGACCTGGGAGCCTTCTGATGCCTGCACCTCGTTGGTGGACTGATTTATTGCTATTAGCATTCAATATTTTCCATTTTGGTCGTTAATTGACATGGCTGATGTCATTTATTTAGTCGTGTGACATTAGTCACGACATCCAGCCTAAGCTAAAGACAGGCGAATCTATTTTGATCGTAGTGCTCAGTGGCATGACGCAGCCCCCACCCCCTGGATGTGCACAACAATGATGACAATAATAACAGCTCCCACACGACACGCAGCAGCAATTGTAGGAACTAAGTGCGTTCCATAGGGTTATCAGGCGCGGGACAGGGTGTCAAAACCCTCAATGCAAATGTTTGGTTTCGGTTTCAAACTGCCACCGACCAAAAACTAAATGGCGAATAAAAACATAACCAACGCTTTGCTTGAATCGATGTTCAGTGGAGGTGGTTGCAACAGTTCTCTCCATGTGTCAATATTTCTTCCCGCGGGCGATTTGCTGTCTGTAATTTTGGCGGGCGTTTGTGTTCAAGGAGGGAGCGTTGATCGCTTTTGGCTAGGCCTAGTTATGATTCATCTTACAGCAGACGACTTTTACCTCCCTCACTACTAATCACCCCTCCCTCCTCTTTGTCTCCTACCCCACCCTCCTTGTTTACCCCCATCCGCCCAGCCCACCCACCGTTTGAACTAGGCTTAAGAGGCTGGCTGGCGGAGGGTGTATTGGAAGTGGAAGGGGGGTAACTTGTAATAGCCCACAGACAAATCCTGATGCGGATTTGAATAATTATTTCATCACAAAGCACACGAATCTGGGGGTTACCAAATCTCCCGTGAATTAACCTTTCATAATTGATCGCTATAGTTATCTTCAGTTTCAACAGTTGTGCAGTACAATTCCCCTATTATTAGCCCTGTGTTTTTCACTCTAAAAAGGCATAATAAAATCTACTTCAAAAGCTATCAATTCAAGTGGTGCAAGATGTGATCAAACTTAATCGTTCCGGGGAATGGAAATTTGTGAGCAGCGGAATGATATAAATATTTTTTGAAATATCGATAAAAGAACTCAGGTTGAGATCTATTCCTCCACCATCGACAGGCAGCCCTCACATCTTTCCTGATCCCCTAACACCCTCGCCGACTAATCATTCATCACTCAAGATTGGATGCAATTTCACGCATTTCCCTGAGATCTCGTTGACCCTGCGAGGCAACCCGCGCGGTGCATCACGGAGATGGGGAGCTGCTACTGCACGCATTGGCATGTGTTTGTTCATTCATGGAACCCCAGCCCCCTCTACCCCGTTAAATGATTGGGGGACCTGGACCCCATAGTCCCCATACCTGTGACCCAGCTTCCTCAGCCCCCATGTTCCCTGCCGTCAGAATTCATTGCCACTAACGACTGTAATTGAAAAGTGTGAAGCGCTACAATTCTCTTCACCCATATTCAATTAGGACTCTGCTTTGAGAGTGCCGAACCCCTTGTGTTGAGAGATTGAGAGGTGGTACTCTCCATAGCGGCTCGGAAAAAAATAATGGGATGGGAGTAAGGGGAAGGCGGAATGGGTGGCCTAAAAAGTGGCGGGGACCTATTCTTTAACTTCCTGTGCACCTGCGTGGTAAGTACGACTCTAATATCTAGTACTTGGGGTCGAGGCTATAAGGGAGATAGCCGGCACCATTCACACGCGCCAAGCAGACGACACTATGTCAGCCGACGTCGCTAGTACCCATTGACAACCACAAACATCCATTGTGGCCACCCAGCACCAGTGACTGGGATTCTATAACCTGCCTTGGTGCTTGGCGAGCTCTTGGCGAACCCTCGTGGGGCAGGGGCATTGTCGGAGGGCGTCCGAGGGTGGGGGCGAGTTGAAATCGTATAATTGGACGCCCTGACTACCCGCTGCTCTATTTGTACGTCCGTTGGCGGTGTCTTTTGTGCTCTCCTAACCAGGAGAGCGGTACGAGTCGTCCTCGTCCCTCGAGTGGTGCACCATACTCAGGAGATATCAGCCGAGCAGTCGGGGGTGAGGGTGGTAGTGACATTTCAGGGACCCCTGAGTGGGGTGCGGGAGGTTCCACACCGAATTGGCTGAGGGTGACTAGCGTTAAAAGGCTCCTATAGACGTACATCAGAAAGCAGTCGAATGATAGCAGACATTCCCTGTTTACCCAGCACTAACAAATACAATCAGCAGCCATAATACATTATTAGCAGGAGCCTACTATCTACTAAATGGGGCCAGCATCCTATGATCCGAACGTAGCATGATAATACATGCACTTCATTAGACATGAATATGATAAATTTCTCATAAATGTATTTATATTGTATTAAAACACGTTCAATTCTATCGTACAAGATTTTCTTATAATACTTGTCCATCGCTATCTTAAAATAATATAACGGAAAAGCGTGCAAACCAATTATATTGGTACTGTGTTGACGTGAAGTAGAATGCCTCATAAGATGAAGTGAAAGGTGTCTGCAGCAGTGCAGGGTGAGTCCTTGTTCTTGTCCTTTCACCTCGCTCTCATGCCTTTCATGACATTATCAGTCCCGGCCCTTTTTGACTGACCGCCAGATGTTAAGTGCCCTAGCCGTGCGCCAGGTGTGTATGGTGAGAGTGTCTACGTCGATCCACCTTCTTACACCTGTCCACACCCTTCATATCGACCGGCCGCCAGGCTCCACACCTCATTGAGACGACCGCGCGGCTGTTGTCTACGACTGACAGTCATCTGCTCGAGTTCACGACAGTTTCAGCGAACCATGCTTTCAGGTCTGACGAGGCCCTGTCAGCACACAGTGTATAGTTTTTTGCTGCATGTTAGTAGTATATGGAATAGAGGGCTTTAAGACTGTAACACTAATCCTGAGGCTTTACCCGTATTCTGTGAATACTGTTGGACACAAATCGTGAAATTGGTTCACATTTTCACGTATCAACTATAATCAGGATATCCAGACACATGGTATTGTCAGTCTCACCACTAAGCCAGCCATCCTGGTCGTGGAGCTTTGAAAGGGACTGCAAATAGACACCTAAATTAGCTGACAATGCCTTCCTTTCACACCACCACCCAAACATCCGTCTCATCTGGCACCCCCATCTACGTTCACCCAAATACACACACGTCCTCTGCCGCTCCGAAAGCTGATATATGTGGAGTGAAATAGGGTTTAATCTGTGTTTGACCTACTTGTGTCTACGATGGACTATCAGAGAAGGAAATGTCAGAAATCGGGATACTACAGGGAATATTTTCTCCTCTCTATCTGGGGATTTATTGTGCGAGTACACGCTAACAAATCACGCCGTTATAAACGACACTTTAAGTAGACCATGCTCCTTGTGGCCACACGTTAAATCAACTATACATAGTTTATAAGAACATTGGGCCGTTCGACCCGGACCGTCCCAAATTAAATGTGTTTCTGGCTGTTTGCCTGTACGTAGGAAGCCTTGGAGAACAGCATGCACGGAGGGTTTGGCACGGAGGGGGTTCTTATTGACCTTATAACGCAGCAGTACTGGTCCTACCACACGCAACAGGAAAACTTAAACAACTTCCCTATACTCCATCTCACTGACTCTACCTGATTGTTCTCTTAGACAGGAATTACCCCCTGGTGGTATTAGAGTCTGTTAACAAGATGTAGTGCAGGTTCTAAAGGTAGATTACCGTTGCTAACAATAGATGTTGTTCTCTGAACAGTAAGGGGACTTTGGTCATTTGTGGTGTTGGCCTGTGAGGCATTACCTAGTCATTCCGGGCTTGTCCACTAGGAATGGCCGTATAGAGCGATCTCTCTCTGCCACCCCCTAACTTAATCCCCTCCCCGTCCGTTCTGTATTGAGTCGGTAGCCAGAGGGCGCCACTGTGTCGCCAACCTCTGCCGTCTGTCCCTTACACTTTTGTGCCCATAGGACTGAGCCTGTACTACTCTGGAATCTAAATGATCAATGACTTTTTCTAAGAAGTCCTTTCCTCTTTGTTATCTTTATGAATGCTATTCATTTTAGACAATAGTTTTCTTTTATTTATGAGCGAAGCTAATCTATAAATAGTTCTGCAACTGATCACATGAGTTGCATTGATTTATCATTCATACGAAATCTAGTGGTATGTCTCAATCATTTCAGGTGTAAATTGTGGTGTAGTTAATCCAGCTTGGGTCTAATCCGTATGGAGTAAACATCTCACTGGCCACTTATATATTGACCTCTAGACTACCTTGTCAGTATAAATCCGTCCTTCGTGTCGGGTGTTTAAGTGAAATACAGTGTGTCTAAGTCTAAAGGAGTTTTAAGGACATGAAAACACCATCAATAACTGCTGTGTACGTAGTTCAATGTTATTAGGTCTACTTTATAGACTTATTATAGAGCACCAAATGTAGTACAACATGCATACCGGTATATCTGTAATTTATAGACGCATGGCAATCGTAATGGCAAATTATAAAAAGGCTGTTCTGAAATAGACTATAGAAACCGTACTGTTATATTGTCGCAGTTACTTTAATACGAGATTGGATACATGTGCATAACATCGGGAGTAGATTAAAATAAAGGTTTGATAAATTGTGCATGACAAACCAGGAGAACTGTAGATATTGGTATTTTCAATTTGGTCCATCACTGAAAGTCATGTGTGTGGTTAGATGCCGCTAACGGGGGTCCTTCAGGATGTGCTGGTGGCTGTTGGTGGGTTGAGGTTGGTGGCCGTATCAATCAGGATCAAAGCCGGGATCCATGATCAGATTACGGGTATTGGCAGCCCGTGTAGGAGGCGGGGCGGTATGGGTCACGGCCCGCCATGTGTCAGCAGCACGCCCTTCATGTAAACCCCTTCCCCCGCATACACACAGTCACTTCCCGAGTCAGCAGTGCTCAAAGCAGTAAACATGATTTACGATACGCTAAACGTTTTCTGGGCTACGTTGATCGCGGAACCCACTGCCACTTCCATCTGTACATAACATAATTTCCTTTGAAGTATTTCTTGTGTAAGGAGGCAATTTACGCACATGATTTTGTTAGCTGGAAAACTGCAAAAGCTGCATAACAGAAAAAGAGATATGAAAACGTAAAGGCCTTAAAAAAAACTTTATATGGACTTTACTTGAAGTTATCAAAAAATATCTTTGAGTGTAGGTCTATGAAAGTTTAGGTACATATAAGCAACTTGGTGTGCGTGACAATTCTGAGGGTCGAGTATATCATGTTAAGTTCCTTTGTTTCGTGACTAGAAAGGCAGTCTGCCTTGCGCATGCGCTGTAAATACACCAGCTCACCAGTTAGCTAGCACAAACACATAATATCCTCAACACCAAGCTTTATATGTTAGACCGCTTCTAATGTATGAAAACCTGGGGGTAGCTATAGATAGAAATAAATGAGTTTAACTTTCAGAATTCGTCATTGGGATTTGATATAAGAATTATAACATTTGTAAAGGGCAGAAACGGGTTCTTAATGTTTTGAGGTCCAATAATACTAGGACCTCTGTCATGGATAATCTATGATAGTGCACACGTATTCCTGATGAGCACGCAAACAAGAGACAGTCGTAGTCTCATGATTTATAAGAATATGATCAACGCATCTCATCAATATAGCACCGGAATAGAGGGAATCAATATAAAATAAAAACATTTTGTTGTCAAATTGGAAGCATGTCTGCTAAACAGCAGCAAAGCATGTCGTATCTCAACAGTTATCTCTCGGTAGAACCTAGGAAATTAAATCTGCTTTCCAGGCAACGAACCTTTATGTGCAGTACCTGTCATTTATGACGTTCAGAAATATGATACAACCCTTATGACGTCCATGCTCTATGTAACACCTTCACTTTAAGTATCCTAACCAGATACAATATCAAGATAGCAATCAACTAATTAAGTACAGTCATATGTTGTGGACCCATTCATTGAACTGACACCTAAATATGAGCAACATCCAAGTGACCTAGTTCTGCAAAGCTTATCAATTCCAGCAAGCTTCGCGGCGGTCACACCATGCGCATACGTCACAGAGACTTAGCCACACATGACATATAACTAACAAAGGCTCGTGCCCAGCTAGCTTCTCATTAACCTATGCCATCTAAGGGGGCTACTCATTAGTTACTCACCAGGAGCCCACGAAGTGGCTTCCTTAATGGCTTCCAAGAAGCCATTTCTCGGAGCCTTCCCTCCCCCTTGAAAACACGAACGTAGCTCTCAACGGCGCGTACCCGCCCGGGAGGCTCGTAAGAAGGACATTGATCTTTCTTAGTTTAAGGAATGTATACTCATAAAGGCAGGCGTGCCTTACAAGGCGTTCGTCACCAATTGACGCCTGTTGCACGCTTACCCGCGTGACCTCCAGACTCTGATCTGTCCCAGCAGGTGGAGAACTGATGATTATGGAGGGAGACCATGCCTTTGTTCTATTAAGAAACCCTGTGATTGATGGCGGCAGGAACCTCCCTGCCCACCCAGCTGAAAACATGTAATTACCATCTACTTACGTCGGGTCTGATAAGCACATTCACTAAGAGGGTGGAGATATCATTTGGATAGTAGAAGGAAAGGGTGTGCCTGATTCGATTAAGCCTTTGAGGCTATCTGGGGAACCATTAACACTGGCCGACACTAGAATCACTTCTTGCCACGCTAAGCGTGGATGTAGTATGATTGTGGTTATCACAGATTTGATTGACTGATGGAAGAGCACCTCAGAAATTGTATGTCACACTTTGCAGTTCCCGGGGTGATACTGACAGAGATTCTGGCCCAGATTTAGGAAGATTCGCATATATTCACTGTTGAAGCTTGCACTGGTATCTTCTTGCCTTTTTTTTCCAAAGCTGATGGAGCCTCCAAATTTAGCCTTCTTGTACAAAGCTTATCTGATATGGCTTCTTGACCTCCTTCCCTTCTGATAATTGAATGTAGTTACGAATTTCAAAGAATTTGTGACTGATATCACGATATATACGGGTTGGAAAAGGGCGAAGGAGAAAGTGGGAAAGTGATTTGCTTTTACTCTTAGCTCGCAGCTAATCGTCTCGGCTAAGACCACGACAGCGTGATTATGACCACGACTTGACAAAAAGTAATTTTGCCGTCATATTTAGCATCCTTACCCCGACCTTTCACCACTAGCGCCTCCGCCAAACACCTGTCGCCGTTCGAACTAGGAATATTCTTCCCAGCCCCTACTGCAGTATGTACCTCAGATTCTGTTCTCCCGCCCCGCTACACCTACCATCCGGCCAGCCGCTCATGTTCACCAGAGCGGGGAGCCGCTCCTAAAATCAGCTCTAGGGAATTCTTGCACGATGTGCAGGCATACCCAATTATTTTCCTCCTCTGCTAAAAAGCATAGACCTTTAGTGTCAGATCATATCTTAATCTATTGCTCCTAAGAAGCAATGCGTTATGTTTCTCAGAATAAGGTGGATATTATGAGCAAGGGAGGGCGGTTTTTGAGAATTGATTTTAGGAAAATGCCCCGAGATCCAAGGGCGTCTGATCCTCTCGTTAGCACTGACCACTGTCCAGGCACAGGGTCGTTACCTGCACGCAGCGCACACCTGGGGCTCCCGGCAGCACCCCAGCCTCCCACCCCGATGATCAATATGCCGGCGGGCAGAATAAACAGGCCGACTGTGGTTAATGGAATGTTAGCGTATGCTAACTGGGCCCAGCTTACACCAGGGGGTGCCCTGAGCTAACCCAGCCGTGGTCAGCGGCCAGCACTAATACTGGCGAATAGATTTACACCTCCCATTCAGTTTTATCCTTTCTTCTCCCCTAAACAGCTGTCTCATTACCATTTATCACTATGCTTGGGTTCTGGGCTGCGGCCAAGTGCTCAAGCTGGTCCTCTGATTGGTGTAACCTGGCTGGCCACAGCTCGTTGCCGAAAGGCCAGTCCATTCTATGGCAGTAAAAATAGGAACATCTTTTAACCCTATGCTATATCTAGGTGTTCACCAAACCCATCGTCATAAAAAAATGTCACCTGCTTCCTGGCAGTTTATACAGTTTCGTACCTAGCCAGCCAGGATAATCCAGTATTCTGGTATGCGTTACAAGTGATTGTGTGAACTAGAAAGCCGTGGCCGTGAGTACCTCCTTGTAATAGAGGGTTGAACATTTATTCTCATGAGTAAAAACGGATGAGAAACAAAAACCAAATGGGTCTGAACTATCTGCATTCCTTTTATCAGATCTACTTGATCCTTGCATGTCTCTCATATATATACGTGATTCATGAAGTACCCTACACGTATAACGGAGTGATGTCTGAGGCAACACTCGGAGCCGGACGATTGTCGCTACCTCCAGTCATCTAGGCCAGACCACCAGCAGGCTAATGGAGCAGGGTCAGGCTACATGAGTGTTCTTCATCCAGCACGATGACCATACTCGCACTATACATTGACCATTAGGGTCAGCGGCTGCCTACAGGGGAGTCGGTCACGTCGGGGGCCCACGGGCAATGCCCTCCGGCCACTGACCATTGATGACCGCAGCTGACGCACTGTGTCCACCGTTACTACCACTCCTGGCTCGCTGCTGTTATAACACGGCCAGGGGGATGACTTCTACCGCTGGCCGAGTGACCACTGAGTGACCACTGAGTGACCATCACCAGACACAAGTACCACCCGGCGTGGCAGTACTGAACATGAACAAGACCCACCGGTAAAGATATAATTAATGAATTACGTGTCAGACCCGTGAATATTGCAGGCTATAGCCATCACAAGGCTATGGCCTTTCCCCCGCCCACCTTCCTTATGATCCTTGACTTGGAAATTCCCCAGATGCAACCTCCTGGCAATGTTGTGTCATGCCCAGGTATGTGGATATATCACAGTAGCACAAGTTATGAGGCTATATGTTGGGATTGGTCAATTGAGCGAGGATGAATCTTTGCCAAATGCACTATGAACTCACTCCACTGATAAATTGATGCCGTGTCCAAGTATATCAGAACTTCTTCTGTGGTCCATTCATGCAACATCCATATATTTTGAACACTGTATATGAGAACTAGATATTTAAGAGCCCCAGCCTTTTCGTTTCACTTCAGCCTCCCTGGAAACACTTCAGAATCTGTTGTCCAGTGGTTGGAAATACAATTTTCCCCTCGACATGGCACCATTCCATTGAGCGTCCTCAGGATGTCCTTCCCAAATGAGTATATATGTAATTTCTGAAGCTTTCAAAATATAAAGATCGCCGTTGTTGCTATATGTATAATTGGAACACATTAATCGTTTACCATGTTAAAGAAGATATTCATTCATCTAACCATAGAAGACAACGGGTCACACCTTTGAATACGTAACTCAAGCAAACTGTTGAGTTGGTTGAAGAATCAAACATCCATACCAGTGATTGCGGCATGCTTTCTGATGTCCTCGGTGGCGCAGTCAGTGGACAGACGTCACCTGTTTACAGATAAGCTGAGAGGCAGAGATGTACTTACCCGGGCTCAGGCAGCGACTCGTCCGGGCCCGCTATCACGTCGTGGTGGATCTCCGGTAACCCGTGGTTGTTGTACGGATCCAGCGCGTCCGGGAACGGGATCTCCTCCTCCAGGTGGTCATCAGGCTCTCTGGGCCGGTCCCTGTCCCTGTCACGGTCCCTGTCCCTGTCCCGCGCGCGGCCCCTGTCTCTGACACCGCCGCCTCCACCGTCAGCCTCCTCTAGTCTCTGCTTATCCCGGCCAGAGGAGGAACCTGCAAATAAAAACGTGAAACTACAGTATTTTCAGAATGATGAATCTAGTGCTTGCTGTTAAATTGCAGCAGTCAAATTACACTTTCATATCTAGGTAGTCAACCTATTTCAAGTCTTTGCTATGTATTGCTCAGTATTTCAAAGCATGGAAAGAAGCACAATATTCTCCCCTTTAATTATTTTGGAAGTACTTGTTTTTCGTTTGCGTTTGTCTGAAAGATATGAAATCAAGAAAATTATTTGAAAGCACAATCAAATTCCATATGAATATTACATACAAGTCTGCTTTAAGTAAAGAACTGATATTACCTCGGCATACAAGTTGAAGATGACGTTAAATGATACATGACATGTTTTACGCGTAGAGTTAGCAAAATATAGCACCTATAGAGATGAAATGTAGCATTTATCATGAGATCATGTCCGTTGGGAACCCAAGGGGGTCCATCCTGATAAATGAAGGTACATTTCCGGGCAACGTACAGACTGATGGGTGTTAATCTCAAAGAGTTAAGAGTGAAGTGATAGCAGGGAGTAGCGTTCCCTCCCAGGTATGAGCAGCCATACATCAGGTCGGATTTCTTCACGCAGTATGGGACCTGCTCCAGAACATGTCTCGGGCACGAGACTACACGAGAGTCACTGCGATTATACGCACCACGGCTACGGTTTGGTATGCTTACAACATGACGCCTGCACATAAAGCCTCGCCTCACAGACAGCATGATAGATATCTGTGTGCTGAGGAGCGGCAGGGGGTGGACGATGCGACAGCAGGGGTGAAGGTATGGGGAAAGTGAGGGGTTCTAGAGAGGGGAAAGTTGGAGTGGGAATGTGCGATATGTGTGTGGGGGTAACGTAGGGGCTCTGGAGGAGGCGAGGGATGGTACACAGGTAAGGAATCTACTGTTGTCTCTGCGTGCTGTCACCCAGGTGGGAAGTGGACACAGGTGGAGTCCTCCCCTCCAGGGCCTCATTGTCCGTGTGCCTTACCTGTCAAGCAGGTAAAGAGTCAGCTTGAAAAGGAGATTCCCTTTGTGCTAGGGCTGGCTATTTGCGCGAGCAACAGGTAACGGCGGCAGGCAACTCAGGTAATTATCAGAACAACATCCGCCATACAAGCCACTTTTACCAAGCTGGTAATTGCATTTCTCTAACCACGCCCATCCTGCGCCTACATGCAAACGCACATGCAGATCCAGGTGAGCCGAGTCTGAGACACTGATTCTTAATGCTCCGACGTGATAAGGTCAGAGCTGAATCTTTGAACTGTTGATGAATGAACTGAGATAAGAAGAGTCAGTCTGTGGCGAATATTACCCCATTAGTCTATCACAAATCAAAGACAACGATTCACCCACAGTCGTATTGATGTGAAAATATGGTAAAAGAGAGTTCAAATAGGTTGTAAAAAATCTTTTCGTTCACTCTCCCTCGTGGGTATCAGCGTTGGAAAAAATGTTCAAATAGGTCTTTCAGAGCTTTGGGCTCTGTCTGCGAAAGATCTGTGAAATGTCGGTGGACGACGACGATTCAGAGAGGTCAGCCTGACCCTTCTAAGAGTAGTTGTCACCCAGCGCGACCGCTAGATACACTTTGGATGGGGCGACGGTAAAGCTAGTAGCACTCCAATGGCGTTAATTATGTGCACAGGAGGATGATGATCAGCTTTATACCAAGCCTGTGCTTCATGATATGTTACAAAGAAAAATACCAACGTTGCAACCATGTTCTGACCAAGCGATGTAAAAATCCCAAATGTCTGTGAAAAGTTAACAAGTCTTAGAGGATTAGAGTCCTAGTTGCGAATTTCTTTTACAATGAGGGTTCTTCTAGATGTAAGTGCGGGCAGTTGTTACGTCTTCGTACTATCTAGACACCACTAGTGGGAGAGGCAAAGGTAGCACGCAAGCTGCTACATGGTGTTGCTGACGGATGTCACTATCTAAGAACACCAGCACATAAAAAGGGGCTTATTTTGCACAGCTCGTCCCCTTTAACACAAACCTCATCATGTAAACCATGAGTTGTGAGTACCGGAGTTTAAAGGATTTAAATCTTTCTTGATGTATTAATACAATGATGTATATCTATTGAGATCTATGAGAGACCATGAGAATAAGGAACTATGCACGATATAAAACACATACCCTTTCAGCCCCTCATCCCCTGTCCTTATACTTGCCAGGTTTACTAGAGTTACTCGGCTAGATTTATGTCCCTCGTACGTTACTGACTGGCGCCGTTGTTTTTATCACGCCCAAGGCTGTTATCTGAGGGAAATGTGTTGCATAAAGCCATCATATCATGACGTGATTATAGCACGCGCGTTAGGCTATCCCTGCTTTTTTTTATAATTCTAGATGACATTAGTACTACCGTCCATGGTAATTGGATAAAATAAATTTGGTCCTTTTTTTATTACAAAGTGTCAGAAAAGCACTATGGTTTACCGGACCTGATCAGATTTGCACCATTGAAATCTATCAACAGTGCTCAGTTAGTCCTATCCAACCTTCCATATTTTTTCAAGGAGTTTGTGACTTAAATTGTGGAAATTAAAGCATTAAGAACAGTATGGTTTGCGCTTTATGATGTACAAGATTGAGTGCGATATAATGTCAGGTCCATTATGGCGGCTTACTCATACTGAAAGCTGTGGTAAAGCTAGTGCTTTGTGACGCATCTGCCGGTTTGGTTCCCGCTAGTATTGTATTCTATGTGGTTTGTCAGAGCTAACTCCAGTGTGTTATGCTACAACGACTTGCTGTGTTGGAACGACTACACCATACGTCACTCCGCTCCATGACTCAGTTGGTTACATATCTTCTCCCCTGCCTACCCCTAGTGTTTACCGAGAAGGGCAATTTACCGCGACCTTTATTAATCACGAAGGACTTAAATGAGCGCCCGGAGACTCGACTACTTCTCGACTGATGAAAAAACACCCACAAATGCTTGTCAGGTCAGATGATCCCACGCACATATCCCATGCACAAAGCTGACATGACTGGAACGACTGTCGAACAAATAGGACGTAATAGCCGCCATTATAGATGCTATCTAAAGCCGTAACTCCTGGGCAGGGAGCTGCCGGTGTGCTCCGGATATCCTTAGGGGTGTTCATGGTCGTCTCAGTGTATCTATGTTCACTGGGAGCATGCTCTGATGGTCTTGATATGCAATAGACAAGAGAGACGACAAAGAGGTATACTTCATCCTGTGTAGACAAATATAGGCAAATTATCACGCACTGCTCGAACAAGCGTAGTATTCCTTTCCTTCGTATACCGACCAGACAACTCCCCCTCTATAGAGATAGAGGTTAGCTTCGTTAATATATCATACAGCACATAAAAGGTCTAATTTGTATATCCTCTCAGACGACACTATCGGGAATAATTTCTAGGCGCTAGATTAATTTTTACCAATAATTAGTTGCTGAGTGAATACGTGATGAACTAAATGTGTGCCCTATCCCCATCGAAAGATCCGAAGAATCTGGGCTTTGGAACCTTCTTATAAACTATTCAGCATAATAGACAGCTTCTGAAATTTAGTTTTTTCTAAACTTTACAACAAGGCGGCTGCTTCTCTGTCAATCTGTCACTTTCTAAAGGTGATATGACTTCTGAGAATGCTCTTGTTATAGAAATTAATTCAACATGTGCATCCGTTGTTTGATCTTATTAAGATATCACAAAAATTATCATTATCTTGGGATTTTCTCATTTCGATATGAGTAATGAACTTTGCAGTTTATCTATCAACGCTGATCAGTAGGGTAATTACCCAAATATCGCACTTGCCGACTAGCTACAACAAGTATTGGAACTAATCAATGATTTGAGGGAATAATAACAGCAATTACTACTTAATACTTTGGTGAGTTACATTCTGGAGCTCTGTGTGGCTAGGAGGTTAAGGGATGGTTATATAGACGTATACATGTGAGCACATGAAGGCAAAAGGGAATTTCCTTGAAGTGATAAAATATCGTACTACACTTGGAAGACGCTCGATAAAGAAATATGATGGACGTCGAGCCCGACCAGAAGGGATTAGGATGTGAGGAAGGCTAAAGGTGACGTCAATTAGCTCCCATTGACGTTTTTCTGTGAGGGCTAGTCAATTTTCTCATAGACTAGATTTTTCCTTTCCTGAGGCGAAGGCGTGAGTATGTCTAAGAGAGTCCCAGCCTAGACTCACTCCAGGCCTTGAAAGCAGTTCTATTAATGAAAGCTAGGGCCAAACCCGACCTCCTGTCAAGGACCGTGTTATCTGCGTATTGTAATTAACATCGCACGGCAGGTCAGTTAATTAGGGATTGACAAATGAGATCCTCGTGTCGATGCCTTGTGTTTGTCTGTAGACTACGAGCCTCAGGCATTCTCAGAATCAGTTGACAAACTATTCTACATCATGACATGAATATAACCCATCTATCCTCCATGGTAAAACAAATCCAGGACACACTTTCCTCTATCCTTATACTTTTCTCGACCTGCTCTAAGTTTGGCTTTTGAGACACGCCAAAACATCGGAATGCTTAAGGAAGCCCTGAATAGGAGATTGATGCACCTCCCATATTTGTATTTATGTGGGCTACCTGGCCGGAATTTGCTGCTCAGGATAAAAACACCTCCAATTTACTCTGGTCTAGACATCCATTGTTCTGACTCGGCAGCCACCGGCAAACTGTCTACTTTGTTTATATGTTTTACTGGCCACTATCGTCTGCAGATAGTCTTTTCAGGTTGTATCTAATATGATAGAAATTAGAATTCCTATTCACATATAATTGTATAAGGCATCAGCTTAATAAACCAGCAAGATGTAGTTCAAGAAAAAATAAAGTGCAAAAATGGTGTCTTCAATTGAATTGACAAAGCATTGCAAGCTGAGTAAATGTTTCTGTGTGAGTTGCTCTACATAAGTAGGATAGGATCTGGAACATGTATATGTTCCCAAACATGGTAGTACCATTCATGTTTATCGAGAAATGATTCCTCATCCACTCCAAAACATCCTTAAGACCTGAGTTTTGAGCTTCATATAATGCCACAACCAATGATCTCTATCATACCATTAGATCAGAAAACAGATAATCGATGAGGTATTTCAGATGTGTCCAGTATGACACTTCATATAAACTCAAGTCCTTATCTGTAGGCCATCAGGTTACGTGTCAGAATGCCACCTCATGGAGAACTCAGATTGTAGCCATCTGAACATCAGCAATCTTTAGTGCAACATATTTCCCATCAGAAGATGCCAAACATCCGTTGACACATAATACACATTGCTGGGTTAGATTTGGGAACCTCCAAATACTGTTACCTTCTTGGAATTGGAATATAGACAACGATGTTCCTACACTGTATTGTTCTGCATTAGAGACGAACAAGCATCTGGTCATGTAGTAGACATGTTACTATTTTAGCTTTTTTTCAGACAGCCGGCCATACCTTTGGTACGACTATAAGAAGAGGCTGTAGAGTATTTTGATAATGGGAACTGAACCGCCAATATTCTTGCCGAAACACTAAGTGACTGCTTATCAAGGGCCCCGTGTGTTTTACTACCGACGCGATACGGTCTCTAGAATTGCTCTCACTAGGACTTCTCTCTGTTAATGCAAAGAAATCTAATCGAACCTCGGCGAGATCATATACATATAATCATATTTCCTTTGAATCAACGGCTCGGGCGGCGTAACACAACATTGATATTACACAGCAAGACACAATACCATCATGTAACGTCTTCTCTTGTTCATTCCCTGTCTGCGGACGACCTCATCAGGGTATCGACCCGATCACATAAGTCATGGAAATAAAGGGCCTGCCTTTAGGCAGAACTATTCGGAAACTGACTCACAGTTCTTGCAAGGCAAAGATACGGTGAAATTGTCGAACAGAGAGATCCGGATAACACAGACAGAAAGATTTCTCAGATCGGCAATTTTACTAGTGATCTTTTATCCTGTTAAATGTAGAATTCTTGAATAGCACAATACAACTTTTTCTCTAGTTATGGACCTTAAATTTGCGAATTTCTACCGACGATCGATCTCGATTACTTGTATTTCACTGCGGCGTACGAAATAGATACGAAATGGGTGGGAGGTAAAAGCGGAAGTGATATTGCCTAAGATCTATTGCCACAGTGACAACGAATAGAAAGGAAGTCCCGCAAAGGACGCCAAATGTTTATCGCCCTTGCTGATATTGAATAACTACTTATCACATGACCTGATTGTTGTCTCAACTTAAACAACATATGTATAGTAGCTTCCTATTGATAGGTATTGCAGAAGGCTAGCTAGAATTTGTAGACGATACGATAACCCTGAAATAAGTGACTAAAATGTGTCTATATTCTAACAGAAATAGTGGAGGTTTCCTGGCTTCTTAAACGTAATCACATATTCTAATTATGTAACTATGGCAGCATTTTATATTCTGCCCCTATAATACCCCCTGTTGAATCCTATGGCAAATAACCATACGTGACTCTTCGCCGAAATATTCAATGCTATACTCATATGTGAAACAAACTTTCAGTCACATCCGGTTTCTCTTCCTAATAAGACAGCACATATAAGACAACATATATCCAGCTCCATCATTGGGAGTTGACCAAACAGAGGACACCTTCAGCCATATTTCTTTGTTTCCCTCCGTGCCCTAATTATCGCCCAACGTCTCCTCCACCGGTCTTACCGCGTGGCTGGCACTAGTAATGAGCGGAGCGTGGGTACCAGCAGTGACATATTCAGTACCATTACTGGGTGAGATTGAGTTAGCGTTCTCCGTGCGTACAAACAGGGTCCGGGGTGTAGACGGTCGGCGAGGGGAGTGGCAAACAGCTATGGAGATATAGGGGTGGGTGTTGGTGGGTGTGCGCGGATGCGGGAGGGGTTAGGTGGGCAGTGAACTGTTCCCATACATCGTCATTACGACTGCACGCCTGGAGGATCATTACTTACACCGGCAACCATGGAGACGGTGGTGTAGAGCGCAAGCAAACCAATCACACCAGGGGGTAACTACTGAAACCAGTAGTCAGATACTGAAGCCAGTAGTGAAGCCACTTACGAAGCCAGTGTTGAAACGAACACATTGACCACTTCTCAAAGACGTAAACAACTGTATTGACACACGCCACATGAGCGAATGAAGCTATAGTAAAGTTGTTTTGCCAAGTATAAACGGATGGAACCACAAATGGAAGCACTAGGAAAAAGGAGATATTTGTCGCATGCTGCTAGCTTGGGCAGCAGTGAAGTTAGCAAAGGGAATCCTGGGACTAGTGGTGCTGGATTCACTACCAGTGGGGGATCTCCATCCGGTGCCAAAGCACACCTCCTGCGCCCTCCCACGTCTCGCGCCTCAAATTGATATCGATGGCCAGTGGTCAGTGGTTAATAAATGAATCGGTTTTGTATATCAGTGAGTCTAGACGTGGCTTCCTACAGTTAATGCATGACTGCCGTAAACGGCCGAGGTGAGGCCGGCCATTCCATGAGTCTCACTTTAACTTTATAAGTTGTTTACTAAAGTCTACCTTACAGAAGTAGTATTGGACTACATCTGTAACATATTGAATATTTTACAATATTCATTACTTAAACATATATATCCATTTTACCTAATATTGTAAAAACGGTGTAGGTGGTAATATCTCACTTAGTACCTGAGAATTAGGGTGCAATATCATAGGAGAAATATCTTACGGGAAGCATGAACGCAACCCACAATACAATCTGGTCAGTATTGGCCTTCGTGTGTGTGTGTGTGGGGGGGGGGGGGGGGACATAACTCCGACATGTGCATAGAGAAGTCCATTTGTCAATTAACATGCCATTATAGGATACGACAGGTGAAGTCTATTGGCCTGTAGGGTATGTATATAGAAAAAGGTAAATAACGGGGGCGTCGTCAAGATAAGACGTGGATATTGTGATTGACAAGCGTGAGGCATTTGCAGTGATATCAATGGTTTGTGGGTCCTAGGCTGGGTCTGTGTTGAGCCTTTATTTACTTGCCAACGGTAAACCCTCTAGCTCCCCCTCCATTCTGTTAGCTGATACCGGAATACCACCACAAACCTGTATGTCGTTACCTAATCACCTTCTCTACAGATGGTACAGAAATTATCATATTCCGCAGAATTTCTTTATATTCACAGAAAACTCAGGAAATTCAGCTCCCTTTATCACAATACAAGTTTGAGGCAGCTGATTTCACAAGCAGTTCTCAGTATACCCTTTCACAAAGGCAGTGTATGCGTCATATGCACTACTTGCATGATCGCATAATGGCTGCACATTCCACGAATCCATTAATCGCACAACGCGATTAGCCGAACAGGAAAATTTACTAAATAATAGATATAGAACTAGTCCCCGTCCTTTTCCCCAAAAAAGAAAATGCTAATTTGTGCAAAATGGCCATATAAAATCGCCGACATCAGGTACAGTCGGGAATTATTTTGGTTCACTCGGATGTGGTTTCGAACCAAGAAGAAACATAACAGGGCGGATCGGTCGGTGCTGGTCATCCTGTGGTCACCCTCTGCTTGCCACTTTGAAGCACTTGACGAATTGGATCCTCTGGATTCACAATCAGTCTTCATCTGAGTCAGCAGGTTCCCGGCCGTAACGTGACCAAGCTTTCTACCTAATTGGGCCGTATTCTTGGATAAGCATGGTCAAGCGGATTGCCTTACAAAATGAACTAAGCTGCCCATTCCTGATCATGCAACAGTAAAGACAGAAATAAGATATAGAAGCGGATTCTTGTGTTTTACCTGGGAATAATAACTGTAAGCATCAGCATTGTTCACAGGGCCCGACCATCATATCAAATAACATCAGATTCATGTCAGGCGAATGAATTATCGAACAAAAACTCCAAACAATGAGCAAAGTAATAATCATTATAGTGAAATACATGACAAGGGGGTAGAGTATTCGAAAGAGAGTCTACTGGACACTCGTGGCTGTTTGCTTCGCGGGCGGGCCTTTTGTTATTCATGACACCTTATTCAGCCCAACGGAAACATCTAGAAGGAAAGAGATTGAGGCTTAACTTTCTCTTCAGTACTAGAAATCTCCCATAAAATGGATGAAAAACATGTGTAGTCAGGGACATATGCCTACGTACTTTGCTTTCCCAGAGATGTCTCTCAGAACAAGATTGGTCGTTGAGTCACGGCACATGAAAGGTAGGTCGAAAGGCAATTGAAACGTTGCAGAAAATCATTCGACTCGTACCAGGTGGGTTAAAAGGGTGTTGGTGAACTGGTCATGCCCTGCGTATCCGTGATGCGCATACCAGCTTGTACAAATCCCTCTCCTAAAAAAACATCTCACAGCTTATGAAGCCGACTCCTCCCCATTCCGGTCCGCTATCCTCACCATAACACCACAATAACACCTACAAATGTCTTGATTTTAGTCTATCCTTGATTACGTTTAGCTGATAATGTACGTACAATGGAAACAGATCAACATGACGCTCCTTTTTCCCTTGACACACAACTAAATCCTCGTAATTAATGCCGGAAGTGTCAGATAGTAATAATTAGTGGGGATTACTTGGGCAGGGCTCAGTTCTTTCTAACAGCGGATCAGTGGCGGATCGCAATCACGGGAGGCCTCTTCTTTCCAATAAAACATCACCAGGGAATGGAGAAGATCTCCTGATCACAACGTTTTTTCACGCCAAGGACTATTCACGCTTATTAAAGTGTTTTATAGCTAGATTACTTCCAGGATCATAATCGTAGGGCGACATTAAATTGCTGATTAAACGGGCAATTCATTAAGTAACTGATCCCTCAACCATCGCCCTCATATATTTCTGTCACTGTTCGGAAGGTGGGTGGGTGAGCGAGTGTGCGAGTACATGGGAGACAGAGGAGTGAATGAGTGAGTGAGCAAAAACGTTAGAGGACGAGAATGGAACAATATGGTGTAAATGACATCAGGAAAACTGGTGTGGGTGAAAGAAGGACAGAGTGCAAGTAGGAAGTGTAAGGAAAGAGACTAAAATGTAGCATCAGTTCAAAGTGCAAAATTCAGAGGAGAAAAATTAACGGGGAAGGGTGCAGAGCAATTACTTGCTGCGCCTGGTCTAAGACGGTGTCAGACGCGAGCAGCTTAAGCCGGCCTCCAAGGTGCTTGGGAGGTGCTCGGAGCCGCTCAGATTGGGCACCAACCTCCAACTTTAATTATGCTCATTACAGGGTTGGCGTTCACCTGGGAACGCCAGTCCGGGACGCGAGGCATTACAGCAGGCTGGGAGGGGGTGGAAAGGGGTAGGAGGGAGTCAGGGGAGGGAGGGGAGGAGGAGAATGACTCAGTCCAATATTTCAGGTTTTATGGCCGATATTAACGCATTGACAAGGGTGTGCTGACTACGGGAAGGGGAGTGGGTCGCAGGGAGGAGGGAGTGATGGCAGGTTGGGGGAGGAGAGAGGGCACCGAGGCTGTAGGCGGATGATTGGCCGCCCAACCTGTCACTACGAGTCACGGTTAAAAGAAACCTTACCACAATCCGCTCTCTGGCCGTGCATACAAAACAAAGAGTTCAAGCCGGGGCCACTTGAACTTTAAGACAAAGAAATCACCATCTCACCTCCCCTTCCATCTGCACACCCAAGATGGTGACGACCTCCACCCCCTACCAGTGAACTGGAAACGGGTGGCTCTCTGACACAAATCCTGTTGGGGAAGGAGGGGGTGAGCTACTCACCTTTTTCTCTGATGACGCTATCTTGTCTATTCATGAGTTGGACCACCCTGCGTCCACCCTGACAAGGTTTCCCTGTGGACCTCCCACCCTCCTGCTCAGTAATCTGCATAATGACCATAGAGGCCTCAATGCAAATACAACTGACAGACTATCAGCAAAATTTCTTTTTTTCTTAAATAAAAGCAATAAAATGAACACCGCAGTGAACTACATGAAAATAAATCACGTGTCCCTCATGCATTTATGTAGCTGGTAAGCAAATTCCATCAGATACACAATGATATACATGCTGTGGGAACCAGGAGAAAGTAAGATGACACTGATTAGCAGTGGGTAAACATTTGCCAGGACGACAGTTTGACGACCCTGTCAGAGAGTATATGTTAATGTAAATAAACCTTCTTCTAGGAATCTAGGAAGCGATCGCCTTTGGACCATCATGTAGACAGTAGTTTTTACAATGATCTGTGTAAATATCGACTATAGACAAGGTGTAACAAAAGGAGGTATTAATCTATATTAAGCTATATCATATATATATATAATACCTGGCAAGTTGTGTTTCCGCTATCATTTATTTCTATAAAAAAATTATTTTCTAATTATCACTCATGATTGTATAACAATACAACGTACATACCACTGTATAATGCAGCTGTATAGTATCCTTAGCTTAGTTCATTTATGAGACAAGTAAATTCTAGGATGTAATATGCTAATCTTATCATGATCTTAATTTGACTGCAGATAAAATAGACACTTGCCTCTAGATTCCCCAACAATTATGCACCCCTCCTCCCCTTGAACACAGATGGTTAAGATGCAATCTTATTACGTTACGTCACATGCCTTATGTCCATAATGCCGTCCACATATATAAAGTGACATCTCTACTGTTCTGTCTCCCAGGTTAAAATAATGTTGTTTTATCATTATAGTCAAACTAATGGTGGTATCCCAATTTTTACTGGTGACTTGAATCAAGGCAGTTGCTCCGATCAATGATTTACAAAATAGACGAATTAATGAAGTTTAAATCTCATCAAATGGAGTGTTGTGAGTCATAACCTGCTGAATAAATGACGGCCAGTACCCACACATTAAGGATAATCGATTTTATTTCGTACAAAATGAAATAAAAATTCCTATACAAGCATTCGAAATTCCATCACCATCATCTGCGTCTTTATTTCCAGCCTTTCTGATTCATTAAAATATGTATCAAAGAGGAAGAGGGCATGTTTGACCGTATGAATCGTCGTAAATGCGTTTAAATGGGTTTCAGACGCACATGTCAACCCGTTGTCATGATCGTGATGATGACAAAATAGCCGTCGATCCGTCACACCATGACGTACTATGTGCACAGTGTGCGCATGTGCGTGACATGTTTACTCTCTGCGCACGCCACCAACTGACGGCCATTCGTTCACCGTGCAAAGTGCTGCTGTGCAGGTGTCATTGTTTTAGCACTGGCTTCACATTAACCCGGCCGTGCTGTCACCATAACGTTGCCGCCTCGACCTCGCCACCGACCCCTCTGTCCAGCTAATTTTTCGGTCACACCCTTCTGACAGCGGCTGTCACCTGTAAGACGCTTCCACACCGTCGCCAGTAAATTGGCTTTGTTTCTTTAATTGCGCGATGACTAAAATAATGCCCAGAGCGATCGGACTCCATTCAAGTTCGATCTCAATCGAGGCGGAATCCTTCTGAAAAGACCACAGCACTTTGTCTGTCCGGAGAGTTCGTTGTGGGTGAGTGGAAATCCCGAATTAGCCAGTGGTCATCGTGAAATAAGACCCGACTCATGGGAACCCTCTCCACCCGAGGTATTCCGGCAGGTATTGGCTTCATGCTAAGGAGCGCAGGGTGAAGCTCCTAAATCAAGCCAGGGGAAATTCCTAAGGAAAAACAGTGATCTATGCTGTTCCTAAAATACTCATTTCCACTGACATGGACGGGGTTGAATGGCGTCTGATTTATCCAGTAGTATTCCTCGGAATTCTTTGTACAGATTAGGTATTTAAATAAGGAATAACTCTAATCTGCGACTCCGTTGAGGATCACATTGTATTTAGGCACCGGCCCCTGGCCTTGCAAGGGTCATGGTGCCTCGGGCGGATGCCCTGCCCCCTCGCGGCCAAAAGTGTGTGCGATGGAAAGGTAGGGGGGGGGGGGGGGGGGGTGGAGGACACCAAATGAACAGTACCGAAGATGCCTTATAGGTGGGTGGGTGGGTGACTCAGACATGTCGCCGCTCACGAGGGGGCCATTTGGAGGCTAACTAGGCACAAAGACAGCATGGCCGCATTGGGGTTGCCCGGGAGGGGGTTGCTCAGGATAATTCTTTCTGGAAAAGCCTGGGGTACGTAACGCAGCCATGGTGGAGGCGTACGGGGAAATCGGCCCGGCGTGCTTATGGTATTAGTACTGGCGCCGACCGGAGACAATCAGATTGGCGCTGCCAGATACACGTGATAGGGCCATGAGAGGTGACAGCCTGTGCACGAACCCATGTAACCATCACCCACCGTCACGTGCAGGCTCGTGCATGGAGCTGCATTTTAAGCAAATGGGATAAAACAAGAGCATTCAAATATGTATGCGCGTGTCCTTAGAATAACTCTCCCGTGGGAGGCATTGTTCTAAACCATGATAAATGGATCAAGTTCAAACTGTTATGAGAAATTCATACAGCTCCCAAATGCATTTCTCATTACAAAACGGGATCCCGACAAAAACCGCATAAAAAGGGCCACATAGAAGCGGCAGTCCGGCTGCCTTCCTTGCCCATGAATACAGACGTAAAATTATTGAAATCTATATGAAAGTTTCATTGTTTAATATCAATAATGATCAAATCTCACATGTCCTATGCGAACAGCAGATACCCCATTATCTCATAACCAGTAATTAATGATGTTGGTATAAAGTTCCATGAAGCCTTCGACGTCTCCTATACATATCATAGACGTTTCATTCCGTATCTGCAAACCTTCGTGCTGGCTCCACAAATAATACCTGACTGGATTCTACGTAGAAGCTGTTAATGTCCTGGGTTACCTGCCTACTGTCACCCTCGTGTGGCGCCGACCCTGCTCATTCCCCCTCTGACAGTAAGTTAATATAACTGTAATCCCCCTTACGACATGCACCCAGGCAGGCCAACAATGACAGCCATACATCTGGGCTTCCCCCTTATCAATATGCCTGCTGGGCCATAATTATCTCAGGATTTTTTCTGTATCTAGGATATCATTATTTCAGTTGGCATCATATGACTTCATGTCATGTTACTGTACGACCACCCCATTCCTTCAATTCACACCTGTAGCTGCTAAATCAAAAACATTTAGTGGTCATTATATATATGCAATGACCCATATCTCAAAGGAGAGCTATTGCAAATAATCTTGTCTGAGGTGTGAATAAATATTGGTGATCTTCAGTAGGATTCGAGGGCCACTGAAGCTCACCCCTCTATGTACATGTACAAATATAAAATAATAAACAAGGTACTTTGGAGCTCTACTCACCAGCTTGTACTTTCAGGTAGCCTGTCGTTCGTTTGATCCCAAAGCGGTTATAGCCCTCACACGCGTAAACTGCCGAATCTCCTATTTGAAGGTCTGTGATTTTTAACCTGCAAGAACAAATAAGTTTCATTTGTGATTAATAAATGTTTGTGTACCACTTCCTTCTAAGTTCTTATAGAAAATACATAAAATGTGCCTGAAGATTGGGTAAGAAGGTATAACTATAATTAAAATATAATTAAACTCATTGCGGCCTAAAACACTACCGTATCAATACTCTTTTTTCACCAGCAATTAGGCCAATTCTGTCGTCTTGTAATTTGAGTTTAAAATCACAGCCGGGGACACATCATCAAAATTACTATCTACAACGCATCTAAAAGACACTGGATCAAAGTTAATTAAGCCACTCTGATTTGGTTATCAATGACAACAAATGAATGACTGTTAAAATGCCTGCAATAAACAAATGGCCAGCCTTAGCCATTCGACACCCATTGTTGTGCTCGTTGTAATCTCCGGTTCATATCTCTCTGATCATTAGTGGAGAGATGTCCCGAGATTATCCGAGTCTCATTACCATTCAACCAAACTGGCATTAAAGCACATCAGTCATTGGTTTCATAATACCTTCATTTGCATTCCTCTTATGAAAACATAGTGTACCTATCCACAATACGACATTATTGAAGCACCGTGACTATTGCCCTATAGAAGAAACCACGCCCACTCTGTTTACTCCGAATAGGTATTAGATAGCACTGTTGTGGAGAGAACAAAGATATCTCTTTAGAGACCGTCTTTACCGGATATCAGAGGCGATAATTTCATGCCTCACAGAGAGTCCATTGCTTTAAACATCTTTATTTGTCTTGGTCACGGCCCATGTCTTGGTGGCGTTTTAACCGAGGTCTGTAGCCAACCACAAGTGATAACGATGGCCCTTTAATTGAGGCAAACTAGGGCTGCTCGGGGCATTCTGTCTTCCTGACTCCTGTCAACCCCCAGAATTAATGACCCGAATATTCATGAGCGAACGTCGGCAGAGACTACCCCGAGGGCAGTGTCGGTGTTGCATTTCCGAAGCGAAGCGCGCGCTCTACCGTGAAACGTCATCAGTCTGTGTGTAGCGCGTCAAGGGTGTCTGTGCGGTCGTCGTAAATTGTCGTCTGCATCATGTCATTTGCCCCTATATTTACCCGCCTCTCGGCCATATATTGCTTTCAATTTCATCAAGTGCGGGACTTGCAAAAATGTATCGATATTTAAAAAGTAACCCATTTGGGGCTCATAGCTGTAGTTATTAAAAATACTGACACTATACTTGCCTTAAACTTTATACTTATTCCACAAAGAAATCAAATTATAGGTGGTCTGTAGATTTATGTTTAACGCAGTTTCAATAGATAAATCATTTGTCCCTCCCCTAACCCTTTTTTTATTCAATACCAAAAGTGAGGACCTTTAGGACTAAAAATCAATTTCATAGGAATTAATTGCAGTTGAAGTCACGTGGATTGTGATTTCGTGCAGAGTTTAAAATTCGGGGAAAGTGAGGCTTGTAGAAAACTTTGGATTCTCATGAAATGAGGCGCCATCGTTAAAGCACCTGTCTAGAAACCCTTGTGACTCATGGCCAGTATGAAAAAAGCAACACAAGCCATTAAGTTTAAATTGCTCTCGATGCAAGTACATGTAGCGCCTCTTGACTGGAACCGGGAGCCAGATTTCTTTTAGACGATCATGAGACAATTTGAGGTACAGGGAATGTAGCAGTTGTAAGAAGCAGAATGTTGGCATTAGATAAAGGCGAATGTCCGGCTTGTCCCCTATACCCGCGCCCCAAAATTATCTGCGGGTAATAAGGCTGGAGTAGGCATCACTCGACAACGTCACGTGACTACATGATTCTGTGACAATAAACGTCACCGTCACCTGGCGACGACTCCAGGCGATTTTTAAAACTCATTATTATCACTGTAATGGCGGGTAGGGTGAAGGATGACAGGTCTGCTACACCTGTATAGGCCAGGAGTACCAGGTGGAGAATGTTGACATATGTGTCAATGATGTATGGGGACGTTAGCAATAACCGAATCTCATGTAGGAGCTGTAATATGTGATACCATGTAACAAAACACCTCCACAAATTCACCATTGAGACCTGGTGGTGGTATCAAACATTTCAATATATAACAGATGGTACTTTCTGTTGTTTTTCGTGTTTATAAGTTCTAGTTCGGGAACAACCCCATACGAAACGTAGGCGCTTACCTGCTGAGACCAACACACTGGCCACCCTCACGCCAGGGCCACTACACTAAACACTTGCCCACCCACACCACTGGACCAACACTTTCAACATCATAGCGGCAGCATTGCTCCAGTAGCGCACGCCAGCTAGTCCCAGTCAAACTATTGTTGCATCACTTTAAATCATCATCATCAACGAACATTGATTATCATTGTCTCGTTCGGATTCTAACATGATCTTTATTGTACTTTTTCTTTTATCAAGCCTCAGACAGATATGCAATAAATAAGAGCGTCTTATACTTTATCAATCTATTTCAACAATAAGAAAGCTCGATTGTAAATGGTAGTTTCGCTTCATTTCAAACGGGTCTCTCAATAAGGCCGGCGTCCACCTACTACGATATTGCTCCGATATGGTCTACGATGCACCTCCCGAAAAAATTAAAATCGCGTCGGAAGGTCACCTAATACCGGGGCAATTGAGCACGTTTTTGCGATTAGGCACCGAAAAAAACCCTTATAATGCATGGTGGATTGGCAAGTCTAGACATATGTCTACGATTTTAGACCTTCCCGATATGTCTCCGATATTTGCTATTTGTATCGGTGCCAAATCGGTAGGTCTAAATTTCTATCGTAGTAGGTGGACGCCGGGCCTAAAGATGCACGACCAGGCATTCAGGTTGCATATGAAGCTTTGCAACACTATCACAATCGCTAAATTACACTACATGAAAGTTTTCCTGAAAGGAAATAAGAGGAAAATATGAGAACTGTTCACAAAAATGCGTGAGTTATCCATTAGAGGACATATCTTTTTAGTTCAACTTCATGATTTATATGGCCCAGCGTCCACTGAGCTCCCTTCCCATACCCTAGGATGGACCTTACGATTCGTACTCGGGTGTATCGGCTACAGATTAAAGTTGACTTTCTATTTAAAGCTATATCGATTTTGTATCTGGAGATGCGTCATAAGGCCTATCGTAGTATATCGGGAGCTCAATGGACGCCGGGCCTAAAGAGTTACCACTTATCTATTTTTGCTTAAGTACATATGATATTCTCCATAAATCAATTCTTCAAGATTATTTTCGTGGATGTCTGAAAGCATACCTTGATCACGAAGCGGGACACCAGACCGTTGGGACCCTCATATCAACTAATCACATTGCACCCAATTAATTGGTGCTAGTTTTCACATATCCCTGGCCCCATTAATTATAGTCTTGTCAACCAGGGGTCGGGTTCTAAAATCGCCTAAAGTTTAAAGTATGCCATATACTAGCTTCACAAAAATTTACATTTTCAGAAAACATAACTACTAATAACATCAATTCACGTACAGACCCTTTAGATCAGAAGAGCACGACAAGCCTTTTATATAATGTATAGGAGAACCTGGCGTGGATACGGTGTGGATAAGGTTCGTTGGTAATCATCTCCAGCTGCTGAGAACAGGAGAATCGCTCTGTGGGAAAAGTTTCGGACATACCACTCGGACAGTAACGGATCTTCCAAGATTGCAATACTGGACGAAATTACTAGCATCATTTGATCATTTTGACAACCTAGTCATTTATTCATTTATAATTTCATTAATGTAGGAACATCTGCCACTGACGTCGCTATTTCTGAATACACCAACCTTCCGGTACAGAATTTCCCCATATTATTTTAATTATATTGTACTGACAGTTATATTGAGATCTCTGCTCTGACAGAATTGCTCTTCTATATCCATTAAAAGAAACATATATTTTAATATAAGACCATTTACCGAATAAACAATTAATACAGCTTAATCTGAGCTAGTGGACCAATGTTTACATCTGAACATTGCTACTTATGGTGAGACTCTGTGTAAGGACAAACATGTTCTATACAAGGGAAAGGACGAAAACTTTATATCACTTTAGAATATCGAGATATCCCTGCGTACGATGTCCCGGAATTTACGATTTAGAGAAAACACATGAGTGTAGCAAATCCAAAGATTATATTTTCTAGCTCAGACTGGTCTACAGCTGACGGCATGAGGTGCAGGCCATTTTTCAATTGACTCCACAATGCGTGCCCTGAATAAATCGGCACTGATCTCAAGCCACAGTCGAGGCTGTTGATAATTATCGGCTTTAGCGTCCTGCATAATATTTAGTATCAGCTAGGAGCCTGCTATAAGCTACCAACCCCTGGAGAGTATCCCCTAACTCAGCCCACCTTAAATGGGGGCCCCTATTGTTCTTACAATAACGGTAGAGCTGCATGTAGTTATCTTCACCTGCCCATCTTTGCCTGTTGCATGTGTCAGTGGTGTAGGTTTTACGGACGTCGGTGTCAAGGTCAATTGTCATCCTCAACAGCTATAGAACCTCCTGCACTGCACCCGCAGCAAAAGAGCACCCCTTGCTTATTCATGCACAATAGTACTCACCATGGAGGATTGTATCAGGAAATTAGGGTGATGCAAGCATATGCAATATATTCTTAAGGCAAGAGAGCATAGCTCATGTTTGCCGGAGGAGGGGTTGCAGGTCACAAGCTAATATTCAAAGACAGCAGGTGAGTCCGATATGCATGGTATTTGAGGTAGATATTGATGCAAAATACAATACTGGCACTCATGAAAAATGTCACAAAAGGACAATTACCCCTGAACCAACTCATACTAAAACCTCACTAATTCTTACTTACCACTCTAAAGAACCTGTGTATCGATGTCTCGAATACCACTTATTCTCACAATAATGGAGGGTAACCCCATTAAATATATTCATTCCAAGTGGGCTTCAGTTTCTAATCCAACATAAAGCACATTACAGCATAATGAAATCCGAAAGTTGTACATTTGTGGTTCTCTATTGCTTCCCGAATCCTGATCTCTTGTTGGCTGCAATACCACGCCAGTTTTCATTCCCGAACAGGAATCCTTCATGGTACTGATCATTTTTTATTGTAATCAGATAATGTAGCTCAGGACTACAGTTTCCCAATCTATATGAATATGATACCTGGTTGGAAGGGCCAAAGCCTTGCAAGTTACAGCAGGGTGCCTGACGATAATGATATGGATCCAGTATCTGACATAGTCTATGTCACGTGTAATTTGGAGCCCTGTACTGACACAGGCTTCAGATTTTGTACTCTCATAAGTTCCGTTCCACCGAATGCTTACCGTAAGGAGGAATTCCTCACTGAGGCTTCCTGTGCTGTCCAGTTACCGAAGATAAGTAATCAATTGATTAATCCAATATTACATGTGGGTGAAGTCTAGTTTGGCTCTCAACAGATTGTGTTGATAAAGCAAGGAACGACTCTTGTGCGTTGATCAACTCGCCCAAAGCACCGATTAACCCATAGTAGTACTGTTCAGGTTTATTTCTGATCTATCCATTTCAGGAGATGGCTAGTATATTTCAGATTACAATGAAGCATGTTCCCAGCTTCGTCTTGCATTCCAGCAATTGAATAAATCTACTGCAAAATATCCACATGGTGTATGGATACAAATGAACCTACTCATTCAAAGAAGATAATCTTAACTGTACGGTTAAAGGCCTGAACCCACTGAACTCCCGGCAGACTACGACAAGCGTTCCGACACGCTTCCGACAAACTACCACACAGAATGACTTACACTGCTACGATTTATTAGCCATGTCTTAACCATGTCGGAGTGAGTCGGAAGCAATGGGTGCGTGGCTTTCGGGAAGAAACTGTTCGTTGTATATAACCCACCAAATGATATTTTATAGCTGCAGCAGGAGTATGCCCTTTCAGCATAGTTCACATTTCTGCGTATGGCAGCGGATACTGCTCAATTAATAGCCCGTATTTAAGAGGTTGCTCCCGGGCGTCGGTCACTGGGTGTCAGCACGTGTGATGTGACCACCGGTCACCCGCCAGGGGGAGGTGTGCTAAATGACGGTAATGGTCGTGTAACAATGGGAGCAGGCTCACCGCGGGCTACAAACAACACGCGGCCACCCGGCCAGTAGACCCCACAACGGTACATACAGACTGACCAACACACGAGGTGCTGGAGGAGATATCTCCCTGAGTCCCTCCTGGATGGCCCAGGGCTGTGGTGCCTATAGTCCCCTATGAATGCCCTCTAATTATCATACCTGGCAGCTAGATACCTCAGTTAAGTGATTACTGTGCGGAATAACTCCACAGTGCAAGTCGGTTAGAGGCGGACAACTGTTGTCATCGGTCTACACATTCACTCCTATTAATGCCCATTCCATATCTACTTTCAAAATATCCCTAGAGTGGATTCAAGATCTATATATTGCTATAATTGCTATGAGAACATGCAAGAATCTGTACATGTAAGGAGAGAAGTTAGCTTATCGGAGTTCGCTAAAATAACAATCTGAAGGTTAAATATTATCGCCTCTGCCACAGGTATGCAGGGCTGATAGACCCAAACGTTTTGAGGTAGGTCAGAAATCCAGTGAACTCATGAAGGCTGTGGAAACAACCAAAATATCACACTTTCTCGTTGACTCCAATAAAAGTACACAACCGGCTAAGAGTCCAACTCATAAGGCTGCAAACGTGTTGCTAATACCTGCCCCTGAGCCTGTGCACAACCTCTTGACTCACCCACCTCAAAACATCTTACTGGCAAACTGTCAGTGCACCTTGTAGCTGCCTACCAGGGGCACCGGGGTCACGCTGGCGGAGGGACACGCACACACGTATGACGAATCTCCATCTCGTTTCAAGCACTCCCTCCAGTAGATGACAGGAGTGGTGACCGGCTTATTGTTTCACCCATTATCGCCCATCAGGTCGCCTTGGACTGGAAGCCCCGGGGCGACCTAGTGACGTGCCGCTGTCCGGGCGCGAGGGCGTCGGTCACGTCACTGGTCACGTGACTATCCTCTGCCCGCGTCCTTCCTACCAGCAGACTGTTGGTTTTTGGTGTGTTGACATGAACTTGTATACTGCTGAAGCATTAAACGCATGCTCAAAAACCTCACTCCAAGGAACATAAGAAGAGATATTGGTCTCAGGCACGCGTTTTGAAGTCTTTGTGCTTCGTTAAACACGCTTTAACTCAAACTCCAGGGTGGAGAACAGAGAAATATAGCACGAACTTGACTTCGCAGTCATATCAGTCACATTATCTAACTAAGTAAAAGTGCAGATCCTTTCCTTCTTGCATAAAACTACAAGAGAAATAAACGATATAGTCAAATGTGACAGTTAAAACCCCAGACCCTGCTCATGTCTAGCTAAGCAATCTGCCTGATATCATGCAATCGTCTATGTACCATTTCCGGTAGACATGCTAAGGTCTTGGATAATGAATAGACCCAATAATCAAAATCTTCTCAGGCCTTGTCAGATAGGCTCAAAACCTCTTGCAAGTTGTCACCTTCTCTACCACACACTCCTTACCCGACCCCTCTCGAGTCCCAGCGTGAAGGGAAGGATAAGGGGGACTGATAACCGGACGCAAAGACTGAAGACCTACTGTGTGGTGCAGACTCGTCCCACGTTACAGTTGCGATCGTGTTGGCAGGGGCGTATTTAGTGGGGAGCCGCGAAGGGCACGGATCATATATGCCAATCACCGAAATTTACCAAGGAGGATCTCTTCTCCCTGAAGGTTCTGCAAATGCACTTTAAAAAATGGTATTCCTATAATTATTCATCTAGAATTGTGAGAATGTATACTACCAATGGGTCATTTTGAGGATGGACAATTAATGATACACCCAATGCCTATCGGGCGAGGGGGGGGGGGGGCACACGGGCACAGCACATACTTAGGCGTGGCACTCTCTCCAAAACAAAATCCTCTGTAGAGACTTGGTTGTGGATGAAGACTAGTGTATGTAGATGACGAGCAATCCTTAAGGCCTGGCGTCCACCTACTACGATAGAAATTTAGACCTACCGATATGGCACCGATACAAAAAGCAAATATCGGAGACATATTGGGAAGGTACAAAATCGTAGACATATATGCCTAGACATGCCAATCTACCACGCATTGTATGGGTTTTTTATCGGTGTCTAATTGCAGAAACGTGGTCAACTGCCCCGATATTAGGTGACCTTCCTATTTTTTTCTTTTATCGGGAGGTGCATCGTAGACCATATCGGTGCCATATCGTAGTAGGTGGACGCCGGGCCTTAGTGTACTGGAACAACCCTACGACGCTATCCTGAATTGCCGTATACTATATAAAATTAAATCACAGAGATACACTGGCATTTTATCAAGAGGTACAGCATCTAGCAAAGCCGTCTTAAGAGCTACACTGAAACAACGACATGAATAGACCTACTGTAAAGAACTAGTGCGTGCTGCCATTGTTGGACTGATCTGCACTGAATCAGGTTGTGAGTCAGGTGAGGTTTCTAATGGACTCTCTCCCTTTTTTACGGAATTCTGCGGCAGCAAAAGTAAAGACATTATATATTCATCCTTGACCAAAATCAGGATAGAAATAGGTACCATAATACCCTGTGCTGGCACTGACCTCTGCAGTAGAATTATCATTTATTTGCTTCATTTTGCATGTACTGCAGATAATATTTTTCTTTAGACTAGGAGAAGCCATCGTTCGATACGTATTTTCAGTGACATATTGTGCATCTTTCACAAGAGGTACAATACCTATACAATACCCTATGCAAATAGAGAACATACGTCAAAATCTGTATATATCATGTTTGGTTGGATTCTGATTACCTTTGGTTTTGGGATGCGATAGCAGTCCTCAAAGAATTTTCCAGGCAAGGATATGACAGGGCATGTCTAGTAGGTACATGTAGTTTAAATCATCTAAATATGTGGACCAGTTTGGATTTCTTAATGAGGGTGTTCCTATTTTAAGATTTTGAGATTCAGTCTAACCATACCCGAGGGGCAAATCAGTTCAACCTTCGTTAGGCATTGCTAAATATTTATACGGCTGTGGTGGGAGCTAACCCAACATCTGACTTCTGTTAACTATGTCAAAGGCATCTGAATGCTAAATGTGATAGTTACCAGGACAGACCATTAAGAATGAACGATCTGTTAATATGAAACCTCATAAGGATGCTCAGTCGGCCAAGGAGACCACTTTGAGGCTTCAAGCAATATTTGCCTCATCGTAAGCATTATAAGTTTTCTTTCATCAGAACATTCTCTGATAAATATATCATATTTTCTATACAGTCTGATCTGCCGTAACTACATTTATTGCCATATGTTGTCATATTTATTTGAAGACAAAATCTCTAGATTGTAATGATATATGGTTACTGTTGCCACGTATAATCATAATCAATATATTAAGACTGGAGACCAAAACAAGGAACTATTCCAATACAATACCCACCATGCTAAGGCCTGGCGTCCACCTACTACGATAGAAATTTATAGCTACCGATATGGCACCGATACAAAAAGCAAATATCAGAGACATATCGGGAAGGTGCAAAATCGTAGACATATGTCTAGACATGCCAATCCACCACGCATTGTATGGGTTTTTTATCGGTGTCTAATCGCAGAAACGTGGTCAACTGCCCCGATAGTAGGTGAATTTCCGACGCGATTTTGATTTTGTATCGGGAGGTGTATCGTAGACCGTATCGGAGCCATATAGTAGTAGGTGGACGCCGGGCCTTAAGATCTAACGGACCAACATGGTGTCAGCCCTTTCAGGATGGAGCGATTGTGAACCACTCTTGTGCTTACTGTTGAAACATTCCCAGCCTCGCCCACCATCATGCAGATGCGGACTGTAGGATCAGAGTATGTCACGATGCCACTATGGCACAGGCCCTATCTCGGCCAGGCAAGCTCACAACCAGGTATCTCAGGGGCAGAGGGAGCAGTCACGCTTGGAGCAGCCCTTTATGCAATAGCCTATAGGGGGATCGCCGTATGCCTCGCCTGAACCTAAGACGTTGTCAGATTACGACCTCATCGACTCTCCTGACACTGGACTACGAGCATTGGTGACTCCCACCACTGTCCAAGCACATGCCGCGGTTGCGAGACACCATCAAACAGACACTGTTTTTTTTCTGTGGTCCGCCTATATTTTCCTTAAGTGTTTCATTGTGATTTTCGAATCTTAGCTGAGATGAATAAGGCCGTCCTCACCTCAGGGAAGCGCATTGACATAGGGAAACGGCTACCAATGAAACCAGGTCTAAGTATAACGGCCGGAAGGTGCCTACCATCACGATTCTAACCTGTGCGATCTACTTGAGTAAGGGTGGCCGATAGGATACGCCTCAGACACCCCCACCTCCTACCTCAATATCAATAACCATCAAAATGTGTTCGTGTAAAATCAAGGAAATCACAGACAAAGAGGTGGGGTTAGGCGCCTTGCTAGGCCCCCTCAAAGACCCTCCATTTGTGATTGCAACGGTCCGGAAATCAGGGGGCATATGCATCATCCTGGACCCATCACCACCTCCCCCCCTACCTCGTCAGTGAAAATCAGACGTAGCTCAGCTGCTCGGTCACATACCTATACGCTGGACCTCAACTCCATTGTGCACTACTTTATAAGCAAGGAAGGAGGACGGGTCCCACCCACCAACACCGAAATTTTATGTTCTCGTTTTGGGCAAAACAATATTATACACACTTTTCTGGTACCGTCGGGTCAACATAGCATGATTATAAACTGTTGAATATGCTCGTTTCACTTTTACACCATCACATTTCCTAAACTGCCGCCACCCCTCTCGTCTTATCTATACTTCAAAGTATGATATGAAGTGAGAACAAATTGTAGTCCCTACTTCAATACCCTTTGCTCTTGTGACGTTTTTCCGACTTTTCTAGGTTTTCTGGAAGGACTTGAGGCACTGCCTACAGTCCCATGCGGAATACAAAAAGGCCACTATATGTCAAAAGACCAGGTAAATCAAATGGCTTCACCGTCATGCTTTATATCAAAGAACTGGTTCTGAAGTTTGTGTAAAGGCACCAGTTTGAATTCCAAGAATGTTAAGCGGCACTTTTCACTAGTATGTAATCATAATGTTATCATCGGAAGTTTCGGTCTGATATTCATGCAGCTATTTATGATCACATACACGTTACTTCTTCCTTTGTGTACCTACGTTTTCCACACAACAGGTAGTTGCATGCTGGACATTAAAACTTGTTTTATTTAATTGTGATCTGATTAAGATTGACCTGGTTAGATCCTTTCAGAATCTCAATCCCTAAACAAATGTTGTCTGATCGCTTTGCTATGGATTTCCCTGGGTGTAGATAGAGTACCTTTAACATCTATATAGGTGATTTGTCTTCATGAGGTTATACTCATCAGGTGGATGACGCGGTAGCTTGGTTTGACAAATGATAATTACAACAATAATTATAATGATTTAAAGGTGGTTCATTATCCACTCACAATATAAAATATGATTTTAATAGGGAACGGTCTCATTTGGATGTTTAGCTGCTACGAGCTCGCCATTTGGCAATCAATGTTCTTTTTGCTTTTTCTAAAAGTGGCTTCATTTTACTTTAGTACAGTATGATTAGAATTATTTTGAATAAATATCTGTGAAGCAGACCCGCAAGCATCCTATTTCCAATAATTGTGCCTAGTTTTGCGAGAACAGCAATGAAGAACCATAAGCTATATCCCCAACGACACAGTGAACCAACAGCCTCAGATTTTCTGGGAGAATATGGATTAGTAGAGTAAATCAAATTCGCTTTGTGCGTCTTAATTTGAGAAAATAAGAACACTGTGTCTTTGGCCGACGACTTCGGTAGTGACCCAACAGTATGTGATGCAGGAAATCTAATTAATCATCCACTCTAATGAGGATCCAGCTACATTCTCAACATTCCCACATGGGTTGAGATTTAATAAAAAGAGTACCACTAAGTAACAGTCCCTCATTGTAGTGCTTTCTATTCGCCTTTGCGAATATAAAGGATAAAAAGACACTTTTACTGCCTTGTGCCTGTCTAGAACCGTAGCTATAAATATTACATGAATGCTGCTCTGGTTGGCAACATCTTCACTGATATATAAGGGTGTAACCTCCCGGGGCCGCTTGTTATACTTAGCCTAGCCCCCCGCAGGTATTACAGCTTTTTGCCCCATTTATCTTCGACCAACACAACGGCAGACACCGCGAGCACCAGAAACAGACGACAAATCCGTCACATTAATTACGTTTAGCACCATTCCTCCTAGTATATAAGTTGATAGGGAATGAATTGCCAGACGACAATACATAGTAGGGGTAAAAATTGGCACAGCGGCCTGACAGTAAATAAACAAAATGGAGGGGGTGACTGTGTTTCCAAAACCCTGCCCTTCATTGTAACACACCAGAATGGAACAGTTTGTCTGCCAACAATGAATTAAAGTACCTCCCATTCAGGCTATAGACGCAATCATCCAACATCCCCCTTTGGGGAGAGGGGGCTGGGCACTGGGACCCCTAGTGCTCATGTTGGATTTAGCTCTTTCATTATGTGGTGGTCGTTTTTCTACTGACGGTTATTCCGCTCGTGATGAATGGCGTAATAAACCTGGTTCATGCAGCGCGTGCATGATGGAGGCTGGACACAGTTTGAGCCGGTCCTGTTCGTGAACGGAAGTTCGGGGTTGACAGCACTACCAGTTATTGCAAGCCTCTTACACAATGTTCCTGTCACAAATTGAAGGAAACTAGCGCAATTTCCTACAGAATTAGCCAAATTTGGAAGTCCACACCAGAAAGGTTCGACGGATATTACATAATATAGAACGTACGGTAAATCCAAAATGGCATATGAAAACCACCGAAATATGCATCAACGGTATACCATACATCATGAAACTTATGAATGAACTGATCATCTAAAGCTTAATTCTATTTAACGAAACGCAATGACATTCTAAGTTAGGGATAACTCAAAGGAAAATCATACTGCAGTTTGTATCTCTGTCACTAGTTGTCCTATGTCTCTAACGTACTTCAGAATAAAGAAGCTTCTTTCATGTGTTTCGAATTCCAGGTCGGATACACGCATCGTATATATGGTGGCCACAAAGGTAAAACGAATACCAATGGTAGTATGACGTGACTTAAAGGTTTAATCTGTGTCCTTATAGGTCCCTTTGAAATGGAGACATCTTGTTATTTGTTCGTAGCCTGGAGCAGATATAATAAAGATGTGCATTTCTTTGCGCCAAGTATCCCTTAATGATGTATGACCGCTGCTTCTTGAAAATTCCACATATCAGTGGAGCGTTAACTGGAACGGCATAGAACATTATGAAGATCATAGGGGAATATATACTGTTCCGATATTCAAGAAGGTTTTACTGCAAATCTCATATCAACGGCAAAAATCATCTGTATTGCTTGAGGACAATGAATATACGCCTAAGATATGTGTGTATTGGAGGGTGCTTGTTATAAAGGTACATCAAAATAATACTTCTGTCAGACGACATTTAAAACTAAGACGGTGACACACGCAACCGGCACAGGCACATATATCAAACACTGAACCTCCCGAAGCTAGTCCAATGAACCAGTATGGTTAACTGTAGATGGATCCAAAGACAAGCCTATAGTTTATCTAGGGATTAGGCCCTGTCCTGCTGGGAAAGCCCCTCTCTACGGTGGGCTGATAACCCCTGAGAGAGCCCATGTCTCAGGGGCTTATCTGATCACCAGACCACAGGGCGTGTCCGAGCAGGACAGGTTTCTGATTCTGTTATTCTTCAATGATGAAAATATTTAATCACAGCTGCCATTCATGTATACAAGTGGTTAATTGGGTTACATGGTAATGTACACACAGGGGCACAGAAAGATCACGAGACAACCTAACTTATGTAGGAGTAAAAATATGTCAAAATATAGCTGTAGTCAATGTTAAATGTCTTCCCATGAAGAGCGGAGGATATACATTTATTTTTGGTGATTTTTACAAAGAGCGCTCAAGTAATGAATCAATCATGTTTTTTAAACATAATTATACTCCCGATAACAGAATCTAAAAATATATGCATTAAAAGGGTTAGCAAGCTTGTTCTACATGCTTTTGACACCAATTTATGCCTTTAATACTTAAGCCTCCACATGGTAAATCCGTTTTGTATCAGTAAGATGTTGTTCATAATTCTTTTCTAGAGGCGGTGGGGCGGAAAGGCCCTAAGGGTTGGTGCGGTAAGGGTAAAATAAATAGAGATGGGGAGGATGAGGATGAAGGGAGCTGGGGCCTAGAGTATTGGAAAGAAACGTTAGAATTAGGAACAAAATAGAAATACAAGGTATGAAAATGGTCAGGATGAGAATAGAAATGTGATAAAATATTATTTTCCAGAGCAGAAGCATACGCTACTAGTGTAGTAAATCCGGTGCCCTTGAAAGCTATTTCGGAAGTCATATAAATTTGGAAAATCGATGGCGACATGTAATGAAATGGCTACTGTTTACCGGTTTCCAACTGTCCTAGGTGCCCAATCTGTCTCGTAAATATGGTGTCGTTCGCAAAAATCAATTATATTCATCCATTGATTTAACTCCAGATCTCTCTGAACCCATGGCATACGTACCTCTACTCAATGTTTGAATTGCTTAATATTACATCCGAATAAGCTTAATTTCTAAAAATCTATACCTTTTCATTGGTAGCAAATACTAATTTGGGATAACTTTATCAATGCACTCCGTGAACAGGAGATAGTGGCTAAAGTACATTCGGCGATCCAAGTTGTCATTCATACTGTGGCAGGTGGATCTTACAAATCACTCACCGAAACCTCCACCTGCAGTAACAAATTGGCAGGTAATAGCCCACATATAAGTCACCATCCATGGACATGAGGTCCCTCATGGTCAATATACGGGCTGATAGTGAGGGAGGCCTACTGCCCAGTCAGAGCCTGGGATGTTTCCAAATTCTCAGTTTAGGACAAACTGATTACCTGGCTTCATCATCCGTCTCCATACTGAAACTTTCGGGGAGTGTAATTCACCTAGCGGAGATTAGGGGTAGCCGAAATCTCCAACCTACACAGAGCAGAGATAACGGAAAAAAGTCCATTGCATGGAAGTAGTACGTCAAAAGATCGGCAATCACTGTGTCTTTTATCAACGACTTTTGAAATTCGCAATTGTGAATGATAAATACAATATAAATCTGTATCAGATAAAAGCGGTCGTAATCTCCTCGAACGAGACTCTATGTAATATTCGCTCAGATATTACTACGTGTTAAGTCCTCACAGATTTACGGCCGCTTGATTCTGAAAGCAGTTAATATTGTGTATTTATTACCCTTGCGGGTCAACTATGCATACATTCTACGCAATGAGTTAGTTCTGCGTTGAGCCGCTCTGTGTGTGGCTTTCAATGTGAGGAAAAGGGATTTGCCGAGATTTGACATGTGTCCGAGGATAGGGCGCCTTTCAACGGAGGAGCAACTATTTGCAAAACCTAGATCATGGTCATCAGTATTTAGTCCCTGCATTCATCTGGGCCCGTAATAGCCCCAGAGCGTCTCCCTACCTCGTTTGCCTGATTACGAAGACATTTTTTATATGTTCATATTTATTGTGCAATACCTCATACTTGTCAAATTCACATTAACCAGTATCGTAAAACAAGATATTACAACGCAAGGGGTCCATTATTTCTGTGTAGGTTCTCATAAAAGAGGACTACAACCAAAATGAGTTTGCTGTCTTTGGCCATTATTCATGAATAATATTTAATTGAGAGATAAAAAGTTTGAATCTAATTTCAACTCGCAATGTTAGAGGCTACCTCGAAGTGTGCCAGTAGCACCAGCTTCTTGGCTACACACTTGACGTAAAAATAGCTGTGCAAGTCACCTGCACTCAAACCAAAAACGAATCTAGCCTATTTGATTGTAATCTTGACATGAACTTTCTCACCCCTTGTCATGCACGCGTATCGATAGTGAAATTCAATTTATTTTACTGAAATACTACGATGAGAACATTATCTCACCGTGATGTAACAAACCCACCTTTCTCATTTTCAGTTTTATCTGTCAAAACCAGTATTCATCATTTGATGCAGAACAATATGATGCATGTCCTTGCCTTCATCCCCTAATTTCTCTTTTTGTGTTACAGTGAGAGGTTATTGAAAACTCTAAGCGAAAATATAAAACAAAGAAGGGAAGGCAAACAAAAAATTCTAGTGAAAATCAATGCCATCAGTGCAGCCATCACGACCCAACACACCTGCCACCCTACTGCTCCGGGTAGACATCAGAATGTTTTTACCTTCCGTGTGGCCCTGGAGGAGCGGTCAGCAGGTGTAGGGTTACTCCCTGAACGACCTGTTTTATGGCTGATTGGAAGTTGGAATGAGAGGTATATGAGGGTTGTCGGCAAGCAGGTTACATGATAGCTACCTATCACCTGATAGCTATCTATGTGAATCTTCCTATGCTTATCTATATTTTCTCTACCTCCAGGTGTCAAAAATAGTTACAATTTAATCTTTATTCCCGAAGTGTTCTAATAACTGCACTTATGACGGCCGCCGATCAACAAGACTAGCTAGTGATTGTATATGATTATCTAAAATCTTTGAAAATGTATGTTACCGGGGCTTATTGGTTATTCACTAATAATGGGCAGTTTATAAGAGCACTAACCATCATTGCATAATAATCTTTCACACGATCGATGTTTTCGCCATGCATACGACACACTCATGGCGGGCAGCTTTTATCGCGATCGTGTCGTGAGAGAGCAGGGGAATAAGGGGGGCGTCCACCAACCACGACAAGGCTACGACAATGGCTTTCCGACAAGGTCCACGACAGGCTGCGACTGGAAGCTTGTCGGGAGCCTTCCGAAAAGGTTGCGACAAAATCGAACATGTTCGATTTTTCCTACGACTGGACATTTGTCGTGGCGTGTCGGGAGCGTGTCGAAGAGGTCCACAATAGTAAACTTTGGTGGAGCGTGCACTTCCCGACACCCTCCAACAACGCTGTCGTAAAGCCTTCCTTCTTACGACAAGGCCGCGACAAGCGACGATTGGAACTTTCTTGTCGCCACTTGTCGTATCCTTGTCGTGGCTGGTGGACGCCCGCTTTTAGGCACCATGTCAATACGACGTGGGTGCGGATCGCAAGTACTTTCAGAGACCGTGTCGCTTTCGCTGGGTTCACCACTTATTTCTACAATTCAAACAGGTGCGATCACATCGTAGGGGAGTTGCAAATGAAAGAAATGAGCTTCCTGGTGGGCTGCCTAATTCCTCCCACTGTGCCTGAGCTTAAACAAAAAAGGCTGGAAGTAGCTTAGGGAAATACGAACAATGAATCCTCGCGGGGGGCAGGATGGCCGGCGAGGGCGAGGTAAGATTAGGCTTCATACAAATCTTTCCTATCATTACCACTAATTAGAATGTAGGCAATCTCGAGGAAGTCACTTGTTTTTTTCATATGTCTAACGTAGGTAAAAGGACAGGTTTCCTACTGGCGTCGTGGTGAAGGGATTATTGGTGGTAGCTTAGGGTGACTGGCAGGTATAGGACCATATAAAATTCAAATAATCCCAACCAGGTATCGACATCGAACTGTGATTAACTTCATTTCCTATCCCGGAACCAAGTAAAAACAGAAAGATGAAGATTTCCCCCAGGCCAGTGTAATACGAGTATTCGTTATGAGTGTTCCCCCAGCTCTCCTGTACTGCTGCAGTCCCCGGCTCTTCAGTGATGTCACGAAAGAAAACCCTGTTCTCACAGAGGGTACTAAGCTATGGGAGTGGGAGCAGTGACTTCTGTCTGTCATTGTCAGAGCGTCATGAACAATGCACTAAAAGCCTCAAAGTTCAGGTAGCTGGAATATAGGTCTTTAGCGGGAGACACCAAGAGCTGCTCGTACAGCAGGACATGAGTGAGATCTCCTCTTTTATCTTAGCCCGGTATGAACGTCCAAAGACTTAACGTTAGAAAATAGTTCTCAACAGGCTTGCAAGTACGGTAACTCATACTCAACGGGTGATGAGCAGATACAAATTTCCAGGCTAAGATAAAATCAGAAACATATTTGTGCTTGGTCTGACTCCTCATTCTCCATCTCGTTTGGAGTGCTTAAGAATATTCACTCGGCTATCGCCTCGTTCGTATTACTGAGCACATTAATCTCGATGGCGACGGGTACACAGACCAAACACTCATTAATTTCTTTCTTATTCTTTTTCAACGGCAGGGTACCTCGTACATCAAGGTGGTATCAGATATGATTACTTCTAGCGTATTTAAAACGGTATTTTCTCTACCAGTCACTGATCATTCCGTATGGGTTATGTTTCATATTGGTATTCAAAATAGCATTGTGTGGACATGCAATGAGATACATCAACAGATGATATTGGTAGCCATAAATGCTATTCCAAAATGATCCATAAATTCGGAATCATAGTTTATCAGGCACAGTGGTTCTTGATATATGCCTTTAACTGTAATGTACTGCTTAAGGACAATTCATGTCGTTTATACAATAGATATAGCATGTGCTGAAGCATCAGTTCTCTACCTTCTATTGACTTTGCGGGGGCATTATAACAAAATTATAGTCATTGTGTCAAGTATACATACATAAAAAGAGTATTCCGTCTGTGAAAAATATTCAATGCACCAAAAAATCAGGATAGTGGCAGTTTCAGGGGTCGTTCACATGACCTGTAAACAGTTAGACCAAAAGTTTATTACAGAGACATTGAGGGAAAAAAACTGCAATAGCAGCAGGTAGCCACTCATGCCAGACAGTTTGCAGAGGCTAATGATGCTAGAGGGCACTTTAGCGATACTAAAATAAAAATGAGAGGATTTTGAAATACATGTACTTGTCTAGTATGACTAATGCAAATCGGTCCCGTGTTAGGGTTGGTTTGCTTCTAAGCCCCACCTTCATTCATCGATTGTGAATGCATAATTTAAGCATGATGCCAGCATTAGTAGCCCACCTGCCGACTGGAATACGAGTATGCGGACTCGAATAGGCCATGCATATTTGAATCTTGATTTCTATCTGCATATTTTGATAGATGGCCTAAGCTATGCAGTCTTACAACTGTGTATATTGGCTTATAGCTGTTACCTCATACAAAAGGAGTATGTTTCTTTCAAAATAAATACATGTATAGGTATGTTGAACTTTTATAACATGGAACATCCTGCAGACAGTTCATATTGACAAAGTGCTGATCAGTGAAAACCCCTGCCATGATAAACAAACCATACCATCCATGTAAATGTAATATGCCACATGCGAGACCTAAATTACTCACGAATGAAATACATCACTGGATTGATGCGATGGTCAATTTAGATTCAAACTCAAATTAATGTCGAATCATCTAGCAATGGGTATTGCTAGATGATTTAGTATGAGTCCACCCTTGTCTAATTTTACTAGCTATTGGTATGCTCTGACTCATGTTGACATGCATTCTACTGCACTTCCACTTCCACTAGCTAGGCACAATACCCTTTTCAGCCCATTCAATTTAATTTGTGTTGCAATATTAGTCCCATGGGTGGAACTGACATTATATACACTAAGTAGGCTCACATGATGATATGTACACCTACAGTGTGATACCCCGATGGTGCAGTTTCAAAGGGGGTCGGAGATATGGCCTAGTGCCACGTCTAAGCACAGTGGTAAAACAGTTGGGCTATTATTCAACATATCGTTCTTCATATAATTAAATTATGAGCATGAGATTTTGTGCGATGTCGGCATGAGACCTAGTATTAGAAATCAATTTCCTTGTGAAGCCATCTAAGGTTAGTATGCATGGCATATCTATTTTCAGCCTACAGCAAAAAAAGAAATTACATAGTATTTGTGCAGAAGTATTGAATTGATGGGGAGAAAGGAAGGGATATTAGGATTAGAAAATGGCTTTATCAACGAAACGTAATTATGGCGATATTTGTGCAGCATACTTTCCCCGTTACTTTGTACAGGCACTAGAAAGTTCCCCTCTCATCAGGCCTACACTGCTGTGTGTCATATCTTGTTACCCCGAGCCATAATTACATGGCCGGGAGAGAAAAAGTCTCGTATCACTTTAATTAACTTACAGTCTGTGAAATAGGGTTTACTAAGGTGCTGTTGCTTTAATAAGGCTCCCGACCCCTCAGGCCATTAGAACGCTGAATTAACTCTATGGTTAACAAAGCTGACCTGCATATGCTATAAAACTAATGGAAGTGGGAAATGTGATATTATTGAACACGCAATGTGGTAGGAAATCCCGCGATGTGAAAAGACAAATTATCATCATTGACGTTACATGCCCCTTCCCACCTCGTCAAAAGAGGGATCTCCGTGCACGTATTTTTGCGTGTTTGTGCATGCTCAAATTTGGAATTTCCACATCGTCATTTTCTAGTAGCTGGGGTTTTGCAAGGCGGGATTGGGTGGGGGACCATGGGAGAGCAGTGTGAGCGTATGATTCTCGGTGCTTAGGCTGGATCTTACTCGCGCTGCCGTTTTACTGCCGCCTATTGTCACTCTTCTTACAGAGATTCCGACTAATTACAGCCCGTATGGAAAGGGCGAACAGCCCAAAACATCTCACCATATCAGTGTTGAAGAACTAGCAATACAGAAGAAAAACGTAGCTTGAGGTCTATCGAAACTAAGAGGTCATTCTAACACACTTAAATATCATAACCATGTGTCTACTTTCGTAACACTGTAAATATCGAAGTAGATCGGTAACAACATGAATATATATATATATATATATATATAATTTATGCGTTTCCAAAATACTATTTATGATCTAACCAATTAGCATGCAACGAGTGGCCTTTTTAGACAAAATGTAATTAGAGTTAGAATTAAATGAAATGACATGCAATCAACACACCCATCACATGGTAAAAAAAGACCATGGGAACTAGGGTAGAAATTGGCCAATCTATAGACTAAGGCCGCATACTGAATCCTGAATATGAGCGCGTAATTAGGGGAGGTCATTCTTTAGGAATATCTTGTGTGTGCCCTCCAGTCCACGTGAATCTACTTCCACCATGTCTACCCCTGAGCGTACCGCCAGCGAATGAGGGCCGTGTGGGAATGATGGGTATTGTTTTTTTTTGTTTTTTGACGTTTTTACACGTCAGCAACAACCAGGGTCATATCACGACGAGATCGAATTTCTGAGACCCCGTGAGGCCGGGTTGTGTGATGAGCATCGCATGCAGCGCCATTCTAAACTACATACCTACTCTATCTCATGCGGCGAATGTTCACACCATTCACTATACACCATGCACACTCAATCTATTATAGCAAACGGTCGTGCTTTCATTACCCACACCTTCTATTGTAGTGAGTGGTTGCAAGATTCACTACACAATACCCGCTTCATTCATTACAGTTGCCGATCGCAACTTTAAGTAAACCATACACTCTATTACTGGGATGAGTCTCATGGAAAATGAAATGATGTCTTGGCGTATCCATGTACTTTATCTGCTGGTCGATTGAGCAAATACTAGTTTTGTGCGTAAAGCCCTATAATACACTATCATTAGCCGCATACCAGTACCAACGGTAGGAAACATTGCAGCTTTTCCTGCCCAGTCACCGTGGGCTTTCAATTTCCATAGGATACACCCTGCCGAGGTCACATGATCGCCAGCGGCTGTGTGAACCAATCCAATCCATGATGGTGCCACGTGACTATGCATAGGCTCGGGAGAGGCCAGCGCCGCCGGTTCCACACAAAAAAACACTGTTTCTCTGGAAACGTAAATAGGCAATAAGAACACAAAAAGCCAGGTTTCATTCAAGTCACCGCCTTCTTCCTTACTCAATTAAATCAATTCGTGGTTTGGTACCTTCTTAAATGTACTTTTTAGCACCAAAAAGCAGGTCAGGGAACGCCTTGGCCTAAGGTCTCGGCACTGCTCTTATTGAAAAGAACTTATTGGAAAGGGGGTTTATTTGACGATGTTTTACAATGCAGGGATATGCAGATTGTCAGAGTGATTTCCTGCATCAGATATGGTGAAGGGAGAGAGCAGTGGTATTTACAGAAGAGGTGTGGGTTGCGTGTGCGGATCGCTTTTTGGCCTGGGGGTCTGCGCCAAATTAATGTTTGACAACTTCTGGTAATGACTTTATTCCTGTGCGCAGGTGTACAAAACGTGGTCTGCACGTGCTACCTCAGCTTCGCGTCTTCCTAGACAACACCTGGAGGAACCAGCTCTCCTCCTGCATCCGCCTTCCCCTCCTTCTTAGTGAGTTTCCCCTTTTATCGCCCACTACTTAAAGCGCACACTCCTGTTTGGGTTGCCGAGAACAAGAGCTCTTTACCGCATTTCTTCACGTGCGGACTATTTGTGGAATCAATTTAGAATCAAGTCAGTGTCAATTGAAACCAGTCCTTCTCATTAATACAATAAGCTAAAGGTTAGGGTGTCATTGACTTAAAGACCGGCCGTGGTTTTTGTTACAGGCAGTGTTATTTTTGTGGACACGAGGCGTGAGTTGCTCTGTCCTTCGTGAGGAGTTCGTGATTTACCCGCCGGTAGGTGTTTGTAACTAGGAGGCCACTGCGGCCATCAGGCGAGGAGACGGTCGCCGCATGTCTTATAATTTAGGTAATATGTGTATTTTCGTAAACCTTGAAAGTAAAGCAAGGTCGCGGTCCTTGAGGTTCACCAGGAACAAGAAATGCCATCATAATTTATTCAGACCAGATACAACATTATGCTTTTTGTCTGCAGGTTCTTTCGCTGCTGTCGACCTATAGTAATGTGCGGACTTTGGATGATTTATAGATCTAGAGGATTATATAGTTCCGACCTTGGCATGGATATGCATACCCTCAGCGTCAGATGAGACAAATATCGTCTATCCCCCTCTCCCCAAATGTAAAGAATAGCAGTTTGTAGTACGGTGCAAATACGAGTGCATTATGCTGCTTGTGATATAACGTTGGACGTACATGTATGTATGGACACACAATATGTAACTCCTTTACCGCAAAGTATCCAAACCATGATTTTGTTATTGATTTTTACTATAGAATTACATGCTGGCTACTCGTGGAGGCGGTACTAGAAAGACACTGAATGGAAGTGAAAGATAAATAGATGAAGGCACACATTAAATAAATAGTCTTCTCATAAGCCATGCAGCGAATCGAATGCACTTTCTGCTCCAGTGCATACTACGCGGCGCGACCGCATTTCACGCCTGTGGGATATGAACAGGACTGGAGTGGCGGCCACCCTCTCCAGGCAACAGCCAATGGCGAGACCATACCCCGACGCCGGCGTGGGACGTGTATTCATATGTCATCTATTACTTCATACCTCAGGGTATTCTGGACGTTAGTATAGTTGAATTTCATCAGTTGACTTGATATGGTAACGTTATAGCAATGTTATATATAGTGTTATATGCTTTTGGGGATTCGTCCCCAGGATGGAGTACCAGTACATTATAAGATGGAATTGAAATAATCTGTTTGGATGACAGAATTGTCATGAGCAGGAAAATCTTAACATTTTGATGTATCCTCTAGAGTACTGTAGGTTAAGCCTAATGGCACTCCGGATAAATTTCAATTGTATGAATAATGTAGATATATTATATGTGTTAATTACCCCCGGAACACGCTATGCACAGGTGTACAGTCTAGACTTAAGCCAAATGAATGACGCAGCGACGTAATTGATGCACGGCTTATACGTCGTCTTTCAAGTCTGACAGTAATTTGGGAAAAGCTATAAATTCACTAAACAAAGATAAACTATGCCCCATTCATACACTGACAGCTGAGAAGACACGGGGTTGGACTCGGGTAAGCACAGACACATGTGTCATAGTCTATAACTATCATCAGGCTAGGAAGTACCCACCATCTGAACACCACCGAGGTACAATATATTACAAATAACATCAGCAAACCGAGCGATAAAAGGGAATCTATACTATGTGTCGGCTGCTTGCCAATCTCTTCAAAGTAATAGAGTAACCCTTACCTACGCAGTCCACGTCAAGTTGTCAAATAGGGGTGTCTGTGCGTCGTATCAAATGTGCAGTGAGCAAAGCGTAAAGTCTGCCATTATTTACTTTTAGTATTTATAAGCGATATCATTGGAACAAAAGGTGCGATATATATGGATCAATGGGAATATATCCTGTTTACAAACCAGAATCTCCACAGATCATCCTCCTCCATGTTAGTGTTAGTACATATTTCAGAAGGCGGTATTTATTCAATTAGATTTTTTTTTTTTTTTTTTCAGTGAGCTACATTTGACAATTTTCACATGCCATTATGTATCTATATTTCTTTCTGTAACAGTTCTAATGCTACCGATGTATTCTAACGAATCGAATCTATATAACAGAGGTAGCCCTTTTATGCAGGACTGTAGTTGACCATTCCTCATCCGCAGGCGCTTGGTCAAGATGCAAAGAAGTTGCTGGTTTTGTTTTAATCGTCTGTAGGTTCAGTTTTTATTCTATAGTTTGTACGTAATAGACAGGGCTCTATCATGATAAGGTAGAATCTCTGTGAAGTAGACGGTTATCTGCACTCCATTCAGTGGCCATATTGCAAAGAGTTCTGGGCAGGAATCGAAACTAGAAGACACTCTTGATGTACGCCGAGAAAGTACTATATGAACCCAAGAGGCCTAGATAGGCCCACGAGGAACGTACAACCCCAGCTGAGGCCTCTTTAAATGAGGGAGTTTGAACTGAGGTATACTGCAGGAAGCTTTCTATATCGCCGTTCAGGGAGAATGCTCAAAGCCACTGTATTTTGCCAAGTAAATTTGCTTCATGTACCTATAACTTTAAACACCTACAAAACTTGAAAGACAAACAAATCAACAGGACGCAAGGATAGTTATATTCTGAACACAATGCCTTCTATAGCTCAATCTTATGTCCAGAAGATCAAAAAGGCAAGATTATAAAATATAGCCCGGAGACGCCATGTTGGACACCTTATCGATTGCTTTGACGTGCGTATTCGCCTACTGCCGTTTTTTTTAATCGCCGACCGCATTTCCTGTCCCTCAATGAGAGGCCTGTCTATTGAAACTCACATCAAGAGGTTTGACCACCGAAATGTTGTGTAGAGGAGCTAGTCTAGGCCTTTGTAAGAATGTCATTGATAATAAAAAATGCATACCCTGTAGCATGCTAAAATATCCAGGATAGTATTAAGGACTTTACCTACGTGGTATATTTTGGAAGGTATAGCAACACTGGATAGTGATTTAGAGATTTCTGAACACACAGGAAGAATTAAACTGCACTTACTTTGAACCCCAATGCGTGTCTCGAGCCTGCATCCGGGGTGTGTTAGAGTCTGATATACGGACGTTATTGCGAAACCACTGGTATTCGGGGCGGGGATCCCCTGTAATTTCACATTTCAGACGCACCGTCTCGCCCACCGTCTTCGTTAGGTTTTTCATGGGGATGTCCACTTGCACGTAACCTACAAAATATAATACAAGGAACTCATTATAGAAGAGCTGTAAGGCATTGATTTCAATTGTATATTGTGATATAGAATTGCGTAGATCTCAATAGAATTGTAGGAAAAGTATTGATATCAACGATTCATATTTCTACTAGCCATCAGAGAAAATAATCGTAGGCAATCATATCCCCATCTATCCGGATCCAATGATCCGGCCGTTCGGAGTAGCCATTTGCTGCCATGGGAGAGTATAGTCTGAAATGGAGTAATGAAATCTTTCAAGATTTTAAGAAACGGTCCCTGGACTCATTTCAGGTCTCTATTTCTGATGCTGTCTTGATTCCCCCAAGGCTCTAGAGTCCTTCAAACTCCGTGTACATAGAAGGAGAGACCTGTGTTCACTTCATTTCCTTGAGACCATGTCACTTGTGACCATTGGCATATCTGACACCCCATGGGATCTCGGGGATTTAGGCGTGAAGGAATCTAAACATCTTTGGCTGCCAAGAACTTGAATTTAGTGAAGCCTCAAAGGGTTCGGACCGCAGGTTTGATGTACACACTCTGCTAGCTGAGAAAATTTAGGAACCTGGTAGGATTGCCAAGTATGCTATACCATGAAGGCGCAGAGGAATCTCCCAAGGTGAAGCTGAGTGGGATTCTGTAGCAACATCAATGCCCACTTTACAGTTTACCAATCATACCAACCAATGCCAATGTCGTTCTTAATCATGTCTAAATCCATGAAAGAAAATAATTATGCAATTCTATTATACTCAAACAATAACTTTTCTAACTATATAGTTCAGAATAAGAGTGAATAGTTTACCATCTAGCGTAGTTGTATCTAATTGCCTATTTAGCATCTTCAATAATGACTTACTGTAAACTGTCTCTTTACTACCCGTTTGTCATGACCTCATGCGACCTGAACAACACATCTACATCCTGGACAACATCAAGTGTCTGAACACATCAGACAGCCATCTACCAAAGTCCAAATGGCCCCTTGACACTGCAGACCTGCCACTTCTAATCCCGATAGTCCCCGAGCACATATATGGTTCAGATCCCCAAACCCCGACTCTTACCCACTTCTAAAATTCCTCAAATACCAAGGTCAAAGTCTGGACACCACTGAAGTGCTCAAATCCCTGAGTATTTTCCAGTTAATGGGAAACTGTCACGGTTGTTATGTATGGGACCTGCGTGGTTATGAAATGCAAAATATTTGAAATCTCGTCAATGTGGAAAAACACAGAGAGAGAAGTATTCTCTCTGATAGTATCAAGCTCCTCAATTGAATTTCTAACACTAAAGATGTATGATTTTATGTAGCAATGGAAATGAGGATGTCTTGATAAGTAAGTGGATGCTATGTGTGTCAATATGGCAAGACAAACCTACAAAGTGGCATACTTTTATATGATATCCAACGTTAGAAACCTCCCTTAGATTCACTTTCATATCCTCAGAGATTGAGATGAGTCGTCATTTTTCAAGGATTGGCCTTCCCCTGATTCACTATTCTATTCAGGGGAATTCCCCTCAACATGTTCACAGTCTTACTCAACAAGTACAATTTACTAGGCTGCGGGCTACTTACTTCTTGACCCACAATTCATCAAATGTCCGTGACTGTCTCCTATGCAAATACTTCAATTCCACCTTTATGTAACTCAATCAAACACAAGGCCCTCAATCATAGCTCAGGCCGGCAGGACAGGGCAAGGTCGGGCCACGAGGAGGTGGGACATCGGGACATCATACATATGCCATCGGGTTGCATCGGATGAATAAATCCCCATGCCTGATAACTCCACCGACCGCGCCCAATTCGGACGTGGCCCTGACCCGCTGTAGGCTGAAATTCCAATTTCCGCGTGACGGTCTCATCTCGTGCCATCTCACTGAATCTTGTCCTTCTCTTTCTCAGTCCCTGGGTGCCCAGACCAGTCTGCCAGCCACTGGGCTGCGATACGTCTGTGGACAGCAGTTGTATTATCGTGATTGAAGGGGGTTTATAGAAGTCCTTGTCTATACATCCTGTCGCCAACTCCTCACAAAAGGCTGCTCATCATTAGAGAAGTGTTGAGATGAATGTGGAAACTTTAACACAAACTACAACGTATCTAAGTGAAAATCCGAAACGTTCTTTGTCATTGTAGAAACTTGGATTCGGCATTTGAAGCTAAGTTTATTATAAACCAATCTCATATTGATATTTTTTCCCGAGAAAATGTATTTTATCGCTTATAGAATTTTTCCCCATTCTAATTTTCATTTCCATAAAGGGTACATTTTGAATACCTCTTTCCTATTCATTTGTCCTTCCTTTTTATTTTTCCGAAGTGTACCACCCCGCCAATTTCGGGATTCCCATCATTTGTATCCTGTTATATCCGTTGTATTCAGCAGAATTTAGGCCCACATATCCTGTAAATCAAGGACAGGAAACAGTGAAAAAGAGCTTGATCACGAGATGTCCCGAAATTATATATAAACTGAGATAAAAGGGCTGGCTTTGTGTCCATTAGGTTCCCCCAGTCGTAAACAGTAGTCACGCATACCGTAGAAATAGGCCTTATATTAGAGGCCCTATTCCTGGTCCAGCTCGCAAGAGAATGGAACCATTGTTAGACATCCACTGCAGATAGTTTTAAACTAGTGTTGACCAAGAAACAGCAGACTGAACCATAGCTCTGCCTATAAGCAATACGAGCTAGAGGATGCATCGATCCGCACAACCTAGGGAGCCCGGGAGTGCATAATGTGAGCATCTTCTAGTACCGCTGGCTGCTGAAACATTCCTCGATTCCTATATGGGCCGATCTGAATTGAAACATTCCCGGCAGAGATAGATTTGAATGAAGGGTTCCCATGGTTGTTGGAGAATAGTAACCAAGAGAGGGTTTCCTATCGGACGCTTCAACTTCATTTTAAATTACACTGATGTTTTTATGACTACCAACATGATAAACTACATGATTAGAGCATTCTTTGCGACGACTTGATTACATTTCTTTTAATCCTTATCGTTTTCCACCTCTCTTTACCTGAGTACTTTTTACTCTTCCTATTATCTATAACATATGGGCTCCTGGTAATTTGTGCTTAGAAGTTTGCACTTGAGGTGTATACACCATCAATCACACTTCAATGGGGGGCTGGCCCTATGTAAATGAACTTTTGTTCCTTCCTTATAATGTGAGTAAAGCCTGGACTATACGTGCACAGAGGTCTGGCACTTTCATTCTTTATTTAAACAACTATAAAATTTATACATATAACCGGATCTTTATGCAGCACACCCTCCTACTGGTGGAGACACAGCTAGATGGGCGGGGGAGGAGTGATTAATACCCACACGAACACGGATACTTGGTGGCTGTGACATACTCACACATCACAACAGGTAGGAGGCGCCCCGATGTCAGGATCAGACCCGGGGCTTTGATACCGGTGTATAAATACATGTAATCTAATGAGGGGAGATCGATACGCACAGGACAGTAAACACTACTGAGGGACGTCAGGGGATGTAGCGGGGCGAGACGGATTATAACGCAGGGGTGTCTTCCCCAGACATCTCCACGTACATCTACCCCTACGTTTGGGGGGCCCAAATTATCACCCTCTGTCTATTATAGATCTATTTCCTGTGGACTTATATGGCGCGATCACGCGCGACCTTCAAACATGCTTATTTGGATGCGCGCTGCTGTCAACATGTAGTGTTCCCAAAACACAAGGGGTGAGATATGTACGATCCTACCAAAATCGGACAATGTATGAGGAGTTCCTGAGGGAATTGTTGAAGTGGAACTATCTCAAATACATTTCCCAATTTCTGAAAGTGCACTGGAGCTACAACCATGTTCATCGTGATAGGGACATGAGTTGTCGCAGGAGCGAAATCTCATTTGCGGATTCTGAAGACTGAAATCTGGGACAAGCTCCTAGTATCAAGAATATAGAAACCTACCAACCTCTATGTCATGATTTTTTTTTAGTAACGAATCAAAAGATCATATCCACTACCATCTTTCGGAGTTTGTACTTTGGTTGTTGTTTGGAGCTTCCATACGACCCATCCACATACAACAAACATTCATCAAGGGGGTACTATGTCCCTCTCTTTATTCATAGTATTTGGAAATACCGTAAGTGTAAGTGTTGAGGTTACACGTAGCATCTTTGGCCTTTTGGCCCTTTTAACTATCATTTGATATTGCTGTATCTAACTTCTACTGGGGCACCCATTTACACATATTGTTCTTTACATCGCCGCATTGATACATATTCTGGACTTTCAGATGAAATATGGAGGAAAAGCACTATGATCTGTATACCTTTCTCTATAGGATGGGTATAGTTTAATACACCAAACGTCAACTCTGCCATTTACAATTCACGATGTCTACCGTTGTGGCATACAAGAGGCTACTGCAACATCTTATAACAGAACAAGCCCATATCCCGATCAGGCACCAATAAGCCACGCCACCAGAATCCGCTTTATACGCTGAGATCTGACAAGCAGACTTAGCATTACCACATGGAGCCATGAAGGGTTCGGTTCTGCCACATGCGGCTACTCACAAGTAACCGACAGATCAGAGCATGGACATGACATACGCAGTGGCATGGCAAGAAGCGACTGTCCGGACGACTGGTCCTTTGATCTACATGATGTTCATGACTATACATATTCTTTTCTAAGCGCATCATTGGAAGATGAAAGTTATGCGTTGCGTTACATGGTTCCAAGTATATTGCTAGCAGAGAGGGTAGACCAAAAAGGACCACTATTGCACGCATCTTCAATCTGCATGCGACGGTCATGCATGTACATGAAAACGTAACAGTTGAGGTAAAAACTAATCGTGTCAGGAAGTATGCAGAACGCTTCGTAAATGAATGTAGGTTATTGAATAGAAATTAATTTTCATCAAGATGCGTACATAACAGTTGCTATGACAGTGCACCCTAAAATATTACATATCTGTAGTGGTACAAACGTTTATCTTCTTGGTATATTTTTGATTGGTGGTCGGGAGATCGTTGTTGGGGAATGCTTGTGTCATGTGGAATGCATGGTAAGATACAATTTCCAGAAACCATATAGGAGTAATACATTTTTCAACCTATTTGTTTTAGTAACCTGAGATTTAGCTAAAATGTGTTGGAGGAAGTTGAGGGAATATAATCATATTGAGGGAATATACATTGTCGGCATTCTTTTTTCTACAAATACAGCACTGTGACTGACCAGCTATGTCCCTCGATTCCCTCATGATAACAAAAACAAGTTGTTCATAACAAGCAGACCGAATAGGGCGTGTATTGGACTGGGGAGTAGTAGATGCGGTCACCTGAGCAGGTGACCACTATCGCCGCTAACAGGATATAGTCCGTATAGGAAGACCGTAGGCTTCACAGAAGCCCAACGCAGGTAGAGCCTACCTCTGAGATCCCTTCCATAGGTGAAATATCACCCCCGTGTATAGCTTCCACCCTCAGCGCGCCAGTCTTGAGTAAAATTGGCTTGAAATACTCGTCAGCCACTTGAGAAGCCATACATGAAGGCACACGGGAAGCCATTTGTCTGAGTCGTCCGTGTCTTTTTATCTGTTCGGACACATGAGAATGAATACACGCAGAGGTCTCTGCATACGCATTAAACGTCAGCAGTGGGTGCATCTCAGCATGTCGGTGAGGGGAGCCTCTGCCTAACAGCCCAACGAACAGCGCGCCGACTGCCCACCGGGAAGTGGTGGGAGTGATTTATCCAAGACCAACAAAATCCAGCTGTTTGTGCGGGCTGCGCGGAGGGGGAAGCCACGCATCCTCTGAATGATAGATTGAGTCTTTCAGTCTGCGCTCTGTGGCGGATTAGTCCACTGTACATAACTGGTGGACCACGGCAAACGGCGCCTACAAGATGTAGATGCAGCTGCCTGCGGTCTGACATCAGGGTGGGGACGTCAGAACAATTTTCAACTCGTGTTGATCGGATGTCCCTGGAGCGTGGAGACATTTTTTCACGTAGTCTTTGTCTAAACCTATAGACCCTAATTAGACTATGGATTGAGGAAGAGAGGAATGCAATTTCATTCGACCGCAGCGTAAATGTAGGTGGAAGAATTATTATAGCCGAGCACTTAGAAAATACCCTACTGAAATATGTTATTGGTAATTCTTTGTTAAAAAGGCACTTAAGTCCACAATATGTGCAAAGCATTTGTAGGAATCAAGAATTAACCATGAACTGACGATACATTTCCGAATTGAAAATCAAATAGGCCGGGCTAATATGTGAATCTAAAATTACCCTCATTGAGAATCTGAAGAGGTCTGGGAACTATTAAGATTCTACTGAAACCGCAGTATGTGGTAGGCAACGCAAAAACAATGGCAAAGAGATAATCCGAAGAGCATCTTCATTTCGAAAACCAGAATATTAGTCGTGGGACGACCATTTAGCTCCAAAAATACCTCATTGTATGATTTCAACCGCTGCCAATGCGCTCGGAAAGTAGGCCTACCTGAGTGAAGTGAGTTTGAGGAGAGACAGCTCAGAGCAGCTCCAGGTCTACAAAAATAGATACCAGTACCTGCACAGTAGGTGTAAAGATTAGCCTCGTGCTAGGTGTGTGTTTCTCTACGGATGCCTAGCAACCATAGTAGTTTTTAGGGTATCTTCTAGATGTAAGTCATGTAGTGTCAAGCTAGTACACCCTCACTTTGCAACTTTTACCTCCATTCAGGTATAGCTAGAGTCCCTTTGAGCTAAATTCATTCGTAAATCACTTCTAAGCGAAGGTTCAACGCAATACACTGCTCGGAAGTATTCCAACACCTGGTTTAGGACAGATGGATAGCCTCTCAGTCAATTCCCTCGACCTTGGTTCCTCCTCCTATCTCTACATAATGCAATTGCAATTGTACCTTCAGATTCTGATTCATGTAGATATTCCTAATTCCATTAATGTCACGGAAAAAACATTGCACACAAACCCTGCCCTCATAGATAATATTTCTAGGGCTATAGCTTTACAGGAAAGAAGGTTCCTTTATCTCAATGGAAAATGATTTTGGTGACAACCTGAAATGATACTGGTCAGTGTAACGCTGGAATACAAACTTCAATGTGAAAGACGGTGTCCCATGATGCCCTGTACCCCTGCCTTTGATCATTTCCAAGGCCCTAGCACTATCTAACCTGGGTGTTCCTCTCAACATCAGGAGAAAAAGCTGAGTGTTCATTACTACTGAAAGGAGGTTGAGATTACACTTGGAAAGTAGCACTTTAGCTTCTAATATACCCGGATCATGTCCCAAGGTCTTGAGATGGTACGCCCGTGTCAGTTGAGAGGAGATCGGTCACACATAGAACTCAGTCATGTCCTTGGTCTACACCTGCACACAGTCACAGCCTGTCAGTGCACTCCTACACGCCACTTCCAGGGTACTTAAACACTCTTCCACCGAAGAGCTTTTCTCAGTCAACCGGACTCTCACGTCTTAACAGTTTCCCTTCACCCAGTTGATATCAGCTGAACCGCCACAGCCAAATTCATCTGCGTGTTGACACTTGGACTTGAGAGTTGCAAGATTGGAGAACTGCTGGAACTTCTTTTGAGCAATGGTAAGAAGACGGCTGTGCACTCTTCTTGTTCTAATGGTTCTCATACTCTTCAAGATTAAAATAAACTGGAAGCTGATATGTGTTATCCTAAAGGTTGCAGACATGTGTCACAAAATAATTTTTAGCTCGTTTCTGCAGGTTTTGAAATGAACATTACCTTCCATCCTGAATTCAAGTTTTCTTCTGGAATCATTGAAGCCATAACTGCAGATTTATGAAGGTCTAACTACTAGTGGATCTCAGACATTCTCCACAAGCGTATAGATCTACTACTTTAACTTGGAGAAATTCATCCGTCTGGGATTCAGGTGTACTTCTTTTAATTGTCTTTGATCATAGATGATCGCAACATATACACACAAAATAATTCGTTGTCATTACAGATGGCTGTGATGACACCCTCAGGTCAGACAGTAAAATCTTAATAAGAACGCCTGATACTATAAAAGACAATCAAGTTCAGGTCTCGTAACATGAGAGATGTGCTATGGGTAACAAAATGAAGTGTATCATCGATTATTTACCTTTTTCCGCTGTCACTGATAAAAGTTTCCTTTTCTCACTTCTCCTGTCTTTTTCCCTGTCTTTCCTACTTAATTTTGTCTATTTTTATGATTTTGTGTTTGGTACTCACTCATAGTATCCATAGTCGGGCCTATATCCATCTCCAACACCTCATCACAGACTATCCAGATTCTCCAAACATTTGTCATGGCGACCAATGCTCCTTGAGTGCATTCTTTATAACTCATGGATTTAATTTCAACGGACCCTACCACGTAACATTCTGTGGTAGCAACTTACTGTAACACACTAATGACAACTCCTCTGCTCCACTAGCTTCTAGGAAAGGCATTTTCCGTCGCTGCAGGCGCTATCTTCTCTTGATTTTTACATGACTTCCCTCTTCGTCGGAGAGAAGAAGTTCCATCGCTGTCGTCGGCTTTTTGCACCTCGCCACTATCACTCACTACATTCTCGTTCTCAACCCACTATTTCCGGAGTAGAAATCAGGAGCCTGACTTACGTGTCAAAGTGTTTATAGGATCTATACCTTAAATATTGTCACCCTTAGGAATATATACGATGTCAATTCTTATGTAGAATATATAGTTTTCTTTCTCTCTATTGCCACCTCAGTTTCTCAAAATATCAAATGGATTATGCCAATAGAAGAGGTGAAGTTTTACGTATAGAAAGCTCGTCGTCGCAGACTTTTGCATATAAAAGGAACTCCATGTATTGTACGATAAGGGGATGCTGCCATTAATTTCTACTGTTTCACTAAGCCTAGGGCGATATATCAGTAGAAAGCTAAATGATAGGTTGTTGTCTTACAGTCTTGTGAAAATGCAATTATTTGTTAGGAATCTACAGTAGGTATCGCGCCCTCTTTACCCAAAGCTAAACAGTGAGTGCGAAAGTTTATTATTTTTGCAAATAGTTGAATTTAGAAAGAATCAACTGATTGTCGAGGATAATAATCTGTTTACATCATTTGAATCGCGCCTTTATTGCTATGCACAACATCCTTTTGCATACTTCACTGTGATTGTTTTGGTATACATGTATTTATAAGAACAATGATTTGTTGGTGATGATTTACGCGATACAGATTGTTTCCGATTCTCATTACCAATACAAGTACTAGGAGATTGGATTCAGTATCATCAATCGGTATACACAGCGGATTAATGAAAGGACTGCGATCATGGCTTCTATTTCAAGGGCAAGGACTCTCGCACACTTGCATGGTGCATAACCTATCTATCCCTGTATATGTCTCATATTACGTCGACCTTTAGTAACTAAGTCCTGGGGATTTGTAATGAACAATGGACGGATTTCATTTCAAGAACGCAAACTTTCAGATTGCCAGAGGCTTGAGGTTATCAGGCCCCGTAGATCTGTGATTATCAAGATAGTCCAGACCTTGCATAGGCTTATACCCTTTTCCTTTCAGTAGGCTTAAGGGTTTATTCTGATACAAATCAACCACATGTAACGTTATTGGATCGGATAAGAGCAAAGCCATAGCAGGCCCAGGCTTCCTTGAAACAGTGTTGCGTGGGTCTATGTTGAAGTAATAGTTTTTAAAATACCATGGTATATTGTACGATATTGTTTTTGAAAGGCTTTTAACAGCAATTACACAAACATACGGGGAACAAGCCACAACAGAGTCGATTAGTATCGTGGTTAGAGAAGATTTATTTTTAGTTTATCTTCTAATACCTCTGTCACTAGACTCCCGGCCCCCTTTGTTTTCTGTATTTTGCCTGAGGAGACAAGGCACCATAAACATGTGATTATATGGTATAATACCTCATAGGGGGGCCTCTATCACTATGCAGCTTCTACCTTGGAGGTGAAACCAAATCGATTGTTCTCTCAGAGATTAGAACAACAGATTAATGCTGATGGATTGGACCATTTAAAATATCAAACCTTTTTCTGAAATAACCTATACATTGCCGTACAGGTCACGTGTTGATCTTACTATCTGATTGTCAAAATTAGAAGAATCCTGACGGCTTAAGGCTAGGAATGCTTGGACATGGATTAATATGACACTGCTGTTATGACATAAGATATAAGTATATTATTAACGGCTTTATCTTATTCCTTTTAACAGATTATGCCTCAAATAATGCTATTAATAACTGGGTCGTGTATCTTAACAAATCGAGGGAGGGAAAGGGTTAGATGAGAATGCTGCTAGTCCAGAATACAAGCAGAACCCTGGAGTAGCTTGCTGTAGACTGATGGACAACGCCGATGGGTAACCTCAGGTCAGGGTAATTTGGCATGCATCTCGTGTCTGGTACTCGCAGCGCACCCTGAAACTACAACTCAGGCCTGTACACTCATCCCACCTTATTATAGGTGTGTGATTAATCATTTCAAACGGGATGCCTGGTCAGGTTTGGGGTAGAATAAGCAATTAAGTCTCCCAGATGGTTCATAAATGCCACGTATCCAAATCCCGTGAACTGCAAGTCTGTTGAGTAAATTATTACGTGAAGCCAGTAAGTGGATTTATATCATTGCTGAGTGCCCATCCCTCATTTACCATTTATCCTGGATTCTTATGAAGTGGAGTTCTACCTCTACCGGTCTAAGTAGAATAGCCATTTACTAGGTAGCCGTGACTTAAAATGGAATACACGGGTCTGGCTGAAAACCATATTTGATAGACGCTAGGATGTACAGCATCGTCGGCACGCCAGACTAAAGCTGTTATAAATCTAGCGGATGTTAAACAACATAGGAAAGTAAATGTAAATGCATAAAAGTGTAATCCGAAGACGCACCCCAGGATCATTTTGGATAGTGTGGAAAGTTTTGAATGGTTTCATTGCCTAGATATGTTGCCTTATTTCCATCTAATACTAGATTCGATTTCTGCTCAGATCACAATCTTTAAATAATACAATCCTGGCACCTCATATCGCAACCATACAGCACTATCTCGGCACTTGATATGGCGATCTATCCTGGCACCACATACCGAAATTAAAGATATGGTCTTTTGGTAAAACCATCGTAACTCCCATAGCGTAATATCCAACATCATTAGCTACCACTTAAGTCTAATATTCTGAAGACTAATCAAAATTATCAAGGGTTTCAAGTTGCAGAGGCCAAGACCATTTATAAAGGTAGATTCAGACATGGGATTGACCTTTACACAAATAATGGAATTGAAAGTAACGGTTATTAGGAAGAGAGCAAGGAATCGCCAGAGGCCACCAAATAGCAATCTAGAGAGCAGTGTCTGACACAAATATTCGCACATCCCGTCTTGTTGCTGCGCCCCTATTGCGAGACTGTGTTATCAGCTGATCAATTCCCTTCAATTGAGTAACTCGCATATAGGTCAAGCGCCAACATTCACTACTATCGATACCGCTATAGTTGACTGCAACGAGGATTGTTCAAAGCGTTCAAATTCCATTTTCTAGAGCAACTCCATTAGCTCACAGGTCCTGCAGATGGTCCTATGTGCCAGGTGGCCAGGCTGAGCTCTGTCAGTGAGCTGCTCTGTGGAAGTAGCAGAAGCAACGGGACCCACAGCCTGCCATATCACCAGCCTCAACAGTGAGGTCAGTCGCCGTTTGGCAGGTCTGCTTATAAGGTGAAATACGAGCGTGGAGTAATTGACCCTGCCAAAGCTGCTCCTCTGACACTACCCGACCGCAGTACTCCGTACTTGTCTCACTCCCTTCACGGACCTCACCTCTACTATAGTCCACCTGTTGACTACATATCTGTGTGGTCTGCTTAGGTTGTAAACATGTCTGCATCCACCTCTTAGAGAAATATTATACTTTATGTGATCTTTTTATTGATTATCGCCAGTGTAATAAAAATGGTTAAGATATCAATTGCTCAGCGTTTGTATTTTTTTGGTTACTTTGATTTTGATATTCAAACGGTTGTATAGTTCCCCTAATATTTTACTGTACAACATTAAATTGATGATGAAATCTTTGCTTGTTCTTTCTTTAGCCTCTAGAAATACGAAGCCGTGGCTTCATGGCACCTAAATACAGAGTCGCCAGTTCCTAAATCAGCACACAAAAGTTCTTGATCCTAGCCGTTTTTAGAATATATGTCTTCTGTCTGGCTTCCAAGAAAATTATCATCTATCAGAATCCTGCGTTCCGCAACTTATATCATTATCATTCCTCACAAATAAATTTTCTTTGTATGAGAGTTGACTCTGAGGCTGAGCGCCGAACATTTTCAAGCTTGATTTTAGAAACCTGCCCCAGGTGTCTTACCCTTAAGTGCGTACCAGAGGTATGTACCTATAGCTGGCCGCTCTGGCCCTGGTCGGCATGTCGGGTCATCTGGTACCGGTTGCTACTGATTGGCTGAGGGTCGCTTGTGGCCCACCGCTACACATGTCAGCTACATGTTGCCTCTGCTCTGAAGGCTTGTCTGGCCACCAAACACGGGCCAGCTGCCGGGCGGAGGTGTGAGGATCTACTCTGCCCTACACTACACGGCAGTAAAAGTATACCACTAAGAATGAGCCCGGTCTTATTCATAGAAATTTTACACCAGTCACCTATATTCATTAAAAATGGATAATAATCACTTCTATCCACGATATCGTTGTCTGATTTATATATTTTTATATATATATATATATATATATATATATATATATATATATATATATATATATATATATATATATATATATATATATATATATATAAATATATATGCCAGACTAAAGTGATATTTTTAGCAGCAATGATAATTTAGCAGCTCATGTTTTCTTTCAGGTGCTGCCTCTAGAGACGGCGGCAGTACTAAGACATACAGTAGGTGTATAAACACAAGTTAGAACGTGTGAGACGGCAGAGAAGAAGTGCGCCCCGACATGATTACCTGTCACCGCAGACATTTACAGCACCAATAGGCCACAGATTACCGCTCCTGCAGCTGGCGATCGTCAACACAACATGTGCTGTTTTAGTCGCGAACAGCAATGTGTCGGGGTTACAGATGTCCCTCACAATCACAAACACTATGTTAGATTTAGCACTGAGAGGCGGCAAAGCACGCTGCAGTGGGCGCCACCGACGTGGTAGCATCCTATGTGTAAGCTGTGTCTCTGAGTATATGTATATAGAGAGGCGGGTTTGCTCTACAGGGCCAGGTTCCTAAAGGTGGTCTACAGAAATGCCCAACTATTCAAAATTCCTAAAGGTATTCCTACTTAACGAATCAATTTCCGGAAACGAAAGGCAATCATCTGCATCGATAATTCTTTTGGGGAATTCTTTTAGAGATTTGGGTAGATACAAATGTTTCTAATTGATTTTTAAGAATCGCCTCAAGACACGTGCCAGCTACCTGTTAATAAAATATGCTATTGAGTATGAAATGTTTTCTATATTACATCACCACAACAATCTGGCTGACGCGATATATGCAGGTGATATATTTATAGCATCACTGGAGTAATGACATGACAACGGTTTAGTATAATAGGCAAGAGCGTAGTGTTTAGAACAAGAGGATGCACAGAAAGCAAATGTAAGGTCACTGTCTGTTAAATATAGAAATCCAACCCGACACAACAGCTCCTTTCCTCAAACCACGCACTGGAAAAAACACAGTACTAAGGGGAATGTTGGCTTTAGCTCAGAAATAGCACTGTGAGGTATAAAGGCAATTATTTATGAATTGACCTTCAAACAAGGTCAAGACCAGCAGGTTGACCTTAGAGTGGGAGCCATTTGACCTCAGCATGTAATGGGGTGGCTGTCATGTGGGTTTACGGAACTGGAGCCTTCTCCATCGTGTGACCTCCCTCCATGGGCGGAGCGGGGGGTTATGCTCAGCTATCCTGCACTAATGAAAAACAGGAACATCTCGCCAAGGCGCGAGAAACACGTGGTGGTCTCGCAGTGCGTGTAGTAAAAGGTGTGTAACGGAACATGAGACAGAACATGAACAGAGGCAGCACAGGATACCACGAATGACGATACGCACATTAGGTACGGATTAACACATGGTTTCTTAGCCACCTCTTAGTCTTTACTTGGGAAGGCGTGATGCCTGATACCTTCGGATGATATAAATGGGCTGTAATAGATGAAATATTCGTTCTTTATGTTTTGTGTGTATTCTAAATCATTCTAAATAAATATCCATAGTATCCATCTTCAAAGAAAGTAGACCTGAAATTTCAGCTGCGAGTAATGTGTCTGGAGAGTGTTCCAAAGTATCGGCAGAAATGTTAATGCGGAGACCCGCTAAGGTGCACTTAACGCATTTCGAGTCTGATCATACTGCACGTAACAGTTCACGCTGGAAGCAGTTGTTTAGAGAAGAACTGTTTGGAAGGATTAAGAAGATTTCTCTACGTCATCAACATCATGTTAAGCAAGCTGCTGTTTTGGGTTTCGGTGGGCAACACAATTAAGTCTGCCCACTAATCGGCACTGGAGCAATTTTAGCTTGCGTCATTCCAACTTCAACCTCTGCACTGTTATATACTGCTATAGTACATATTTAGTTTTTACTACTCACTGAAATCATGCAGGATCGACCTGACATGCTCATGGGTTAGTGCACTACTGGACTCTGTCGTGACCAATCGTCAATGACATACCACTAACCTACTAACCCATATAGGATGGTAATTATCTGTGCAAGATAGCAGCAAGATCCCCGAGTGTGATAAGCCATTCCCCTCCAGGGTACCTAACGTGAACTTACACGATATATATGTTATAGCTAAAGGTGAACGCCAGAAAAACAGAGAGAAAACAGTTTATATTCATGAGGATATAATACATCCTCTGCCGACACCCATATTGTTCTTGTCCATCAACTGATCAATAATTGTGTCTGAAACTGGAAACATGATGTTGACAAAATTCTCCCTGTAGTATTTGAAGTCGGTAAAATGTTGCATAGGTACGCTTTAATCGTAGTTTAATTTCCAATATCGGGCAAACTCCACTTTTCTGAATATCTATATCACTAACGATCTCATTAAGTATTCCCCAGCAGCGTTCCGCCGCTACCTAGGTGACAAGCAAGAAGAGATATAGTTGCTGGCAGCAGCCATTGTCCAGGACAGGTGACCTTCAGCAGTTGATTATCGAGCAACATCTGTCATTGGAATAATGGAAATCATCAAGAAGATTCATAGCAAATTCTCCGAAATAATCAAATGTGCCTTAGAGTCTTGCTTTACCCATTCATCAATGATTATTTCTCTCCCAACTTGCTCGTGATGTAAATGTCCTTGTATCTATTGCTAAGTGGAATTTGGCATTCACAATATTCCCTATGCATCTTTAAGGCCACATTCCATCTAGTCCGATTGCAGCATTTGGCGAATGTCAGGCTGTTAAGTGCACACTGGTTTTCTGCGCACCCTTGTAATGCGTCTAGAGTCTTGGTAATCATTTGTTCCAAGCTCCTCTTCTTCCCAATGAACGATAGATCCCCGGTGATAGAATCTGCCGCCTTGTGGACTCTGACATTTCGATAAAGAGAGAACTGATGAGCAATATAAGAATGGTATTTTATCGAGGGTGCATGACAATACGTTTGATAATTGACCCACATGAAAAGCCCTTATAGCTAGTCCAAGAGGAAAGTGTGTTATTCATTATGTGGTTTTTATATCAGCCATTGGATAATTGGGGAAAATCCAAACTGTTGCCACAATCAACTCTATGCAAACTTTAAATTTAGGAACCAAATATTAGGCACGCTGTTCAAATATTACTGCTATATAGCAGGTTTTGTGCTTTCCAAAGATCTATCATTTATGATATCATTCCATCAATAAGATAATGTATATACACAAGATGTCAACTTCTATTTACATTGGAGGTAAACTGTGAAAGTGATTTGAGTCAATGGGAATGTCGCAGTGGTGGAATATTTGACTAGGTACAAGTGAGAGGGACATGTCCTAGCCACCGTTACTGGTAAAGCATTGCACGGGACCACGTGCTGTCTTGATAAGGGATGATGTTTGGGAATAGTGTTACACATTTGACATGGGTATTTATGATATATGATAGTGAGCTATGGAGTTACTCGAGTCATACTACCCGGCGCCAGGTACCACCCCAGGAGCTTCTCGGTGCGGAGGCTCTTCTTCCTCAGCTAGAAATCCTCACTTATATGGTATAACTGAAGGAAAACTCTATTCAGGATAAAGGTGTGGAAACTGTGGTACTCTGATGATGCATGTGCATGTTTATCAAACACGATTTTTATCGCATCTCAATTTGACGGCTTGTCTTGTTCCACAATGGCTGTGCTCACGCTATCATATAGTGTTATTTATGAAAATAGCCTAGTATACTTGCTCAAGACCTGACGAAAAAGTAATGGCCGGCTTCACGGCCGTCTTGAGCCTCCGAGCAATGTTGCGTGATTCAATTTGAACGAAAATCCTTTAAGTCAGGACTTGGCTTAGTCTGTCCAGGAGCCGAACCCGGATAGATACCTACCATTTAACCTATTAAAGGGAATTGACACTGGTATGCCACTCTACTACCATTTCCCGGGCAAATATGTCAGGAACAGGTGCCTATCTAGATTGCATGACAATGTGATCCACTAGGCACTGGAGAGCACACCCGCACTGACCCTGATTGACCCAATTAAGAGGATCGGAGTTGACCTAATTAAGGAACATGATGTGCGAAACCCAATCAACCCATATTGCATTTGAAAAGGCGGTCACCTGACAACCATAGAAAAAAACATGTTGGGTATCTAGCATGAACGGCGATGACATTTCATGACTTGTCTTATTAAAATCATCCTTAGCGTGGGAGATAGAATATGCACTATAACACGCTACGTGCAACATGCTCTATATTACTACTTTCATAACATGTTTTTCGCATTCCTGAACTATGCTATTCGGATTTGAGAGGGACAATTCCATTTTCATCGCTTTTGAAATAAATACATGTATTTTTCACGTGATTAAAGGAATTTCTCAAATCCATCCACTTTGGGGATGAGAACACTAGACGAGCTGTTGCATGAAAGGAAAGTTTCATATGTAGTGTACATACAGATATCTATATAACTAAATGTTTATTACGCACATTGAGCGAGTGAGAGAGAGAGAGAGAGAGAGAGAGAGAGAGAGAGAGAGAGAGAGAGAGAGAGAGAGGGAGAGAAAGCAATCTGACGTTATTGCCACAGAGAAGTACCATGAAAGAAAGGTTCACTCCTCGGAGACCAACAAAACGTGAACGAGCGTTTATTTAGTAACATCGCTGAACATCTATCATCGACCCCTTCATGTTTGGGCCCAATTTCTAATCCGCATGCCTAATCTAATCAAAAGAAGTCCTTTCATCTACCCCTGACTTCGCGGAGGTAGGAGGAGGCCGCAGGGAGACCAGTCCGCTCGACCAGTGGTCAGTGTCGAGGGCGATCGCCGGCCGAGAGGAGTTATCCACACCCACTAGGGACTGATAGACTGTCTGGCCGCTAATAGGTAGCGCCATGTGTGTAAACATCGCGGCTGAGGGGGGTAAATAAAGGAGAACATGCTCCCCTGATCCTACATGCCTACCAGGGTGTGTGCGGAACCCCTGTCGGGTAGATCACTCGAAGTGTGCGGTATGTAGCCAGCAGCTGAAGTGATTAACCGGAGTGTGTATACGTAAGCCGCAGTTATGGCGTGGCTTCATACTTCCTTGTGTAAAGTCACTGCTATCCGTTTGTTTTATTATGACAGTGAACCACGGGTTGTTATTGATATTGCCAAACATTCTACACATGTGATGTAGTACACGTATCTATACACATGGGATGCTACTTTTTATGATCTCTATACATGTAGGTTCTATCTGGTTTTATCCTTAGATCTAAAAGGATCCGTTCCGGTCCCGGAATATCTATAGACTGATGTGTCTATTCAATTGCCTTTACTGATCTAAAATAACTAACAACTTTCGTATCTCAGAGTGTAATGGCTGCTGGTTCAGAATCCGTTAGAGAATTAAGGACTTGTTCTGGCGGATATTACGTTGCCGTCCATTCATCGTCCATTAACATAGCATTACCACAGAGTCGGTAATGGCCAAAAGATCGGCGGCATGTGTACATCTTGTTAACCGAAACTAACCATCGACTGACTGGACATGTCAATTAACGTGCGTCCAGGTTGAATACTATGCGTATCCACACCATATGGCGTCCAAAGAATGTTGATCTGCACCACAGAGACCTGGAAGGAGCGCCATGTAGCTTGATGAACGTGGCAGGGATGGCCACAAAATTCGAAGAGTCAGGGAACTACTGTGTAACAGCTGTGGATGTGCTTGTGGGATTCTTCTTATCATAACGATCTCAACAATATCATGATATTTTTTCCATTTAGCGGCGAAGCCCTTATCATATATGTACCTGGACTACATTAATCCATTGGCATGTGATTATAATACACCGAAGATAACATTTGGAGTATCAAATTGCGTACTATGCGAATGTTTTTTTTTGTATCTCTCTTTCTTGTATTCATCTCCATCATGTCTTATATATTCATCATTTGAATCTCGCTATAGAGGTAACTGATCAATTATGCTTGGCGGCGTCACGTCTTCCGGTCGCACGTGAGTGTCTGTAGGTAACACGTCAGGCTCAGAGCCACCTTACACAGCCACCTTCAGACTCCTGGGACATTATTCCCCGGAAGAAATACATGAATGTGCGAGAGACAGGTCGTCCTCAGAGAAATATAGTCCGGGTCTCTCTTCTTTTCTGCATATTGCGACTGGATGTATCTCATGAATAGGAATGCAAGCCGTCAACCTATAATGTCATTTGCATCATTTCCATCTCGGAGCAGATGGCATCGTGGTAGAGCATCGGCGTTTTGACCCATTCCATGTCATTCCATATTGCCTTAGCCCAAATAAAGGGGAGGAAATATTTTGATATTTGGAAGCAGGCCAACAGGCGTGATCCCACCTATTTATTGAAATTACTCGTGAATTGGTTGGGAACCGAACCGACACGGGAATTAGGGATCGTCGTGGTAAAGAGCTCACTGTGTCACGCTAATGCCAACACACCATGTGTTCAATAGAACAATATAGTGTTTAGTACTCTGCAAATTAAGACACATTAGGAACCGCAATGAGCATGTGCCTTCACTTGACTCTCCAAAGATAGAATCTTTGGCATGGATCACGTCGGAAATGATAATTTGATATTGCCTTGAGTCAATGTGCAGTAGAATACGACAGTCAGTCTTCCAAGAGAATGGACATCGATTTAACACTGACCCTGTAGGTTCCATGTAAGTTGCATGGAATAAGTAGGAGCAAATTATCCTTATTAGGGCTTTCCACGTCAGTGAAGTTCATTAAGACTCTATTGTATGACAATAGAAATTATCTATCCTTGCCTAATAGTAAAACACTTTGGATATAGACGTCTGATAGATGAATTGTCTCATCCATAGACTCTGTGAAAGAGTATATATATATATATATATATATATATATATATATATATATATATATATATATATATACATATTGTGCCGGTAATGCCGTACATATAGGTATAACTAAAGGAATGATAGGTTTTAGTATGCAGATTGTCATACTTGTACACTACCCTCAACATTGGCCCAGGACACCTTATCATCTGGCACACCTCGTTGTCATTACTCAGATCACTCCTACCCACGCAGGTGTTGCGCCAATCAGATGGAAGCAGGGTCCGGAAGTACCCACTTCCGCTTCTTGGCTTCCACTGTCAAGGCCAACAGCCATATTAGGGTTACCATGGCAACCTTGAAATCAAGGCGGCGGCCATGTTGGTTACTCACGACACCAGGGTCTTCTGGCGCCACCACAAAATACTTTCAAAATTAACAGGACCGAGCAATATCGAACTGGTTTGAGTTTGTCCGAGATGGTCTCTGAGGTGGGTGCTCAGGAGATATAGTGATCGATGCTAAGCGCCTTTTACACGCGCCTCTGTGAGCTGTGGTTTCTGTGAGCTTTTAGAGTTTCTAGTATGAACGATCCTTTAATAGATGCGTATCTAACATAGCTGATAATTCACATTGGCATACACTGTGAAGCAAACAAGGTAATTTAAGTGAGCGGTATCAATAAACACTCTGCGAAAGAAAATCGCTAGCTCGTAAATTTATGGTCACATCTAAGCACATGACATTTTCTGTTAGATGCCATCTCTGAGACAAATATATCAGCTTGGTTTACCACTTTCCCATTCACGATTCAATCTTTTAATTAGTCATTGCCTATATCTTCCCACTTCTCTGTCTCAGCTTGATCATGCAGCGAGATGAAAGGAATCGATTTGACACGTTTTCCCAAGTATGGCTAATCCCTGCGATTTCCCTGTGGCAGACAGAGATGATGAGCGGTGTTTGCTCCGCCGCCTACAGCCTCGCATGCTACACGTTATACCACACCCCCCTGTCCATACTTTAAAATCTCTTCTGACGTATCAATAAGTAAGCATGCAATAAGTGGCAGGCAGTCCATCACGATAAGCGGGTATGGAGACTAGGAACAAGTCTATACGGAAGGAGAGATCCTGTGGTGGCTAGTCGTGAAGGCGGGGCACAGTTTTGAAGCACGCCTCTGTGTGCCTTGTGTGTATACAGATGAGAGGTTGTCATAGTCCATCACTGTCTTATTCAATCTATAGAAGCGCTCCATCACAGGCCCAACAAGATCAAGGTGTTATTGCGTTTTCAGTGGGCTATAGCCACTGAAGCCAGCGGCTACTTAACGTAACATTATTATGGCTAGATCACACAGGCGCTATGTCTGGTGTCATACCCAGTTGCTAGAGACAGCGGCATCCTAAGTAGTGCCTTGAAATATTGGCAGGAGTTGTCTCCTTTTCTTATCTGTATGGGTGTTTTTTTTAAAATCACATCTGCAATATGAGCTTGCCTTATTCGTCATTATTGTTTCTTGCGTGCCGGAAGAAAAAGTAATTATATCGAATTTGATTCGTCAGCTTATTGCATGCAATTTCGAGTCTTGTGTTCAGATGTCGTGATTAGAGAAGACATAGAAGGAGAATGTATTGGCTGCTGTCTTGAATCAGTGGGCCGCTAGGAGGTGACCTCAACGTGCAGTCCACCACGTAACAGCCGCGAGCTCGCCGGACAATAACAGGATACTCTCCAGGATCCCGCCTGCCGGATCGGCACCAACTGCTAACAAAAGAGTTGTCCTATTAACCCCTATCCGCCTCGCGACCTTGACTCGTCCCCATTAGGCCTATCACCTACTTCTAATTAATACGGGCAGAAATAGCGAACGAGATTGCTTCCAGCCCTTACATTCCTCTCACCATTCATCTACACGTCCTTCATCAGGTCGCCCTTTCACGAAAAGAAACCTGCCGATGTAGGCCGAATACATTAAGGAACTTAATGATAGTGTCTTTCTTTTTTATATACTAATTAAACATTTTGGATACATTTAGCGGTATACTGCCATGTTTTTCCCTGTCAATGACCCACCATCCATGCAGCTACCGCCAGACCTGGTTCCCCTGTCATCATTGTTCTCATTTCAAATTCAATTACGCTTCGGGGTTCTCGGATGTTGGTTGTTCAATAGAACCCAGTATGGGTGAGATAGGATATAGAGACCCATCCATAAGCTCATGGTGAACCATTCCCACACAGCAAACAGCAAAGGCGTCATTTCAAAAACTTTAACACAAACTATAATCACGAATGAGAATTTGCCTAATTATAAGCCTTTTGAAATTCACAGATTTCACATACTTAACCAATCAAATTTCTCCCTTGCTAGCTGGATCGGGGAGGGATGAGAGTCTTAATGAGAAATTTGAAAAAAAATCCCAGATCGGTGTCCATGATGAGGGGTGTCTTTACCAGGTGGCGGCAGAAGCACTGTCACGGATGCCTTCCGGGAAACCCATCAGGTGGTTGGGTCTCCGGTCAGAGAGACGCTCACTACTATGGCATCTCTTGCCTGTCCGCTCCCTGTCCTCTGTCTGTCCTCTGACGGGCTTCCCCGGGAGGGAAACACCGTGTTTCTCCACTCACGTATAGCGCGTGCCTCACGCTATTCTCGATTAATGACTCGTTCTAATTTCGATCCATTTTGGATCTATCAAAACATATACATGTGTATAACAAAGTCTCTTAAGAAGATATAAATTGGACATTTTAACCATGGAAACACTCAATAGAAGACAAAGTTTGATAAGCCAATGGAAGAGATACATATACATGTTAATGATTAATCGTGTAAGAACAACTTCGGATATGAAGAGAGGGAGAAAGAGAGAGAAAGAGAGAGAGGGGGGAGATACTAAGGCAAACTATAATGTGATAATGAATTATGTCAATTGATCGTGTATATAGTGCTGTGATTGATATATAGATCAGCAACAACAAAATGAAAACAACCAAGTGCACACAAATATAACTAGGGATGTATCAAATCAGTAATATAGAGCAGGGCATGTTCTTTTCATACATATACAAATACATACTAAGTTGTACTTTTAAAATTTGGATCTTACACCAAGACCAGAGATGTATGCTTAACCTATGAGTGAACATACTTCCAAAAAGCAGCAGATTTAGCTAATAACTCGTGTATTATCGAAAACATCGTCTACACTAAAGACATCTAGGAGCTACTCTGGATGTTATTACTATACGTGGAATACTAACAGTCTGTACAGTTGCAAGGATAAGTGATTTAGTAGAGGAATACTAGTAGAGGAATGAAAGTAACAGTTAAACTATGTAGTCTAACTACTTAAGCACCCACCACTGTCTATACTCCTCTTGTCCCCTTTCTCTAGAGCTCTCTGCCACATTCCTAGAAACGAACAACAAATAGTACCGATTATATTATCATTGGAAGGCAGGTAATAACGATAATAACTGCAAACAAAAGGATTTAACGGTTAGCATGCCAGATAATATCACCTGAAATCAAACTTGAAACATGGAATTTTATACAATATCGATTAAATGTATGTATGTACGCGGTAATAACTTTGGCGACGGCTAAATTGACTAGTCTTTTTCCATACGGAATCCAGAGAGATACCTTCGGTCACCTCCTCCAAGGGGTAAAGGGGTGAGGGGGACTATATATAGGGAAAATATGAAACATCTTTAATACAATACTGTTAGAAAACATATCTTGAAGGTAAAATGTCCGCTGTGCATAGCATTGAGGTTTTATAACCTAGATGAAGATAATGAATATATGTAGGTTTTGGAGCAGGACTTGCTAGAGTAGCGTCAGCAATGCATGTTCTTTTCCTTTCTATAGACACGTTTCGGCTATTCATTCAAAAAATCTATTTTTTCATATACATTTTTCGGGAATTAATCACATATTGTCCTTCATGAATACGCACGGTTACGTTAAGAAAAATGAGATTCGTGTTATTCAAAATGCCGCGTCGCTAGCCATCTGACCAAGGCTGTTCACAATGCTTATAGGGAGTCAAAGTGAACCCGCTCCAACCACAGATAGCCGGTCACAAAATAGTATTTCCGGATATAGGCGCACAGTACTTAGACTATGTAGGTTCGAGATTATATGTCTCATTCTCCAATCTTATAGATCCCTATTTTTCATAAACTTAACAACTGTCATCGTAGCTTCGAGACAGAGTTATTCAGAGACGATAGTGGTAAACAACACTTCGAAAGTAACAAACGAGACCAAAAACATAAGTCTAGCCTCAAACCCCCATAGCTTTAGCACCTCGTTCTTACTGGCCACCGGAAACGTTGTTTTGTAGGTGGGTATCTGTGGTTTTAGCGGGTTCACTTTGGCTCCCTATTGCTCTCCACGGGCTGAATTGACTTGGCTGGATGGCACTGCCTCAGTGCTTGTTTAGGACATTCTTAAGGTGATTGCCATATCTTTTCGCAAGGCTATAGAGACCGATTTACCCTGTCTCCCTGTCTATATGGGGACATTTAAGGCGAAATTACAGTTGGCGATAAATAAAATCAACGACAAGCAATTCTTGTCTGCCGCTTGGAGGAAGTATATCTCTGCCAGATTCTTGGCAGGTGCTCACGATAAATCCTTGCGGTGGGTATAATAGATCGCCGTGTGGCAACTATGCAGTGCTCATCCGAACGTTGGCTTGCATAACTTTAAAAGGACACCCGAATCGCTACCGACAATAGAATTGCTTTATTGGTCGTGAAATGAACTTTACCCGGTGAGAAGCATATAAAGAATATCTACGTATTCCATGGGAAAGATCATTGCCTGTTACTTTGAATAACAATGTATTTTGTAATCATAAAGAACTCATGACACTGAAATGAGTTGCTCATTTTTCCCGCTCAGGTAAAAATGGACGCTTAATATAAGATTCTCTGAGTCAGGCCTCAAGCATCCCTCAATGTAGACAACATAATTGGGATAGTTTGGGGCTGTTCCCATCATAGACTTTCCTATGGGTGCGTCTGCCAAACATGCTTCATTAAAAAACAATAGGACACAGTCGGAGACCGTCAGTACTGATAAAACACCAAAGTTCATGCTTTCTTGCACTGGTACGACGGCGTATGGTAGCTTTTTCATCATTGCGTGGGACATGACAGACAAGGGCACAATTCCAAAAGACAATGACTCGATCACGAAACAAGGACGAATTTGGCCTGCCAAGAGATAAGGGTTTACTAAATTACCCAGTCGTGCGCATTGATAAGGGTTGACCCATAAGAGGTAAAATGTATTTCCAGATGTTTGTAATGGACTAGAAAATCAGAAATGGATTTTATATACCAGTCACAAATGTATAGCCTAATCCACATTAAGTAACATGCACTAAAAGAGGAAAGGATCGACCCTTCCTATCTACAGATCGTCGTTGGTCACTGACAAATTAAAGCATTTAGCTTGGGTGCTGGATTTTGTTGAAGCCTTCCCAGCTGAAAGGGAGCGTCGTCGAACGGTCAACCGGGACGCCGCCTAACGACTATTGGCATGCCGAAATCGATACCCGACTTAAAAACCCGCTTCGTGGTACCTGCCTGTCAGAGGAGAAGTAGGGTGGGGGTGGAGATGGAGGGTGGGACTACGAAATCAATGTCTCAGCGTGCCGGGCTGATAGCAGGGTATCAGCACCCCCTGTCATCCCGCCCGGCGCCTCCCCCGCCCAGTTCCCCGGTAATGAACTGCTGGCAGGTTTCTAACCCTTTTTTCTGCCTATAAACTGGGCGATGGTTCGGGATATATTAGGAGTGGGGGATCAGTGATAGAAGGGGACGTTGTTGGCTGCATTATCCTGCCACTATTCTATTGGCTTATGTTCACCGACCGTGACACCATCTAGCGTTTCTATATCCTTGGAGAGCCCCCCGTCTTCCACAGGTTACCCTGTCTATCCCCAGACACTTATCCACGTCCCTTATCGCCTTCCATCATTCCTTGTATCTTCTGCATTTCCTCAACCTCCTCCTGCCTATCTTTACCACCGTATACGTATTAAATTTTTTTGCACTTGTCGGCATTTCACCACTTCTCTGTTACTCTGCCTCTATATATGTAATTGAGGTTTCCTTGGTTCTCAGGCCGCGCCTTCATGTCACACCACTATCTATCTCCTCCTGCCTTCCTCCTTATGTCACCTCGACGACATCTCATCTGCACCTTAATGTTTCCTCAACCTCCCTTTATATGCAGAAACCAAGTCTCCTGGACCTCCCTTATCACCTCAGGACTACTTTTGAGTGAATTCTCAAACATCCGCCTTTCTTACTTGCAGCCCTCTCTCCTATCAATACGCCTATTATTTCCCAGACATCCGATGACCAGTATTACCGAAGGTCTAGTGTCACTCCAACCTCCGCCGCCATCCATTCCTCTCTCCTTTCTTACCCTAGGAATATAATTCTTACTCATTTCCCATTCCTTTCTGTCTAGTAATATAAAGCAGTTTTATCTTGAAAAGTGTCGGGCCTCACCGATGCAGCTACCAAGTTTACATATGATTGATGCGTCATATATTGCGGTCCATTTGTTTTTCGAGCTTGAGGGTGTATACATCAATTATTAGAACCTTCCCGTACAGGAAACCGATCTGTAGCTTCTTCTCCCCCCCCCCCGCCCACAATTTCCCTCTGCTTCTATTTTCTTTTATTTCTTACTTGCTTCATCTAGATTTCCTTAAAGCTGCTATAAGGACTTTGTTTTTCACTGACATATCTCCATTGTTATCACAAAAGACGCTGATGTCATGCTTGCTAATGCACGATCGTCTAAATTACCCTTCGTTTTTCTTCGGATTTTTCAGAGCGAGACAGTTTATCTTTTGTCAGGTTCTAAATCACATATTGATTTTAAAAAATCCATTGATTAAACTATAGTTCTGTCCAGAATGAAATAGTAAGATAAATGGAACATAAGCATACTGTTATCGACATCATTTGCTTGATGGTCATTTATATCTAAATTGAATTTATCAAATTGCGTTTCCTATCATAATATGGAGAATATGAAATGAATGGAGAGGAAGGTATTCAAACTTTAATTACAACGATTTGGTCCCAATCATGCTCGCCCGTTTTCAATCTGATAATAGCTGACTTAATTTAGTTTTTATCAGTAATCATTGCTCTGTTCTGTATAGGAATAGGAATTTATTATTTCGTACCTTGTTTTCGTTTTCTCTGCTATGGCTTTGATATAAGACATATGACTAGGAACGGTTTCGATGAATGATATAAAGAGTGAGACAATCATTGGTTTAGGAGCCATAGAACCATCTCCATCCAGATTAGGGGATATCAACCTATCCCGGTAGGCCTCGACAGTCATTTCCCACGTTGCCGCATGCAGGGTAGGAGTCAAGTCTGAAGGACTTGCTATGAATCTGACTCATTTCCCAAGGAACCGCAAAAGTACGGTCCTAAATAAAGGTTCATCATGCCTGTGATACTTTGCAGACCACTGACAGTAGTAATCTTCTTTCTCCAATGCGACGCGTGAATAATACCTAGAGGTGTCATCTGGCCTTCATGTATCCAATGGAATAGCCGACTTAACTATCAGTAGAACATTCCCTGGTTCCCAGATGTTTCGCCCAGCTATACACATTAATTCTCTCGCTAACCATTATACACTGTTTAATGGGCACAATATTCTGACAAAGACGGGAAGGATATATTTATATCGTCGAACGGAAGACACAAAAAAAGTATTTCTAGGTTTCCCTAACACACAGGAGGAGGCAGCATCAAGGAATGGGATTCCCTGAAGGCTTACAAGGGGCCGTTCCTGAAATGAATCCGCAGAAAATTATCTAGTCAGCCTAAATCAGTTCTCTATCCTCGCTTTAAACAGTTATACGCCTTGTGAGTTAAAGGACCAATAGCTTCAGGTGTAAATCAGGATTATTGGTCTATTTTTTCAGCAGTGAATTTTACATTTGGGAAGCCTCAGACCATATGGATCCCTTTAGAACTTTCCCCGACAGAATCTTAGAACCAGTCCGCAGGACATTTCAGGTGAGCGAGGTCCATCGGGCTTGGGTGAAAGGGCTGGCGGGGGTGAGATGGCGGTGAGATGAGGGGCGCGGGTGAGGGTGGGCAGGGGATGGGGGAAGCATCATGACAACATGTCCGCCTCAACCTCTAATGAACTGCGACGCCAGAACCCCGCCCCACTCCCCTTTACACGGAAGCCATGCGGTGCTCCTTTGGGGAAGGGAACTATTCCCTGCATCACCATCCAGGGGGAGAACCCCACCCCACCACGGCCCCAGGTGGGCCTCTGACACGAGCCACCGAAATATCACTTGTTACAAGAACAAAAATGGTGTCTAACTGTGACAAGAATAAAGGCAAAATAATTCATTGATCAACATGTGGGAAAGCCCGTGACATGCACAAAATTATCAAAGCCATGGTGGTATATCTGCATTACTCCAGGAAAGGTTTTAAAACTGATAATGTATTTTTCTCTTGCGGTAAGGGGTTATGTATAATGACGACAAATAGACATAAAGATGCGTTTTTGATATGCCTTTAAATCCATGCCAAAGCATGACCTGCGCTCGAAATACATACCCATTAAGACCCAGAGGGATCAGAAATCAGAGCAGCTCTCAAATTCTGGACCAGTAGTTTTCACATTCAGGCCCCACTGGGCCTCAGCACCCGAGCATTCTCTTCCTGGGCAGCTCCGAGCAATTCCCCAAGGCCGGCGAGCAATAGGGCAATATTCATGGTGGCTTGGGCGCTCATGTACCCACTGGAGTAGGAGCGCGACAAGAATAAGGGCGGCGACAGAGGTATACAGGCCGTCTTACGAGCAGTCATTCCGGCCTATTGAGCACTCGCTGGAGCAGCTGCTGCAAACTATTCAGGTATGTAAGTTCCTTGGCCGTAACGTACTTGCAGAATAACCCCCAGACTTACGGAATGATGGTATAAGAGCCAGGTCGTATAGGTCCGCAGGCCCTTGACCTCCTCCGAGCCGGACCTTCTTCTCCAGACTCATCTGTAGTCACATCACCACGTGTACAGTGCAACTCGCTGCCGGACACGACTGACCGCCCCTCCTCCCTCCTCCCCCAATACGCACCGTGCCTTCCGCCCGCCCTCGTGTTAGACCAGGCCAATTGACATATTGATCGGCACTGGGTCGTCGATCCATTCCTATAAGGGTTGTATTGATGCTGGTCACATGTTCTGTATTTCGCCGCCATGGTGCAAGCTGCTGACACACTGTCTTAACTCTGGGTGGTTGGGGGAAAGATATCCTTTGGAACTTCCGGTAGCAGTATCGTACCATGTCAGAAACCCGTGTCGTGATGCATTATTCTCATTGATCTATGGTAGTTGTAGCATGGTGTGTAATCGTGAAATAACGACACATGACATTCCTTTTTTATGAATCAACAATGTCAGGTTATACAGGAGAATAGACAACTATTGTGATTTAGTGCTGCAAGTCACGACAAGTTAATTCTATGTGAGGGTGAAATTATAGTAAGTATTTTCAATTATTCATTTGTGTATTGATCCTTTTTTTACATTTATATAATATTTCGTTCTATTGATCGTAAACGCCACCATCGAGTTGGTGCGGATTGGATCCTTAAGAAAGCAAACACCATTCAGGGATCCCGTGATATCAGAGAACATAACTATCCAAACCGATCAGAATCAGGTGAATAAAGGTCAATAGGCGAATCCCTGTAGGGGAATGCCTTTGGAGATCTATGGGAACAACCCTATACCTCAGTCCAAATCTAATCCCTATTAAACGTAGCTTCTCTCTTGCCCGCGGGGTTATAGCTCACAGGACACTAGACCGAGTACTCGTTCACTCCTGGTTGGTGCGTCCCAGCGGCCTTCTCCTCCTACCACTCCTTCTCATATTTGTCGGACCCTGTCAGCCGTTACCTTCTCTGATCCTCCCCCAATTACCTGCCTTTTGTATGCCAGAGCGCATAGTGTGCGGCGCCCCGGGGGAACACCGGCCCCCGACTGACCCTCCACCCCGGCCTGATCCCTCTCCACCCACTCCCCTCATACATCCTTCACTAATGCTCCAGCCGTCCGGGCCGTCATTGGATACTCCCTCCCCACACCATTTGTGTAGGTAATGAGCAACGTCACCTGTCGGTGTCAATCAGTGAATAGACATTATATCTGCGGTAGCTAGTCACGAACTTCCTACAGTTCTACATGTAAGGAGCCGCCTAGTCTATACTATAACAGCTATCCTGGGAGTTATATTAGATTCCTGTCCTCATTGCACTGCAATCGTCTTTATCGCCGGGATATAACTACGCTCCATCCTCCAGTCACCCATACTCGGGGTGCATGCCCCTACATCCATGTCACATCTCGACCACATCCCTCTCAGTCTCACCTTCTCCAGCCAACACGCTGCGGCCTCCCCCTCCCATACCCACCCCTGCTGTTTAAGGGGCCCTGACTCACATGCATCTCGGCCAAATTGGGTCCAGCTCGACAGTCCACTTGAGGCCAAATTAATTTCTGAAAGGGGCGATCCTGTATGGGGTTGGGTATCTGCGGTGGACATGGTTCCCCCACCTGCTGCCGCCTTTCCTTGCCGCCAGGAGCAGCAGGCTGGCATCTGTTATTGGGAGCGGGCTAGTTCCAAGAGTGGGGAGGGGAGGGGGAGATTGAGTAGGGGAGCTTAGATAAAGGATGGTACCCCGATATGAGCATATCTATAGAACACGTGCCCATTTCTTAATGCATATTCGGCAGGTTATCATTGATTGCCCCGTCAGTGTTAGTTTACTTGTAAACTATGCACCTTTTGCATGGTATCCTAGGGCGAGTCATTTCCGCTTACTAATACTATGAAATATAATATAGGAATCGGAGGGTTTCTGAAATTGGTGACCAAATAGCTATGGCGTGTTTTCTAGATTCTAATGGTATGACATTCCTATTGGTATTTTCCCATGAAATAAATTGGAGTCTATATGATATACGACCTTTAGTACTCGACTATTACTTTAGATTTGTAATGCCTTTATTCAAGATATCCATTCTGAACTGTCTATTCTTCAGAGGGTTATTTTATAGCCTACTCACTAGTAATTCAAAAACTGCCAATTTTGAAGGACATGATAACATTGGTGTATAGCATGTGACAAACGGATTCAGAAAGGTGAAACAGACTGGTTTATCTGCCCTGAACATCTATGATCAGGTTCACAAAATGTATATTGACCAATAGGGATTACCATACCGAACCACCAAGATCACAGAGAAGTATTTCTGAAGATGTCTCCTACAAAGACTTCTGTATTTTGGTCTCGGACGGTATCCTAACTGAACTTTAAAAGAAAAACGAGCCATTTAGGTGTTAAGCCAGTAGCATTCTGTTGATGGGACTCCTGTTTAGGTTGCCACACTGAGGAGTTGACACATGCATTCAGACACCTACAAAGGTAAGTGCCGGTTCACTCACCGCAGAAGTTCCCCAGTCCTGACAGGCCCTCACAGTGATGGGACCATAAGGCCCCCCCCTGTGTGCTCGCATGGAGGGCAGTAGCCACCCAGCTCGGTTCCTGAAGCACCAAGGGTGCATTGTACTCACTTGTTATAGATTTTAGAGACCGCCGCCTAAATCCCTTTCTACATTTGGTACTTGGAGGGTAGAGGTCACAGCTGTAGTGAGTGACAACAAGGACCAGTCGAAGTATGTCGATACAATAGTAAAATAGCCTTAATGATATACCTCCAGAAGCGTGGGCGATCTGAGTTTCGTTCCCACCACTGACTTTATGTTTACATTTTCATTCGTGTGAACATTCGAAATAACAATGAAACACGGATAGATAAATATGCGGCGAGCTCTCCAACGTTGAATGATCTAGAATCTTAAATAACACCCTTTTCTGTACCTTGTACAAGGGTTATCGTTTAATAATATTTAAGTCTGTTTGCTGAGACAGCATCGGCTGTCCATAAGGTCATTCAAAAGTGTTGAACAAAGTTGACCCACATCGTCCCTGGATGTCTATGGCAAACAGAAAAGGGTCTACATGTCTAGATTATTCAACGGGCCATGCTTGTTTACCCCTTTCTGCTCCACTCTTTTCTTATCGTATCTTCTGTCGCTGTACGAGGATATACATGCTGATCTCAACAGAAAGGTGTTAGTCATCATTGAACCATATTTCCGAGTTCGCCTATAAGAAAGCATACTGCACCACGTGCAATATATATAACCGTAGTTTATCTAACCGTCATCCCATGATTCGAATGCATGTGTATTTGATTCCAACCCAGGCAGAGCGACGCCGCAAAATGATAACGTCTTACCAGGTTTGCCTAGACAACATAAAGGCAATTGAACCAGAGCCATATTGAAAACAATTTCCCTAGTAGGCAATTTAATCAACATAACACTCCTTGACTCTTGGTAAATCTAGTAAAAAGGTAGTATTAATAACCCATGTTAAAGATAGTTTGAATTTAAAATTCATAAGTCTACATATACTGTGTTCTAGTGAATGTGTCAGCTGTGTGTCTCTATGTTGTGTTAACCTATTTGGTCAGAATGGTTACATGATCTTTCGATCTAAATCAATACCCACGCGATAATCTACAGTTCGTCGTGACAGAACCTCTCGTGGTTTAACAAGAATGGTGAAGTTTGCAACCACCTAGCGAAGGATAATTAAAGAAGGGACAAAGTGGGTTAGGCGAGATTGGGACGATAAAGAGGGAAAAACGACGCTAAAGTAGCTGCTGATGATTTGATTCCGCAGCCCTAGTAACTCCCTTCTACCGGCGTGCTTGCCCGGGGGGTGGGTCACAAGGGGCCAAACTCATTTTCAGATTGTATAGAGTGGCAGTGAGTCAGTAACAAGGGCACTTGTTGGGCATCACCTGCCTCTCCTTCCTGGGCCACCGGTGACATTTAAATGTCTTTAAGAAACCAATCGACACAAAACTCGCTTACTACGTGGCTGTAAAATGGGAAAAAAACATTGTATGGTATGGTTGGTACGTTTTCTGGGCCAGAACTGCTCTTGTAAGAGCCGGCAGATTAGATGTAGATAAACCTTAAGGACAGCTCTTAACCTTAAGGACAGCTGCAGATGGATGGATTTCCACTGAGATCCAACACATCGACGGAGTTCTGTAGCATTTTGTATCCGTCAGTTTACTGACTGCTTTACTGATTGGGAATGATGTTAGGCATTTAATAAGCATCCTCAGCTTAAACCGATGGCATCTCAATATTTGTTATTAGATTATTCTAATGCTGCTTCGAGGATATTGCCTGTCAGTTGGATGAGAAAAAAACTTCTACAATATGCCTCTTGTTTTATACTTCATATCCTCAAAATCTTGGTAAATAGTAACTAATGATGATAATTTGGGTGTTAACACCAAATCTTTGGTACATATTCAGGGAAAACATCCACAGCAACAACTAAAAGCAAAGCGCCTGATAGATTCCGACGGTCACCATTTCCCCTTGGTTGTCATTGACTTGGAACAGGAAAAGCTGAGGAACTGCTGGCCAAGCCTCTGGCCTGATCGATGGCGCGGGTGGCAAATTGCTGGATGGCGGCTCATATAGCCTAGCAAATCCCACTAAACTACGCTTTATGTCACTTAGAACCACTCAATTTATTTCTATCAATGTAGAAATCGAAGAAATCTATTGCTGGATATTATTTGCTCCTTATGAACTACAACGGTAATTCAAGGAACAATACATATCCAAAATATAAATGTTTAGGCTTTCAATGAAGACATATAAACATCTACTGAGCTCCTTGTTTACTACACATCTACCAATATGCAATGAGCAGCTCCGGAGCAGCTGGGTCAACAAAAGCCGCAGATGGAGACTGCATTACCTGCGCCCCTTACGACGATCCACCAGCTCGCCTCACCTCATTAGATACATCCGCAAGGTTTGGCCTGTCTGCCCGACCTGCTCGTCCCAAAGGGCGAGCTGTTCCGAGCTTCTCCTTAGGCGGTCAGATGCCAAGTGGATCCGTCCTGACATGTTTCCTCTGGCTGACAACTTCACCATTGATTACCTCTCACTACACCTTCACCAATCGTATAGCCTCCCAATAACTGTCGCTCGTCAAGTCGGGGAGCTTGCCCCATCTCCCTCTTTCTTGCTATAAGGTATTACATTTGCATGTAGGAAATGGAACTAAAATCTGCAATCTCTGGGAGATATTTGGTTTACGGAATTCCTAGGAGATGTCAATCATAGCTACCAATGATTGGTTTCTTGCGCACGAAGTAGGAATCTTATTGTATATGGAATGGAAAACGTGTCTTCATTATTTCATATGATATATGTTTTGCATTAGTTGCATTAATATAATGAGAAAGACAACGATTTTCTAAGGTTTAAGACAATTCCTAAAATTCATTCAGTATAGACGGATTTCCTGAACCAAATATTAGGCACCTAGTCTCGCATTTAGCAAATCTTTATTCTTCTTCTACGTCTACGGTCTAGCCAACAATAATATCAGTTAGTCCTCCTTTCTTTTAGTTCCCACGAGCACAGACATATCTCCGATGAATTCTGCCTCCGATATGATTAGTAGATACGGATACAGCTCAGGTGAACGTGTTACCTGTATGGTTTAGAAATTGTTAATATTCAATCATAAAGTAGTTTGTTGGGTTTATCTAGATATATGCATGTAATAGTTGCTCTCAGGAGTGATCGGAATGTATAGCTGGGACATGAAGCCAACTGGGGGCAATCTAACCCCTACAGATCTGCCCTTCTGGGGCACTCAGTCGGTCTTTAATGGGCAGGCTTTGATATGGCGAGCAGGCACCGTATTATCACCGCCGGGGTAAGAGGACGGGCACCGCGGGGTTAGAACAGGGTGAGGGGAAAGGGTTGGGTCGGGCCATCAGGGAGTGGCAGTTGACCGGGACGGGAATGCAGCAGTAGGCAGCAGGGCACAGCAGGGAGGAGAGGGAAAGGGTCGGAGTGCAGGTTTGGATATGGGTTAGAGATCTGGGTGGGCGGGGTTAACTGAGCGGTGGTACATGTAAATATAAATATACAGGCATGTATAGAGCCTCTTTGAAATACCGATACCAAGCGACTGGTGAATTATAATTTTAGCTGTAGCTCGAACCGAAGCTTTGAGGCGAAACTCTCTCCTCTAAGACAGACACCCCGTGGGATCCCGATCCGGAATGTTTGTGAAAATACCCTGGTGCCCTCTCCCCTTTTTCAGCTGGCCTTTTTTCGCCACCGCTGTCTGCTGGGTGCAGCCTCAGGATTTGTTGCTGGATGGTGATGGGTTGTTTGCGTCTTTTGGCGTGGGGCGTATATGGTGGGGAGCGTCGTGGCCAGGTTAATTGGCCCCAGAACGGGGTGAAGATGCAGAGGGTCGGCGTGGCGTATGCAACAGGGTGGGCTAAGTGATGGACAAGATGGCAAGGTAAGGATCGAGTCAAGGTAAGGCATGCATTACACTGAGAGGGAATCCCAACAGCAGGGGGCGCTGCTTGCAGTGTGGGAGGATTCCTCGTGTTTATTTGGTGTTCGCTGTTGGTCCAATCTGCTCATTAAATTCCACTACCTCACCTTCCTACATCCTCTGGGTATGTCTCAACATTGACGTGTCTGACTCAGTACATGTTTTGTAATGCCTATTACTCTACACCCATCTCCTCCCGCCTTTCACATCGTTCTACAGGCGCTGACACACACACGCGTGCCAATCTTATACCGGCTGGGGTATTACTACCAGATTGTAAGGTAGGCCTAGCCTCTCCTCCAGGTAACCAACAGGGATTCCTCCTTTGTAACGAGTCTCCAGCTGTGAAACACATTCTGCCCGATGAGGTGAGGGAGGGAATGATCATAAATAACACGGCGGTATATCACCGTAATAACTTTCCACCGTCCCAAAACCAACACATGTCAATCGCAACGTGAGGCGACGGTGGGATATTCATCAGTCAAAGACCACTTACAGCCACCGCCACCAGCAGAATGGAGGTGGCCTGAAATAGGAGATGGGGCTCTTAATCATGGAGGTGTTCTTCTATATTTTCCCCTGCTTTCTTTAAAACGCCATCGTATTCTGATAACTCACAAACGATTTATGATTGGGAAGACGATGCTTTCCAAATGCCTGAATATACGTTTTTTTCTCCTGAATTTTACAATATGACGTGACAGTAAATATATCATGGGTATAAAAATAAGCAATGGTGCAACAGATTTAGATTCAACAACAGTGATGGCCCCACACGGCAGTAAACAGTGGGAGGCAACGTCTGACAAATTACACGGCGGGGTTTCCGCGGCGGAGTCCCGGCACAATGGGCCCGCCCGTGTCGGTCCCAGCACCACTCATCCCCTGCCCGACTATTTACCAGAAGCCTTCAGGTTGGGGAGCCGCTAAAGGTACAGACATGAACCCCCATGTTTCCTTGTGTTGCAGACTACTGGTGTTTTATTACTGTTATTACAATTGGTGTAGTCTGCTACCCTCTGACATTGAAGTGGACCGTATGTTTATCGTCATTTCCTTGATCATTGTTTTACCTTTAGAGATGCAACATCGAGATCAAAATACTTATTCTGTGTTGGGCGATCGAAACTGACAGGACTTTATTTGGATTATATACATTCTTCGTAGAAAGGTACTCCTCTTATTAACATGCATCATACATATATACAATATAGATCGGATTTCATATCTAGGGACCAAGCGTCTATGGTTTGTAAGGTAAGAGGCGATGAGTCAAGGGCCATACTGCAAGGCCTACACAAAATGATATAAGAAACGCATTAATTCATCGTTCTGTATCTGATACAAATGCTTTAAATCATAGTATTAATGTTGGGTTACATTTTTATACAGTAAACCATGCTTATCCGGGTGGAAATTTAAAAAAAAAGAAATTGTATACTCTTGAAACTAAAACAGTTTCAATTGATTGCGTCAAAGAAATTGCAGCCAAGGTGGCTGTCAGTCTGGTCGTCCCGGTGTGCGACCACAGACCCCCGTCTCATCCCTCACTTTAGCTGAAAGTACTAAATTGTTTGCGCTACGGTGGAGGTGGTACATGGAGAGGTAAGAGACCCCGGGCTAGGACGGTTGATGCAGTTCACCAGGCCATAATTCGCCTTGTTTGCCTGTAGGTGAGCAGTTGGAGATTCGCGATGGCCACATAAAGGGGAGTGATTACAGGTGGGGTGATGAGTGAAAGGGAGGGACTAAAAACCCCCAAGCCTCGTACTCTTACCTGACTTCACGATGTTCTGAGCCCCCGGGGCCCTACCTGGATGGTTATCTGGATGCACTTCGGTTCCTATTTGTAATTGTACCCATCCAAGGTGTGGGTTGGCCCTACCTCGGATCACCGCCACTTGTGTTTGTCCAGGGGCGTCACACCTGTAATCGAAGTGTCCATCAAGGCTGGTATTTTTACCTGCTGTGTGATTATCAATGAATGCGACAGGCTTCCCCCACCATGATCTCAGCCTTGCCACTCTGATGTCTCTAGATCATCCATACTTGTCGAGATGTAGTTGTGGGTTAGGAGTTTGACCATTCAACACCTAGTTGAAATATTTTCATACATGGATGTGAATAGCGAGATATGGCGATATGATATATCTTTTGTATAAACTGTTTTATGATAGTGAATGATCCATATCCCCTCATTGGCTACATTCTCTATGCCCCGAAACCTACATCTAAGCGAAATGTGTGTAAATACTCGTAACCATACATCCTTTCCGTTTCATCTTTGTTATGGTGAACAAATTTGCTCACTTTTTTTCAGAGTTGTCTCTACGTTGACTGAGGACGTTTAAATCTGCACAGGTCGTCATGATGTCGTCATGATGACATTTATGACGTAAACTAGGCCAGTCTCTCTCCATGGGAGCCGTGATGGATCATCCGTTCCCTTTGTATCACCTACCTTTTACTATCTTCCGGTTGTCAGGGTCAGACGGCACTTTGTTCACCGATCTCCAATCTTTTTAATTCCATTTTCCATTGGGGGTGGGTATGGGGGTTGGAGGACAAAGCAGTTGTATTCTTAAAGGTACAAAGGATAGTATGTGTCCTTACAGATCCTGCTGTTGTCTTCAGTTACTTCCTTTAGTGGCATACCCACGCAGATATATTGGTGATTTAAGGTTACTTCTGAGGCCATAAAATCGATGCTGATCCTGTAGTAAGCAATGTGGAGGAGGTTAACAAAAAATCAGAAGAAAATATTTTCAAGGACGGATAGCCGATAAAGTCCATCAGCAAAGTGGTGGCAATTTCGTTCTTAATTAACTCAACTGGGGTAATTACTGTATCAGAATTCTGAGGATTAGAAGCGGAGGCCAAAGCATAGTAGTCTCTTCCAATTGGCCACTTCGCATAATGAGGTACGGATGACTCCCTTCCCCACGTTTTTTACGTCCCTTAAGTGCATGGTGTTCTTACCTGCAGGGAAACCCTCTCCTTCTTGTTTTGAAGCAGCACGTGACTAAGAACGCTGGGCGTAACATAGGAACACTCCTAAGCTTTGATAATGCTCAACTAACCCACAGGTAAACATCTTACCTGTACCTTACCCGTTATTTTAACGGGCGTATCGCCCGCCGCCTCACCTGTTCTCACAAAACCTGGACATACGTCACACCTAAGTGTGTTACATCACAAGGCAGGTGAAAGCCTTGGCAAAAGGTGTGCCCCGATCCCACGTTCTCCTTACCACCTGGACCCTTGAACCCTGGAGATCATGAATATTCTCCGGTTCATCTCTACTTCACATTTACATATTCACATATATGCATATCTGATAGAATAAAACTGACAACTTCTACACCGTCATTGACAGTCGTCAGGAAAATCCAGGCAGGTCTTCAGGTCCTTAAGTATCCAGTTTTGTTTGGTTCCCAGCCCCTTTACAGGGTGTAGACACAACACAACTCTGCCTTGTCAGCGAGCCAGTGTTATTGTTAAGCTGACCACACGCCTCAAAGCCCACTTGTGTTGACATCTGGATCAGTGAAGTATTATGGCGTTTTGTGACATAAAATGGCAGGTCCCAGTGGCTTATACTTGTAGTGAAGGGGGTTATATGATGGCGCCAACAGCAAGCATACGATATGCCTCAGCTTGGATTGGGTCTGTGTGTGCTTGCTTTTTCCCATTACCAATTAGAGCCTTGACCGGTAGCACTCTCTCAGCATTTTTCTCCTTCACCTCACCATAATTACCTTCGGTCCGTGACTCAATACGATGCATAACTGATACCTCGGCCTTACCATTACAGTCTCCGTCCCCCATTCTGTGTAATATACATAAATATAATCTCTGAGCCAGGACGTCCTTAGCCAGCAGGCATATCTTAAACTTATCAGAAAACTATCCCCAGCTGTATTCATGCCTGCCAGCGGGATGCCATGTGCCCTGTAAAATGAACAATTTGTATGACAAGATATTTTTAACGATGAACCTATTTCTATGTCGGCTAATAGTGCCTCGCCGCAGGCACTGGGGGTGCCAATGACCGATTACCGTGAAACTATCATGTTGTCAAAGTTTTTTTAAATTTTCAAAGTTAACTCTGACAATAGCTAGAATTGCATCATTGCAGTTGTGACAGTTCTTTACATTACCATATGAGGCGATTTTGGTAATTAAGATTGTATCCTTGGAAAGTTTTCCATGGGTTGTGCGAAGGCAGACAGGGAGGCTGTGTACTGGTAAACGAGGTGTAACTAATTACTCCTACAAGTAGCAATGTCACACTCGTGCCCGGAGGAGGCTGCAAATTTGCTGATAGACACCCTAATGACTCAGGTCCACAAAAAGGGAACGTATAGGCAGGAAGGAAAGGAAAGGAAATAACACAATTGACGTAAGTGTTCAAGTAAAGGCAAAAAATACGACACTGTAGTGAGTAAACTGGTAGAGGAACCCATAGGGTATACTCTATTGTGACGCATCGTTTTTTCCCCAATAGGAGAGAGCTTTATGTTCATTATTCTTCCTCGGAGAAACGTGTGAATCCAGGTATCCATGAACTTTCATTTCTCTATAGTGTCATAGAGGGAACCTTTTCTCTCCTATCTTTTCGATAGTTATCGATGCCTTGAGTAATTTTAAGTTAGCTGTGATATAGACTTCTCATAGTCTTACTACGCTACATGGATACTCTTTTCGATGTGGTTCTGTTATTTGGCCAGAGCAGTCAGCATTCCATGTGTGACCGGGGCATGAATAACATGGTGTAACATCCATTACACAGTTTGTTCTATGCTACTTATCTGTCTCATTAATTAACTTTAAACTTTTTGGAATGACGTTGAAATCAGTTCTACACCAATTGAGTTATTAATGCCAGTAACGATTTGAGCTCCCATTATCCTCGGTAGACTTGGGACAGTCCCTCAACTGTCAAAATAGTGGTTTTCTATGCCTTACTGACTTCAATCGCTAGTATACAGATCGCTTGGTGTTTTGGCCTTATTATATAGCAATGAAATTTCCTGTTCTGTGAGTCCTGCAGCAATAGGTATAGATGAAACCTTTGAGAAAGTGAACCTAAAATGAAGATAAAGGCTCACTGGATTATCTGTATCAAGCTCCTCTTCTACCTGCCATCAAAGACGATGACCAGAGAACTTTGTGAATTCCTTTAGAGGTATGACCATACTGCCATTATAAGTACTATCCATTTTCAGCAAATTAAATTCACGTTTCAGAAAGTACATTTTTAGACAATTGAAGTTCCATCTCGCAATATGTGTCCATGTATAATACAAATTCCTACTCGAAGAATAAATGTTCTGTTAATATTCCATCAGTAAACTGATTCTTGTCGATAACCATAATTAAGCACATACTTATGCGCGGTATCATGTAATTGTGTTACACTCAATACGGTAATGCGATAGCTAGCAGTAATGGTCATATTGTTTGGACAGGCTCTACCCTCCCTCTGGCGGTAGTTGATGCAAACATAATCAACTGTGGTGAGAAAAACGAGATCAATAGCGTTATGTGATAGAAGGGACACGGTAGGCGTAATATATGACCTCCTCGAACATATCTATAGCCAGGCTGTCTCGGGTTAACAGAGGTAAGACGAAGAAGGCCAGGTTTATGTATACATGCAGTAGAAAATGTAAACCGCGAGATGGTTGATCATTAATGCACCTCTTGTAAAGAGAAGAAAAGCCTTCATATTTACCCCTTTTCTGTATTTGAAGAGTTCAACATGACCAAAGCTTATCCGTTTCGATTTCATAGGTGGTCTCTATGGCGGGCTAGTTGGCTTAGTGTGCTTATCATTATGATTTTTTTTTTCAAATGCTTCCAAAGATCAGCTTACTACAACAGTCACAGTCTTTCGTATTTTACGTGGAAGTCATACCAAAGTTGACTTGACACAAATAATGGTATGTGTATGTATACGGTTAGTCAGCGACCTAACTGCATTGTCACTGGACTGGTCGCCTACAACAGATAAGGTGGGAACTCATACACCACTGTGAGGGGCGATGGTAAAGCTTAGCTTACACCTCACCAATCATGACCAGGCGCGGTTCTGTGTCCCGGAACTGACCCCCTCTTGTATCATACTCACATGTCACTTATTTCAAGTGTGTCTGACACCTGGATCACACATAATACTTTCTTACACGCAGTCTACTAACGTTATCTTTTCTAACTTTTGTATCAGCAAATCGTAGGTTGATTCTCAATGATGCCTCATTCATTCAGGTATAAGACATCAATACCATTCGGATTATGCCAGATCATTTCATCGGATCTTCTTCATTGTGTTGGATATTTAGAAGGAAACTCACGAGATGAAAATGAATTGGTCCATACCCCACCGAATTATACCGCAGAGTAATTCACGGAGCGAAGCTGAGTGAATTATGTAGCGGACAAATGAGGTGGAGTGCAGACCAAGTTATTTTCATCGAGAGGGTTTCTGATTTTACCTTACCTCGTATAACATAATTAATGAATAAAATAAAACAACCAATGGGTATACTACCTTCACGGCTATAATTGGGTGCTACCTGGAGGAATATGAAGCCACCATAACTTGAATTCTAAAATGATTGAAAAATTCTCTTTTTGGTGAATGAATTAATTTCAACATTGCAGTATAAATGACAAGTTCTGTTTGAACAAACATATATGCATTTAGGGCTACCACACCTTTAAAGGGCTATTATAGTGTTATCAGAACGTTACTGAAGACATGTCTCATTATAGAGGCCCGACGAGCCTTTTGCCGTCAAAGAAATACCTTTTGCTATCAAAAGACTATTCTGATCTGTGAACACTTATCTAGATAGATAGATAAAGAAGTCCTATAGAAAGTACATACCATCTGTGCCCAATGGGAAAAGAGAGTGTTCTTTCTGCTAACTCCATTGAACTTCCTGCGGTAAACATCACACCAACAGAACCAGCCAATTACCATTCACTTAACTGAGGCATTTCACGTTAAAACATCTCCTTTTATTGCAGTTCCTTCTTGACAGGATAAGGCATTGGTTTGGTTTGTGAACCAATGCCATTTATTAAAATAGAATCCTATTCACTCTATCCTTATATAAAAGAAATTCTACTATTGCAGGACAATTATATCTGCAAGGTCTTTCAAACAGATAACGTATTGGCTAAGGCAAGCAATCTGATTTCCTATGATTCCTATATGTTTTCTGGAATGGATTATGAATAAGTTAGATTGGAGGGTTGTTTTTAGTTTTATAGGTTATAATGCATATACATGACCCCTAAGTATAAATGGGAAGAATAGTTCGAAAGTAGCTATAGCTAATCGCAGTGGACGGGAGCAAGCTAACTACCAGGGTTAACCTCCAGGTATGGTATTTATATCTAAGTCCATATCTAAAGTATGGCAAGTCAAATAATGGTCTCTCAATGTGTAACATGGCACATGCTGATCTGGGCGTCAACCTCTACGACCACGGACCCCTCTATAGAGGCAACTGTCTACTCATTGTGTCGTGTGTTCGTTAACCACAACTGAAATCTGCTAAGTGCACTAACAACGACAAAGTCTGGCTGCAAGCCAGATATGCATGTAAACTGAGTGACTGTAGCTTTAAACTTGTGGGTTTTCTTATACTCAATAGAAAATATTCACATAGGTATAGTTATGGGCACTAAGATAATACTTTGTACAATATCTATAGTTGAATATGCGGACATAATTCAATGCTGCATGCCCAGGGATTTAAGATCGAAATTGCAAATTATGCTAAAAAAAGGCTCTAGGAGTTGAAGTAGGGAATGTGAATGCACAGGATCTACACAGGGATGAAATTTATGCTGGTTGTAAAATAAGACCCTCGAATGAGCGTAGATTATATTATTTGATAATTTATATGAAGGGGATGAGCTATGATACTGACGACCTCAACATTGCGGACTACAATATAACACAGAATGAAGGAAAAATTGTTTTTAAAGTGAAAACATTGAGAACGGAAAGATAATTGCATTCTCCGTTTTATTAGGGCAATAAATATTGGAGTAAGTTACCTCTAGATGTACAAACAAGTAAAATGGAAAATTTTGAAATGAAGATTAGGGAATAACACATACATTGGTAACGTATGATGAAAAGCTATAATCTAGTATTAATGGACCTGTTTTTTTATATATCACCCTTACAGATCTGAAATGGAAAAGGTTAATACCCTGGATGTCATGTCTCTCTGTCTTTTGTCTTGTGCTCTGTTAACTGTATAATATGACTCGTCCCTGTCAAATCGTCCTGTATGTCTGTGATGTAAGCTTTTCTCTGACATAACATGGAAGATCGTCTACCTTAGGACGAATGTTATAATCGTAAAACTTTAGAATTTAAAAAAAACAACCAGATAAAACTGGACCTTGAAGATCACCGACGAAATCAAAGCGTTTACATTCTTTCGGCCTGTGAGGGAAAATAGCATCTGGTCAAAGGTAAATCAATGTCATAATTAATACCATTACGGATAGTTTCATAGAGTGAAATAAAAAGCCTCAAATATCTCCTTCGTGGATATTAATATCACCTTCTGGTATGTGCCTCGGACAAAACTTTAAAGGAAATCTTTAAGGTTCATGATACATTCTATTACATCTTACTCTACATCTTGTGTATATAACATCCCCAGTTCAGATATGAATCCTTAAAATCCCATATCAGAATGACTACCTAATGGTTCTTTCGCTGCTTCCACAACATTGCTTCCAGCTCTCTGTTGTAACTTTCATCGCTTCCTATCAGTTCAGGGCTCAATCATGAGATTACTGATGAGAGGAAATAGTGACATCTAGAGCGAACATTGGAAGTAAAGTTCTACATATAAATAACACGCCTCCCTCTTCATCAAACAGGTAAGTCGAACATCTGGATCCATTAGGAAACGAAATAGTTAATCAGCATGCACGGGAGACTATAGTAATCATTTTACTTGAGAACGTTTCTGCCTGAAAAAGAATATGATAGATTTGTCCCTCAGGCTGCAAACTGTCGTGCAATGAATACCTTTAGCTTCATCTGACTTCATCTAAAACATTTCAGAATAACAACCAGGGTGTTATGAGAGTTAGAGCCAACCTGACATGAATCGGCGTTACACCTCCCTCCTAGATGTAACTATTTTTCTCTTTCTAAATCTCTCCTTGAATCCCCTCATCCCAGATGGAGTGATACAGGCTGGGTAAGAATTACCAGTGGGAGACAAGATATTTGTCTGGTTTGGAAAGGCATGTCACTGAAAAAATAGTGAACCCAACTTACAAAAAAGTATGTGCCTTCAAGGGAAATGATGGACTCTATGTGTTCACACCCTCGTTGCGTTGATGTCTAACGCACCCTCAGATGTAAGTGGAAAAAAGAGATTTGCTCCAGAACACTAAACGCTTACAGGTTCTCACCGTCTTGTAGTGATAGACAGAAAACCTGTGGGAGACACCTGCATGTGCAGGTTCTTAAAAGGCATACGGAACCTGAAGTCAACTGCAGAGAAAGAAATCCAAGCCGAACGTTGTTTTGGATTACATGAAGGGCTAGCGACCCTTGGGGAAATCTGGATAGTCTTACCAGAAGGTTGTTTGTTTTACTTTTGTTGGCCCCAAGCCAGAGCCCCCCGATACAACCTTTTTACACACAGATGTCAGCAGAGACAATGCTCGTCGGAAACAGATAGTTCTGAGGTGCATTTGCAGCTTTATTTCAAACATCAAGAAAATACCAATTATTTCTGGATTGTCTCATAATGAATGATTTGTATCTAATACACGTAGAAACTACGACTCTACCCAGTGCCTTTCTGGAACTATAAGATTTGTAGGTTATTCTGCGAAACTTAGCCGAGGTTTGGGCTAGATGGTGGACTGATTGATTCGATGGCCAGTTGTTGTGAGACAGACTGAAGGTTAATTGGACAGGCTCAGGCGTTGGCAGAAAAAAGGTAATTTTAGTTGTTAACATATCAAAAAAGGTCGATTTGTTGGTTGTCCTTATTCCATTCTGAAGCAAATAAGAGGCAAATCAGAGGCCTCGTAACAATAGTCAAATAGAATGATTTATACATTAAGCAAATATATGTTAGGGGACGTCTGAGTGTTCCCCATTTAGTTCGGACCACCGTACATGTTCATACGGTGCAGCAACATACACTGATGCAATTTGATCTTGACGTTGCAGTCCCTTTAATGTTTTTTTATATAGGACCCCTGGACCCCTACCGTCATAATACCAATGAGGAGAATGGGTGGAGCCCTTGTTGGAATCCTGGTGGGGGTCCGTGTAGGAGGAGGCCCAGATTCAAGCGTGTGAACAGAACGCGGGCGTAGCCAAATTAAATAGGAGGACTCGTCAGCCAACAGTCCGTGTTCAGCCATACCTGGCTTGTTGACTTTGGACTGGCCCACAGATGATGTGGTGGTCACTGACAGAGAGGTTCGGGCTTAATCTCAATCACCCTGCAGCTAATGTCTCTCGTCCATACTAAGAGGAGAGACCAATACGTCACTTATGGTCCGTACTGACTCTTGTTCAATTCGTCCATGAAAGTAGAATGGTATTTCCAATGGCACATATCCAGTGAGATTTAGTATGTATCCCCTATATGGTCTATGTAATGCGGTACTAGGGTTTATAGTTTGCGGACATGACTCATTAATGTGTCTTGACAAATTACCATCAAACGTCTATGTTTTTATCCTTCTCAATAATTCAAAATGATGTAATTTTGGAATTTATGAAAACGCAAGACTGACGCATGCGCATATACATTGGTGGATATGTTCCTCTTCACACTGTAGGATGAGGTCTACCTTGTTCCACTAATGACTTGAAGCCTGTCGCTCATCAACAAGGGTCGGTTGTTACATGAGGTCCCTGCCTGAATAAATAAAACAATCGGACCCGATGCCAGCTTTCGCAACATGACTTTATACACAAGCTAAAAGCATCATCCTCCCATAACGAGGCACAGTCACTCCACCCGCTGGTTTATATTGACCTTGGCTGTTTTACTGATTGGAACAATTGCGATGGCGTACAGCTCTGATAGGCTCCAAACAACTACATGATGGTCTCCTCAGTGCTCAGCAGAGAAACATTCCGGGGCAGTGATTCGGGCACCTGGGCCTGGTTAAATCGTGCGCCTGCGCAACTAGGGGTGCCGTACCAGGGCCCACGGGGTCAACCACAACATCCCCCATGACCGGCCGGATCACACATAAAGTCACACCTGGTTAGGGTGACCACTTTTACCCCGGCATTCACAAATAGCATTCTAACGACCTTGGACCTCGCTCTCGATGGACCGTGAATTCAGGCGAATGTCATCCATTTAGATGGATCTGTTCTACTTAGCAGTCCAGAAGTTTCATTTACACCTTTACTTTAGTTTAAATGAAATGAGCTGTGTTTCTACATTACTCATTCCATCTCTGTATTTCTGAATTATACAAACTGTATATCGTCAATTTAGTTATACTTTTCCGAATTTCTCGAAAAGTACACACTTCAATGCAGATTGCTCGTCTCATTTCTCTATATTTTGCGTAAGCATATATTGAGATTTTGGACACGTTTCTACAGGAATAGTTATATATATTTTTGCGTTACGTATCTGATTATTAGCACAGGGATCCCTTAATTTACCCTGTATATAGATCCTGTATTTGCATTTACCCGCAAGGAAGGCCTAATGTATAAAAGAAGGAATGTAAGATCAACAAGTACTAAATCGCAATTCTTAACATTGCCTCGGCTACAGGCAAGTCTGGACTGGGTCTAGATAAATGTATCAGATAACGGAGGTGGATGGTGTAAGCACCCGTCTCCAGATACTCAGTTGACTGACATATCGCACCCGAGGCTCTTACTCGGCTGCAGCATAGATCTCAGCTCGGATTTCTATACGTAAGGTATGTTTCTGTGCATGTACACATTATGTATAAAATTATATGCATGTATAGTATCCGTAAATGCAAGTATACGTACGTACGTTATGATCTTGCATACTTAACTACAAATACATGTTTCGTAAATTTGAATATATAGATGCACAGGTCTGTTCATAAATACAAGTTAACTTATATATTCTATGCGTATGCATATGTAGCTGTCTATGCATACATAAACCCTTAGACCTAGGATTTAGACTTAAGTGCATGAATTTAAGTAGACTACAAGGCGATCTGATCAACATCGATATCGTTGTGTGGGCCTATATGGGTGGGTCCGCAGGTGAAGATTGATGGGAGGTCCTGAGGAGGGGCGGTCAGGGTGCCCTTCCCCTATCTATGATTTCCGGTTTGTTTGACCCTCCCCTTTACACGACAGACTAATGTCTTATTGGGTATTGAGTCCGCCCCACTTCTATCACGATCCTAGACCCACTCATAAATGTACATACACAGGTATGTATGGATCTAGACTGTCATGAATCCTACTTCTACCCGTACCCACACTTCAACATCCTCGCTAGTGTATATAACTTGTCAGAGGAAGGCTACATATTTCAAAACATGTTATGATACTTAATGAACGTTCAAAACCAAAGGTTGAGCAAGTCTAGTGTATAAGTATTGCGAACCTATGATTTATGAATGGTCATATTTCATTACTATCACTTTTCCGAGGCTACAGTGTTACTCCTAAATATAAAAAGGAAATAATGACTAATTCAAAAGTCCAATGCAGTACGTTCATTTATCACATTAGGCATTGAAGCGGGGAACGTCAAATGACGCACTCTTCATCGGGGAAGGAGAGGTATTAGCAACTCCACAACTAGCCCTAATGAGTCTTGTCAGCGACAAATTCTGCATGATGCGGGGTGCAGATAGCGCTGTGTGGCCCGGACCGCGGGGCATACCTGTGTGCCGGCTGCCACCAACGAGGCTCTTATCTACATGGCCTGGAGGGGTGAGAGCAGAGAAGGCCCTTCATCACCACACCCCGTTCACAGCGCTCCCTTCTCCGTGGTGACGCCAGGGAGGAGTACCAGGAGGGGGCAATAAATCTTCACGTCTTGGGGTAAGGGTGTTCTGTCTGGTACCACTGTTGATTTGTTTTCTAAATACGCGGGTCGTGAATGATGTGTAAATGAGGAGAGAGAACGGACAGGTATCATGAAGTAGGTCTTGAAACGCGTCGACTCGTGTTGATATAGACTTGTGGCTTCCGTTCTAACTGCGCGCACCTATCTACCGTACGTGCCTACCAGAAGCCACATCGCGTTGCTATCACCGGTACTTTACAGTAAGTTAAAGGCAGTTATAATCGAGTGAAATTCTTATTCTCTAGATCTTATGACGCATCATATAACACAATCAGAACTAAGCTGTGCTTATCCGCCAAGGATATACAAGAAGTAGCAATACTTCAATTCAGGTTGAAACTCACACTATGGAGATGAAGTTTAACAACATAAACATGCACACATATATCGCCAAAATCATTCTCTGCTTTCTGTTCTAAAAGTAACACACTTTTGAGGTATAGAGCTCTCCATCAATGTGCTGCAACAGGGCTTCTTAACTATTGTATGATTGACAAGACTCATGGATATAGGAACAAATATGAATGTGCTTAATGATATCAGAGGAACATTCTGAAAACACAAGGTTTATGTTCCAGGTTCTCCCGTATCATTGAGGTGGCTAAGAATTTAATTAGCTCGTATAAGCTACACACCCCAGTACTCGAAATTGGTGGTAAACGTACTATTTAGTTGATTAATATTCTAAACAAATTCATAATTATCCATTAGCAAGCTGTATACCCGTACTGCGATAGTTTAGATCTCTACATATTTTGCCGAAGTATTTTGCTGACGAGTACAAACCGTTACGACATATACCTTTATTTTGTATCGTCTAAATGAAGTATATAGTCAAGTGCTCCATCTTCGGCAGAATGATGTGAACCAGGAGTTTTATCAAGGTTAGAAAAAAGAATTTAGGCTCGTGGCTCAGCAACGGAATCATCTCATGCCTAGCTGTTTTTGGTGCAATGTGAGAGAATGAACTGCACGCTTAAAGCAGTTCTTTCGATCTAGGCTTATGGTCGTTTTAGCGTCATCTGCATTGGACACGTTAAAACATATACCCTTCCAGGAGATGGAGAATGTGTAGAACGGTAAAAACAAATGACCATTTCCACAACCGGCGATTTACCACGCGGACATTCAGCACTCCTTGCCTATTGTCTGAGAGAATAAAAGCACCTATTGTCCGTCAGGCGTCGCTAGAAGTACTTCGTGTGGAGGGTCTCATATTTAGACTGTCCGGCTGTCGGGGGAGCTGTGGGAGGGTGATTGGTGATGGGGGCGGGGGCGTACCCCATCGTCTGTGCTTTGTCTCACGCCACGCGACGAGGGAAGTGGACAGTCTGAGCATGCGTAAAAAAAGAGAGGGCAGCGTCCGCTGTTGTCCACTTGAGATGACTGCCGAACCACGCCGACTCGCCGCGACTCACGCCGAATGAGGCTACCGCCCACCATCAACGCCATCTATCCGACGCCACCGCCGCCTGACACATGCCATAAGGGCAGGCGTGCCTGTCCACAACCGGAAGTACTCGTCCGCACAAGATGGCGGCCTCCGGCCTCCGAATAGCGGTCATTTTCCGTGTGGGCATCGTCGGAAAGAAGGACAATAGGAAATGATAAAGTACACAATTAAGAAAAGTCGCCCGTCCACACACTACTCGCAGACTGTCTAAGCCTGTAAATGAACGAGGAGACAGAACGCCACCGTTACGGGGGCGGTATGCTTGTCGCGTGTCGAATCTGCAAGGATGTGTGGTGCCAGAGAATACAGTTGAATTCAATGAGCAGTGAGCCTTTGGTTTGGGAGAAGCTAGAACTTGTGATCTGTGAGAGCGAGGTGACAGGGTCAACAGCAGCAACATAGAGAGCCATATGGCGATACGGTGACAATGAGCCATCGGTCCAGACTAATGCTCTTATCGTTATTTCCATCCGATGAAAATGGTCAAACTCTGCACATTTTATATTATCATCAACTGTTATCATTTTCTTAGTAAAAGTAGAAAAGAGACTTAAATACCCTTTGTCTTTTTAAACGAGCTAGAAATAGGAATGTATAGAAAGTCAAGTGAGACAATAAAGAAAGAGAGACATGGGGAGAGGCAGGGAGCGTAAAACAGGCGGGGACGGAGCAGTGATCTATGGGAACGCGTGTGATTAACGCTCGGCCATTAGTCAGACTTGTACTGATCTTTTGTCTACGCATTGGAGACCACCCTGTCGTCATTCATGGGTGCAGCAACTCCCCTTAGGCCTAAAACCTGGAAAAAAGGCGTTGAAAATGACAATGGACAGACACGGAGCCATTATATAATTGATGTAAAAAATCAAGAAGATCCTCTGTTTGCCTGGAACATACACGAACGTAGTTGCTTTTAATCTTATGTCTGGGGCATAAAACAATCGCTTTGAAAAGTTATGCATTGCTTCCGACGTAGTCCAATCACAGTGCATTTTTCGTTATTTCTCATTATTTAGATAAAAGTATCACCTCAAGTGGCCTGAGTTTTCCAGATATAGTATAATGTGTGAGTAATATGGGGATAATTACAGAGTGAACTTTGAAATCAAAGATTCAAGTAAAGCTATCAATGGCGTTAGGTGATGATTAACGAGAGTGATATCAAGACCATTTATATAGGCCTACCTATCTTAACATTCAGAATTATATATCATAATCAATGACATCATTATCAAGAAGATACAAGGGGTATAAATAATGAAACAGTAGATTGACAAGCTATGCTATGGGAAATTAGAAAACTTTACAAATATAGACGCTTTAATACATAAGACGAAGATACCTGATACACTTCTTAACGCACGTCCCACAAGTGATCGCTGTGAGGGCGAAAAGAGGATTCAGTCTCATTTCCGGAAGAGGTACCCGGCGAATTGACCATAATCATCTTGGAACTCATTCTGGATTTCCTCAGGGATCTACGCGGATCCCGAACTTAATTTATATTTAGATCCGTAGTTATCTTTGCTCTGCATAACGCGGTGTGTGGGTGAGGGTGGGGAGTACCGGTTGGGGGTTATTGCAAATCTCTCGGGATTTCCTATGGGTCATAACGATTACTACCTCTTACCGCTACCACGAGAGGGAGGCACTGCACAGATGGAGACCTCACTGTGTAAACAAAGAAACTTCCGAACTCGCTATCTTCACTTCTTCCTTTACACCATGCGCAGGTCGAAATGAATGATTTGCGATGGGAAACATGGGATATATAGAATATTATATGTATCAGGGGATAGGGCGTCGTCTTGCACTGGTATCAGCTAGGGTTTTGTAGAGTTCCTACTCACGGGATATTAATAGAGCAGCTGGAATTAGATCCAACAGTTCACGGTCTCTGTGGTGTTCTGTTTGTACATTACGAATACAAGTCTGGTCAATACATTTTAAACTTTCCACGTGGCATACACAGGCTACCTCTCGGTTCTTGCCCATACATTACACCAATGTCCTTTAGACCTCTATGTTACACGTTTCCATGCATAATCAGGTTGAAGATGAGCCACAAAAACAGTCAAGCTGATTATAGTTTATACAATTTATTTGTGATTGTTGGACATAGAGATGGGGTTGGGGGGGGGGGGGGCAAGAGTTCGTTATCAATTGCGACGTTTCTTCTAGGTTTATTAGATTCTTCATGCGATTCCATATAGTGCATTTAAAGGAGGTACACCTGCAGATATATTAACTGAATTCTTACCAGTCATATCCGGAGAAATATTTATAGATATGTACAATAAGTGATTTACTCCCAGACCGCTGCATACCATGTATATATACGTGCATAGCGACAAGAGATAGTAAATTGTTTCTGGGGTCTTCTAGCTTTTAATTTGCACGGCTTTGTGAGCTCTGTCTATTTTTATAATGGACATAAGTGTGTGGCAAACCCGGCTTTGACAGACCCCCTACCTGTTCTCTAAAGTCTTTAAAATCTGAATTGGTTTAATATGGAAGGGCCGGCTGTCAAGGAGGTATTTGATATCTCCCGTGGTGCGTGCACGCATCTCTTTCTTTCTCTCTCTCTTAATGCCTTTCACGGGGAAATATGTCGACCATTGGTAATTACTGTCGTCATAGCTTTACCCGAGGGAAAGACGCCTAAAATATACCGTGAATAGATGTTTTGGGTTGCTAATAGCAGGTCCCTAAAAGGTCTGCAGAACTATGAATATCCTATTGTAACGTACATATTTCGTGTTTAATGTCGTGTTTATATTGCGCTTCATCTAGATGAAGTTTGGAGAAATTAGTGTTTAAGGGGAAACATCTCTGTCCTTTTTTGCATGACTGTTAGAATGTGTTATCTACAATGTGGGAATCGTAGATAGTGAAGCGTTTGTATGGAGTTAAACATGAATAAAACAGTGAGTGAATTGTGAGCATTTAGCATATCAGTAGAGACCTGCAAAATACTACCTTCTCTAGAAACATACTCCATACTTATCTATCTGGCATTTGAATATATATATATATATATATATATACCTGAGGTTACGGACACCACACTCTCACCTGTTACCCCCAGGTAACCACCACCTAGTGGTCACAGGTGAGAAAATGGAGGGTGGCCCACTGCTTCTTTTATTGAAACTTGCCCAGGTGCCTCCTACAAAAATACTCAACGCGGCTGACAAAGGGAGTTGGGGATGAGAGCGGGCGGCGCCGGATGATTCGTGGAGAGTATTATAATAGGCATTGCTGCGCCCCGTTCAGTTACACTACTGTCCAATGAGCCCCTTTCACATTGGCGCTGCTCTTCCATCAGTCTGACGCAAGAGACGTCCATAAACTAATGGATATTACGACATATATGTGGCAAGCAAGGCAGTCCTGTAAGTGGCTTGTAATTGACCCTATTGTCACTTTCATGTAGTCCCTGTAGAAATCACAAAAGTGTATTGCCACCTCCATGCAACCTAAATAGCAGCAATGAGGCCGAGTGCATTCAGACAACTAATCTTTTATAAAGTAGATAACGTTTTAATTTATCGGGTCAAAATGGCCGGGGCCTGTTTTTACATTCCCAGTTGGAGTTAACGTCTGGTTCCCTCTTAAACGAACAATAAGGGTTAAGAAACAGATGTACTGTTGGCGTATTACATGACGATAGGCCACAGAGGTAAAGGCGCATGTATTAGAGTGAGGATACAATAAGATGAATGGTCTTCTTTGATCTAGATAATTTAAAGTTGGAGTCAGAAAATTGATTCTTACAAACTAGAAGGTTTTACATGAATATACGTATTGCTATCGTGCATTGTGAAAACCCCCTCAATGATATTGGTTTTATTTTCTAATTCAATCAACAATTCTTTTTTCAAGCTAGGATATCTTTTTTTCAAAGCATTTAAAATTGGTGGGAGTATTATCCGACACTTCCAAATAAATCCTTTGCCTTAAGAGTAACTTGTGATAGTAAATTTGTAAACTTGCATCATATCCTTTGCTACACAAGTAGACACGACTATTATTTTTCTTGGCAATGGGATCCGATGAAAAGTGGAAATGAAGCCAATTGTGTTTTTGGGGTAAACACAAGAAACAAAGAAGTAATGAAGCCATTTAAATTTTGGTAGGTATGCAGTAGAGCTTGGGTGAATGAAGCCATTTGGGTATTTGAGTACACATAAGATAAGTAAGAATAATATCATTACGGGTTTTGATAGGTAGACATGATATGTTGAATAAAAGGGAATGATTTCATTTAGTGCTTTCATACTGTGTTCATGCACATAAACATTAAGGGAAAGAGATCATATTCCTTCTAGTTCTTGATGGGCAAACCTAAGAAAGGAAGGAGGAATGAATTCATTGTGAAGCCAGTGAAGGCAGGGGCCAAGTACTCAATGATACGAGGCCGGGTCGCCGGGAGGACTGGGACAGTGGCCGGGTTCGGCGCAGCGATGTCTCTGACATTCGTGCTAGAGAGGCATACACCAGTGCAGCAATCTACTGAGGCGTCTGCCTTCGTAAAAGTTTCTGCCGCATCTGAAATCAGTGTCTCTCTATCTGACTTAGCACTTGATTAACCAACCGAAAGTACTGTTTTAGGATTGTGTAAGCATAAAGAGGTGGAGCGTCGTAGACTAAGCCTACATACGGGTAACTGGCATTTTTCCAATGGAATTTACTACAACCAGGTCCATAAGTACCATGTTTAACGATGATTGCCAAACAGATTGTTTTGTTTGCACAACATTTTAAAATCCATTTCACGGTGATCTCCGATATGAATCAATCATATTATTATCTACGTATGTTTAATCAATTATCTGATAGTGTGGTATCTATGTTCGAGAAATATAATCCCAATTTAACGAGGAGCATTGATCTGTTCAATGTTTTGATGAAATATTACCGGATGTGGTAGTCTAACTTCTCTTTTATTAGATCTTTCAGTAACCTTATCTTACCACCCTTACCTCATTCATAGATAAAGAGGGTGGTTGTCTCCCTCCCGATAGGGCCGCCTCCCAAAAGAAAGATTACGAGTAAGGGCAACCTCTCCCTACCCCAGTATAGGTACTGTATCCCCTCGCTACCCAAAGCTTTGCTGAAGTTTACCTAAATTACCTTTTTTCCCCTACCGCTGGTCCTAATTCTTAGCTGTGGCCTCCCGCCCGACAAGTCTGTCGAGTTCAAACGTTTAGACAGGTGGGAACTGTGCCGAAGCAAACAAATCTCCCTGGACTACGACAATACATCTCTCACCGCGCAAGAGACTGTGTCTTTTTTGAACGTCTTGAATTGATTTTGAAGATGGAAAACACGATCAGCCTCAACTTGCAAAGTGTCTGTTACTGTATAGATCTAAACACTGACTCATTATTTATTTTGCTGGTGACTTCCTGTCATGTTTCACTGTTAACTTCCATGCCTGGTCTATCTATAGCGTTTTTGTGCCATCCGCAACGCCCTCTTAAAGGAGAGGAGAACTTATTTCGTTGAATACTTCTTCTATACCACTTCTATACGAATACGATCCTTAATAGTCAAAACCAACCAAAGTTGACACCATACTCTATCATGTTGACTTTCACCAAGAAACTAGATATAAATTAAATAATTTACAACAAAATACGGCGCGACAATCAAAGCTATATGTGATCCACTGCAGTAGAAAGTGTACTGCCTTGGCAATATAGATCGCGTCGTCAATTGTACCATTTTACCTACGTATGGTGAAAATTGGATGCATATCTATCCCCTGACATACAAACTGCCCGATTTGCACATCCCTGAAATATATATATTGTGATGAAGTCCATGGCTACACATGAGCATACGGTGTATATGCTGAGCCTCTGCTTGGGTCAGGAGATGATCTGTGCTGGTCGACATCTGCTCTTATAGGGGTCTCGGTGTTAATATGGATTATCGATCATTTGATCCTCCCAGTATCCTGAGGTCTCCTACTAATTGTACCAGACCAGGGAATAGTGTTCACCAGTGTATTCCTCCCCGGCCCTTGCTGTGCCGTACACTGATATCAGTTAGGATAGGCTTTGATGACCCACCGTTTCATTTCTTACATATTTCAAGGATTTATCTCATCTCCAGCTTCCATGAGCTTATGAGATTTCCATTTCATAGTGTATAAGTTGGCCTTTAGTGACTGAGAAGCTTTAGACACCCTTCAATTATGGCTGCTTTTATACAAGAGACTGTATCGAAAATATGTGACATTTTATAAAGCTTTCCCAAGTTTCAGGTATACATGCAGTGTCAGTACATGTACATATGTGGCCACCACCCTATGTAGATTCCACCTGATTTTAACTTCTTTTTAAATTATTTTTTGGTAGGGGTGTGCCATTTTCCCTACGCGACTACGGACACAAGGAAGTTCATGCGTGGAGATTTCAATAGTCCACATGCTGAGGTTGCTACACTACAGGAGCATTACAATAGTATAATTACCAAATCACAAGGGACCCGCACCGCCCTATACTGACACTTCATAGTCGTAACGATATCAAGTGGACCTGGATTATTATAACAGATAAGCATTCATTAATCCGACCTAATTGTCCGTTGAAATACGTCGTCACTTGCCTGCAGTCACAGTCATTGCACTAAATTATATAGAGACGGATGGTGAATAGTGGTTGGGCTGTGCGCGCAGAAAATCCTTAAACTAGCATTCACATGCCCTCTTCACACATAGTCCCTGTGCTACACTTCAAGTGCAGGCTCCCACAGTTCGTAATCCACCTCAAGGACCTTCTGTGAGGCCCTAAAAGAGCGGCACCTCTACAAAATAGATGAACGTGCTTAGACCAGTCTGGCATTTAAATAGACCCTTACCTATCCCAACGTTTACACAAACCATCTAGCTCTGTTTCAATCTAATATGGCAAAAAGAACATATTGAACGTCAATGCACATGTGCACATATGATACAGATTTCTTTAATAATAATTAAAAAAAATTAATAATTGTGCTGTAGTCAGTTCTTATGTAAAGTGTTTGACAGAGTGACATTATATCATATCTAATTATATCAGTGATAACGTATGAAAAATGAAAACTCCACAACCATAAATTATACATGTATACAGAGATGGTCCATGTGCGTAGATATCTAAGTCAGAGGCTAGAACTAGAGTCAGATTGTCTGTACATGCATCGAGCATGTACATGTAGTATACAAATCTGGAGCCAACTAAAACGGTAAACATTGTGGCAATATTGTGGCAAAGCTTCTTATAATTGCAATTAGTAGCAGCTGGCCATGCTTATTACCAACTATTTTATGTAGACATTTCTAATGCTACATATACATGGCAGACTACTCCCAACCTCCAACAGTCACCATCTTAAAAACCTAATTAGCTGACACTAGTGCAGGGGACCCTGATGCACATACATAAGGTCATCTACAGCTATAGTTTAGGAAGTGATTGGTGGACCACTGACAATCAGTGGACGGACGTATGTATTTATGTATGTTTCAGAATTTACTATGTTATCACAGATAATACTGGGCAAAGGGATCCCCAATCACGCATGTAATAGCTTCATTGTTCTGAGAACAATAATAAGGGTTTGACCTCAGGGAAACGAGGATACCTTTGATAAACTGGGTTTATTGTTTGTGGTGTTGTTCTAACCTAGAAAACATTAGCATAGGTTAATTGAATCTCATCTCCCTATTACGATTGTGGTTTAGGTTTGGTGAGTCTAATTACCTCTTGCGTATAGCAAGATCTGCACCCACTGCTATCAAGTGTGGATGAACACACATATAATTATCGTGCATCCATTTCACACTAAGCCTGTTTTGGAATAGAGCCATCTCAATGCATCAAACAGAGTGGTCTTAAAACCAAAGGCTTCCCTAATGTGTAGAGTTGTTGGGAGAGGTTATCATTATCATATCAGGGCATGCATTAATTGAGAAGGATTAAGAATTGAGTGGCCATAACTGTTAGCATTTTTAAAGGGTATTCAAATATGATATGTACTTATGTTGAAAGGAAATAATCAATCATAATTTGGCTGCTCCAATTACGTCATCATCTTTTAAATACTTTCGTATTCAAAAGTACCCATACTGAATAATTTCATTTTGATATCAACCAGATATGTTGGGACACAATGGGAATTGGACATAACACGTATGTTGGGCTCAAGAAATCTCTAGAAATGTCATTGGCAATGTTTCTCTCTCAACTCCCTGACATGACCTAGTATTTGCAGCGCCTCGCATATTTTTCGACACTCACCACTGCCACCACCACTACCACTACGCAGTCATAGCTCCATTGGCCTACTTGTAGTTCTCCTGAGTCCCCAAACAACCAGCACACACCTCCATCCTCAGCTAGACCTCCTTGTCGAGGCAGACACGGACGGAAATGAAATAGTCTCATGCCATACCTACGGTTGTATACCTCTCAACACGCCGGCAGCTGCATATAGGGGAAGTACCAGGGGAAAGAGTACATGTAACGCCGGGGTGCATTAACCTCCCTCCTCGACCTTCGCCGTACCCTGATGCTTCCCTCGGGTGGCTCTGGCGCCCCCTGAATCATGTTTCTTGAGTGTGAGAGTTCACGGCATCAGTGCTTAGTAATGGTCGGGAGATTAGGAGGACTGCTGATTGACGTTATCAGACCGGTGAGTGCATTAATAGTGATGCACACCAGCAAGCAGCCTGTTCCAAAGTCTGAGAAATTCTGTGAGCAAAGTAGTGATCACAGTTACTCCAAGTTATCTTTTCCACTGTCTGAAATGGAGGTGTATGGTGTTATTATCCATTCTAATTCTACAGTCAGAAAATTTCAAGAAACCGTTCCATGTCATGGCTTCCTGAAATCAAGACCGAAGTAGTGTGATTCCGAGGCGAAAATCGAACCCCACCATGTCTTATAATCCTTGCACATTATAGTAAACACAAATGTAAAGAGCCAGACCGATAGATAGGCTACATAAAGAGCCAGACCGATAGATAGGCTACATACAGATATACAGATAGATAGACAATTACACAAATGTATAGAAGCAGATAGATAAATGTGTGCAGTATTGGAATATATCGAAATATGTCTGTGTGACCAGGATATGTAACGATGCCATGCGCGAATTCATATCATACACGCTTGTCTTTTTCTCATAAATTATTAAACATAAAAATGTGTAAATTTATAATGAAAATAGACTTCTCTATTTGTAGGTATGAACTCATGGAAAATTGTTTTATGCATCTTTTGGAATACCTTTTATGAGGAGCTTTATGCTTTGATTATGCTGTTGTTCTCTAGCTCTAAAATGTTAATGATATAAAGGCATACTTAAGAATACATCACATGGGTATGTCGTAGCAATATAAAACGTTTCTGTCAAGGAATACCTGTAATTTGTCCGCAAAAAAAGCATCGCGCCATTGGTTTGTACTCGGTTTTGTCTGCGAATGATGTATGACAATCCCTCCCAGTGATACAGTATATAAATGTTGTGCTATCAAGCCGGACACTGCTCGTACATAAAGTTTGACAAAACCATAACATCACCATGTACTTGAACAAAGTCATTCACTACTTGGATAGAAACCAAACCTTCGTCATTGTGTCTGTCGAAGTCAGTGTGGGCTTTATTGTACACAACGACAAGAGAATGAGAAGGATATATATGCATAAATACATCGATAGCTGTATATCGATGCAACGTATTGATTCTTGGCGCCAAATACCTGCCTTTGATATGGCAGTAGACCTATAATTGCCTACGTCGCAAGCACAAGTAGCCCATACTGCAAGGCACACTGAGGGTCGGCACCCTTACCCGCCCTCTCTACCCGACTCTCCTTGTGGGACCTGGGCGGGGCACACATTCACATATGGGTGTTTTATTTGCCTTTGAGATTGGCGCCTACACGTAAATGGACCAAAGGGACTGTCAAACTGACCAAAGCACCAGCCATTAGAATGACCGCGATGGTCGTGTGGATCGGCCTATTGTTATCGACCTAACTCTGAAGAGAAGAGCTGAACATTACACCAGTCACTGCGACCATTTAACCTCGTGGGTGCGACTAAATGGAGTGCAAGACTTTTCTTTTCTCTCTGATATGACGCGAAAACGTGGTCGCGGGTATGCAAGATTCTGAATTTTTAAACTAGTAGGCCTATGTCGAACAGGAAATATACAGGATATAAACCTGGCATAAGTAGAGCCCATTATATTTGGACTTAAAATGAATATTCACATTAAATATTTGAAAAGGCACATAAGTGGGTTAGATAAGGATCTTCTACATCATTAAATAATACAACAAGGAAGAGCATGTCTCATGCCACACGCAAGACTCGGGCACGGCGCATCTGGAGTATATATAAGTAAATAGGTATAATATTACAATGCAGCAGGCTTCGGGCCTGAACATGGACATATACTAAAAGGATTGATTGAATTTGCTCAATTGGTGATGGCTATAAAAGACGGATTTAGAGGGATTATCATAAAACCCTTTACAGACAAAACCCTGTTTCTCTTTCACTAAAACGCCTCCCCACCTTCCCTCACACGACGCCATGCTCACTTGGGTCGGGGCAGCTATTTATGGCTAGGGGTGAGGTCTCTGGGGAGTTATTTGCTTGCGCCGGGCTGTAATATGGTCCCGTCATGGGTCCCAGCCCGGCTCCTACGAGGCAGAGGTCGTCGCGGGTGGCGTCACTCACCGGCGCCCGGGTCAGTGCGTGGTGACGCCGGGGTGTAACTGGCCGACCTGTGGGCCCCCTTCTCCGTCTGCGTGTACTGGTGTGACCGGGATGGCGGGCGCCACCGCCGCCAACATACCACTTCACATCCCGGTCTCGTCTGCGGGCCCGCCCGTGGATGCCCTGACGGCGGCCCCTCCCAATCTAGGCGCTGGTGTGAATCTGTTACATGGCTCAACTCACGCGTATGAAGCAGTTATCCCTCATCGGACAGAATGTTAATAAGATCTAAAAAGGTCTAGGATAGCCTTAGTTTCATAAAAGGACTCACTTCCATAGACCACACCACACATGGGCAGACTTTGATGACCCCTGATATCGTGTACAAGGGTGAGGATACTGAAATGGCGGCCTGGTTTATGAGATGAACTTCGGATATTCCCTCATGCGATCTAGACACGCGACCACTTTAATAAAAGCCCTCCGACCCCTATGCCGAAAAGAAACTATAGGCCTGCGTTACTTCATACAAGAAGACCAAAGTTTACCCAGTTTACGCGTCAAGATTTCACCACACCCACGGCGTTAGTGATCCCCATAACCCCAGCCACCCATAAATCACCTTGACTTCAGCGTGTGGTGACGCGTTCATATCACATCAATTTAATCAATGATGCATCAATATCGCACGCATGTCTCATGCAGAACTCCTGCACTCGTAGATAGCACCGAGCTCAAATATTAAGACCAAATAAATCCTTTGGACATGTAGTTAATGCGACCACATTTAGAGAGATGCAGCTCGCACTAGACTGGCTTTTATTACCCGGGCATTAGCCTACGATTACCCCGTTGATTCACCGGCTTTTCTGCGTGTGTTTCGACCGGAGCGACGCGTCCTCTCCGGGACGCACTGTGACTCACACGGGCCAACTCGAGGAGGAGGACGCGACGAGGTTTGTCCCGGTACTTCCCGCACTCCTCCACCGGGTCCTCGCAGCTAAGGCCCGGGAGGATACGCTCCCGACTGGGCCGCCTGGCAAAACCATGTTCTCCGGTCGCCTGTAGCAACCGACCGTAAACAGGGTGTGGTTCTGAGGGGCGCGAGAAACTCAGAAAGGCCACGGACCACCCGGATGCGTTCTGCTGCCCTCAATTACACGTGCGTTTAGTCTAGACAACCACAGATGGTAAAGTGAGTTCAACATCAGGATATTCATTCCCAGCCGCCGGGTCTCATCCCTATAACCCTGCCGCTGTATCCGCAGGTCAACTTCGTACCTGGTCGGCCTTTCCATATTGGACTCTTCAGCCAAGTGAAACTGTCTACCGTTATTGCGTGGTATGTGCGGCAATCTGCCGGTCCATCGTCTCGTTATTCTATCAGCACAGGAGGTCTGTATGCCTGGTCATGCTAACGGTGGCGCCAGGCATCCGCCCTTTCCTGCCAGCGTGCATAGCGCAGACCACCCTCCAGGGCAAACCCAGGAGGCAGTAAACCCTGCCTGACCAAGGTAGACGTTCTGAACCCCACTTAACCCGCTTACATCATCGTTTGTCGATGGGGAGGGTGGATGGTGGTCTAGTTTGCAGGGTCTGTCCGAGGGAGAGTTAAGTTCGTCTGCTTAGTTACACAAATACCACTAATTGACTGTATGGGTTCTGTTAAGACTGGGGTTGTATGGGGTTCGCCGCATTGGCGTCTGTGGGTCTTATCAAAAGCCCTCAAGCCATCAGGGTTGATGGGGGAGCTTCTGTGATTTGTCTCTTCCTCTGAAGTTGTTTCTAAGGTAATTTCTACTTTATACACTGTATATGCCACAACGGAGGGGGGGGGGGAGGTTATAAACCCAGGAAATAAGAAACTGGTAAAATTGTAAAATATTAGCCCAGGCTGAATTAATATAGGGAACATGCAGTTGGGATCAAAGTATAATTTATCGTGAAATAAATTAATTATCATAAGTTACTTTGGAGTATGTTAATCCTTTACAAAATCAGTTTCTTTGCCGTATTTCTTTAACATGTATCTATCTGTAGCGAAACACTTAAAGAAATAGAGTTCGCAGAAGGTCTGTTGTTATATTAGTACCATTTGTCCATCAAAGATAAAATGGTTCGTAAAGCCTCAAATCAGGGCAACATCAAAACGCACAGAATCAATATACGCAGATTAACGGTGAGATCGACTTACCAGGTGCTGTTGTGGTGGTGGTCGTGGTGGTGGTTGTCGTGGTGGTAGGGTCACAGGAGGCGTATACAAAGCACCCTGTAATTAGTAACAGGTTAATCATGATCCTATCTGACGGCGTTAAACGTCGGGCTGTCCTGTGGGCAACGAAGGCGAAAGATGACATACCCCTTCGGTGTCCGCTCTCAATAGAGAATATATCAGTCATCATGTTGGTCCTGATAAAGTCGCAGTACCGTCAATATATACCTGTGTTTTGTGCAGCACTATATATACAAGATGTAGACGTCTATGGCAAGGACCAATCAGCCAGTCCACTACTATCCAGTGACCACTCCAGACAGCCACTGGAGTCTGTAACCCGGCTCTCAGGAGAGCCAAAGCCTGGAGGACGGATCATTGGGGTGAGTGGCAATAAGTGAAACTACTCCGCGGACACTCGGACTGGATCAGAGAGTCTGGCTCCCACCGGAGATATTCACAGCTTTGCACGTGTATTGGACGTATGAGTGAGAGGGCAAGGATGGGGATGTATGTATTGATGGGTGTATACTGTGTCGAGGTACAGTGTAGTTACTGGAGGAACTGGGAAGGGGGTATGCCGATATGTGATCGATGTCGTTGGAGCCAACTGAGGTCTACTCTATATCTGTCAATGGCGACTATTACAGTACGCCCGACTGGCCGCAGACACTAGCATACAGCCTATATTACACACGTCATTTCTAACACTCCCTCCCCATTCTGTCCACCACTAAGCTCCTCTTAGCGCACATTCCACCCCATGAAAGCGGGTGAACTAATTTTAATCCTGAGGTCCTACCTCAATAAAAGGGATCCGCCAGCGACCCAACCGCCAAGTATTTGCTTTAAAGCTTTTGAGAATATTTCAGAAAGAGTCCTTATTCTGGCCACCTGGTGAGGATCTGGCTTGTTAAAGCTTTATAGTTTGGTGATACGTGCTTAAAGTACTAAAAGCACAGCCACACCGGATCCATAGAGTTCCTAACTGTTACTTTCAGTCACACCCCAGCCTACAGTGGGTATACATACAGTGAAATAACGCTCAATGAATGGTTGCGAATGTATCTAGATAGGTGTGCTACTGTATGTATTATAGTTGTGTCAAGGCGCACCCCTTTCGCCTTCTGCCCTCAGCTGATTAAACTCAAGTAAATCCTCCAGGTACGCTAACCCGATGTGTTCACGCGGTAGGTGTTGAGGGTGAGTTGATCCCCGGGGGATATGGTCGTCCGGAGCAGGCGCTACAAGCGCCTTTTAGCGTCACGCTGCGATGGATACCAGTTGGTCAAAGAATACAACTTCCACGCCTACTTTTCGTCCACAGGCCCTACTACGGCTGGAAAGTGGTAGGAGCATATGGTATTGACCATAATCATTCAAAGTCAATAACTTTTCAATAAATACAATAATGTTCAGTCTCCTGTATGGCCTCACAATGTGGAGGGGGAGGCCTATACTATAGCCTCCAGGTCCTTTGTGAGAGTTGAGGGGCAACACCATTAGTTCTTCTCAAACTCTCAGGAACGCGTCATCCACTGCATTCCATACAGATGTAGAATAATATCCATCAGGCGTGGATACGATGACCCACGCGTTCGGGGTTGCATGTGCGGTGCCCCAACCTCCTGTGTCGGGAGTTGGACGGCGACTGTGCTTGGTGACTTAGCTGCAGCAGGAGGTGTCTTCTCTTGCAGGACGCAGGTGTGACGTTAAAGAGACGTCAGGCGACGTCAGCGCGAACTACGGCGACGTGTGTGTAAATAGGTATGTGATTCATTACTGAAGGTGGCCGGAGAAATGAGCCTAAGGGGATGGGGACGGGTCAGGTAGGCAAGTGGAGTCCTTCATTGCACTGCATACTCACGCAGTCCACGCCGCCACGGGGGCTGTCCCAGCTGCCAGCATCTGTAGCATGACTCGGCCACTGGCAGGACTGTGTTCACCACTTCTCTGGCTGTGTGCTAGGCGCGCCGCACCACGGCCAGCCCCTCACTGACGGCCTGCCACTGATTGACTTGTTGAGTCGACGCCAGCCTCTCGCCTATTGGCTGGCGACGGGCTGGAGGAGGCTGCGTCGACGCCCCAACCCCCGGCCCCCCCACCCGCCACTCGCCCGGCGTGTATGCGTGTGGTAGGTGGGCACGGCACACGCCCCACCAACTCACGTGCACTGAGGTGGTAGTAGCGGTGGCTGCTACATGTAAAAGTTACCTTCTCGGACGACACGAACGTAAACCTTTTGTGAAAAGTGAGTCACAGAATGGATTAATTAACTAATGACAGAATACAAAAATGAGGACGAATCTGGACCACTCAACGCACTCGAAATGCATGTGAGCACGGGGATTATCGTGATAAGTAGATGTGTCCACAACACAGCGGTCCTATTCTCCAGTTATAGACCAGTAGAACGACCGGAAAAAGACTGGGAGATGAAGATTAGGAGAGTGAAAGGCCACTCCTAGTAATCAGGTCTTTTTTCCTCTCCAGGGCTTCTCAGCTACTCCACTCCTGACCAGAGACGCGTGTTGGCGGTATCCTGTATCAGTCCATCACCCACCGGCACACACGCGCCACCTCGTGGATTACCTTAGAACTAGACCCAACTTTCTTTTTGTCACCCGAACCTGAGCTCGAATAAACAGGGATGATTTATGGCCTTAGCACGTTTTCCCCGCAATTGGTTAGGGTTAATATTTTTTTCTGTACGAAACAGATGTTCCCGGTGTCCGTTTATAAAAGAATTTAGAAGTCTGATTGACAACATGTTACCTTCCTAGGGTAGACCTGGAGGTCTTGCTGCCATGTAGTCATGCTTCGAACTTGTCATAGCCTGAATGCCAGCAATTTGGAAGAACACATGATATGATATGAATTGAATGATATAAGTTGATGGCTACAAATTGAACAAAATGTTCTCACCATTTTTATTTGGTTTATAACTATTTCTAAGTAGATGTTTGTACATCTTCAACATGCGAATGAGGAATGCTACACCCCCCCCCCCCCCCACACACACACACACAAATAATGATAATAGTGGGAAATAAAAACTTACCCCAAAATAAATTACACACAAAAAGACCGCTACGATATTAGGTTTTGGTGAATATCTGGTTTTGCAGTACAGCAATGTTGTAATAAATGAACTTTAGATACAGCGAATCCCCTCTGAGAAAAAATAAACGTTTAAGAAACGTGACATTCACTTTGGATTACGCACTTGTACAGGAGCGCTCGTGTTACTATCCGCCAGGTCCCAGTGACAAGTCACCCTGGAGCAGCTCTACTCCTGTGGTCGACCAGAGCTACACACTCCAGGGTCAGACAGACCCGGTATAAACCGTATCTGTTTAAGTCAGGACGAGGACGTGGTATCAACCCGCACCGATAAGCGAGTTTTTTTAGCACTAAGCGTTAATGGCGTCACGTAAGTAACCTCACATTCCCGGCTGTTGTGACGTCTCCGTGATGTGCATCATCCGTCTGGTACAATTTGTGAGCCACCCTTAAGTACTCCTGATGACAACGTAGCCATTTGTCACTCTTACAGTTCCCCTCGTGCGAACATTTCTATTTCTTATACTCTTGAAGCAAAAACCTTTTTCTTGTAGACGGGAAGTACCGTGTGTATAGCAAGCATTGTGCATTGATGTTGTAAGTAGATACATTCCCAATAGTCCTTGCTCATGATGGTCTATCCAAATCATAGCCCAACCTCTGCTATGGTATCGCACGGACTTGTACATGTACATATATATGGTTGTCCAAGTTCGTGGTATAACGGCTGGTAATTTCAAGACATGTTAGCAATACCAATGATTATGCAGATATTCTATGCTATAATGTCATATAGAATCCTAAATATGTCACAGCCACGATGGTGATACACTTGAAGTGAATAATTCCGAAATATTTTATTACGTTTTCATGAAAATGGAGGAGACTAGATTATGTTATGGTTTTCAAACCTGTTTTGAGGGCGGGAAAACGCGCTCATATGTGTAACCTAGAGGTTAGAATGGTCACACATGCACTTCCAGCTTAGTGAAAAAAATCTAACTTTACTCTCCATGCATTGACTATAAAGGCCTGGTACAATGAACAGGGGTCCCATATCCAGACTTACCATATCCCCTGCCCAGCTACTGACTTGGTTCCCTGACTCGGTTCTCTTCTACTAGAAAAGGAAACTATTGGATGATAATCATAATATTGATGAGGTGTTTACATTTTTCAAATCTAGTGGAACAGACCTAACTATGTTGTATTCAGACTGTCAAATCTGATGGGACAGACTTGGTATTCAAACCCACTTTACCCAGACCTGAAAAACCTGTTTTACTCCCATCCACCTATTCATAACACTCTGAAACTGATGCCACTCTACTTAAAGTCATATATGTGCGATACTAGCCCCAATCCCTCCCCTCCCATAACCATTCCCTATCTACGTCTACTGAGCAGGTAGGTGCACTCAAGAGCATACTTATTTTGGTTTACTTCTCTGTTACCACTATAATTTCACGATGCATGTACATATATATCTATTCATAGCATTCATACCATAACTATTCCAGAGACAGTCACTCAATATAAGCAACCCCTCAAATACACACTCCTTACGTTCCTCCACTGATAAGACTATTGAGTCTATCACACTAAGATCCAAATATATATATATATATATATATATATATATATATATATATATATATATATATATATATATTTATATATATGACTTGATTAAGAAACATTTTGATACATTAGGGTACACTGATTTTAATTAACCCTTTCAACGCCGGTAATGCCTTAAGGCATTCCCCTAGCATGCGCCGGTGATGCCTTAAGGCATTCCCCTACTATACGCCGCTAATGCCTTAAGGCATTCCCCTAGCATGCACCGGTAGTGCCAAAAAGCATCATTTTTCGTAATTCTGTTAGAAAGTCTTCTATCTTCGGTAATAATGAACAGATTTTAATAATATTTACAGGAAATGTGTAGAATATATTAATGATAAGAAATAAAATCGATTTTCAAATTATGTCGCTGTGGGAACGTTGATATATGACTATAGATACTGCAAAATCAATCGAATCGCTGTGGTTCTCACCCAACTGTCAAAGAGCACACACTGAAGGAATGGCAGATTTCGACAGTGATGATGATATACCCCTCAAAGCGTTATATCTTATTGATGGTTATCAGGAAGATATACTAAAAGATTGGAGCGATGTCTCAAGTGCAGAAGAAATACCTGAGACGATTCCCAATAAGAAAAAAACCAAAGAAAATCGTAAAGAAATCTGCTACAATCGCCAACACGTCAGGCACAGGAGAGAGCGCAACAGACGCTGGAAGACATTGGGTTAATCATAAACCCAACCCAAAAAAAGAGAGAAAAGCTGGTGAAATCGATCAAAACCCCTGGCATTATATCGAAGTTCCAACAGACAAGGTGAAGACGATTGTAGATTTTTTTCGCTTGATTTTTACACTGGAAATCGTCCAGGAGTTTTTTTATTTATTTATTCTTTTTTTTTTATTATTCAGTAGAAATAGACGTAGTACAGTCGCCCAGAGGCATTCTTCCCTGGACTTGTCAAGGATAACTAGACAATTACACAATACAGATAGTTCCAAGAGTAAATAAGTATTAATCATTTCCATTAAGTGGAAAATGATTGGCATCGTTATATAGTGAAGTGTCAGTTCAATGCACAGGTCATTTGACGCTGTGCTTCAAAGTCTCTTCACATTCGGTGTACTATAAGCTCTGATTATATCTGTTAATTAATATCAGGCCGATGCTGTTACAAGATAGACAAGGAACAATCAAACTAAATACAGTTGACAAACAGGACATACAACAGTGTCTAATATCTAATATAATTATACAACAAATGTATAAGGTATAGTAAAAATGACATACGTATATCTCCATCCTTTTCTACTTTTCACTGCTATAGAGTGTGTGTTACGATCCAAAAATGTCACATTTACATCATCAGTCCGGTCATTTGATGCAGACGAGTGACTATTCAAATAAAGCATTGATGAGTTCATTACTCAAGAGTTGTCTTTTTATAGCTAATTTAAATCTACTCTTATTATTTAATTTTTGTACATTCACTGGTAGCATGTTCCACATTTTCATTCCCTGATACAATGGGCTATTACGATATTTCTCCATTCTCGGCCTCTGAGTTTTGATTATAATTTTAGTACTCATCCTTGTATTGCTTCTAGACAATACCACTGTATTGTCTGGTAAGTTGATCCACCAATGCAATAGCGTCAATAGATGACATGCACGTCTATAGTACAGTGGCCTAACTTTACATTGTTCTAATAACTCTTCAATATGTATCTCGATTGGATTTGTGCAATATACTGCAGTTCGTAGACAGTTATTTAAATTTATTTGCAACTTATTTCTAGTTTGTTTTGTGGCAAGGTAATATACAAAATCGACATACTCCAGGCTTGGGAGAATCATGTGCTTGGCGATAGCTATTGCTGCGTCTTGAGTTAGGAGATGCCGAAATTTTCTTAGTTTGAAGATTTTTTGTCTAACGTCTCTAACTACCTTTTCACACTGTTTTTTGAAATTTAAGTTTGTATCTACGATAACTCCAAGATAGTTATATTGTGTCACATAGTCTAATGGCTCACCATCAATGAGACAAAAATGCTCACCAGGATCTTGCCTTTTATTGTGAATCCAAAGCATTTTCGATTTATCAGTGTTCACAGTTAGTTTAAGATTATCTAAACATCTCTTTATGTTATCAATGTCATGTTGCATTTTAAACATAGTCTCTTCGCAGTTTTTTCCTTCTGCAATCAGTACAAGGTCATTTGCATACATAGTAGCTCGTGTCATAATACAGCCATCAAATACTTTATTTATATATATTACAAATAAGATGGGTCCCAGTACAGACCCTTGCGGGACCCCTATCGTGATTGATTGTTCATTGCTTATTTTACTATCCATTTTTACTCTTTGTTTTCTATTTGTTAGATAAGATTTTATTAGTGTAAGAGCAGGATTCCCTATTCCGTGTCCTTTTAAAATGTTAAGCAGGATACCATGATTGACACAATCAAACGACTTTCTCATGGTTTCTCATACTAACACATACGCCAGGAAAATGGGAGCTCTGACAGAGCGAGCAAAGAAAACAGCACCTTGGAGGAGTGTAACTGTTGGATAGAAGCTACGATTCATAGCCATGACCTTCCTTATGGGAATTTTGTGGAAGCCCAAAATCGTACATTATTGGTCCACAGCAAAGGAATACATAACCCCAGGCCTGAAACAGTTGATGACAAGACAATGATTTTTCTCAATACTACGGTGAGTCTATTTCTAAAATTGTGGCGATTGTAGTTGCAACCTCTGTCAAGTCGATATCGAGTACACGATTGTAGAGAATGATCCGCCTAACCATCGATTTCATGTTTTTCCGATTTTCTATTGATATATATCTCCCTTATAACTTCGTAAAGCATGTTTTTATGATTTCAAACCATTATATTTTGCTAGATACATCAATTTCGCAAGTGCAGAGGAGGAAGAGGAAGCGACGGGAACCGGAAGCGACGCAGTTGCCAACAGGTGCCCGGCCCAGTCTCCGTTCCTCCACCTCGATGTGATCAATGGACAACGGTAGGATGGATTTTCGATATCATAAATGAGAAAGCAAGGAAACTTTACAACCCCAATAGAGAACTCTCCATAGACGAAACAATGATCGGGTTTAAGGGTCAGACACACCCCAAACAATATATGCCTAATAAACCAACGAAATGGGGTATAAAATGTTGGGTGCTCTGCGATTCGCTAACGGGATTTGTTTACAACATGATTCCATTTTTTGGCAGGGAAGATAGGGAGGGGACAACTACTACATTTTCTGTTGTTATGAATCTTTTGCATACTGGGCAAGGGTTATCACATTTATTTTGATAATTTTTATACAGGAGTGCCTCTGTTGGAAAAGGTGTCATCTCTACAGACGTATGCTTGTGGTACTTTGAGACTATATTGTAGAGAACTCCCAGGCCCATTTATGAAAAAAATGCATCCCAAATGGACAGATAAGGGCGACTGTATATTCTCAAAGTGTGGCAATCTTTTGCTTACTCTGTAGTTAGATAAAAAGATTATTCGCTTATTATCAACTATTCATGGATCTATTCTAACGATTGTACAAAGAACTCTTCAAGACAAGGTGACTGGGAAATTAATTAAAAAAGACATTGATTGCCCTGTCGGTATTTGCGATAACTGTAGGTACATGGGTGGAGTCGACCTGGCGGATCAACTCGTTAGTTATTATTCTTTCAGCCGTAAGTCGCATAAGTGGACCAAGAAAGTATTTTTTTTCGTTATGGAAATCAAAATGAATTCGCAAGTTATTTTTTATTTGCTACAAGAAAAACCGATCCCCCTTGTCAACTTCACCCTACTATTTTGCCAGCAAATGATTCATGAAACGGAGTCCAGCATTATCTCCAACCCATCAACATGCAATGCAAAGCCTGATTCCTCCCGATTGACATCTAGATGTTTTCCTGATAACTTAACCCGTAAGAGTTATTGCAAAGTTTGTTATCAACGATCAAAGAAATATAAAGATGTGAAGAGATCCCAAACTAAATTTGGCTGTAGAACCTGTGGGGCACATTTATGTTTTCCTGATTGCTTTCGGATCTTCCATACACAGGAGAACTTTTCGTAATATTTTTGCTATTTAGATGTGCAGCCTGTCTTTTGTTATGGAATGTATAATCCTACCTATTCTAGTGTCTAACCTGTAAAGAAAATGTGATTTCTACACATATGTATATGGATTTGCTACATGCCTTATCACATTGAAAGTAATGATAAACAAATAATGCCAACCCCCTGTTGTTATCAAATATATATTCATCGAACTGTATAATGTTATGACGGACTGCTTGACAGGTGCACGCTACACCTTGAGTTTCTCGTCCTGAAAGAAATACATATTCATAATAAATGATTATCTAATGTAGAAATTCACTTACCTGAATATGTTGTCTTCTCCTCTTTTTTATTTGAAGTAGATCCATGCAGGCGTTGTGGAGATATTGATTATTTTCAAACCGATGTCGAACTACTGTCAGTCTCTCTCCTCCATCTTTTTTTAGTGTCATTGTTCGCATTTTCACAGATCCACTTGGTAAATTCAGTCAAGTCGAGCAATATAAATCCCGTGAATAATGAATTGGACAGTTAGATAGCCGGGTGTCTGAGCTTTCTTCCCGTAGTATTTCCATTATCAATTTCGAAGTCATAATATTATTGATTAATGATTTTCTGATAGGCCTCTCTGTGGTGCGAAGCAAAAAATATGTGTCACTGTCATTGGAACGCTGTAATGAATACATTCAGTCTAAATCCCAATTCTAATAATTACTGGCCGATAAAACATAACAAAATATATACGGGAAGATTCCTAAGAGTCCATAGATCATCTATATCTAAGTTTGGTTTCATTTAAATCATCATAGTAATGGTACGGGGCCATTTGCATAATGTTAAATTAGAACAGATCGATATCAATATTAGGATGTGTGACAGTGTCGAGCTGGTACTCGAAGAGATGGGACGCCGTAGTGAATTCGTTCAGTCTAAATCTCAATTTAAATTACTTCTGGCTGATAAAACATGAGAAAATATATACGGGAAGAATCCTACGAGTCTAAAGATCATAGATATGTGGGTTTCATTTAATCTAAATTGTCATATTAATGCTACGGGGCCATTTGCGTAATGACCTATTTCGGCGAGCGTTCCCTAGATTAACTTTAGACGTGAAGCCATTCATATAAACAAGTGACAGTCTCTGTACATTGACACGGGCTGGCTAGACGTAGTTTCCCATTTTCTCCATAATATATTGACTGTCTATAGAAATCAATGGTATAGCCAGTGGTTCATCATCAGAACTTTGTCAAGTGTCAAGCTGGCACTTGTAGGGATGGGATGCTGTGGTTGATACATTCAGTCTAAATCTAAATTTAAATTACTTCTGGCCAATAAAACATAACAAAATATATACAGGAAGAATCCTACAAGTCTATAGATCATCTATATCTAGGTTTGGTTTCATTTAAATTATCGTATTAATGCTACCTATTTCGGTGAGTGTTCCCTAGATTAACTTTAGACTAGAGTCAATGACAGTGACAGTGACAGCTCCCTCTGCCACCCCCGATAGGCCTGATGCAAATGCAATATTTCAGCTATAAACGTCATTCCCCGTATAAACCATTGCCACAGACAGACTCCTAAGGCTTTTTTTATATTAATCCAATCCAGCTTTGTTGATGTCAACAGGTAGAATCGTTCATAATAGACCAAACCAGCACACTGTCATCGTTGAAGTTGCCTCAGACGCCCATTCATATAACATGGCGAATACTGTCACAACTTGTTCTGTAACTTCAGATGAATTTTGCCATCGTCTAATGTAAATCCCATATGTAACGAATGGCACCATGAAAAAGCCTGATGTCTCTTCTATTTTCTGGTAGTAATGGCGATATTGAGTAAATATGATTAATATTAATAATCCGTGTTCTGCTGCTACAACTCACACACTGCCCGCACCATGCGGGTTAGAATAGAGATGGTGTGAAGCCTTACGCCTACTATAGAACTGAGCGCGGTGGGTGCCACCTATAAGGCTTATCGCATTTTCATGATTTTTCCATAAAATATTAACATAACACACAAAACAACTCCAGAAACGTGTTCTCCATATCTTTTTATTATTAAAGATGTAAAAAAACCATGATGTCATCGCGACAAAAAAAAATTCAAAGCTCCATAGGCGCAGTGCTTTAACTCTTTAGCTAAGCTATGATGCCTGGAGGCATTCCCTGGCATAGTACGCTGTGATGCCTGGAGGCATTCCCGGGCGTAGTACGCTATGATGCCTTGAGGCATCATTTCCAATATTCAAGTAATTGCCATTTCTTAATGAAATAATGCGAATACTTTAATAATATTTTTCCAACCTGTGATAAACTATATCATAGTTGATGTCATTATTATTATATAACGTCCTAATTATCTTTATTGATATGGAGGTGTAATATAATGACATCGCTGTGGATATTGTGAAAAGCACCAGTGTACTACAGGGGTGAAAATGGTACTGCAGCAGCGTAATTCAGGGTGTGTATTTGGTGCTATGCAGCATAGTGAAAGGGATATTGGGCCTAGCCACAGGCTTGTGTCAATGGAGAAAAAAACAGATGTCTCGAAATGTTCCTGGTTTTGGAAATAATAATATAATTATTAAATATCAATCTAATTAATAATTGATGGTATGAAAATATAGCCTGAAGTCTCTTTTTTTCGGTATCATTCAATTCATCTAATTATTTCTCTAAGTTATTTATATATTCTAATTAGTGATGCACCCCTCTGCGCGTTGAGCCATTTTCTAACGCTTGCAGAATGGGCCGGCATATGAAAGGTCATATGACGTCAGGCGTGCGGCCTTGTAACAGAGACTCTTGCAGGGGGCGCGGTGGTTAACGACATATAAGCCCACTAGGCCTGGCAAGGAAAGGGTTAAGTAATCGGTTGCATCTGTTCACACATAAAAAATATTGGTATACCATAATAAGTATTCCTATTCATAATACTTATGAACAACTATTAAATCCATTCTCTAGGTTTCTTGAAACATTCTTGATATATTCAAATATAAATAGCCTACTGATCAATAATCTCTAACTTTTATTTCATGAAATGGTTTAGGTTTACCATGCTCTTCCATTATAAATGGAGATAAAATTTGCTCCTGGTTTCTTTTGTGTCCCCTTGAGTGCAGATTTCACAAATTTGGGATATTTATCTTTAGTGAACGTAAGTATAGCGCTGCGATGACCATGTTTAAAGCATACAGTAGAGTGCCATACTCTGCGATTGATTTGGCCGATGGGGGGGGGGGGGCGGTGCTGCTGATTCAAGACAGCCATAATCTCCAACGGTAAGATCATTGATAAAGAAAATACGGGGAAGAATGAGAGGGGAGGGGTCCTTTTCCTCATTCTTTTCCTCGATATCCTTCATAGACTCACTCTTCTATGTTTTCCCCTCCAGTTGCCTTTATCTTTTATATACATATACTTAAATATAAACGGGGGGAGGGGGTTGTGTTTAAATATATTATAATGCAGCCAGTACCTCTATCTTTTGCTCAAGAGCGAGACGATCTTTACCTTTCACTTTTTTGCCCATTCGTTCCCATGGGTCTTACACATTTTGATCCATTTCTACACCCGTGAGAAACCGGAAGTAAGAACTGCGAGTCACAGACATTGAAGCAGACTGGCTGAAGAGAGGAAATAGTACATTTATTCATCCGCTCTCTATTGCACGAGACTTATCATATTATAAAACGGAGGCTCTGGGTGATGTCGTTAATACTTATTTTAAATCTTGAGTGTAAACCTTTCATCATTACCTTCGCACCAAGTCGAGCACCTCCTGTATTCACCCTTCTTTGACATTTGGAGAAGCTATTGTTTACACTTACCTGAATACCAAGCCTGGATTAACGCCCACTCAGGTAGTGTCTTGACTTCAGTCAGTGCCATCTTGTCTTATCCTAGTTGCTCTGAGAGTAAAATGGTCGTGTACTATTTCTTCCTCTTAATTCAGAGCATATATAATCGTACATTCCAGGAATGGAATGCATTCAATATTGCTCTATTTATCATGATACTCCTCTTTCTTTTCTGTTGTATAAAAGTGAGTATTATCACAGGTAACCTTTCTGTCACAGATTTCTATGTTTGATTATCTGTATGGGTGTTCAATTCAGATCTATAAACTTCTATACCTTTTAACCTATTGTTTCTACAGGTACCTTCGAGAAAAGTGCATCCTTAGTATTTCCCCAATAGACCTGGCAAGTGTTCAAAACAGTGAATATTACCAATGAACTTCTTTTATCTCCTGGAAGCTGGCAATACTGAATGCGGTTCTGCTTCTTTGTTGGACCCTGCTGGAGTATAGGCCGTCTCCTATGTTTGTCATTTCCAGCTGGATATAGCAAGACACAAACCTCGGTCTGAAGCATTGGGATGTACTGAGTCAGGATGCATTGACACCCGCAAGTGTTGAGTGGTCACATATTGGCCACCCATACTAATACCCCTTGTGTTCCTGTTTCCCGGAGTGACAGTTTCGTATTGCGTCTGTCTCCTCTCTACATCAAACTGCTGTTAGTCAGCCCGAGCTGTTTTGGTTTAGCGTTACCCACTGGGCCGGTGTTCAACATTTGTTGTTGTTGTTAGTTTGGGGAAAGGGTATTCATGGGCATGCCTACATCGGCATGTGCCTCCGAGGAAGACTGAGCGGAGTTAAGTAGGTCCCTGAACATGGTCTCCGATTGTGGCATCTTACTTCTCTTCTTATCGTACAGTAGAAAACGGTGGAGGAAATAGTCTCTATAGACATATGGGCTGTAGTAATTCAGCCAGAACAGTCTGTCACAATTGTGTACCTTGTAAATGACAGTTTTGCTATATAATCTTATTGAATATAATATACATAAAAAAAACCATTGGAAAACTGGGGTTATTGTCTCTCATAAAACTGCTTAACCTATATCACACTATCATTCTATGGGGAATCTTTTTCATTCATTTTGTGTGCATTCACAGACGCCCACATCACTTTAAGGAGTTTTGTTTATACACCCTCCAGAGGTTACTAAACTCCCCATTATCGCCCAGGGTAAATACAAGATCCGCTCGCGACTAACTGGACACACCACGACCACATGAACTATAGTTTTCCCATTTATATTTGGAGAACCTGAATATAATTTTGGTTTAATATGTAGAAATAGCTGAAATTTTGATTTCTGACATCGGATTTCCAATTTGAATATTTATAAAAACCGTTAAACTGGATAATTGTGGGTTACGGTTCAAGGGTTTATCACCATTCAATGTCGGCAACCAGCGAACACCGGACCTTGTAAACAGACTGAATTATGAGATACCTCAATAGGGCCTATACAATCTTGGTATCTATGCACGTGAACCAGCGATATTTTCAATTATTTCACCCACTTCCTTTATAAATGAAATCTGACGCAAGTTACTATCTCTCCAGACTAGTTTGGTGTAAGATATAGAGTGGTACTATCGTTTCTTTCACTTTCTAGAAAACTAGGTCCCATTATCTTCTGAACTCAGGTAAAACCGTCATGACATGCTCCCTTTCTTTATATTACAGCGAGATAGTGTAAGCAAGATGGCTCAAGGGTCCTGCTCTGTACTTCCCATTCTATTTGTGGCGTCAATGGTTGTGGCTTATGTCTTTTTCTTTTCTCTATGGTACCTAAGAACAAGCTGGCTCAAGAAAATATTTTATTATCAGACTGACGTTTTATGTTATGTGGTATTCTGTCATAGCATTCCACAATCTATTAAGTTTCTTGACTTCATATCTATAGTGTTGTCTATTGAAAGAGTGAGCTATAGGGATGCAAAGTGAACTTACTGGAACGTAAGATACCTGTCCACAAAACTCGAGGAAAGTTGTCAAAACATTTAACTGTGGTTCGAGAATATCCATTAGCCTCAATCTCAAATATTTGACATCTATATTCATTCTTCATATTTATTCAGAGACGAATATGATACAGTACAATTCTCTTTCTTAGATGTCACCGGAAGTTCTCTTTTGTGAGCGGGTACCTGCTGTTAGGTTGGCGTTGGCTCCCCCTACAAATCTGAAGAAAGGAAGAAGTTTTGTGATTCCACTGATTTGTTGCTTCATCTTATCACCTTGAGCTTGGTTGATGACTTATAGGTATAATTATGTTAAATCCTTGGGGACTCTCAGGAAAGAACTGTTCTAACTTCTAACTGATTGTCAGTCGCCAATGGCCCTATCGCCCTTGTGTAATCTGTCAGACACTCTTAGGTTTATGGTTTACTCTTAGGATAAATGCATTTACGAAAGCTATTCGGGACCAGGTTCTGGTGAAATCTCAAGAGACTAATCAGTGTATGGGTTGGTGCTCTGAAAGATAGGTGATTGGGGAGCTGAGGAAAAAAGACACTCGGTAGTACACTCCGTTCTGCTGGTAGTGAGTGGTATTGAACAGCCACCTAGCTGCATACCGCCACCACTCTGTACCGCCACTGGAGGCGCTGGCCACGCCACCTGGCGCGTAAAGATTTAAGTCTCTACACCGAGTCACAGCCCCCTACCGTCAACAAATCAAACAAAACAGACACTCGGCGACGTCTTCAGGCATCTACCGCTATTGATCACCTCCAATATATAAAATGCACATAGAATGGGTAAAGGTTTCAAAGTGGCACATCTAATATATGTCTTGAGACGATATAATCAGTATCCCTAACGATTATTCAAATTCTCATACCTTTATATCGCCACGTTGTACACGGGCTACCTTAGTATTGAAGATATGTTGGAACCGGAACTTGTTTAAATGCACTTTTCCTTCGAATGCATCTGTCATATGGAGGTCCTGATGTAATAGGGGCTCGTTCCGGGGTCGGATTCCATGATTTCTCAAAGCTATTGGTAGAGACTCGAAATGAAAAAGACAGGGGAAGGGGGTGCGATTGATGAGGACGGCTGAATTCACTACATAAATCTGGGGGGAACCACCGCCTCTGCATCCGCCAGTGCTCCTATCATTTTTCTTTCATGTGGATTAGAGCTTACTATATAAAGTATTACACGACCGAAGGAAAATGTATGTCAAAGTTAGGGCCGTATGTTTCTTCTATCATAATATTCTCCCGCCGTCTTTTTTCATGCAGGGTTCCCTTGTGCGGGTCCGTTAGAGAGCCAACGACCAGTGCAATCATTGGATGCAAGCACACAACTCAGTTTCTTGTAGTAAAGAAAGAAAATTCAATATACAGTAAGAGTCTTACATAAAGCATGCTCATCAAATGGATAACATGACCATACATGTACACTATGTACATCATAGGCATAGCTGGCTTGATGACTAGGTTGGCCATGTTTATATAATAAACCATTCGCCAATGCGTCATTCTGCATTGACGTAGCAATCATCTCAAAATGTGATAAGCGCCAAGACAGTTTGCCCCCGGCCTTGTATACAATGAATGCATCCTGATTTTCTTGATTTGAAGCTTATCACCTGACAAAGACGGTGATGTTGAGTTGAGTGCTATTGGCCTCGGCGATGAATGGGACAGCTTATCATAACAGCACACCATTTGCGTATAATGTATAATGTGGAAGCATCGTGCCTGCACGATTGTGATAATTGTGATAATTATTTTACTACTTATGCTAATCATTGTACAATAAACCATGACAAATTATTCTGCCAGACTACTGTGTTCAGTCTTCCTCAGATATTCCATGGAAAACGGGAAATTGCCTCAGAGTAATGTAGATATGTAGTTAAAATCTTCAGTAGATGATGTTATTTTGATGTAGACCTACTAGCACCATAGCATAAAGTTCGCCCCTTTGTATCGGGTTTTAAGTAATAGATAAACAATGTGTTCATCTTGTGTCAAGAAGATATTTTTGGGTTAATTCTATCAACCATGACAAATCTAGATTTCCTTCGTGCATTAAGTTGAGTCCCTAAATAGGAACTGGTCCCTAATAATTTACATTACACACAGGGAGCCCTCCACTCTGAAACCACCGCCCACTCACCACAATAAACCTCACTACGACCTAACGATATGGCCAATGAATCAATCTTTATATTTCAATCGGGAAGACTTTCGCAGGGCCTATTGGAAGCGCAGTGGGTTCACGGTCTTACTTACAAGAGGATGATCGACCCACGGGGATTGACGTATTTGGACGCCATAAAAACAGTGGGTGGGAAAACCAAGTCGTGATGTGTTCGTTGTGTAGAGAAGGAATGAGGGTGACCGTTGAGTATGTGGCTGAGAGGTGACTCATGGGTCGGCGAGTGGTGTGTAGACTGTCCTCCAGGCGTCAACCGTGAGCTGTGCAGTCCCAATACAGGTGTTGCCGTTCAGCGCCGCCTAACGGCCCACCGTCTAGTTACGCGGCCGCTCGGACAAACGCGGCCGACTCCAGCCACATGCCCATAGAGCCACACAGTAATCACACCTAAAGTGTGAACGGTGAATGAGATTACAGGAGTGTTGTTTTTCGACAGATTGAATTGTTAGAGCAAACTAGGGTATTGTATCAACGAGTCTGAGCTGTCTAAACTCTATAGTTTATAATTATCTTGGTTTTAACTAGGAAAAAGATAAGCATATTATAGCTAGGCATACCAATGTATTAATGTCTATTCAATTTCGGTGTCCCTATGTTATCTATGCTATATCTAAAGTACTATTGAGGCAATATGCATGTATGAGACATCAAATTTGAGCTGGGATACCATAGAATGCGATGCAATCATTATTACTTCTCTGAAAATAATGTACAACGGTATTCTGAACGTATTACGCTCATACATTGCGTGTATGGAGACTCCGTGCCACATGCCCACTCCATGGAAATAATGTAGATGGGTATCATGAATGTATTACGCTAATACACTCAATGATCCAATGTTAAAGAATACATTGCCAGGTGGATGTTTGGCTTCAGCAGTGGCGTAATTATGCAGATAAGGTGCGACACCGGCCTACGGAAAAAGGCCTATAGGCCTTTTTCCGTAGGCCGGTGTCGCACCTTATCTGCTTGGTTTACCATTGGATCATCTGCATTGGATCATTGGTTATCTGCTTGGTTTACCATTGGATCATTGAGTGTATTAGCGTAATACATTCATGATACCCATCTACATTATTTCCATAGAAATAGTAACGATTGCTTCGTATTCTATGGTATTCTAGCTCAAATCTGGTTTGTCATACATGCATACATGCAATAAAGTTTTGATAGTCCAGAGTCATTGATAGAATGCCTTTAATTGTTCTAGCAGTCCAATCTGTCCAAAACCAACACTACTGCAATCACACCCACCGTCCACACTCTAGCTGTGAATGTTGTATATCTCTATATGAATACCGCAGGACTCGGCTCTGTTTTGTCCAAGCGGCGGCGTAACAAGACAGTGGGCCGTTAGGTGGTGCTGAACGACAACACCTGTATTGTAATTTTTCCCTTCAGCGCGGTCAAACACTTTTTACCCGTGCTTTGTGTCTATGGGATTCCAAGCTTTTACACACAGAGTGCGGGCAGTAGGTGGAAGCACAAGACTGTAGTTTTGGCAAGATATGATGGCTTGGACAAACTACAGTATTGTACTAACGCCTATGGGTTGTCTTAAGTTATTAGTTGATAATTGTGCCGACCTTCCCGAAGATAAAGATAAGCCTATGTTGGCCAGGGTTCTACAATTTTGTTTCCCAACTAGCACGGAGTCTCCATACTAAAGCTATGGAGCCTACAAAAAGCTACTGATTAGAATACCAATATCCATATTCTACTCAGTAAAATACAGCTTTTTCTGCCACCTCACGGGCAATTTAAGAACTATTCCATATAAACAATACATTTACATCAAGTTTGTAATCATTTACATGATTTGTTTCTAATCATTAGTTGAAAGGTGAGTAACGAATATAGCATTACCATGATGTTGATCTGTGTGGTGGTATTCTCCTTGTAGCTGACATTATGCAATACTTATCGCTATCGCTTGAACTTTAAATGCGCATCAACTACGCGGAGAATACGGCCACTCAGATTGAAATCATAGTTATGACCTCATTCCGATCTCTGTGCCTAGGGGACACCACTGTTGTTGTTTTTTCGATTCATTAGCTATTAACTATCCGTGTTATATGAAAAATGCAATCTTATGTTTTTAACCAATTTATTCTATAAAACCTTTACAAAACTGAGTATCAATTGATTCATTACACACGATAAACCCAACATTCTGTTACCATTTCTTAATGAATTTTACTTTGAAATCACCATTATTCTGTGGTTATAAGCACATATATAGTCCTGTATATATAGTACAAAGCCTGAAACCGCTGAAACCACTGTAACTGCCGAAACCGCCACCGCCGCCGCCACCACAACTGCCACTGCCATTGCCACCACCTACGACCACTGCCGCTTCGCACACAGGTCTGTGCAGCCATGCGCACAGCCATTTGCCAACCCATTAGTCCAGTCAAAATAAGGTTTGACCGGCCACAAAAAGCAATAGATCTAATTCCAGTGCCATTCATCTCAGAATACCTTACATATTACCAGAATGAAAATCGAAATTAATCCAAGTAGTGGAAGTAGGTCAAATAAGCATAAATCCAATATGGCCACCCCAAATATATGAAACTCCATAATTCTGGTTTGAATTGAGATAGAAACATGATTTAAAATGCTCAATATATGTTTTCTGGGGTGAGGAATCCAGACAAATCACAAGTGAAATCATATCTCTTGAATAAATTAGCGTAAATTCAATATGGCTGCCTGAATTCTATGAAATACCATAATTTGGGCTTGAATACGGATATAAACATGATTTAAAATGCTAAGCATATGTTTTCTGGGGTGGGGAATTCATATAAATAGCCAAAAAAGATCTATCCACAAAGTACATTAGTGTAAATCCAATATGGCTGCTTGAGTTCTACAAAATACCCTAATCTGAGTTTGACTAAAGATATAAACATGATTGCAAAATATATGTTTTCTTAGGTGGGCTATATCATAGTGGCCTTTAAAAAAATGATACAGCAGTATATAATGGCAGACATAGACTTTCCAGCTACGGGAACATTATGTAGAATGATTGGCCTTTGATATATTTGTAAAGTCACCACTGCTGGAGGTGAAAGAGAAGAGTGGCTGTTGTGGGACTTGAACCCCAACAGTCCTCCAACTAGGGTATTACCACCCCCTCATCATACCATATAGCTGAATCAAATCAGAAGCAGGTTTGGAGACAATTTCAAATTCATCGATGTGAATAATATCATGGATGTGAATAATATCATGGATTTTTACAAGTTGAACATGATAATGCTTGCAGCATGGGGCATAAGGCATCCTATGAATTTTCACTTGTCCTTCTTTAAACATTAAGTAGTAGTGTGGGTGGGTGGGTGGGTGGGTTAAAAATCTGAAGGTTGCTTCTGGCTAGTTGTGGTGCTCAAATATTGCCAGAGATGTCCAGATGGCATCGCATAATTCTAGTGTTCATCGATAGGTGGTGCATCTGTGAATTATTGTCAGTTGCTCCGATTAACTCCCAATTATGGCACAATGATATTTAGAGGTTTTTCATGTTGTCATCTCAGCTTAAATACCATATTCACTGCACTGCATAAACATTAATATAATTCCCCTGATATAGATGTTAGCCTATATTATCATAAAAGGTTTTCCAGAATCCTTGTGTGTCCCACCTGCCTGTCCAAGTCATGTATGCCATGTATCCTATATGTCCATGTATCCCACACCCAATCTAACCTCTTCTACTCCCTCTATACAAACTCTATAAGGATTCTGGTTATATATTTATATATGTGGCCTAAATTAAGTTCAGAGAAAGTTGTTATTCTCCCTATAATGACAAAAAAGATAGTGATGGCCCCTATGTCCAAATCCACAATAGAACTCAATCAGAACTACTAGAATTTGTTGACCTGGGCCTACAGGGAGACTTGCAGAGAGTGGGTGAAATATGAGAGTATAATATCAATTTAATTGTATCATGAACACTTCAGCTATAGCTTCGAAAGCATTGTTCAACTTTAGGGCAGTTGGTTTACCAATGATTTACACATCAAAGATATCATCATAATAGTGTTGCATTGATAAACATTATGTTATTGAACTATCAATATTTTTATTTCACTTGCAACCAGTAAAACTTGTATTGCCATGTTGATATCAGAACAGACTGTAGAAGACAAGAGTCAAATCAACTGCTGGTTTTCTATTATTCTTTTACCCATGGTTGGGACATCTATTGTATAATTATTATGCCCATTGCTAAAACTCAGTGTCTTCAAACAAGCCCAAAAGAGTATATTTACCATATCCAGGTAATGGAACAAGAGCTTTTCAGTTATTTCCCTTTTCAAATAAAATTTAGGAATAGCAACAAATTACATTAGCTCAGTTGCAATTCAGTGTCTTCAAGATCCGCTATGGTTGATCCTGAAATAAGTGTATCAAGCTGTTCTAGGACACCTGGAAGTAATTCTGTAACATTTTCTGTTAGGTCTTTTTCAATCACCTGAATACTCTGAACCAAATGGGCTGAATATTTTGTTAGGTTTCTTTAACGATTAACCTCTCATGTATAAAACAATTTTAAAGCGATTTTAAAGCTATTTTCAGTATTATTTCAACATTACCATTGTGAAATCACAACATAATTGTTTGATGATATGAATCAATGTATTGTTTTTGATAATTTTAGAAAATATTATTAAAATCTTTGCCCAATTTCTCTTTAAAAAATAGCAAATTTACTGAAATTTCCAAGAAGGATGCCCCAAGTCCTGAATCATAGCATACTAGGCCTGGGAATGCCTAAAGGCATCATAGCATACTAGCCCTGGGAATGCATCCAAGCATCATGGCATAACAAATGGGTTAAAATACAGGAGGGTCTGCATCACGGTTTTCTTTGTAAGAACCGTAATCATTGAATGTTATTTTCAGTTATTGTAACACAAAAAAAGGGAACAAAGTTTTTGGTTGCAGTTTTCTCTCAATTCAGAAGATATATTGAAACCAATTAATCCCTTGCAGATATGATTATCTCTAATAGTACAACTTATATTTTGGATTTGATTGTCCTCTTGCTTCTGAAAAATCAAATGTATCCTGTTCCTTAGCCAGTGTTGGCATTGTTTTTGTGGCATCGCCATGAAAATCATTGGATACAAAGCAGCCATATTGGACATTTCATTGTTCCACCTGTTTACTAGAAAGATAGGACTTCCCTGGTGTGATATATTTGTGTTTCTCAGCTAAGAAAACAGCTGTTTAGCTTTTTTAAACATCTTTTTCAAACTTAAATTAGGGTATTTCGTAGAACTCAAGCAGCCATATTCGATTAACACTGATGTACTCTGTTTTTAGGTCTTCTCTCATCATTTATATGAATTCCCCACCCCAGAAAACATATGTTTAGCATTTTAAATCATGTTTATATCTTCATTCAAACCCAAATTATAGTTTGGCCCTTTTTTTGACTGGACTACATGGGCAATACTCTGATATTATGTGTGGGCAGAGGACTTAGTGTAATCTATCCACTCATGCTGAGGTGGGGGTCAGTGTGGTTGTAAGGGGAGTGGGTAATCTTTTTTTATATTTTACCCTCTCTTCAAGAAGCACAATAAATTGACAGAAAAAACTGCCATGCCATCTAGTGAATTCATGGACATAACGTTTTTGAACTACATGGACTTACGTATGGTGAATAACTGATATAAAACAAGTTTGCTGATAGGAGTCTGTCCCATCAGATATCAGTATGCTCAGATCATCAGTAGAAGAAGACAGTGAGTAGTTGTGGGGGTGGGGGAGAGGTCTATGGTCAGTAAGGGTGCACAAGGGTGGATGACTGGTAGAGCAAGTTTGCTAGCTCTGTGCAATGTAGAGAATTTCCCATCAGGTATAACATTTTTAAAACTAAATAAATCAATGCCTTTCGCAGACCTAACTATACTGAATTCAGACTGTCAAAGCCGATGGGGCAGACTTGTTATTCAGACCCACTTGATCTATGCCTGAAAAGCCAGTTTTACTCCCCTACACCTACTTTAAGTCACATGTGCCATAATAGACCCACCCCCTCCCATCCCACAATCACTCCCTATCTACTTTTGCTGAGCAGCTAGGTGCACTCAAGGGCCTATTTGTTCTGGTCCACTTCTTGGTTACCGCTATAAGTTCACAATGCATGTACGTTTCAGACTATCAGATCTGATGGGACAGACATGGCTGTGTGGCATTGGCACTTCCATAACTGATGGCACAAACCATTCTCAATGGCATCATATCTGATAGGACATCCATACCATAGCTATTCCAGAGACAGTCAGTAAATATTAGCAACCTCTCATATAGACACTCCTTACCTTCCTCCAATGATAAGATTATTGAATCTATCATACCTTAGATCTATACTGGCTTGATTAAGAAATATTTTTCATGTTTTAGGATACACTAATTTTAGTTAAGTAATCAGTTGCCAACTGTTTTCACATTTCTATACCATAATAGATATTCCTGTTGATGACATTTGTGAACAACTATTAAATTCACTTTTAATCTTACTTATATTTGATGAAATTATTAAAATATACCGCGATCTTCCATTATAAATGGAAATAACATTTGCTACCAGCTTTTACTCTTCCAAGGACACCATTCCAAAGCACGTAAGGAATTGTTGCCCTTTTAGAGGTATTCTACTGTATCCGAATCTTACACTGTGCACTTGTGCAACGTGAAGCTCCTTGCGTTGTCGCACCTGCTCTTTCTTCATTGATGGTTGGGCCACATGTGTTAAAATCTGCCACAAGGAGGAGTACACCAACCCGTACGTGACCGTTCCCAGGGGACGTAATGAGGGGATTATACAACTAAGCTATGAAGTTCCCATCCTTCTCGTATGACACACAAACATAATCAATAGATATTGGGGTTGTTCTAAATAATAAATGACCGAGGGATATCTGTTATGATAGAATCGAAAAGATGGATTTTTTTCATGTTTTTGTTTCCATGGTACAATAATAAGTCTTCAGGCCAATGATTAGCGATCAGAATGGTCAATTGCTTTGCTGTGGACAGTGCCTTGTTGCCACACTGCCATGATCTAGCACAAAAATTATTCGATAGCAAGAGAGTTGTTTCATCGGGGGTTTACGTTGCCCTGATATAACCCACGCTGGCAGAACGATCAGGGGTGTATTTAGATCAATAACCAAATATCACCCTGAAATAGTGTGAGTGCTGATGTGATTCATCTCCTGTTCACTGCACGTAGGTCAAGGTTCCAACTCAAAGTGAAAGGTGTGCGTGCACGCAACCCAAACGCACCACACCCATCGATGTGAACCCCTCAGGTCGTTCATAGAACGGGCTCAACATCAACAAAACCATAAGCAGCATACAATCCAGGGATCGTGGATCTGTCTGGTTGTAATAGACTGTGACCGCTTTTGTAGGCATTATAGAATGGATTATGTACTCCACACAGAGGGCCTTCGTAACAACAGTTATGCAACGGGAGCGGCTTTCAGTCCCGTAGAAGCACGAGCCGCTAGCTCGTAACGGGTAGCACTTAATATCCTACTACCCTACCAGAGCCAACCTTATTCCGGCAATCACAGAACAGAACTTGCCACAACTCATGTATTGCTAAGCCTGCACGTGTCCTTGGAGAGTATTCAGCGATCGAAGGTACCTTTTTATAGATTGACAGGTAAAGACCGCTCATGACTGTTGGTTTGATGCTAATTGATATGTCTAGTACAAGTAGGTCATTATCTTATGAAAAGAAATACACGAATCGGTTACGTGTGGAAACTACTCGATCGTGTTGTCTTATGACACGTCTTGTTTTGTCCTGCTTCATAATATAGGCTTCAGGATCAGTACGTAACCCCTGAGATACAATGTTCCCTCATTACTGTGAATGTAGATGAAGTCAGGAGAACGTGTTGTCTCGTGATAATGCACCTGTGAAATCCTCTGTTCATACCTGTGTATGCCCCCACCATACGCTCTCAATCGATTTTTGTATCACCTCTGGCACTAAGTTCACCCACCAGGAGGCACATCCTCATGAGACACATCCACAGCGTCCTGCACGTCGTAATGTCGAGCGCCTAGAAACGCACATCCTGACTCTTCTCTCCTACTTATATTTTCAAGAAGTTACACAAATGGACACGGCGGCAGAATTTTACCAATGGATGTTGGACAAAGGAGGTGGGTTCTTTTATTCTGAATCATATCTTTTGTCAAGGGTATTGTTATCAATCCATGCCAATGTGAACTGATTTCCTTTTTGTTCAACTATGTGCTTTGGTTCCTGTTTTGAAAGACAATCAGCCTACAACTACCAGGTTTATAAATACTATTTGCAAGCAGCCATTCCTATTCCTGTGCTCTGGTGAAATGTGTCTCACTATACTAAATACCGGACAGAATTAGCTTTCCCTAACGTTAAAGAATATATCACCATACTAATGTTTGGTTGTTCACGTCGTCTGAGTAACCAACTCCTCTCGATGGCCTCACTGGTGCTCTTATGGAAAAGGCTCCATTACCTAGAGCAACATTAACCCTTTCCCTACGCTGCATATTACCAAATACCCACCCTGAAATACGCTGCTGTAATAACATTTTCACCCCTGGAGTACGCCGGCACCTTTTAATATAACCAGCATGACGTCATTGCAATACTTCTCCATGGTAATCCAAAATAATTAGGACTTCATATAATAGTAATATTCTTAACCGCCATATAGTTCTACAAACGTTTGGTAAATGTTATGAAAATATTTGCATTATTTCATTAAAAAAATTACAATTATGGGAATTTCGAAAATGATGCCTCAAGGCATCATAGCGTACTTGGTCCGGGAATGCCTCCAGGCATCATAGCGTACTTGGTCCGGGAATGCCTCCAGGCATCATAGCGTAGCTAAAGGGTTAATAAGAGCCTCAAAGTCAAAGTCAGACACTCGTACAATACAATACCACTTGTTCTGTACCCTGTAGTCCAGTCAAAATAAGGTTTGACCGGCCACAAAAAGCAATAGATTCAATTCTAGTGGCATTCACCTCAGAATGCCTCAGATATTGCCAGAATGAAAATCGAAATTAATCCAAGTGGTGGAAGTAGGTCAAATTAGCATAAATCCAATATGGCCACCCTAAATATATGAAACCTTATAATTCTAGTTTAAATTGAGGTAGAAACACAATTCAAAATGCTAAACAAATGTTTTCTGGGGTGAGGAATCCATACACGTAACAGGTAGATTCATATCTTTTGGGTGAATTAGCGTAAATTCAATATGGCTGCCAGAATTCTAAGAAATACCATAATTTGGGTTTGAATAAAGATGTAAACGTGATTTAAAATGCTAAACATATGTTTTCTGAGATGGCGAATTCATATAAATCACCAGAGAAGACCTATCCAGAGAGTACATTAGTACAAATCCAATATGGCTGCTTGAATTCTATGAAATACCCTAATTTCGGTTTGAAAAAATTACAAATGATTTTTTTAAAAAGCAGCTTCATAGCTGTTTTCTTAGCTGAGTAACACATATATACATGACACCAGGGAAGTCATATCATTCTAATAAACAGGTGGAACTATGAAAAGTCCAATATGGCTGCTTTGTAATCAATGACTCATCATAGCGATGCTACAAAGACAATGCACACTCCGGCTAAGGAACATGATACCTGTGATTTTTCAAAAGCAATAGGTCAATCAAATACAAAATATAAATTGTACTATTAGAGATAATCACATCTGCAAGTGAATGGTTAATTAGGTTTCAATTTTTCTTCTGGATTAAGAGAAAACTGCAACCAAAACCTTTGTATCCCTTTCTGTGTTTCAATAACGGAAAATAACATTCAATGATTATGGTTCCTACAAAGGAAACAGTGATGCAGACCCTCTTGTATTTTAACCCATTTTCTATGCCATGATACTTGGAGGCATTCCCGGGGCTCATATGCTATGATGCCTTTAGGCATTGCCAGGCACACTAGGCATCCCTTTTGGAAATTTCAGTATTTGCTATATTTGATCAAATAAAGCAAAGAATTTGATAATATTTTCCAACACAATATAATGATATACATTATCAAGGAATTATGTTGTGATTTTACAATGGTAATATTGAAATAAGACTAAAAATAGCTGTAGAATCACATCACATTGGTTATCTCCAAAAGCGCAGCATATCGGAAGGTTTGTTTGTTCTTCTCCATGGGCACAAGTTTATTTAGGATTGTTTTATACATGAGAGGTTAATCATTAAAGATACAAAACAAAATATTCAATACATAAAAGTAACACTAGCATCCGATTAGGTTTGGGGTATTGAGAAGATTGATAAGACCTAACAGAAAATGTTAGAGCTAAGCGAATTACTTCAAGGTGTCCTAGAGCAGCTCAATATACTCATTTCAGGATCAATCACACAGGATCTTGAAGACACAGAATTGATAACAGAGATAATCCAATTTGTTAGTATTCCTAAATTTTGTTTTGAAAAAGGAAATAACTAAAAAGCTCTGGTTCCATTGCCTTGGTATTGGTAAATATACTCTTTTGGGCTTGTTAAGTCTGAAGACAGTGGACACTAGGAATGGGCATATAATTATACAATATATGTCCCAACCAGGGATAGAATAATAATAGAAAACCAGCAGTTGATTAGGCTCATGTCTTCTACAGTCTGTTCTGATATCAACATGATAAGAAGATCTGTATCTTTCTCTTTCTCAAGAAAGAAACAAATCACAACCTTAGCCAGGTCTAAGGTTATCCTGGGTAAAAGGAGAGGCTTTCCCTATTAAACCCAGTTTGCCTTCCAAGAAACTGGTGGCAAGGGAAGTGTAAATATTGATAATACAATAACATAATGTTTGTCAATGCAAAACTAGATTATGATATATCTTTGATGTGTAAATTATTGGTAAACCAACTGCTCTTAAGTTAATCAGGAACAACAATGCTTTCGAAGCTATGGCTGAAGTGTTCATGATCAATATCATACTGTCATATTTCAGTCACTCTCTGTAAGTCTCCCTGTAAGCCCATGTAAACATTCTGTACATGGGGGCCACCACTGTCCTTTTGTCAATATACGGAGAACAAATACATTCTCTGAATATATAAATATATATTTAACAAAAAAACAAACTAGGTATATTGTGCTATTATATTTGCACCTATAACTCACATTTTATTGTCTCATGAATCTGAAAGATACATAATGTTCCTGCAGCTATAAAGTCTATGTCTGCCATTATATACCATTGTATATCTATATTTTCTTGTAAGGCTGCTATGATATCAAAAATTTATGATTCAACCATATTAGATTCATTCCTTATAGCACCTATTTACTCAATAAGTATGCCTTCCCATGTTGTTAATATCAATTCCCCTTCTCAGAAAACATATATTTTGCATTTCAAATCATGTTTATATCTTTATTCAAACTCAAATCTGCCTTTCTTAGAATATGGCGACATACATTTTCATGAGACAAACATGCCATATAAATTACCTAGAAGACCACAGAAGGGCACATATTGTAAACATTTCATATCTCAGAGCAAGGAACATAGATATCTTAGTAGAACCCCCTCGGGAAACACAACTATATGAAGGCCCAGTCCTAAAACAGGATCCGACTATCAACGTTGAAAAATACAAGATATCAGTTGAATATAAAACTAGCAAAGCATGGAATGCTCTAAAACACCATTTGTCCAATATTTTATCTAATGGTCTATCGAACATTTTATCTAATGTTCTATCAAGCAGCCATATTGTATTTATACTAATGTACTCTGTTGATAGGTCTCTGGTGATTTATATGAATTCTCCACCTCAGAAAACATATATTTAGCATTTTAAATCATGTTTACATCTTTATTCAAACCCACATTATGGTGTTTCATAGAATTCAGGCAGTCATATTGAATTTACGCTAATTTACTCAAACGATATGATTTAACTGGTGATTTGTATGGATTCCCCACCCCAGAAAACATGTGTTTAGAATTTTAAATCATGTTTCTACTTCAATAGGCCACCCTAAACATATGAAACCTCAAAATCTAGAATTATGAGGTTTCATATGTTTAGGGTGGCCATATTGGATTTATGCTAATTTGACCTACTTCCACCACTTGGATTAATTTCGATTTTCATTTTGACATTATGTAGGGTATTCTGAGATGAATGCCACTGGAATTGAATCTATTGCTTTTTGTGGCCGGTTAGGCCCTATTTTGGTTTATTTGGCTGGACTACTGGTAGTTTCCGTGATATAAGAACATGTTTTTCGATGAAATAAGAATATTTGATCAAATAACGATGGAATCATTCTGCCCCCAAATGCTGACAGGGGGGAGGAATGAACGATTTGGCTTCCAGTGATATCATCATTTTTACTTTTGCAGATCCCCGCACGGAGTCCTGGCTTCTTGTAGCTACACCGCTGCCAGTCGTAGCCATCATAATTGGCTACATCATCATGGTGCTTATCGGACCACGACTCATGCAACCATTGGCGGCCTTCTCCCTAAAACCCGCCATTATTGTTTACAACTTCGCACTGGTCATATTATCAATGTACATGTTTGAAGAGGTATCCTGCTTATTCTATTATTATATAGAATGTTATATGTATTCACGCCAAAGTGTAATTTAGATTTAGTACACAGATAATATTTATGGCTACATAAAACTATGGAACGTCTACAAATGAGGATTTTAATGAAGTTAGGGTCTATATGGTAGACCTGCAAAACCCGTATGCCTATCCATGTCTATGTCAGTTCTATTAATTTTAAGACAGTAGATAAAGCCTAAAAAGTGACTTAAACGTTGGAATGTTTTCTTATATTGATTGCTATTCCAAGAGAGAGAATGAGTTGTGACATAATCTTTCCTGTTTAGTATGTTCAACTCTTTTCTGTTTCTTACATTCAGTTCTTGGTGACGTCCATAAAATCGGGCTACAGCTACATCTGTCAACCAGTGGACTATTCCAGCAGCCCTTTAGCTTTAAGGGTAAGCCATAAGATAAACTAAAGAAAAACACACTTTGTCTCTTCCCTCGGGCATTTTTATGAATGGATATTGAATTATGTATTTATCAAATCGTATATTCTAATGGAGACCAATGCTTATTGAAAAGCTGTCATGTCTAAAATTTCGTTATTCTCTATTTTTTTCAAAGAAATCTTACTACCAATACATTCATCGCGCAGCGACGTATTATTATATATTCGCCATATGAATAAGGACATTGGTATATCATCTTCACTCAAGAAGACACGAACACAAAACACCGGCAATTTTATTTTCTTACAGAGTGGGAGAAATACACTTGAAACACATCCAATTTTAATTCGCACCAGAGTATAGAATAGTCAGAGTGTGTTCTATAATGTTGCAATAATACATATTCCTCTTTTACAGATGGCGAGCGTGTGTTGGTGGTATTTCTTCTCGAAAATCATTGAAATAACCGATACGGTAAGACAACTTTTGTTGCTATCACACAATATCAAAGTCTATCATAGGAGACATTATGCTAGTATTAATGAACTGGCGTCCGTCCCCCCTCATTGACAGGTAGTGCGTTACTGTAGTCGTTGAATTGATGTGTGCGGCATTATCTTGAAATTCGAATACAATTGCAAGTTGCATGTTTCCGCTCACTCCCTTGAATCGTTACTGTCATCCAGGTTTTCTTTTATACATGGATTTGCTTGCCTGTCATGTTATTTATCCAAGGAAACTATAGAGAGATCCTCAACGAATTAAAGAACGTGGTGAATTAACAAGTCAAACAAGATTCACCTTAGATGTACCACCCGCCTACAATTACTTTTCTCTTACAGGTCTTTTTTATATTGCGGAAGAAAAACAACCAGATTTCCTTTTTGCATGTTTATCATCACTGCACCATGATCTTCAACTGGTGGTTGGGAGTCAAATACATTGCTGGAGGACAATGTAAGTTTAAGAGCACGAGAGCGTATCTTGTTTTTATAAGAATAACCCATAAAAATGCAATTAAAGATATACCAGCAAATAATCTTTATAATATTTTAGATCATGAAATGTACAGTATGAATCGAACAAAAACTATGGGGTTGTGCAAAGTTAACATACAAAAGCGAAATGTTTCAATTTACTTGTCTCCACCTGTCAAGTATGCATCAAAAATACATATATGGTTTTGGTTGCAAATTTTCGATCTATTCTCAAATTAAAAAGATGATATTTATCTTCACTAGTTCCCAGTTCACTCACCATGTGGCGTTCGGGTAACTGCAAATGTTGCTGCCCTGTTGATGTAAAAGAGATTGCTCCCTCGATTAGGTATCTACTGTTCATGATAAAGGGATTGCTCCTTGTAATAGATATAGATAATTCATGCAAAAGGGATTGCTCCCTCTAATAGGTATATATTGTTCATGTAAAAGGAATTGCTTCCCCCAATAGGCATCCATTACCCCTTCCATTCCTCGATTCTACTGTCGAGTGTCAGTCTCAACAGAAGCTGATACTGATGGTCGTCAGAATATGTGTTTATTCTACTCCTTGAAGGGAGTTATCATTGACCTAAGATAATCATATCTGCGTACATCCTACAGGGAGAAACAAATGAATTGTAAATCTCTATAGCTTGGGAGACACTCACCAAGCACACCCAAGGGCCAACAAGAACCACTGCCTGTCCCTTGGTAATATCAAAGTATACATATTTCTGCCATTAACAGCCGCAAATGTGTTGGAACTTGCAGCGTTTTTCCTCGCCATGCTGAACTGCGCTGTGCACGTGGTTATGTACACCTACTACATGCTGGCTGCTTTGGGGGTCGATCGTCAGTACCTGTGGTGGAAAAAGTACCTCACCCGCCTTCAACTGGTCAGTATATGGGGATCATTGAATAATCACTCGCAACCCGTTCACAGAAGCATATTGGTAACCTTAATACTTCACATTTCCGTCCTTGTTAGATAAAAGGCGGGCATAAGCAATACATTTTGCAGCCAAAGATTATTTTGACATATTTAATGAATGAGTTAGACATCCGTCCATCCTCTCTCTAATACAGTAGATTGAGATCAAGAAGGTATAAAACTCTAACCAGTAGACATTTTGAAGTTGGAATATCCCTTTCCTTTTTGTACACACATAAAGAGTAGGAATTCTAGGCACTTGTTCTCCGGGCGGGGGGTGCGGGTGGTCGAGCCTTATTAACGTAAATGCTAATAAGTACGACACAGAGAAGCTGATAAACCTTGGCTAGACGGTATACGTTGCATACCTAAGCCCATACATAATTACACCACTTGGAATTAGCTCTCCAGGAATGCGGAACTGTGAAGTGTTTCCTCATTAGCAGTCACCAATAGGTATTGGCTTTGCATACAGTACAACTTGCGAGACCTATAGCATTCAGAATCCTCATGACGAAAACGCATTGCTATATCAATTTCAGATCCTTTTCTTGGCTCTGAATTCCTTTTTCTCTGAATGCAGTTATGCTTGAGAGAAGTGTACTGTATCCGTATATGAACGTTCAGTATCAAATAATATGAAGTGTAATATGCCATACTGTGGAATATATTTTTTACTATATACCCATGCCGTATTTACTGTAAATATGTACCGTTTTGACATATAACGTAGAAATACTGTACGGACCAGTGGTCCGTACACTAAAATACGGACTACCTTGCCAAACATGTTTATTAACATATCGGTCGTTAGAAATTAAATTAATGATTTCTTTTTAAATTTTGGGTATATAGTAAATATATAACGTCCAATCATGCTTATACAAGTCACAGAACTCGATGATAACTTATGGTTTGTACGGAACTCGGTATAAATGTCTCGTTCCGTACAAACCGTAAATTACCATCTCATTCTGTGATTTGTACAGCATGGTCAGGACGTTCTATATAATTACTATACACCTATAGGCGAACGTCTGTGATATACTAACCGCTGCTAAGCATATCGTATAAATAACGTTCGGGCCCGCCGAGTAGTAGGACGTATTGATTCCCATAGGCTTAAGCATTAAAAAACGTACGTCCTGCTACTACAGACACTACGTCGCACTAACGTACATTATCGCGACAGAGCGAGAGCAGTGTCCGTGTCAAAAACAAATAAAATGGCAGTTCTCTTACCCCCATTGCCGAGTTCAGAGACATGCTACAACGTCCACGTATCAGATTGAAGTATGTAATGACCAACCATTGAGGTATCCAACATAGGGCGACACATAATACCGTTTAAATGACTTAAACCTGTGAGGCTGATCGATATCAACGAGTCCGATCTCATTCCGTTACGCTGCGCCGCGTTGTCGACGTCATAATAACGTTGGCTACCAGAGTTCCAGGTCGTCCTGTGTCATACATTTCATAGTCCGCTCCACGTCGACCGTTGCCGAGTTTTGACCCTCCCACCTCCCAGTGTGCAGTGAATGTCGAAGTCGCCGTATTTAAACGCCGATATCTTTGGTTTAAAGTGACCGATCTTCATCATATTTGGTACGATTATAGGTTATATATGTGCCATACTCGTGTACAAATTTCATTACTTAACTCTTAGGGAAGGTGAAGTTCCAGCGTCATTTGCCGGAGTTTCCCGCTAGCGGGCCGTAGTGAAAGGCAGCGGTATTATACGGGAATGGAGGGATTGAATCATGAACCAGGAAAGTTGGTAAAATGGATTTTAAATGAGTTGGAGGTGTATAGTAATAAGGAAACGTAGTGACTGAACCCGTACGGTGTCCGTTCTCGGTCATTTGATGAAAAAATACGGCCCTCCCGCCTACGGCGTCGGGCCGTATTTTTTCATCAAATGACCTCGAACGTCCACCTGTACGGGCTCAGTAACCACGTTTTCTCATATTACTAGTCTTTGAATAGTTGTTGTACCATGATCCCAATATTTTCAGAAAATGTTTTACCCATAATTGTCTTTCTAGATCAAATTTACAGTTAGTTATCCTCAGGAAGATTTTAGGTATACAATTTCAAACTAGACATACCCAGCGTTCGATAATTTAAGTTAAGTCTTAAATAAGGCACTGGGGAGCTGGTTAATCACCTGAGACAACTCATATTTATGCATGATAATAACGACAATATGTGCATATTTACCTTAGTATCACGTGGTAGATCTACTTATTAAAGATGAACTGTTGCTATATTCAATGAATTCTGATCAGATACACGTTCTAACAGCGTTCAATGACTCCAGGAGCTGAAAATGCGTTCCAGACCCGACTGATGTACATTTTCCTTTATATAATTAAGTCTCCTTTCCCTCACTACCAATTACAACTTTGTGCGTTATATTCTGATGCTATGAGCAATTGTAGAATGTAGAAAGCAAGATAAATTGTCATTTGAACGTTGTTAAATAGAATGACTATCGTAACGAATATCCACATTTGTTTTGGGCCTCTCGATTGTCACCTAACCTTATTTTATCCAATTGATGTACGTTTCAGAAAGAGTTCTAGGCTACCACATAACAGAATTTATATTTTGATTGAAGACCATCATAAAACGAAGCATTACATATAATGACAACGAGCACTGGATAAATAGCTAAGAAAGTGGTACGCCATGTAAGGGGCAAAAAACCCAAGGTCAGATTGGTTATGTGTCTGTAGTTGTCACCGTAATTGGAGCTACATGGTAACTATCTTTGATAATACTTCAGATTTTGAATGTATTCAAATTCCGATACAGTGGGAACTTAGTATGTTAAAAAATTGACTATGGTCCATAATTTCAGGCTGTCACTGTCAGGGGATTAGTGTTTACAACATGAGCCTTGATGCTTATTTTCTTATGGCTCTATTTGTAAATGATGGTCAGTGCATTTTGGCGTTAGTACAACTAGAGTCAACAGGTTCTAAGCGGTTTAAAAAAAGGTATCTATGAACCAGTAATGGTAATCGTGTAACGTCTTTTTGTTTTCTACCACAGGCACAATTTGTAGCAGTGATCATCCATACAAGCATCAATATATTCTCAGAGTGTTCCTACCCGAAGGCATTCAACTATGTTGTCGTGATGTATGCCTTCAGCCTTATTGTCCTCTTCTCTAACTTCTATCGGAAGGCTTATATCGCCAAGAAGTCAAAGAAGAAAGAAACTGTCGGCGTTACCGAGGAAATTGTATCTAGCGAGCGTACCAATGGCCACCATGAACATCTACATCTACGTAAAGGACCATAAGTGATACTTTCAGTACGTTTTAAACGTAATCTCTTTTACTATCATCTCAGGGTTTTGTGTCTAGGAAATGGGATTTCTTTCAATAAAAACTTAATTTATGAATATTGTTGTTATTGTTTTGATTTATCACAATATCATAGAATAAATTCAAGGTATATGTCTAATGAAGGAGTGCTGTGTGAGATACTATAGAGGAAACCCATGAAAGTTTAGGGTCTGAGCTCGTATCCCATCGAGTTTGAATCACGTAGTAATTCACAAGGTGAAGCCGCGTGAATTGCTATGTGATTCATATGAGATGGGATCGAGCTCTGACCCTAAACTTGAATGGGTTTCTGAATTTATCTCACCCTTAATATTGACTAATGGGCTAACATTTGTGACATTATCCCCCATTGGATATTTTTCCTAAATATCTAATGGGTGTTAGATACGAGCTTCCAATGTTAAGTCTATGGAGAAAAAATATCTGGGGTGAGATAAATCCACCTGCTCGTAAAGACACACTGACAGGCAGGCATGCTATATTCAAGTCAATAATGTATACTGTTCTACTCATGAATGCTTATTAAATATGGATTCAACCTCAGCTATATCACACCATGAACGTTCTATGACACATTTGCACCATGCAAACAAATTTGATAGTCAGAAAAATATTTTAAAAGCTCTAAATGTGAATCACAGTAGCATTACCCCCGTATCGCCAAAAGGTTAACAACTGGTAGTTCCCTAGGTGTATTAGAAATTGGTCATAGTTCGGTGCTGTCTTTTGTATCCTCTTAGACCTTTGCGAGCTGCTCACTATTCGAGTGTCCCTTCACAGAGGGCGCCACGAGCGTAACCACTCCTCGTGTCCGGGCGACATCTATTGTCCAGAGCGATGGCATAGATCTTATGAAATCGTACTAAAACATAAATGCCTGTATGGTGACAAAATAGACTGAACTTTCCAACATCACCCGTAGAATCTACGAAATAGGAAATTGGATATAATTTCAGAACATCGAACACACCCCAGGTATTCTGAGATGTTTGTTGTTATCCTGAAACATGCATGTGAAAGGACAATAAAGTTATTACGTTTTATTCAATACTTCGTTGTATTTATGAGGACATGATAAAAGGTAAATATTTCGTGCTTTAGGTTTGCGAATCTGAAGTACAAACTATATCATCAATATACATGGTAGTATAAGAAATGGTTTGCAACACTATACATGTACTGTTATCTTCATGCATAAATTTATAAACAAGCATGTTCTAAAAGTCATTGTTTCTCACTCTCATTCTACGTTTTAATCGATAAGTATTTTTGGGATTTGATATTGAATATGCTATATTTATTATATGATTTTCTATGTGTTCTATCAGTATATCTCATAAATCCACCTCATTCGGATTGGGGGGGAGTGGCAAGTGGCATTTGGAAAGGTTATGATAAAAGGTAAGACACGGTACGTACGCCTGGGACACAGGGAGGGACAGGTACCACAGAGACGACGATAAACGAGGTTGACCGCAAGCCTAACGATGCGCGGAGAGACTCATTATACCTGTCCGATCCACGGGATAAATAGTGGACCCTGGGACAAAGGGGTCACTTCCGGGCCCCGACATCCAGACGCCAAGGCGAACGGGTACGGGTAGATACAGCTAGTTGTTGAATTCCTCCTCTGTATTGATGAAAGCCATTACATGTTCTTGCAAACATAAGTACAGAAATACGTTCATGTACTCATATGTAGTTAGTATGTAGTATGTATGCATGTATGTATGTATGTATGTATGTATGTATGTATGTATGTATGTATGTATGTATGTATGTATGTATGTATGTATGTATGTATGTATGTATGTATATATATATATATATATATATATATATACACTAAATGCTGAGTTTAATTAACCCTTTGGTGACCGCTGCATGCCATTTGGCAGCACCGTAAAAATACCGGTGCTGCCAAATGGCAGCTTTTTCGTATTAGTATGTATTTTACGTCATAACTCAGGAAATAATGTAAGGAATTTAACAAAAATTGCAGTGGATATAGGAAATATTATGAAACGCCACTATGTATGGCGGGTACGTTCGAAAAAATGCCAGTCGTTTAAATCAACACCATGGCAGACAGTGATGGCGAATGGGAAGACTCAGACAATATTCCTATGAGGCATATAGACCTCCGGGCCAATTTTGAAGATTTGGAGTACAGTGAAGACGAGAAAATGCCGAAAGGTAGGAAGAAGCCTGAAACCATTGCAGAATTTCCAACAAATAAAACAACCCCGGAATAATGGAGAAAGTGGACCTTCCCCCAACAAAGACGATTTCTGATTTTAGGGATATTTCTGACGGTTGGAATCGTTGAGGACCTTATGCGATACTCTAATGTTAATGGATAAGAATTTCGGGCATATCCATTTTGTAGACCCGTCAACGGAGAAGAGAGGGCAGGCCGCTGCCTCTGCTACGGCAAATCCGGTCAGAACTCGCAGAGTGCCAACGCCTATGGTTTCTGGCTATTTGACCATCCGTCTCTGAGGACGAAAGGTGACTGTCTATTTTCTAAATGCGCCGATGTCTTGCTTTGTTTTTTGGTTAGATCGTAAATCATTCGAGTACTGTCCAGTATCCACGGCAGTGTTATGTCTATAGTAAGGAGAACCGTTCGTAACAATGGGAAATTTGAAAAGGTTGATGTATCTTGCCCTGTAATGATAAAAGACTACTCTTCCTACATGGGTGGAGTTGATCTCACAGATCAAATGATTCAGTACTATGGATATGGTAGGAAAAGACAAACATTGACAAAAAAGATGTTTTTCTTTTTGTTAGAAATTATTAACGCTCAAACCCTCTACAATTCAGGACTGTTCTGCAAAGAAAGTGTCACTGTCCGACTATACATTGTCATTAATCCAGGAAATTAACAAAGCTACTGATACCAGTATTCCCCCTATCCCAAATGTCAATTGTCTGAAATCAAGGTGTTTTTAGTTTAAACTGACGTATTAATGCCATGGAGCCATTTACGTAATGATATATTTTGGTAAAAGTTCCCTAGATTGACTTAAGACTGGAGTCCATGACACTGACACTGACAGCTCGCTCAGCCGCCCCCGAGAGGCCTGTAGCAAAAGTAATATTTCTGCTCTAAAGATCATTCCCCCGTAAAGACCACTGCCACCGACAGACTCCTAAGGCTTCTTTTATATTAATCCAATCCAGCATTGTTGTTGTCATCGGGTAGAATAGTTCATAATAGACCAAGCTAGCACACTGTCGTCGTTGAAGCCGACTTGGACGTTCATACATACACAAGGTTAGGCATGATTTTAAATCGACATCTCTAACTTCGGAGTACTTTTGCAGTCATCAAACGTAAATCCTGTATGTAACACATTTCAAAAAGTCTGTTCTATTTTCTGGTAGTAATGGCGATGTTGAAGATTTATGATAAATATTAATGATCCGTGATTTACTGATACCATGCGCCACCTATCAAGCGTATAGCATTTTCATGATTTCTCCATAATATATTAATTTTACACACAAAACAACTCCGGACACTTGTTCCTTACGTCTTTTTATTATTATCTATGTAAAAAAAAGGTCATTGCGATTTTAAAAAAATACAGATCTTCGTAGGTGCAGTGCTAGATTGGACCTATTGCAAAATCACGAGGCTTAGCTGAGCACTTCCGACACCAAACGCTTTGCGACCACGGATAGAGAGACAGGGGGAGCGGACCGCGGGAAGTTGCCGCGCTCTCATCTGCATACCCAGTTCTTTCGCTGTTGATTGGACAAACGGGCCACGTGACCCGTTCGGAGTGTTTTCATTGGTTGTAAGTCGTTGGCCGCGGCAGTTTCGTGGGCCGCCGCCTCTACGAGTGTCGAAGCTTCGTGTCACGCAGCAGTTTCATGGATAGCTGTCACTGGTGCGTTTTTTCATACTACGAAGTCTGTCGAAAGACTCCAACGGAACGAAAAAATTTAACAAACACTAGATTGGACCCATGTCCAGGCTTGTGTCAATGTAGCAAAATAAAAAACTCTCAAATTCTCCCTGCACTTGGAAATATTAATATAATTATTAAATATCGATCTCATTTATAATCAATGGTATGGAGATAAAGCTTGAAGTCTCCTCTATTTCTCTATAATATTCTAATTAATTAATTATTAACCTAAATTATTTCAATCTGCAATTTCCTTACAGGCCCCTATGCATTTTGCGCCATTCTGTAACCCTTCAGAAATATGCCGGTTCTTATCGTCTGTTGAACGTGTGACGTACGGTAGCAGTGAGAGTGTTCACCACAGGGGGCGCGGTGGATTAGGTAGTAGCCCCACGCTGGGTGTGGTCGCGAAAGGGTTAATTGGAGAAATACGAGAGAACTGAGCCATACACACGCACATATGTAAATACACTTCAATTTCTGAATATACTGAGAAGGGACATCGAATGAAATAAACCAGTTGATCAATCCTTAACTTTCAGTCTGAGAGTCGGAAAATCCTGCACACAAAGCCCTACAAGGTGAACAATACTTGTAAGTGGCTTCCACACATGGCTTCCGCAGATGGGTCTTTGTACTTTGTATTCTGGTTGGTATATGGCGCACGGGACAGGATCGGGCACTAGTCTGCATGCAACGACGTACACATGCGACCAATCAGAGAACTATCACACGGTGGTCCTATACTTGTAATGAGATAACACTGTGGATATCGGGTTTAAAACGGGTCTCATAGGAGATAAGGAGGTATGTTTAAAGTAAAATCTAGATATGAATATCACTGTTGGTAGTGTCTGGGACAACCCTGTGATATGGCATGCATTGCAAGAAGTTGCTTTGGCTCGAACCTCAGAATACATGTATTTCCAAACAATACAAACCGTTGGATTGGTAACCCATGGCCGTTGGTCAGGGGTGGTCATTGCTCCCCCTGACACTCTCCCCGCGCACCCTGCGCACTCCCCCTTGGTGTCGGTCACGTGAACCCCGCGGTCACGTGGCCCACCGCCGCTCTGACCTCCACCTCATTCTGCTCCTGTACTTCACTACGTACACACGTACTTTTCTTTCACCCACTTTTGGCCTACTCTCCACGCCGTCTTTAGATACTCCCCGAGTATCTGACCGTGCAGAGACTGTGTCTAAATACGGGTAAAGTTTGGTGAAATACAGGGCAGATAGGATGGCCCCACCAACGACACGCGCGCAAGCGAGCGCCTCCACGACCACGGACCAGGCCTCGGAGTCAACCGTGAGGGAGAGCGACCAGGTGGAGTCTGCGTCTCAGGCCGGTAGCCTCCGGTCGGCCCGCCTCGTGGCCGTAGAGACCCGACTCTCGGATATGAGCAAGAAGTTGGACGCACTGATTCAACTGCAGACCCAACGGTCAGCGGGATGCGCTTCCCCCCCTACGGTTCGTTCAGTCGCCGAAGTACGGACTCGGGACTGGGCTGAGGATCAAGCCGGCAATTTAATTCTGAGAAGGGGTGCCGCCACAGGAACGGCCACGACGACGGACCCGTGAGATGGCTGCACGTGTGCTCGTACTGCGACTCCGTGGGGAGGCAGTGCGGCCATTCGTTACACGCGTGTAACCGGAAACTTGGGTACACGATGGGTTATGACAACGGGCAGGCAGCGCCCACACCGGCACCCCGGCGAGCACCCCAAGGCGGACACGCACCCCAGGCCGGACACACGCCCTGGGCGGTCGACCCGAGGGCGGATGTGCTCCCACAACAAGGACACGGGGCAAAAAACGGTTACGGTGCGCTCCGCGAGTGAGCGGTGCGCACCCGCAAGCTGTCACTACACGTGCACCCCACCCCTGGCCCGGGGTCACCAGGTGCGATCAACGTGACACAACACCAGCGGGCCCTGTGATCTCCCCCGCCACCTCAAGGATTTCCGGTGACCGGACGTGGGCGGAGGTCGTAAAAGCAGATGTCCCGGCGACCCCTGCCGACCCCCACCCCCCGCGTGCAGGGGGGGCAGGACGTGGGGTGCACATGACCACAACACGGAGGCCGGCCGGCCACGTGGTCGTGTGACAACCCAAAACAACAACAAAGGAGGGGGCGGGACCAGACACGTGGATGTGATTGACACGGGGCGCTTACCAGCTCACTCCTCGTGTCCGAGTGTTAGTGTTACCGCGCCAGCTAGGGACGACGCAAGTAACACTCCGGATTTTGGGAAACTAAAGGAAGTTTGCCGGACCGGAATTCCCGCCCCCGGACTTCGCACGGACCCGGAGGCCTTCATGGAACACAGGCGGGCCGAGTGGCCCCGCTTCACCGACGCCGGCCCCCCGGCGCACGGCCACATTTATGAAGCGGTCCGGGCCTCGGGCCTGCCCAACGCCCTGTGTACCAAGATAACCCTGCCGACGGACCTCAAACTACGGGCGTGGGAGCGCTACCTGACGGCCATGGAAGGCAAGGGGGAACTCCTCGGGTTCATAAGGTACGGGTTCCCTCTGGGCTACCTCGGGCCGGCCAGTGACACTCGGGACGTTCCCAACCATCCCAGCGCCACCGGATTCCCGAAGCAAGTCGGGGATTTTATTCGAAAGGAGCGGGGATTCTCGAACCTCATGGGACCGTTCACGGAGGCGCCCTTCGAGCCGTGGTGCCACGTTTCGCCGTTGATGTCCCGAGAGAAGCGCGGATCCGAGGCCCGCCGCGTCATAACGGATATGACCTTCCCCCGGGACCGTAGTGTCAACGCCTACGTGATGAAAAACGCGGTCTACGGAGAAGAACGGGAATACAGCCTCCCTACGGTCGACGGTTTCGTCGGCCGGCTCGTGGCCTCGGGGTCAGGGAGCTACATGGCGACCATTGACATCTCGCGCGCCTATAAGAACTTTAGGTGCGATCCCCTCGACTGGCCTCTGCTGTGTTTCATGTGGGACGGCAGGTATTATTGTGATACGGCCATGCCGTTCGGTGCCCGCGCGTCCTCGTATCACATGCAGTGTGTGGCCGAGGCCATCGTGGGGATACTCGCCGGAAAGGGTGTCGAGGCCGCCATGTATCTGGACGACCTCATCATACTGTCACCATCCCGGGAGAAAGCAGCCTCGGACTTTGCCATAGCCCGAGACCTATTCGCCGAGCTCGGCCTCCCCGAGGCCCGGGAAAAGGCACAGGCACCTAGTCAGAACGTGCGCTGGCTAGGCATAGAGATCAGAGACTCGAACGCACAAGAAGTGAATGTGTCCCTCATACAGTCCCTCAACCAGTGACTCACTAATCCCTCACAAACATTTTTCCCTCCCACCTCGCCTCACTTTTCTGGTCTTGGCGTTTTTATACCTCATATTGTATAACCATATATACTCATTGTTATACAACCATATATACTTATACCAATTGACATATCATTATACCTGTCAATTACCACTATGTATCTTATACGTAATTGACCTCATTATATATCTGTCAATTACTTTCTTTACCTTATTTCATATTAATATTTACCGTATTAATATTCATGTCGGTGAAGGTTTATAAAATTAAAATAAATTTTATTATTCCCAACTCTCGACTCATACTTTTGTGTTCAGGGATAGGGGTAATGGGTAACCCATGGCCGTTGGTCAGGGGTGGTCATTGCTCCCCCTGACACTCTCCCCGCGCACCCTGCGCACTCCCCCCTGGTGTCGGTCACGTGAACCCCGCGGTCACGTGGCCCACCGCCGCTCTGACCTCCACCTCATTCTGCTCCTGTACTTCACTACGTACACACGTACTTTTCTTTCCCACCCACCCTCAACCCTTTTTCTTATTCTCCTACTCCGTAGGCCGTTTTTATACCTCATATTGTATAACCATATATACTCATTGTTATACAACCATATATACTTATACCAATTGACATATCATTATACCTGTCAATTACCACTATGTATCTTATACGTAATTGACCTCATTATATATCTGTCAATTACTTTCTTTACCTTATTTCATATTAATATTTACCGTATTAATATTCATGTCGGTGAAGGTTTATAAAATTAAAATAAATTTTATTATTCCCAACTCTCGACTCATACTTTTGTGTTCAGGGATAGGGGTAATGACGTATCCAAAGTCTCCAAAAGGTTCTACCCTATGTATTCAACCCAGCAATGATGGTTTTTGCGTAAAATCATTAAATAGCAAATATTCTACTTCCGGAACGAGGCAGCTAACATGTATGTCTTAGCTCATAAATGGAAGCAGGATCTTACGATTATGTAGAAACGCTGTAAAAGTAGGGACGGACGAACAAAATCAGCAGTAAAGGCTGCAGGAAACAACATAACGGTTGTAGGGACCTAACAAATAGTTTTAATGGCTATGCACCCGTTTGGCTTCTGATGCTCATCTACCTTTGGATTGAAATTAAATCCCCTCCTCCGGGGGTTTCTACTTTGCAGCTCCTACCAGCACCTTTGTATTGTAAGAGTAGAGCTTACGACCAAGGTCAATTCAGGCTTACAGATGTCGTAATACGTTGCCCTTACCCCACATCCAGTCATGCCTGTCAAGTGCATGTAGGTAGCTTGACAAGGTTATTGTAGATTAGATTCCTTCAAGTTGTTTTATATGGCTTCCCAGAGCCTAATGTCTCATAACACCTACCAGAAGGTTGACGTTTGAACTTGTAGCGTGCAGATAGAATTTTCCGTTCTGGAATTGAGGGAGTTTACTTATTACCCTCCAGAGCCATAAATTAAGTTACTAGTCTGAGATTAGGCTTAATATCAAAAGGGCAGTAGCCCAGATAGGAGACAGAAGGCCTTCACCAAAATAGCAAAGCAACCAGTATTGACAAACCCGATAACTATTCAAGTCTATATCTATAATTTGCAATGAAAGTATAAGCGATGACGTAAAGGTGCTTTGTTAAGGTAGTAGGCCACCTTGTCTGTTGATGCGCAACCCGCTCGTAACCGCTCAAACGTAACACGCCTTTCAGTTATAAACAACAACACTCTCACAAAGCGTTCCTAAAATTGACAAACATAAAATTGACAAACAAATTACATTTCCTAAAATATAAAGCAATGGTTCCAATTGACATATATTATACATTTTCTTCCTCTGCATTTAGAGTTTGTCTTTGCATAAAACCGAAATATCGTCACATCTATATTCTATCATTGTATGAGATAATGATAAATTGAGCAGTGCTACACTGACTCACAGGTTGTCTTTTGCAGAGGCTTGCTCAGCAGTGGAGCAGATATGGTACATAATTGTGCATTTAATTAAACAAGCATGGGTTTTGGTGTATTGTCAGGGGGGTCCCTTTGGAAAGCTTTAGATATGTAGGTATTGCAGATAAGGACCGGTGTGACGGCCATTTGAAAATAACCACAACCGAGCGCTATGACACTTTTCAGAATGGTTATAACCAAGGGAAACCGAAAAGTGCGAGATGGCAGCTTTCCTATTCATCAAGGAAATCCTTGTTTTCATTTCCATTCATGAAATTCTATTTTCGTGTGTGAAACAAAGAGAGAATAGATTTGGCCTTATTCACACACAAAAAAGTGGCTTAAACCTCCAAGCACACACTCAACCACATTCCATGATCACTAACGATGTGTTCTCCATGTTTTCTCTCTGAAGCAGTAAATTCCACATGAAAAATATCTCCTCCTTTTTATGACCCTAAATGACATCCCTGAATATTGCTCACTTCAAATGCATGCAAATTGAAAATAGAATTTCGTCAGGAACCAAATTGTGTAAGGTATTTAACATTTTGTTAGTATTTACAAAAATCACAAGGCTTGTAGAATGGGACTTTCTGTGCTTTGGAAGGTTAAACTTATTTATCAAATAGTCTTGTCTCCTTCAAATAAGAACATGATAACGGAAAGTCTTTCAAAATGACTGCTTACGGCCATGACGGCAACAGATATGCTCATGCACATAGGGATACAATATTTAAGCCAAGTTGTTTGTTTTGTGTGTTTAAGTATAATCAATCAATGTTAAGAATGGTATTAACAAAATGCAAAATGCAGTATCTATACAGGGTAAAATAATTCACTTTGATATATAGGATTGTCAAATATCACCAACAGTATTTCACTGTAAACATAGAGACTATCAATAACGCACCTAAGAAAATGCAGGGCAGCAAGAAAGCTCAGTCAGAAAGAAGTGTGCTGGACTGTGGATAGCAGGGCCAGAGGTTCAAGGCTCAGCCATATCACTATATTTCCTGCTTGACTGCCAACCTCATCTCATCGATCTGATCTTGCCTTCATATAAGCCTGACTGTAGTTAAGGCCTAGAATTAGACAGTGACAAATTGTATTTGTTTAAAATAATATCTGGAAAGCCTTACAACCAGACGCTCTTATCTTATTTTGAATCTCACCACTGTACATATTACTAGAAAAACGGAATTGATATTCTAGGACAACTGAAGTTGGCTCTATAATATGTGGAAAGAATCCGCAGAGAAAATAAGGTTAATCATGGTCAATCCCTGAAAGTAGTCAGAGATGCATGTTAAGTAATTCCGTACACAGGTAGGCTGTGACCATTAGAGCGCAGCTCACTACTCATTGATCCTTATTCCCCATACTCGCTTCTCGTGGTTATGATCTTTAGTCGATGCCTACGGGAGCGTTAACAGTGCTTGCTGGAGCCGAAGGAGTCAAACAGGTGCCAATTCCTGTGTGGTCCAATTTCTAGTAGCCCAAATAATTTCCACGCATTAGGCATGATGTCATTATCCTGGTAATGTGCATTGCAAAATGGTGGGTTATTACCAGTGCTTGCATGCCGAGTATGTTTTACATCCAAGATGTAGATTTGCAAGATCTTCATTCGACTTCATAATTGCAATAAAGGAATTCAATTTGGACATTTACTTTGAACATGAACCAATTCGATGTAAGTTTTATTGCTAACACCATATTTAACAATCTTGTGAAAAACCCGGTAGGATATAGACAATATTGGTTATGAACTATTGAGATAGTTCCAGTGATCTGTGATACCTTGCAATAGATAAACATGAACAAAATAGAAAGGCATCGAGATCTGGGAGAAGAGCAGGGCACCTACCAGCCCTAAATCCCTACATCTAATATGTTCAATCATTGCCATAATAAAACAATTATCAAAAACTGACATATATAAACTCATGATGCTGCCCGGAATAGGCAGCTAAGTTCCCATTCTCATCTCTAGTATGCGAAGTAGCTTTTGACAATCATGCAAGACACAAATGGCGTAACAACATAGATAAAGTTTAGAATGCTTGAAATCCTACCCTGTTACCTATACTGGCTGTGATATTTGGAGCCTTGTCTGTTATATGTAAACATTCATCCATCAGTCAGACATCAACAGACAGATCTATAACCGTGAAACAGGTATTAATTAAATGTCATATTTGTATGGGTTGCACACGTTATAGTTCACTGCAAAATGTGCTACAAAGAATTGAGACGAGATCATAGTGACCAGTGCAGGTGTACTCAGTCCGTTATATCGTTGGTAGTTGGTGGCTAGTGGATTAATGCACTGGTACTTTCGTCAAAGCCGTCGGCAGAATCCACTTTATCTCTCTCCTACTGTCAGTTATAAACAAATGTTTGCCTAAATGTATGTCTTTTATAAAGTTCTACATGTTCTCGGAACCATACAACACGACCGTTTTCTAGAGCTACCTATATAATATATAAGCATGACATAATATGTCTATAACAATTCACTTGCATGCAATTATTAACTATGAACATGATAGACTTGTTACTTATGTGCATTATGCTTATAATGAATATTTTGAATTCATATAAAAGTGTCATCATTTTCAGTGAAATGACAGGAATCATGATATAACGGCTAATGCCTGTTCTATAAAACTTAGGTATAAGTAGTTTTCCTCCAAAGGCATAATGTGAGTAAACGCCTACACGCAGTGACAATCTATGACAAAAAGACAACCCGATTAGTCATAATTTAATTCCACAAACCTACTACTCTGCACATTGTTGATCACTAATAAGTTGATTTCATTCCTTTGATAATGCACACTGTCAAATTACGTCAAAGGCATTGAGTGGAAATGTTTGCTTATAAAAATATTATCTTGAAAGCGTGGTTATTAGATATTCCGTTACTTTCTGATTTCACTATATCTTAGTGTGGTCAGTAAACGTGATGCTTTATTAATCAGTTTACAAATCTCAAACACCGGTTTCGTCATCAGAATATATTCTATGATAATAGAAATCTTTATCTTTATCACGCTACTCATAAACAATTAAGATGTATGTACATAAATATCATTTCTATTTACATAGTGCTAATACTTTGAGCAAATTATTATTTCAACATGTTACTGACTCCCATCTCATCTACTTACCCCATTTTATCCAGAAAGTAAATGTTCATAATCATGTCAATTATAGCTACTCATCCTCGTCAAACCTTGCTGATTTGGACACTTTCTCTTTCTGGAGTTTTCCTGGGTAGACCAGGTGAGTTGAAGGTGACAGGAAACCGGGGATGGGGTACTTGTAACCTGGATGAGCCTTCATCAGCAAAGTTAACCCTTGGAGGGGTTCTACCCCGCTCCCCTCTCACCTCCCCTTGACGAACTCCAACCAACCGTGGAGATTGCTCAAATGCCTTGTTGGCACATCCGTGCGGGTCATCATCAGGGGACCGGTCCAAGGTCACCTTCAGCGTAGCTTTGTCCCTCCAATTGCTACCTGTTGCAGCCTCGCTTGGCGACCTGGAGCCAGCCGAGAGAACGCGTGCTTGTTGGGGCATATGGTCGCTAGGTGACCTTGGCGGTGACCTTGGTGATGGGCTTCGGAATGGAAGCGGGAGGCTTCGGGCGTCGTGAGGGTAGCAGAAGGCATCATCCGGGTCCCGGGCTCCTCGTGGTGACCGGTCACGTGTCCAGTCACGTGGAGACCAGTTCCGAGGAGATATGTCCCTAGGGGACCTCTCCCTGGGGGATCTGTCCCTGACAGACCTACCTCTGGGAGACCTATCTCTCGGTGACTTGTCCCTTGGTGACTTGTCTCTCCTCATATGACATTGGCCTGGATCGTGCTGGTAGGTCTCTAGGACCGCCTGCGCACTGTGGTTAGGGTGGTTAGGTGACCTCGTTCTGCGGCTCGCTCTCACCCACCCCTCTTCAGCTGCTTGTTCTTGAGGGTTCCGTGTCTCATTTCGTAACACCCAGATGTCACTGCCCTCTCTTTTTACAGGGATCCTGACGCGCAGGTTTTTTGGTTTGCGCCCCGCTTTTTCCATTGGAGGAGGGAGCAGGGCTTTCTGAGGTCTTTGTTTCCAAACATCTTCTGGCTGTTTGCCCGGCTGATTGTTATACCTTGGACGGGGTCTTTGCATAGGGCCTAACTGATTTGCTGACCTGTTCTCGTCACTCACAGGCTGCGGTAATTGTCTCTCATTAGAGTTATATATATCATCTCCTACGTTCTCTTCATATATTCCGATATCAACCTGATCTGTGGGTTGTTTTTTAACAGGCTTAAACAATGATGACCTAGATTCTGAATCAACGTGTTCCAGTCTAGGCTCCTTACCCTCTTCACTTCTAGCAGATGCAATGTCCTCAGTGCTTATATATTTCTTTACAAATGTAGTATCAGAATCGGATTTTGAGTGAGGGAACTGCGATGGCGCTTTGCTGAGAGTAGAATAAGACACGTCATGGTAGGAGATAGTCCTTCCTACCTGGGGCGAGGGTTCACCTGACTCATTGTCAGGTATCTCACGAATCACACTGAGCATTCTAGCAGAAGTCGCTCTCCGCAAGGAAGGACTGTATTGGTTCACCTGGGGCCGAGCTTCAAAATTAGGTGACAGTAAGTCTTGTGCGGGCGGCGTGGGCGTGTCAACGCCCTGCCCCAACAATGGCTGCGTGGCGTCGTCTTCCTTCGGAAGTAGCCCCGTACTTGGAATTGCTTCAGTGGAAGTTCTTGAACGATCCAAAAACTTATTAGCATCCGCTAGGCTTGTCTTTGAAGATGTCCTGCTCATACTCTGCATGTCCTTTGCACCTTTAGACCCCTTTCTGTTCCTCTTCTGGTTCTCTGAGTCCATCTCTACCTTACTGATTATCGACATTTTGAGTTTCTTGAAGTGGTCCCGTGCAGTTTTTTCCTTCAGATCGCCCACTTTGTGCAAGTAGGTGTTCACCATGTTGTCATCTGATGTCTCTCCCGCAGTTGCCTTCTTGGTGATAAAACTGGCAATGAAAAGTACAATCGAGAGGGCATACACAGAGACAACCAGGATGATAAAGAGCCCAGCTCCTTTACCGTCATATTCCGAATTTGGATCCTCTTCAACGAGACTCGCATTTTGACTGTCCCCGACATTATCCAAGTTCTTCAAAAGCAATGTACCTTTGTATGTGTTATTAGTGGCCTTGTCGAAAAGGGTTAGGGTTACTGGCAGGAGCTTCATCTTGTGTACAGAATTAGTCGCAGCAATCGCTGATGTTCTTCGTGTTGTGGGCTAACCTCTTTCTCCGATGCTTGGGTATGACCGCCACTTGAAGAAAAACAAAAAGAGAATGAGTGTAATAATAATAAGGCAAGTAGACATACCAGGTAATGAGATCCTAGAAAGGCTACTGTGATGTAAACCTGCAGGGCAAGTCAGGTGATTGCTTCATTGCTATTAAATCTGCTATGGTGCAGCGTAATAGAACGAACTAATAACCAAGAGATCCTTCTTCTGTGATAGCGGGCATTCCAGGTGACGCGTACCAAATCCCTACTCAGAGAAATCTTTTGATTGATCTTTGACTTATGACTCGAATGAGTTATGGTTCAATTTCTTCATTATACCTGTAGGCCTGCTTCGTGAAATAAGCAGCCACCTACTGGTTCTATATATAAATGTATCTGAGACGTTATGTTCCCAGCTTTATTTTACTTTCCCCCTGATTTAGAATGACAATATTTTCTCAGTTAGCGCGACTGTTTATCTTGGACTGTGATCCTGAAGTGGTGTTTAGGTGCGACTGGCGAGCACTATTCAGTAATACACCCTCTACCCAGAGTTAGTTACGGCCACAGATCTGGCCAACAGAAACACTCTTGCAACGCTACAATTGAGGCGGTGACGAAGACATAAGCGTCGTAAACGAAATTTCGCTAAAAGTCAGCATAAAATTGTCCTATTAGGATTTAGCTGGTTCAAACCCTTCAGATATTCTACAGCTCCTTTATTTTCCTTCTTGATTTAAACAATAAATCGATTTAAAAAGATGATTTCATATCGAAATTGGTAGAGTTCTATAAATATTGTTTTTCAAGTAATATCAAGAGTATTGAACAAATCATATCAATCTTATGCGGGGAAGGACGAGTTGGCTTGGTCCGTACGCAAATATACTTAACCTTGATATGGCACATGGCCCTTCTTTCTATTTTGCTTTGAAATTTCAAATATGGTTTTATACCTACTTTCTGTGAAGGGACGGTGTATATTGATATATTATTTCCTATTTTGACATAAAGACAGTGGTTTTCTATATATTGGAAATAATGCCTCAAGGCATTCATTCGGTACATTGTAACAAGACCTCCAGGTATCATTCGACCCCTTGTGGGAATGTTTCCAGGCATCGCTCATACTCAAAAGGGTTTTTAACCATTTTGAAAAATATATGGGTTAGGCCTTATTGTTCTATGGGAAAGCTATAGATTTACCAACCCATACTCTGCCCTACACCTCAGAAAAAGACAACAGCTTAATTACCTATCCATTGTTTTATATTTAGACCATGTTGTTTACATACTGCAAGAAAATGCAACCCATTATGTTCTATATTATAAACTCATTATGTTTCTCTGTTTATGTTTCTTTTCATGTTTCTCTTTTAAAAGCTTTAGGAAAATGTAGGGTTTCACTACAGAGTAGATTTGGCAGGACAAAAGGGTGATGTTAATTACCTGTTACTTAAATACACAATATTAACTGGTTTCAGATAGAAGCGACCGTAATCTCCTAGGGCTAGACGCGTAGTAATATCGGAGTGAGTGCGGGAATATTACGTCTAGTCCGATGAGATCACGACCGCATTTTATCTGAAACCAGTTAATATTGCATCTATTATTCAACATTGGAAATTTAAATCATCACTAAAAAGACAACGTCACCGGCGATATACTACTTTGTACACAAGGGATTGTTTTCCATTATCTCGGCCCGGAGATTATGAGCACTCGTAATCTCCGCCCTTTGAATTACGTGTAGCTTTAATATGGAGACTCCGTAATCGGTGGATAATAAACAAATATACATCACGCCAGCTATTGAGGGATGGAATATCTAACAAATCGACACGATTCTACTTCCGAGTTCTGGTTGGATAGAAATGGAGTATATGCTTATATATTACTGGGAGTAATTCTCACTGAATAATTCCAAGGTTATTACGAGAGAGAATTGCGCTGTGTTGCCATACACACGACCTACCTAAGATCCAGCATCCATCTCTCAACGTCCCTTCTTCAAAAGTATCCCCGGAGAAGAGCAGGCAGGTGAGCAGCGTACCGGTGCATACCTCCCGCATTGACTGGCCCCTGCAGGTGTAGACCTTACGGTACCTCACGGTCCCCTGGCGCACTATACCTGCTCCAGTTCAGCAGTGCCTTGTTCCGCTGAATAACACCTACCACCCCACCTTACGGCCTGTACTCCTGCGAGTGGGGGAGAGGGGGGATGAGGCCGCCTGGGTCTGTGTGTGTATACAGTTACGAGGAGTGGCAGTATATCGGACGGCTGCCAACTATTGCCATGCAGCTCAAGCAACGGGTGGTAAACGGTCATTACCCGAGAAGTATCAGACCCATGTGCCACCACCTGCATTGTCGCCGGGCAGTACTCCGGGCCTACACCTGTCTGCTTGATCAGTTTGTTATAATGACTATTTGTATAAATAAGCAATGTGTGGTGGAGTTGGGTAGATGTATCATAATGATCCCATGCACTAACGAGAGAATGGGCGTTGTAATATACATTGAGAGTTTCATCTATATAATGTTTTTGAGTCTGCCATTTCTCTAGGGATCATTCGCCATACAGTGATATACAGCAAAGAGTGTAAAACTTTAATTTGAGCAAAGTACAAGGCACTGGTCACGTAGGTCCGACCGGTTTAGCAAGCTCAAAGTCAATTTGTTCGTTAATATACCAGGATGTGTTAATGTGTTCAAAACAGGCATTAGACTCAAGACTGATATCTCAGGATAGATCAGTCCCTGGCCAGTGCAGGGAGCAATTGGATCAACATTTTTCGTTCCTAAAGGAACGGGTGTTGTGAGACAATTGCGTGTTGTATACTTACTCGTGGATAGATGGTGGATCTCCTTTGAGAATTATCATCAGATGAGCAGTAATATGTAGTGTTTGTCTATGGAGAATGGCAGGGGCGCTGCATCATACGTTAATAAGACCCCGGGAGCTGCATGGAGGCGTGAGGCTTCCTCCAGAGAACACCACTTTGGCATTGCCCTGCGATATAGCAAGGCAAGAGACCCCCACATCCAGGGGGGGGGGGGGCACTCTGCTATGAGCCAGGTAAGGCTGGGGGTAGATCGAGGAGTATTGGTAATGAGTGTTCTTACTGCAGGACGGATGCCCGCCCAAGACACTGCAGGCATCAGGAACAGTCGCCGGTTGACAGAGCCCTTCCAGAGAAAGGCCACGACCTATCAACTGAGTACTCCTACTTACCTGCCCAGTACATTCCCGTTAAAAACATGCGGTCATCGTTAGTTCTATTTTACGTACGTCATATGTAATCTTTAACTATATTCGCATATTTATTCACACTTGTTGGCGAGTTGCATTGATTTATCTATTTGCTTAGGATGAAGCACGTTTGGGTTCTACTAATACACATTTCTTGTACATAGTAGTCTGTTACTACAGTACCCATTAAACAGATCTTGAGACTACTTTTGTGCTGAAAGTGTGCCATAAATTCAACACAGTTCCTCCTTTAATCAGTATCAAACAAGGCAGTGTTTTAGACGTTGCCTACGTCTGTACTATGGTCATTAAGTTCGCCATCTGATATGGAACAACTGTCATCCCCTACATCATACTTACGTATAAAACATATCTAAATGAACAGTGGTTTCTATTCATTTACACTGCTTTATCTAATTTAACCTGACTGGAAGTTACCATCTCGCTTGTATTTTTTGTGATATCTTCGTTGGTTAGTATCTACTAGTTTGGTAGCACCGTAAATTTCGCACCGCATAACAAATGTTTGTTTAATTATGTGCTGAGCAGAATTTTCTCTATTCATATCATGATGCCAGTTGCAAAGGCTAACAACCCTACTTCACGGCCGTCGACAGTACTGTAGACTGAGATGGAGCTCGCAGGGCAAGGGGTATTAGGAGACCTAAGGTCAAACGCACACAAGGGAACATCAATCAACCACCAATAGATGTACTGCAAATGCCACCGGACGTATATATTTGTTGATGCTATGCCAAAAGGTCACATTTGAAATAGGTATAATCCAGGTATTTCTTACTATAATATTAACAGTGGTAGTTTTACTCGCTTATAATGCATTTAAGTGATGTATACATGCTCTAAAGATACCTACCCAATCCAACCTCTTTTCCAGTGACTGCAAGTGTTTGCAGCTCCAGGGCTAATGAATAATGTTGTGGGGTGAAGGTGGGCGGTACTGTCGATACATTTGCTAAATTTCCCGTAGAAGCACCTCCTTGGATAAACGGTTGGGATGAAGCGGACAACTTTCATGTATCCGGCCTATTACTGGGAAGCATTCCAATGACAGGCCCGTTGCCCATGGTAAGCAGCCTTCACATAGTGGGTCACCATGGAAACAGCTACATACATTTGGTCCTGTGTAAGGAGGCGTGGTTGTAGCCGTCCTGGGATAGCTGTTGATGACGTCATAGTTCCAAGGTGAGAGAAGGTACGCGGTAGGCACAACTCACTGTATGGCAGATATGTGCCTCCTTCAGCCTGCTCCTCACAGCACCTGGCACCTATTCACGTAGCCACTCCTCCTGCTCTGCCTTTCCTTCCACCCGTCACCGGATCCCATCAGGGTTCTGCGCATGTTGGCACTGGGGGAACGGTTGATTCTCTCTATACGAACCCTCTCCGTGTTTCTCCTGTATTGCTGACGGGGGCAGAGGAGCACGTAATCTCTCAGCCAATCACCACTCTGGCCGCGCCTATAGAGAGACGGCTGCTCTTCACTGAGCAGATTGAACTCGGTCCAGACACGCCACCCATCCCAACCAGACCCTGGAGGAATTGTGCTGCCTTAGTCATTCTGGTGGCTCTCAGTTCTAGTCCGCTGCAGGCAACCACCCCCTCTCCCCAACACCCCAAGCCTCCTTCTTGACTATTGGTAGGATGGGAAAGCCCACTGTATCCTCAGGCACGTCTACCCCTCCTCCACGTACACAGTACCCCAGCGTGTACTCCGCTTACATTTCCGTCTTCTCACTACCACACTATTACCGCCACCCGGCCGCCTCTCACCTCATCAGGGCACAGACAGCTGCTCAGAGCTGCTCAGTAGTACCAGCTCGTGGCCTAAGCCGGTCACAGTACCCTATAGCTGCATATCGGAGGAAAGTCTGGCACCGGAATCCTCCTTGGCTACAGCTTCTGGCTACATAACTTCTGGCTGTGGCATATGTCCATGTATCACACATCGAGGCGGTGAAAAAGAGCTGTGTATGCTTGATGGTGATGTGGCTAGGGGAGAAGACAAGGCTATTTGCCCTACTTTGTACCACGTACAGCTGGTAATATCATCAATCGGCACCAACTGCTCATTCAGTTTAGAAGTTCCTTCTGAAATGTTGTATCCTTGCGATATATTGAAGAATGCGCAGTTTTTTGTGTACGTATCTAACATGCAGATTAGCTGCAGTTTATCCCTCCCCAAAGTGTAGGTCATCAACTATACATCGGTCACTACGTAGAATTCATGGGATGCGCACAGACGTTTGGTCGGGCCTATTGTTTGGTCTAGCCCGTCTTGAGCCTTCCCATGCACACCCCAGCCCGTCCCCTGGGGGACTGGCTCAGTACAGGGGAAGGGTCTCACGTGGGTAAGGTGCGTGCTTACCTGGCCAATATGAAAAAGGTGTTCACTCAAACTGCAAGGCGGGGGTCCAGATGATGGTGGAGGTTACTTCACCATAGAGGCATAGGCTACGTGAGGCATAGGCTATGCGAGGTAGGTTAATCTATGGCTTATAAAATCGACGAAATGTCTGAGCAGGCCCAATAGATTAGGGTGGTCTATAGAATACATATCACTTTAGTACAGAGGACCCAAAACAGACTCAACACAGCTACTAAACAAAAGAGTTACAATTTATTCTATTAGTAAAATAGGGTGCTGTAGCAGTTGGGGCCAGATGCAATTGACTGCTCATATGTGGTGAAGAGTATTACTTCGATTCCTCAGGAATTCACTACAAATCCTTTAAACTTTTACGTGCTTCATGGATCAGAACACTATAAAAGAATAAGATAATTTAAACCAAGAGCCTTCGTCCCGTTCACACTGTGCGACTGGGCATACCTTGGTACCTCTAATCGGCGACTAGCGATACCTGCCAGCGACTAGCGCGTCAAATAGCACAGTATAGGCCCGTTTCCATTGGCCGATTTCCCATCAGCGATCTACGATCAGGAACTACTTACGGACTTTTGGCACTGCTGACCGAATATCGGTCAATGGAAACGACCCAGCTCGTGAAATGAACTACAACTTTTTCTGCTTAAATTATGCAATGTGGCACCACCCACCACTGAGTGAAAGCTTGGTCACTGAGTGGAATCTACTACCCTTCTATATTGACGCACAGTCAGTGGCACCACTGACAGACTTTCTGGGTGACTCATAAAATCTGCACCCTTTTTTATCAGCCGATGGAAATTGGCCTTATGAACGACGCGCTGGACCTTTGGGGAACTGGGGGTACCAGGTACGCTCAGGCAACCACTAGGGGCACCTGAGGTATGCCCAGTCTCTTGCGATTTGAACATGAAACATGTTTTATATTTGGTACTACCAGTTGCCGAGTAGTGGTACCTGTACGACTTCAGTCGTAGGCCTTCTATTTTCTGCCAGTGTGACCAGAGCCTCACTGACAATTGCGAGGGAGGGGACGCCGCATTACTCGGCAGAGCAGTTGTTAATTCTAGAGTAACTCCCTCTTCCATCTCATCCACCCTTCACTCCTCCCACCCTCCACGGTTTGAGAACGTGACGTCCGCAGATCAAGTATTGACTGGCCAAGTCTAGCTTGGTCGGGGCATCCAAATCAATGGGATCAATCAATAGGCTAGTGCCTTGTTGTGTCTATTGTCGGGTATGAGTTTAGTCATTCATCTTGAACGGATACGCTATGCATATACATTTTCATGTATATACTTCCTATACAAAGTTTAGACTGTACGCTAACTAAGCATATGCAGCATATATGATAATTACTAATGCAAATCTATGCTATCATTACCTGATAACATGCGTCAGAATTCGACAGAATAATGGGTAACAACCAGCATCAATCACAGATTTTACCCCAGGGCAAATCATACATTTGTGTCGTCCGGGGCATTTTAATGACAGCTTTAGTCGCTGAATTTAGGATAGACTTGTACTATACACCTTTGCCCCAAAATACTGCTATACAAGTGGTAGTTGAGGCGTACCTCAATACTGTGCCGGTATGGCGCCATAGCACCACACTTTGAACACTCAATCTGAACCGCGAGTATGTGTATTGTCGGAAATACCAAAATAAATTATAAACAATAGGTATCTGGAGAAAAAAATGTATAGAAAATTTTTAGATAATAATATGACACTGTTATCCTCAAAGAAAAGAATTTTCTAGTAGCTTGAATATTATTTCTGAAATCACGGCTATTAACATGTGTGACGATCACGCATTCGCTCTACGAGCTCATTTGGTAAATTTAGTGAAAGAAACGCGGGACGAAGACCCGCACCAATTAGGTTAACTAGTTTCCCTAATGTACTTGATCAAACATTTGTTTTCTGTTGATTTTTGTACTGAAAATTATGATTCATGAACGCATAAAACGTATTCACTGAATATGAATATTTTTTGTTTACCGCTAATCAAAGAACATTGATCACCTGCATTCCATATATAACCTTGAAAGTGCATTCAGCGATGTCACCATATAAGTTCCAGGGCATAAATCCCAAATACAACATATAACAATTAGATATTTAGATCCAATGCAGTAATAGCAGTTATGGGTTTATCCTTAAATGGCATTATTCTTCCATCCAAGTCAAAAGATGTTTAACTGTAATCAATCTATCACTATTTGTTGTTTATAAAAGAAAGATCTGCCGATCATAAAGTCATAGTAATTTTCATACCAGACATGCTGCCCCATTGTAAACAATATGCTCCAAGTGAAAAATTTGCCTTTGAAAACTTTTTATATGGACTTTTATCTTGGCTAAAAATCAGGCTTCACTTTCCATCGTCATTTTTCTCTATCCAATTGAATAATGAAAAACTGTTAACCGCTATTTTTTTAGTATGCATAGTTAGAATTATGTGGAAAATTAGAAAAAGTCATAGATATGAACTATGGAGTCCATAAATGACAATATCATGGAAAGTCCTCAGGTTAAATGTGCTCATCTTTACGTTGCCATCTTAAGCAATGTCGGAACCAAAGAAAAAAAATTACTGTCAAATATTTCCTACCTGTTGTGTATCTTTCCTACCTGTTGTGTATCTTTTCTAGCAAAAATAGTGTGGAAACTGTGGCAATGTAAATGTAGCGGCCTGCCGGTTCTCTTCTTTCTCTGATCTCTTTCCTTGGACTGGATTATCTAATCTATTCCAAGGGAGTGAGACTGTGCTACCCTATGTTTTACTACATAGGTTGATTAGGGTATCTTTCGGCAAGTCAGAATATGATGAATCAACTAGCACTATTCCTACTAGACACAAAACCAGACTCCGAGATCTTAGGTATACTGATCTTTTTTATACCTTTCCGTATACAGTAGGGGCACTGGAGTACAGAGTAAAGCTAGGTGAGTGAGTCCACAAGCCAAAGCAAATCCCCTCACTCAACTACTGAAAGGGTTTAGAGAAACCCTACCAATGGTGAGGCTTTAAGGGGTTCCCTCAACGCAGAGGAACACACAGAGTAACCTGTCGACCTGCTGCGGATTCGGCCAGACCAAGTTATATAATCTGGGCGAACTTGTGGCACTCTTGTGCACAGGCCCACCGTAATCACCGCACAGCAGGGATCAGCACCTGCGTCCTCTAGTGTAAACCGAACACACCACTGCTCGACTGACCCGACCCCTACATAAAGATAAGGTTTAGTGTCACTTTACATCTCTAATGCCCCAGTCACACTGGCGTAAAATTTGGCGTTTCTTCTACGTATTTGAATTGGTGGGGACCACGTATTAGCTACGGATTTGGAACGTATCTGTTTGCGTTTCTTTAACGTTTTAGTACGCTTCTCAACGTTCATCAACGTTTCTTTACGCTTCTGTACGCATTGTGGCGTTTTCCGGCGCATTCCGACTTTCTTTTACGTATCTCCGGGTTTTGCGGCGTTTTACAACGCATTTGTAGATTTCAAAATGCGTAGAAGAACGTAGAGGTGCGTACACGAGAAAACGGCGTTTTTTACGCCAGTGTGACTGGGGCATTACAACAAGGAAATAAGTTGATATTTGATGGTTTCAGCCTTAATGCCGCCCTTAACACCTTATGTCTCACCCTCACTGATAGTTGCATCCTCATCACATGATTTGAATATGAGATACTAAGCATTGAAGCAACGATGTAAAGATGAGTACTGATCTTTACGTCGCCAATTCATATATCTCCATGGAAACGATGGGTTAAATTGGAATTTGATTGTTTCAGGCTCAAACTCACCCTCAACCTATGTCTCAACCTCTCCGATAATCCCATCCTGTTCACATGAATCGAAAATGAAATATTAGCCTTTGAAGTGGCTACGTAAAGATGAGTATTCAGGTAGTACTCATCTATACATCGCTTTATTTATGTCTATGGGAACAAAGATTTAATTCAATTTTGAACTTTTCAGCTTCGAACTCGCTCTCGACTTATGTCTCACCCTCACTGATAGTTACGCCCCTAATATATGATTTGAACATGAGGTATTAGCCTTTAAAACGACGACACAAAGATGAATACTTACCTTCACGTCGTCCATTTATTTCTGTCTCAGGGAACAAAGACTTGAATTTAAATTTGATTGTTTCAGCCTCAAAACTCACCCTCAACCTATACCTCGCCTTCACTGATAGTCACATGAATTGAAGACGAGATATCAGTTTTTGAAAACGGCAAGGTAAAGATGAGTACTCATCTTTACATCGCCCATTCATATGTTTCTGGCCGCAAAGAAATAAGTTGAACATTCATAGTTTCAGGCACCCTCAATCAATGATACACCCTGAGTGATAGTTGCACCCTCATTATATGAATTAGATATGAGAAATTGCCACGTAAGGATGAGTAGGCCGTATTTACGTCGCCCATTTACATGTCTGACTGTTTTTAAATACAATAAATGCGAAATATTCCGACTCACATAATCCAGGTTCCTTGAATACATTACTCTCTAGCTTCATACTATGACACATTTTCCTTCTAATTAGTAGCTGTCTTCTGATTAGTCAGTGCAACACTTTGTTCTGGCATATTATTCATCTAACTAGTAGTAAAACCATATGATGATGGTATGTGAGGGTTCTGAGGAGGTGGTCCTGAACCGGAAGATTGTGGTTCCATCTGGCGCTTCGTTCCTGAAGAAATCACTAGTGGAAGTTTCACCTCAAGAAACTGCAAGTTCTACGTTCTTGACGAATCGGGTATCGGCCTTTCTTCTTTTTGCTGCTACTAGTTCAAATTCTATTATCGAAATGGTACGAATTTCGTATGATATTGCATAAGATAGATTGTTGAATTGCAATATAGCTATCAATTTGAATGAATTCTACATTACTGATAAGGTTTCCGTTATATTGCCAGTTCATAGAGCTTAATCAGAACTACATATGTCCCTATTTCTCAGTAGTTTTCTTAAAGAAACCTGTGCTGGTGATGACCATACTTACTGACCCATTCTAAACAAGTGGTAACCATAAATTACATAGACGGTTGACATTATTCACTCTCCCATAATAGTTATAGTGATTTGTTAGGAGATTGTCAGTACCCGGCGTACAAGACTCCAGACTTTACCTCACTTGATCACTAAATGCCCACTAAACGTTTAGTAAGTGTTAAGTATTCAAACGCGGTAAACCCCTTCATCCTGGAACACTACGGCCAACACACACCTACCCTGTGTGACTGCCTTGCTATATGAATTTAGCCTGTGTATATACACTACACTGCACCAGCCAATCGGATGGACCCAATACATCATGCTGATTGGTGTGGATGAGTGTGGGAGTTGGTGGGTGTGGGTGTTGATGGGTGTGGATGGATGTGGCTGTTGGTTGGCATGGATGTTGGTGTTGGTTGGCATGAATGTTGGCTTGTGTGGGTATTGGTTGGTGTGGGTGTGGATGTGGATGTTGGTGGGTGTGGGATATATATTGGTGTTACTTGGTGGGAGTGTTTGTGTTGGTTGATGGAGGTGTGGGTGCTTCTAGTCGGTGTGAAGGTGACGGTTGATGTGGGCATGTTAGTGTGTCTAATTGTATGTTGGTGTGGGTGTTACCAAAACCCACCACCAGCAACAACCCATCAGCATCAGCACCAAATATACTCCCACCAATCACACCATCCACACTAGCCAACACCTACACCCACCAATACCTACACCAACCAACACCACAATTCTCCCATATGTACAACCACCAACACTTACATCCACACCCACCAAAACTACACTACCAACACTCACCAACACTTAACAACAACACCCATACAAACGAAACCCTACACCTACCAACAAGTACACCCACATCCACACCAACCATCACCCACAGACAATATTACACAATCATTATTTGGAACCCAGAAGAGAGTTACCCCTACGACGTTTGCCCCTGAACATACATTTAGATTTGACTGAGGATTATGGTTAAATGATATAGCCTTTGGTTGCCTAGCCCACCAGTAGATATTCAGTCTGGTAGACCTACTCTTGTGTACTAATTAGTTGATTCCAGTGCTCACCAATGCTAGATATAAAAGGATATAATACTTATAACGTTTCTTCCCATTCCATTGATGATTTATTTGTGTATATCATTCTCTTTTATTTAATGTTATTCTCATCCATTAATTACAGAGTTCTTCCAGGCATTAGGTCGTGTCCGGAAACCCGAATCTAGAAGATGGAATTCCGTCGGTACTGCATTGAATGTACATTGTACATATTCACATACTCGGAAAATGCCTGTGCCTTAATGATAATGCGTTGAATAGTAGGTTTTGTAGTTAAGGCAATTACTGTCTGTCTAATCATAACTATATTGGCCCTAAACATAAAATAGACGTTCCGTCCATGTTACATACAAACCAAGCCTGCGCAAGTTATTTTGGCGAGGACATTCAATAGTGTACTGGCATAGATTATTCATAGAGTCGATTTAATTACATGGTATCTGTTTATATCACAAAAAAATGAGATGTCGATCGTTGATGGTCATGTTATACACCACCATATAAAGGCAGACGGTAGCATGCTTCGCTGACTAGCTGGAGCAGGGGGCTGACATGTTTCTTTGACATGAGCCCTGATGAAACTAGCTACGTAATACTAGAATGCCAAATAATGTTGTCCTATCCCATTCAGTTGTTCTCGTCATGCCATAATTAGTGCATTAAACAAAGTTTTGAAATTTGAATATTATCATTTCTCGATGGGGGACGATGTAAATAACCAACAAAACTGTTAGGTTTTATTGTTCTTAATTGATGCAAAGCGTGCAGCTCTAGCCAGGTTAAGGGTTTTCTTCACAAAAAGCTCTTCTAACTAATGTATTTGCTGTATTCATAGCACAAAGGTAAATGGGAACTATGATTACTCTAATTTCAATAACACAGCGGGTATCATATCGATGATAAAATGCATGCAAGCAAATAAGAGCAAAAGGAAAATATCGTCTTTCATACTCAGAAACCCCATTGCATTGGTTGCGTTTTTGTATGGCAATAATGTAGCTGATAGATCTTCGATGCAATTGAATCTATACTGACTGAGATATAATTGAACAAATATAAAGCTTCAAATCATAAAGCATAACTGTCGTTCAAGTGAACCCGTTTGAAGAATACATGTGTTCATTGAGGCTTTACGTCAATATTCAACCATTTGAGGCTAGGTTCCTTATTCTACATTTGCACCATGTCCCCAGCGGCCCTGGCGCCCCATGAGAGGAGCACCGTAGAGCACCGTGGATGCACCAGTGACGCGAGGGATGTCTAGAGGATGACGGTAGGAGACAGGACGAGGAGCCATGAGACACTGAGGCCACCTGAAGTTTCTGGGAACTGCTGGGAGAGGGCAAGGCTCTGTCATAAATTGTGTCTCAGCAGCCAGGGTGTACCACGTCATGCTGTTAATGCGAATTGTAATGGGACCTGTTGACCACTGCCGACCGTAGGTCACCGTAGGCGGCCAGGCAGGGAGCCCTGGGACCTGTTTCAGCAGTTTCGTGACATTAGGCCTAGACAGACATCAACAGCGGCACCAACAGTGCAAGCAACAGCAGAAAAAGACTAGCAAATATCAGAAGATCGAAGTGGCCAATCTTCTTCATATTTGGAACGATTATAGATTATATGTATCCCCTACTCATGTCAAAGTGTCATTGCTTAATTCCTACGAGAAGTGAGTGAAATTCCATGTATCATCGACTACAATCTTGTAATCTGTCCGTATGGTGTCACAGACGCCATCTAGACATGTCACAAAACTACTGAAACAGATCCCTGGACAGAATGTAATGGATGTGAGAGACCGTAGGTGGCCATGCATGGCACTGTGGTCAAAATGCAACCCTCAAATAGTGGTTGCTGGGCATTGCTGTGGTCATGTAAATGCTGATTTATGCTTCCGTGCCATCTGAAACAGTCCCCCAAAGTTTTGGTGTAATTGTAGCCTCCGTGTCGCCGCCCAGTAAACACAAGACGTAATTGTAGTGTTCCAAAGGTAGATTCTCTACGTATAAAAACGTACAAATGTTAAGGTTTACTTACGTCTGTAGAATCTATGGTAACTTTAGGTAACTTTACGTAAATTCACATAATTGATATTACATTTATTTACGTAAACCTATTTTTATGCGCATTAATTCACTAGATGGCATGGCAGTAGTTTCTGTCAATTTGTCTTTACTTCTTGGGGAGGGTATGGCCTGTAAAGTTGGATTATTTACCAAATTTAACATACCAGCGGTTTCACTTATCATTAATCACATTCAGGCTATGATTGGCTGATCTTAATTAATGTTGATATAAATGTATATCTAGTTTTTTTCCAGCTGAGAAAAGGTTATAGGCACGTGTTAGGGCCTATTTCAAAGAAAAGGTACACAGAATATAGCTGAGTATAATCCGTGGTTACACCTTCAGGCTAATTATTCTCTCCTTAACCCCAAAAAAAACAAAATAAACATTCCCTTAGAATATTAGTTATAAAATAAGCGTAATGCAGTATTAAGTGTCTTTAGTGTGGCGATGTATCCAGGCATTATGAGTCAATAGTGCAGCGATGTTTCCAGGCATCATTCGTCCTTAAAGGGTTAGTTATAGGCCAGATGAGTCTGCGCCCCTTTTTATTTACGCCACTTGTGCGATGTTTTCGATCTCTGCACAAAGTGGACACTACTGTTCGTTTATCCATTTGCCATTTGTCAGCATATCGAAAATCCAATGTTATATTATCAATTTTGATTATGAAATCTTTCGAACCCAATCAAATGATACCCAATCTTTCCAATTGGGCATTATTTGATTGGTGCGCTGACTACGCCGGACGCCCAATGGAGCCATTACATCCTCGTAGATACACGGCAAACATGTCGCCTTTAGGGGAGCACAATGTGTGTAGGCGATGAGTTCACAATTAAGGGCATCATGTGTATGCAATAGTAACCCTGTTTTTAAAAAGATGCGCGCCTGTAACAGATAGTGGGTGCAGTTACAGCCACCAAAGAGACTTTTAAAAAGATAATAGTGACTAAATGAATTGTGACGGTTGTGAAGTAGTACTGATTGTGACTACTGTTTTCTGTCCATGTTATTGCTGCCCTAGTGTCTGGTGACACTATTGTTCTGTAGTGAAATGTATGTGATAATTAATTTACACATCACCTCATCCATCATCAAATCTAATTCCTGTTGTTTACACTAGAGATTGCCATGTTTGATGTATCAACTTATAGGTGTTCATTGGAAGAACTGTAACCTCATTACAGAAATGAATAAAAGTATGTTAAACTAAAAAAACAAAAATAAGATGGCTATACTATGTGGCTATTACACGGACTGTCTCAAAGACATTGTCTGTTGAAGTTGTGATGCAGTGATCTAGACTCCTGTGTGACTGATAACAAGCAGGCCACCTAATCTCTCAGGCTACGGCTGAGTCTTTTTTAAAGCAGCAGGTGATCGTTTTTGCGGAACAGAGGATCCTCTATTTACATCTTCGAGACTATTCTTCCCATTTGTAGACCAGACATATCTTGTATACGTGATCCTCATATTTTCCAAGCAATACACATGTATAGAGTATGGTTTAATTACAATATGGACGCGGAAGTGTATATTCACGGTATGCATTTGAATATACATTTAGTATATCGTATAGCTATGGATGTATGTGCATGCAGGTATATTCTTTGTTTTGCTTTACAACTATGTATTAGGTGTTTATATGTTGTGATAGTATACTTTATGTGATACATTATATAGCTCAATACCAGTTTTTATCTTTTTAACAATTGCTTATATTATCGTCCAAAAGGAAATAGATAGATCTACATTACAGCACCCTAATAATGCGATGGTGACCAATTTTGCATTTCATTAGGGGCTACTATATCTAATACATCAAACATGTACAAGAATGAATCTAACTTAGTAATCTGTCAAAACTCCAGCGTGGACATGCATAATATGTGGTACAACAGGGAATCTTCAATCATTAGCAGAAAGAGTCAGTCTGGCATATGATGGATACTTATCTTCATCTGTATGTATCAATTTCCACAAGAGCAACAAGACCAACAGCAACAGGGAGTAAGATCTTACCTTGCACGGGGTCTATATATATAGGCTACATCTAAGTCCGTGCCTTGCACATAGCTGGCGCAGTCCAGTGTTCTGTTAACGTTCGTACCAATCCTGACCTTCGTCATCCTGATCCGTCATGTGTGGCGGTTCTAACTTAGTTTCCAGGTGTTATTGATTATCTCGCGAGGCTCTCTTTACTCAATAAATCTGCCTCGGTAAGGTCAACTTCAAAGTTGTCTAAAGGATTTAAGCGAAAGTTAGCAGCTGTGTAAACTTTTATTGATAAAGAGCAGGTCATTTGGCAGTAACACAATGCCAGTATAGCAAATACGAGTGTTCATGATATGTATTCAACATCATCAATAACTTCCGATTCGGATCATGCATTTTCGGTGGAAACAAGGGACATGAGATTTAATCTGTAAAACGGTAAAACGGAATGCACGATAACACTGGTACAAAGTGGTAATTGTAAAATTGTAATACGTTTGACGTCTGTAAGCTAGGTACAGGCAATGGAAATAGTAGACGGATCAGTTCTTAAATCCAGTCTGCAAAAGGTTACCAGCATAATCAGAGGTAGCATGCCAGTTCTGTACAGTAGCATGTGTAGCAGATTGGTGTATAATTGGATACCATCCCTTTTCGTTCAGGGTAGTGAAAATTTGAAAATCGCTTAAAAGTTAGATCCGCTTTGCAATCACGAGTTTCTCAAACATGTTTTTATGCTCTATTATTGTCAATATCGTGTAGCAGCATTTAAGAACTGACCCTTCATTACACATTTTTCCTATTGCACAGAATTTAGGAATATTCTTATTATGCCACATTTTGCTATCACAGACAAGGAAACACACATATAGTTATACATGTGTTGTGGGTTACATCATAAAGGGTAATCATAAAGGGTAATACATTGAATGATGACTGGCAGTCCATACATTACATTCCCTCAGGTGTTTTTTGGTCAACATTATTTGCTTACCATCTTGATATGATAACAGTATTTGCTTACCATTTTGAAATGATAACGTAGCAGTGATCTCTGGTCGGAGGTGTTTCTGTGAGCTTGGAAGCCAGGGCCTCAATGTTCCATCATCAACTGAACATCTAGGCCACAACACAATTGAAGACATTCTGATGGGACCCATCTATACGGTGGTAATCTGTATTGGTGCGAATGGATCCTCTGACTCCCCGTGTGGTCCTTGCACACTAATCTCCATCACCTCCCGTTGAGCTCCGGGATCATCAAAGCGCCACCCACCAGCTGGAGCCACCGTCACAGCCCCAGGCCTCGCCGTTTCTCGCCGGGGCACGCGGACGAGCAGGTTCGGTAAATATACACCAGGTGGTGCGGTCATCGGGGAGTTATATCGTTGCGGGAGCGGCGGAAAAGGTTCGTGGCTTGGAATAGGTGCCCCCACCACTTCGTGCAGATCCCTATCAAACCTGGGCTTATGGCAAGTGGGGGAAGCCTCTGATGTCCCTCCTTCAGTCCCACAGGAGCTGCCCCGGGTGGATGAGGGACTTAGGGTATTGGCACTGGACGTGGGGATGTCCGTGTGTGGAGATATGGTTGGGATCTCGTCAGAGGGAGGCAACAGCTGCACATTCTGGAAGGTAGACACCTGGGTCATATCGGGATATGACCGCCCTTCTGACTCCTTCCCTTTTTTAACACTAGCTGTGGGCTCTCCTCTAGAGGAATCCCGTGTGGCATTATGCACCAATAATCCACCACCACCACCAACATCACCACCCCTTGCAGGATTCACGCCGCCCTCACTAATGATCCTCGGGCATGAGGTGATAGTGATGCCAGCAGCCGGCTTCCCTGTTGATTCCCCAAGTGTCTCACTGGACCTGACTGCAGTAGTTCTGACCTCCGGGTCCTCTGAGGCAGAGTCCGAGTCACAAGGATGGGGATCAGAAATTGAACCTTGGGTTTGTGCCTCAGAAATACCCCTACCCATGGCGATGCTAACCAAGGGGATAATGCTCATCTTTAGTCGGCGGAAAGAGTCCCTCCTGCTGAGTTCCTGGAGGTGCGGCACCTGCTGAAGGTAGTGGTTCACTGTGCTCTGATCCTCCCCCTCCCGCTTCGGGCTTTTCCGCTTCATGTATGTGTGGGAAGCAATGAGTAAAACAATGGAGAAGCTGTAGACGAATAGGACAGCCAGAGCGTACATGGTGGCCCCCTGGTCATCATAGTCACGTGGCGGGACTGTGGAGGACGGCTTGGTTTCCTCCAGGTGGAAGTTCTCTAGCACTAGCGTACCTAGGAGAGTATGGTTATTGTCAGCGGTCAGAACCACTTCCATGGTCTCCCCGGGTGGCCTGGTGATATGCTGGATGGGTGCTCTGGAGTCCAGCTTCACCAGGGCTTCTCGATTCTCTGTCGGTGGCATTCTCACTGACTCATGGTCTGCAACATAAAAGAAAAGTGAGGAATCATTCTGCAATTTATGAAGCTAAGACACCACCGGCCAGGGTAGTAAGTCAACAGAGTAGAAATGTGTTTACTTAGATTATATGTAACATATTGATCGGCATGCATGTAGCCTAAATGATTGTATTTTGGACGAGAGGTGCATGGCTTATGCCATTGAGATGTCATCAAGCAGTTAAGGATATTCCCACTGGTAGATCGAAACATCTCTCCCATTAATTTGAAATTATAGTCGGAATTTGAATACGAGATATACTATTAAAGAGTTCATAGTAAGACCAAAAGAGTTTATAAGGAGCTTATAAGGATTCCTCGAAACATAGTTTACACCAGCCTGATTCCAAATGGCAGTGTGTGTTCAGCCGGACTTGCTTTATGAGTAATTATAGAGGAGTGGTCCATGAGAGAGCTCCATGTTTCTTTAAGGTTACAACATAGTATTACAAATATTATTAGAACAAGATATAACTACGCAAATAAAGAAACGGGAACTAAATGGGAAATGGTGTTGTTAACATTTCCCAGATAAAAAGTAAAAATGCTTTTTCTCACAAAGGTCTGCCTCAGCCAAGGTCTGTTGTTTCCTGCTGCCCAAGCCACTCTGGGCTGGTGTTTTAATCAAGCTCACTTAGCATATCTCCGGGCTTTCCACGATTGTATAAAGCGAAATGGGATTGCTTTGTTGTCCGCCTCAATAATCCAATAAATCCTATAGTGTGTGACTTGGCGGGGCTCTCACCACATTCATGCACCGAGCTATTACAACCCTGCACCACCTACCAGAGAGGAAGCCAAACCAAATGTGTTTGTAATTCCTGCGTTTGATATTGTATTCGGGAGTTTACGAGCCAGTTGTTATTTCCCGAGGAAGTCGTTTTTAAGGTTTAAACCCCACAAATCTTTTGAGAGGCCCATAACATCAGTACCAGTCTCACTAAGCTGGTGTTTGGAATGGTTTGGGCCGAGAGGTAGGCTTTCATAGAAAATAATTCAAAGTTTGATAACTTTGAAATATCTTACTTGCCACTAATGCATAACGGCATTGGGAGGGTAATACAGTCGAATCTGTTAAGTGCATACTCAGCTGATACAGATTCAACGAATTTTTCGGGAAGGGAGGAATATGGTAGCAATCGTCATTTCGATGTTTAATAGCCTTTCATGATTTGTCGCCGATTGAGACTTAAAATGCCGCAAATAGTGTGGCCGGGGCTTATTGTTTATCAAAGGACTACCCTAAAGGTGTTTGCAGACGCTTTCTGTTCAGAAAGGCTCCACAATTGCGGGGGTTACTTTATCAATGAAAACATTTTTCTTAACTCTCAGAATTTGACAATGCCTATATGGATGGCTTAAAAATCTTATGAGTTAATGTGTCCTGCGATTTTCTGTCTGCAATTCACTGACTTCTATAACTGTTTCCTGATTTCCCCTTAGATGCTACATTAGAATAGGAAATACTCTCTGTTTAACCATCTGGGTTGATCATATGTGATTTAGTCTGAGGTCTTTTCAGTCGGATTGAAACCGGTTTGTAAAAATGAGAATAGCATTTGAATATTGATTTCATCAAAATGTATTAGAATGATGTCCATGCACACAAATTATTCAACGATAAGAGGATACGCCGAATATGATGAAGTGCAATAATTTGGAAAACTGTGGAGATTATGTACTTGTTCTCGCCATATAAAAAATATAAAACGCTAGCGCTGCTGCAATACAAAGTAAGTTCATTATAGCTAATTTGCAATTATCCCTTCGTGTGCTACTTGTTATGGAAACGGATCAATAATGTGCTTTGTGAAGGACCTCTCCATGCAGGTACACCACCATGCACCCTGGGTTGTACGTGACACTACGCACGCATTTCAATACTCTTATAAAACCGCTCCCTGTATATAGATACTTGTGAGGCGGTTTGTAGATTTGAGAAATCCTCTGCCATTAGAAGTCTGTGTTAGTACATGGTCTACCCACCTCAGTGTATATGGTGCCCCTCTCCTGCAGTGACAGAAGACATGGTCTTGATGCACAAAAGAGAGAACAAGTATCGGTGTTCACGAAGGATTCGCTCAATGTGCGACCGTTGGCTGCCCACGTGTCTGAGGTGAAACCCTCCGGAGAGGAAGCAACCTTGACCTCAACTGTAAATACACAGACGAAACCTCCTATACCAAGCGGATCTAACGTCTTTGTTGGCCGCTGGCACCCTCACTTGTTTATATGCAGTATTGATTCATGGGATAATTTAATACAATATACTGTTAAAGTACATGTACTCCGCCCTAGTCGAAAAGCGACTCGAAGATACGTTGTAATCCTTCTAGTCAATGGTTGGTTACATTTTAATCACTCTATAACCACATACTTAGCTTATTATAGAAAAGCCTTTTATAATAATCAAACATCCATTGTTAACCCTAGCCAAGTCACCCATTTCTGAGTTTCGGCAAAGCTTTGCCTGAGCATGTCTCCGCTAAGGGTGTGAACACTGTTATCTCCACCAGGAGACCATACTATGAATGAGTAGCTTAAAATTTCTGTACCTGGCAATGTTCTCCTTCCGTCAAGCATAGGTTATATTGAAAAAAATAGAGATGTTAGATGCAGGAGGAGCTCTATGCTTTGCCGAATCTCAGAAATGGGTGACAAAAACGAGTTGCTTTCTGTATTCATCTCACCCCTGAATGGACAACACACGGGATATAGACCATGGAGAACGGACTGCAATACTCGTAGGGGCATGGAGAACGAGTTCCCAATGTTAAGCCTATGGACATTTATTCCAGGGTTGAGATAATATGAGGATCTCCATTCTCGATAAACTGGTTATTTTGCTGCTATACAACCGTCTCCCCAAACCTTGCAACCATTATTCTAATCGATCCTCCTTTTCTTACTCAGCTAACATCCTCCTTACCCACCATCCCTAGCGCCCTCACTGTACTATATTGTCCATCTATCTCACTTATGTCCTGGCCATTTCTTTTCTCCTGATACCATCCCTCCAACCCTCCAACTCCCGACCCCCCTCTCCTTCCTGTAAGCGCACCGCTCTTCTCCCCCTCCCGCCTCCCAACTCTCCACCTGGCCGTCCAGGGGACTCTGCTTCTCGCTTGATCCCCCTCCCAAAGCTCCAGTAATGCAGTCCAAGTGCTGCCACCTAGCGGTGCAGCATGCTATCGGTCTCGATTCTGTGGTCGAAGGGGTGGGAGTGACGGGTAGTTGGTGCTGGTGTGGAGGAGGTGGGGGAGTGGAGGAGGGAGTCAGTTGGTCTGATGTCCCTTTTCTTGAGCGCCAACAAATCCGCTCAGCGATGAAGCCCTAACAGGTTTACTGTCTGTGTAGAAAACTATCGGAGCGGCTGTGGGTCAATTCCGTCAAGCAGATCTGCCAAATTCATACGCACAAGTGAGCAGTTTACAGTGTGCTGCACGCGATATAGCCTTTGATGTATATCTATTGCATTTTGTCATCATTCAAAACACCATAACCATGTACTCCCCCTTCTCTCATATATTCATATAAAGACAGGAGATCCGACAACGTTGCTTGAACTGTCCTATGTGGAATTCTACTGAATGTCTAGGAGAAGATAACCACTCAACTCAACACAGTATACGCAGATGAACACAATGCACGAAACTAACCACTTTACAAATATATATGCGAACGGCGTATATAGGTATACTTTTGCGTATACAAGGTTGTCCTATTCCCCGTGTGTATACGCCTTATCTGTAGGCGCCTGATTCATATATACGCCTGGGCCCCGTTGCTCCAGGATTACGACAGAGCTGCGGATCGCAGAATAGCGATCCGAGAGCCTAAACGTTGCTCCAGAAATTTTGCGGATCGTGTCGTAATCGCATAGCCGCATCGCTGCGTAAAATACGGCTTTTAGCGATACTTTTTACGCGGACCTTCACAGCACTGCGGATCGTATCGCTATGGATTAAATACAGCTTTGTCTGATATTTCAAATAACGATCCATGGTGGCACTACCAACCCCCGCCACTTATTCTTCTACGTATAGGAAATAGCGATGCACACCACCAGGTGCCAGATCAGTTTTAACTGTGATGCCATCTGTATTCAATTAATAAACTAATGAATCTTCCCCTGTCTCATTCAATATGTGCTCCTGAATTGTTGTATCGCTATCGCATCGTAAAAAATAGCGATACCGCGGGGATAAAGGGATACGATCCGATATTACAGGAGCAACGCTTTTTCAGTCGGATCGTTAAAGTAATCATAAAAATAAAATTGCGATCCGATTATAGCTAGCGATACCACAATAACAGGAGCAACGGGGCCCTGATTCATATATATATATATACGCCTTATTCTGTTATATATACAGTAAAACCCCGCTTCTGGGACACCTCGCTTAAGGGGACACCTCGCTTAAGGGGCAGTTTTTTCGGAACAGGAATCTTGATTTAGTTCATTTCAACCCCGCTTAAGGGGGACCTCGCTTAAGGGAACACTTCGCTTGGAACGGAAGGTGTGCCCTTAAGCTGGGGTTTTACTGTACACCACTATCCAATAGTTCAGATCTCTGCCACTTGGGGACACCACTGGTAGCATATTTCATTTTCCCTTAGTCATTAAGTCCTTGGTATATGAAAAATCCAATGTTATTATATCAATTTTGGTTATAAAATTGTTCTAAAACCCTATTTATTATCTCCCGTCAATACACATAATAAACCCAGCCTTTATTGGTTTTTAAATTTTTAGATTTTACTTTCAAACACCATTCTTCTGTAGGGTTCTCCATGTAAGCCTTTACCTCTACCAACACCCAAGAGTACGCCAGCCGGCTGTGAGGGTGGCTGTGAGGGTGGCTGTGAGGGTGGCTGTGAGGGGGAGCTGTGGCGGAATCGGGCGGAGGACTTCGGGCGGGCCGCTGCTGCTCCCGCTCCTCTCGAGGTTGCGCCAACACTGACCCGCCATGCCCCCCCCCCCCCCCCCCAAACACCCTACGCCCACTCAACCAACACTGAAGCCCTCACACAGACCCCTGCCCCACCCTAGTGTGTGGACTGATCCCGACTTCAACTCCCGGCCACCCGGCCCCCGCCCGGCCCCTGCACCAACTTTCTTTTTCTTCTTCCTTTTTTAATCCTGTATACACCCAGCATATATATGTTGCGCAGATTATATTTCCTCTCAGATCCGCCAGGTGTGAAATACAGCCAAGACGCGTCCGTATACCCAAGGAAACAATCTTGTATACGCCTCATACACTTGTGTGGATTACAGGTGTATACAAATGGATACAAGTAGATTTACCGCCGATATGTGTGATGCTGCGATGGCGCATGTATGAATAAAGTCGTTAGTTTCGTGCAGTGACAATACTAAATTATCCAATCAATGCCCTGGTACAAATTCTGAGGCCTCTATTCTGGACGTTGTGCATTTTATTAAGAAGATATATAGATGCACCACCCAGAAGAGCTGAGTCAATGACACAATTAGCAATTATTTCCTTGCCCGTTACTATCTCGAAGCGACCAGTCGGGGTTTATTTGTTTAATTTGGAAGGTGTATCCTTCAAAATGCTCATATATTGCGCTGTTAATATGGCTGGGCAACTATGAAGTGCAACACTCACCTCCTGATAGGGTTATTATACACATCGCTACTCCAACATCACTGCTCAACTTGGAGCTGTGGTCCAACAACTGTGGTCCAATTACCTGCAGCACGTTATTGCCTGTCTGCAGGACGTAGGAAAAAACTTCCCCAACCAGGGAATGGATGCAAGACACGCACATGTTATGTGAATATTACCGTAATAATGGTGTCTTTACTTGTCACGCGTCCGTGCCTCACTCCTACCTGCTGCGGTATTCCCACAAGCGGCCGTTAATGTGTTCGCCACATTTCTACAGGAAGTTGACTATTGGTCAGTGCCTGGATAGCGGCAATTGGTATATGGTAATCGTAATTCCCATGACACAAATTTATAGTGCCAGCGCTGACTTATTCAACAGGACATTTAGCCAAGGGCATTTTCAATGCCTTACAAAAAGTCTTTTGTCAGCATGCAAGTAGCCATCGAGACAGCGCTGTGAATTTGGACGTTTTTCACCTGCACTCAGCAGGACATTGACACTAACCAGGAGCAGTAGGTAGAGTGCGGGAGGGGTATCGCATTTAGTCAACCATTCTCTTCATGCCCTACCACCTTTGGCCAGCATTGCCGAGTAGGTTTTGGCACAGGATTTCTATGTCGCATTGTAATGAACTTCAGAAAGTAATGCTTATCATGAGTACTGAGTGTATATTCACTGCTTCATTTGCCAAACGAAACTTGATAGAGATTTTTTGTAGAAACCAGACAATAGGGAATACACATGTTTGTGCATTTACGATGAGGGTATTTGTTAAGCCTAGATGTAATATAATGAAAATAAAACATTTTAGTTGAGTTGATTGCTCATTTTCAATAAAAGAAATTATAGACTGCTCTCCAACCTCTCCCTCTCCGTTAATTTAGACATGCACTGGCTAAAACTGAAATTGGTTAAAACAATTGTCTAACTCCTTCCTGACCAGAGCAGCTCTAAACTATATTCAGCTCAACGTTGACGAATAGACCTGCAGCTAAATGCGAGCAGCTCTAATGGGCTCGTCGCTCGTGTCTAGCCTGTAGGGGGTACAACTTATTTACCCCAGGATGTTTTTCTGGGCCCCAGGCCAGCGATATTCACGTCACATTCTCATTTTCGCATTCGCTAGTTCATTGTGGGTCATCCCATGGTTAGGAATTACAAATAATAGTACATGAATTGAGAAGAAAACAATTTATTGGATAAATGAAAGATCGATATATTCCGCTGTGTAGATCTCATCAATAGGAGATAAGATATTAATGTGTGCTGATGCAACAAAACTGACATGCTGACTGGGGTATAGGTAATAGAACCCCACCGAACTGCCTTCACCGGGATCACCATACATATTATAGCTAGCCTATATATATATATATATATATATATATATATATATATATATATATATATATATATATTAATTTTATATTTACAGGCAGCGTCTGTTTCATGACAGTCAGGTAGACCTTTGCACATGGGCTTTAGAATTTCGAAGACTGCTTATAATAGAGAAATACATTTGTGAAATGGAACATATAAAGGAAAAATTCAAAAAATAAGAATCTATTCTCAACAAAATCCAATGAAAGAAGGCAAAAACAATGAGGAACTGTTAAAACCCAACGAGACATATTGATGAATGTTTCCTACAAGACAATGGTCCAAAAAGGGTATATCTAAACTTCTCCGTTGAAGGTTCATGGATTACGCTCTATTTTCAATCAGTCCAACCTCCTGACTAATACCTTAGTGAAATGTAGATATTGTAATGGAACTGATTCTGTGTCTGGAGAAAAATAATGGAACTGTGTTATGAAGAATGTGTTACGAAAGAAGTATTGATTAATGCTTAATGATCCCCCCCCCCCCCCCCCCACCGTCTCAACTTACTATTCCATACACCTTCCAGACATTCCTGCTTTCAAGGAAGGAAAAGACGCTTTACAACTCCTCCTCTCAGTCTGGACTATTGGAATATAGCCCAAAGAAATAAACAGGGGATGCTTCCCGCCAACCACATGGATACAAAACCTACATGTTCAACATAATATTCCGACCAAGGAATATTGCTTAATGTTCCTACCAAAGGAATACTGACCCTTGCTCCCACAGCAATGTAGAAGCGAAGGAACTGCTTATTAGTCATCTAAAACTTACTCCTTCCTTTTTTTTTCCTTTTTTAGATTATCTTATCTTGTCTCGTCTCATTGTTGTCTATAAAAAATGTGCTTAATAGGCAATGTACACTATGGTAATGTTATTGACTGAAAACTTTGATTATTGTTCCACAAATTCATATGTAAAAAACATGGAGAACAGTTACAGTATTGAATTTGAGAGTGATAAAGCGGATGAACTTCAAGTATGGAATATTGATTAATGTTCTGAAAGAAATACAAAAATATTTATTAATGTTCTGAGACAAGTACAACCATCCATAAATATGGAAAAGACTACACCTCATCAAGAGATTACACCCTTTTCCCACTATAAGACGTTCACATCTCAAATTTTATATACAGGATCGATTAACTAACCGAGGCTATCATCGGGGTTAAAATAACATATAAAGAAAAAGAGGGGGGAAATCAACGAAGCAAAACTATACCATCAAACTTTGTAACTGTCATTGTGTGTATTAACTTGCTGAACAAAACGCATCAATGGAATAAAAAAAAAATCATTTGTATTGCAAAACCTTTCCAGTAATAGTCCAGTAATATATGAAACCAGCTTGGCTTCATTTCAGCATTAGAAAGAACTAGAATACGCTTAGTGTATAAACCGCTAACGCCATCGTTGGTGGGTGGGTGCCGTCTACAGAAAAATCAGCGAAGTGCGACCGTCATACTGATGTAGCAGCAGTCGCGACCAATCAAAATCCATATCCTACCAAAACAAGGCACCCGTCTTGTCCGCCGTCAAACACGGCACTCACTGGAGGGTCAATCGATTGAAATTTCGTTATTTCAAGCTATATGACATTAAATACGGAAACATACTTGGTGAAATCGGCGATCAGATGACCCTCATCATCTGATCGCCGACCTTACCGCGTATTTTCCATGTAAGAAGACAGGAACACGGTTTCCGTATAATATTGCCTTAAATAATGAGTTGGCTAGATGTGTACAAGAGTAGGACAGTATAGGTCACACTGCCTAATCGATCGCCGTCTCGACAAAGCCAGGGCATGGTGTGTATAGCACGGACGGGCGTGGCATGAAGCTAAGCGTGGGGGGTAGGGGGGACGGGTGTTGTAGTCGCAGTCGTGGGTGGAGTACACTGAGATGGAAAAAGAATATGATAAAGGTAATCTCTGGTATCAATCATATACAGAAACAAAGAGTTACACATAGGAATTGCGTGTACATGTAGTGCCATCCGAATATCGATATATACATGTAATAGGTTAATGTTGAGATAAAGCAGGCCTAATTGCAAGGGGTTGTGATGTGCAATGTACATACATGTACGACATAAAGCCCGCATGCGCCATCTGGTGGATATAGAGTCCTTCAATCAGTTATTTCCCTTTTCTTAGTAACTGGCTGTCTGTATGTTTCTTCGGTTACAGCAAAGACGAAAAGAAGTTAACAAGCCCGTTCTAACAACTACTAGGATTATAATACTTTTTCAGATGTGTTGCAATATAAAACGAACTGTAAAGGAGAGGGCTCCATATAGACAGAGTCGTGTACCTCTCAATTGGAAAAAAATGGCCAGATCCTGACAAGGCAACTTAAGGTAATGCCATGAATAAAGAGCGAAGACCTTTGCATCCAATAAAACACATTGGTGTGAACGATCAACCCTAGGGTACTGCAGAACATATTCTATAGTGGAAGCTCGATATGAAATATATCGATGGCAAAGTTACGGCAGGCTGCGACAAAGTCACATATTACTGTAAACAGTATGTTCAACCTGATGGTGTACCATCAATAATAAACGCCGGTAGATAATACCGGCGTTTACACAAGCAGATCTGATGCCATCTTGGAAAATTCATACCACTATTCACACTTCAGACCGGGTAGAACGGGTACTAAAGAAGTGACTCTCGAATTTTACTGAATAATACGACAAAAAGATAATGGCTATTAAAAAAAGGCCTAAAAACGCCATGTGTGCATGCAGTGTACCACGTTAGTGCGCAACCGACCGCCGTATTATTTGGGCAGATATAAATGTTGCTCTGTATTCCCGCGTATGAATATGTTGAACGGGATAATGGAGATAAGTTCAAAAGCCGCGGAATCTTATGATATCGATGTTTTTACTCTATCCTGCTTCAAAATGAGATTCTATCACCAACCCTCTGCCAAGCCCTTTATATTCAAATACACACAGCCACTTTTTGTTAGATAGAACAAATGCCTGTGTCATTGGAAGTATGTTCTTACACGTCTTTGGTATCCTGTATTGAGGGCGATTGTTAATCATCAATTTGGAAGACAAATCAGGAACAAGTGTGGTGCCACCTAACGGAGACTGGAGGTTTCCCAGCAGATAATGTACATTCTGTTACCCACAGGAACTGTTAGCTGCTGGCTGCTGTGTCACCGGCGTTATTAGAAATTGAATCACCGGGACTAATACTGGGTTCTGGCTAGTTTAGTTTGTCTTCCGTTCCGTATCTAATCCTCTATAAACTCGGGAAGACGAGCTTATCAATCACACAGACCTCAATCCGCTTTACCACTCTATTCAATATATGTGTAACAAGTTATGTGTTATGTATATATCATCATTGCTATATATGGCATATATGATAGCAAAAGGTGCACCACCAATCATAAATACATTACCGAATATGGTATCAAAATGTACAAGATAGTGGGCTGAAGTTCTGCGTCCCACGACAGAAAGACAACGGAGCTAGTTTACCCACAGAATTGCTCGAAGCCGCGATGTGATGTAGTCGCCATCCTGAGATACATCGACCAGTGACCAGTTACGGCTGATTGATGCGGCGGCAGGGAACCACAATGACCTCATACGAGTTGCTCAATAACGACATTGGCTGTTATTCACCCGTGAAGGAACCTACTTCAATTCAGAGAGAAGGATGTGCTCACAGGCGCCACCCAGTATCCGCCATGCTGACCCTATTCACTGTGCATTGACCTTTCATTCCACGTAGGCCTACAGGTAACGCCCCATTCAAAACGAACTAGGCAGGACTGAAACAATGGACTGCACTTTATATAACTCTATACAGCCTCCCAGATGGTTTTATTTATGGACTCATCGTTCGGTGCCAGTGGCTTGTAGTTCAGATAATGGAATTTTTTCTATATACACATGTACATGCATAGTGAAAAAGTCATTATTTCCTATAACACGTCAAAAATACCTAGAGGCATCTTCATCCCCAACATAGCAATGCCTCCAGGAGTCTTTAGGACTGAAAGAGACGAAGTCGTCCTGAGGTATCCTGGGTTAACATCAAGCATTCCCCTGGAAACACCTGGTTGTTTCTCAAGAAACTGGAACTGAACAATGCTGGTCGACTTCATCGATTTACGAGTATTACAATCATATTTCCATTGGCGTATGTTTAATTCATCAAACAGAGGTGTATGCAGATTATAGTATCATTTTCAGTTCCGATACTGCTGAGCAATTTTAGATCTATTCTTCTTTGTAAATATCTTTCATTTATAGGTGCATGTTTTGTATACACGTACTTAACGTGTCCAGTGAAGCTAGCGTCGATTATCGTTGATCAATCCTGTGGTCGGTATATATCTGGTACCATGTTCAACAGACGACTATAATATACATAGGGGCAGGCGTGGACATATTGTAGGGAGCTAACCGCCCACGCACGGCAATGGCGCCCGCGGCTGCAGGCTGCTGCTGTATATAGTGGCGCCCCCAATTGGTGCCTAAGGCGGGATGTGATTTATAGACGCTGTCAAGCACGCTTGGGTCATGCCACGTCTCACCACCGCCAACCGGTTTATTTCAACCCCATATGATAACATACAAATTTGGGTGCATCCTTTTCAGTTGCTCTACTGTTGAAGCTGGGGATACCTTGTGAAGGATGACCTGAGAATACCGTGTAAAGCATAGACAAATTCCGAAATCTAGAAGAAGAAGACACATGAATCACGAAAAGAGATCCGCTTTAATGTCATCTTTAAAAGAAGGAATGAATAAACAAAAGATATTCAGTTTGGAGTCCTTGATGAATAGTTTAGATTCCACAAACCACAGTGGGGACGCATTGCGTGTTCCAGGTCTGTTGTGCTTTACGTTTCAGTGGCTGCAGGATTAAGACATGCATCCGCTTGTCACGGAAGGAAGAAGGGGTTGGAGGGAGAGGTGACACGTCACGATAGTCTCCAGGTCCCTGGGTCGCTTCCTAAAACCAGATGGGAACTACAGCCAGCTACACTCAATGTTAGATTTCAATTTTCCAAGAATGGTCGGGTCATATCTCAGTATAATACAAGGAGGCATAACACGAACAGGTAATCGCAATCAAGGTATATTATGCCAATATACGGAATGAGTGGAGAATAATTGGAGACTGGTCTCAGGTTTCTTTTAACAATGCCTTTAAGATAATAATCTTGTCAATTTATGAGAACAGATATATCAGTAAGCTTGAGGTGATATGATATCGTTTTTTGCCAATTGATATGGTAGGATCTCTCGGGAGAAATACAGTGGACATTATGATTAATAATATGGCGACACTGGGAAATGATTATGATTTAATCTTCAAAGACAAACTGAACAAAATCAAAATTATCTTTTACCAATGGTCAAGTAAGAGGTTATTACGATAGCATGAAATACCAGTAGCCAATAGTTCGGTAATGTCCTCTTTAGTTTATCTGATCTTAGAGTTGCAACCGTATAATAACCGTATAATTAGAGCAGGTCAAGGTCAACAAAGAATTACATTACGTTCTATGTCAGGATGAGAAGAGAAGAAGAGGAAGACTTGAATCACAAAGAGACATTGCGGACTGAGGTACAACAGAGGTCATCTTCCTGGCTAAATATGAGGGCAAATTCTGCCATTGGGATTTAATGTGTATTGGCTGGAGACGACAGCATGTTTTCCTTTTTTTAAGTACCAGTTATTCACCTTTTATGGTTCGTAACTCTATTGAGTAATAAATCTCCCCAATTAGTGTCAGAAGAAGACGCGAGCCGCCAGTCTCTCCCGTAGATGGGGTCCCGTTAAAAGAGACTGCAGTGGGCGTTCTCCGACGTGACGCTTATCATCGCAAATGATCCAGGTACCTATAGAGGCGCAGAAGGTTCAAAGGTCCACATGTTATTTCCTCAGCTAAACGACGGGAGGAATTGTTCATTATAATTTGTGTAATGAAGTGGGTGCCAAGTCTTATGATAAATTAGGTAGCTTGGCCTCGACAAATCGCGATTTGCGTCAAAGCATATGTTCTCATGCTATTCCTTACAAATCTAAGACCAGATAAAGTAATAAGGAGCAAAGGATCACGGTAAATTCACATGAGCAAATAAATTCAGGATACAATGAATGATGTGTCGTGTATGTTGATACTGTTAAACTTATATATCATGCCACCTTCATATATACAGTCATACAATCCGAAGCCCAATGTAAGAGAAGGCTTTCAAAGAAAACACTAGAAAGTGCCAGCTCTGACATACCCTACCAGGTTGACCCGACAAAGATATATACTACATGGGGCTTAAACCCATATCACTGATGACCCCAGTTAGAGCAGTCACAACTAGGACCTTAGTGGTGTTTATAAATACATGTTACCACCTCGTTTGTGCACCGACTTCAGACAACCTAAGCAATAGTCCCCGATTCCTATTGCAGGGACCGTAATATACAGCAAGAAATCTATATTCTTGGTGCAGGAATATGTTTGAGATATATTTTAGGCAGGGAATTAGGGTGCAATATGTAAAATAGTTACGAGGAATATATTAGAAATAGAACTTTAAAACGGATGAAACTATTTGCATTATATACTGTAGTGTTGGTAAATCAGCTAAAGCGTATAGAGAGAATGTGGACAGTCAATATAGACAACGCATGGACTTTGCATCTCCAGGTATACTGGACGAAAGCGAAAAGAACTCCGAGAATAGCACCTGGTACATCGTACATCTCGGCAGGGGTGGCTACAGAGCCCGTTACTATAGTTATCCCAGCAAGTTCGTGCTCCCTGGAGAGGGCACATACTGATAATTTGCATCTGTGACATTATCTATGGTTCTTATTCTGAGGGATTCGGGAGTCTGTTAGGGGTGGCAACTCGCAACTTGGGGCACACTTATTTCCTGTTTATTGTACCCCGTTAAACAGAGCAACCCGCAACAGGAGGCATATTGGTCCCAAATGAAGGCTGTCCCAATCAACATGGGAGTAATATATAATCAGATCCAGTTGAAATTCAACAAAGTGTGAGACTTTTTGAAATTACATAATGCTGAAAATTAAAAAAAAAATCCATGATGTTCTCAATGTAGAAAATGAGTTGGAGTTGAGGGTTAGAGGGTTCAGCCGATGTAACGCGGTGTACTCTACCTGTGCGGTTGCATCGAGGGTGTATGGCGTGCACGATGGTCAGTCGTAGGACAGGCACGCCTGTTTAGAAGTCTGCACGCGCCCGTAGATCCTCAGGTGTGATCGTGACGATCAGGTAAGACGGAACAATACCACCCAGATGAGGACATGTCACCCAGCCCTGCGCGCGCAGGATGACACATGCCCCGGGGGAGAATAAACACTCCCGTGTGTACCTGAATTCGATAGGTAGCCTCACACTGTCTTTTACCAGTATGTACGGACACCTGATGTATACATGTTTGTAGGGGAACCAGCGCCGCTCCGCGTATCGCTACCAACACCACCGACTAACTGACGTCATACCCATCCTTTCTACCCATCGCCAGCCCCCCGACCAACACCCTCTCATCCCGGCTCAAGCCTGCCTCAAGCCTATCCTACTGCTTGTCTTTCTTTTCTGAGTAACCGAGATGAAATGAAAGAAACGCGGGTGAGAACGGAGTGGCCGCCTCCATGCCACCTACAACAACACCATCAGACCTCCCTGCTGCCAGAGTTCGAGCCGCCACCTCACGCTATTTCCATACACCCCGAGATATTAGCTTAGGGTCACAGATGTGACCTATGTATCTGTACTGGTGCATAAAGGTCGTGATTGAGTAGCTCAACTGTGAAGGGAGGTCGGGGTAACACAGATAATGATGAGCAAAACATCACACTGAGGCGCTCAAAATCATGTCGGTCACCTTTGACTTTTTCTAAGGGCCAGGGGTCAGAGGCGTGCCTGGGAAATCTTCAGATTTACTCCCCTGAGATGTTCATCTGTTGAGGGAGGGGATTGATCTTCGATCAGGTGATCGGCCAAATATTTTCTACACTCATGTCAATAAAAATTATAATGGATATAGAAGCCAGAGAGAGAGAGAGAGAGAGTTGAATCACCTGCAGACTTGATCAAGTCTTTGATTCGGTTCATCCAGTAAGGGAAGAATTATGATAGATTACGTGGCAGTAATTAAGATTTCTCTATAGCGCCCGACAAACCTTGAAATGAGTATTATATTCACTGATGTATCTGCTTTGTTAGATAGAATTGAAATGCCTGATCACTATTTGGCTGTATAGAATATATCGAAATTTATTATTATTTTCCTTAAACGGAATTCTAAAACTACATATAGGTATACAAGATCTATGGCATGAAGGAGTCCACAAGTCATTATGTATGTAATTACCGTAACACTAACAGGAACCTCATTAAATAGGCATTACCTTAAAAGGAAAGCCAGACAAATAGTAACATAAGTAATTCATAAGGTCAAATCTAACAGGTCTGTATGGCGCAGACTTGGGAGTAAGGCCCCTTGATATGTGGCATTATTAATTCATAGCATGCATGGCATGGGATGTCCAAATTACGTCACCAGATCCCAGTAAAAATAGTCCTGTGGAATCCAATTGGTCACGGCCAGAGATTGGAAGGGGAAGGCCGCGACGTAATCAAATCTGACGGACTGTAGCAGTGTGTTCAATAATGCATGGTCACATGAACCGCTTCTTGGAACCCAGTCCTCCACCTGGAGTCGTCTGACTAGTCTTCTGTTGCCCTATTCCCAGAGCACCCCCCCCCCCCCCCTCCTCCATGTATACTTTCATAGCGACCATTCACCCTCCGTCGTGTTATTGTCTTCTGCGCACACGCCAGCTGCCCGAGGTTTTCCCCTTTTGTTCGCTAGGCGGCACCCGAGTAGGTTGATCAAGATGCTAGTCACGTGCATGCAATGTCGTCTGCTTTCTGTCGGTATTGTGTAAGGAATGGTTCAAACTGATTGCACCGAAAAGGTGTATATTATTTCGTTTTTGACAGGATGTGACAGGACGTTACAATAGGCAGAATATCTCTTATCTAATAATTGCTAGTTTCAATTAACGTTACTGAGCACGTTGTAGGGGTGTTCCTGATTATACTCATGAGGACTATTGCCATCTGTCTCAAAGACACTGCTCCCAATATTTATTTTAAAATCTACGTAAAAGTCCACCAGACACTACAGGAGGCACGCCCTCCTCACTGCTTCAATTGCCTTCTGTCATAGGCCTGGCGTCCACCTACTGCGATTGAAATTTAGACCTACCGATATGGCACCGATACAAAAAGCAAATATCGGAGGCATATCGGGAAGGTGCAAAAATCGTAGACATATGTCTAGACATGCCAATCCACCATGCATTGTATGGGTTTTTTATCGGTGTCTAATCGCAGAAACGTGGTCAACTGCCCCGATATTAGGTTACCTTGCGACGCGATTTTGAATTTTTTCGGAAGGTGCATCGTAGACCATATCGGAGCCATATCGTAGTAGGTAGACATCGGGCCTTACAATCGTAATACATGTATATATTGCCACAGAAAAATACAAATTCAGGGATTATACATCATATTTTGGATTGCGTCGTTCACCGGTTATAATTTACAGTAGAGGTATGACTACAAACAGGGAAGACTCCTCGACCAATTCTCCTTGTTTCACTTAAACACCACAGACAAATTCCAAAGCAAGAAAGGAAGACATACAGCATGCTTTCGAATCTGTTCCTCACTGATTTGTTATAAAACATACTAACCGGTTCACCACTGATGTACAAACATATTGATATACAAAGTTTGATTTGAGATATCTAGGCACTGCTGTGATTGGGGCCTGAATCATCGTAAATAAACAAGTCTGAATATTGCTTGTGGTATTAGTGTGAGGACGAGTGAGGCAGAATGTTGCTGCCCATGTTTGCTCATATCTGTTATTTGGAGCAGCTCTGCCGTTCCCTAGTACCATATGTACATATTGTTCTCATGTCAATAGGTTCCTCTCTGTTACTTCATGTTGCAGCTGCTGAGGCTTCTCTAAAGCTGCATCTCTGCAAGATGGCAAGGGATGTATTCCGTGCCAGACAGAGACCTCTCATCCATGTAAGTAGCCTTCTCTGTCGACCTTTTGTTGTTACTCCAACCAGCATATCCATAGGCGAACTTTGTGGCTTTTGCTGGCCCTTTTGGTTCACCGCAACAGAAACTCGCATCTAAAACAAAATATATTCTGTTAGATACTTGGTCAGTACATCAACTTTCAGGACTTTCATATATTTCACGTATGTATCTGCCATTTGAATGAGTTTCTACTATGCCGAGGGTTAAAGGTGGAAAGGTGATACCTACCTGATTCCATTGAAAGAATGCTAAAATGTGTTCCTGTCGAAAAATGTTCCTTTTCTATGGTATCTTTCAAGATTAGACAGCTTGGTATTATACTTAATATCTGGCATCTACTCGTTTATAGACTTTACTTGAATCCCATAAACCTCTTGAGTGTTGGCGCATCCAACTGTGAAACCTTTAGCTAGCTGCAAAGAAAATATTACCGCTGGCAATTACAGTCGCCTCAGAGATAACGTTTTTCCACAGTGAAACAATTTCCTCATGGAGTTTTGTGGTTCATATCTTATGTGAGACATTTTGATAAGGTTAATCATTGCTGACCAGGTCCTAAAAAGGTATTCCCACTTGAAAATAAGTGTCTGCACTCGGTCCCAGGCAAGACGTTACTTTGAAAGCAAAGTGGGTTTTTTTCTGAAGCATTATGAATATGCTTCCCATTTGAGCACTGACTGATTGATATGCCAATGGACAGCTTGTTACAAAAATATGCAAATGGACACTATTCACTTCTAATTTGAGCATGGACAATGTATCCATGGGAAAAGCAGAGATACTAATATTCTCCGGGATAATTCATCTTTTATAACTATATATATCGCATTGTCAAATAATTGATTTAGTCTGATGTCACTATTGAACATTTCACTAGAAGCTACAGACTGTTTTCTGACCATCCTTCATTATGACAAACAGGTCTTTAATCAGCTACTGTTCCAACATGGTTACTTATTGTTATTGTTATTATTGCTACTTGCGGCAGGTTGGTTTTGTTTAGTTAAATAGAAATCAAATTTGTGGAGCTAGGTGTCCACTTTATAGAGCGATTTCTGTTGCGGAGAGAAAAGTAAAAACACGCAATGAGTGCGCCCATTTCTGGTCTGTGGTCTTTAAAATAAGTGGATTTTTTTTCAACTATCGTCACTGGTTCTTTTTTGTAATCTCAATTCGCACGCAATATTGTCGACCATAGTCGCGCCACCTGATCCTGTTGTGACGATGCCCTCTAGCAGTAGATCTGACTCTGTTTTCTGCCACTAGTCGATCACGTTTCCGAGGGCGGCCACTGTCTACCCTCATAGTGTGTTTGTAGGTATGACTATGACCAACACCAAATGGTAATAATGGGTGGATTCACCTTCTCTCCTGGTTTATCCACGATTATCTCCAGCATGCTCCATTTAGTTCTCTATGGTCCCCAGAAGTGCTTAGCGCTGTGAATAGCCCCAACGTCTCCCCATATGTCAATATTGGGGTCCTCTAATCTTGATGAGTTAATGTAGTCATGTATTGTATTCCATAGTATTTAACTTGCTGGTCAGGTACATTGTCTTTCATCTTTAAAACTGGCACTAGCTTCTCCCGCTGGCTTCTCGGTTGGCTTCGGATGGGGTGTCATTGTCGTATGATATGTAGAATTTAGTCAAATACAACTCCTCGTTAGACACAATTAAATATACCAGACACATTACTTCGTTACCTTTGTGTACACTCTATTGCTACAACAAGGATATCACATCGGATTGTGCAGTCAATATACTTTTTGTCTCATTATTTTTATTGTCGCGAGAGATATCGATTCCACAGGTTCCGTAAGATATTCCCTACACCACACGAGGTGGTGCTTTATGGTGGCAATGTCTTATGAAAGTTTAAACAATGTTATGATGATAAAGGTAATCTACCTACAGGGCATCATGAAACGGATACGCCCCTATTGATCGGCAGAGGAGAAACAAAACAGGTTATGTATACTAATACCTTCGTACTATGCCTAACATGAATCGCCGGGGTGCTACTGCATTCAATGATGTATGGTAAGTAGTAAGACCATGTGTTCCCAAGAAAATCGATCATCTACACGGATAAGAAATTAGATGTCATATCTCTGTTATGTAAACAGCTAGAGTACAAACTAGAATTCCGTTAAAGCAGAAACATGTTAATTGTGGTTTGAAAGGATATATATATTTTAAATGAAGCACTGAGAATGAATGCCTGGAGCTGTGAGAAGAGACATTTCCACGGATCATTAGCACATTACAATGAAATGGGAATAATTAAAACGATAAGGAGATGCTAAAATGTCTTCTTTCAAATACAGTTTATCTGACATAACATTTTCTATCCCTATTCAGAAGGTGCAGCGTGGGATCGAAATTTTAAAAACCTATCAAATGTCAAGCTATTGTAGTTATTGATTAAATGTTTTGTGAAACTACTTACTTGTGTTTCTTCCATTTAGCTTTAACACCCCGAGGATCACTCGCTGGCTTTAATTCAACTGTGTCAGATAATCCCAGAGTTAAGCCTTTGGTTAATTGGGACCATTCATGTATATCTATTTATATGTGTGCTACGTAATAGTTGGCAGACGTCCTCTGTGAAAGCTGATTAAAAGTACAGCACACCTGTATGCTGCAACACTTTACCCTGTGTACACCTGTCTCTGCAACAAATAAGGAATGATAACACCACAGATAGTCTTCGTATTGTCTGCAGTGGAAGCAAGTATATAAATCAATTGATATGGACAGATTTCTGATAAAACTGATAAGATCAACTGATAAATCACTGACTGGGAGGGTGACTGATATAGAAGTTACTTAAGCCTAACAGACGTATCATTATGTGAGGGATCTGGGCCCTGTTTTATATTCAACTCTTCTGGGGGATAGCTCCACTGAGGATATTTTTGAGGAGATCTCCTCAATCTCGTTCGATTTACCCTGTCCTCGGGAGGGAGAGAAATCCTCGGCCGTAGTCTCCTTTGAGAGAGCCCCAGGACAAAATAAACCTGTAGGACACTTTTGAGGAGACTTGAAAGAGAGGCTGTGTATACTGCAGGTGGTGGCACATAGTGGTATTTTTGGGTACTCATTTTATCATTTATGAATATATGTAAATCTAAGTAAATAGCACAGTAATTCTCCATCTGAGACCTCCAGTTTTTATTAAAATCATAATAAATATATTTCCGATAGTTTTCAAATGAATTAAATAGCTTTTATTTGTTATTTTGAATCACCCGCTATACCCCTAGATGTGTCGCCCGCCAGAAGAGCTGCAGGACAATTTTCAGGAGCTCTCCCGGCCCGAGGATTGAAAATAAAACGAAATTTGAGGAGATCTCCTAGATCGTCGCCCATAACTCTCCTTCCCCACGATAAATTGAAACATCGAACCCAAACTCTCCTAGGACCTCTCCCCGGGCATTTCAAGCCTCCTCGGGCGAAAAATAAAGCAGGGCCCTGGGAGGTGTTTTTTAAACTAAGAACGATATTAACTGAACGACTATGATTAGGACTCACTAAAGCGATACTGACTAGGATATCCGTGTCAGTCCGTATTCTAAACATGGTCCTACAGAAATGATCAAATCCTAGTCCTAGTGGACAACCAATCAGATTGAGTTTTAAAGTTACATGACATAGGCTTGTTCTCCACTAGGATTGTCTTTAGTCAATGATCAAAGATAATCCTCATTGAGGAAAGGTCTTGGTGGAGGACAATGAAATACCACTTACCAAATAAGCATTCTTTGTACCTGTACAATAGATTTATGCATAGGTAAATATAATTATGTAATCAAATCACACTTTAAGCTGCCATTTTGAGCTGAGAATAGCTAAGTTGCTTAATTCTGGTAATCCAAGTGCTGGTACGACACCCCCTGGGGTTGTCTTCCAATAAGACCGATAATGGAGGTAGGACAGGCCTATGGACGATGTGGATCACGATTAAGATTTTTTAAAACACTCAATATAAAGATATTTTCCTGATCGTTGTGTAGGAATGTCCTCCATAAATACGGACCACTTTAGGTAATGAGAATGCATCAAGGACCACAATAGGATCAATTATTTTGTCGTTCTTAGTTTTAAAAACAGGTCCCTGGAGCCATGAGGTGGGGAAGAGGGATATTGAACCGACATAAGGCCTGACAGACAAAAGTACATCAAACATTGGAAAGTTGTAGCTTGCCATGGTCTTCATCTCCAAACTGCCATACAATGTTAACATTAAACTTTGATTTCACTGAGCTTTATTGTATTACATGCACTCCTAGCCGTGTAAGCTGATCTTGATTCCATGCGTTATTCTCAGTCGGGGTGTTTATTCCGCGCACCTCTCGCCCGTGCCCCCCTCCCGTTTCTATCCCCATGCAATTGGCCGCTGCCTGCTTGCTGGATGATGACTTATTCATGTGCTCCTCCAGTCAACGGCGTGCGCAGACTACGTCCGTGCTCTAGCATCCGCCGACCGTCCACAGCCCCACCCAGCTCCACCTATAGCCCCTATCAAGCTCGCTCGTCCAAAATGTCCTCAGCCAGTTCCCTCTGTCTATAGACCCTCCGTATACGCCTCGACCCTGGAGACCCCTTACAGCCACCAAACGCTGCATTTTGACAGATGCGTGCTGAGCGGCATCTCCCACGCGCCCCAGTGTTTATCTTGAGCTGCTCCACTGTGATTATGAGCAGGAATACATGACGCAGGTGCCTTCATCAGGTGGGCGGTACTCGGTCGGCGATGGGAGCGAGCCGCGGGACTAATATAATATTGAGACTGGCGGCCATTGACGGGCGTCAGGACGGCGGGGCGGTTGGCGGGTACGGGGCAGGGGTAGAGGGCGATGTGCGGGGGTGGCGGGCGGCGGGCGGCGGGCGGCGGGCGGCGGGCGGCGGGCGGCGGGCGGCGGGCGGCGGGCGCGAAGCTAGGGTGAGGCATCTAGGCATCGAGCGATTGGGAAGATGATGATGATGGTGTAGAATATTGCAATTCTTCTGTTCTGACAGGTGATGAATCACCTTGCTTACCTAATTACCAACAGACCGTGCACACGTAGCAGCAATACCTAGGGGTGATCCAGGGACCACAGTGTGCCTACATAACAGGTGAGATGGAGTACAACACAACTGATGACACAGAACAAAATACATGCAAGGCTTCTTGGATTTTATTATGATTAAAAAGCTTGGTCTTGACTAAACGTTCCCGATGAGAAGGTTGCTACATCGTACTGACAGTATGGCAGAAGGATATCTCTGCCAATGGAAGGATTGGTATGAAGAGTGATACACTAACGTCTAGATGCTATGTATGCCTTGCCAATCCAGACCCCGATCCATCAGTAACCATGACAACACGCTCCGAAAGAAAACCAAATTCATAGTACCACCTGAGGGTCCTTGGCGCATTCTGTTGTTGGTGAGAATCTTTATTTGACCAGGCTTGGTCCATCCTGTCAAAGCTAGGTGACCTTATCATCAGAGGTTGACGACCTCCATATTTTAGCTGGTATGTTTGTCCATTGCACTATATTCCAGTAGAAGGTACAAAGACTGGCCTCAGATCTTAAGTAATACGATTATCTCTACCCCACCTTCGTCGCCGAGACTGAGGCCAGCTGAAATTGCTGCCTCGCATTTAAATGTCATGCTGGTTCGTCTTGGATTGCGGATTGTACTAATGCTCTAGGCGAACTGGACCAGGCAAAGCACAATCACATAAACTTTCAAGGAATTACACCGGAAGCCGTAACTAGCATGAAATAAAGCGTATTTTCTGAACTGTAAAACTTCTGTTTTATCAGTAGGAGAAGGGGTAGATGTTGTGTTAATCAACTATCCAACAGAGAAATTAGGCTCGGACGTTCAGCCTGAAATACCGCCACTGCCTAACCCTTATTCCTATATACCTATGGCTGTACACTCTATGCTTACACCACGCTCTTGGGGGTGGAGTAACTATCTGATACTACCCAAGGTTGGTATACTACCCAAGGTTGCCGTATACTACCCAAGGTTGACATTTAGACCAATCAGATTGTCTCTTATTAAACCACATTTGAAGGTATATAGGAATAGGGAAACCAAGTACCAGTGAAAGGAAGTCAAAATTACTCGGTAAGGCTTGGAAAAATTACTGCCCGCGGCCAGGGCCTTGGGCAGTAATTTTTCCAAGCCTTACCTCGTAACTTTGACTTCCTTTCACCGGAACATAGTTTCCCTCTAATATTACATTTTGTTGGCTTGAGGTGATTGCTATTATCCGTAATGCACATAAAAGGCAGAACATATTATAATAAATATTGTTACATCGTGAGTATATTTGCTATACTACAAAATCAGTTTCTTAACGTTTTTAATTTAATTCAAAGACAGATATATTCACTGGTTTTCACATCGCTCTTCCATTTGTGTCCTTTCGTCTCGCTGGGAATCCAAGCGCAACTGGTACCCAACTAGTGAGCTTTCGCAGCTCCCTGACTCCCTGGTACCCGACCAGAGGGCCTTCGCTTCCTCGCTAAAGCATTCATTTGGTGGAGCATTCATTTGTCGCTGTTGTGAGAGGCCAGTTGGCTTTGGACTTTGGTATTGTTTGCACGAGTCGGTTAATGACTGTTATATTTACGTTCAGTCTTGCTCCCGAGCGAATACCTACGATAACCTATAGTCAACGAGTAACTTCTACCAATAATTCATATTGGCCACTTAGACAAAGCTGTCTAGGCTACGTGAATGTATATATTCTCATTATTCATGCCTCTGATCGGTGATTGGAATAGTCCACTTCGCAATCTGTTCTTTACTCATTCTGTATTATGAACACGGGTAACTGAAAATATCAATATACTGTGTATGAACATTAGTTGGTCACGTTAAAAGGCTTAATGTCTGTCAGCCATTGGCCTTCGGCTGACAATATACATCTATCCCAACATAGACCTAGATCCTGCCGGTTGACAGTCAGTGAGTCTATGAGAGGGAGATATCTTTCCAAATACATTCAAGGGTGAGAACTGACTGTTTCTTAGGTTAGAACTGGATCTATTTTACCCCTGAGAGCTAAATAATCACCATAAGATGATAAGTATATCTAGATATTATGTTGCTCTATAAGTATCAATTATGAATATTATAGGGAACTTGAATCAGTGCCGATGCAATCGCTTGACGTCCGAAATATTGATTGTTTACACATAATTTTATAGAGGTCTGTTTGTAACTAGGGATGTGGAATGTGGTTGTCCCTCTCGATTTGGAAATACTAAATTAAGCCAATGATGACTAAATCTTATGAATAAATTCACATTGTAACAGCTCTGTCTAGGTTTACAAAAGAATTATGCTGATATAATGTCTATAGGAAAAAAAGAATACATCTCAGCATCAGATACATGATTTAAACAAGGTTTAACAGGTGTTCAGTGATGACATAAGGAAACACATACATAACATATTTGATGATATGTTTATTTATTCGAGTTACTTGCATTACTGAATCAGGCCTACATATCTAAAATGCAGTTATGCCGATAACACTAATAACCCCTTATTTTCTAATTTGATCTCTAGTTATAAATTTAAGGCAGATCTTTAACCTGCACTTTCAGAGTGCAACCCCCTCTGCCTTAACCTATATGGTGGAGCCTAAATACATCACCACTGGTATGTGACAACATGGCTCTAGAATAGAATAATTCTTCTACATTGCAGTGTACTTTGTTTGTACAGCATATATGCGCAACAGACACTGAATCGTTATTCCTATCAAGATCAGCAACTTGGGATAAATAAATGAATCTTTAATTGCTCCCAGTGTGCCGAGGACAATGATTGGGTTTTAGTAACGATTATGCACTCTGGGGTTTTAAAAACTGCTATGAATTGGGGCATTTATAATACGACTGTGGTAGTCTATGTCGCGTTATCTATCCGGGAGTACGTACGTATGGTGGTGAAAAAGGCTGACCTGAACAAACAGATTTCCCATAGTTCATATAACGAAGCTACTACATTTTCCAGTCCCTTTCAAGTTCTTTGCCTTGATTAAAGTATAGATGCAATGTGGTATCGTATTATCATGATTTCCCTTTCTAAAAGGGACCATTTTTTGCCTTGACCGTGAATTAGGCGTACAGTTCCTAGGATCAAAGAGATTACACATATTCGCTAATAGCTCTAGTAGACTTTCCTGATCGACAGGATGGTCTGCTATGGTCTACAATGTCAGATATAATTCAACATCTAGGAACTCATCTAGGCTCACATGTAATCCATTTTCTTCTTGCTATATCACCAGTCGGCAATTATTGAGTAAACCTCACAAGGGGTTTTCCATAATTGTCAGATATGTCCTCAAGGTAAATCTTTGAAGGTTAGGCATATGTATTACCCTGAGATGGTATATATATGTAGCTCCGTTGTACTATGTGTAAATGTCATTTCTGGAAAACCTAAATTTCTTTTCTTCTGATGGAATACATTTAGTATATTGTTACAGAAGCCTGAAATATCAAATCGAAAAAGAATATCTAGACATGGTTTTCTGTTTTAACATGCATACCTTTACTGTTGAGATCCCAAACTGCAATTTCCGTTACATTCTTGTACGTTCTGACATACTTCAGCGTAATACATTTGTACCTTTATGTTTTTGACAGTGGAGTTATTGTAACTGATATAGCAGAGTTTTATGTCATCGCCTCAGGGATATATTACATTGAAGGATGTATCCCCTTTGCTAGGAGCAACATAGGACTACGTAAATTTCTTAATTGCAATTAGATTCCTTGGTGCTATGTCTATCAATTCATCACATTAAACAGTTCTTTGAAAATCAATATAAACACTTGGATCATATATATAAGATCGTGTCTGAAAACGGAAGAAAACACTGGGAAAATACACCATTATACCACAATGACTGATACGAACATTCACCAACATGTGCTAGCACAATCTTTAAAGTTTAAATACTTATAGGCTCAAGATTTTCTGGAGAAACATGGAAAACATACGTCTGGTTACATTCCATTGTATGTACATTCAACAACTATATTCAAATCAACGACTAGGTCGTGGAAACATAATACATGAACATCTTAGTCCCCCTCCCCCCGATATCATAAGTGAACAGCAGAGCGATGATAAGTGATATTTGTGTACATACATCTGGGTTCTCCCCAAGGTAAACTGCATAATGCTTACTATCACAACTGTACTCTCAGATTTCAAGTAAATCAGCACAGGCATGGCCAAAAATTAAAAATCATGTGGTAAATTGTTTATGCTGATGGCAGTTTTGAGAAAAAAATACAGTGGCATCATCCCATCAAAGCATTAATGGAGTCGCATAAATATGGTGCTGGATTGTCTCAACAGTAACAACGGACAATTCCATCCTAGCCAGGTTAATTGATGTTTTCTATAACCAATATCCTAACGATTATTCCAGTATAGAGACAGCTTAGTCAAAATCTTTATTTTGGCAACAAGTTCACAAAACGACACCAACTATGCAAAATTTGTCGTACTCGTCATTAAGAAAATAGAACTGATAGTGCCAATACTTTGATATTAGTTTTCAGTTACCTTTATCAGACTTCGCAAAAGTGTCATCTAGTAACAACATATTATACAATTTGCTTAAATATCCAGTTTAACATATATATATATATATATGTATATATATATATATATATGTATATATATATATGTATATATATATATATATGTATGTATATATATATATATATATATATATATATATATATATATATATATATATATATATATATATATATATATATATATATATATATATATATATGGAGGGGTGGTGAATATGACTGCGAGGAAGAGTGGTGGTGACAAGATCCCCGCCCCTTATTTATGCGTCAGGGGGCAACCAGAAGACCACTAAGCTGCGGAAACATTTGCATTGTGGAGTCTGCTGACAGCCACCGCCACAGCCCGTCACCCAAGTCTCGGAATTAATGACAAACGCGGCATACCACGAAGAGATTTATCAGCGGACACTAGTAACCCAGCCACAGTGATCTAATGAGCTACGCTTGTGTGTAGTGTATAAGTGTGTTGGGGAGGATGTAGGTAAAGGTTATGCTTGGGTGTGTAAGAACTGGGCAGGTTATTTCATTTACCGCTCTCATTGCACTTCTCACAGGACAACCTCCGCAACCTTTCCCCCCAGTGCAAAGGCACCACTGACACAACCTCGTGTGTGAACACCTGCCTGCGCCGCACATCCCATTGTCATCGCGAATAAGATTCAACCCCCACCATCCTTCATCCATCATTGGGTGCCACGGTTCCCTATAGTACCTGTTTGGTTTATGTTTGGTGATGCAGCTGAGACTGAGATAGCCGTATGCCTGTGTCGGGGAGGAGGGGTAGGTTACAAGTGGTAGTGATTGTAATAGTGGCAATAGTGATTGTAGTAGTAGTAGTAGTTGTAGCAGTAGCAGTAGTAGTAGTAGTAGGGGTAGGGCCGGTGATGCTTGTGGTGGTGCTTGTGGAGGTAGCCAAACATAGGCAGGGACACAGAGGGAAGGGTGTCTGCTTCTATTGATCACTCTATAGCAACTAGATCTAGACAGTGGCATTGGCATGCAGTACTAGCCCCTCCCACTAGGCGCCACCACGAGTTCCACCACAAGGCCGCCACCCTTTCCGTGCCACCACAATACCTCACAAATTTACCCCTATCCTTACCATGGGACCCGCCACATAACACCCCCAGCGACTCCTCCCAACCACCTCCGTTTAGTCCCGATTCAGTTTTCAATCTGTTTTTTTTCCATTACTAATGCCTGAGCTTTGTGATCCCGCGGCCTTGGTCCCTTTCATTCGGTTTCATAGGTAAAAAGCAGCTTCGCTTGATGAATTAGCTGGCGACGGCCCCTGATGCTTTTGGAGGGCCATTCAGATTGGGGACTGGGTGGGGATTTAATAGCAAACAAGGAAGGGGAAGTGTAATTTTGGATTTAATGATAGACGACGCAGAGTGCAGTGTGTATTGATTGTGGGCTGGGCCGGCCACCGTCGGTGGCGCGCGCTACGCTGGTGGGGGAGTCGGGGGATAGAAGGGTTGATGTTGGCGTACTGTTCGATTCTAGTGATCAATAAATATGGTGACAGTGATGCGTGGTGCCTAGTGTGGAGGGGAACCAATGAGAATCAAGATACTGGCCGCTTGCGGTGACCACCCTCGCTGCATGCGCTGGAAGTATTCTTTGATGGGGCGCCCTTAACGGGCTGACGATTATTACGGCAGAACTAATGAGACCCATGAGGAGGCTGGTCAGTGTAGGGAAGAGCGAAAGGGGACCTTTGCAATTTATCACACGCAAGGCGTTGCCTTGGTCAATTTATAGTCCATGGACATCCCTGCCAGAAGCCCAATGTCCACTATGTCTATTATGGAATAGGGTTTTTATTTTTGATGTTTGTTGTGTGTACACAATTAGGTCATTAGCGGGTGGAAGGATGCAGATGGGAGTAACCTTCAAAAGGCCAGTTTCCAACAAGTGACAAATTTCTTGCAACACTCTGACAATGATTTGTTGTGTTAACTAAAACAACCGTTTAGCTCCCCGTACTGTTAAGACAGATCTGATGCGACACGACATAGAAACTATCAGTAAGTGGTCAATTTTCGTGAAAGACTAAAGCTTGCTTAGAACTGCATGGTCATCATATCCCCTTGTTTCAACAATGCATTGAATACGTTGTGAATCTATCAGTAGCTTATGACGAAGCTTGCAGCCAGGTTGCGACAAATTTGTCAACAAGTGATAATCGACTTTAACAGACACTATATATGTAGACCGAGGGGACCCGGCAGACTCCATAGCTCATCATTAGTCTCATCACACACACTGACAAATTTAGTTATAGGGAAGGGCGGACGGGAGGGGAACAAACTCACATCGGCGCTGTCTACTTCACCCCTGGATCGTGCAAGTCTATACAAGGGCATTCCTCTCCTATTTTCTGAACAGATATGTTATATATCTTTCTTATGACGTCGATATGTGCGTCATACACGGTCGATGAGTATATGTACATCAAAATGTAAACAAAAACCTGATGATGGATGGGGATGTCTACAACATTTGTGATTTTCGGTGCGATATAATGCCATATATGAATAACAAAACAACTAAACAATCATCATAATGAGTTCTTGTCTATATTATCTTTATAATTGCTAATTTGCTATGTTTATATATACAGAGTATGCAATTTTGTATAAAATGATAACGTATATGATTACCTATAAGTATCGATCCGTGCGTCAAAATAAACAGCAAAATATATGAAAACGAATATGCTGCGGCAGTCCTTTGTGAATGAGTTTAAACGATGTAGACAAAACAGATCCAGAACGGGGGGGATACAGTGACGTATAATATATCAGATGCAGTACAAATACAGACAGGCGGCTACAAATACACGCACCAGTCCCATTCAACAGTAAGCGCATGGGTACCTCCAATGTATGTCGACTATATTCTGTACCCCTAGCACAGTAAACCTATTGAAGTCCTACATATCAAAAACACTGCAGGCGAAAGGCATTAGAGGAGGTAACTGAGTATTGACCTGTTGATTAATGAATACACGTTTTATACCCTGCTAACGTTCAAACACCGGGCCAATGATGTGATGTACATGTAGTAGATAGATCCAAAACGAAGAAGTTTGGACTTATCTTTAGGACAACCACCGGATAATATTGCCCAAATGATATACCAATATTGCAGACTTATTCTGCGAGCACGCAAGGCTAGAATGATACCTTGATACAGCCTTATAATGTAACGCTATTACAACGTGTTCACGTCATATATTTTCTGAGTAGCAGTTCCCTTTGCTTCTAGTCATACCTGAAGGCTGGCACTATAGAAGCGGTTTGGATGAGGCAGCAGTGTTTAGATTATGTGAGTGGGTCTTTGAGCAGTTAAGTCGATCCGGGTAGGACTATAGATGCAGTATATAGACGCGTATGACTCGGGGATAACTAGTGGTGTTGGCGGCAGCGTATAGAAATTGATGATACAGCAGATAAGTTGCACGTCAAAGTTAACCTTGGTGGCGAACTGCAGGTAGAAAGTAGCGGTCACGGCCACGCCATCACCTGAACTCGATACCAGGTGGGACGGAGGTGTGCCACCAGCGGACAGGGCGGCGAGAAAGAAGGAGTCTGAGGGGTTCCGGGGACACGGCTGTTGCGTTAAGAAAGGCCCTGTAGTAGCAATATCAGCTTGCAGTCTTGCAAGCTAACGAGGTAATCCGTTCGCTTTGACATGGCTTTCTCATCTCATCCGTCTCGTCTCACACTCCTATATGTTTCACCAGGAACATTCCATAACAACTTAATCCATTGTTTAATTAGTAATCTCCACCATCTGAAGTGGTGCGTTTACACCAGTGTCTTTTTACTCAGCCGCATACTATCGAATAAGTCTCTTGTTGTGCTCACTATGAATCACAACAATCAAAGCTGGTCACTGGTACCTGCCGTGTCCTTGTTGTGTTTTATTGTGTCGACCTGTTTCAATTTACTCCATTTCAGTCGTCAATAAACTTAAGCGAGATAAAGCAACAACTATAAGCATGTAATTTGGAATGGGTTATTATCGTCGATCACCTCAACCAGACCGTCGAAGTCCCGCCCACCGGACCCGACCGAGCGCCGTCGGTCCTTCGATCCCCGGCGGGGCATGAGTGAGGTGATGGAGGAACTCCGGCTGCGGCGTGGGCTCCCGTTTGGGGTCAGCGTCCCACCTGTGAACTTAATGCTGGCCAGCAGCGTCTGAGGCGTTAACCGAAAGTCTTCCTCCTCGTCCCTTACCGAGGCCTGACGCGTCATCGGAGGTCTCACCATTTCCGTTTCGAACTCCGGCTCCGAAACCGATCCAAACGTCAGGTTGTGCTCGTCGAATTCCTCGTCCTCCACCATGATGCTCACCGGAACGGACTTGTTCGGTGACGTCATGGGCGACGACGCGTCCTCCCCTTCAGAGGCGCTGCTGCTGGGTTCGTCGCGCGCCCAGACGTCGTCAACGATGACGCTGATCTCGCCGTCCTCGTTGGCGCGTCCGTTGGTCGGAATGGGCGTCGGGCAGGGGTCCAGGAAGGCGTCCGGCGACGGCGCCAGGCTCACGCCAATGCGTCGCAGTTTGTTGGCCTTGGAGACGGTCGTCGCGGGCAGCTCCAGGCTGTTGCTGGCTGAGGCAACGGAGGCTGACGACGCCCTGATAGGGGGCGGCGGGGTCGCGTCCTTCTCCTCGTCCTCTTCGCGCTCGGCGATGGAGTTGAGGCTCCGGGCCAGGTGTGAGACACTCACGGAGCTAGCGCTAAACCTCAACCGGCGCGCGCTCGCCGAGTCTTGGGCGCTCGCCGCGAACTGCGTGTCGGGAATAGTGAGCAGGTTGAGAGGCGGGGCCTGCTCGTGATAAACGTACGGTCGGTCCATGCATGAGTGCCGCCGTACCCGCAACGGTCGAGGGTCACTGGACTCGATCAGCTTCGTGCTGTCACTGATGTCCGGATCAGAGTGACGCTTCGTGCCTATAGGATACACTTTCCGCTTCCCCTTATGGTGCCCCTCCTGTTGTATTAACTCCATGGAACTATTCTTGCCAGCCCCCACCTGCATACCAATTGCAAGCAAAGGAAGTATACTTTTTTGCAACGTCCGATGAGTCCCTTTTTTCCTATCCCAGTTTATCTTGTTCATAACACTCTTCTTGAGATTCTTGTAATTATCCCTGGCATGGACTTCCTTGATGATTTGGAAGTCTTGGAGATATTTGTCAATTTGTTTGTCCTCGGTGATTTTTTCATGCCGACGCTTGATGTGTGACGCTATAAGCGCCACTATACTCATTCCATAGACCAGCACGACGGCGACGACGAAGTAGCTCGCCCCCGTGGCGTCATAATCTTCATCGTCCTCTTGGGTCCTGTTGTAGGAAGCGTCATCCACAGGGGCGAGTCGTGAGGTGACGTTACCGTGCAGGATAAGCGTACCGGAATACGTGATGTTGTAACGGCCACGAAGGGTGATATGTATTGCTTGGCGAAGCCCGTTGCCCGCCATCCCGTCAGATGTGTACGCACTCGGTCTCAGCCAACTGAGCCACGTTCACACTGCTTACTCTATGGCACGCCTCCCAACTGTCCCTGTCGACCACCTTCCCGACATATGCTCGCTGCTGTACTGTGGCCCCGGGGTATATATCTGAGCATGCCTCGCGTATGCACCTCACAGGATACAATCCAGTTTGAGTATAGAACACATTCTCTGCCTGATGCCTCCTACCCAGTAATATATAGATCTATGGCCTTAGCGCGTAGTCAGGTAAGCTCCCAGTCCGCTATGAACCTTGAAGCCAGTCCTTTATTACGATCTGCCATTGAAAGCTGCGTCCACAGCCTAAGGCGTTCACACATACTTAACTAGCCTGGCATGCGTCTCGTATGCAGTTGTTGAAGGAAGCGATTAAGCCTATTCATTTTGTTGTTCCTGTATACTAATATCCGTGTGCTATGAATGCGTGTTAATTATAATACATTTCAATGCGTGTTGATTTATGTTATTATTGTTAATCCATTTGACACACAAATAATTATGAATGGTAACACTCCGTATTCAGCTACACATTATGGATAATAGTTTCTTTCGTATAGTTACATACGCAATGGTATCATTAAACAAAACTCACTCTGGAGTATCGATCAGATGTACACATATATGTTTTGCCGGTTTGGTTCGTATCTCGACAGAGGTTAACAAAATATCCACTGTGTCAGATGTATTGGATGCGCCAGTGTCTTAAGGTGCCACACAAAGAGAGACATAGAGAGGTCCCAAGGGCCTCCAGTGCCAGCTTAGGTGTCGGAACCTGTCTACACAGCCGATGTTAGAGCAGAGTGGCCTTTGTGTTTGTAATTCAGTTCCTTGCCAATGCCATCTGCCTTGTCTTTTCTGGAAGCCGTTGCTGTATAATATACCAGGTCTGGGAGTGGGCGTATCCTCAGCCTGTCACCACATCCACACCGTGATTTCTACAGACGGAAGTCACTGTAGTATCTTCAGGGCGGGGTTTGGGGATCCACGTGGAACAGGTGATGTTTAGATACCATCAATAAGAGTAGGTATAACTGATCACATCGCGAACAGGTGAAATAATTTGAATGTATCGTCGATTACAATGATGAAAGAATCTATGTTAAACACTTAATGGCGAAATGTGAAGGCTTAGCTTTTAACGTCGTATATACTACATTTGACAATTGATTTCCGTTTTTTATTGTGCAAAATAAATTGCTATATCCGTGGTAATCTGCTGGATATTAACTGGTAAAGCCCGTCCCTCGGGGTAGCTACACGAATAAGACTAATCATAATCCAGAGCCAAGCGCTGACTGATAGACTCCATATGCATCAGCGAGTAAAGGTGTATTCCAATGTCAATCTCGGTGTTCTTGCCCTGTTATGAGGCGTTAAACAGCCATAGCCACCCGCAAGAGAACACTATGGTCATAGGCCGTCCTGTATCGGCAGTCAGCACGGGCAGGTCGTAGCATCCAGTATGAATCTACACGCGTTGCCAAACAACCACCTCAGTTTGTAGAATTCACACAACATTCCTCAGCCCAGTCACTGAACCCAGCATGGGTAATAGAAGCGACAACATCGACGACAACATGAAGAAGTGACAGCCTGCCCTTGGTTGTCCCAACGAGGCCTCTTGACACCGGAAGTAAGCCTGTGGGAACGAGTAACGCGCCCATGGAGGCGTAGGGCCCGGCGGAGTGCGGGCGGGGCGGCTGTAGGCCCGATGTGCTGACTCTGGGCCGTGTGAAGGGCAGCAGGACGGGTGGGGTAGTAGTAGTGGTGTTGGTGCCTGCATGCTGCAAGAGGAGCAGCTCGCTCCACCTCCAGAGAAGCGTTGAGTAGCTCGAGACGCTGGCGGGTCTGCCACTATAGAATGTTGCAGGCCATGTTATTATGGACGCATTTCCCGCGATGCCTGTGAGCGATAAGGCAGCAGCGATAAGGGTAGGGGTGATGCAGAAGGGGGTACTGGAAGATTCCTGGAGTAAACCGCTCTCGCTACTGCCCTCTCTTTCTTCGGCCACGTATCGGATGGCGTGGTGGGGCAATGATCTGTGAGCGCCTCCCGAACTGGGGCGCAGTCATCCCGAGTCGATCCCGCGTTGATCCTCTCTGTCTACTATAAGATATGGAGAGCGGCTGTTGCCCTCCGGTTTGCCTACTCCTGCCCTATTCCTCCTACACCTCTCACGCCCCCACAGTGCACCTCTCATGTTATACTACTGCAGGCCGGCTCGTCCCCGTCAGTGAGCAGCATCAGGCAGTGCTGGAGGAGCAGCTCAGGCAGGCGTCCCCAGCAGCAGCAGGAGTCACATCGATAGATCGCCGTGTACCCACCGCGCAAACCACCGGGGCCGTCCGTGTCACTCCCACAGCGCCGCCTCCTCCGCCGCCGACGTCACTGTGCCCCGATCGGTCGTCGCTCGTTGCATTCCGGGCGGCGCGCGCCCCGGGAGCGGGCGGCAGGCATGGGGCTGGCGCTGTAGAACTGAGCTCGCGGGAGATGGACGCATGCAGCCCCCCTCCCTGGCTGACTCACCGCGACGAGCTGTTGCTAGAGAGATATCTTATTTTTTACCCACGGTCTCGTGAGAAGTGTGCGTGTCTGGTAAGATATTGAGGTGGGGTTGGGGGTAGGTGCATGTGGTGGGTGGGTCATTGGGTGGGTGGCGTAGAGAGAACGGCAGTTTCTGATCCATCAAGCTGTCCATTGGTTAATTACAGGCTCCACAGCTAATAGACAGTCGTATCTATTGTCGGCTTAGCGATTACCGGATTAAATCTGCTCCATCAGCTTAGGCTGCTGACAATGCCTCTCCTCCTCAAAGCTTTCTCGAAGATTTAGTAGACGCTGTTTTATGGGCTGGAAGTTATTTCATCTCTCTTTTCTGATAACAGTATCGCAATAAAGATTCAACTTGAAGAAGATCCCAAACCGGAGGTCTCATAAACAGTGTTGGCTGTGCTTCTGATATTCCCTGATACACAGACCGACCCTCCATAGAAGGGTATTATTGTCTGGCTGGTTGCTGTGCAGAGTGGCGCTCCTATCAGGGCTTAGCACAACCCCCCTGCAGCGTCCACTCCACCGCCCCCTGTCGACCAAATAATACCACGGAGCCGGCCCAATCCCCAATCGATAGTCCAGTTACCCGGCCCTCCCTCTCTCTCCACCTCCCTCTTCACCCCGTCACTGTGCCCATTCGTCAGCATCACGCCTGGCCAGCTGAATGTCACCATCAGGCTGATGCCTGACACTGACTAGGTTATGGAGAGCTATAATACAGGGACTATGGCATTATCAGTATGTACCTTGTCTGAGTGGTGCTTTGTAAATTGGTCGATGCCCTTCTCTGCCAGGCATTGCGGGTATGTAGGTCAGCCTGACGGTGGCCTGGCCAGCTAGGGACATAAACGCGTCAGTCTGTGTCGGTATATATACGGCCGCCAGGCCTGGGAGAGATTACAAAGAGTTCCGCTGGAACCCCATTGCCTGTCGACCCAGGTGCTCAGTGCTCCGTAGAGCTGACGTTCCCAAGGCACTTTATGGTGCAATGGCCGCTGAACCCGCCCACCCTGTCCGAACCACTTATCCAGACAGCGAAACCTGCGCCCCGCCCAGGTTAACACGGATTCCTACTTCGAGTCCGACTTACACCCCACCTGGCCCCGCACAATATGCAATATTCAAGTCTTAATGCATGGATCTTTTTTCTTGAAGAATAACTGAATATAGATAGGATCCAGGGTCCCTGACTTCCCAAGTTTTACTGCCCTGGACAGATATTTGGTCTATGAATTCCAGTCTGTTGGACCTCAATCGCTCCCTTCCACAGCAGACTATGAATATGGAACGTTGGATCCATTCCACGTACCTCATTACAAAACTTGTCTCTTTGGGGGAGAAGTTTCAATTGCTTTGCTTCTCCTGATATTTTTAATAGTCAACTACATAAATTGAAGCCACTATCATGCCCTGGGGTGCCGAAATAGTATTAGAAAATCCAGACAGTTTTACTATGAACCATGCACCTATCCACATTCTTTAAATATAAATTGAGGATATGGCATTGTAAGTACAGCACTACTTTTTTTCTTTCCATGCATCAATAAAGAATTGTTATATTTTCTTTATTTACTATCGTTATTGATATACGTCTGGCCAATTCCGATTGTGAATGGTGTATGTGATTCTGAATGGTGGAGTTAAGAGAGATGTTGAGATGCGTGCAGACACCAATACATGTGACATTTCATGACCTCGCACATGTCCTCACGTTGGTCGCCCTGTTCCACAAACTTTATGGTCAAGACATATCCATGTACAAGTGAGCTATAAAATTCAGGATAGCATTTGATGGACTGTGCAACGGTATATCAATGAAAAGGACCACTAGGGATTTAAACATGCTAACCCATCATTTGTAGGTTAATAACTATCCTCATCCATCATACGATCTGTAACGGCGCTAACTCTCCCCGACTTCTAATTTGCAATCAGTGTAGTGCTAGCACTAATGGCCATCCTATAATGAATTATAGACCCAATGGGGAAATATGCATCATCCGGCACGATAACGAAAAAGGATCCCACCAATAAAGTTAGCGGTAACATCATCATTGAAGCTTAAACGACCACATTCTCAACCCCATTTCAGAAAATTCCATAATAATCGCAATCATTTGCCACTCTACTCGTATCTGGACAGTAGGACAGACCATTCTACTTCGTCTGTAGTTTCCCCACATCCCAAGCTACCAACTTGCACAGACATTACAGTAGTGCTTGGCGAAAGCTCGATTTTGTTCGTTACTATAGAGCGACATTCGCAGTCAATTATTTCTGCATCTGTAATTCTATATCGCACAAATAAATAGGACAACCAATTGGGTTTTATTCTGTATTGAAAGGTCTCTTTACACACCAGCATTTATTAGTCCCGTGAGTTTAACTATTTAGTTACATGTACATGTACTTTAGTTGCCACTTGGTAATAATTGTGTTTTCTTTAGCTGATAATGGTATATCCCATTTTGGGTGGGTGTCTTTGCTATAATATGTCTACCAACACCTGTAAGATATTTGGGATTTTTATCATTGGATAATGTTTTTCCTAAATATTCTCCTTTTTGAATCCTGATATTTTTACATATGTATTAGAGGTATTGTAGCATTGTCAATGAATTCCACTTGCTGCATGGACATCACATTGGTGACAAACCTAGTCCATATGCCTCCAGCCTTGCCATCACAAAACCTGTTAACTAGGATTAAGTCAGTATTTCACTCCCGTCCACGCCAGTGACTATGAAAACCCAACACATAGGCCCGTTTCGTCTCATGATTGATATGTGCAGTCAACTATGAATGACAATAACCAATCAATCAATTCAACCAATCTTTACATTCAATGAATTATTTAATCTCCAATTTCGCTTTGGGAAGTTATTATGATACATGCAAATTGTATTGCCGATTGTGCGCCAACACTGATTACTGGGTCGTGATATCATAAGTCTTTCAGAGGAAAAGATCGGTTGATTTGGTGAATACTACAAGAAACTAGGGTTTCAGAATAAAATAACTGATGAGTGCAGCCTGTTTCAGGTCAGGGCAATTTTGTTATATGTAAACAGAAAAAGCCGTATACTTGGAATGCATTTTGAATGCAATTTTACCTTCCTCACTTATTCAAACCAATGTATGCAGTCTACTTCTGAAGGGAATGTGTTCCGCAAAAGTAGGATAAGACATTGACGATTGACCAATGGTATTGCAAATATATTGTTGCCTATGACAGGGAAAGGATAACGACCATAAATATATGTGCTGTGCATTCTAAAGGGGGGCGTCCACCAACCACGACAAGGCTACGATAATGGGTTCCCGACAAGGTCCACGACTGGCCTATGACTGGAGGCCTTGTCGTGGTTGGTGGACCCCAGTTCCCGACAAGAGTCTACGACAAGGCCACGATTGGGCTGCGATTGGAAGCTTGTTGGGAGCCTTCCGACAAGGCTATGACAACATTGAACATGTTCAATTCTTCCCACGACTGGACTCTTGTCGTAGAGTGTCGTGGTTTACTTGATATCACTGTTGTTATGTGTCGGTACCATGAGCGCCTTTTTTACAGAAACCAGCGACGTCACGACACGCCCTGACAACGCTGTCGAGACCCCCCCCCCCCCCCTTCTTACTACAAGGTTGCGACAAGGCGCTGATTGGAACTTTCGTGTCAGCACTTGTCGTGCCCTTGTCATGGTTGGTGGACACCCCCCTTTATACTGGATTCAGCGACGTCCACAACACGCCCCGACAACGCTGTCGCAGAGCCCCCCTTCTTACGACAAGGCTGCAACAAGCGCCATTTGGAACTTTCTTGTCTAGCCTTGTCATGGTTGGTGGACGCCTTTATACTCAGCGTCCACCTACTAAGATATGGCTCCAATATGGTCTACGATGCACTTCCTGATAAATGATCAAAATCGTCGGGAGGTCAAATAAAATTGTAGCTGTGTACCACACTTCTACGATTGACCCACCGATATACGCCACGATTGGCTCCCGACTCGCCACAAATAAAAACACCAATCATAGGCCTCCCTACATGTTGGAATTTTCGTAGCCTATCTGTGTGTATCGGAAGCTTATTTGACGGAAACATATCTCCTACTTTTGGAATACTTGGCGGACAATTATGATATTTCGGAATTGGATATGACGCTTATTAATGTTTAATCGTGTAAATACGGTATTATTTGATTAGGTCCAAGTTTCTGAAAATAAAGGTTTCAGATCGGAATTATGATTGCGCCACAGTTATACTTTTTGAATTTGGTTGTTATTGTGTCTCAAAAATGATACAATAAGATATTGTCTACACCTGTAAATATCATTTAGATTCATTCAATATTTCTAAAACTACAGTATATTGAGATATCAAAATTCTCCCTGAGATCTATATTGATACATTGGTTGAATCGGGAGATAATCGTAAGCGTGGTCACCATTTTTGTCCCGGCAAGCCGTATCGATCCATTATGATACACGGTGATAGACTACGATTAGAATTTTCGGGAACCTCCCGATACACCACGATTTTGCTATTTCTAATCGCAGTATATCGGAAGGTCTATGATGGTACATCGGCGTTTGTGGGTGTGAGGCATTAAATTCTCCTTTTGCGATAAAGCATTATACCTATAAAACTTGTTTATATTCACTTGTTTAAATTCTGTTTATATTCACATCGATTTGGCAAAGACTGCCTAATATAGGAGTTGACAACTTCTGAATTATCACATATTGCATAATTGTGTGTAATGGTTATAACCTGGTCGAAAGGTTACAATGGGATAATAAACATTTAGGGTACATATATATGCTTAATGTGAAAATATATATCTCAACTGTAGGTATGTGTGATCTCACCAAATATGAGCCGGTCTATTGCATTGAACTACAAATACTTTAAGTTAGCTCTTGGGATTATTCACTGACAGAGTTACACGAGTGGCATTCTAAATAATGTAAGCATTGCTATGTTTAAGTCGGTAGGTTTAGGTCAATGTAGGCTACAAGATATTTGTTCAGTGTATACACAAACTGTCAGAGTAAAATGCACTCTCTTATCCGTCCTGTAAGGACTTGCCACATGTTGATACATCAAATAGTGCCAAAGGGATTGCCAGCAGTTGAAAAAGCGATTGCATATTAGCAATTAGAACCTCATGATAGAGATGATACATATAGGAAAGCTAAACCCCGAATAACATTACTTATATTGCACAAATTAAACATCAAAATTGGCCTTATCTTATGGCCTGAACAGAAATTCTGCATAACAATTATACTATTAAGGTGTGATGTAGATGTTATTACCACTTTATCATAATTGCGTTACATGTCATATCTTACCAAGATAGATATTCAGGGTAGATCGAAGTTCTTAAAGAACTCTGTGAACTCGCCTGCTTGAGATACTAAACCTCCTACCGGTAGTTATTATAGAAGCCCAAGCCAGGGTGTAATAGAACAACACTCAAGGGCATTGCGACTACCTGTGAGGAGGCCTCTGAGACGAGTATGTTGCCACCATACTCTTGCTCTCGGAGTTTGCTTCTCCTTCCACCTTATTATCGCCCACACGAGTATGTGCTTAAGGCTATGTTGCCTCTACAGTCACGAGGCAATCGTACACAACACTAGTGCTAACCAATATATATTCAGGGATGTCAGTTGGAGTCATGAACAAAATAGGAAATAGTTCTCATGTGGATTTTACTGCCTCAGAGAGACGGAGAAAGCATGGAAAACACATCGTTATTGGCCATGGAATAGAGCTGGGGTGTGTTAGGAGGTTTGAACCACTGTTTATTGGTATGAATGAGGCCCAATTTATTCTTACTTTCTTATTACATGGAAAATAGAATTAGTAAACTGAAAATGAAAACAAGTATCTCCTTGGAAAGGAGAAAAACTGTCATATCAGATATATTGGTACTGTGGTCAAAGCATATCATTACGTAGGCTGTTTTGGTACAGAATTGGTCATATAAACGAAATTCAACTAAAATCCGGTTAAATAGCAAACCTCATCTGCTTTTGGATTAAAGACGAGGTTCAACCTTGTTCAAAATTGTAGTATAATGCATATTGAAAGAACTTAATTCAAATTAACCAATGTTTATTGGTATGAATCAGGCCCAGTTTATTCTTGCTTTCTTTTACATAGGAAATAGAATTTTGTAAACTGAAACTGAAAACAAGTATCTCCTCGGAAAAGAGAAAAACTCTCATATCAGATATATTGGTACTGTAGTCAAGGTATACCATTACGTAGGCTGTTTTGGTACAAAATTTGTCCTATAAACGAAATTCAAATGAAATCCGGTTGAATAGCAAACCTTCTGGATTAAGGACGAGGTTCAACCTTGTTCAGAATTGTAGTATAATGCATATGGCAAGAAATTAATTCAGATTCGGGAAGATTCACAGTGGTCGTGTCAAACCAAAAATGCATATACAATAAATAGGATAAGAGCATGTCTTATCACTATTCAACGTAAAATAAGTCTTCGAGATAGTGGTGACCTCTGCATTGTTGCTATAGTCTTTGGCTGCAAAATATTAGTGAGAATCATGCGTCTTCAAAATTAATTACTGAACATTTAGGTAGGCCTACAACTGCAGGGACACTCTGGACCGCAGCCAAGAGAGTTGGACTGACTACCAAATATTTGATCCACGGTGAGGTGTATCCTTTGCCACAAAGTGTGTACCTCTCACCTCTTGTCAAAAAGCTCGATCTCGCCGCCACGTGACCTTAGTCGTTCCTTCGGCGTAAACCTTCTTATGATTCACCAGCGATCGGTGTTTCCGGTTACAGCTGGTTCGGCTTTTAGGCCTCTTTGATTTGGCATGGCAGCGGTTGAAATGGTTTATCGGACAGATGTACTTAAAGGAGTAGCGTCTTGGTATCTTGCCAGCCACCACCATCCATGATCCTCTGAAATATGCGACTCGCAGCCAAAACAGCCATCACCAGGTAAACACTCTCAATGCAGCTAGAGACTGGCATGGCAAGCGCTGACCTGAACTGAAGATTTCTCCTTCATCTAGAGTGTATATATCTCAATTCTTCATTAAATCCTAGCTTGGATGTAGGTGAAGGTCTACATGGCCAGGCAGCTTATACCTTTCCATCTTGGACAAAAAAGGTTACACCTACCTGAAACAAAGAAGAGATTTCTTTTTTTTGATGCGCCCATTGATGCGCCCACCGGTGGGTCTCAACTTGTCTGTTTGTTTTGGCCACCAAAACTTACACTGACCGCTATGTGACACTCGCTGTTTGTTTGTCTGCCTCTCTGTATGCGGTCTAAGAAGTGTTGCATTCAAAAATATCCATATCCTCTAGAACTCTAGACATATAAGAAAATACTTCATTGAACTTCTCGAAGTCACGCATGAATATAAGTGAACAGGAGTTCACTGGATGTTGTTTCGGGTTTTTATTTTCATCATTACCAGTGATCATGTGAACTCTCACCCATCTCACGAACTCTCACCGCATCCAATTAATATGAGACCTTTCGGACCATCTATAACCGGAATTAATGCAGAAAAATTGTCACGTGTTATTTCTGTTATTTCAACACACTAACAAGATTTTTGAATAAATGAGATCTCTCCGAAGAATATCCGGTTCTTCGTTGTTGCCTTTTTTCCTCCTTTTGTCTCGTTCCTTCCAACTAAATCCGGAAGAGAATGACTATGATTACTCTAATTCGTGTCTTTAAACTATGTTCAGAATCGCGTCCCTGGGCATTATGTAATGGTTCTCCCAACTACACTTTAAAGGAGCTATCCCATACAAATTAACTTTACTAATTTCATGCAGGATAATCTATGGTCACATTGAAAGCAATGCAGAATAAGTATAATTGTGGACTAATCATTTTCAAACACTGAGACTTCATCAAATAATATCATATTTACAACGATTATACGTCTATATGCACCCTACCTAATTCCAGAATTTGATCATTTTCCGCCCATTCTCTCACCCGCCCATTCTCTGACAGGCTACGGAAAATCCAACATGTTGGATTTTATCGGGACCTCGACGATTGGTGTTTTCAATTGCAGCCTATGGTGAGGTATTGTAGACGGAATCGCAGAAACCTGTTCCACCTACCACAGTTTTTGCTGACCTCACAATAGAATCGGTATGGTGTCTGGAAGGTACTGACATATTGTTCTTTACCCTGTTTTCTCTTGAATGAATCAACATGTGCTACGTCTCCTTGTTAACTTTACACCTATTCTAAGACTTTTTACCTGTTACTTTCTAACTTAATTTCAACCACTGAGAGCCACTGTAAACCTATTAGTTAGGTATTGGCAGAAAAACCAAATTAAACTAAAGCCGTTGGAAGATGGGTGTCTTTTCACCCAAACGTTTACTCGAGTATAAATAAAAGCTCTTTTTTTTTAAAGAAAAAAAGGGCAGTCGCAGGGGCTAGCGGGAATAGAATCGTGGCAGGTGGGGACTGGCCTTAAAGGGAGGCGTCCACCAACCATGCCAAGGCTACGACAATGGAACTTTCTTATCTGTGCTTGTCGTAGCCTTGTCGTGGTTGGTAGATGCCTCCCTATAAGGTTTTGCATTGGATCGAAATCGTAGACCCCCATTTTGTATCGGTGACTAATCGTAGAGACGTGATCAACTAGCCCGATGAAATGCTCAACGCTGTGAGATGTGTGTATAAGTCAATCAAGGAGACTAACCATGAAAACCAGCAAGTTGGCAGATTTCGGTGGCCTGGCACCATCTTTCAGCACCCTCAACGGAGTTCGGCTGGGTCGGATTGCGTATGGCTGGATGTGGCGAACTTGTAAAGCTTGAATTTTGATCGTTAAAAATGAAAATCTTGAAATTTCGCACATCGTCATTTATCGAAATAACTGGATCCCTAAAAGTATACAATCTAAGGGAGGCATCCTCTTTAACAATATTATCCTAATACATTGCCCCCTCCCTTTCTATAACCAACCTGTTGCGATATGTTATACTGCTACACTTTGCCAGTGGCATATAAGGTTAAGACCCTAGCAAAGGTTTTCAATCTTTCCTCTCTCAGTTATGTCCTTTGCGATACTGCAAAGGAACAATGCAACTATAAATACAGCGGATATCCACCTGGTATTTCATATTGAAATTAAAAGACCCAGATAATAGACTCTCATTACACTCATAACAGACAGTAGCTAAAGCAAGGAGGTTTATTTCTGTCAGTTCATGACCACACAGCGGCAACTAAGCAGCAGCGGGCCTCTGATAGCGTGGACGTATTTGCGTCCTCAAGTCCTAGATTGGGCCGCCCTCTCTAATCAATAACTGACATCTGGCTCTGTTAGAAATTGTCACCGGACACGAGGCAGTGCCAATGTGTTATTTGAATAGCTCGCTTGCCCTTCCAACTGCTCCCCCACTACGTGAGCAGCTCGATGACATTTCACACTGCTCCCGCAGGCGTTGGATAGTCGACGACAAGGTATATTTGATCCCGTGATGAGTACTTGAAGGCAATAAAACCTCAGATTTCAATTATCGTTGTCGATTACCTGAAACACTGAAGGGACCTCTCCTAAAGACGGCGCTGCCGTGCAGAGCACGTGGGGGACCAGCAGTAATCAGGAAGACTTTCATCTATAAGTGATGTATGCAAACAGACTCAGTTGGGGACTTGGCTTATCATAAAGATCATATAACACTTGAAGTCTATTTCTCATCCGCACACGATCAATTACCAGCTTATTGGACTTTATTTAGTGTCGAATGTCACATCGCCATCAGGGTCCTCATAAGGACACCCGGAATGGGTCCAGCAGGACTAGTTAACCCTGCCTCGGATAGCGGAATCACGCATATTCAAAGCATCAGTGGCGTCATGCAGTAAATAAAAATAGCTATAAAGACCTATGAAGGTGAATTTCATCAAAGACCTACTTGTTATATATGGATATTGTTATATATATATACATATATATATATATATATATATATATATATATATATATATATATATATATATATATATATATATATATATATATATATATATATATACACACTGGGGCTTACGCGGGTTGTACGTGAGGCGGGGTACATATATCTATACAGGACGAGATGAGATTGACGCTATGTACGGCACGATGCCGCCAGGCCAAGATGCCGTAATTATGTCAACCTCATCGAGACGGAGAAAGCAGGGTAATATCATGGATAGGCTTTTGAGTTTGAGTGTAGCCCCAATGGAATTCAGGGTGGGATTCTTATAGGTTTTGCTTGGAATTGATGGATAATATTTGGGAGTGGCCATGGGGTGTAGCTAATGAGGACTGTATCATCTGTCATGTGGACTATACTGTATAGATGCACATATTCTTGCGGTTTGGGGTAGGTGTTTAGGTGGGCACTTGCAATGGACGTGGGCTGATTTTATTTTGTTGCAGTACGTCATGGATATGCACTAAGCCGAAGCGTAACCTCGGAGGTCTGCAGCAGGAGTATTTCTAGGGAAAGGGACAGAGGTCTGGGCACGTATAAAATTTCAAGGTCGGAACAAGGGGCTATCCCTGGGGGTTGCGACCTAGAGCACTTTTTACCCTCTGACCTTCCCATACACATGTAAATGTGATGAGAGGGGTAAACTATAGTAAAATGATATATCAAGAGGGAATCAAGGGTATTTGTAGAAGGTGCTGGGAGATGAGGTCAGGACAGACCTTCTTGCAGATTCATCATGCTGGTGGAGTTGATGTGGGGTATATTTATAAGTATATTTGTAGACCTCGATCTAATTAGATGTTTCAGATATATTTAGTTGTTGAGCTACACCTGAAGCTAGATTAACTTCAATTATCCCTATCAATCAAAATTCACTAAATGCTTTATCTTTCGTAATAATGTATATTAAGTTTTTGGTTGGTTTGTAGTTGAAGGTATTTCAGTATCATGGTCAGTGGATTTACTGACCCTGATCAATACCTCAGTGGAAGAAACGTTGCAAAAATTTAAAGTACAGAGTGTCTTACAGCAGAGGGCTTACTTGGTGTCGGCTAATACTGATAGCAAGTAGGCCAAGACTTAATCTTCCCTGGTTATGTAGGCCTACACATATATATCCCAAGGAAAATTCATCATCATTTATGGCTTGGAGGGGCCCCTTTTCACAATATGAGATTGTTTTTAAAAAAGGTGCTTTATGGAATAGTGATGCTACTGGATACCTAGCCCGCTAACCTGAAACACTACCCACCTAAAAAATAGTCCATGAGCTTAACCACATTTGATTTTCAAATGGGGTAGAAATTATCATTATGATTTTAGATGACTAAATGCCCGGGGTTTATGAAAAAGGGAGTGGGATATTCCTGATGTTCAGTTTAGCGACACAGGACATCTGTTTCGATGGGAACCTTCATAAAAAAAAGTGGTACATTTAGAAAATGCATACCTTTTCTTCTAACTTGGTTAAAATGGATCTTTTCTCTAAATTCAAAAGAAGTTAAAATTTTCTCTGGCAAGGAAAAAGGGGGGAAAATGTTGACATAAAACCACACAAGTGTTACAAGTGAGGATATCCTAAGTAGTTTATTTAAGGCACTCGCTCTTCTAACAACCCCCCCCCCCCCCACCCTAGTATTAAGTGTGCTGAAGAATCTGCTCTGAGAGTGGATCATTCACAGAAAAAGTCAAATGTCAATCACATTGACATTTTTACAACTACATGTAGTATCTGGGCCAGCAATGACCCCGTAGTACAACACCTATAAAGCAATCACAGGCACTGCAAGGCTTTCTGCGGCAATTGTATGTATTACTGTCTTTTTAGCGGCTATTCCACCAACGCAGCGCAAGGCCCGGCCGGGCCCGGCCGGGCGCCTTGTGGTCGCCTATTGGTGTTCGGCGGCAATAGCCGGCCCCTCCCCGTGCCTGCAAAACCCTGTCGCCTGGCAGAATCGGCTGTCCTGTCGGTGATCGCCGGCCGCCGGCCGGGGCCAATAGCCCATTTTGGAGCTGTTCCACCAAAATGTTAAATTGTGAGAACCACAGAGAAGCCCGACCGGGTGGCCGGGCGTTATGACCGCAACCTCCCCCACAAAGCACCGGCGGCGGAAAACTGTTTCATTTGATTTTAAGCCATAGTCAAATTGACACTGGACATCCAGAAATAGAGAGAGTCCCCATGGCAGCCCTTTTCTGCAAAAACCGAGTAGCTAGGTATGTTACCAGGGCGCATACCATAGAACAAAATGGTCTGGTGTGATAGATATTGGTGTTTTTATTACACACAAACGAGTCAACCCTCTTTGATCGGCTAAATCAAAATTGGCACTCAGCAAAAATAGTAGACAGAAAATGTGTCCTCAACGAAATCGTGAACAAAAGGTGCCCCCCTCCCTTGGGGACACTTAAAATTTGGCCCCCTCCTCCTTGGATTTAGTAAAAAAAATATAGTGTTAGCCCACCCCCTGGAATAATGATTTTTCAAAATTGCCCCCACCCCCCTGTAAATGAAAAAAGCCTCCCCCCCCCCCCCCCATAAGGTCTCTAAGGCACTAACTAGATCTAGGAGACACTTGATCAGTCATGAAACTAAGATTTAACAACTCATTTCGTACTTAACCTCAAATGAGTAAATTTATTGACTCAGTGGCTACCAAAATGGTGCTGCTTTGCCTCATATGATTTCAAAGTAAAATGTATGTACACGTACAAGTATGTTTCTGCATCATAGGACAGCACCAAGAATCTAATAACGTTGGTAGACACACAGATTTGGATGACTAGTTTATAGTGTTAGTATAAGCGCCTTGCAACAATAAGATAAGTAGGCCTACCACCCACCATCCTCACTGTCCCCAACAGTGTTGGGTATCATTCCATCTGTTCCTGCTGTTGCCTAGCTCAGGAACAGTAGACGCGGGAATTCGATTTTCCTCATCAAGTCTATTACAACAGTAATTAAGCAGAGCTGCCTGGCAAAATACTTCCTGTCTGTATACTGACTGTCAGTAGCCTGTCTTTCAGTAGCATGTCTGCCATTAGCCTGTTTATCAGTGGCCTGCCTGACAGAGCATTTCCTGTTATTGGCCTACCTGTCATCTGCCTGATTGTTTGTCCGTGGCCTCTCTGTTAGTAGCCTGTCTGTCATTAGTCAACCCGTCAGTGACATGACAGTATAGCCTGTCTGTCAGTGACCTGCCTGTCACAAGCATGTCTATCCGACGACTGGCTGTTATTGGCCTCCCTGTCAGTCATCGGCCTGTCTATAGAAAAATTGTCTTTGAGAATATTTCCTATCAGTAGCCTCTCTATTAAAGGTATCTCTGTCAGTAGTCTGACTATCATGTGGTCTGCCTGTTAGTGACCTGCCTGACTGACAAGTGGTCTGTCTAAGAGGGTTTATTGATGAAAAGAGTACAGTAGAACCCCGCCTAACGGACACCCCGCGTAAACGTACCCCGCGTTAACGGACACCTTTGCTCGGAACGGTTCCCTCTATTAGATGTTTAATTCAACCCCGTGTAAGCGGCACCCCGCATAAGCGGACATTCCGCATAAGCGGCCACTTCGGCCCGGAATGGAGGTTGTCCACTCACGCGGGGTTTTCCTCTTCTTGAAAGGCAAGATACGTAGGTCCGGCATAGGCATAGAGGCCTCTGCATGGAATGGGTGGGGGTTGGGGTGGTCAAAAATAGCATGACATCATTCTAATATGGACAGCCCCTCTCAATAGGGAGCCAAAGTGGCTCCACTGAAACTTGAGCAAATTTCTGTGCTCAAAACACCATTTCCGGAGGCCAGTATGAATGAGGCTTAATGCTAAAGCTATTGGGGTTCAGGAATGTCTGTCTCCTTTTTCTCCATGTGTGTGTGATTTGCTATCCAGGGAAATTTAGTCTCTTGACCAGAGTTCAGGGAAATCAGAAACCTATTAAAGTCAATGACCGCTCTTGTAACAATGTCTTGTTTGATTTCTATTTTTTTCCTTAAGATCTGCTGATAGATCAGCTTTACCCATCCCAAACTCTGTAAGGCACTTTTTCAAATCAGCTCTGATCAGTGGACAGTGACGAATCTTGCTTCTGGATGATCAGATTTGAGCCAGTCATACCCCACAGAGGCATAGGCTTCAAGATGTTTCTGAAGTGAAGATCAACACTGGAGGACCACATCATTTGTATCTCTTGAACCTTGGGCGATCGAGATACCGGTGCTGTAATTTTTGATGTAACGTTACATATATTCCACCAGCTATATAAATCACAACTTTTGGTCAGTGACATAAATGGTTATTTGCCAGGACTATTAAATCTTGCAAAGTAGCACCAGGAAAACACTGAATGTTAAATCTCTGATCTTTGGAATTCTTTACCCAAATCACTTCATACAATCCTCTAACCCTGGAGTCACCATAAATGGCATTATTGGTTAGAGACGTCCATGTACGACTAAGTGGATCACGATCTGCCTAACTTTGTTAGTAATCTGATGCCCACGTCTAGGCCTAAAGATAGCTCCAATGGGAAAGTTAGTTGGCTCCAAACCAATGTCATTGATTAAATGGTCAAACAGATCACGAAGATTTTCCCCCTCCGTCTCCTTCAGACACTCAATGACTAAGATTTTTCGTTAACGTTTACTCCCAATAATTGTGATTTCCCCCCCCCCCCCCCCCTGATTAGTGACAACTTTTGAGTATCATCTGTAGTTTGATAGGGAATAGAGGGAAACTATGTTCCGGTGGGAATAAGTCAAGGTTACGAGGTAAGGGTTGGAAACATTATTGCCCAAGGCGTAGCCGCGGGCACTAATTTGTCCAAGCTTTACCGAGTAACTTTGACTTATTTCCACTGGTACGTTGTTTCCCTATTCCTATATACCTTCAATTGTCGGCTAATATCGATAAAAACCGAACGTCTGAACGTCAACCTGGGCAGTAAACGTCAACCTGGGCAGTAACTTCAACCTGGTCAGTAAACAAAAGTTATTCTACCCCCAGCAGCGTTAAGTAATCATAGGTATATAGGAATATCAATATCCTCACTGTGTTGTGTTACTGCTCCCTCTAGAGAAACAAGGATACAAAGGATGATATGACATTGCCATATTTTCGGTTTTACAAAGTTAGGTATCAATGTTTATGACTATCAATAATTAAAAATCACAAGGTGATTGTAGGATATAGGAATGTGAGGGTAGGTCTAGGCGTTTTGTGATGCTACCCCTATCGCATTTACGACCATAATGTAGAGAGTGTACGGGTTGGCGGACTGGAATTCGCGCTTTTTGTTTTCCTACGCTAAACCCAAAAGGTTGCGCGAACGAAAAGGTTACTACATGATTGTAGGATATAGGCCTACCTTTAAAGACATACCGGGGTATCAGACAATTTGGCTTGAAAATCAAAACTGATGTAATTTTTCTGAACATTTAATGTGATGATCCCTCATGCGGCTATTCCACCAACGAGGCACAAGCCCAGGCCGGATGCCTTGTGGTCGCCTATTGGCGATCGGCAGCAATAGCCGGCCCAAACCTCCCGCCGGCAGCTATAATCTGCTTGGTGGAACAGCTCATGACAGCTCACAGGGCCCTCAAGGCCGGCCGCCCCTGACCGCCGGCCTCTCCCCGTGCCTGCAAAACCCTGTCGCCAGCCAGAAACGGCTGTCCTATTGGTGGTCGCTGGCCACCGGCCTAGGCCAATAGCCCATTTTGAAGTTGTTCCACCAAAATAAAATGAGAACCACAGAGGAGGCTGGCCGGGCAACCTTCCCCGCAAAGCACTGCCGCATTTGATTTTAAGCCCCCGGCAGGCCGGCCGGCATGCTCTCGGCGTCACTTTTGGTGTAGCTCTTGAGCTGTTCCGGGGTCCGCGTTGACCGCTCGCCTGTATAAACCGCGACACACACCGTCAACATGGAATGCCCGACCCCCGTAAGGGGCAGAGACCGAAAATTACAACACTCTGGGAGCAATCTCTGCCTCAGAGCATGCCATACACATTGGATCAATAGCGAACCGTGGACTTGCGCGTTAGTGCCGCGAATGTCCACCAGATGGCAGCGGCAAACCCGCTGCGAGTGTATCGCTGCACCGGTTCTGGCCTGCTCTATTTGGCGCCCGCCGGGCGCCTTGTGTATGCCTGTTGGTCTCCTCGGGGTGGCTTTGGTGGAACAGCTCGGAGAATTTAGAGGATTAGGGGCGGCCGGGCGGCCGGTCCCGGCGGCAGACGTTGGCTAGAGGGCAAAACCCCGCCTGCTGAGAGCCTTTTTGGTGGAATAACCACATAAATGTTGTAGAACACATATCCAATTGACATATCTAACTTAAAAATCGGGGGTCATATAGAAATTCTAAAAACCTGTGCGGGGTGTCTGGTAGGGAGGGGTGGGGGTCTACTGTAAGTGTATGGTACTAAGTGTTAAGATCCATCAGTTGCCGTCCTTGTTTTCGAAGGAAATCGGGAGGGGGGAACATATGTCTCAGTACTGGTACATCTTTTTGTGTAAATCAAGTAAATGTAAATTGGCTTATTCGCCCTATCAAGATTGAATGAACTGGACAAGGCGTCAAATTTACTCATTTGGAATTAGGATGACTCCAAAGGACCCCTTTCTGACTGATGGTTGACATTACTTGAAAATTATCTGGTGATGTCACCATGAATTGTAAGATATGCCTTTAAACTTCTCCAATGTGTTTTGAAGCGTGGGAAAACGCGTTCATATACGTCATCTAGAGGTTAGAATGCTCACACAGACTTCCAGCTTACTGTCAAGAAACTAACCCTTCACTATCCATGCACCACCTATAAATGCCTGGTAAAATGGGCAGGTGCCCAGTATCTCAGTCTGACCATACCCCCACCCCACTACTGACTTGGTTCCTAAAAATAGAACTTTTTGTTTATAATCTTTTTGGGGAAAATGATTCACTATGTCAATCTTTTTATGAAATGATAAATACAGTAAAACCCCTCTGAAGGGGACACCTTCCGTTCCGGGCCAAGTGTCCCCTTAAGCGGGGTGTCCCCTTAAGCGGGGTTTTCAGTATGCCAGTGGTTATACAATAGAGAATACCTACATAAATGAAGGAAACGATGGTTATTAGGTTAAAAGGTTTATTAATAAATAAGCAAATAAATATAAATTATACAATATAAATGAATATAAATGTAAAAAAAAAAAAAAAAAAAAGATAATAGAGATTGAAGATGGATACACCTTCCTTGTGAAATTCGCTCCTTTTTACACCCCCGTTCAATGTCACACACCCCCCCCCCCCCCCCCCCCCCCCGCAGTCAGGAGCCCTATGACCGTGAGCCGCCCAGAGCCGCGACGGCTCACTGTATACCGCACTTTCAAAGCCCCCTGCCCGCCCTGTATCGCCCACCGCTAACCTGTAAGCGGACCTCTTAACCCCTACCTTCAATGGGTGCGAAAGTCGCTCATACTAATATCCACTCACTGTCGCCCGCCCAGAGCCTCTAGAGATGGAGTTATTACCTTGAAAAAACACACTCCGGCCGCCCTCACCCTCACGGGAATGCACAGTCTATTGTTCTGTTTGTGACAACTGTCTGTCCCAGACAAACGGGCACCATAAACTTGGATTTTCAGTGTTTTTGATATGATGTCCCTCCAAACTGGCCCCTTAAGCGGGGTTTTTAAGCATTTCTGTACCGAAAAACTGTCCCCTAAAGCGGGGTGTCCCCTTAAGCGGGGTGTCCCCTTAAGCGGGGTTAAAATAAACTCTTAATAGAGGGAAAAATTTCCGTTCCGAGCAAATTGTCCCCTGAAGCGGGGTGTCCCCTTAAGCGGGGTGTCCCGGAAGAGGGGTTTTACTGTACTTAGTTATGGCTACTGTAATCTGCTACTAGAAAAGGAAACTATTAGATGATAATATAGTCTAAGTGTAGTATTAACATTTCAAATCTGATGGGACACATCTAAATACACTCTATTCAGAGAGTCAGATCTGATGGGACACATCTAAATTCAATGTATTCAGACCAACGTTTTACTTACCTGACAAGCCAATTTTACCCCATTCAACCCTATCATCAAGCCTTTTACCTGAGACTTGCCCATATACTTGCTGAAACCCCTGATCATCGATTTTCATGAAGACAGGAAGGGTCTGATATCAGAGACAGAAGGGAGACTCACGCAGGGACAGGTAAACAGACAGAGAGTCAGACATATACAGATAGGGACAGATACAATGAGACAAAGATGCAGAAAGATACATACAAAGAGAAATAGTCAAACATACATGCCAACCAACAGGGACAGAGACAAAGATATAGTATGACATACATATAGACAGACAGGGACAGAGACAAAGATTTTTTTTATTCAGTAGGTATACATGTCATAGTACAGAGAAAAAGGTCATATCATATTCGCCGCTGGGGCGTTCTTCTATATAATAGCCACAGAACAGGGTTGCGGAAAAAAAACTATTGAATAAATTTAAATTAATTTAAGTTAATAAAAAGATTTAGTTAAAGTTCCAGCACTAACTAAAGTATGAGATACTTGTGTGACATAGACAAAGACAAAGTTCCAGCACTAACTAGAGTACTAGATACTTGAGTAACATAGACAATAACATTAGACATACAAAAGCCATACATCACTGACAAAACATGACTAGACAACTACATTATACTTTTTGTTGCAAACACCACAATTACATTTTCAATCTCATTTCTTTAGCAAGAACATCATATTTCAATCCATTTTTGTACTTATATATCTCCATATGTCAAGGCAAATATTAATTAGGAATCCCGGTATATTTAATTCATACCATGTGATCTTGTGATTCATATCATGTGATCTTATGATTCACCTAAAAATAATCATGCAACTCAAATCCTAGTAGTTCCTCTTTGACTCTAGCTTTAAATGTACTACCATTGGGTAGGTTCTGTGTTTCTATTGAAAGCTTATTCCATATTATTTCTCCAATTAACAGCGGCGATTTTCTAAACCTCTCAGTATTCGGTCTCTTAGTTTTTATCCTCTTTTTCTTAGATAATCTGGTGTTTGATTCCCGGTTTTCATAAATGTTATTACTATTTTCAGACCACCACTTGATTATTGACATAAGATGAGATAAGCGACGGAAAGACAGCGGACGCATTTTACTTCTTTCATAGATTTAAGTTAGCTCTACATCCCTAGGATTTTTTTACACCTAAGGCAATTCGTAGACTTTGGTTGATTCCAACCTGTATCCTTTCGCTAATTCGTTTAGTAGTTAAAAATATAATAAAATCGCAATATTCTGCTATGGGCGTGTTCATGTGCTTTACTATTTTTAACAGTTCATCATTTGTTAGGTAATATTTCAACTTTCTTAATTCAAAATTCCTGGCACTTAAATCTTTAATAATTTTTTCAACTTGCAAATTCAGATTAAGACTGTTATCTAGAATGATTCCGAGATATTTGTAACTATCCACTGATTTAAGAACTTCTTTGCCTATCTTTATTTCCAGAGTATAATCTGTCTTGGAAAAATGACCCACCCACATTATTTTAGATTTATTATCATTTATTGCTAATTTATACTTTGTTATCCAATTTGCAACCGTTTCGAGATCTTTTTTCATTCTTATAGTAGCTTCTTCCTGTGTTTGTCCTACCCCTATTAAAATTAAGTCATCAGCGTATAGATATCCATTGGTTGATATAAGGTTTTCTGTGATATTGTTAATAAATACTATAAAGAGAAGGGGGCCAAGGACGGATCCCTGGGGTACACCACAATTCATACTAATTTCCTTAGATGAAACACCATTAACTTTTGTTTTTTGCATCCTATAGCCAAAGTAAGACTTAATATAACAGAGAGAGTTTTATACAGTACATAGACGGGGTAGTGTCAGGGAGACAGACTGAGAAGCAGACAGCTGGAGACAGAAAACAGACTTAAACAATGAGAAATAGACATATGTAGTAACACACAGGAACAGATTAAGATTTTAGGTATTACAACACACTGGACCTGAAGCCACTCTACAGTCATGCCAGAATAGCCCTCACCCCCTCCCCTCCCACAACCACTCCACCTACTTTACTGACCAGCTAGCTACACTCAAGAGTCTGTTTGTTCTGGTTCACTGCTCTCCTACCACTTTACAATGCATGTGTACATATTTCAAATCTGATGGGACACACCTGACTGTATAGCATTGGAACTTCCACATCTGGTAGGACAGACCATTCACTATGCTCTTCAAAGAAACACAGATCCAGTCAGGAGGTATGGCGTTAGTGGAAGGGCATATGACTCTTTATCCTACCCCTAATACAAAATTCCATAGGCTTAACATCGAGTTTCAGTATGCCACGCTGACTGGCATTTTTAGTTGAGTTTTATATGCCACTTGTGGCACACAGAATTGTAGGCCTAATATTCCAAGGCCTAATATTCCAAAATCGAGGAGAGGTGAACCTGATTTGTTTTAATCTTGACCACTGCATGCCACTCCTGCAGTTTTGGCTCCGGACTTCACTCGGCTTCACCTCATGAAGGTACTATGCCAAACTCCTGTTGTGGCATACGGTGGCCAAGATTAGGCCTATGTAAAAACTCATCCAGTTTTACTATAATCTCAACCCAGTCATTCCATATTAGCACCTCTCCCCCACTCTCACACACACTCTTGTACCTTCATCCACTGACCACGTTATTGAACCTGTTATACTCAGACCCAAATAGGACTTGATTCAGAGACATATTTGATGCATTAGGAAGTATAAACTGATTTTAACACCAGAAATTTATTTCATTAACCCTATTGGGATGGCCACATTTGGCAGAGCTGTCACCATAAGGACGGGTGCTAGTGATAGTGCATATCTCTAGAGGACGAACACATTTTAGATAAAGTCATAATTTGATGTTCCATTACGTGATATCATTGGTAATCAATAATATTTCACTTATTTTACCTTACTAATATTGATTTTGATGTTATAGCTACATTTCCTGAAGATTTCATGTAGATCGATAAATTATTTCCTTGTCAAAAACAATTTTATTGATTTTAGAGAAATTAATTCTCTAGGTTTATTGAAACATTCTTGATACTTGATTCTCGATCAAATAGAGATGGTCAATAGATAATTTTGTATTATATTCTCTCACTTTTATTTCATGAAGTAATTTAGTTATACCGCGCTTTTCCGTTGTCAATGGAAATAACTTTAGCTCCTAGTTTTAGCTGGTCCTCGCCTCAACCATAGCTAAATCACTCCGGTGAGCCCCCTCGTGGATGTCCGATGAACTATAGCGTAATGACACCTGGTGAGTGGGAGTCGAACCTTGATCAAATATAGACTGTAGTACCAGTCCTACTCGCCAGGGACTCAAGTAATGTTATGGGCGATAATATAAGATGGTCATGCTATAAATCGATTATTGGCGCTTTAACACAACTGACATCTTTTAGAAATGATGGCAGTGTATACTTATATGCCCCTTTTGCCCAGAATCCATATCAAGCAGACGAAAAGCTAATGATTCCTCTTTCAAATTACATGCGACCATCTCATAGCCATCTCAGACTTAGAGGTGTCACTGACAGTCCATCCCGCCAGAAACCACAGCACTGAGAGACAACAATTTAGTCACAACACTGCAAACTTTCGTATGTACCTCCGATATTCGGCTCTTTATATAGACCGACTACTTTACATCAGTTCCAGGTTCGAAACTACCTTGAGATCACCAACGAAACTACTGGGACATACAAACGGTATGGTATTGCTAACGATTGCATTTTATGTGTGGAATACTATAAATTGGAAAGGCCTATCAAGTTATGCAACATCGGTCAGTCAAGATACTCCGAATCCGAGAGGGTTCTGTTGACAACTCTAGCCAAGGAACAAGCTAAATCACATCCCCATGAAAAGCCAGGAAACCCAATTGATCTCTTTATTATAATATGGGGAGTATGCCCTTTTCCTTTTTTCAAGTTTAAGTAGAGGAGAAATGTTTTGGAATCAATAAACAAAATGCATTTTGCGAGGTAAACAGAAGGCTTGAGAAGCAATATTTTTCTTTCCTTGTCACAATGCTTGTCAGCCTTGTGCAAAGTTAATCTGAGAGGCCAAAGTAACCCCTGTTTTAGGCTTTTTCCGGTATTTCATTGCTGATTTTCTTAAGTTACTTAAGTTAGTCTTGCGAATTCAGCCATCGAGGAGGATCGCCTGGAAACGGGTGAACGATTGTAACGTCTTAAAATATACTTTAATAAAAATAATAAAATAAAAAATAGAGTGACATGAGTGGGAATTGGGGCACAACTTATGTAATCTTATTTTAAATGGACCCCCAGCTACCACACAATTACCTTTTACCGTGAATTTTGAATTATAAATTGAAAGTACTTTTTTCTTACCTTTCATAGCACAGAGTTTCTGAAATGTACACGAGGAATGAGACACAAGCAGTTGATATAGACTCTATATATATATATATATATATATATATATATTTTTTTTTTTTGTGTGTGCAAAACATAAACCTCTTACAAGCATTATCCAACCTTTATCAGGAAGTCCAAAGCCACTACTAATAGGGGAGTTTCCACCTAGCAAGTATTATCTTTCTGGTGAAAAGTAAATTACAGAATGAATAAAATTGATAAAAAAAAAACAAGGGAATATACGATTATACTCTACTTTTGGCCTTTGGAGATCCTACCCCTAATAAAAAACGCCATAGGCTTAACATGGGATTTGTTAATTTCACGGGAGTGACATAGAGTGTTGTTTATGCCACTACTTTCTGATACTGAAAAAATATGGAAATGGGGTAGGATAAAATCTAGACGCCACTTGTTTGAGTTTGAGCTTATTTTGTTTGAGTTTGAGTTTGAGTTGTTTGAGTTTGAGTTGTTTGAGTTTGAGTTTGAGTTTGAGCTTATTTATGCCACTCGTTTTGTTGGCTCCGTAATGTCACTCGTCTTCGACTCGTGAAATTATGGAGCCAACAAAATGTGTGGCATAAATAAACTCAAACTCAAACTCGTGACGTCTCTTCATAAAGCTCGTTGGAATTCCAATATATAGGCCTTTTTCCACTGGTGTCTCACGTTAACTGCTTAGCTACGCCATGCCTGAAGCCAAACATACCCCTGGCAGCATATACTTTAGCATTGGATCACTGAAGGTATAAACGTAATACCTTCATAATATCTGTGTACACTATTCCCATAGAACTAAAAGTGTGCTATGATATTCCAGCTCTAAATTGATATGTCATACATGAATATCACCTCAATAATACTTTATTTATTTTTTTTTTTTACCTCGATGTGAGTTGTATCGCCCTGCTCCTTCCTTCGTTCATTAACACTGTCACTCTCACCCCTTGGTTAACCCATTTTAACCACTACTCGCTTTTATTGCATCTTCAAACCCTCTTTGAAGACGCCAGGTTCCGTGTAAAATCACTTTGACAATACATTAGAACCTCTGTCACGCTTGGACAGGACCGTGTGCTTCGGCACCCACAGCAAAACGCCTGAGGAAACACTTGTTGAAACCGTGCTCTATCCGTAACCAATACGGTTAGATCAAAGTTGCCCCAATCTGTTGACATCTAGACCAACAGCTAAGCAACTAACCCCACTACGTCGCTACCATAGCGATGTTGACATCGTGACGTCATGTCGCGAGGCGAACCTTCGACTATGACAGCGTCATCGTTTTCACTTGAAAACGACATTCACACGGTAGCGTTTGTGGTAGACAGTCAGGCTTTGCCTCGTACCCCCAATTTCAATAATACTTTAGATATAGCATACCCCCTCCAGAGGTTACTCGTCTCCCGATTATCGCCCAGGGTAAACACAAGTTCCGCCCGCGAGTGGCTGGGCACACTACGATCACATGAACCAGTTTTCCCACTTATATTTGAGTAACCTGAATATAATTTCGGGTACACATGTAGAAATAGCTGAAATTTCCATTTCTGACATCGGATTTCCCATTTGAACATTTATAAAAACCGTTAAAAAGCAATGATTGTGGGTTACGGGTCAAGGGTCTATCACCATAGAACGTCGGTAATCAGCGCACACCGGGACGTATAAACAGACTGAATTCTGGGATACCTCAATAGGGTCTATAGATAACATAGGATCACCGAAATTGAATACACAATAATACATTGGCAGGCCTAGCAATCATATGCTTATCTTTCTCCAAGTTAAAACCAAAACAATTATCTACTTTAAAGTTTTGATAGACAAGACTCGTTGATACAATGCCTTTATTTATTCTAGCAGGACAGTCTGTCCAAAACCAACAGTACTGCAATCACACCCGCCATTCACACTCTAGCTGTGAATGCCTTATATCTCTATGTGCATTTAGGCAGACTCGGCTGTGTTTGTCCAAGCGGCCGCGTAACTAGACAGTGGGCCGTAAGTAGCATTGAACGGCAACACCTGTATTCCCCTGCAGTACTGGCAAGTACCTCTGGTAATTACCTATTTGATTCCACATCTCCTGTACCATATATTAGTAAAATAATATTGTAAACTGCATCATATAACTGCATCATATAAAATAAGCATAAAATAAAGGATATTTAAGTTGACATTTCCTTTCTCAGGTATCATGAAAGTTCAGCGAGACATCCACAGCTTTACTGCTGACGAAATTAAGGTGCTTCGTAAAGAACTGTTAACTTGGTATGGTGAGAAGAAGAGGGATCTACCATGGAGGACAATGGTAAGTCAAAGAGTTATTGATACATTTGACTACTATATGAAATATGTTATCACATGTATCATATATATTTGTTTTGACACTTTCTGTTTATTGTAACTTTTTTTGTTGGCATTGTAGTATCCTTGTATACTATGCCATCTGTGAGCAACTCTAACAACTACTCATGTATGACCTTTATGTGGTATTTCTAGGAACAGGGGATTGTGACATACTTCTCTCTCTCTGTCCATAGCCTTGGTACCATGAAAACATAGGAATAAATGCTGCCATAATAATCCACCATCATCCTGCCTTAGTTCCCATATTTCACAGTAATTTGGGTTTTTGCAGGTCTCTCTGGAAGATCAAAATCAAAGGGCATATGCAGGTATCAGTACTTTGATATTAACTTCTTGAAAGCTTGTCTATTTAATCAGATACCACGCTTATTTGCCTGATGTAAAGGTGGTTGTGTAATTGAATATAGAACTTGAATGTTATACGAAAGAAAATAACTCAAAAGAAAATGAATTATCATCCTAGAATAACTTGAACATTTTCTTTCCATTCGTGCTTACCTAAATTACTACTAGAGACAATACAAATAGTTTTTATAGTTGTTTTTTGGGGGGGGGATGCCAAAATTGTTAGAAAATCCAAGTAGATTTCACCATCCTCTTACAAGAAAAAGAAACCTTTCAGTCACAGTATTTTATTTCACCTGAATGAAAAAGGATTTAGCTATTCTTATTTTGTGTAAAGCATAGTTTTGTTCATAAGATGTCCTTTAATTTCAGTTTGGGTATCTGAAATAATGCTACAACAAACTCAGGTGGCTACAGTTATAGACTACTACAACAGGTGGATGGCAAAGTGGCCCACATTACAGGCACTTGCAGACGCGTCCTTGGAGGTAAGTTCTAGATAATCTATATCATGCCTCAGGCAACATGTCAATGTCCGTATTCTGGTTAATACTTCATGTGCTTTACCTGCTATATATGGACCTTCGTGCCATATGATAGATTACTATATACCCATGCCGTATATACTGTAAATAAGCACTGTTTCGGCATATGACTTAAAAAGAACTGTACGGACCAGTGGTCCATACAGGAAAATACAGACTACCTACCCATACACATTTATTAAAATTTTGTTAAGCAAAATGAAATTGATTTTTTTTTTAATTTCGGCTATATAGTAAATATATAACGTCCAACGTCCAGCCTTTGACTCGATTAATCATAGTTTACTTTTATTGAAATTAGAAAAACTCCTAAAAATTCCTCATAATCTCTTGCACTGGTTTTATGATTATTTATTAAATCGAGAACAGGCTGTAAAAGTGGATGGATTATTATCTAAACAAAGAAATGTTGAATTCGGAGTCCCTCGGGGATCAGTATTAGGCACTTTACTTTTTTATTTTTATTTGTTAACGACTTAGGTAAACATATCAAGTTATCACATTTTATTCAATATGCTGATGATGTTGTTGTTTTTTACTCTAATAGCGATTTGGAAAAGTGTGAACAAATTATACAAGGAGATATTGACTTATTGTCCAATTGGTGTCTAGCTAATGGATTGACAGCTAATGTAAATAAAACAAAAGTTATGTGTGTTGGTACACAAATGAGATTAAAGAAAATCAGGAAGCCAAAGATTTTAATGAACGATATAGTATTAACATGTTGTAGCAAATATAAATATTTAGGGGTAATAATTGATGAGACATTATCCTGGGAACAACATTTTAAGAGTATTGTCAAAACAGTCAGTAGTAAATTATATAAATTTAATAAATTGCGAAATTGTCTAACAAATGATGCGGCCAGGAGTGTATATATTAGTAGTATTGTTCCCCATATGGAGTATTGTTCGTTTATTTATGACAGCTTTAGAAAACGGGACCTGGCAGTTATAGAGAAGCTTAATAATAGAGGGATGCGGACTGTACTAGGTCCAACATCGAGACTAAAATCAGTTACCATATTATATAATCTCTGTAACATTGATACCCTGGAATCGAGGCGATATAAACAACTCTTGTGTATAATGTATAAAAATAAGAACAAAGTGGAATGGACTGATAATAGAACACGAAGGACAAGGACTCAAGGGAAGACTTTATTTACACTTGAAACTACCAAATGTGCCACAGTTTATAACAGTCCGTATCAGCGAGGGGCAAGACAATGGAACCTATTATCCCCTGAACTGCACAACTCCACGAACATTGACTAATTCAAGAAGCTACTTAGCCATAGAAAGTGATGTACACTATGTATACGATGGGATCGTACAATTTCATCTCATCTCATCGTCTGACTTTATACTAATTTTTCTCTTTCTACTATACTAACAACTAGTTTTGTATCTGGACGACAAATTATGATGTGAAACATTTATTGTTACTATTGTATTGTCATTTCCGGGTGCCTGAAAAACTCGACTTTTGTTGAGAGGTACTGTGAATAAAAAAAAAAACTTAAAAAAAACATCCTTGTACAAATCACAGAACTCGATAATTTACCGTTTATACGGAACTCGGCGTAAACGCCTCGGTCCGTACAAACCGTAGATTACCATCTCGTTCTGTGACTTGTACAGCATGGTCAGGACGTTCTATATAATTACTTAAAGGATAAGGAAACCTTCTAACTATGAGGTACTGCCTATTCATACATGATCACTGTATTATTTTGTCACGTGAAGCTATGTTCAGAAACGAACTTATATAATGTAAACAACATGTACATTAATTCTACACATTATCTTAAACAGTGATAAGGAATAATATAATTATGTCACGATAGACCGCTGTATTATATGTCTATTTCAGGACCAAAGGCAAGAGCTAGCCAACAGTACCCAATTATATTGATACTTTTGCAAAATTAATCTCTTCTCCCCCTAATAATCAAACAGGAAGTAAATGAGATGTGGTCAGGACTTGGATACTACTCCAGAGGAAGGCGCCTTCTTGAAGGTGCCAAAAAGGTATGTAAGAGCTGGTCATCGGCTAGGGAGGATATATACACAATAATTAGTAGGATTTATTTTACTGTCACAGGATTGACACTTTAGCCTCGTCTCATATGATAATTAGTAGTTTTGTGTACGAGTAATTTTTATCTCCGAGTAGTCGACGCATGGTGATATCCGAACAAAAGCGAGGATATTATGCCATCAACTAGAAGGAGAATACAAGCCACTTGTACACAAAGATCGTGTTTATTTCACACCTACATGATTGAACCATGAATCGACACCAAGGATGAATAGGTAGACAGAGTCGATTACAAGATATATGTTAATTCAGATTACGCCTGCACTGACACATGAAGGAAATTTGATGTGAATTCACCAATTCTATAGTTCACTAATTTTCTCTGTTTTAAGTGTGCAATACAATTTGTAATCGTGAAGCCTGATGAGAAATTAGATTGTTATGACTGTAAATGTGGACTGAAAATAATTGTAAATAATAAATATATAATGAAGATTCAATGCACATATTTTGAAGTTTTCAAAGTTCATTTACTGTATTTTTGTATCATATTTATATATATTAGACTCCCATCACGTCCACACTAGTTTTTTTTTGTTTTTTTTCTAATTTCTTTATTGATGCCAAACATACACACCATTCAGTACAAGATAGCAATAGATATATAATGCATCAAATAAAGAGGCCGATTGTGCCAGACTTTTATAGGCTGTTTTTCATCGCTTGGCCACCCTGGATAATGAGAGAAATATGCGACTAAACATCATAATAAATACCGTTTAACTAAGTTTTAGCATTACATAACTGTTAGCATTTTGTGTATTCGCTGTGGCACTTCAGAGACAAGTATCTAGCTTCTGTTAATTATGGACACTCTTTCAGGTGCACGCAGTTCATTTACTGTATTTTTGTATCATATTTATATATATTAGACTCCCATCACGTCCACACTAGTTGTTTTTTTTGTGTTTTTTTCTAATTTCTTTATTGATGCCAAACATACACACCATTCAGTACAAGATAGCAATAGATATATAATGCATCAAATAAAGATGGATATAGAAGCACATTAATAACCATATTTTCACCATTCACCGTATCAGGTGGTACAGGAGCTAGGTGGACAGATGCCTAGCACAGCAGGTACCCTGGAGAAGCAGCTGCCGGGGGTCGGGCGCTACACCGCCGGCGCCATTGCCTCCATCGCCTTCCAGCTGCCTACGGGTCTGGTCGACGGCAACGTGGTGCGCGTCTTCTCACGACTGAGACTCATTGGAGCTGACTGCACTGCACAGAGTAGCATGGATGCCTTCTGGTGAGCAAACGTTTATATCCTGTGGGTGATTTCATTCTTTTTTTATATATTATTATTCAGGCATTCGTGCTCGATATATATAACATCGCTCTTCCACGCAACGATGATTCGCTGCGTATACATGCAGAGATGACAGCTTTCCATTTTCCAAGGAAATTCACTGTTTAATTTTCAGTATGTAAAATTCCTTTTCCATGTGTAAAATAAAGATTACATTGATTGAGTCTCAATCACACCAACAGAAGAGTAGTTGGAATCTCGCCAGAGACCCATAGCCCTATGCCACGGCTGACACCGACGTGTTTTCCACATTTTCTTGGTCTCTCTCAGGTAGCAAATTTCTCATGAAAAATAATTCCACTAGTTCTCATTTCCCATACTGATATTTCTGTATAATATGAGACGAGGCGTCGTTTGATACCTGCCTTGTCAGTAAATTCTATACAACGGCTGGCAGCTTCTATTTGGTGGATCAACCTATGTTAAGATGAGAGATTTATGGTTTTTCGTTGTTTCACAGGTCTATTGCACATGCCACCGTGGATCCTGATCATCCGGGGGATTATAACCAGGCCCTGATGGAGCTAGGGGCCACCGTCTGCACCCCCAAGACACCGGCCTGTGGTCAGTGTCCTGCCTCCCACTTGTGTGCAGCTAACGCCCAGGTAATATAGCCAGTATTCTGTCCATGAGAGGACCTGAAGTAACCCTCCTACCATGTCAAATGGAAGGACTGGGGCAACCCAGAATTTGTCAATAAAGCAAATGATAAAAAAAACAACAAAAAAACATTCCAAATGATTAACTTCTACAGTCGTATAGCTTTCTAGAAATCCTAACATGTTATTGTGTGAAATGTTGATTCCTCTTTAGTCAACACACTTTCGAAAACTGATTGTTTGCATGAAAATTACATCATTATCCGAATGTATACAGTCGTAGCATTATTCACTTTCTTTACCTGTACTGACGACAAACCTATTGTTTTACCATGGCATATGAAGGTACAGCGACACAAAGAAGAAGTTGCCCTCAAACTAGGAAGTCAGATCACACATAAAAATGGCACAGATACGACGTCGATTGTCGACATCGAGTGTGGTAAATAGTTTTTACCTAGAATTTTGTATCTATATATAAAAACAATTATGAATCTATCCGCTATATTGTTGAAATAACATTTTTACAAGTAGTAGCATATTTATTCAGAAATGTATAAACATCTGAAAGCACTACACAAGCAACAAACCCGGATGCCAAGGATCACCTATTATTATTGGGCACAAAGCGTTTTCTTGGTAATTTGGGGGGTACATTGGGAGTTCCAATCTCCCAGGAGATCCTTTGCCCCACTTGTAAGTGAATCAGGAAGAAGGTTCAGTCAGGAGAGTGGGGAAAATGCGCTCCCAAATTACAGCTACATGTTCAGCATCGAGGGCAAAATGTCGGCCCCCATATCTGGATAGCTCTGTGCACTGAACTATTCCATCAGCTAAATATTATCATGGACATACAACTCAATGTCCATGATATTATAGATAGTTTTTGGTACACATTTCTATCATTCAAAACGTATTGTGTAACTTTAAATCTTCACATTTCGATACTGCAGCTGCCGACGCTTGTAAGCTATGTTTACCTAAGGAGGAGACATGGGACAGTAGGTAAGATATTTTAATGGATCTCATAATTTCTGATTGAGATTTAAGATATCTATCCTGTTTGAACTCCACCCTATATACAGCCCACATCTACCAAAATGTAGACCTCCTATCATTTGAAACTGGCCACACGACCCTTACAGTAGAACCCCACTGGGGAGCACCCTCCACTGGGGACACCTTGGCCCGAGTACGATATCTCTCTTGTTTATTTTACCTCCAAAAAGTTCGGGGCTTCTATTATATGTGTTAACAAATTTCCGTTACTTTGACTTGCATAAGCATCCAGCTCATTTATTATAGCCATTTCTCGTCAATATAAGCTATTCAGTTTGGATTTGTATACCAATTCGCCAAGAGAACTTAAAATGAGTACCCTGTGCCGTTTCCTCACAGTGCTATACTTTATACATTTCTACAGTCTTGGTGTAACGTTTTATCCACGCAAACCTAAGAAGAAAGAGCCGCGCAAAGAGGAAACTGCCGTCAATGTACTTTATCAGATCACACCAGAGGGCGATACGGAGTTCCTCCTCGTCCAGCGGCCCTCTACAGGACTCTTGGCGAACCTCTGGGAGTTCCCCAGCGTGACTTTAGCAGCGGACTCGACCGACATGATGAGCACTATGGAAGGGTACTTACAAAATAACTTTGGAGTTAAAGCAGAAAATCTACAACAAAGACTGGAAATTGGGCAGGCAAGTTTTTTTAATCATTTTCTCCTGTTGTTTATTTCTACTGATTACCGCCTATCGTTATCAATGGCCAAAGTCAACTACATTCGATGGAGAGTTATAGTTTTTAATCAGAGTATTTTGGACGATCAGAACAAAAAGATAGCCATGTCTAAAAGAATTCTGTATGTACATTTATTGGTTCAGTATACCACGGTCTTGGATGACATAGGTCCGTGAGTATACGCACCTGTATGTGTGTCTGAGATACATTTAATGGAGCTTCTCAAGACTTAGGTCGTTATCAGTGTGTCCAGACAACATGATAATCATGTATACTTATTATTCTGTTGTTATCCTTCAGGTGCCTCACCTCTTCTCACACATCCAACAAACCTATCACGTATTCGCCAGCTGCTTGGCGTCCCACGGAGACGCTGACCTCTCAGTTTCTGAACGTGACGCCAGGTGGCTCCAGCGCGAAGAGATGCTGCAGGCGGCGCTGCCAACAGGCATGAAGAAGGTATGCCTGTCAATATGTGTGTTGAAAAGCGGCATCGAGGAGGAGAGTGAAACACCATGTTGTAATGTTTAGTAATAGCCAGTCAGGTACAGGGTAATATAGACAAGGTTGACAATAGATATATTTTTTTCAGATAAATCTGTATGAATAGGAAAAACAGGATTAAGAATTAAGGATAAGTTTCTGTATGAGCTGCAGTATTAGGGTATCATATGGATGTCAGTGTTTTACGTTAGTTGAACGTCTTATGCATCCCCCTAAGGGACGTACAGGCCTTGCTGTAAGTTAATTCATGAGTTACCTATACCTTTTATTGCTCGGGACACTGGAATTATATGGATTGGTAGTTTGAAAAAATGAGGAATATCTCGAGTGCCTTCTCAGATTTAAAACAGGACCTAGATACTGGTACACGAGTTATTGACATATATTTTAATTAGATTTACAGTTATATCCACTTCAAGATACAGCGTTATTCTTTCAGGTTTTCAAGGCTTTTGAAGCTAAACAAAAAGATAGCACGAAATCCTCCAAGGTAAGGTTTGATATTTATTATAAATGCATACAAAACGTAGGCAAATGATAAATGTAAACATCTTATTGTGCAAAAAGAAATTTGAAGTTACATCAATTTTCTAATTGCTGATTTTTAGGAAACTTCTATTTTATTCGGTTCTCCGTATGACAGTGTATATAGTTATGTGTATTAGTTAAGGCGGCCTAAAAGGATGCGAGGCTGACAAAAAGGAAAAAAAACCAAAGATATAGAGATAAGTGCAAAGTAGCAGAATTGGTGGAAATGGGAAAGATTAGCACGCATACCTTAGACCCCAAAACAAGTTGTTTACTGAGAGTAGTCATTCGTCTCAGATATCTAGATTGGTATGTTGCCAGGAAGGGCAACTAGGTTGACAGCAACCTGCAGGTACAATAAATACATGTGCGTGCTATATGACCTTTCGCTCAGGTGTTGTTAATGCCAATGGTCGATATGCCGGTTAGCAGGTGTAGGGGTTTACAATGCGTAGTAATACCACTAGTTTAGTTCACATGTAGCGGTTTAAACGAAATGTTGAAAGGGGGCATTAAGTATTTATAAGACTGTAAGACAATACGGGATTATTTAAGGATTATTTCAACATGAGAACGTTTCTGTCTTGGTACAGGGTTTGAATTGGAAATATCAATAAGTGATTGTTCCTTCGAACTTTTACTGTTGATATCGACAAGTAATCTAAACAGAGATAGTAATTTTCCGGTTATATCAGGTTTTCCGATTTACTTAACTGTGTATTTCTCATAGATTTGAGACAGATATTTTTGTGTATATGGACGTGGCGCATTTGGAATGGATACGAAGGACCTATATCGGTTTTGTTGCACAGAATTCCTTGCACATTGCATGTTTTGGCTTAATCATCCTGTAAAACAAAAGAGTCGTTCATACAGTAACCCAGGAAAATTTCAGATTCCTGCATGTTTCACATGTGAATTTCTGTACAATATACTTGTGAAATCCCTGGAAAGTAGCGGATTGTTCATGTTCATTGAGAACAGTGAAAGATGTACCACTGGTAATCGTTTTAAACTCCGAACCCACCGGGGTTCCGATGCTTGATAGTATCCTTATTTAAAATTTTATCAAATGTAGTGGACATCATGTTTTATAGCTCCTAGACATAATAAGTGACATGTGTAGATTTTAACCAGAGAGGAAGGACTCCTGGTAGAATTAGGATCGGATGCGATTGCCTGTGTACCTCTCCTACGCCTATTCAAGTCCCCCGTCTCTTATCATCATGCTACCACCCTGTCACTTACTAAACAACATGATCAGCTTCATCGCTAAAGTGAGGGCATCACCTCTGACCCACGTTGGTATTATTAGCACGGCAGACTTTTGTGGACGGGCACCTGTAAGGTAGCGCCCGGTGTGCGGCTCCTGCGGGCGGCGCTTCGTGGGGCACGTGTCTGTGTGGACGTCCTACTTCCCGCGCCATCAGTCCCCCGGTCGGCTAGATGATACCCCAGTCCGCCGCAGCCGTGGAGTCATGTTTGCTGCATGTTTACCTTACCCTAGAGTAGGCCGCGTATCTCACCAAGGTTTCTTTTTCTGGTGTTTCAGGGTAGCAAGAGAAAGAGTGTCGAAGGGCACGGGTCGAAGGACGGAAAGAAACAGCTTGGCCTGTCAGCATTCTTCAAACCACGACCTAAATAAAGCCTTCCAGGGAATCCAGGGATATATATATAGTTATGGTAAAAGTGCATTATGTATACTTATATGCATACGTGGACATACGTGTTAACCGCACAGTACCAGCCACCTTGTATGTGTTCAAACAGGGCATTCTGAGTGCGATAAGAGATCACGGACTTGTAAAACATTTAGTTATCATTAGACTGGCCTTAACCACTCACGCTCAAATCATTGTTGATCTGTGATGCATGGTATGTATATCGTAGTTAAATCTAAAACTGGGTTTATGAAATTATACTAAGTTCTTCAATTTCTATTAGTATTGTTCTCAAAGCTGCCTGATGTAAATGAATCATGATCTGAACGAATTATAAGGCTATTGGAAATTGTTACTTTTGTATCTAATATTTGTTTCCGCATAAGAAACGTATACCTACACAATTATTGCCTTGTGTCAGTACTGCATGCTTGAATTCAGAGTATCTTTGGGATTCACCTATATGAAACCGCTCTTGTTATTTACACCCATCCATAGCAGCCCTATTCAACACCTGAGTGTGACATCTTGCCCTTGCTTGTCAGCAACTCGAATCCAAGCTAATCACAATAATTACACTTAGATCATTAAGGTCATCAGATTGAGGAACGATGTTGTTGTCTAGCACGCTATCAATTTCGAAATCAATTAAGCGGTAACTCTCAATACAAACACGTTGTGATGTCTCAACATCATATCTGCCAGTTTTTTCATATCCATGGTATAGATTATTGATAGAACTCCACAGGTTAGAAAGCTTACTAATTAGTCTTGTGGTACTGAACTAGTGTGGTTTATTGAAAGTGAAAGGAAACTAATGCGATGTCTGACTTTTTATTCTTGACTACCTCAGGGACACTACCTCAGTGTTAATGTTTGTAAGAGACCAAAAAAGTATTTTTTAATAACTCCAGTGCCTACCATTTTTGCTTCAATTGCTCCGAAGAATCATTTGATTATATAAGCCTGATTTGACGGGTAATAAAAAGACTATATATTTGTAATTATTTGTTTTCTGAATATTCATTTGTTCACTTTCAGATAACATCAAGATAATCAAAAGAAAATTAGTATTGTTCTTTAAACGCAAATTTAACTAATCAAAACAGTCTTCAGCTTAAATTAATGTGACAGAAAGGTTCTTGATACTGAATTATGTCTGACTGAGGTCTGATGACCATGTTCTTTCAGCTAACAATGCGCCAACTGAGCTTGATACGTGCTCCAGTTCGTTTTTAAATAAATTAGTCTCAAGCCGTTTATAACAACAGGGCTAGGTGAAATATCCTTTTAGTTTTCCGAATATAGTGGGTCGATTACTGTATATCATTCTGAACTTCTGGACACATATATGTTCAATCTGAAGAGATAATTCACCAAAGTAGATGTTTCACTGATATGGTCATTATACTTAGAGGTAATGGTTAATTACATTTGAAAATATATGAAGTTGTTGCAAGACCACAGAGAATACTGAAGAAGGCATCTCTCGTCACAACATACTACATAAATCTAACAGTATCTTATATGATAGTGGCGAAAATTGCAGAATGAGATATTCCTGCTAGTTTAGCTGTAAATCAATTACTTTTCTGTAGCCTCATAATGTTACCTCAGCCCTGAACCTCTAGTTGCAGCCATCATGGTGTTCAACGTCATTGATCTCATTTTGGTACAAAACTGAGTTAGAGTTGGTTGGCCTCATTGGGGTTAGACTCCTACAAAGCGTTCATAACTATAAGATGGCATGTCGCACCATTGAATGTGTCCAGGTGAGAACAGTGTGATGTTCATTCAGTGCATGTGTTGGTAATGTGAGATGACCCTGGTCGTGTTTAACTGTCCGCCTCAGGCAAAGAAGGCGAGGCCACCCATATAGGCACACCGTGGAGGAACCGCCACGAGTGTCCGCTTCCAGCAGCGCTGTACGTGGTAAGTTATACAGGATGTGACCCACAAGCTGTGGGAGGAGAATACACAATCTGTCTTACATCCATAACACAGGCACAATGTCTCGGGTGTCCGGATTTAGGGTACCGTGCTACGGGGCGGAGAGTGCACGCAACCACATGCTGACTGCTTGTGAGAAACAAAAAAAAAGGATTTCGCGGTCAATTGTGGCACCAAATGAGGATTTCGTCTGGACCAAAGTGTGCATTGTGTTCACCTCAGCCAATGATACCATGGTGATCTATTCGTGCGATATCATATTATGGTACATGCACTTCATAACCTGAACACCTGAAATCATACCATACAATAGCTTACAAAATGATACCAATAACTACCGAGTACATTTAAGTATTTTCAATAGCTATTCATTGTCTTACCATTTGTGATGAAAGTCTCGTATTTCCTTCCTGTCTCATATTGCATTATCTGCTAATCATGATTGCCGTATAATATTTCGTGTGTGTATTTTATTGTATCAAGTGGATATAGACACGATATAGAATGAAGAGAGTAACCTTAGAATGTAAGCGCTCGATAAAATAATCAAATGTGAATATCACGTTTAAAAGGTCCGATGTATATAGTCCTCTCATAGTAGATGTTCATTCGTATCGTCCTAGCAATGAGTGTTAACTTAATCTTATGTTTTCTTACACAACCATCATAAATTCTATTCATATTGACATGCGTGATCACACCGAAGAGGATCATTTCCTTAAATCATCAGTGCGATATTTAAATTTCGGTGCTGAACTTGGTCGTTACTTTGGGATACCCTCCCTTTGAAAGTTGCCGTTGGTGTATTGTTCATGAGAATCAACTACATGTATTCGATTACATGAATGTGAATTTCAGTTAAAGCCTTTGCGACTAGATATCACGTACTCGTGGCCACCATTACTCTAGGCAATCGGGCGACAGTGAAACAGGAGTCTCTTTAATGTAGAACTCCCCCAAAGGTCATATCATTCCCCGTCCACCAATCACACCTGAATTCACGTACGAATGCGTCCATCCAGGTTGATCCAGGGGTCCTATATTTGTTGGTCTATAGATATGCGTCAAAGCATTCTGGCGAAAGTACATATACAGTACTGCGTTCACATCCCACTTTGTGAACCCTTTCGAATTCCACCACCCTGCTAATGCAGGCGTTGTATCAATTAAAGGAGCTTTTCTCTATTCATGCAGCTTTCATCAAACCAATCCTTCCGCGAATACGACCATACCTCCCTGTAGCCGCAAATATTGCTTTCCCTATTCTTCGGGCGACCAAATAATATCGGAGCTTTAAGGGGCCCTCCCACCTACCACAATTAACTCTACGATTAACCCTTTGGCCTCGTCGCCGACAAACTGAAAAAATTGTTGAGGTGTCGGCGACAAAGCCGTCGATTTGTCAGGTTTTGTCGCGCTACGACACGCTACAACAAAAAAAAACGTTAATTCGATAAAGGCTTAGGGTCTCAAATCAATCATTTTATAGTTATCTTGGAACTGAGTATTTTTGGTCTCAAAAACAATATGGTATTGTTATGTATATACTATTAAAAAATCTATCATAACGATGCATTATTTCTTTGAATTATAACAAATTTTATATATGCTACCTCAAATCGATGGTTAAAAGAGTTGTCCCACTCTTTTTTTGCCGCCGACTCGCCCTTAAAAAAAAACCCCTCCTAATACGCTATGACGGGCTACGATAAAGTCCCTGACACCCGCCGCCGTCGGGAATTTAATTGTACTGCGTCGTAGCCCGTCATAGTAGGTGGGAGGGCCCCCTTACATCCCTCCCATTCCGCCACTGATGAAATATGTACAATATGCATTCCATTTACAAGTGAAATATCTAGTGGTCCACATTTATCAGTCCTATACTTTCTATAGACCTACTAAAGTCTGCAAGTTCCCTATATCACAGCAACATCAGGAATCATCTGCTGTAGAAAAGTATATAAATCAACTCCCCAATCAGTACATCATTGAGACAGTTCTACACCTTAAGAAAGCTTAATATCAAGACAAGCATTCACCCTATTATGGGGTTTTCACATGTCTTATGCAAACAAATCAGATATAACGGTGTAAGTATCGGACGGAAAAACACAGCCGTGAGAATAGCAAAAGGGCTGAATAGATGAGAGTATGAAGAGGGTTTACAACGCAGGACAACAATTAGAGCAGGTATAGACAGATTTGTGTGGGCCAACGATTTTTTGAACTCCGCATATAATTATTCCCATAGCTTTGGTTCCTCTAAGAGGTTGGTTTTCTTATATATTTTGTAGAATCAGCTGTCTTGTTTGTTCTATGCTTGGTATAACGGGCTTTGTCTATATTGTTCAGTTTTCGGGAATGCAGTCAATATTTGAATAATTTCTTGATTTCTGGTGATTACTGTCACCTCCTTCTGATGTGTGGGGTCATGTGGCCACCACCATATATTTATAAGCGAATGTAACTCTCCTGTACGCCAGGGGTCTCAGTTTACATCGGTTATATGGATCGGATATTAAAATTGTTTGGTCTCTTCTATTTTTGACACATAATGCCGTTTTCATGCATTGATTAAATGATACGGTAATTTACGGTATGTCCTATTCGATCATATGTATAGGCCTATATAGTCTAGCAGTACATAGTCATAGATTGGTGTTAAATAGTTATCCTGGAATGTACTAGTGCCAAGTTATCGGCATGCATACATAAAGGCTGAACTATTCTCTATTTCTGTGAAAACATTGATCAAAATTATGAATAAGGTCAGTCCGAGGACCGGGCCCTGATTACTGATCGACTCCACAAGCTATTTTTGACTCTGATGATTCAATGGTTTGGTTTTTTATTTTTACCGATTGGGCTCTATAGCTCAAATATGATTTCTTTAGAGATACTGTTTCATTTCCTATTCCGATTTTTTTTTCAGTTCTTCAAAGATTTTTTTTTCGTGACACACGCTGTCAAACACCCTTTAAGGTCTACAAATATACACATATTGCTGACAAGTGTTCTCTTTGTCCGCAAAACGAAATACCTACTGCAAAAAAAAAGAACGAGAGAATTTTAATACTTAGGCCTAATTGCCACTACAGAACTATCTTATTCAGGATTCCATGGCATGTTCACACCAGAGGGCAATATCGTTGACCTCTCAGAAGACTGGTGCAACTTAGGGACTGTGTTTCTCATTAGAAAATATGGGAAGTTCAATTACTTTGTATGTATTTAAGAAAACAGGAAATAGTTTTAGAACCTTAACTGGCTAGTGGCCATCAGTTTGGTCTATCATGCATGTAGATTTCATTGTTCGTTAGTAATTGGGGCCAATTACTCCTCGATCAGCCCCTGTCAGTCCTTTTTGTTGTGGTTTGGCGCTGCATCCTACCACTACGCTATCTTCTCGGGAGGCCCGTATACTGTCCTTTCCTCCTGCATGCCAAGTGGTTTATCATAATACCATAATGAGCGGTGAATGGTCATCGACCTAATGGCAAGATTAATTTCGTTATTTCAAGCCTTAATAGTATTAATTAGGAAGGGAACTGGTGTCTCTATATAGCCATATATCCTATCTATACACACGAACCCCAAACTAAGCCGTAATATTTCTCTACCTATTCATTGAGGAGGTAGCAGGATATAGAACACGATAACTCATGGAGATGACTGGATCTTCTCTATCAGAATATGATATCATTTCCCACAATCCATGTTACATGTAGGCTATCCTTTGGTGTAACCTCGTTTGGTTATATATGGGGGATTGCCGTGTGTAGAGTTAAAAAATAAAGTGGAACACTCTAGCGTCCCAGAAATATATTCAAGTGTATATAAATATATAGATTTATATTTCTTCATTTCTCATCATATCAAAGTGGGCTCACGAGTGCATTCTCCAGATTCCCATTAACTGATGTATTAATAGTATAGAGGTCGATGCTACTATAGTAATTGCTCTTGAGGAATCCCAATTACTGATGTTCATATACATGTATAGTGATCGATTTTATCGAGGTGTATTGATCAACTCTCGCAGGAGTACCTTTACATTCATGTTCATGGTTGAATTTACAGGTTCATTGGATGATGATGCATCTAGGGCATAAAGTGTACCATTATACTTTAGATAAACAAAACCTCTGAAATTCTTTAGCAAAGTGTTATTGTGATAATTAACATTCTAACTGTCACTATAGTTCACCGAACCAATACACAATTGTAGCAGCTATGACCGTTTCATTGAATCGGTCTAGTGAAATGTTTATGAAGATCTTTCTACTAGGACAGCAAGACTTAAGATTGTTGCAAACCTCTCACAGTGCCCGTAAGTGATTTATAGCTGTTACAGATGCTATCATTATCCCAGATAACCTTGATATTCGTTTGATGAATCTTGTAATATAGTAGTAGGACTATTCCTTTGTAAAACACCTGCAAGTAGGTGAAAGAGATTGTCGAAAATAAAAATTTTATATAAAAAAAATACAACCCCAAAAAACAGTTGTGCACATTTCAATATGATTGGACATTTTGCCATTTACTGTGAATGATATTCTCATAGTAGATTCTTTGTCACACTAAATAAATGCCGTCTATTGGCCTGTGATGAAGAGTTTCTAATGAGTTCTACATGATGTACAACATGTACTTCATAGTTGAACAATTGTAATATATTGATGTATATGTATGAATACCGCTATATTATTCGATCAGTCAGTTAATCATTCATTGGAGATGAATTATGACAAAATCAATTAGGCAGGAATCACTGTGATCTATTGTAAGGCAAATGTCAGGCCAGACTACCAGAACAAACCTATGACAGGATAAACACGGACACTCGGGATACAGAGTTCTTACTAACTTCTTTATTGATTCCACATTTCTTAAATACATCTTTCCTCATTTGCATATTCATAATACCACATACACTTGCCTCCAGGCGCATTCACAGTAGGATTACCTTATGCTTATTGTTTGCTACTTTGTTACCTTTCAAGGCGCCCTCATGACCTTTGTTCTACCCCTCTTTATTGTTTCCACCTGCACTACACAAGGCTCTCCCCCTACCACCCCTAATTAGTTAGTCTAGACCCCCCTTGTGGTCTATCTTTCATGTCTCCAATTCTGACAGCAATGTTTCTTCTACCTCCCCTATTGTTTGTCTCGTAGACTTCTTATTCCAATCCTTGTCTCTATATCCATATTTTCATATTTCATTATACAATATGCATATACTTTACAACCTCCATTTAAAAATATATATATTTTTCACCATGCCACTATTTAAACAGATCAGGTAGTGATAGCCTGTTGATGTCTGATATATTATAAAACAAGATAGCGCCTAGTTCCAAGGCACTGGGGCCGATAAGCTGTTCCTCTTCAACTTTTTTAAAATCTATTCTGGAGCCCACATTGAGCAGGTAACTCATTACATGCTTTTGGCCCATAGAAACTTATCAAGTTGCGAAATCCAGTGTTATTCTGCTGTGGTGGTTCAAACACCAGTCCCTCTGATAGTTTGGTTCTCCTATTTCCATCTTTACATATATCGTCAGCTTATTCCTATTACATCACAGTGTCACTCGATCTAACTCCTGTTGCATTGTAGCAGTAGCATTTTTTATATTCTTATCCGAGCAGTTAAGAACAGTGTCAGCAGCATAATGTAGACATTTCCTATTTTTTATAATTGTCTCAAGATCATTTATATAGATAATAAACATAAGTGGTCCTAAGATCGACTCCTGTGGCACACCACAGGTGATCGATCCTGTTAGTGATTTAACATTATTTGCCACATTAAGCTGCAAGTGGTCTGTCAGGTAGCTTTTGTACCAAGACAGAACATTGCGCCTAATTCAAAATTTGATCGTTGACAGTGTTGAAGGCTTTTTCAAAATCTATGATGGTACAGATTTTCTTGGAGTTCATTTCTTAGTTTCAAGATAGTCATGATGGTAGAGTGGTTAGATCTGAAGCCATTCTGTTTTTCAGTAAATATATTATTGTTTTCAAGAAAAGTTCAGTGGCTTCAGAATAGGGGGGCAGGGGGCGGCCGCTCCCCCCCCCCCCATTTCTTTTGCAAGCTCAAAAAAGTCAGTACCTTCAAATTTAACTCAATCAAGTGTAAAAACTATCTTGATTTTTCAACATAAAAAAATGTCTGAATCTAACTTTTTAGCGTGCAATGATGGCTAAGCCCCGACTTTTCAACATGGAAGAGTGACAAAGTCTGACCCTTTACCATGCTATGATGGCTAAGCCCTGACTTTTCACTGTTGAAAATGTGAATGTCTAACTTTTTAGCGTGCAATGATGGCTAAGCCCTGACTCTTCACCATGGAAGAGTGTCAAAGTCTGACCATTTACTGTGCAATGACGGCTGAGCCCTGACTTTTCACCATGGAAAAATGTGAAAGTCTGACTTTTTTTGTGTAATTATGGCTACGACCTGACTTTTCACAGATTCACGGTAAATCCAGTGGAACGGGCCAATGTCAAGGTCTGACTTCCTACCGAGAAAAAAGTCTGCAATTTTTCTGTTCGCCCCTCCACTTTCAAAATGTTCTGACGCCCCTGAAGTTGATGTTCTCTCATAGATGATCTTCTCTAAAATCTTTCCAGGGAGCAGAAGCAGCGATGTTTGGCATAGGTTGTTTACATCTGAGCTATTTTCCTCTTATTTTTCAGGGGGATAACTGTTGCTTTCTTTCACTCTCCTGGGAAAACTCCCTCCCTCAACGATGTGTTAAACAAATGAACCAATTGGTTGTGCAACACCATGAAAGCATCTTTTAGGGATCTAGCCGATAGGCCATCAATAGCTGATGATTTTATCACATTAATATGTTTCACTAACTTAAGCACCTGACTATAGTCAGTTTTTATTCACACTTTGATTCATTAATCACTGTGACCTGATTCACCCAGTCCTCTGTGCAAGATGTGGCAAGGTCAGGACCAATACCCACAAAGAATGTGTTGATATACATGTTTGTACTCTGCTGTATCCGATAAGTGAGTGTTTTGGTTTTCATCTTTCAGGACAATTTGAAAATTATTTGCTTGGATGCATTTGGTAAATTTTGACATTGTAGACCAGAATTTTTTTATCCGCTATTTCCAATAATTCATTAGTTAGCCATTACTCATGTGTTTCATTTACCCTAAAAGTTTGTATTGGGCACATTGGCAACAGGCCTTGCCATATCGTTTCACGCATAAATATATACTCCATAACCTATCCAGATCATGAGTTGTAAAATTCATTCCAGTCGATGATTATGTTTAAAGACATACGACGGGACCGTTACTCTAGAGATTTAAAAGGTTGTCCAATGGTATGTTGTCTCAGTCTCGCGATCCTATACTATTTTGCTTGAGAGGACCCCTTCTTTGAAAGTAGCCAATTTGCGGTAATATGTGATACATTTGCAGGTCGGTGATTAGGTACACAACATCTATGAACGTATGTAAACACGTTGGTCTATTGTAGGGGTAACGATTGTATTACCACAGGCCAGCTACAGTTGGGGCGCTCTGATGATCCGCGGTCTCTACAGACACACAACTACCCACTCACATATAGCAGCACCTCCGGGCAGACAGGCACCTGTAGGCAAGTCGCAGCCCAGTGCAGTGCACTGTGACAGCTGAGCGCACCGCGTGCTACCCCGCAGTCCCACACTCCACACACACTCACCAAGCACTTGAGCCGCCTCGCTCATCTGCCCTCATATACCCGCTGGGTGGAGGGGTAGGTGACCGTATTCAGCGTGGAGAGCGAGAGGCCTCACGCCGCCTGCAAAACAAGGAGTGTAAGAGGGTGAGAGAGAGGGAGGGACACGCCGCGGCCACGCTGACACCACTGTACTCATCCACAGCGTCATGTACTTACTTATATCATCAGTGGTATAGGATCTATGCGCCCATATGCTGTGATATCAGCGAGACCGTGTCTCTTGTATCTACAGGTCACACTCTGATGGGACAGGACACTGATACTTTTCTTTGTGGTGGAAGAGCTGGCGACAACGTCGAGACACTTGGAGGAGTTGGTTGTTTACCCGCCCGCCTCACCCGTCAGTCCTGCCTCCTTGGCATACCAACATTCTCCCGTGAGGACGCGTGTGGTGGTTTCTGATTTACGAGGATGTGAACCCACTGTGATTTAACCACAATAAGCAGGCCGAGCTCGTAGAGAGGCACACGGACACGCTACGTAGGGTATTATCAATCACGCCTGACAGAGAGGACTTTCTTACGTGAGTTTACGTCTACGATTACGTATGTTCCCCACAAAGCACACGCGGACGCCGCGTTCCCTGCACACCTTTCCGCCCGTCCACCACACCGACCACCAGGGCGTGGTGATGGGTGGCAGCAGGGACCCAGCCATGTGCGTGGACAAATACACGGCTGGCATCGAATTATCGAATGCCTGCCGACAGTTCTACGTGAACCGGGTCAAGGCGTCCGCAAAGGTGAAGGAGCGACTCGGCATGAGTGAGGAGCGACGAGGGTCGACGTCGTCGACGTCTACGGACCGAACGGCATCGTGTGCGGCAGATCAGGCAACCACGACACGGTCTGCCACCACGGCGGGGTCGGCAAGCAACCTCTCCACCCCTGCCACGAGCCAGCCTGACGCCTCCAAGCCAATTACCCCAATTGACTCCGCAATGCATGTGCTCAAGCGCGAATTGGTATGTATCTATTGCATTTGTTCTACTTTCCATGTGGGTAAGGGGATGGATTAATTACGATTCTTACCCTTGGGCACTCAGTAGTGCCCAAGGCTCGTTAGAACATCAATTCCCCTTCATACTTCTACCAAGGTAAGTATTCGGGTAATTACCTAATTCAGTATACATGGGCTTACTGTGTTCCCTTTCGCGATAAAGCATTGACCGCGAATCACTTCATGTTGAGTTGTGTTCTTTAATATCTACTGCGGTGGATTTTTTTGTTAAGAAACACCACTGCACTTACCGTCAGCACTAAAGCCCAAACAGAAAAAAGATATGGTACATGTACAGTAATACCCCGCTTAAGGAATCACCCTCCGTTCCGAGCAAATTTTCTCCTTGAGTCCCCCAAAGCGGGGTTAAAATTAACTAAATGGAAATTTCTGTTCCGAGCAAATTTCACCCCTTAAGCGAGGTGTTCCAGAAGCGGGGTTTTACTGTATTCGTTTGCACATCCTACTAAACTTCGTGATACTATCGGTCATTGAACTGTAATGTCCCATGTGACTGCTATGTTAGAGCATTAACTCCACATCTAATGAACGCATCTAGCATGCAACCACCACTCCATTTCTGGTCTGCGAACTCTAAAATTCAGCTCAGCGAACCTCATGCCAACTGCGGATTTACCTTTAACAGTGTCTGAACAAATTAACCTCATGATATTTAAGTTCATTCTAGAATGAGACCTTTCCGCCCGACTGAACCATTACATAAACATTTTTGCTAGATATGTAGGTTGAATTAAGATGTGCATATCCATTCAAGAGTGCACACACACACAAAACATACATATACACTATAGACCCCCGTTATTAAATATAAAACATGGAATGGTGGCACATGTAATCAATGCAGTTGTGTCATTCTATCAAATCCTTCAAACTCAATATATGTGTTTCCACCTCCCCTCTCGGTATTTCACCCCGATAACCAGCAAAATTCCCACCCAGGACACTTATCTGGTCGCATTAGTGAGGTAGTCGTTATGTGACCGTCTATTGTATGTGCACATATGACAAGAACCCCGATGTATTTAAGTTTAGTAAATTAGGTACCTAAGCTATATTTGCCGGTCAACCAGGTATATATGTTTATCCGATATGTGTGAATGTCTGATCAAAATTCTGCACTCTTTACCATTCGGCACAACCGTATCATACCCACTTTGACTACCATCCCTGTTATTTATCAGTACACAAAATACCAATAATGTGCCACAGAAAAGCAATGGAGTGAATTATTCTCACCATACTTTTACGGCCATGCAAAACGTTTTAGAACTTTACCCTCGCAAAAACTATTTAGTATAACACTATGAATCCCCCAGCAAGCACAAAAGTAGAAACAATACCCATAGATCAAATTTCGTTTGTAGCTTAGAGCAGCATAGGTCTAGACACTGAGGTATACCTATCTACTGGGGTATGCTTATCAACAGCACTCTTTTGCTGACCCTTCGCCATCCCTAGTCGTTTCTTGACACTGGGATGCCGCTCAGTAATGGGAAACACTGCTGTGTTGACAGCGGGAGTCTGTGTACATGAGTAGTTACTCATATATGCTATCTGCTGGATGCATGTTTTCTGCTGGATGACTAATGGGGTTTCACACGAAAATAATAACCCGTTAAAAGTCGAGACAAAAAATATATGCCGTGCTTAATCATACATTTACTTGTGTTTTTGTTACTTTAAGTGAAGAATTCCCATCAGGATTGCTATTAATATTGTATGTCAACGAATAGGATATTTAACATTTCCTGGGATAGAATATCATGGTTGTGCTGAACTGGTGAATGTATCCAAGGAGGAGAAGGGGGAACAAAGATAGGGTGGTTAATTCTGGCAGCATGTATAGGGTCCGGAGGTTCTGATATTGGTATTTGGCAATAAGCCAAAAAGGAACACCTGTCGCAAGTCCCCCATGGGATGTGTGCTGAGATGGTATATGGATGAGGTACATTCCTTCAATCTTGGCATTCATTCCCCATTCCCACCCTGATTCCCACCACCAACCGACGTGTACACTCTTTGGGTGCCGTATCACGACGCCTGGAGACATTCTTCACTTTGGTCTCCAAACAGATATTGTCGCCATTCTTCAATTATCTCAGCCAAGGATGGAGACACCTCGGCTGGGAGACTGTCTTTGCCATGCCCCTGACCTTTGGGTTGACCCCACAAGAATACCCTTAATAGTGGTAGTGTGTGACTGGAGGGGTGGGGACCCTCTTTCTATCACCATGAGTGTAAAAAACCTGGGACCCATTGATCAACACTTATAGACGACCTTATGGACGGCTAAGATTGCCTTAGCGAACGAACTAGTGTATCATCAAGGTACAGAAAAGGGTCTACATGTGCTAGCCCAGATTATATTAAGTTAACCCACATCGTCCCCGGGTCTCTTTGGCGTACAGAAAAGGGTCTTGGTGTATCAGCCTGGATTATTCAACGGGCCCCTGACAGTATCACTAGCCTCACAATCTCCTCTGTCTGAGACAATGACAGGAAACATAAAGTCATAATCTTTATTGTTACACATTCTGATGGGTGTGGCTATCCGTATTGGGGTTCTTCAACGGATTCATCCTACTATAAATAGTCCCAATGGAGACGTAAGCGTCGCAAAGACGGGGATAATGCGTTGCTAGAAACGAACCATAGCAGGTCAAACGCATTAATGTCACTGCCCTATTATACCACAGCAGTATTTGATATAAGCCACTTATGCTAAACACACTGTGGTACAATGAGATCACGCTTCGCTGGTTGGTGCGAAGAAGAGACCAGTATAACTGCACATTAATCTCTCGAAGGTCATGCTTTTTTCCTGATTCATTCTACACATGGTAATTGAATTCTCAAACGCTGCTCTTTGACAGTAAAGTTTAACCTCGTTGCTGTAACTATACACACGTGAACTCGATTGTCCATGAGCATGAGCAAATGTTTTGAATATGTTTTATCAACAATGAGATGCACGTGTTTGCTACAAGACAATACAGAAGTGGTTTATCACAATTTGTCATACAAGTTCTCCTCATGGTTTACATTGGGAACCCATAAGTTATCGCAGATAGTGGCAAAAGAAGGCCAAAGGACTAGAGAGTTCAGATTTGTCTTTTTTCTGCACTACCTAAAACATGACCAACTCTGGAGGGCTGTGGCCGATCGTATCGTTTCCCCTCACTCTCCGAATGTTTGTATTACGCTTGATCTGGGGGTGGGGTGGACGGGTGGGCAGATGAAGGTGGCAGGTCTTTTTTTATATCAAGCAGTCTTTCAGAAACACACCGACCATTACAAATCTGCTAAAGAGCACCTTCCAAGTATCACGTGATCGGAACATCACGTGATGCTCCCACGTTAACTGATTGGAATTCTCCTATATCTAAATATTCCAAATCCACGTATTTACATGTACATATACATATTTATGACACTACTTCTACACTGAACATATCATTGCAGTATTATAACAATGGTAGTCTTTAATGAATAATTCTAACGAAATATCGAAAGAACCATAATTTGTAACTAGCATGAATCTCTATTAAGGAACGCTAGCTTCCAGATGCAATTATTTTCTAATTGTTGAATTAATGGTGAAAATCTTCCATCAAATCACGCATTTGTGAGTTTGAAATCAGGTCACAAAATTATCAGTTTAGCACAGTTGAACGACCCGGGTGTAGAACCTTATGTATGTTGAACTGCTAATCAGAAGTTACTGACTTCTGTGCTTTTCAGAATCTACGTTATGTCGTCCATGGGTGTGTATATAACTAGTCTGTAATTATTCTGTTGACAACAGCATGATGCCCTCTGATATAAACCAGTTTTCTCCCTGCTGATTATCGTTTCCATGTCAGGAAGTGTCCTTGCTGGGAACCAAAAAAGGACCATTTAGGCATTCAGCCGTAGGCAGGTGTGTTAATCTAGCCTGTATACGTATGCCTGTGTGTTTAATGAGACTATTATAGAACGGAATGTTAGATCATCATCTAGTCTTTGTCCCAATTAAGATCATTAGACACAGCAGAGGTGGTCTCTATTAGTAGTATTCCAGCTTTTACCCCAGGCCGAAATGTGATATCCAAAAGGAGTGTTTTAAAGTGGTACTTTTCCCTATAGAACGCAGTTAATGAAGAGTACTTGAGTAATAGAATACACTTGAATTGGTTCCAGGGCCGTAGCCAACTGTTCTTATTAGAAAACTTAAGAATTGTTGTTGTATTTGAAGATTAGAATCAAATGCAATTTTGTGGCCGCGTGGCTTAAGCTCCAAGGAGAGTGGAAGTGCGTCGGTAAAAGGTCTGAGTAGATTAATGATGGAGGTAGTCACGTGATGTCAATCTTCAAGATCGAGAATTACCTGCACCTGCTCCTTGTTCTACCACATTTAGATAATACAATGCTTGATTTACCAACCCCTATAGCCAAAGTAAATAATGTTTACGGTCCCATTCTTCAGTGTCCATGTCTACTGGTTGTCCAGTTATATCTACTCTCTGCAACAAATGATATAGGTTTAAACGATAGGGGTGATTGTGATTAATATCATACTTGTATTTATGGTGATCCCATATCGGTATTAGGGGAGGATTCTTTCTCGCATAGAACACTCTCAGGCTGATATGAATTACCTAACTTAACTACCGGTGTCTATTACAAACAAGTGAGCATTATGACAATCTGTACATATAGTGAATTGACGGTGATATTAACGTCAAATAGTTAGCTTTCTCGATTGGCTAATGGAAATCCTACATCTCAACTGTCTCTACTTTCGTTCTTAAATTACTCTGGTCAATCACCCAGTATTGATAGTAAATAAATAGATAATTTGAAATGTCATAAGTCAAAATGACGGCAATTATAAAAGCAAATATATGCTATAGCATTGATTTGGTCGGAAATGAGAACCTGTCTGCATCTTTGAAATGACCACACTAATCCGCCTAGCGTTAATCGGGGAGGAAGTAAGTGTCGCCTACTGCGTACAATATATAAGCTAGCCGATCCAATGAGGCATGTTTAGCTATAAGTCGCAGACCAAAGTCTTCAGGTGAGAGGGAGAGACATTCCCGACATGCCTAGCACCGGAAGGTGTTTACACGACCTGACGCCGGCGATAGTGTTAAGATGGACGCTGACAAACAATGTACTTCCTGCCCCGCGCCTGCGCAGTGCACGCACTGGCCAGTCTAAAAGCTTTCCCAGCTCCAACTATATGCAATGTATATCTGGAGCGATCTCTGGAGCATAATAATAAGGTACATAGATTCCTGACGAGAACTCTCGATAGTTTGTTATGATCTCGTGTGTATGCCATCCAATGAAGAAAAGTCATGGCAGATTTACTAGACCTGCAGGAATATTGTTATCTCTGTTATGAGCCAAATCCAAGAAACTAGGTCTTACAGTTTTGGAAAAAGAGATTTTATTTCACTGACGGATTGATTGACCAGATCTATGAATAAAGATCTCATGTTAAGTTTTGAACTGCATACTATCTTGTTACTTGGTTTGTAACGATAAGCCGGACCCATCAACCAGGCGTACATGTCACAGCAATATATATCGCGACGACTACAGGAACCCCTATATGCGACAGGCACACCCCCATGCACCACCTTTCCCACCCTCTGGAATGCTCCACTGGCTCCCCTTTTACGTCTTACCTTGGTATATTGTGATATTTACGGTATTTGGTGATTCTGTAATAATCATGACTCTCGATGATAGGTTCCCACCTCCCTCGACACAGAACAACATACCTGATCGTACACAGACCAACCGTGCAATACACAGCAGACAGAATTAGCTGATGTTCGCTCGCAGTGATATACTCGGTGTACAAGGCCAAGAATAAGGTAACCCAGTTTCTGGGTGGCCGATATCGTGGTGTCGGCCTTATACACACCTTTGCACTGGGCAAGAGCCTGAGGCAGTGGTAGAAATTCGGTCTCTATGCCTGTGTCTTTGCCAAGGGTATTTGCCAACGTTGTTCTCCCCGATCTCTCATCACCCTAAGTAGGGTCTAAAAGATAATGAGACGCGGAAAGAGCGTTTCAGCAAGGAACTTTTTCCCCAATATGAATAGATTATTTATAAATACGATCCGAAAATCGGCAAAGTAGATACAAATAGGGAATTCTATGAAATAGGATTTAATTTCCAATAAAAGCAGTAACCCAAGCTAGAGTCATTGTATCATTTTGCTATTCACCCTGGCGATATGTCAAAGGTACTTATAATAGCATGTGTCTGTCATACATGAATTCTTAGATCTGCCATAGGATATATAGAGAGAAAAGAGAAATTGTTGTTACACAACAGTGCTTCTGTACTGCTATGTACACATTACTTTTATGGACCATTATTCAGTAGTCAAATGCACGAAATCAATGGAGAATACCTGAACAATAAATATAAAACACCCGACACGAAGCGAAAATAATCATATAGTTCCATATCTATATCATTTACATGTACATTTCATTTTCATTTCATTTTTTTTGCATAGTGCGACACAGTCATCCTTCGCTAGCACCCCTCCCCCCAAAAGAATGAATAGATAAAATCATTGAAAACAAATTATTTACATAAACAATGCACATTCCTTTCATCTACACGTGTATTGTACATCTACATTCAATTTCACCTAGCAAACTTGTCATTGTTAACATAGTTTCCGGATGGTCGCTCTTATCGATGTTGAATGGCCTTTTTACTATCTACTTTCCATCTGCATGTTAGATTTGCCAGATCCACTTTTACTATTGTATGCACCTCTAGCTATGTAGCCATCTACATTTGAACCCTGTAGCCAGATCATGCCAAAACCTGTAGTCCAACATAGACCACCCCTCCCCCCTAATCCGGTCCAGCTGTGATGGTGGATCAACCCGCGCATACCAGCTGCAAATACCACACCTGGCAGGTAAAGGTTTCTCTGGCCAACCAGGAATCCGATCTCTTCTGAGCGGGGTAGTGGACAAAGGTCAGATGGTTAGTACGACCAAACTCACTTGACCACGCAAACATCTATCGACATTCACCCTCACCTTACCAGAAGTCAAGCCTTCGTTAAGCGTTTACCCTACGAAAATAACCACAGCGAACACTGATGTTTCTATAAACACACATAATCCAGAAGAAATCGTAGTATCAGAAATGAACCAACTAATTAAGTAAGGGGAAAACCCCAAGGCCTACTAGAGCTGATATTCTCATTGATGAAAGTAAAACAGAACCATATGAGGCTTTGATGTTTTGATTTATATAGAGATAAAAGAAATACAAGGAGGGAGGTATCAAAAACTTTGTTTTTATTGCAATTTCCCAATCTGAAAGTCGGGCAATTTTAGATCTCATCGGTCGTTTGATATAAAATTTATATCATACCACTTTGCTGATACATGTATGCCTTCATTGTCATTCCTATGGGCATACTCTATCGGGTATGGAGTAATGTTGATATCCTCCAGTTTGTTATTGGTCTCAGTGACTTGAGATAAAGGAGATAGCTCGGAGGAACACTTCAGAGATAAGCTTCACACAGACCTCAGTACCGCGCTCTAATGATCCTCATGTTTGTCTAGTAAGATGAACCTTTAGCTGCCTGTGAAAACAGTGGGACCTGGGAAAGGCTGGGTTATTAGGTTTTACACCTCGGGGGATTGATTTGATTTAGTCTTTATATTCATTGACATTCAGAAACTTTACGCTGATACTTATAGCTTTCTTTAAGCTCGCAAGGCTCCATCTTATTGATAGCTGTAACATCCACAACACTTGACATAGTAGGTTTACTGAAAACTGTTTGGGTTTTTTTCAATGCCTCATAGGTCAGCTTGATATCAAAGTACATGTGCATTATCTCTATGGAAAGGGTATGTATGTGTTATGGTTAAGATGGATCTCATATGTAGCATAAATTAATCAGATGGCAATATAAACATAGGTTTTAGAAAAACTCACAGAGTGCACAGCCACTGTGCCGCATTATCCATTTGTCTTGAGGCAGACTGTCATTTGGCCATTAGATCGTATTGTACACTATCCTGTTCACATGACCTAGTTGTACTGTAAAAGGACTAATGAATGGCCTATCACTAGATGAATCTTGGCTTGTTGATGAAGTGAACGCCCTAGAACGGTTGATTATGAATATAATTATAGTCAATCAAACCGCATCCTTTCCGGACTAGGTTATATTCACCAAGACCCCCTGAGACGCTGCCGTGCAATTTCATGTGTTTTTAGTCTTAAACATGAATAATTTGCATGAGGTAAATATAAAATCACTACCCACCATCATGTTGCCTGCAAATCAAATGCATTCTCTGTATCATTACAAGATTGTTTTTACTTTTGAAACTGAAATAACCTCATGATACATACACTCCCATTTGATGGGCAGTCGTTGTGCCAGCTTTATGTTTTAACAGATTTGAATTTATACAAAATTGTATTTCACTATCTCTCTAATCCACCCCAAATACATGGTTATGATATAGATTATATGACCACTTCATTCTGGTGTTATGACTGATAAGTTCGAAAAATGTATGTATACTACTAATTGAATGGATTTATTTACCAAACCCTATATCACAATAAGAATTCCTCACATCTTCTGTACATTTAAAGCTGAAAATAAACATGGAAGGGAACAAATTGTAATTGATTTGTGAAAACAACAGTGAAGTATGGCCCTATTGCAAAGTTTTCAGGGAGCCTAGCATTGACCATTCGATAGTAGTATTAGGCATATACTGTATGACATCACCATAGGTCACTCATAGGTCACTAGCAAAAACTTCCCAATAGTGGAAAGGGTATATTGCTGAAATAATGATGAGCATATATATTAGTATTGGGAATTCCCTGAACGAAACACAGTTAACCATGGTCTACCACAGCTTATTAACGAATCTAAATATGTTTGTATGTTTCCTGCAGACCTCGTTGATCGACCAGGACCTGGCATTGATGGGACAGCTGCTCACACTGAACGAGCAAATTGAGGAGCTCAAGTGGCAACGCAAACTACGTGGCTATGTTCGAGGGTCAGTGGAATCCTCCTGTACCCTAGACACGAGTAACTACAGCATGTGCGAGTCTAGTGACGTGTGTGCCAGCGGCCTAGACATGTGTGACTTCATCCCTAAGTACCCGTCACCATCCGAACTCTCCCTTTACACTGACAGCTCGCCACGCATCAGCGAAGAGAGGGACATCCCCACAGGTATTCCCCAGAAGGTCACATCACACAGCTGCCATGACAGGCCAGAGACGAGTACCTCAGACCTTGGTTCATCAGACGACATGGTCAATTCGGCGCCCTACAGACAAGCCTCCTCAGAGGTACCCTGGATACGAGCAGATACATGTGCTACGACCAAGACAGCTACGCAACACCCAAATGGCACACAGGACCAACACTCCTTTGACTCGGGAATCCACGTTCCCGAGCCAAGCCACCCGGCCGAATTTATCTTGTAGTGTAGTGTATTATCAATTATATTCACGTGACACAGTGTGAGATCACTGGTTGACACACATGCAGCCCAGTTATTAATCTGACTATGCACACGTGTCTACGGTCTGACACATATTATTCTGAACCTGGCAAATGTATATAGTATTCAACAAATACCTCTCATTTCAAGCCATCAAACTGTGACGGTGATTGCGTGACGTGTGGCTTGTTACGTCAGAAATTCTACCTAAAAAGAAGATATGTAAATATACGCTAAAGCAAACTGCGTGAAATTTGTTAATTAGTTAATTAGTATGATGCGTTAGTAGTTTCACTGGAGAGGATGATGACTCTCACTATGATGTTGGAGCACGCAACAGCCACGTCATGTATTGGCATGGCATGTTGTTGTAGCCCACACTGCATCCATATAATCTAATATAGGAGACCTTAGGTCTAAACTGTTGTTACCTCGGGTTTATTGGGATTCAAGATGAAACTTTCAAACGGCAGACGTATACGGTAGTTGGACGTTACGCCAAATCGCTAGCATGCTATAATCCCATTTCCAATGGCCGATTTTTGTGCACCGATCTGCAGTCAGGAAGCACCGACACAAGATCGGTGAATGGAAGCGGCCCGGCACTGGTGACCGACTGAAATTATGCAATGACACCACCACCCACCGAACCCATCGGTATGCACAGAGGCTTGTTAAACAGAACAAGGAAGTCGAGGTTTCTAAATGATCAAATCAAATTCCTTTCATTTTCTATTTTTTTCATTCAATTTCAAACTGGACTAACAATAGTAACCTGCTCCGCCCATTATATGCATATGATTCAGATTGTGGAATTGGCATTACATTTATGTGAAGTAACAGTCTTCCATGCGAGATGAAAAGACCATAGAAGTGCAGTCTATTGGGGCTTTTATCCCTCTGATCTGTTTGTAAGCATGTCATAGTGTTACTGTATGGGTTTATACCCTTAAGATGGCAAGAACATGGTGACTCAATCTCTACAAAGTGACCTACATCTATGAATAGACCAGCATGAGGATAGGTATTCAAGGCTTCTTTGTAAACACCTCTACAAATACAGTGACAATCCGAAATAGTGAACACCACAGGGACCGAGATAAAGAACTATTGTAAGTTGTCAGCTATTTCGGGTGTTTACTATTCCAGATTTCCACTACTTATATTGGAATTAAACACATCCCATGCCTAAAATAGTATTACACGTACAAATGTAGATGCAATACAAACCCGGAGGTGACAGGCATGGACTGTCAGGCAATTTGACCTTAGGTTACGGCCAGTGGTTTCTGATAGCGTAATTCTGCATTAGAAGGGTCCAGGAACTCTTAAATATAGGCTGTGGACGTGCCTATCGCTGCTACTGTTGGCAGGAGAGTTTACATGAGGGGCTTTCATTTGTTGGGAAATTTTTGGTTCTGGACATATAGATGTCTCCCTCATGATACTGGCGACAGCCTCGTCCCAAATACTTAAGAACTACCAGAAATCCTACGAGATGACGAGTATCGGTGTACCTATCGGCAAATACGTCTTGTAAACATTACAGATGGTGTAAAATGTGTACCCCGATTGCTGTTTAGTTGGCAGTTTAGTGCAGAGGTTCCATTTGGGGTTCCCATGATTAGAAAAGGTAAATGAAGGTGAAATTTTACGGCTCATCAATTATGAATTGTAAATGTAAATTTCATAAAATGGTGAGGTAATGCATGGCCTATTGCTAGCTGTATATATTAAGTACCAAAGAGTTGTTTCTTCACTAATTGACACCACTGCGTCTGTAAATTGTTATTTAAATGGAATAAAACTGACAATTCTATTAACAAGGCTTTCCGTGGGTTGTCGTCTGTTTACATTATGAATATCAAGGATATCATTGTGTTATCATAACCATGCAAAGATATGATTAGAAATTCCCAGCTGTTACTGAAGAACAAATTCACAGGAGACCTGTAATACAAACTCGTTACTTGAGTCTGCATGCATCTTAACCCTTTCCTTACTAATGATGCCACTATGGCATTCCCCAGCCACGGGCGAATGATGCCATATGGCATTCCCCAGCCATGGGCGAATGATGCCAAATGGCATCATTTGACATTTTACAATTTAGGCCCATAATTCATGAAATAATCAGTATTATAACACCATTTTTACACAAAATATGTATTTAGATATTACCAACCTAATTATTGAAAAAAAGGAGAAATGGTTGCCAAAGTGACAAAAATCACGTCACGTGACTCCATTTTTGAAATTTGGTGCTCGCCCTTACCAACCATACACATGAGCTGGCATCGCCGCCTACACGATGCATCACAAAATTCGTTCGTAAGGATTGGGTTAACAAGACGAATTAGTAAGAAGTAGAATGCAATCAGAGACAGTTAACAACATGACAGGAGCAAGGTTATGGAACCTATGGTTAGAAGAGATACAAACATATTTAGATAAAAAAGCCCCAATGAAAGTGAGAAAGGATAGATTCGCAGATGTGGAATGGATTACGGACGACATAAAGAAAGACATTCAGAGAAAGAAAAGAATTTGTAGAAAATTAATGAAAAAAGGGAATAGATTACTACCTGAGATTAAAAAGATCCTACTAACCAAAATGATGGGGTTGAAAAGGAAAATTAGTCGAGAGATAAATATCGCCAGGAAACGGTTTATTGAGAATAAATTACAAAAGCATTGGAAAAACCCGAAGAAATATTGGAAAGTGCTAAATGGGCTGATAAACCCAGATGGAAATTGTAGCGAAGAGATCTGTTTTATGGATAACAAAACCAATACTAATATTGCCTTAAACGATTGTGCGAATTACGCTAATGAATTTTTTTGTAATGTTGGTAAAAAACTAAACGACAGTTTAAGCGAGGATATTCTCCTTCGATTCGTCCCGCGCGAGAATGATAATGGTTGCGAACTGGATGTGAATACAATCACCATAAACGATATAGAATCAATTGTTAAAAAGATTGACGTAGAAAAATCGTCTGGTATCACAGGAGTTAACTGTTGTTTATTACGGATGAATCTTGTAAACTGTATAGAGTACCTCACCCAACTACTGAAATTGTTGATAACACATAGTGAGTTTCCACAAAATTGGAAAGAGGGTCGCATCTGCCCACTCCCCAAAAGGGGAGATCTCACCGAAATTGGAAATTGGAGGCCAGTTTGCATCCTCCCGGAAACGGGAAAAATACTTGAAAGACTTGTACACACAAAACTATATAACTATTTAGAACATAAAAATTTCTTTAATAACTACCAGTTCGGTTTTCGGAAAGGGAGAAGTACTGGGGGCGCCGTATTGAAATTGGTCCAACACCTAGCAGAGTTAGATAATGCAAACAGAGTAGCTTTGGCGGTTTACATTGATATCAAAAAAGCTTTTGATTGCGTGAATCACAAATTGTTGTTATATAAGCTAGCTGAGGCAGGAGTCGGTAAGAGACTAGTGAAATGGTTTGAGTCATATTTGAGTAATCGCCGCTGCCACACTAGGTACGGGGAAAATGTATCAAATAGTCAATATGTAGAATCAGGAGTACCACAGGGCTCCATACTGGGCCCTGTGTTGTTCCTGATTTACATAAACGACTTACCCGATTGTATACGGAACAACTTTGTGTTAATGTACGCTGATGATCTTGTCGTGGTAACTGATGGTAATGATGTACAGACAGCAGAACGTAAAATGCAGAACATCCTAAGAGATCTGAGCATGTGGTATTCAGCAAATAGATTAAGTATAAACACTGCGAAAACGAAACTAGTCTATCATGGAAATAAATCTAAAATAAAACCAGGAAATCGGGGTACACTTTATCTCAATGGCGACGCTATCTCCACCTGCGATGAAATAAACTACTTAGGAGCAATCATCGATACCAATTTAAATTTTAAAAAACATGGTGAGAAGCTTCAACGAGCTATTAATGAAAAATCTATAATTTTTCGAAGAATTCGGAAATTTATCAGTAAGAAAACCGCACTAAAATCGTGAAAACCGCGATCCTACCAATCGCAGACCACTGCTCTTATCTATTGGAAGGTTCCCCTGAAATGGATAAATCAAAAATGAATAAATGTATTTACCGAGTGCTACGTATAGCATTGGGTAATGAAGCGTTTAATAATAACCGGTTCATACATACCTCAGACCTGTTGAATAAATGTGAAGTACTGAAACCGGAGGTACGAAGAAAAACCTTATTACTAGGAACGATAAGGAGCCTACTGAAGCTGTCATCTTTAGAACTAGAGCAGGATAACCTGAATAAGCCGAAAACACGTTCACATGATAAAGTAAAAATTGTATTACCTAGGCCAAAGAAGGAACGCTTTCGGAAATCAGCAGTGTATTCGGGCATTAATCTATGGAATTCATTATCAAGTGAACTACAGTTAGAAAGCTCCAAGCAACTATTCAAGAAAGGAGTTATAGCAAAGATTATGGAAAATAATATGGGTATGTAAGACGGTAGATCTATGTAACAAAATTAAAATATCTAAAACAATATAAATATTGACTATTGCAACATTTCACTACTATGCACTTGTGTGATATAACTATAGTATTGTCCTGAATCCTATAACTATGTAGTAACTGTATAATAATGTCTGAATGTAACATAAATATGACATATGGATCAGGTAGTGTACATAAAGATCACAATAACTGCAATCAGTGGCAGTACGTCTCATTGTAACGTCTCATTGTAAATATCATCCATGTTCAGTCGGCTATTGTATTGGAAGAACGGCTGCAAAGTCGAAATCAATAAAGACATTTAACCAACAACAACAAAAAATCACTGTCGTAGCCCTTGAGTGTTGTGTCTCTAGGATCTCTTCTCTTCCAATATACCTGATTCTCGTCTATTTAAAAGTGCTAGAATAAGCCGTTGATGACAGAATTTTCTGTAAAATGTTGTTGTTTCTTATTCACCCCATACGCCACATGATGTTAAAATGATATTCCTTGGTCAGTTTATTAATTAAATGCTATTCGAACAGTATATTTTTATCATAGATTGTGATGTATCACGCATCTAATTTAGTACAAGAATCAGGAAACTGAATAATTCTTGAGCGAATTAAATTATCTGAGCTTGTCTGAGATTCTTGCTAGCATTCTCCAGAGAAGATGTGAATGGTACTCGGGAACATAATTAATTATCAGGATTCTGAGCAGGCGCTTGCATCTTGTCAAAAAGTTAAATCTGAGATTGACCAGAGAAGGCTTTAAGCTGTCCCTGACTTCTGGGGTTTTCTGAATGGCTCCTCATGGTACTTGAGACAGTGTAAATACCAGCCAGTAGATACGCATATATTCTGATAAGTAAGGTTTTCTAATAAAATTATAAGTCAATGATCAAAATTCGATACCGCTAGGCCTACCGATCCCCTGCAGCACCAGGCCACCGAGAGGTCGGTTACAGGCCATCGAATGGTGCCTTCAGGATTCTGAAATACGCCAAACCTTTTATTTTGGGAATGAATTAAATCTCTTTAACTGGTCTCTTAGCATATCCCACAAATATGAGCATGTTAACTGCCAGTCCCGACATTAGCCAGTCACTTTTCCTCTGCTATATTCATGATTTTCTCCTAACCATGACTTGGAACCCTGTATCTCTACATTTAATTCTATATAATTATAGGACTACTCGGAACCCTGAGACTCTATGAGCATTATTACTTTCATTTTTTTTATTCCTCTTCACAATTACTTCATGTCACTGATGCTTTGGACAATCTGAGTTTTACTTCTCAGTCCTTTATAATGTGTGCCAAACGGAGAACTTTAATTCTTGTTTGAAGTCGTTTCCACGGAAAACACTCACTGATGTACCTAAGGAACAATACCAAGCAGTTCCAGCTATTCCTATTTAGTAAATGTCTAGCACATACATGTGCACATATCGTCAATTAAAAGAGTTATATATGAGAACATATGTTTAAAGCATACATGTTATTACTATTGCATGGAAGAAAGGCGACTGGAGTAGTTACCTACCTATTATAAAACGTGTAGATTCTGATAACATCCGCTTGGAGATGCTCCCGCACATAGAGACAAAGTGAACCAGACATAGGGATGGAGACTGAAGGGCCACGAGAATGAGATTCTCGTGCAGTACTTAACTGAATCCTGTTACTATTTTTTGTGTTTCTCTACACAGATGTACTTTTATCCTTAGGATTTGTTTCTATCCATACCAAAATCATAATTTAGAACTGTAGTTTTCCAATTGCCTTGCCCCGTGATCAGCCACGAGAATAATTGCGCTGATTCCTGGCAAAAATCCTGTGTAACGTGAAATAATAGGAGTCCTAATTTCCTAAAGTTGAGAACGGCAGCCGAGAGAGAACACCACTTTCAGAAACATCTTAGACTCTGACTCGACGAAGTCGCTAGTAGTCATACAATGCTCAGTATGTAGGACTAGTTGACGTCATTTGCTGTGTGGGTGTTCTGGAAATATTTGATAATCAAGAGTTTCAATGGTAGGGAAGAATTAGTGTTTGGATGTGTTATAAAACAGTGAAAAAGATATATGTTTGAAGCTCTCCTTAATGTTGTATAAATAACTTCGATTTTTTAATTTGGTTAAATTCCTCATAGTAAAAGGCGTTTTTATTTTTGTTCAAGCAGCCTGTATTTACATTCTTTATCCATAGAATTTAATCCATATTGTGAATAGTATTTTAATGCTTTCAACTAGTAACATATCCAGTGTATCTTAAAATAAGAATGGTTTGTGACTTAATAGTAATATATATATATATATATATATATCAAATACACACAGGTCTTGTCATATCATGCTATACTGAGAAAGCTACATTGACCGCAACAGACGTTTGATACACTATGGAAACTGAGTACGTCTTATATTGGTGTTTGTTGAGTATACTGGAGGGATACGCTCTCGAGTCCGTCCCTGTCGACCATTGGACTCACTACAGTCTATTATTCGTTCGCCGTCGATGGTGCCATCTAGTGAGTAATGACGGAACCACACAGTGATGTGAGGGAGAACATGTATACTGCACCGCTAGAGAAACCTACGGGAAAATCAGGTTTTGCCGAACAACTAGCGACTTCGTCGTTGATCTGTGTGCTTCTTGCCCTGCCTGCCTACCGGTATCACCGGGCTTCCGGGAACTGCCGGAGCTGCTGTGCTGGATTTCTTTGGCAGAGCTGTTCTCTCCACGGCAGCGACCCAGCAGTCAGGGTGACTTACAATTTGCAAGCCCGGTGAGTTAGGCCCCCAGTAGTCCCGGCAAATCCCGATGGTGACCTACCAGGGCTGCTGGGACAGCTGGGGTGCTGGTTTAAACGTAGCATAAATGTATATCGACGTTGTTGTATATGATGCAATTTACTCAAAATATCCATGCGTTTAGCTGACCTGTCACAACTGTGCTATGTCTGAATTTATTTTACCTGGTTGTATGATAAGAGAGAGGACTGACTAATAGTTGGTCTATCGGAATGTCTATTATGTCTCAAGACTTCATCGACAGGGTATGAGATGTGCTCTAAGACTAAGTGGAAATAGGCATACAGTGAGCAGTATGGAAAATGAATGTAACATTGAATGTAAGAGAAGACAAAAACAATTGTATTGTCTAATGTACAAATACAGGAACAGATTAGACTGGTTGGATAGACCCGTTCGTATGACTAGATCTGACTCTAAAATAATTTTTACAGTGCAAAATAGCCCATTTAGCGAAAATGTGGGACTCTCTCCTTGTAACTGCTCAGCAAAGTAAATCAAAGGAAGAATTAAAAGAATTCCTCTCGGGACATTTGTAGATGTAGTAATTTACTAGGATTTGCAAATTATCATATCATTATCTCCATCACATACAAAAACTCTGTACACTTATGCTTTGTACACTATATCTTATCATATCTCTTGCCAAAAGACAATTTGATGCCCTAGTTGGGCGAAAGGTACTTTGATGTAAACAGCTGTCTGAAAAATCTTTTGTTTAATATAAAAAGATATACAGATTTGTAATGGTTGTGCAGTAGTTCTACTACATTGCCGTGCCAATCTCCTTTGTTGATGAAGGTAGCTGCATCCTCTAGGCTCTGGTACTTAAAGGAGTCGCTGATGGCATAGGAATTTATAGAAGCCCCCTCCGGTCTGCTGCTATCGTGGATTACCCTAATTTTCTCAGGTGACTTGGGGATGGCCACTATTGCAGAGATAATTTTTGGTTTGGTATGGGTTACCACATACCTGCTGTTCTGTAACTTCTGGATCTGGTTCTGCACTAGGACCCTGTTGTCTTGAGACAGGGCTGACCAGAGATTGTGCTGTTTGGCTCCTGCTGTTTCAGTGTCCCAGTTGGCTATTCTAAATCTGTGAGTTACTCTGTGTAGCAGGAAATCTCGGTCCTCATCGTCCAGGGGATTAGTTTTTCCCATGCCCCAGGTCGCAAGGGCTCAACTAATGTTTGGGCCTGGGGAGTCAGCTGTTTTGCTGATTTTTGGCAGAACTTGCACTTCTCTCTATACAGCCATTCCCCCATATTTGTGAAATCTATGCGGCATAGTTTGTCAGGGCCTCTTGCCGCCCTTTGCATTCTTGGTTTCCTGTGACATATGCTGGCTTTTTGGCGAAGGGGTGTGAGTCTTCTTTAGCAGCAGTGACAGGGCTCCAATCAATGAGACCTTGTTCCCACCATCGATAACCATTTTGGGCCTGCAGCTCTCTGTACTGGGTATCCAAGCTTAGGATGGACTGCCAGTCAAATGTTGATGCTAGTGAGAACATGTTGATGGTGTAAGCCAGGGAGTTCTCAATATATTTTCTCACAAGATTTCTCATATGCAGTAAGTGATATAACACCCTGACATTGGCCATTCCCCAACCCACTTGAGAGATACATATTGGCGTCTGGTCGTCAGGTGAGAGCACCTTGGATGTGTCCTCTGCCTCATTGAATTTCATTTTTTCTTTCTTCCACTTCACTAGTCTCAGCTTAACATGCTCTGGTACAAAGTCTGTGACTTCACTGCATTTTGGTCGTAGCCTCCAGCCTCCGGGGGATGGGGTGGGGGAAGATGGTTTATCTTCTTTGTTCTCAGAGGACATGCTCTGTTCCTCCTGGAATTCCACGACCCTCCGGTTTCCAAGGGTTACCAGGCCTTGCTGGAGCCTTCTAGCCTGCCCTAGCGGAATTGATATCTCCTTACATCTTGCTTGGTCATGATTATCAGGACATCATGATCAGTGTAGTCCTCCTGGACCAGTACTTCTGTGTTTTTCCGTTTTAACCCTGAAACTTGGCCCAGGTCATGAAGTCGAAGTTGGAGGCAGCATATATTTCATCTGTCATCGTGTGGAGCGTATTATAAGCTGGTGTGTGTTAACTGCGCCGACATGTGCAGGTAAGTGGCTGGTGCTCAGGAGTTAGATGTCCAAGCCTGCGCTGCCCTGTGGGTGTGGTCAGCGCCCTCCCCTCTCCCCAGTTATGTAGTCTCTTATTCAAACCCATATACTATATATCTCTGAAAAATCCAAAACATTCTAAGGCAAATGTTCAATAGCCCATAAACATATCTGATTAAGTAAATGAGTTTGTAGAACTTAAATAATATCGATATCCTTGTGAATCTACTGATGTTTTTCATGTAATCGAAGGGTCAGCCCACCATAGAAAGTGTCTCCTATCACAGATTTAACGAATCTTGAAAAACATAACATTTTTAACAGATCAGAGATTCAATATATCTTTATCATATGACTTAACATGTTTTTTTAAAGACAGTATTGTATCATTTATATTCTGGTATACATTGAACAGAAGCTATGGACATTTTAACAAGTTAACTACGTGTATAGTAGAAAAAGTGGTGAGAGGTACTCTGTCTGGTTCTATGACCATAGGGTGCAGATATATGACACAACAGATAGATATCTTATTGGAAAAGGGAACCATCTACGAATGAATTTTATACATGCATTGTACATGAAAAAGGTCCATATCCCTATAATGTTATAAAATAATATCAAAAGGAATACATCAATAATTCACCCTGTAGACTTATGATTTTATTGGAGCCATACCTTATCTTATCATATGACTCATATGACGCTATACAATCATAAACGCCTTTAATGTAACTGAGATTATACCGTTGTACAAAATACATTGTAAATAATTCTATGACGTCCCTTGATAGGGAATATCTCTAGATATATAGAAATATGAATATCAACTTTACAAAGGTAGGGATATTCACATATATAATATTACAACATTTACTTATTTGAGATGACTAAATAGAATTAGACATAATTTGTAATATACCATAATCTATACTCATGCCCATTACTGCATACAGTCAATTACACAATTGTCAGAGGCCGGCTCATAACTGTCTGTTATCATACGTATATATGGTTCTCGGGGGATGATATACATGTACTACAGTTCAATTATTATTCGTCTCCGCCGATATTGTCATTTCGAAATCGCTAGGTCTATACCGATTTCACTGTGCCTTATATGGATAGCAAAACTGCTGTTCTTAGTATTTCGAACTGAAAGTACATTTACAATAACTTCAAAGGCAATATCAAACGTTTTTTCTCTGAGCTAGACTTAGTCTCCCTACTGAGTATTAAATGAAATACAAGATCTATTGAGTTCAAAATAAAAGTAAGCCTGTTAACAACAAAGAAAATCTACCATCCCTGGCCGAGAGGTAGGGAAGACATAGGTACAAGGCCTTTTAGGGTATGTGTAATAGTAGAACTGTCAAAATAACATACACTATCCATTATGGAGAGCGTTATGGAAAATGATACCCATGGGTCATCTCCATACTATTGGTTTGAACAATTGTCATTGCATTCATTTATTCCCTTACGCTGATGCATTACATATCAATGCCATTTTCAGCTATTTGTACTTGCCAAAAATACATTAAAATGTTGACGTTCAACAAAGGTTTATAATGAAAGAGTCAATGAACCGTTTAAAGATGGCTCTTCCATTGTTCACTGTCAATACCATGTAAAATTGTGACAGTGTTCTATCCTTTCCGACTGTCTGAAGTACAAGAACACGGAATCAGCCCTATTGCATTACTAAAAGAAGAGTATGATTTTCCTTGTCTTGACGTGGTTTGATTTCTGAGATTTATAGGTCCGTGTTTCTCCTCATCGACAATGGATTGCACACATTCATCATCGACGTCCATACTTCTTTCCCAATTTCCGTCTAAACAGCGGTTTGGAGGTGTAGCTATACAGCGAGCTGCTCTTGTCACTCAATGACGAATAACCGTCGGAATAATCTGCCGACGACGATGACGTCAGCGATAGCGTCATGGACGACGTGGACCAGTATGACGACTGGGAGCGGGACCGCATCAGGAAGCTGGACTCGGGCGGAAGTGCCATGCGGTCACGTGGTCTAGCCACGTGTCCCCATGGCGAGTAAGGTCGGTGGTTCTGATAGGGCCACACCCGCTCGTCGTCAGAGGACACCTTCCTGGAGGCGGCGTTGTAGGCGTAGATCTTGGCGTACCTGGAGGGCAGGTAATCCGGCTCGGACGACGCCTCCGCTTTAGATTTACACTTCTTCTGTTTTGTTTTCCAGCGCAGCGAAGGCAGGCAGCGGGAGTTGGATCCTTTCACGTGTTCAGCCATTTTTCGATTCGGGAAGAATTGCGGGGAGTACTGCAGGGTACTTTCGGACGGCGGTCTGCCCTGGAGGAGGAGGTGGTGCGGTTGCGGGGTGTCCTCCGTTACGGCGGCGATGACGGCCGCCACGGCCGCTGCCTCGGGCCGAAGTCGGGCTCGCGGTACCCCGAACATGAGGTAGTCGTTCTCGTGCAGTGACGTCGGGGGTTTCTGGTCGCGGTCGGCGTATTCGTCTAAGATCCGTCGAACAACCGTCTTGCCGAAATCGGGCTCCGCGCAGACAGTGCGCACACCGGAAGTGGAAGCGCCGCGCGTTTCGAGGACCGTCCGGGCGAGGTTATGATTCAGGAAGCACCGCCAGGAAAGCCAGTCCTTGAGCTCGGCGCCGTTCTGACCGGATACGGCACCGCCTCTCTCACTCCGCCCCAACTCCCGCGATCCGGGACGGTCCTCCGTGGGGCTCGTTTCCTTGCTGGACTTCTTGGACCACACTTCAATGTCCCGCGGTCCGTACTTGGGTTTCTGGTTCCTGCTTTGCAATCTGTACGCGTCGCAATGTCCAATGACGCCAGAGTCGGAGTCCAGACGGCGGTAGCTGGGCCTCCCGCGGTTTTTCTGATACCGTCGCTCTTGTGGCTTCTCTCTCAGCAGGTCCGCCGGGGTGCTAGATGAGTTCCGGTTGATGAACTTCTGACAGTTACCCCATTGGCTGAATCCCGCCTTGGCGTCGTCCTCAGTGACGTAGTCCAGCTGTGAGGGGGTGTCGTAGCGATCTCCAGGGCGGGTAGCGTGCTTACTACTGGTTGTCGGCCGACGTAGGTCCTCCTCACTCTTATCACGGTACATCTTTGAAAACTTCTTAAAAAAAGCCGCATTTAACATCTTGAAAATTCTTTGTTCTACCTTGTTGGTGCTATGTACAAGTCACTTACTCACTACAGGCACCCCTTTGCCATGACTGTTATGTCTTTGTCCATTCCAGTTAGCCGAACTTCCACTTGATATCAAAAATTCCCATAGGTCCTATGTGAATTCTACCTGTCCCGTATATTGGTAGCTTGTCCATAATGCAGAGAGATAGAGCAAACGGTGATTGAGGTATGCGGCATCAGACTGTTTTCTGTGGTACAACTCAAGTCACAGCTGCACTGTCATGAAGCTGACCGCCCACTGCAGTGGCCGTGACAGCCTTAGCTATGTTTATTTTACCTGGTACCAGGTGGCGCAATGGCTGCCTTACCTGGACACAGCTGGTGTACTGGAGAAAAACAATGACTAATGTAAAATACATCAAAATAACAAAATAACAGTAAAATCCTGGGAAAATAAGTGGGATTTTTAAGGCAAGAATGTGTTGTTTGACATCATACATAATTTAGAGCTTTGGTAAACGAAACAATCAAATGGGTTCTAGTTAACTAGTTTAAAGAAAACAGTTGATTACAAATAGAGGAGGAACAGTGTAAGATATTCTCATCTATATGTGTTTATATAAATATACCTACATGCATACATACACGCACATGCTTACCCGTCTACACGAATACATTTGTACATTGACAAATGAGGTTTAGATAAATAAGTATACATGTATTTACATGGTTCGTGTATATGTTTTCCCCTTTGTTCTATGTATGGGGATATCGAAACTGAAGCGCATCGCGTTATGGAATGGGTGAGGTGGAAGAGTGTGATCCTTGTATTGTCCAAACGAGCAACTTTAATGTTTTGTCTAGTTTATCCAATTATAATATGTATTATAGTGTTATATATTATTACCCACCGAGTGCAGAGTCTTCATGCTAAGTTTATGGAGCTTACAGATTGCTACTGAGTAGAATACGGACCACCGGAATCTCCTATGAGAATACGGCTTTTTCGGCCACCTGACGGGAGTTATAGGAACTAATTCATATAACCAAAGCACGGCGCTAGGGTCGAATTTAATAATATACTATATTTTTTCCTGATCATTACTTGAAAGGTGAGTAATAGATACAACATTACCATGATTTCGATCTGTGTGACCACTCAGAACGAAATCATGGTAATATTATGTTTTTACTATTTACATCTGCTTGATTTACGTTAGGAATATACATAGTATATTCATATATAAAGGCTCACAGGCGCCACCAAGCGTCAAAAGGTAGAACTAAATTCTCCACTAACATGGGTTTTACTGTGTGAAAAACAACTTTTAGAATTTCTATATATTCTATTACAATATTGTCATAATATTGAGCTTTAATTGAGGGTCCAAATTTTTGGAAATTTTGCGTATGCTCCCTTTTTGTTCTATTGCGTACAAGATTGGGAGAGGGGGGGTCCAAATTTCAGAAATTCTGCGTACGTACTTTATGGATGGCCCCATAGATATAAGTGATATAGTGGTAATACCATACCGAATTCTATTAGGATTACAGTGGTATTACCATATAGAATTCTATTAGAATCTTTCATAATCGATTTTCGTTTGATATGTAACAGATAACAAATGACAACTCTCCCTCTAGTGAGATGGATAGAGAGATATTACAAATTACAAATCACGAAGATACATTCTTATTTGAGTTATTTTATAATCTTTTAGGTAAAAACTGTATCTATGAAACAAATATTGTATCTTTGAAACAAATATGATTTGGACATCATACACTTAAGTATGTTTCATTTTGAGATTCTTTAACATTTTGAAAAATAGTCGGGGATCCTTTATATCAATTAGCTTATCGAAAGATCAGAAATCCCGTTTACAATAGGTCCAATATTTTGAATAGAAAGGCCTGAAATAATAGACTGTAGGAGAAAGCAGATGAGACACATGTAAGAATACATGTAAGTCAGCACCTCCCAATGGTATTGAGGGATGCTAAGAAGGGGGCCTTGATTTCCTTAACTCTCTCCCTCTACATCCGCCCATGATGTTGTGTAGAATGGAATGGTCCTCCTACTCGTACACAGGTGAGAAGGCGCGGGAAAGGCCATTGTTGTGTCTAGCCTGGTGAGTTGTGTCTGGCCTGGACCTCACCGCCGCCCCACAGCAGGCGTCTGCACGACCGGGGATGCACCTTGGCATCCCCGGGGAGCACCTGGGCAGCCCCCTCGGTGCGCCGCTATCGGGGGTCTTCACGAAGGTCGTCGTTGTGGTGACCTGCGCTCTGCTTGTGTGCATGGTGATGGACGCGCCTCCTACACCCCCGTCCTTGTGGTGAACATTCAGGCACGATGAGTTGGCCGGCCGACACGGCCACACTGGAGGAAGCGGGATCGGCGCCCGGCGCTGACGGCGGCCTTGGACGGGGAGGTCGAGGTGTACTCGCGGTATCCGCAGCAGTGGCACGGGACGGTATGATGGGAGGGGTTGAGCAGTGCTCGGCGAGTTCGAGCTGCTCCCAGCTGCTCCAGGTGACGTACTGGGCTCGCGAGGCTGGACGCGCCGGGAGGGTTGTAGCGCCCTGGTAGAGGGAAGGAATCCATAGATGCCCTCCTCTTGGACTGCTGGATTTCGGTCTGGACTCTGGATAATGCGTCGGTGATCGCACTCGCCATGCTGGTTCTCTTCACACATCTTGGGATTCTGGAAGTCTCCCCACGAGCGCTGCACGCCCCATGGCCTCCACCCGTCCAGTGCGGATGTGTGGGCACCGAGTACCCAGTGGTGGGGGAATCTAATGGCGGTCAGTGGAGCTGCATCATCAGCTTCCCAAGATGACTTGGAACCACCGCGCATTACCACACGGCAGTATGCGCGCTGAGGGCCAGGATACATTTTTGGCAGCTGTAAGAACCAAATCGATAAATAAATGATAAAGGCTCCACTTGCCGAAACGTTGTGTAATCACTGTTCTAAATAAAGCCATCGATGAAAGCGACTACGGATTGTTGTGGAATTGTGCTTGTTTAAAAGTTCTATGATTTTTAAAAAAGCACATGAAAAATTGTCAAAGATTCCCCGAGGGAAAATGAGAGAATAATATCATAAAAAAGGAAATGATCACACCAATTTGATAACTATATAGTGGGAAGTCACCTGCATAATTGTTTTGTCAAGCTCTGTCTATCCCGATAAACGGACCAACTTGCCATGTGGACCACTTATATTCTCATCTCTTTTCTTTATGATTATGTTTTGTACCATATTGACCCATTAAAAAGTGGGTGGTACTTGAGAGAAAAATAATGGATTTTCAGTCGATAGATCTTTTGTCTTCACTTCTGTAAAAAGGACTCCAAGGTATCTTCCAGGATGATGTTAAGAATGTCTAATTCACAATATAAGTGGAATGAATCCTATTTCTCCAAATTACGTAAAGTCATATTAGAGTACAGAGTGTTGCATGGAATTACAAAAATAACTAATACAGATAACTAGGGCCTACCTGTGTGAAAAGCAGCCTCTGTTAGCACGTACACCCGGTTGTATTATCCGGTGACAGCGATCGTGAAGTCTGGCTCAATATGTATACAGAGCGACTTTGACATTGGCGCGGCGCGACTTTCATATCGAGAAAGAATTCCCGTCTCTATACATATGGTGACCTAGATGTTGGAGACTGACAGCTGTGTGGTGTGGATCATATAGCCGAGCTTGCATGTCATGGCGGAAAGATTTGGTCACATATTTGATACATGCAATATCATGTTGAAATATCAATTTATCTGTAAAGTAGCCTATACATTCCCGATTTGATAAAGGCAGATCTACATTACGGAAATTTCAGACTTAGATCTAGATACACTCAATACAAATTTAATATACCGTTTATATATTTGCGGGAGGGGGCCATCCATAAAGTACGTACGCAGAATTCCTGAAATTGTTTTACCCCGCCCCCTACCAATCTTGTAAGCAATAGAACAAAGAAGGAACATACACACATTTTACAGAATTATCTACCCCCCTCCCTCCCCCGTCAGCGCGTACGTTCTTTGGGGATGGCCCCGAGATAATCAACAAATTTGAAATTTCACATTATTTTGACTCTTAAGCCTAGAGGGATGTTCCTCCATGGTCAATGAATCGACTGTGCCCGACCATTTCCTCGGTTTGCTTCTTTTTGCGGTCCCTATATCATGGTACCCCGACGATGACCAGTCACTTCTTGCTTGCCAGAGATAAACGACCTTCCCTTCCCCGCAAATCTGTTGTTAGATGCTCTACAGCCGATTATAACCGATTGTAATTAGCCTACTTAACCTATACGCAGTTTATTCCTCCATGAAGTCAATATCGTATGCTTGCGGCGTAAAGCCCAGAGACCAAATCAATGAGGTACACGGATCCGTTACCAAGGATTAAAGGACCAGGGCAATGGATCGATTGCTTCGTTACCTCGAATGAATCAAGCTTTACCATTTGCAATATTTAGGTTCAGAGCACATCATGTCGATAGTGTGGTACTTGTAAAAAGAGACGCCTCTGTTATGTAGAGTATTTCATGAGTATTGATACCCCTTTATAATCTTACTCTTACTATCGTCCTCCAGGTCTGAACGTATAATTCGGAAATACAGGTATGATATCAATATATCGTCTTTAGAACTTAACGTTATTATCATTGTTAACACTGCAAACAAACATATGTAAAGTAGATTCCAATAGTAGAAATGTTCCTGTCTTCTCATTAGATTATATCAAACTATAACACTACAACCTAACCAATCTTTACCAATAGAAAACCCCTTCACAATCAGGTCAAACACCAAACCATAAACATATTGTTGAACACTATGGACTGCAGAGCCTTACAATAAGTGTCATATCAAAATATATAGATGAACGTTATCTTTATTGCAGAATCGACCTTGAATCATATTTATCTGAAGATAAAGAAATATAAAGGGCTGTATGTCGAGAATAGCGATGGAGATGTGTATCACACCCGACTTTATTGTAGGATGTGATCTGACCTGAATCGATGCACTAAAGCTATAGCTACACATTTTATACAACCTACTTATAACTTTAACGGGAAGAAGAATAGTCTGGCATGACTGTAGTTTTTCCCCCAAAACAATCACAAATTTACCCTGTTTTGTGGAATGTATGTATGTGCTAAAGCTCATCACTCATGTGGTTGTGTATCACAAGTATGGGCGTTAATAGATTTATATGACATAACTCTGACACTCAAATTTAAAAGCAATAACATGTAGTTAAAATATGTTTCCCAATAGCATGTCAATTCTCTGTGGAACATCAATATTTCTATCCGGGTGGGGGGGGGGGAACATTACATACCTCTATAGAACATTGTTCTCCAACGTAAATAGGTGGGATTATAATCTAGCTTTTGCTACCAGGAATTCGAAAGCCCGAGACTTGAATTCGAAATCCTCAACAAATATCGGCAAGATCTCTTTGTTCATATTAATATATGACTATTAGCACTATTTAACAAACAGTATCAGCACGTTTCTTCTTTCTGATTACTATGTATGTATATAAGTAAAAGTTTGTTGTTTTTTTTCTATTAAGCACATAATTCATCATCGTTGATGGTCTTCCATTATGGCATAACAGTCTTCAATCTCAGTCATTACATACTTTCAATGTCATATGGATGGTTCGATTCGAAAATACAGATAACAATAAAGATGATGAAAACGAAAAAGTAATGAATACTCACCACCGACTAAGCTAATAATGATGTGGATATAAGGATGAATAAATTTAAGATAAATACAAGTGCAGCCCAAAAGGGGGTCGAGTTAGTAGACTGGTATATATGTTCTAGTGCTTACGAGGTCGGCTTTTCAGATCTTTGTCTTGCTCATCCCTGCCTTATTTGCTCATGTACTCTGGTGACTTTTTTGGTAAAGTTCTTGTTTGAGGCAATAACTTACATGTTGACTGCAAAGCTCTCTCATTACCAGTATTATCATCCACTTGTTTCCAGATATCTACAGTCATTATCTTTAATATACATGTATATCTTCCCCGTCAATAACTATTCGCTCCTCCGCCTATCTAGAGTTTGTACTTTTGTTATTGTATAACTCTAGTCTTTTGACAGTGTGCACCATGCAAGGTCATACACGCGAAATCGCAATACTCTGTTCTGTAACCGTTGCATTTTAACCAGCCAACGCTTGCCTGTTCCTCTTATGATGGTCTCACAATAATCAAATATGGGTGAAATTGCCTGTTTCTAGACCCTACATGCCACCTTAAGTGTCATTAGATGCTTAAATCTCTGAAGTAATAATAATCTTTGATATACATTTTTTTATGAAAAGCCTGGATTGCTTTTAAACTGACTTACAGTTATCTAACTCTACACCTAATATTGATACAATTTTACATTTGTCAATCTCTCCATACCTATGTATAGTTATTTTAGTAACATAACTGTGATTTAACATTGATAGTCAAAATATTATCATAGTACCACTCACCAATCTCACGTCCCGTAAAGTCTGTAAGTTTAAATCTTATATTACTCATAATAGAGACTCATTATAATCTCGTTTATGCAGTATGTAGAAAAATGGTCCAATTACAGAGCCTTGTGGTACGCCATATTCTATATTTGCCGAGGCAGATACAGAATCACCAAATTTGATATATTGCTTTCCGCCTGATAAATACGATTTGACCCATTTTATGATTTCCTCAAAAAGGTTTAGCTGGATGTCCTTTATAAAAAATAATCGTCCATAGTGCACACTGTCAAAACCCTTTTCCGGTCAACGATCACAGCTCCGATTAAATGCCTTAAGTCAAGTGCTATGTAAAAATTATTTGACAAAGCATACACTGCATCAGTTGTCCCCAGATTATGTCGATATCAAAACTGAGCTGGCAAAAGTATATTGTTAACACCCAGTACATCAGTGAAATGCAAGTGAAATAGGTTCTCGCAAATATTGGCCCCGGTAACAGGGAGATTGCCCTCCACTTATTGGTATTGGATCCGTTGGCAGTTTTAGGAATGGGGGTGACCCTTATTTTCTTCCAGACATTCTAGTGAAACATGTATATATTCATTAATATCCATTCACTAATAAAACACTTTGTCTATTCAGCCAACATCACATCTTTTCCTTGTTAGTGAAGCAGCGGAGCAGTCAGAAACACACAAGCATCAACTCTTCCACCTTTGACAGATTACTAATACAAGGTTACATATTTGACAAATGGAACAAGTTATTGAAAGAATACTCTGGACAGCAATAAATCACACACCCCTGCTACACAGCTGTCTCCAGTGCCAGAGGTAGTACTTGGTTCTCTGGTGTTTTTTGCTGGCAGGTTGCATTCCGGTTATTGAACTGATGCAGACACGAAGTCACGTGGGAAGTGCGTGGGTCGATGGAAAACCCATTTAAATGTTCTCTCTTGACGAACTCTCTGTAGTAAAAGTCCAACTCACATTCTTGCTCCTCTCGCTTGATGTACTTGATCATGAGCATTACAATACTGACTGAGTAGAAGAGCAACACTGCTATGATATAGAAGAAGGCATCCAGCTGACCTCTGATGCCCAGGTCCAAGTCCTCTCTCCCCGATGATGACGTATTCATGTTCCCGGAAGTGACCCCCGGGGAAATCTCATAAGATACCTCTGTCCCATTGTACATATCAGGCGTGATGACGTCATCAGCGGATGTTTGTGTGGTATACATCCTTTGCTATTAAGAAGGCCTGGAAGATAGTGGAAACTAGGTCAAATGGGGCAATTTTGATGCTTCTACGTTATTATTCTCACTTTAAAATTAATTCTCTATTCATTCTACACACAAAGAGTCAGGCACCGTTAAGGAAGTCGATGTGGAGTCAACAAAATTGATACAATACCTCTTGTTTGTTACTTTACAAGTTAATGGAATGACCAGATGCCGAAAGCAGCAAACCCAATTCTACGGAACGTTGATCACGGGAGTATTCGGAAAGATTGTTACGCCATCCAAAATAGAACACTTTAACTTCCAACCTAAACAACTAATAGGTTGAGACTTTTGCACATCTCAGCAAGGTCACTCTTCGCATTGTATATTTCCAGTCGTACGATTGGCTAGAAAAAGGAAAATTTAAATTGACTGATACCTCACTTCTGTCTAGCGGATGAGTAGGGAATCGGGATAAGCTCAGCGCTCGTTCTCCAGTCATCCTCTAGATGGCTCATCGAGTTTCAACCTTTTGTTTCACCTCTACTTTAAATATGATTCATCGTTGTGCAGTGTTTGCGAGACATCCAGCTCATGCATTGCATAGCGCGTCTTCTGACAATTGCCTGCAAGAATATATCTTTTACCAATGGAATAAGCACCCACACTATAACAAGAGATTGACCAGGATATACATGGTAGAATTAGAAAGAGATATAGCCCTTTATGACAATAATCAAAGGTGAAAATGTGCAGCGTACCCCGCAATCAGTCAATATGTGTACACAGGGATGACATTTCTGAACAGAGATCAGTAGCACTTGCGTATGATATGCACAGGAGAGCCCGGCTTAGGGCTCCACCCTGCGTTCCGGGTGGTCCTTGTTGTAGGTGGCTTGCTGTCAGATAAAAAATTGCATGATATCGAGGAGTCTGTTCCTCGTAAAGAAGGTCCTCTCAATGGGATGGTCTGCTTACAGAGTTGTCTGCTACTGGGTGCGACTACACTTGGGAGAAGAAAGTTGTCTGTTTATTGTTTATTTACTCCTCTTTTGTTTTCTTTGGCTGACTTATTAGCCGGGTCTGAAAGGGGGAGAACACAGAATTCATGGTTATAATAGTCTACATACATATACAATTGGATGTGTATTGGAAGGAACAAATCAGGGCAGACCGACAGTAAAGCTAATAAGCCGCATGGTCAGTCTGCCCATTAGTGCTCTATTGATCAGAAACAAGCCCCGACCACTATGTGAATCCTGTATAACAATGGCAACTAATACGTAGTCGTGAGCCGGCGTCGGTGCTGAATAGATAAATGCATGTGGACGGATATGAAAATCAATGATAATCTGCATCATGCAGAATCTAGACCGTATGGAGAGGCTATTTTATCCACCAAAAGCTTCAGAGTCGACATCGTCTCCAGTATCCTCCAGTATATCATACAGCGATACAGCGGGGAAAAGCGCCGCGCATATTAGATCAAACCCTGGATGAGATCGATAATGACATTCATATAGAGGCATGGTCGTCATGATGGTTGAAGGCCATGGCATGGAATTTATTGAGTTTGTCTCGCGTATGTGACGAGCGTTTATCATATTCAATATGGAAAACATACAGAAGGAATAATTTGAAATATAAAAGTGAATGTACGACTACTGATAATGTACACTATTCACGTACAACCAAACTGATACAAAGTTGTCCTCTTGCTTTACGAGTTTCCTTCAGTTACCCCCCCCCCCCTCCTCTTATTCTTAGCAGAGATAAAATCTTTCTATCAGAAAATGCACCAGATGTACACAAATGATTAATGCGTACACGAATATCTAACAAGTGCAAAATCATTGCCAAAGGCTCTTAAACATGCACTAGATGCGCGTGTGTGACTTGAAGTACTGGTATTTGCTTATTTTGATATCCTTTTTGAAGAGAGAGTATAAGAATGCAATAATATGTTTTACCTTTCAACTGTTGTTCAGCATGTTGCTCCAGGTTACACTATCCACCTCAAGTTGCCAAGTGCTTGATGAGTCTCGTATTATGTTGACTGATATCCGCTGAGGAACAAATTCATTCACACAAGTTTCTTCTTTCTCTTCTATGATCTTAACAGATATCCATATCATCAATGATGTTTGCGATAGATGTTGAGGTAAATCTCCTAAACTCCTTTAGGAAATTATAGATTTAAAATCCGGAGAACCTAGGCGGTACATATGCGAGCAGTTCAGTGGGCTGTGAGTTTGTGACGCAGGTACTGACCAATGCTGTATTCGTGAGCCACATCGACGACCCTCTTTTCAAATGGCCAACTCGAACCTTGTGATAGAGCAACTCGAGAGGAAGTTATGTCAGACTGGATCTCCAGCCCAGAGGGGATTAGCGACCCAGAACCCCACCTGTCGCCAGAAACACGCAATGTATAACGTACAGGTGGACGGGACATAGACGGCACCACTGATCAGTCAGTCCCCTATTGTTCAGTTCAGGTATCACTCTCTAGCGCAGGTATCCTCTGGCGGCCGTATGTAAAACCTAAGGGGTAAGAGTAGGAGAGTGCAGTCTTACGCTGGATATTTAAGGTACACGTTAGTCATCTCACGAAGTCTACCATTTAGCAAAATGTTTCAGTGCATAGCTGGATATTTCCATCAGTGGAGACAAATCCCGTCATGAAATCAAAAGACAGGGACTCCAGCTATTTACTATCCACAAGTATTCTAAAGTTAAATAATGATCTAACTCCAAACAAACTCTATATGTAAAAAAATACACCAATTACTTCAGCGCATCTATTTAGCAATCATTAATACGAACTTGTGAAGTTATAATGGCTGAGGCAGCTGTCTCACTAAGCACGGCAACTTCCCAGAGACACCTATCAGAAGTTGGGAGAAACTCATACAGTTGTGACGTGCCATATCACGTGTCAGTCGCTCCTGTGGTTTGAAAGACTCAAAACGCTTTTTATAAGCTCCGTTTTATATTCCTCGGATTATGTTTCTTGGACAAGGGAGATCTGGAAAAATGCCGCCAAAGAAGGGAAACAAGGCCGTTTCATCAAAGACCATGTAGGTCTCTGCTCTGGGTGAAGGCCGTGTCGCTAGAGGGGAGAAAAGGACGGACTTGATTCAAGCCCAGATTGAGAGCCTCAAGGAGGCCATTTTGGCGGTAGCAACCGTGACAGCACGTGGGAGTGATGCCAGCACGGGAGAACGCAAAAATACTATGCATTCTCCACAAGTACTTGGGAACGTTTCGTCGACATCTGAAGCGAGTTCAGCAGTCGTCCCATGCATGGGAATCAACGTCTCTCAACGGATCACCTCGCGCATCCCAGGATCCCTCGTGATTGACGGGCGGTGGGCGTGGCCTACCAGGACGAGGAGTTTTTTTTTTGTTTTTGTTTTTTTGTATCATTTCTTTATTGAGTTCACTGTTTTACAATCAGTCCGTATACTACACATGGATGCATATTGTTACTCAATAAAGGGGCTTAGACCTCAACCTTTTCATAAGGCTGGTTTCCATGGTCTAGCCAACTGTTGTTATAAAGCACAAGTTTGTAACTTAATCAATATCATATATTCTTATTGACAGAGTATTTCTTCAACAACAAGAACAACAGTGAAAAGAAAAATAGAACAAGAAGAAAAGGAAAAACATCTTCACTTCATTTCAATGCCTTTCAAATTTTACATGTGTTGGTGTTATTAAGATTTGGTGATTTATAAGGGTCTAGATTATATATCCCAGACACTATTTCTGAGGTTTGAACGAGTAAGTGCTTTAAAAGCTACATATGTTTCAGTCTTCCGTATCAAAGGCAACAATTTATTCCAGCTTCTTCCACCACGATATTTCAGTGACCTCATGTACAGAGCACAGTTTGGTCTGTCAACAAATAATATAGTGGCATCATGAGCTCTGGTTTGTCTCCCAGTTTTATCCACATAAGAATCAATCCTAGATCTTTTATACATATAGTTTAAAACATGAGCTTCCCTTCTGTTTTTTAACAATGGTAACTCGGCAAGTCTGTGTAGATCTCGAATAGGGGTATACATGGATGCCCTGAGACATATTCGTAGAGCATTATTCTGTAGAATTTGCAATGAGTCCCTAAAATATGCATGGGCACCATCTAACAGGACATCTCCATAGTCAAAGTATGGTAATATGACTGTTTTATAGACTGCAAGAGCCGCTTTTTGTGTCAAATATCCTCTCATCTTAGCTAGCTGGTATAAACAGTAAGATATACTCTTTCTTATTGTTGCAAAATGATGTCTAAAGTCTAGATTGGAGTCAAGCACCATCCCTAAGTATTTGTATGACAAAACTTGTTTTACTTCCTCATCATCAATAAAGAGACGTGGCAATACCATTGGTCTCTGCTTCTTTTTTGCCGAAAATAAGATGTGTTTTGTTTTCCCAATGTTTCTACTTAGTTTGTTTTGGGTACACCACATTACAAAACAGTCCAGGTTTTCCTGAGTTTCCCAGCCTGTAGATAACTGTATCATCCGCAAACATGAGAATTTTACTGTCAGGTAGACAATTTGAGACATCATTTATGTAGATTAAAAACAGCAGCGGCCCAAGAATTGAACCTTGCGGTACACCCTGTGTGATATTCCTTGATTCAGAGCATAAATTATTAGCCTTAACTTTCTGATAACGTGGACCTAAATAATTTGAAAACCATTGTAAACAACTCCCCTGTACTCCAAAATAAGTCAGCTTACTGAGGAGTATGCCATGGTCTACTGTGTCAAAAGCTTTCCTGAGGTCAACAAACACAGCCAATGTGGATCGACCAACATTTCTACCCCTGGAGATCTCATCTGTTAATTTGGATATGGCATCAATAGTCGATCTAGATTTCCTAAAACCATACTGATAATCCGACAATAAATCATTCTGGTTAATATATGCCATTAGATGTTTGTATACTATTTTTTCCATAAGTTTATGCATGATTGGGAGCAGCGAGATTGGTCTATAATTGTTAGTCTTATAGGGGTCCCCTCCCTTAGGAATAGGTACCACTGTGGCAGTCTTCCAGACCTCAGGAATTACAGAGGTGGTAAAAATACAATTGTACAGATCTACAAAGATTTCCGGAATAGCCCTTACCGAATCCACAAATACCTTGGACGATAACCCAGGTACCATAGATTACTTGTTAATGCTAACTTTGTTTAACAGCTCTAACACCTCAGCTGAGTTCGTAAAAATATCCTCAAAGGATTCCTCAGATTTCTCCGTGTAAGGACGCCAAGGTAGATACATGTCAAGCGCTAGATTTGATCCAATGTCTGAGAAGTAGTCATTAACAAAATTTGGCACTTTCTCATTATCTATAATTACATTATCTTCGTTTTTTATACGTATCAGGTCTGGGGAGACCCTTCCTTCCGTCCCAGGTATAATTTTCCCGATAGTGTACCAAAATTTTCTGCTATCCGATTTATGCTTCTCCAATTCAGACATTGTATACTTCTGTCTAGCTGATTTAACTAACTGATTGGCAGAATTCCTAGCTTTCCTTGCCCTTACCCAGTCATCTTGAGAACCCGTTTTCCTAGCCTTAGTCAATAGTTTGTCTTTGTCCCTAATGCATTCAAGGATTTCTACAGTAATCCAGGGTTCCTTTGTTACCCTAGATATGAAATAACGGTTCGGACAATCAACATCAAGGTATTTCTCAATTTCTTTTTTGATAAGGCACCATTTTTCTGTGCTAGTTTCTGCTACATATAGGTCTGACCAGTCAGTGCCAACAAGATGCTGTTTTAGTCTAGCAGATGAGTATTCTTTATATGAACGCCCCCAGGTTTTAACCTTAGCTGCCTTAATTTTAGTCACTTTCTTGATCAGAAAAATTAACTGGTGGTCACTTATAGCATTCTTCAATACACCAGAAAGGGATACATCAGTGAGTGTAGTGAAAATCAAATCTATTATAGAGCCTTTCTTTGAGTACCTTGTGATATTTTTGATAAGTTGAGTGAGACCTTTCTGTTCCAGTGCAAAGGTCAAAGACAGGGTCATGCACATCTAGAGTATTAATATTAAAGTCCCCAAGTATCATTAGGTCCATAATGCTGTAACCTAGCTATATGTAATGTTCCCGGTTACAGGAATAACTAGAAGATGGAGCTTTTAGACTGTATCCTCAAAAATACACAGAAATATCCAAAGTCTTGATTTGAGGTGTCCAGGATCTTTGAGGGTTCTCACACCAAGTTGTAACCTAGCTGTATGTAATGTTCCCGGTTACAGGAATAACTAGAAGATGGAGCTTTTAGACTGTATCCTCAAAAATACACAGAAATATCCAAAGTCTTGCTTTGAGGTGTCCAGGATCTTTGAGGGTTCTCACACCAAGTTGTAACCTAGCTGTATGTAATGTTCCCGGTTACAGGAATAACTAGAAGATGGAGCTTTTAGATGTTTAACGTAGAGCATAAGATAAGATCCAATGAACAATATAAACTGGGGAGATATTGATATAATCCACATCAAGGTACAATATCCAGTGATACAGTAACTATGAATATCCAGCACACATACACAGCAGTCCTTTGTTAATCCTACATGGCACAATATTTAACACTGACTGTAGTTCACAGTTTTACACACACAAGTCCCATTGGTTGCAGTAGTTCCAGCATAGAGGATGTCCCGTCACATGGCTGCTTGTAGCGTGGTCCCGATTATTATCCAAGCTCTATGGCAATAATAGCGGACTTCACGGCTGGTCTTACTCTGATGGTCACGGCTGGTCTTCTCCCGATCATCTCAAGACTGTCCTCCCTTATATACTGGGTACATTTAATATTCAGAGAGCACTGTAATGTTTCTAAAAATAGATTACGACATCACCTTCAAGATGGGTTTCCCCTACAAGTGACTCCCGGTAAAGCTGTCTCACCATGACTCACACACTGGCTCATGGATGTTTCCCGCTGCCTTTTCCTGGAACAGTGCTTGTCACTGCAGGATGAGTTTCTGTAGAACAGCTCAGAATCCATCAATTATTTGATTATGGGTTTGCACCAGGATGTTACAGAACACTACATTTAAATATAGGAGTAAAGTCTTATGTATATAACTATAAGCTAAAACACTATTACAATGCCCTCATTCCTTATCTTATCCACTGTAAGAGCAATTTGTGCTGTGAAAACCTTTGCATCTCCCGATCTGGGTCTGTAGACATTTACAATAGCCAGTTTTTTGGTATACGTCATCTCTATTAACATTGCCTGTATTTCAATATCACAGTTACTTTGGTTCAGGGTTGCCAAGGCACTAGCATCATGAGGTACACTTTCTTTTACAAAGATACATAGACCTCCACCTGATTTTGGTTCTTCGTCATTAATATTTACTTTCCAACCTCTATCTAACCTATATTTCTTGTAACCCCTCAAAATACAAGATTGTTGAACATCCTTATCCGTATGCCACGTTTCCGAAGCTGTAACCACTTCCCAACTGTTTTCCTGAGCTTCAACAGACAGCGCTTCATAATTTGCTCTTATACTCCTCAGGTTAGAATGAATTACCTTAAATCCTCTTAATCTAGACACTATGCTTCCATCATGTAAAACAGACATAATTACAATTTACAGGGAAGCCCGTGAGCAATACAAAGTGAAGAAGACTTAAGACTATTACGCTCTCAAAGGCGTAAAAACAACAATATAGTATTGATAATATGGTTGCATCGTAAGACTGCAATAGAACAGAGAACATGAAAAAAAGAACAAAAACATCGGTCCTATCGACCGTTTTTGTTGCAAATATAATCAAGATGGTTGTCCTACCGGCAACTTGTCATGTATGGGGCCAGCTCTCACCATCAATGCGTGGGTTACAAAATAGAGAAAAGACTTGGTTCATTCAAGAAAAAAATTGTAACACTGGAGTAACACTGGAGTAGGCAGGGAAGTATCTATTATAGGGAACAACGGATACTTTTACCTGTGCCAGGTTAATTTGTGTCCTGGAAAAGAGGAAAATTTTAGGACAAAATTGAGGAAAAAATTGAGGGAATCTGCATAACTCTGAAAATATCCTGTCTCCATTCCTGGGGGGGGGGGGTATTTTAACGAAGATTTAACGGGACTACTAATAACCATAAATAAATACAACCCTGTGGCAGCAAAAGTTTTTCATAGGTAACGAGAAACTATGAGCTTAGCAGGGTGCCTGTGGAGGGAAACTAATCACCAGGTGGTTTTTTGCCACCATAATATTTTTGTTAAACGTTGCAAGGAAGTCCTTTGCCCAAAGCTCAATGAGTTTTGGGGTGGGGTGGATGCCATACCTTAGCAAGTCTAGGTGATGCTTCAACTTGCCATTCCTCAATTTGTGTATGTGATTCGCCAACCACGGGAACTTGGTTTCTTGACCTGAGTTAAGGTGAATGAGTAGCTTGTTATAGTCCATTATCGCCTGGGTGACCAGTGACTGCTTTTCTTGTAATAAGACTATTTTCTCCGCTGTCAACTCTTCAGTCATCGTCTGGAACTCGGTTAGGCAGCGCTTGAGATCAATTCCCGGAAGTGGACAAATCACAAACCTTGAGTCTGGATGATTTATTTCAAGCCACTCGTAGCCAGCCTTCGCGTAGTGGATCGTCAAGTCCAACAAATAATATAGAATTACTATGTTGTCACTCGTGTATGGGCGCCATACGCCGAAGTTTGTCTCATGGTCGTACTCACCAAGGTCTACGGCCTTGGTGAGTACAACCATGAGACAAACCGAGGTGTACGGTCACCATACACGAGCGCCAACGTCGTAATTCTATTATTATATGCCTTGAAATGTCTTAAACAATCATAAATTACCTTTTTATGACCGTAATTAGCCATAACGTAGCACTTCACTGTTCTACAAAGACGTCAAATACACTCTCATACTTGTTATTTAATCCCATAGTCCTTAGCGGCAGCATTCTACACTCTCCTATCTGAGTTTTGCTTTCCGCAACATTGGCGTCATATACAGTATCTACGTTTCAGAGATTGATCGACTGTAGCAACCCTTGTAAGTCAGCTGGAACTAACTTCAATTTCAGACCGGCACTCGAGCAAGGCAGATCTTATATATGGTTTTAGGCCGAAACACAGTACAGGAGATGCGATATTTTATTTATTGAAAAATTTGTATACAGCAAGAAGTAAAGGTGAATATACTACCCTATGTTTTGTTGACTACCGTAAGGCATTCGACTCGATAAGCCATGAATTGTTAATTTTGAAACTATGTAAAATTTTGAAGCTGCCGCAAAACCTGGTGAATTGGATTATTGATTATCTGCTCGATAGAAAACAAATAGTGAGAGTTAATAAATCTGTGTCTGATTGTAAATGTATCAACTATGGGGTTCCGCAGGGATCAGTTTTAGGCCCTTTATTGTTTATTTTATTTGTTAATGATTTAAGTTGTAGTATCAAAAAAGCAAAATTTATACAGTATGCTTATGATTTGGTTCCATTTATTTCTAATAGGGAATTTCAGATAGCGGAGTATGAATTACAAGAAGATATAAACACTTTATCGATATGATGTCTGAAAAATGGATTTACTGTTAACCTGAAAAAAACAAAAGTACTCTGTATTGGAACCGATGCAAAATTGAGTATAGTTGGAGAACTGAATATATATATGAATACTACTAAACTATTATGTTGTAATAAATATAAATATCTGGGTGTAACAATAGATAAAACATTGTCATGGATACCTCATGTCACCGAAATCATAAAAAGTGTAAGTAGCAAGTTATTTAAGTTTTCAAAAATTCGTCATTGTTTGACATATGAAGCTGCTCGAAACGTTTGTGTGGGCACTGTAGTACCTCATATGGAATACTGTTCCTTTTTGTATGATAGTTTTAGAAAGAGAGACATCCAAAGTATAAGTAAGCTGAATAATAGGGGATTACGAATTTTATTAGGACCTAAATTTAGATATTCTTCTGTAAAATCCATGTGTGAACACTGTAATATTGATACTCTGGAAATCCGTAGAAAATTACAATTGTTATGTTTTATGTATAAATACAAGAATGATGAAGACTGGATTGATACAAGATCAAGACGCACAAGAACACAACATAAAGTACTTTTTCAGTTAACTACGACGAAATGTGCAACAGTTTATAATAGCCCATACCACAGGGGTGCCTGATTGTGGAACGCTTTAGACGAAGAAATCCAAAATGCACCCGACAAAGAACATTTTAAAAGACTATTAATTCGAGAATTAAGACAAACGTAGGCATTTCATCAGCCGAAAGATTGAAGACTGGTTTCACTCATTACCATCATTTTCTGTATTTTCTCTAATTGTGAACACAAATCTTATATGTGCCTACCGAATATATATATGTATTGGTACTTGTATGGATATGCCTGAAAAACTCGACATTGTTGAGAGGCATTGATAATAAAAAAAAAATTAAAAAAATATCGGTGGACATTAATCGACTAATCAAGTTAAGTAAATCGTATAATTTAAACGCGATCTATACCCCCAAAATGTGAAGTTATTGTACATTATGTCATATAGATACTCGGGAATGTCTAATTATTTCAAGACAGCAAGCAATTCAACTCAAATTTAAGGATTTATTTTCACATTTTTTCAAATCCAGCATGGCTTCATTTTTCACCAGAAAGAAGTCCACCAATCATTTTGTTGGTATTAACGTGAGATTTGTTTAGCTGGTTTGAATTTCTACTCCTAACGGCTACAGTGTCGATGCTGAATTCATCATTTTCCAGGTCCTTGTAGAATCGTTCAGTCACAGGGTCAATCTGTAAATATAGTATTAGATTACATAAATTTATAATTATCGTTGTATTTGCAAATAAAACAATGATGTTAAATTTTATTTTTACTCACTTCTACAGGTTCTTCCACGTTTGGGATGACTGGATGTGTGTACGCCTCACGCTGCTTTCGCCCTGGAACGACAGGTCGATCCACTACGGCACCAGCCTATTTTGAAGGAAGGATGACAACAATATTAACAAGATATCAAGTATTATCAAGTTATAAACATCTCATCAACAATATTCAACCGGAGAAATATTTACCTGCGATGGAAGTCCCCCAAGTGCCGATGGGCCGACTCGTCGTGCTTGTTGTTCCTGTCGTTCTGTCATGTTAGGATCCAAACATGGACGTTTCGCCACTGGCACAATACTTCGCTCTGCTACGACATCAGTCTATTTAAATCAGAAAATACAGATATATATGAACGAGTTCCAGGAGTATTTACAAAGGAATCAATCTACAACTCATTTCAAAGTGCAAATATTATTCACCAGCTGTATGGGGGGGGGGGGGCGCCCAACGCTGCTCGAGTCACTCAGCGTGCTGCCTCTCGTTCCAGTCCCGGAGTATGAGTTCTGTCTTGAATCTATGTGTAAATTCAAGAAATATGTCAAGTCATACGGATCAATGTGTTAAAATACAGCAATCTGAAATTAAAAAGTGTGTGTGAATGTCTTCAAGTAATAATGGAGTATTGTTGTTGTCGATATTTTTTATACCTGGAATTTATAAGGATTTTTTTCACACTCACCTGTCGCTGGCATTGCCGCATTCAGTGGTTGGTACATTTTGTTTTGTTCATTCAATACTGAATACATTTCGCATTGTTGGTTGATACTGGTGACTGCGTAGCTTTGCAGGGATTGGATGTTCTTGTGGCCGCTAAGCTGGGCTACAAGGTTGGGGGGACGCCTGCATGAATTAGGCTGCTGCGGTTGTTTTTCGTACAGAGTGATTCATTATTTCTTTTCCCTGTAGCCTGCTTTAGCGGCCAATACCTTATTTGTTATTTCCCATCGCCATACGCTGATACCAAATACGCGACTCCGGACCTCATTTATGGTTCATACAAAGGTAGAAAGGGGCGGTGGGAGTATTCATTTCATGTGGCCTATGGCTTGCGTACTTGTTCAACAAATATATTGGACATCTTTCTTTGTTCTTTTCATTCTTCCACATCCGTGGCGCGAATGCACGTGAGGTGGGGCCATCATCTTGGCAAGTTTTTGTGATTCTCTCCGAGAATTTAACTCTTTCTTCACCATTTTCGTAACAACAATGAGATCCCCCCCATCGCATTTGTCTGGCTTCTTGTCTACCATGCAGACCGAAACATTTGGTATTTAGGAACCAAAGGGCATTCCTTAAACCGACCGGAGTCTCCGGACCAAATGTCCCGGATTCCCAAAGTTTCTCTTGATCTTCCGATGTTAAGGCATCGCACTATAAACAGGGAAAAAACAAAATATAGTATAATTTTTTTGATATTCTGGATGCTTTTCATTTTTAAACTAGCAAAAATACAAAATGCAGTTATTATTTTTGTATTTAGAAATGCAATGCATACCCTGTTTGGTTTGTTGCCATGTCCAAGTGATTTTAATCCCTTTTTTTTGCTCGCCATCACCTCCCGACAAGTTCTGAACGTATCACTGGTGGTTATATTGTGGCTGTAATTATTATTGTCTAGATGTTGCTTCAGGCTAGCGAATATGCTTGATATTGTTTCTGGCTTGAATTTGCCTCCGTCGATTCGTTTTGCACTGATGAAATACTTTCCCATATAAACACACAATTCGAGTATGTTCGCCATTTTTGAATCTGATGCCCAGCCTCTCGACCAATCAGATTGCGCTATTTTTCAAAGCACTCCGTATGTCGTTCAAAGCACTCCGTATGCCGTTCAAAGCACTCCGTATATCAATTCCAAAGACAATGCATACTTAGCTAGATGGAGTGCCTTGGTTATATGATATTATTACTATTACCCTAGGAGCAGTCAGTATTGATAGCGAGTTTGTGCATAGGTATATAATAATAAATATGAGGTAGTCACATTATTGGCATGTTAGATATCAGGCAGTACTATATCTACCTTATATATAGGTGATACATGCTTTCCTGGCATCCTGTCCCAGACGTGCACATAAACTCAGGCTGTGTATGGAGTATAACATATTTCTATTATAACCCGTCACATTACGCCTGCCCACCGCCGCAGGTTCTGACTTGGCGAGTGGAGCAAGGTCTCAGGCATAAACATCTGAGGGATTAGTTTTCATTTTGATACATGAGCTAGCTCTGCGCCCTACAATGGAGGCACTTCTACCGGGATCAGTAGCGCTCTAATCGCATTATACTTAAGGAATCCAAAGTTCATTGAAAACTTCCAGGGATTTACCGTATGTTGTTTGCACGTGTGTAAATTCAAAAGCATGAAAGTCATGATCCATTATGCAATTTATTATCCATGGTATACAAAGTCCCCAGTGAAAATGTATGGGGAATCAGTAAAGCATGATCCATTATTTAAAGCCTAACTGTGGTATACGGGTTCAAATCCATGGTATACTGCCTTCAAAACCATGGTATACATAGTCAATAATCGATGGTTTTGTGGACAGGCGGCCGTAAACCACGAGAGGTTGACGCGTAGTAATACACGAGCGCTAGCGAGTGTATTACGAGGTCAACCGCGAGTGGTTTACACAGTCGTCTGTCCACAAAATCATCGTTTGTTGCATTTATTATCCATCTTTTAGAATACATTAAACCCAGTAATTGTCATATTAACAGGTATAACAATAGGAACTATTTCTTTGCTCTATAGCAAAAGGGACTATTTTTCCCGTATACCACGGTTTTGAACCCGTATACCACAGGTTTGAATCCGTATACCACAGTTAAGGTATCTGACAGGTTTTATACAATGGGTCATCGTTTACTGATTCCCCATACATTTTCAATGGGAGCTTTGTATACGATGGATAATAAAGACAAATAGTCCAGGCTATGATCGACAATGAATGGAACAAAGGATGGTTTTGTGGACAGGCGGCTCTGTAAACCACTCAAGGTTGACGTCGTAATACACTAGCTAGCGCTCGTACATTACCACGCATCAATACCTCTCGTGGTTTACGACTGCCTGTCCATAAAGACAATCGATTATTTACTATTTATTATTGATTATTATCTATTTATTAGCAAGATTATTTTCCTATCATGGAATTTCAACAAAACACGGCGGTTGGTATAATGTTACATGTGTTTGCTTTATTACTATATAGTTCTATTTCCTCCGACTTTGAAAGTCTAGCGTCATTTAATTTGATCTGTACGTGGTCATAGATTTCGAGACTTATACTTCGTTTACAACCAAATTTATATAAATGGTTGTGGTTGCGTATCTCTAAGGAGATATTCTAGTCTGCTCATTGAGCATACGTATATATGTTACATTTTCATCTTTAAATAAACTTCAATGCAATATACACATATGATCCATATGTACAAATATGAATAAATTATATGTACAATAATGAAATAAAGCTGAATGTCAACAGAGACCTTTATATATCCGATAGTCAATCAATTCGTGTATAAGTATACATGCTTCACCGGAATTCATAGACCTTCGTCTTTTAAAGCTAGGCCTGTTTCAATCGGCCGATAAACGCTGTATGAGTTCCTCTAAAAGTCTATCGGTAGTATCAATTCATCGTTTATGGTAGAAGTTTCAAATCCAAAATCATTCATCATTTATCCAATGTAATGGTTATTGGGTTAGATATATTTTGCCATCGTCATCGATGGAATCTTCTGTTCATCATATCAAGGTGTGTATCAAACATATATGTTAAAGGCATATCCTACAATTCACAATGGCGCCACCTATTTTCAAATATTGACAATGTTCAGTCCAAACTGTTTCGATATGAATAATTCTAATGGCAATTGAACAAAATATAGCATTTTGTCCAATTTGACTGAACCGAAAAGGTAGAATAAGCTTTTTCCGAATTTACTTGACATATATTATATTGGAAATCCACTGAAAAATATAGTTATCCTCCAATCTCTCAAAAATAATGATGGTTACCTTTAGTTTTTAAAGCATGGATGTGTAGTATTATATATTTACTACCCCCGTGAAAGTTTAAAGAAAATGACATGGGTTTTACTATGTGAAATACCTTTTTAGAATATCCCTGTATATCATAATATTATCATTATATCAATCTCGAGATCAAAAACTAGCACGGTGACCCCCTATTTTTTAAGTTAGATATGTCTTCTATAACACTATTAGATCATCATATTCAATTTTCAGGATATTGACATGGGTTTATTTGTCATGGTGAATTGTTCGATATGCCTTTAATGCTTTGTAGACGATGATGATATAAACAGACCAAGTAATGGACCGCCATGATTTCTGGCAGCCAGAGGAGGCACCTTTGAGCACTAAACTAAACTCTAATGTAAATGAAAGGTTGATAAAAGAATGGTCTTTGCAAAACTCCCCAACATTGCATTCTCCAATACTCAGGTGAAAATTATTGTAATTTTTCTCTTGAAAACCTGAACTACATCGAGAGAACATTTTTTAAACGTTTTCCGTGGATTTCATTTTAGAATACAAAGTATTCTTCAAAATGTTCCAAATTTAAGAATTATAAAAGAAATATGATAAAACTTTGCTCCGAGAAAGATACCATGGTCCAGAAATATCAGAAGCGGTGGAGCATCCTGCTAGGACAGTGGCTCACTACTTTAAGGCCAAAATGACCACTGAGATACATATTGCCTAAGCCCAAGCGCTGTTCTACCTGGGTTTATTAGAGCATGCTCACACACAAATATATACGTTCCCTAAAGGTTAGAGTGGTCACATATAGACTTCCATCATGCTGTGAAAAACAATTCTTTAACTATTTGCGTGCTATCAATGTGATATTTGAAAAGGAGCAGGGTGCGTGTGTCTCAGGGTCTTAGAGGCATGCGCAGCTGACCATGACCAATCACTCACGACTGAAATACCTGAAGATCCACTGGTGCTTGATGTGTTAATATCCCAGACTCAGGCATTTACAGAAGTGGCAAGTTGAGTGCAGGTTGGTTACAGAAAACTATCCATAGCTTATGTAACCCAAACCTATTAATTGTTATTCATTTATAACTGTTTTTCATTTATAACTGCACGCTCATTCATCAGTGATGAACATACCATTTGCTCCTAGGTTTCTTGTTGATAATCAGATCACGGGTGCAGAACTCGGTCAATAAGGAGCCACAAACTGTACATTTTAGCCTCCGACAACGATTTTCTGTAGACATGCATTTCTAGACCACCACCAACCAATTTTATATAGGCAATAATCGATAATTTTTTGGACGGGCGGCCATAAACGAGAGTTTGACGTATAGAAATACAGAAGCGATTGCCCATGTATTACCCCATCAACCTCGAGTGGTTGACAGAGCCGACCGTCCAAAAACCATCGATTGTTGTATTTTTTGCCCATGGTCATTGATGGTCAGAAATTTCTATTCCTAGATGTTCGATATTGGGTCTGGAAAAACCGTAAACTACGGATGTAGTTTTCGGTCCCTGATGGACAATAGGTAGTAGTTTATTATGGCTCCATACATTTTCAATGGGGATCATGGGTAGGATATACGTGGAAACCAAAAGTCAATGTAAAACCCACTTTACGCCCAGGGCAGGCAACATACCCTTGCCCCTTGGTAATTTGCAAGGGAGATTACTGGGAGTTACAGTCTCCCAGCAGGTTCATTGTCCTGACCGGAAACCTAGTGGCACTAAGGATCTGTCAGGAGAGTGAATCTGTTAATATGGCGCCACTAATACCTTAACTGGAAGTTCACAAGAGTATGTAAGTTAAGCATTGGTCAGTACGGATTAAAGTCAGGATAAATAAAATGCGTAGCTATACTTCCTCCAGAAGTACTTGATTTTCTCAATGGACCAAAACTTTGGAGCAAAAAGTATATAAGGTATCCCTAGTCAGGGGCCTGTCTTTTACTATCAGGGTCTATTGTTATTCACTCTTTGGTGTCGGGGCAAAATGGTCAACCTATGATTTGATCCCTGGATGGAGTTGTCCCTCTCCCTTCACTGCCATATAAGGAATATAGTAGGCTTGATTTGACCCAGCAGACACTGATTACATTCAAAACAAACCACGACCTTCGCCCTGACCTTACATGTTAGTAGCACCCCGGGACGGTTCTACAGTCTAAAGTTGAACTGAATCTAGTGGGCCAAAACCATCCTCTTGGGCATGAGCACTGGCTACAAGGGCGTGTCGCCACTCTGACTGAGCCTGTCCATCATGGGGTCGGTGGGCGCGATACTCCCCCCAGTCTGCAGCGTGGCCAGCATCTGCCGGATGTCCTCCGCCGCAGCTTCCGGGCTGTGGTGGATCCGCTGCACCCGGTTCGGGTCTGCAGCATCGCTTTGTGACGTCACTTCCGGCTGCGCCTGCGCGCTGACGGAAGAGGCGGCGCGGGAGAGGCGGGCGCTGTTGCGTCTCTTGAGGTAGGCGGAGAGGCGTTTGTAGCGCGTGTACACCACACACAGATACATGAAGCACCCCGCGCACATGATGAACCCCAGCCCCAGCACGATCGGCCCCAGAGCCTTGAGCGCCTTGGAGCTGTCAGTGGCTTGTAGGTCGGCGGAGTTAAAGCCCACGATAGTCATGGCGAGCCCGCCAAAAAAGAAGAGAACTCCGAGGATGCCCACACACACGGTCACGTGATAGGAGGGCGGGAGGTTGTCGTCGTTTGTCCGCCCGCGACAGCTCGTGAAGCCGGTCGCGATGTTGTCCTTGAGCGACGGCTGCACGCGCCGACTGGCGGCGCGCTTTAGCCGTCGCGGGGGGTGCGGGCAGTCCGCTTCTGGTTGCGCGGCACGGGGATCGTCATCGTCTTCCGGGTAGTGGTTGGCGTATTCCTCCCCGTCGTCTTTCACTTCCGTCGCCGACGACGTGCTCTCCGCAAATGGAAGCGGAACTAAGGGCGCAACGCGGAGCGTGCGCATCTGGCGGGAGGAAGTGGAGGAGGGTGGCTCCCCCTCGCGGCGGTTGCTGCCCAGAATGGGCATGCTGTACACGGACGGGTTTTTACACCGCGGCCGGAAGTTCATATGCGAGTGTGTATCCGTGTTCCGGTTGGCAACGCGCCGGCTCCGTCTGGTCATAAAAACGCGATCGTCTGCATCGTCTTCATCGTCGGCGGCGTCGCTGCTACTTCCGCTGTCATCCATGTCGGCGGCGGCGCCCAGATCGTCCATATCGTCGTCTTCCGGCGATCTACGCGCGCGGAATGCGGCGATGGGCATGCTATATACTGAGGGGTTCTTACACCGCACCGACCTGGCCTCCGAGTGCGAGTGATCCGTGACGAACATGCTGTAGACGGACGGCGAGCGGGGGCGGGGTGCTTCCGGCGCGGGGTCGGCGAAGTGTGACGGCGGGTGGTAGCGGTGCTCCTCAACCACGTCCATGGTGCAGATGGACGTGGCGTCATACAGCGTCGTACGGTCACATGCCCCCAACTCGTCTCCTTCCTCGTCCACAAGCGCCGACCGCGGTTCCACGCGAGTGACCATGGCGAGCGGCGGTCAATGGACCGTGTCTCAGCGCTCAGGAGGTCTGCTCTGTGCTTACTGATCCGGAACCGCCCGCCATCTTGGATTCCAGTCCTGGTGGGCTGAGATAAATATAAACGTCAGCAATTATTTTTTTGTGAGTAATGCGTTAGAACTTTCAAAGGCATATCCTACGTTCACGTTGAAAATAAAATTTTTAAAAGCATGTCAGTTTCCTGGAATTTCAATATGATAATCTCCAAGTGTAGTAGGACATATCTCTAACTTATAAATTTGGAGTCACCGTGCTTGTTTTTGACCTTGAGTTTGATGTCAGTATTATATCAGGATAGAATACACACAAAAAGGTTTGATTTGACATAGTAAAACCCTGTCATTTTCTTCAAACTTATATACAGAATGATTAAATGTATGATACTACATATAGATCTATGTTTTAAGAACTACAGTTCACTCTCCTTGCTTTTCGATAGAGTACAAGAAAACATATTCTTTAGTATATCTAAACTGTGAGCACCGGCTTTCATTATTTATGGTCCGTCATAGTTGTGTCTCTTAATTTAAAGAAATGTCGGTTCTAAATGAAATGCCGACTATGAAATGAGATACCTCGTGTGGTTGTAATACACCATACCATATGCTATTATGTTAAAGATCAGAATCACAATAGAATTGATTTGATATATTTCACAGTCGATTCAGTATAGATACATACAGTATATGATCTCCATATACAATGACCAAAGTGGGCGATAATTGGGCATGCATAATTGGCCATGCATAAAGCTGATCTTGGGAGAGGGAAATATTGTGTGCATAACTTTCACATTTCATTTCTTTTTAATCATTGTATAATAAATGAAATACGATTTATATTCTCCTTAGACTGTTACATAAGTTGCTCTAGGAAAAGTATGTGCACTAAGTTTTACCATTACATCCTAAATATTTACACGTGAAATAAGAATTAGCATATAGGGAAATCTCAACTTTGTGAAATATTTGTTCAAAAGAAATCATTGTACTGTGTATGGAAAGGACAGCACTGTGGGCATCGTCTAAAGATAACAAATTTATAATTCACTCATTATTATTCTCGGCGATATAGGAGAGAATAAAAATATTTACTTTTTTATTATCCATGGTAGAGAAAGTCCCTATTGAGAATATACGGGGACTCAGTAAACCACTACTCATTATCTAAAATCTGTAGATACCTTAACCATGGTATGCAGATTAAAATCTGTGGTATACGGCCTCAAAGCCATGGTAAACCGGAAAATAATCCCTTTGTACCAAAGAGCAAAGAAATGTCCCTATTATTATACCCTTTAATATCGCAATTTCTGGGTTTAATTTTTTCGAAAAGGTGGATAATTATAACAAACTTGTGAGCAGTAATGGCTGAGGCAGCTGTCTGATTAAGCGCGGCATTGCTAGCCGAGACACCTAGCGGACAACAAAGGATCTGTTACCTGGGCTTTCCGCCGTGTCATACCACGTGACTAGATCGTTCCCGTCGTTTGATTTGTTCAAACCATTTTTACCTCCCATCCTCCCTACAAGTTTCAGGCTTCGGGATTTACCCTTCATAAACTATTACTGATTTGATAATGTATACCATGTATTCCCTATACCATGTACATGTATACCGTTTTATGATTGTCAATTTGAAGTTAAACTGGAAAATTTAATAATTGTTTTGTCCATAGCTCAGCCTCATATTATTCATTGATGCAACAAATGATGGTTATTTGAACAGGTGGCTCTGTAAACCACTCGAAGTCGACGTCGTAGCGCTCGTGTATTACTACGCGTCACCCTTTCGTGGTTTACGACCGCCTGTCCACAAATCCATAGTTTTTGTTTATATCCATTGTAGTAAATATAAAAACCGTCATAGCTATGGAACCATGAGAAGTTAGTCCTTTGGTGGTTAGTTGGCAACGTATCATTGCCACCAGAAGGTGTATTAAGTATTAATTCTATAGCGGAATCCTAGTATTGTGATCTTTGTACACTTAAGCATCCCCTGCTGTGTAATATGCATTCAAGCCAAATAAGTATTCATATTGTACATAAGGAATCGGTCTATGAGTGGTGGTAACAGAGATCCGGATACACTCGTATTACCATACTGACCTGGCCAGACTTCTAATCTTTAATCATCTTTATTATTTCAGGAAGATTTCCAAACAAGGGTCATTGACCTACAACGCAATGCAGGAGTATAGGCAAGTAAGATGGCGAATGAGGGATGAGAATTATTTGATAAGTGGTAAATACATTTTGAGGATGGATATACAATGTATTTTGGTGTGTGTGAAAAGGCTTTTCCTTTTTCGTCGTCGTTCTTTTTGTTTTCACAAGAAAGTCTCGATTACTAGGGATTTATTTTGCAATATATTTTGAAACCCTAATAGATATATCATATTTCATAGATATGTAAAATTGTCCTTGTTCTTTTAAAAAATAAATTGCATATATACATTAATATATTGCATGCTTTTGAAATGTTTATCGACCCATGCAGAAAGCGACAAAACGGAAGAACGGCCTTGCTGAACCTGGAAATATTGTAGAATATTCTTTTATCTAACCCCGGTATTTATTTGGTAGGCTTAACGTTAGGAACTCATTCTCCACGGCCATGAAGTTAGTTTATCCAATACTCAATGGCTAATTGGGTGAGTTGTTTTTGTTGATTAATAATGTTCCCGATTATGTATACAGCGTGAGATAGAATCAGAAACCCATTCGATGAAAATATCTTGGTCCGCATTCCACCTCGTTGAACCGCTACATAATTCACCCACTTTCGCTTCATGAGTTACACCACGGTCAAACTCGGTGGAGTACAGACCTAGTTATTTTCATCGAGTTAGTGTCCTTCTTAAACCCTAATAAAATCTGTAAAAGAGTTATTAACACAGTGGGGTTTTTTTTAAGATACAGACATGCTGCACATCATGACCACAGTTTATGATGTAACACCGTCTGTGTGACCTTCGACCCTGGTTCTCCACACCAGGCAGTGAGCAGTGGTAGTATCTCAAATTACAATAGAAATGCCCAGTGCCTCAGTGAGAGGCCAATAAATCCTGGCTTACGGTGCAGGCAACTCTAACCTTTCTCAACATGTTATAAGAGGACTTGAAGGGTCGGCCGCCGTCCGCTTCTCAACTCAATCGTGTGCACATAACTCCATCAGGTAATCGGTGGTCAATGTAGAGTAATATAGGAAAACAGACTGGGCGTTGGGTCTGTTACTGTTTACGCATTCCAATACCGTAATACATGTATACTTCTCCCAACGCTGTTAGGCGGGAGAGGTGTATATACGAGTTAAAGTCACTGCACGAAAACCACCATTTTACATATATATATACGCCATTGCGATAACGCACGTATCGGCTGTATCGTGGCTTGTTTATACTTGTATACACCTCTTATACGCGTCTGCGTTTCGGGCGTCTACGAGACAGTTTCCATAGGTAGACGCGCGCGACTTGGCTTAAGATAAAACATCCTCTGCGTGACATATATACACCAGGCGTATATATATAGCGATAGAAAATAAAAAAGGAAGTCCTCCACCCCCAGCACCCGCTGCTGCTGTGGATTAACAGTGTGTTGTTTTAGCACTTTAGGCGGGAGCTCTCTATGAAGCCCTGTTCCCCTATTGTCTCTGGGCAGGCGGGCGCATGGCTGTGTGCAGACGGGTGTCAAAGCAGCGGGTGTCAAAGCGGCAGGTGTCAAAGCGGCGTCGGCAGCAGATCTCTATATATGTGTGGAGGCACTTGGGGTGGTAGTTTGATAACTGACCAGACCTTGTGTTATATATACAGTAGCCAAGGTATGACTTCAGAAGAGTGGTATTTTGAAAAACCTTAAAAACGTAAAAAAAAAAAAAAGTTAAAAAAAAAACACAAACGCTTAAATAGATAGAATCAGGCGAATATATGACGTATATAAGACCGCACCATGGACACGTATATACGCCACTAGATAAGGCGTCTACGAGACGTCTAATAGGTCGAACTTCTAGACGCAAAATCCTACTGTTAGACGTGTTTCGTATACATATGTAAAATAGTGGTTTTCGTGCAGTGAGTCATTTTCCACTGACCGACAATTCGCCGCCGATCTGCAGTCGGGAACCACCGACGAAAGATCCGTGAATGGAAACAGGAATGCAGAGAAGTCTTCGCCGATTAAATGTGCATAGATTATGCAATGAGGCCACCACCGAACAACTTCAGTCGGTATGGACCTGTCAAATGCAGCAGAAACACGGCATACACTGCACCCTTACCGATTTTTAGATACCGACGTGCAGTCGTTGACCACCACTGACCGACTATTAGGAGAACTCAATAAATCGGTCCCGTTTTCGTCGGCCAATGGAAAATGGTTCTATGTATGAATATAAAGATTGATATATACTAAAGTCCAATACACACCTACTGATTTAGGGTTGAACGATTAGTTTCCAGATCGCATAGGAGTCAGTGAACTTGTCGCAGGCAAATTACATAACCCGTCGCCCGATTGGCGGCCATCCAAGAGAAGGTCTGGTGGGTGTCAGTCCTAAGCAAATCAGTCTACACTTACCGAGAGATATACGATTATGTGTCCCCGGCAAACGGAGTTAGGATTTGGGAACAGTCAAGAATCGCTGGGGAGCCCAAAAAACCAACAAACTGTGTGTGGCACCCCCTACAAGCCTCACTGAGCGATTACTGTACATGTACATACTCAGTCGGCCCGTGTCGGCCACCTAATCAAGTGTCATCTACCAATGTTCCATCATCGGCAACTGGACTTATCAACATGTTGATAAACTTTTGGCAAACGATTCAGGAACATCTTACGACAACTTGTCGGTGACAAAAGAACATCTCAAGGAGGGGGTTCACTAACCGATGGCTGACCCTTGCCTAGCTGTCCTACATCTACAAACTAGGGCTGACTTAGTTAGGATGCCTCGCCTGACACAGATTACCTTTACGTTGTCGCCGACAAAGGTACATCAATGTTCCGAAATAGGTAGCTGTGTATTGGGTCAATGACCGGTATATGTTTCCGGGACTTTTTCATGTCCATCCTTGTAGAAGGATACGGGTGTTTGTATCCTCCTCCAGTAGCAATAACGCGAGCCCGTACGTATTTGAGCAGTTTGTATCATGTGGATAATAAATACACAGTATTACCATGATTTGTATCTGTGTGTTCGTATTCTCTAGCATAGCTGGCGTGCATAGCTGACGTGCAGTAATATCCGACCAAATGCGAGGATATTACGTTGCATCAAGTACAAGAGCGATACGACCATGCAGATTAGAATCATGGTTGTATTGTATTTATCATTCACCATTGCAAATTGAAATTATCAAAAGAAAAAAGAAATAGCCGCCGATCTTCCTACGCTCTACTTAGGACTGCACGTTAGGACTTTTTTTCGTATTCTCCAGGGAGATTATGACTATCCATATTCTCCTCGGTAGCAATCTCTAGATTCTTTACGTTAATGATATGAGGAAACATACTTACTGTGGGCGTATTGATGTCTGTTCATGGTCTTTTTCATGGAAGTACATCCAAAAATCATCAAAACACCATTCTGATCATTTACATGCTAGCGGGCATTCAATACGGCCCTAGGATTACTACTTCACCCCTATTGATATTTCATAGATGTTCCACCGCAGGTATTTAATCATAACAGGTTCATATTAGGTGGGTGATAAATTTCTGAGGCATACTGACCTCTCATATGGATAACTCGGTTTGTCACACACCTCCAGTGACTGTATACTCTAGACAATGCTCCAGACTCCTCCTGGTTGTCACAGGTGCCTCCCCCGGCACACCTCACCTCCTCCAGTACCCATAGTGACCTCTCAGGTGCGCCCACCTGTCCCGGTGTCGTGCACAGGTGAGAACAGGTGAGTTAATAATCACTGCCAGAGTAATCACTGCCTCCAGAGTCCTGCCTTGAGTACGGCCTCAAGGGTGGAGAGTGCTGATATCGCACGTGCTTTGTGTATGTATGCAGGGCGTATAGGGTGTATATTAGGGGTATGTGTGGTGGATATAGATGGAGGTTAAGTCTCTGGAGGACTGACTAGAGCCACGTGTTGCTATACGTCCATGCCTCCGGGTGGATCAGTAGATTCCTCCAGTGAGTGGTAATACGGTGTATACCTGCCACAATGTCCCATACATCTATATTGTATACGGGTGGAGTACATATACCACCGACTTGGGTCTAATCTACTTCTCTGCCTCAGAACTGCACATACGCCCCCCCCCCCCCCCCCCTCCCTGCTACACCTCCTGGCCGTCCTGCAAAAGTGCCATGGTTCTGGAGGCACAGCCCTAACCGCCCACCTGGCCACGTGGGGCAGGGACGGGCGGTGGGCCATCAGACTCAGTGCCAAATAAACTCAGTCCTGACTTATTACTGTAGCAAATCTTACTTGGCTTGATTACAGTTCATTCATTTGGCTTTTTCGTCTGGCTAGCTGACTAACATTCTTAGACTAAAGTATGATATTTACAATGAGGATTCTCTTGATCAACTCTGACAATGGTTCAGTATTCATTTTGTTCTTGCATAGGGATATGATAATATGAGTATACTTTCTAAGGCTACGGGAACGTTGAATGTTACGCGGTACTCGACCCTATCTTACGTCCCACAGTTTAAATTCAATGAAATTTTTTTTTACTTAATAGCTGTCACTATTAGCCTATTCCCCTATTATTATATACCTATGCACAAACATGTATGACGGTGCGAGTATTTTGTCCAGCCTAAACAATATGATCAGACCTGACTGTATAGCATTGGAACTTCCATATCTGATGTGACAGACCATTCACTATGGTATTTAACCCTTTTCCCGGCAGCACCCTGTTTCCCTACTCACCATTACACAGCAGGCATTGCCTGCATAAACGACCCTGCTACAGCAGGCACCTTTTTTGAAAATAGCAATGTCACATGATTTGTCATGTAATTTGAGTAATTTACCTTAGTATCTGATGATATTTTGTTATACCAAATCAAGGGTCAATATGGCGTTTTCACTATGTCAAAGTTTCTTTCAATTCAAACAATCATTTTTTATTTATTGAATTTTGTATATAAGTATCAATGATGCCTCTATGATGCCTGGAGGCATCATGCTGCGGTAGCCAGGGGAATGCCTGGAGACATCATGCTGCTGTAGCAAGGGGAATGCCTGGAGGCATCATACTGCAGTTAAAGGGTTAAACTTTATCTAATTGGACCAACTTATCCATATAGCATTCAGACCATATCTGTTCCAGAGACAGGGAAAGAGACTCATACATAACTAGCTCCTCAAATTGTGTTGTCATACAGACATATTGATAGACAAGAAATTACTGACCCAGAATTTTGATAGACAGATGCTGTTTGTGGAGAAAAGAAACCTCTGAAATTCCATCCCTTACCCTTGAGTGTGACTACCCAAAAGTAGGAAAATTGACCTGTAAATCTAGAAATCTAATATACATCATTGAGTGCAAAAGATGTCAAGAACACTATGTAGGGGAAACTTCAAAAACCCCTAGGGAAAGGCTCAATGGCCACCTCTCAGACATTCGGCATAATCTTAACAAACCAGTGGCAGAACATTTCAATGACTTTGATCATACTGTAGAACAGGACAGGGTAATCTATTCAATGCATCAAATTCTTGACCAAGGCTCAGCAGAGAAAAACAAGATAAAAAGAAGAGATATTGAATATAAGTGGATGCAGCTACTGGAAACAATGCAGCATAAGGGCATGAACATTAAATTGTCCCCAAAACAAACTGTGGTATTCTCTATCCCATATAGTGCTACTGCCATCAAAATCAGTTCATTAGTTAGACAAAAATACCAAACATTGCAAGACACATTTCCAAAACATTTCCGCGATGATTTGGTTGTTGCATACAAAAGGAATAAAAATCTCAAGGATATTTTGGTATCTAGTTGGCTAAAATAAAGTAATAATGGGTAACTAAATCAAATAAATTATACTAGATCAAATAAATTAGATTAAATTCAAATGAAAATTCTCACCCTAAAATAAAGATAAACTTAATCAAATGGGGTAAATTGAATCAAATATAAAAATCAAAATCCTCCACATAAATTTACAAATGACTCATTCCCATGTTTTGATTTACCTATTTTTCAAATTATTGTTTTATTTCATTTTATTTAGTTTTTAATTCAATTATTATTTTTTAGATATATATATTTTTTATTTTCAAAATATACATATTTATCATCTTACCTATTTTTTGATTATCAATGTTTCTTTATTTCTCTCTTTTACACATTATATTTAATCTAATTCTAAGTATTACCTTATAAATATATTCAACTAATTTATTCATTGCATTTATTGAACAAATTTTCTTTATTCTTGAATTATTCATTTCACATGTATGTATATTCAGTATCACACCCACCCACACACAGACACACACACACCCACACACACACCCAAACACACCTACACACACACTTACACACACACACACATTGTTTACCTTCCTCCACTGACCAGATTATTGAATTTATCACACTCAGACCCATATAACATGATTAAGAGACACATCTAATGCATTATGGTATACTGATTTTAATACCAGAAGTTATTTTCAATAAACAACTAGTTTCCCTCTGGTTACACATGCACATTTCTATCCTTTCATTGATATTCAGGACTGTTGATGATACATGAAAACAACTATCAAATCTATTCTCAAGGTTGAGAAATACAAATCAATTACTAATTTCTCATTATATCCTCTTACTTTCATTTGATGAAGTAATTAAGGTATACCATGCGTTTCCATTATAAATGGAAATAACATCAGATCCTAGTTAGTCAGAATTACAGGATTCCAGAAGTAATGATTGATAGCGCAACAATTGACAACGTACTATACTAGGACTGATATCCACACAACATCAAGGGGACTACGATAATATAAGACGTGGTTCGGTAGTTTTCCTTAACCATGGGAATTGGTGGAGGAGTCACGTGACCTGTAATCAGGGCTTATCAGGGATGATGGCATATTCACTGTTATGAGCTGTTGCCACGTTATACGTTTTTATTGTTACACCTTTTTCGCAGTTCACTTTTATCACGATACGATTTTTTTCCGTTAATCGCCCATTTGTACTTTGAAAGGATAAACCTTGTAAAGACTTCACAAGAAAAATCGTTTTACGGAAAAACTTTGTAGTATCCTTGTAGGTAAAATACTTTAAAACTTTGTAAAGAATATGCCACTGTATTACATCTTTCTGAGCGGCATAGAATAGTTTTACACATAGTAGAATCAAGACGATAGCGATGTTATGAGGCAGACATCAGCGTATGCAGAAGGTGACAGTTGAATATCTACTTCAAAACCTGAAACACTTTCAATTCAATTATACCACTTCCAAAGTGACTAAAACAAGTTGCCACTAGAGTACTTAGGAAATCACCAATGAAATTTACAAATCCTTTTGGGAACGTTTTCTATATACTACATAGCTAGGAACTCTATCTTGGGTAGTACTAGATCATGGTTGTACCTTGAAAAGGCGCAGACGTATGATATTTAGATCCTACGATTGTAAGTAGGCAATTATTATGGAGACGGGTCTTGCTGACACATAAGCCGCATCGGTGCAGTGTGGGTCTCTTCTGGTGAGCTGCTCCGGCACTCGGCTTTATGCGGCGTTTCCACCTGCCGACAAAAACCCACACTGCACCGCTCCGGTTTATTGTGCCGCAAAACGAGTTTCTGTAGGTTGCTCTAGCGGTGCAGTGTGACAAAAACCTAGACTGTAGTACGTCCCGTTGTCACCAGGGCCAGGGCGCACTATAAAAGTCGGTCGGTGGCTCTCCTTGAGAATTTATCCCTATTGATTATCATTGACTCCCAAAGCACACAAAGCTTGAAATGTCCTTCCAGACTGTATAATAAACCTGCCATTATCCTGACCTCGATCCTGAAAACTCTCCTTTGGGGAAGACATCTCAATAGGTAGATACTGGTAGCCTAATTGACCAATATATAATCATGTACACGCTTGAACAATATCCTTCAGAGCCCCTAACAGTCATATGTAAATAATACATTAATCCTCCATTGAATAATAAAAATAGAATTCAATTAAATAAATTTAAAAGGATCATACACAATTGGGCTTGTATGGGGTTTGAACCCAGGACCTTCTGATTACCAGTGATTTTAACTGGGGTCTAGGTGTGTGTGTTTCAAGGATAGCCTGTCAAACATTTTATTTTACCACGTAACCAAGCAGATAAGGTACACTACCGGCCTGTGGAGAAAGTCGATCAATACGTCTCACCTTATTTTCTCTTAGTGATCAGATAGGCTTAGGAGTATTGACAGGAATGATATCCTGAGTCTACATAGTGTTACCAGCTTATCACTGGTGGCTTATCACTGGTGACCCAGAAAACGGAACCTTGGAATCCAAGCAACAACCGCACCCTTCTTCATAAGACGAGTCATAGACCACGGAGTACTTTTCTGTAAAGATCACCAGAAACACCTGTCTTTATCACCTGTAGTTGTCTGAGGGATTCACTCATTAAGGTATACTCAGGTGAGAGGTTTCATCGCTGAATTCACAGGTAAGAATTCAACCTCATATTGTAGATCTACAGGTACAACGTCTGGACAATACTCAGAGCCCAGGTTTAGCATGACGGTGTGCCAAGATGACTATATATTTCGAAAGTAATATATGAACATTTCTGGCCCAGAGGTCTTATCTTGTAAATCCTGAATTATATTTCATCGATTTGAGGGTTATATTTTCATATGCACAGTACATATAGAAGTAGTGCAGATCATGTGAGTATTAGTCATTGTCTTAAAGAATGACTCAGATATTTGTCAATAGAAAGTATACACCGATAATGTCATAAATGATACCACACACAAGGTGGGTCTGTAGGTAAAAGTATTCCGTGGTCCTGGAATTCCAGAACCCAGCTAAATTATTCATATTTTCTCATCGAACTAGACCGTCATTGGATGTGAAAATGCCTAAACATGAGAGAAGAGGTGTCCTAAGATGAGTTATAGAATACGCAACGCTATATTAGAGATTGAGGGGAATAGTGCCGTGAATATCTAACTTTCAACTTTTCCCAGTTATTTTTTTTATTGTTTTATCGTGCTAAAGTAATGTGAAATGATCAAAGCTCACTCTCTTGAAATTATCGAATATTATTATACAATAACGAATAATAGATACACTTATAAACACTAGATTTCATATGACTGAATTTAGTGCCGATCACCACTCAGGCCTTAATTGGGGGGCTGCTTTAGCCCTGATCTGAATAGGGACTAAACATATTTCAAGCAGGCTTGGGACATTATCCGAGTAAATTAAATCAATCCCTTAAAACTGGTGATTAAAATTTCAGAAAGGATGTCAGCCCCACCTCCATATAACCCTAACATCGGACAAACAGCGGTGTATCAACAGGCGCCACCCGCCGGGTACAATCAGTACCCCCAGGCGTACCCTCCGAACCAGATGTACCCCCCGAACCAGGTGTACCCTCAGAATCCAGGCTACCCGCCAGCGCAGGTGCCGGTCTACGGGCCTGGCCAAAGCCCCTACCCGAAACAGCCACCTGCCCAGGACATCCACTACCATCACCACCATCCCGAGCCAACTCGCACTGTAGTGTAAGTCCAGCCTTTATTATCCAATACAATGTTTCCATTGAGAATGTGTGGGGCCACAGTAAAGCACTACCCATTGTTTATTGTAATGTTCTGTCTGTGCATACCTATCGTGACCAGATATATTGTTTTCTATGCAAAGAGATTATCTGAATTGTCCATATTTATTAGTATGAAAAGATTACTTCATTACAGCAGGTATTCCAACAAACAGGCACTACCCTAGGCTGATGGCATTGTCATTGCATTGTGGTCGTTGGCAACAAATGCCCGCCCAAATTGCAAGTTGGCAGCGATGATCTACTGAGTGGAACAGCTCATAACATTGAATATTGTCTTCACGGCCGGGCCCACCAACTGCCAAAACCTCATCATCGGCCAGCATCTGCTGGTCTGTTCATCATCACCAACCACCAGCTGGGCCAATAGCCTATTTTGAAGCTGTTCCGCCAAGATGCATCAAGAAGGCCGGCCAACCAGCCAGCAGTGCAAAATTCATAATGATGCCCACAAATCTTCACCATGGACAGCCAAAAACTGCTTCAATTGATTAATAGCGGTGGCCAGCAGGCCGCCTGATGAGACTGAGAATGATACAGAGATCCGGTTTCACTGCTACCAGCCTATAACCAAGTGGAAGCAGTCAACATGAGCGTGTGAAACCTGCGATGCGCCAACATGCTTGGCAGAATTTTAGCACCAGAGCATGCCATTCACAATCATAACATGAAGGCTTATCTTTATTTACATTAGTGATTGCGCAGAAATCAGCGAAAGATTGACAAGCTGTCACTGTTCCTTTAAAAATCCCAATATGGCTGCACACTACCTTGCTCAATCACTGGGTTTTACGCAGCCTGAGCAGCATAGTGTGTGGAGGCATGTATGGTGCACCCCTATCAGATGAATAGGGAACTTGGGTATCATGGAAGTGCAGCCAACATCCACCAGACGGCGGCAGCTTTCCCACTGCGAGTGCATCCCAGCAATGGCCTGCTGCAGGGCTCAGTGGAACCGCTCGCTTGGCACATGCGGGGTAATGTATGTATGCCTTGTGGTTTTCGGTGGACCAAAAATAGGGGAGTAGGTGGAACATCTCGGAGAATTTAAAGAATTAGGGGCAGCTGGACGGCCGGGCAGCAGACCCCAGCGAGCTACGTCAGCTGGAGGGTATAGACCCATCTACAGAACACCTATTTGGAGGAATACCCACTTAAGACAGTCGCCATTTTGTAGCACCGCCTCCCTGTTTTGATGTTTACCGGCAGCCATGTACTTCCACATAAATCAGGAATATTAAACAACTAAATAAACAGTAAATTAACAACACAAAATTCATCCAATTTTAGCACCTTACAATGCCAACATTTTGTTTTACTTTAGCACCTTACATACCAACATTGTCAATGTAAAAGAAATCTTCCACCTTTAGATTATGGTATTTATCAATGAGTTTTTGTTTGTTTGTTGTTGTTTTTTACCAAAACCTAGCCACGTCAAAAAAAATTGTCAATTCATTTTTGGTCTGCAGTGGGCGAAATATATATTTATAGCTGGTGGGCATTACCCCTGTGCCAACCTGACCACTCATTCCAGCCTACTAGGCTGTTGCTACCACTTTATACTGTGTTTCTACCTTAAATAACACAGTCCCTGACAGAAACATGACTCCACTGTCAGTTCAAATAAAATGGGAACCCCCTGTTCAACCTTTGAACCTCTTTTCCCCTTTTATTTATCTCTCACAACCAGTGGGAGAACCGCAAAGGAAGTGCAGGGAGCTACTGTCACTTGCACAGAAGTCCTACCCCACTTCCCCCCTCAAATCGAGCCTGATGAGCACCTAGCGAAACCGCTTAGAAAGATCGGGTCCTCCCGTTTTCTCGCCTATCAGACATCACACCTTATTTGGGAAAACATCCCCCAACCTGGTGATGTCACACTGTCAACAATACGAACCTTGCTATACAAACGACTCAGTTGTTATGGTCGCCAAGGTAGCGAGTGGTTTGACTATAAATACTGGGAGCAAACGATCTGCTCCTCACTCTAATGCGGTAGCTCGTTCTGTACGCTTCGCCACGTTTTCAGAAAGGTATTTATCAATGAGGTAGGTGCAACAATAGTGTTTAGAATTTTCTCAGCTTTACATGCTGCATACCTTGATGTATAGACTGTGTGCCATCAATGACCTTCCATAGACTCTTCCCATGCAGTGAATAGCAAATTTAGCCTCGCTCTAGTTCCTGTTATGTTCATATGGGGGCAGGGCGTGCTGACATGACACCTGAGCTGTCAATTACATGAGATGCCCTCCTGGCATATGCGACTGACTGGAATGAGACTGGTCAGACCTCATTGGCTGTTGGCTCAGCAGGCAATTACAGCACAGAACATGCAAGCTCAACCTGCAGCAAGATACCACCTGCTGTCTGTATATAAGTTGAAAAATCTGTCATTAAAATCAGTAAGTTTCTTGACTCATAGAAGCACATAGTACCTCTGGACTTGAGTTCTTACTCCCTTACTCTAAGGTCTATTCTTGCGTTAATATGGCTCTAAATTTTACCCTCAGAAACCATATGTATTGATTACAGATTTGAAACTCATTGCTGACAGCCTCAAAGCCATTGATTACGGATAAATAGTCCCTCTGTACTAGAGAGCAGAAAATTGTCCATAATGATATACCCTATAGTATAGCAATTTCTGGGTTTAAATCAATTGCTAAAATGATCCTGTATTACTACGCGTCAACCTCTCATTTTTCTCTCTTATGATTCATTTCTAGCCATGCAAAAAATCAATTTTAGTATTGTAGATTTACCTCCTTATTTTCGGCACAAATCCGCAAGTTGAAACATGAAATGAAAAAAATTGGTAACCAAGCTAAGGTCTAATTTGCTGCGGTTTTCTTGCAGCACTTCCTGACAAGCTCATCAATGACAAATTCAGCATGGGTTGATTTTGCAGGGGATTAAATGGCAACCAACTCAACCAACTTTTCACACATTCTGTATGTGATGGAAATGATTCAGTGCATTAGATTCAACTTACTTGGATTGAAATCCATTCCAACTTTATTCATCAAAATTTGCCAAAAGATCACATAGGGCAAGTTTAGTGAAATTCTCTAAACGAGCCCATGGGAAAAGTTAGGCAATGGTTGTTAGAAATAAGGTATTGTGTAGGAAACCTATGAAAGTTTATGGCCAGAGCTTGTATCCCATGGAGTTTGAATAGTATTGCCGCATGAATTACGTAGCGATTCAAACGAGATGGGAGTGAGCTCTGGGAAGTCTTTTTTTCAGAGAGCAATGTCTTTTGGTAGTTGTGATAGAAAAACAGTGACTATTTGGCTGACCAATACAACGATCATGACAGCAAAGTGTTCCACAGACCCAATCACAATTGGGCTGTTATGAACACTGTTGGTCCAGGACCCATTCCAAAACAAAATCACGTCTCACATATATTACTCAACAGAAAATTTGGGATTTAGATATTTTGGACATGGTTAATTCATCGCAGTAAACATTGTTTCAATTGATACAGTGGAAGTGTATGATCAAATATTCCAATCAGAAGTATGAGGCTATCACAGCAACTTGGGGTCAAGTACGGCAGTAAGTTGTAAACAAGGCAGTCAAGCAGAGCAGTGTCAACAGTTGTCACTGGCTTTGGTGAAACAATTCCTATGGATTAAATAATCATTGCAGAACTATGTAATTTGGGATAAATGTATGACATCCATATAGAATCATCCAATGCAAATATCTTTTAATTTGATAAGTTTTATTATGAACAACATAGATGTATGACAAGTCTGACCCTGTTACTGTTTTGGAGATTATTTGGACTAAATGGTCAGCAACTGCTCATGACTCTGGAATGCAAAACAGTAACCAATACCTCTCACCCCTCAAAATGATTGCTGTTGTAATGACCAAAATGTCTGTGGAACGCAATGCCCTCTATATGGTCACTATCTGGTCACTATAAATGATTGTCACAACTGAAAAATACCTCCTTGATGATATAGTTTCTGAATTTATCTCACCTCCTCACATTGACTAAGTGGCTGACATGTGTTACATAATCCCCCGTTGAGTATTTTTTCTAAATACTGAATGGGTGTTGAGTATGAGTTCCTAATATCAAGTCTATGAGAAAAAATACCAAGAGTGAGAAAATATCAAGAGACATCACGAGTTTGAGTCTGAGTTCACTCATTTTGTTGGCTCTGTAATGTCACTCGTCTTTGACTCGTGAAATTACGGAGCCAACAAAATGTGTGACATAAATAAACTCAAACTCAAACGAGTGGCGTCTAGATTTTATCCTAACCCGTTTCCACATTTTTATCAGCATTAGAAAGTAGACATAAACAACACTTTATGTCACACACGTGACATAAACAAATCCCATGTTAAGTTTATGGCATTTTTCATTAGGGGAGGATAAAGACTGCAAACCCAGTTAAGAGCATGTTCCATTAGGCTGGCAATATTCAACACCGCCGGGAGTGTGCCAAACATGCTTATAGTATGCAAAATACTGTCCCGGTTACTGCTGCTGGCTGCTAGCAAGCAACCAGCCAGTTCAATTGCCGGTTCATTATGGGTTCATCTCTGTGACCTCCTTCACTGCCCAATTCCCTATAAATGAAGTATAACTACCGAAGGGTGACACCGAAATGTTTTGGACAGAAGTTATTTTGATAAGTACATATTTAATGTGTCTAAGTGTTGTGTGTCGTATCACCACACTGTGCAAAAGTTGGTGACTGTGCCACTTACCGGCCAATGTGTATAATCAGATATGGCAAATTTCCTCTTTTCCATGAAAAAGTAATGTTTCATGTGAACTGGCTGGTTTTCATTTCAAGTTTATCAATTTTGTGTTCTTGTATGAAACGAAGATGAGGCCTCATTCATACAGATAATACAGTGGTATGAACCCGCCCACCCTAAATCCTATTCCATGGACAACAATAATGTGATTCCCATGCTTTCCAAGTCAATTCCAAATGAAAAACATTTTTTCTGATCCCAACTGTGTTTTGGTTTGTGTTTACAGAGTGGTTCAGGATGGTGAGGCTGCTGAGAGGGCCCGGCAGAAACAGCAGGCCGATGACTGCTGTCTCATGGCTTGCTGTGCCGCAATGCTGTGCTGTATGCTGGACTAAGATGTTGACGATTACTGCCTCATGGCCTGCTGTACCACCATGCTCTACTGGATACTGCCTCTAGATCGTGGATCCATGGTTGTTGTTGTTGTTGATTGTTTTTTTGTTTTTTTGGTGGGTTTTTTTTTTGGGGGGGGGGGTCACGCTAGTTCTACCACAGGTAGGGCTACTTCTTTACCTAGAGTTTACACCTGCTAATGAAAAATGCATTGATAGAATATTGGGAAGGGTAGTGTCAGACTGTGCTGCTCGCTGACGAAATATCATTATCTCACCCCTGGTACAAGTTCAGCCATAGGAATAACATTACAAGATCATATATATATAAATATATATATATAAATATATATATATATATATATATATATATATATATATATATATATATATATATATATATATATATATATATATATATATGCAGAGCGCGTCTCCACTCACTGTGCTGCTCAGGCTGCACTAAAGCCAGTAATCGAGCGAAGCAGTGTGATGCCACATTGGGATTTGTATGGAAATTTAAATCTAAAGAGACTGTTGTTTAAAACCTTTAATTTATTTGAAATTTGATAAATGGCCTTTTTTATGCGCCTTATACAGATATGGGGATTATATTTTGAGATCTCACCTATTTATACTGGTATCTTTTTCGTGAACATAGATTTTACTCCCCAAAATTTGCTTCAGCTGTTTTGAGAGATCGAAATGCCACATCTTTTATTTATTTTTAGTTGTGCAGACCATCTTATTTTGTAAATATGTAACTATGGCCGTGTCAACTACGCATACCGCCTGCTCCTACCTATGTCGTACTTATACCCAGACGTCACCTTGTGGTGTTCAGGGTAAGTCACAAGGCTTACTGTCTCCATAAATATACACAATATTGACTGGTTTCAGATACAAGCTACCATATGTTTCGAGGAGTTAACGCATAGTAATATCCAAGCGCATGCGAGGATGTTGCGCAAAGTGAACTCTAAGGGGCATACAACCGCTTTTATCTCAAACTAGTCTATGTTATATTTATTATCCACCTTTTCCTGACAAGTGTCATATCGGTATTAGTTGAATTAGGTAAAGACTATTTCTTCATATTCACTATTTTGCGGTATGCGCCGGCTTTTACAACCTGGAGCATTCAACATATCAGTATGCTCTGGCTATGGTGATACACACTCTCTATGTGTTTTCTATAGACACTTTGTATTAGGTGGATAATAAATCAAAATATTACCTTCTGCCATTGGCATTGGGATACAACTAATAGTATTACTGCGCATTCCTGACAAACGAAGACAGTAAGCCAATATCCGTATAATGCAGTTTAACTTAAATTATAATGACAAGCTACATCCAATATATATAAATCAATGTATCACTGAGAAATGTCTTGGTCTCATCTAATTCCAACTTTTGCTCCATGGACTCCAGCTGCATTATTTGTAATATGCAGCTTCTTACTGTGCATAACCTATGAACACTTATACATGTGGTATAGTTGTATAAAATCTCTTGTTGTACAAGAACCATATATTGTTACGCTATATAAACAACTACAACCATCATTCTGTACATCATATGAAGTTGCACCTCACAATGTGATAGGTGCAAACAAAGGAGAACAATCATACTTTTTACAAAGAGTGACCTCCATGATTATGGATATGGATTGAGCTTTTCATAATGACATTGACCAAAAGGGTTCAGCTATATTTAACTTACTATGAACGTACATTGTTGATATATTGTATCACTCAAACTGTCAGATGTAGAATACAGTAAAACCCCTCTTCCGGGACACCCCTCTTAAGGGGACACCCCGCTTTAGGGGACAATTTGCTCGGAACGGAAATTTTTCCCTCTATTAAGAGTTTATTTTAACCCCGCTTAAGGGGACACCCCGCTTAAGGGGACACCCCGCTTTAGGGGACAGTTTTTCGGTACAGAAATGCTTAAAAACCCCGCCTAAGGGGACAGTTTGGAGGGGCATCATATCAAAAACACTGAAAATCCAAGTTTATGGTGCCCGTTTGTACATGACAGACAGTTGTCACAACCAGAATAATAGACTGAGCATTCCCGTGCGGGCCCGGGCGGCCGGAGTATGTTTTTTCAAGGTAATAATAACATCTCCAGCGGCTCTGGGCGGGCCACAGTGATTGAATATTAGTACGAGTGATTTTCGCACCTGCTGAAGGTGCCAGGTAAGAGGCCCGCTTACAGGTTAGCTGTGGGCGACACAGGGAGGGCTGGGGGCTTTGAAGGTACGGTATTCAGTGAGCCGTTGCGGCTCTGGTTGGCTCACGGTGAGTCTCTTTTAGGGCTGTTGAATTCTCTCAGAAGTTACAGGGGGGGGGGGGGGGGCATTGAACTGGGGTGTAAAAAGGAGCAAATTTCACAAGGAATGCATATCCATCTTCAACCTCTTTTATCTATTTATTTTTAATTTGTTGTACATTTATATTAATCTTTATTCATTTATATTGTATAATTTATATTTATTTGCTTATTTATTAATAAACCTTTTAACCTAATAACCATCATTTCCTTCATTTATGTAGGTATTCTCTATTGTATAACCACTGGCATCCTGAAAACCCCGCTTAAGGGGACACCCCGCTTAAGGGGACACTTGGCCCGGAACGGAGGGTGTCCCCTAAAGAGGGGTTTTACTGTACTTCCATTGTGGTTCAAACCAGTCCAACAGCTAATCGTGTCTAAATAAAAAAAATAAAAAAAATATTCTCTGATAATTAGTTGTAAGCTTGAGACTGCTTGGAGGCAGTCCCCTGGCGGATTTTGAAGATGCCTTCAGGCATTCTCTCTGCATTTATTTTAAGGAATCCTAATTTCTAGGAGAGAAAATTGATATATTTCCATGATTTTTAGAGAACATATAGACAATAATAAGATCATTATAATGTACCCTGTCTTATATTATAATACTTTAGCCAATGACACCCTTAATATCATAGTGATATTTGCATATTTGAGTAACTGCAAGAAAACTGTAAAACTAACTGTTATCTCTATACGGCATATAGCCTATGATCCATGGGCGCCGCCATGACGCCCCCCGAGTAGGTGTTCTTCACTAAAGGAGGTGAAAAAGTAGGTGTTCTTCACTAAAGGAGGTGGAAAAGAAGTGAGTGATAATTGGGAAATGTCACAATTTTAGCCTTGCTCACATATGTATATAAAGTGTTCCATATGGAAAATATCATGTCTTGGGTTTAGTTATTATGTCATCCTACTTTGGGATGGGTGTAGAGAGTCAAGGGAACCATGGTAAAATATTGAAAGGCAGTTGAATTTTGTAAGAACAAAGAGCCAGAATACGGGTTTGTCCCCCGACCACCTAGTGACTGCTTCGTGAACTAACAATGGCTCTGTCCCCTATAGGCCTCGCAACCATATTGGGGACTGAAAACTAGTTAATTTTGACTTGCCATAAAAAAGTTCTCATAACTTAGTCTGTAAAAAAAAAGATATATGTTCACAAAGGGTACAATATTAAACCAGAGATTATGGGCTTTATTGTCATATATATTTTGAATTTATTCAGGTGATTTTTCCGTTTTCATTTTTGACATATTTTCTCTGAAATCATGCTAAAAGTAAGGTAAAATGTTTGACTTCTAGAATATGAGTGAAGATTCCATAGAATTCCATATGGAAGCAAAGTCAAATCCCAGTTTAATCAAGTAGAGATTTCTTTGAGGATCATTTTGCTACATTAACTGTTATTGTACTCATAGTAGAAATCAAAATGAACTGTTTCATTATCAAAATAGAAAAGAAGCAAAAAGCCCCTTTTTGTGATATATGTTAAAGCCATATGTTAAAGCATATGCCATATGCCATATGTTAAAGCATTGTCATGGTAGGCAGAAAATGGAGAAGTAAGGCTTGGTTGGAAATGATGCAATATTTTCACATTATAATTTCAGACAATGTTTTTCCATTAGTTATTATTTACAAACAAATGCTTACTTCAATTGATTTAGATATGCAGCACGTGTCAATCTATAAGATTTTTAGGGAAATACGATTTGAATCCGGATTCCACCTATAGAACAAAGACCTGTGGGGTGACGCAGGGTTCGGTCCTGAGGCCGACTTTATCTATTATTTTCATAAACAATTTATTTAAAGAATAAAGAACAGCACTGCTATAATGTATGCAGATGAACTAGTATCAGTGAGGAAAGACAAAAATCCAGAACAACCAAGAATGCAAGATGATCAGTACATGGCTGGAAGATCTTAAACTAATGGTATACATGTATATACAAAAAAGCAGTTATATGTGGGTCGGCAGAGATCTAAACGCATAGAACCTTCCCATAAGAAAAATCCACAATACAGCATCGCAGAGAGTGTATAAATTTAATTACTTAGAAATTGTTATTGATAGCGGCCTAACCTACCGATACAAAGTCCAAAATTGTATCAGAATCACGACTAAAATGAAGAAATTGCGGTTAATTTGGAAACTAGAATACAAATACTGAAACAGACCATAATGCCTATCTTTGACTTTGTGGACTACATCTACACAGGATGCTAGATGAGAGACCAATATACCTTAGATACAGCATTCCACCAATCTATGCGATCGGCTCTAGGGATATACGTAATACGGGAATACTCTTTTGACATTACATTTTAAGATGAATTGTAAGATATGCCTTTATTATCCATCTTTTAAAAATCCTAGATGAGAATGTGTGGTTCCGCAGTATACCACTACCAATTGCTTTCATGATGTCAGAACCCGCAACCATCGATCATAGATTTTAAATCCATTAATTACGGCCCATAAACCCCATTTATTACGGGGGGAAAACACTTCATAAAAAGAGAGTAACTCCCAAAGTTGTTTTTATTAACTTAAGGTGGACTTTTTCAGTATAATAACGGAGAATAATAATTATTGTCTTTTTCATTTTCATTGACGAAAAAGGTTGATACATGTGGAATACTTGCAACCTACGGACCGAAATGGCAATTTTGATAAAGATTTTGATAAGGATTTCATATGACTACACCATCCTCTTACATTTTCTCCTTGTGATTGCGACCAGATAGTATTGTAATTAGAGGTCTAGAAATCATTGGTGGCAAGCAAAATACAACTCATTCTGCTTGTCTAAGCATCTGGAAAATGATTCTAATTAAATGCATCTTCAATCCATCACTTGTCTCTCTAGATTATTAAGAAAAGAAAGTCTGCCAAGAAGAGTTTCACCGTTTATTTCCACTGCCATGAAGGGAGTGGCGGGGCAGAAGTAAATTCAGTACAAATGGTCGAGTGCTTGAGAAAACTTTTTATCACCCCAAAAGGTCTCATTTACTCTATGATCTTATATACCAAAGTACAGCAGGATAAAGAGACTTGAGAAAGAGTTTACAACTTTGTTATCCCAAACCCTTAGAATCATATATTTTTCACTGGGTTATTGACGTACAATTGCGTATCAAGCTTTTCGGATGCATTATACAATATATCTAGCGGCATATCAATATTTGAACCTTTGTGTTAGCGGCGTACAAAAATATAACTTCAAATAGTTTCTAAATGAAAAAATCACAACTACAGAATTTCCTTTAATACAATCAATGTACAACCATCTGCATGGAATAATGCATACAGACCTGTGTATAAAAATGTTCCTTTGCACCCAGCAGAATATCAATGGTAAGTATATACATATACATCAATCTCAAGCAATCACTTCTATGAAGAGTCCATACAGCTTACAATATTATTAACTAGAAAATGACAAACCTCTTTGACTTTGTAATACTTTTATACAAAAGACCACTTGTATTATTGTTAAATGCCATAGAAGTGCTTTGCATGTAAACTCTTGGTTACAGCCAATAAACAAAAAAAAACGACCAAAGCATTCATTAGTGAGTGATACAGATCTCGAATAATAAGCTTGTGAATGAGAATTTTACGGTAACTTTTTATTGCCCGCCTGAATAATCTATCCTGGCTCCTTTTCCTGTTTTATGGAATCATTAGTTTCCTAATCCTCATTGGCGGCAATGGGCCATTCCCCGATTTCCTGGGCGCATAGTAGTGAGTTGGAATTCGGTGTAAATGGAGAAGGCTAAATATCGTTGATCTGTGATCGTGTTCACATGTAGTTCCAAACTCTATTCCATCGTAACACAAGTAAGTATTGCAATTATTCCTAGACGCACGATCACAACCTCAAACACATTGGGGTTCAGAAAAATGTCGTAAATGTTATCTATAAATGAACCTGAAAGCCTCGTCCAGGTCCCTTGTAAAGTTTAATTGCCTTATACATATGTGAAGGTTTGAGGTTTTGCACACACAAAAAAATCACTTTCTTCTTGGAAGGTGTTCATAGAAGAAACTATACAGGTAAATAACAACAGACGTTCCATAAGGACAAATCTCAAAGGTGCTTACCATAAAAGAAACAACGTAAGTGAATAACAACCTTTCTATCTGGACAATTCTCAATCATGGTTATCTTTCATCGTGAAAAAATATAACAACCTTTGAACAATATTTCATTGATAGCTATGTTAAATCTACAGGGGGTCTGTTTCACTTAGCATCAAGAGATAAACCTATGTATACATCAGATAAGGTACAGCAAACTAGGACATTATTTAACAAGAAGAGTATCGTTCATTTATTACCACTGATACCCCTTCCTTTCTGCCAGATGCCTGGAAACATTTCCCTCAAAATCTCACAGTGCCTGCTCAAGGCCGTAACATGTGAATTTCATTATTTTCATGATAGTGGCAGATCTCTTGAATTAGATGGCTCTAATTATCAATAAGCGAGCATGTGTCACTAAGTATATGGCACTGCGTTTAAGAATGAAGAACACCTCCAGCTGTATGTGAACTTTGATGATGATACTCGGGACGCTTCATGACTGGAGGCAATGAAGACGTACAAATGTATGTCTTAATTGCCCATGACGACGTAGGTGGGAGATGTAGTCACACCACAGTCATTTTTGTGCGATATTAACACATAGCCGTCATTTCCCCAGTACGTAGACCAACTGTTCTTCACCAGCCAGTAGGCCTTGCCATGTAGAGCCCCGTACCCCACAGCCAGAACTGCATGGTCCAGATCGTCAGAACTCGTACCTGCAAACCAATATCAAAACAAATAACATGAGTCAAGATTATCATAGAGAAGGTTGAAATGGCCAGATACTTTATAGTGGTGCCTTAATTGTCCCTGGGTTACGAGGTTAGATAAATGTTAAATTCCAATTCGTCGATAAAATATTTCAAAGTAGCTTGTTGAAGATTCTATGCCATGGGTCATAACAGGGGTTCTACGCTATGGAAAAGCCGCGACATTTTAGGTAGTTACTAGCAAGCTATCTACGAGAAAATCGATGGACAGTGTCCGGACTGGTACACCAATTACGGAGACATTATTCACTTTCAAGAAGATAAAGAGAAAGGCACATTTGGGTGCTTGATGGCACCTTCCAGAAGACTATGAGCGGCATTTCTGTGGCATATGGCCAGCGGGGATCGGTCAGGGTATGGCCGGGTGCGGGTGCGGGCGATGTGTAGATTTTCAAAAACCTTTTATCATTACCGGGTATGAATAAAAATCTTGAAATTAAGGATACCTGTAATTTATCGAAATACTTGCATTATATATCTTTATATCCAACTATATACAACTAGTGTTTACTGCCTCTTACAAAAAGCATCTCAGCAGTAACCTATCCTGCATTTTTGTGTCACCTTGTAACCAGCTCGGGGTACTTACCGCATTTCGGGTCGTAAAACACGCCATTCGAGTAGAAGGAGAAGGACTTAAGCGACGCGTCGATGCCTACAGAGATGGGTCCAAAGTGAGCCATGGCCACTTTGAGATCCTGCACATGGCGTGATGTGACGTTGACGTAACCCTTCAGCGTTTTCACCACGGGCGTCGAGTTAGCCTGGCGACAGTAGCCATCCTGTTCAACGGTACGCACATAACATTCACATCATTTTAAACCACTATCCTTATGAAATACATGCGAGAGACGGTGTGTTAAGTAGACAGCACAGATCTACATGGTGGCGAATGTATGATAAGATTACTGCTTTGCGGTTTTTTATGAAGCAGCCCATTATTGGTATAATAAAAGTTTATGAGAACAGGGATGTTATTTGTGGGTCATGAAAAATATAGGAATTGTTTTCATGTGGAATTTACTGCCTCAGAGAGACTGACAAAATATTGAAAGCACATCGTTATTGGCCATGGAATGGGACTGGGTGTGTGGGGAGGTTTAAACCATTCTTTATTGGTGTAAATGAGGACCAATTTATTCTCTCTTGACTCATTTTATAAACTGAAAATGAAAACGAGGACTCCCTTGGAAACTGCCATCTTTGTGAGAAGGCTATGACTCTTACCTGACCCAAGTAGCTCCCGGAGCCATACGCGTCCTCAGCGGCGAGCCCATGCTTGATGATCCACTGATAGGCGCGGTAATCTTCTCCGCCGTCACAACCGTTGTTGCCCTCGCCCCAGGAACAGTCCACAAGCTCCTGCTGAGACAGGCGCACCAACTTTCCCGTCTGCCAGAGGAACAAAACATACCATCGTAACGTGTGGCAAAATGTTACATGAAAAAAGCGAGACGCTATCATCAAGTACAACACCTGACGATAGAATGATTAACTACACATACCAGTACACTGTATATAAGAAGGCTTCATGAGAATTTGATGTGTGCAACATTTAGTAAAAAAAATTCAGATGTTTGAAAATCACAACAATCCAGACACAGTAGATTTTTGGTTATTATTTGAACCAAGTGGTACATGTGGTGGTAAATCAGGTGTATCAAATTCTGTCACAACGTTTCGCTAATATCTAATTAGCTTCGTCAGGTGAATTACTAAAAATATTCGTAACATCCTTTACATTCAAATAATTTTCAGTTCTATTGTAGAAAAGAACCCTCCTCGGCGGACCACCTTCCTTCCGTGTTTAGAGAGGTCCGCTGGGCAGAGTAAATTAAAGTAGAAAGAGAGCTGTTCCGAGCAATTTGCTCCTAGTTGCGGGATGGTGCGCAATATTGACTACAGCTTCATTTTGAAATACCTGGATATGGTTATTCACAAAAGAAGGGATCATAGGGGACAAATATCAGATAGTAATATTCTCGTTGTAAAACTCCTTTCAAATTGCTTTTTACTGAATTTGACCTTTCCACGAAGTGCAGCCAGCGAATAGTAGTTTAGCAGAGCTTGTCCGTGAGCAGAGTTCTACTATCTATGCTTTATAAGCAACGTTTACTCACCCTCAGGAAGTAGGCTCCCTCCACAGTACCAGTAGTTCCGAAGCTCCAGCATGAACCACACACAGCCTGATCCTTTACCTGCGTCACGGCACCTGAAAAAATGAGACGGTGAATATTGTGTTCGAACATTGACTGTGTATGTACTTCGTTATACTCGACTTTAATTACTCTGATGATGTGAAAAGGGTATCTGAAGGAGAGGGAGTGGCGGTTAGTGGGGGCATACTTTCTATTACACGGTAGGCCAGATCGGACCATGTTTTATCTTTAACACCTTCCCCCTCATAGCTATATTTTGGCCTCCGATGTCAATGACACTGCAGTTCAGAATTGAGGAGATTTAGAAGATTGGTAGGTTCGGGGATATTGGGATGATAGTGATAGTTGGCGATGAGGGGGAACTGAAAATGTGAAGAAAATGGAAATGGCAGTAGCCGTTGTTGTGAATGTGCTTTAAAAGAAGTCATTGTGAGCAGGGGAATGGTGCAATTAACATTTTCTTCTACGACACACAGCCTACTTAGGCGAAGATCTGCCTGAATTGTGGTGCTACCATTTAGTGGCATCACACTAGAGAATATATAGCAGCATTATAATATGCTAAATAACATGGTGCATGGATTTGCCCAATAGTACATGTAATGTGACAGCATGCTCACAACTACGCGACAACGCGTGTGCAGGGATACTTGGGACTCGTTGTGAATATATAGCTGGGATTCCTTTCTTCACACCTATATATTTCTAGGTATAGCAGTGAGATGTGGCGACGTGTAGGCACCACCTACTTTTCCGTAAAGGAAACGCTTCTACTTTGATCATGGGAGATGCTGCCACCTAGAGTATATTACTGGTACTAAGGTCTAGCTTCGACCCTAATGCAGCGGTGCTATCTCGTGCTATTCGATTATTTCTCTTTTTTATGGTGGAGGAAACCTAGAATTAACGTCTTTTTTTTTCTTTCAAAAGATTTAGAATACGGGGCGAAAAGCACTTCAGATCCCAACCGAATTTTTTTTTTTTTTCGGTTGACTCTAGAAGTGCTTTCGCCTCGTTCTCTAAATCTAGAATTAACATCTTACCATAAGTTTTGTTATTGATGATTATCATTGAAGATAATTTTATCAAAAATGCAATGAACTCTAAAATGATTAATTATGGATACTAAACTAAACTATTATCAAAACTACGCTTGTATCTGAACACATCATGGTAACCACTGTTACCCCGTTACTAATCAAAAACCTCTCTTGAAACCGCTCTGTAACCACCTCTGAACAAAAAATTAAAGCACACCCTGATGAAGGACTGAAATGGTCCGAAACATGTCGGTAAATAATGTCTCGTGATTATTTTGCTACTAAAGAATGGATCCTGTTTTGGTGAATTTCTTCGTTCCAATAGAGGTTGTTTTGTCTCCGTGGTTGGAAAAAAGAATGGATCCTGCCCATCGCTGAGTTAGTGGGGATATCTTCCCCTCATCTTACCGTAAAGCCTCCAGTCGATATGGTCGGGCAGGTCCTTCGCGTTCAGATGGGCCTTGTTGAACGGCAGGCCCCCGTTGTAGCCCTTGGAGGGGCGTCGGCCACGCAGGGCTTTGCGCTCTGCATCTGTCCAGTCGGCCAGGTGGTTGACGGCCACGGAAAACCCGTATCCAGCACGGTTGTGTGAGTGGATGAACCTGGAGTCATACAGAGAGCCGGGGACGGTCAAGAGAGATTATATTAGTGCTAAGAAGATTAGTTCAGAACAATCGGTAGAGTTGGGTAAATCGGGGTTATTCTGTTTTGGTCCTTTTAGATCTAACATCAAATGCTTTCATACATTAAAAACACAAAAAATTGGAGTATTAAAAATCACATAAAATTGGATACTTCCAGTATTTTCATATTGGAAAGTAGAAACTTCCTGTCTCTATGGATATCATATGTCGATGCAATGCAAATGTAGTCCAGAAGAAATAAATGGTTCACTTGCACTTTATACTTTTATGTTGCTGAATGGGTGTTAATACTATTGATCTCAGTTTCAATTCTCAAGAACATTATCAAGTGAAATACCGCATCATCATGGTTCAACAGACCATAAAGGTACATGAATTTAATTTGAATGGCGTTTGATACATGATTATAAATGAGCCCACCGCAAATTCTGCATGAAAACATTTCTCCTGTGTACATGATCCTTTCCTTGGTACTTCTTGCCATGGTGTCTTTTGAAGTGATTGAACATTGGGTCCAGATGGTCGCTGTAGTGGTTGATGAATTCTCGCATTGGGTTCATGAGGAGTGCGTGGTCCTCCATACCTGGGCCTGGAAACCCTCCACATTTGACTTTAGGGGCAACTGAAATAAGAATATTCAAACATATTTTCAAAATATTTTGAAGGCATGAATTGATCTATTTTGTATTCCCGTTTATTACAATATGATGTAGAAACGTCACTTTCGTGATCTAATGAGGGGGAGAGACGCGATTTACAAAGTTTAAGGTCGTTGGCTGGTGCATTTTACCAGTCTTTATATCTCTCGGAACCGTTTGCAGTCTAATGAATATGATAACAGCCATTTAGGGGGCTCATGTCCGCCTCTCGAGATATATTCATATTGCTTTTCCAATGTTTACTTATGCTAAATACTGTGTAATCTGCTGCCATTATATGTCTAGTTGACGGCGAGTATAGGTTTAATTTTTTTCCCGAAATGATTAGAGAGTGTAATCTCAGTAATATTTCATGCTGTTATACCTGGTTACTCGCATTGGTGTTCTCAATGATTGCTACGAGACTCTATAGCGAAAGTGAGACAGAAGTGAAAGGAAACCCTCACTTTCAAGGTAGCATCTACTTGCTTTGAAAACGTTTAATCCTCGTACAGTTACAAATAGAGATCTGGACATGTGAAAAAAACAGTGCTCTCTATCATTCCTCAAGCTGGTTTACAATGACTGAAGCACACTGCCCACCTTCGCTGATGTTGAACACATCCGGCGTGACACCTTTAGTCGTATAGTCGTCGTAGTCCAAGTAATACTTGTCATAGTGTGAACCGAGCAGACTGTCATAACCCATCATCTCGTAGCGCACGGGGTGGCCGGTGTCATGCTCCACCCACAGGGTGTAGGTGCTCAACCTCGTCCCATTCTTCACCACAGTCTGCCATACCTGACACGTCTTGGACCCCTGTATAACTTTCTTCTCCACCAACTGAAACAGTGAAGGATAAACGGAGAGTTTAACAATTGTCACCAACATAAATCTGGTCACCAGAAAGGCTACCGTGCGAATGCGAATTTTCAAGATAATCGACTGCGCTGTCATAATCTGAACATCAAAATCTTTGTACCGCGATTACAATTCAGCAGTGGAAATGGTTTAATGGTTTAAGTATGACTTCAGAAAATTAACAAACAATATCAAGTTTGCCTTGTGACAATTTCAAGGTGGGTCGCTTCATTCCAATACTGGTTATCTGATACATCAATAAACAAAATTTGTTTACGCATAATTAACTAAGAATCAATAAGAAACATATAATGTAGCGTATATTAGCTTATGAAATCATTAATGTTCTTTTGAAAAAATGAACCTTTAGATTTAAAGTTTTTAAAGTTACCAAAGAGGAAAATATCGTGGCAGTTATAAAAGGTTTGTTACTGGGATATCATTAAAACTGCATGTACTGAAAAAATTACAATACGATATGTGACACATATTTCTTCTTTGGATTGGTATTTTTCTAAGTAATATGGCTGGAGAAAATATATACGAACGCTCGTATACCCTGATGGACGGTATACATCCACCATATTGTTTTCCTGCTCGCCTGTCTGAAGGCGGAATACCAACCCGGACCTAAACACAGGTCACTCTCCGTTTGGTTGGGCACACAAGTTTCTTTGAGCAGAACATACCGGAGGCCGGATATAACATATGCTCAAATTGAGACTACATTATATACTGGTATCACACATATTCACGTTTGGAGTACTCACTCCCCGTGCATCGTATAAATCAAGGGTTTGGAAAGTCTTACAAAGAGATTTGTTTCAGATGTCGATCAGGATTGCATAGACTTTAACAATATTTTATCATCTCGAAAATTCCGTCAATAATAATAACGTCCCTAGTCTGGTGAACATGAAAGTTTCAGAAAGAATGCCAACAGTCCATATGTCTAGAGGCATAATCAATAAAACAAACATCCGTCGCAAGATAATGGAATTATCATACTACACATGACGATGATGAATCCTGGTCCATTCTAATGATAAAGGCGTTTCAAATTCGCATTTAGGGACAAAGGTAAACCAACTGAAACAGCAGATACCAGTTTACAAATTAACACTTGGGGAGACAAATAAAAACATGGCTGCAGTGTTTAAGCTGTGTTGTACCGGAGGCTAAAATTTGGTTTGGGTCTCAATCACTACACCTATACCATTATCATCCCTTTTTTTAGCCACGTCTTCGGGAATATCATTATCATCCCTGAACATATATGAGAAAAATCACCATCTAAATCAGTAATGAGCAATTAACGAGGCTAAAACGGTACTACCCCCAGCTAGATGGGGGGAAATAGATTAAACTGAGCACCTCAGGGCCTGTCTTCGAAAATCCTGCAGCTTAAGCAGCTAAGTTTGACTCCCTGTGTTACTTCAACACCAAAGTACTGACCTTGAAGCCCCTGGTATCAGGTAGAACGGACTGTACTTCTACTGGACCGTCCTTGGTTCCATTAACCAGAAAGCAGGTCCTTACGTTCAGGACCTTCTCTGTTGTCATGGGAGCCAACTTGAAACTTTTCCCAAAGCTGGGTTTCTTTCCAGCGAGCTGAATGGTTTGGACCGTACCTGAAATGGTTATTCTATCCTCAGTCACTCTGAACACACAGAAAAAACACACTGGTATATCGAGCTATTCTCACTTCGAATACACGTTTAAAGAGAGTCTGATCTTTAACAAATTGAAAATCAAGTTGGTCTTCTATTTTCTTATCGGGTCTTACCACATCCATGCCAGTGTAGGACAGATCACATTTTCAGATAAGTTACTTTGGTGAATTTTCAATCGTATACTACTTACGCATGGAGCTGTTTTTATTCAGAGATTAAAGTATCGTGTATACATGTTTGAACATTCACCTATTGTCAGTTTTGTAAAATACAGTAAACGAATTAAAACAACGACTTTTTTTTTTGGTTGCTTTTATTTCATTCTGTCATATGTGACAGATCTTCCATGAAACAGAAACGACTATGTGCATGTACAGTCAAGTAAAGAAAGACATCTTCGGCACTGAGAAACTCACCGTTGTAATAGTCCACCCTACTCCGACCATTACCTGCGTCATAGTATGCAGTAAATGGCTCCACGATTTCAGCATAGGGAAGCTGTATCGTCCCTTTTACTGTGTAGGCTTTGTCCCACGAAGGAGGTGTCAGCGACAGCGGGTTCCATCCATTTTTAGCACTCACCCCTGTAAGATAAAATGTAGTAGTACTGGATTAACTATCATATAATCTCCTGTGATATACAACATGCATACACGTCTACATCATCACCTTCAAACCTGGAAATGCAAACATTAAATAAAATTTAAGAAGGCCCTCTATCGCAAATTACATACTTCTTATATTTTTTCCATAATCATCTGATACTACTTTGCATCAAGCACAGAACACATGATGTCAGCACTTGATCTGACTGAAGAGCTACGTGATAGAATATATTACATGGGAACTACAATGCAACGCCCACCTGTATCTGATCCTCATACGTCTATCGTAAATATACTATATTCACACATTCATACCAAAACATAGAGACAATTAACATCTAAAGGTATGGCGTGTTTGTGTACATTTGTACTATTACCAGGCTAACATAGTTTGCACATTGTTAATAGAATAATAATTACATTTACATCACTGTATTATGAAATCAGGAGTACCACATGTCAGTTTGTTTACACCAGAGGCAGTGGAGGACACAGGGACCTGTAGTAGACTAAGTAGTACAGGTACGGTACTAGTAAGTAGTAGGCCCTATTTTTAAAAAGTAACTATCTCAGTATTTGCACTGAAAGTTTGAAACTGAATTAATTTTGTCGCTTAATTTAGTTTAAGAGTGTGACCATAAATCATATTAGCTGTGCACAAACTAGTCTCTTTAGGTAAAACTAGAATGTATTAGATCTAGGGCAGTGGAATTAAAAAAGTAGAAGTCGTGCAAAATGTCCCGCCTCCTTTGCTATATTGAGGCCAAGCTGAAGTCATTGTCATTCATGATTCAAGAACCAAGGATGTACCTCCCTGGATGTACTTGGTAGTCACGGATAATGTCACAGTGTATGTTGATGAAACGGCAAGTCTAGATTTCTCATCACGAGTAGAGGATGATGCATTGAGATTATAAATCTACCTACCTGTAAACAAGCACAACAGGGTGCATAAGGCCGGCACTGTATGTCCTCTTCCCATTATGGTCCTCTCCTCTGTGGTGTCGGAAGGCACATTACGTTGTACCGACAGTGTAGTCATGTGACAATGCGTAAAGTCACATGATCTGTGCAGAAGTCACATGACCTTTTTACTAACGATCTCCAAGCAGCAAAGCAGACGATTTTTAAGGTCACCATACACAAGCCCGTGGGGCGTGTAATGCAATTCAACTGTCATCGTTACTGAATACATGAGAGAAATGTTCCCCTTATCAATTTCTGCCCCGCTATAATTCTAAGTTTCAATTTTGACTAGGTTCACACTCGGCCCGGCCCCGGTGCAGTGGACGATTGGGGACGACAAGGAAACTCAGTTTGAAGAGTGAGCACCGCGTCAGCCGTTTCCCGCCAGTCACGAGTCTATGTGTGGGCCTTCTGAAGCGCATTGCCTCCACGTGATTTCTTCACAAGATTTCCTGTTATTCTTCTTTTAAAAAGCGAAAATACTTGCGGTTTGATTAGTTTAAAAATTACGTCACTGATTCCTGGTCAATCAGAAAAATTGATGTCTACTGGAGCTTTTTTAGTTCTAGTTTTCTAGGATGCCCGAAACAGATTACATTGAGTCACACTCACCATGTCTCCATATTAATAATATTATGCGACATTGGTGGATATTTACACCGATCTAAAAGTTGTTAATACAGATACAATTACATAGTTCTCCTATATATAGGCTATTCCCTATCCACATCTACTATTAAAGTCTATAAATATGAAGAGTTTTTACTCAATGATGGAAACAAGACCTGGCTGTTGTTTATCACCCTACTTATTCCTCATTCTAGTGGTGCTTTTGACAATTTCGATATGAATAGATGATAAAAAATAAGGGGTTTTGGAATATGTGACAAAAATATAAAGCCATAACTCTTTGCTGATGACGTCACAGTTTTTCTTTAAAGATGTCGAGCGGCTGGGGGAGAGAAGTGCTTCACTGTATATTCAGGCCTTAGTATAAATGAGGGTTAGGCCAAGGTTGTGAAAATGAGTCTTTAAGACCAATATGAACAATTGTGTCGTTTTCCTATTTCATGGATTCCACGGTAAACGTGACACAGGCAGCCAGTCAAAGGCGTCTAGATATATGTTACACATTTTCTTGTACTTTGGAATTTTTCTGACCAATTGTACTATGGCCATTCCAAATTTTATAGTGGCTGTAGTGCTGCGCATCTGCAGATTGAACAAATACAGCAAGTGAGATTTCTAAAATGTGACAGAATTACAAGCGGTCAATGACGTCCTGGGCTGTGGCTCATCAAAAATCCATTGATATATTGCTAGTCCTAGACATTTCTAGATTGTTTGTTGTCTTCTGTAATCGGACAAATGGTTTTTGTTAACTTAGAATGTCTTTAAGTTAGGGAAATCAGTGATAAAACTTCAACCTAAATTCTGCATGTCACAGCATGTAATTCCGCCACAGAGATCTAGCCACCTCTACTGCCCCTGCAATAATAAATGCAGTAGATAAAAGAAATGCAAAACTCATACCATACGAAAATGTCCTAAACACACATTTTCCATGCCACTTTATATCTATATTATGATATCTGGACTTAATCTGCCTATGTGGTGTATTTTTGTAATTCCATCACAATGGAATTCATGATTTGTGATAAGGTGAAAATATTGGGAATTGTGTGCGAAAGGAACATGACTATGGACTCTATATTTGGACGCTACATACAGGTTTGCCCCATGTCCAAATTTCATAAATTTATGCTTGGAACAAAAGAAATCTATCACTGAATGACAGAATTTGTTAGTCTAGGCTTGTTAGATTTAAGGACGATTTCTCGAACTTCAAGAGTGATATGGGTGATATGTATGTTATTACAAAATAAAGAAAATTAGATAAGTTTGAGCAAACCCCTACCGTATACAAGGGATATCAGGATAGTTTGAAAGTGTTAAATGCTAAAGAGTCAGACTCTGACAGTCTTAAGACATCCTTTTCTGATACAGGAATAATTCAAGTATATAGAGAAGATTACTACAAAACTATAGACTTTGATTTTTGCAAATGGAAAATGGTCAGTACTTTAGGTTCTGAATTCCTTTATTGCATGTAATGCTGTTGATATTTTCTTGAAGCATCTGAATAACCGATGCCTTTGAAACCTGAACATTGGTATTCTTGTTTAGACTAATAGCCTTTGGAGATTGGACCAGACTGTTTATATTTATTCTGATGACATAAATACTACATACATGTACACAGACAACGGCTCTTTCGTAATGACATCCACAATTTCCAGCCATACTTGTTGGATAAGAAGCAAAACATAATTAGAGAGAAAACTCTAGCTGATTGGAAGGTAGAACGCACAAAATACTGTATCTGAAGCCACACTTGACAGTGTCAACGCAGGCTGCATGGTGATATTATTTCTGTTCGTTTCTCTCCTGTTCTGACTGGTTTTGTCCTGTGCATGTTGTTTTGTCCAGCCTATAACATAAAGATCAACAACAAAAAGGGAGCAATGGTTGATCTTAAAATTACGGACGAAACAGAAATCATTACATGAGGATTCCTACTGGATATGTTTTGTTTTCGAACAACAATCCCTTGCGTTGATTTAGATAAGACTCTTATAAGTATGAACCAGTGAACGATGTAAATATTGTATCTCAGATGACACCTTAATAGTTGAAGCCACGTGTATTTTCTGATGAATAAAGAAAGAGCTTGCTCGGTTGAGAAAAAAATCACTGTGATTAGTTAAGTATCTGGATAAAAAATGTTTTACAATATCTGTAGGAGTTGGCTCTTGATATACATTAAGATTTAACCCGTTCTACAGTGATGGTCATTTGACCGACGCAAGGTAGATAGAGGCCCTCTATCGTTGGCCGGTTACACTAAAGTATTGCGTGCTGAACTTCCCCCAATAGACACTAGATGGCGGAACAGATGAATAAACTACACTGTTGTGAAAAGAGTAGCGGCTCTACTTCGGATAACTCACCTGTTCGCCATGGTTCCTCAACTGCGACTTTCATAAACATAAAGCCTGTTTCAATCCGTTTGAATGAGTTCCGCCTTAAGTCTGTCGATGGTGCCACCTGAATACACTGAATGGATACTGGCATCAAATATGAGGGCGATTGAACGCACCGTTTCTACTGTATTTTCCAAGTACATGTACAGTAAAACCCCGCTTAAGGGAGACACCCTCCGTCCCCTTAAGCGGTGTTTTCAGTTTTCCAATGGTTATACAATAGAGAATAACTATATAAACGAAGGAAACGCTGGTTATTAGGTTAAAAGATTTATCAATGACACATTAATAAACAAATAAATGGAAAATAAATTCAAAACAGGTCTCTGGTGGATATGCCTACCTTGTGAAATTTGTTCCTTTTTATATCCCCAGTCAATGTCCCCTCCATAATTTCTGAGAGAAATCAGCGCCCTATAAACGACTCACTGTGAGCCGCACAGAGCCGTGACATCTCACTGAATATCGCTAACAAAGAACCGATAACCCATAAGCGGGCCTCTTACCCGGTACCTTCAAAGGGTGTGAAAATCACTCCTTGAGGGCCGCACAGAGCCGCTAGAGATGTAGGGATTACTGTTTTATCCAACCCCATATAAAAAAAACTCCATAGGCTTAACATTGGGTCACTGTATTCGGTCTGGTGTTCAGAAAAATGAAAAATATTGCTTTAGTGGGATACACTTGACAAATGACGTCATCTGTTAATATAGAAGTGATTTAGACGGGTGGGGTAGGATAAATTCTAAACCAAATTCGAGTTAGTCGTGTTATTGTGCATCACACTCTGGCAAGATCGTGTATTACTGCTCTCGGCTTCGCCTCGCGCAGTAATATTAGGAAACGTCCTTACTGTGGACGAAATGGTTCCTGTTTGAGGTCAGTTGTCGATATCATACTGCCTGACGCCATAGGCGGAAGGCAGTATGAAATCCATGACTGACCGAAAACTAGAATCATTTCGTCTACAGTCAGGACGTTTGCTTATTATTCTATACTTTAAATCGATGAAAAAACACCATTTTAATGACTTATTAAGTCACTTTCACAGCGGGCACGAACATTATTATTATTATATACCGGTGCACGAATGTCTCAGGTTTATGCCCCAGTAGTAATGATTTCATTCGTCCACACTGTGGCGTAATATATATAATACTACCCGTTGTACCACGTGACCACTCATTCTCCTATTTAGTGAGTTGTAGAATGGTATTCTTAATGATTTCGAGGTATATAATAATAAAAAGACATAGTGAGTGTGTCTGAATTCCATCTGTTCCTCGATATTTTGGTCAGAAATACTCACCTCATTCTTCGAATTCGGTGAGTATTTCTAACCAAAATATCTCTGAACAGATTCCATTCAGACACACTAACCATGTCTTTCTATATTACTGCAGGCAGTATTTCATAGACATTCGGACACAGGTATATAATAATATGCGATCTTGCCGTCGTGCGATAAACAACAACACGACTAAAGCCTATAAGACAGTGACCCGACCATTGTGCCCGATCACACCTTTCCCCGACGAATCCGTCGGGTTGGGCAGAATCGGGTCGCTGTACGCACTTCACAGACCCGGTTTTAATCGGGTCGGGCATTACTAGCGTGGGGGTAATGACCGACTCTGCCCGACCATAATCTTGTCGCTGTACGCACTTCACCGACTGTTCCCGATTCTGAGTAGGCCATTTGAACAGCGATGCTACCTATCCCCTATTCCGATTTACAAGTGTCTTATACCGATTTGTAGGGGAGACAGAGGCGATGATGGATCTGAAAACTATTTTCAGATATATTAATTGGATCGGACGTTATTAAACTTTAAATTATTTTCTATGAATCCACACCAGTGGCCCGTGGCTCACCGCGGCTCGGCTCCCGGCGGCTCACTTTGATCTCTCTCGGGTTACTGTACAAGGCCATGAAGTGAAGAGGTGTGATCGGCAAGCGTCGTTGAGGGTATAAAGCCCATAAGACAGCGACATTTTCCACAGATTCTCCCCGATCCGATCACTGATTATAATCGGGAACAAGAATGTCGCTGTCTTATACCCTTTGCCTATCACACATCTTCACTTTATGACCTTGTACAGCGACAATTGAATGTGAGAAGTTGCATAGATTTCAGACCTCTCATAGATACCTATGCTGAAGCCGATTTTTGCCTCCTTTCTAAACTTGTGATCTGGGCTACAGTCATATATGCAGCTCTATAGAGCTGCGCATAAAAGATGATTAGAGGTCCCTGACTGCAGATCGATGCTCAATGGAAATGGGCCAATAGAGACATACCCCTGCCGTTAAGAATATTTTCCAGTTCAAGGCATGTAACAGAAAATTTCCCTTCAAAATTAAAACTGACGTTATTTTCGTAGAAAACTATCTAGGGGGTATCAAAGTCTTGTTGAACAGATCTTTAACTCAAAAAGTGATGATCATCGTGTTATTTTCGATTTTCAGATTAGATGTACTTTTTTGTTTGTTAAAGATGACGACGAAAGTTGAAAAATATAGTCAAGAGCAAACTGCATATCTGCGGGAAGGTTATTGAGACATGTGCATGTATGAATTACCTAGGAGCCGTGACAGATGAGAACTTAAATTTCGAAAAACATGCCGAAAACTTAATTCGGAAAACTAATGATAAAATACTCATATTTCGGAAAATTAGGAAAAAAACATTTGATAAAAAAACATCAATCAAAATCGTAAAATCATGCCTTCTGCCTATAGCAGATCACTGTTCATTTTTACTGGAAGGAACATCAGCCAAAATTCAACGGAGTGTGAACTCGTGCATATTTAGAGGTCTAAGAGTAATTATGGGAAAGGAAGCTTTTGTGGATGGAAAATTTATTAGTAACAAGAAGTTATTGGAATACTGTAAAGTGGAGCCTCCTAGGGAACGAAGGCTTAAACTGCTGTTGGGGATTATAAAAAGTATCCATCGCATTAAAGAATTGCCTGAAATTAAAAGAACCATTACAGATGTGAGGACAACACGAGCGATAAATAAATTAAATGTACAAATGAAGAAACCAAATTCAGACCGATACAAAAAATCCTTTGTTTATACAGGATTGACTATATGGAATTCGTTGTGTAGAATTGCTCAAGAAGACTGTTCGAAACACGCCTTTATAAAGGAAGTGAGTAGTAAGATACAAAATTTTATTCTCGCAGAATGATATGACAACATCGGATAAAATTTTAAAGCAGTATGGGGTTAGATAGGTTATCTAGATAAAAGTGATTAAAGTGTTAAAGTGTTTCAAATTTATATGTATCGGAGATTAATCTGAAATACCTACACAACAATGATAAAAATTCACAAAATTGTATAGAGTGATTGTGGATAGATGTAAATATTTACTAAATGTAGTAGCTTTTTCCCATCTGTATATTTACTCTCATTTCCTCCTCACTACCCATGTTATGTTCATGTTATGTTGATCATGTAACTTTCCCACTCCATCACGAGCATGGAAGAACGACGATGTATAGTCGATTGCTTTGTGTCTGAATAAAAATTTTGAAAAGAATTTTTAAAAAACCGAAAACAACATTTTACAGATGTTTCCGGTTGTTTATGAGATATACAATGAAGAATTCACATTACATACAATGATATATGGTATGATATGTCATTTTGATGGATTTTGGTGATTTTTTGTTCCATCTTGAAGCCTATGTGGGGGCAAAGGTACATAGGGTTATGGGAGGCCCTTAGGCCCCCGCTAATCCCTCCAGGTCTTCTAGACCTGTGTGCCACCTCCATAGTCAATCACGCCCTGTTTGACCCCATGATTTAAAGAATTTCTGTTAAGGTACATTTTGTTATTCTAAATTGGATGTATACAACATGTTAAATTGATAAGGTTCACCGATGATATTCCTACACAAGGGGCACGTCCCATCTCCCAAAATATTCCCAATGATGGTCTGGTCTCACTTTTTGTTATACTCTATTTGCAAGTCATTCCACCATGGGGAAAACAGATCGACACCCATTTAAGCCTACTTTGACAAAGGCATGTACCACAATGTACACAGTTGGGCCACTTAATGATTTTCTAATGTGGATAATCATCAATACAGTCTGCTTTCTCGTGACCTATTCTAATGCCAAATTAACGAAATATAACAATTCTTTAATTTGAACGAATCTAACTGGTACAATGGGCTTATTTGCATTTGCTTGATTTATAAAGGATATGTACTGAAACACACAGGTTTCGTCAATTCGTAATAGCAAATAACACATATTTAGGGGGATATAAATAGTCCCAGGCGTGCCCCCTCTAAGATAAGACATATCCATGTATACACCGTTGTTACAGTGCCATTTAAAAAGCAAATATGCCTCCTAAAAAGACTATCTAGTCTATAACGCCAAGCACCTTTAACACGGGAGTTTGACCCCTGGAGGCTGTTTAATATTTGAAAGGATTCTCTTACGACTGTTATCTATGATAGTTCTAGGAGGACTGTCATAGGATGCACTGCATTAGAATACAGCTGGGCCCGTTTGATAATCTAGGATCGTACATGAAGACCATTTTCTGTGCCTCGTACATGGATTATCGTCTAATGATATTTAAGTTTGTTCTCTAAGACAGTACTAGCCGTCCATAAGATTGTCCATAAGTATTGAATAAAGTTAACCACATCGCCCCTGGGTATCTGAGACATACCGAAAAGGGTCTACATGCAGGACCCTAGATTATTAAACAGGCCCCTGGGTTGTTCTTTCAAAGGACAGGGAGACGAATTGAGACTTGCAATGTCCGTTCAGACTGTTTAATAAAACTAATTTTCCTGAACTCGTTCCTGAAAACTCTCTTTATGGAAAGCAATCTCAGTAGGTGTCCTTTCTGAAGCTGGTAGCCTATAATCAATGTACACGCTTGAATAGTATAATTCACAGTTGTTGTTTTTTTAAATCGTTTATTTATCCTGTCGACATTCAGCATCTTATAATGCTGGTTTCAATACATAGACAGCGGTACATTTAATTAAATCCAGTCTAAGTTTATTCTGTAGTAGTAGAATAACAATTAACAAACAAACAGGATTAACATATATATTCGTACATACATTACAGTTCAAGTGAAAAATAAGAAGAAAACTTGCATCTTACTACAAAATTTGGGGGACCATAAATCCATGAAAATCCTATGATATTACATTTTACAATCTGTGAAGGTTGAATATAGAACAATGCTGCCAGCGTTTGTTTACAGCTATGGGATAGAGGTTTGTAACCTTTTTTTAGTATGCAATTTAAAGTTTCTTTAGTTTAGGTATTTTAACTCAGCATCCCCAACACCCCCAGGTGAAGGCATTTGGAAGAGTCAATCACAGCCCTGGTGCTTTGCATCGCGAGCTGTCCTTCCGAAGGATTTCAATTAGGAGAAGGACAATAGAATATGGACAACACTTATTTAAGGTGTTCACTCTCCTATCCTTGCCAATGCCCTTACGCAAACTCTCCTAGCATTGTTCTTATCCTTCCAACTGTCACCAAATTTCAAACATCCCCCTGGACCCCCAAGGAGGCAATGTGCCCATGGACAACTGCTGCTGGACAACTGGCAATACTATACTCACAGCTAGTCTAAGGTGTGTGACCACTCCCTTCTATGAAGCAAAATACTGGACACAGCTCACGGACTCAATCGAGGGACTTTTCAGTTGGACCCCTGGCAATCCTCCCAGGTAATTTCAGGTGTGTTACTCACCTTACCCTACCCTAAACTAAATCCTGAGTACAACTGTTATAATTTATATATAATCCAAGTGCTTCCAGGGGCTTTGTCCGCTGGACTACCACGAGGAGTATTAATGATAGATCCCTTGCAGTGTTCATAGATAGCATCAGGTGTGTAATCCATCCACCCCATCATTGAAACAAAATCCTTGGGACAACTCGTATTAAAACACCTCAAATCCAAGTGCTGCTAGAGTTTCACCCACTGGATCCCAAAGAGGGCTAAGTTGTAGATCCCCTAGGCAATATTTTCATGTAGGCTAAGATGCCCCCCCCCCCCCCCCCCCCCACACACACACACACACCTACACACACACACACACACACACACACACACACACACACACACACACACACACACACACACACTACCGAAAAAAATCTTTGGTACTTACCTGAGTATACACCATCTGTGACGACACATCTGTTCCAACATTTCAGTGTGTGGTGGTGTAGCATCACTGCATGATGTCACTCTTATCAGAAGGACAGTTTTCTAGTTCCCGCCATTTGGAGCAGCATCTGGTGCTTTGCACACTGGCCTCCGGTCAACTCCTTGTCATTATTGTGGTGCCACTTACAGCTGTGGCGGAAGATTCACGCACACACTTCGTTGCTGACTTAGGACTAGAGCGAAAGCAATCAGTAAGATTGTTTCCAACAGATCAAGGATGTAATAGAAGAAAAATGGGTGTATAGACTGCATCAACAAAGTAATTCTGTAGTCAAGCGATAAGGTCAAGCAAGCCAAAGTCATACTCGTTCGGTGTTGGTAGTTAGGGAGGGGGGGAGGGGGGATGTGTGCTCCTCCAAACCAAAAAGAAATTGTGTTTCCCCTTTAATGCTTACCTTATCCATGAATAAACAGAAGGAATTCATAACGTATGTGTTGACTATAACATATCTTGCATGGACATAAATGATAAAAGTCTATTTCGATTTATTAACTATAATGTACGAAAGCATACGACAATCGATAGCGAAAGCATATCAGCTACTCAGGTGAGTAATATGATTTATTTAATCACCCTCCCCCCCCCCCCCCTCCAAAAAAGGAAGGAGGTCTGAATGACCGCCCATTAAATTAGATTGAACAAATTATTTTAGACATATTTTTTTAATCACTTTAGTCAACGTCAGTTACTTTTATACAATATATAAGCAATATTTGAGCCAATGGGTAGTTCCATTCTTTTAAAAAAATCTAACTTAGTGGAATTTCTTTTATAATATTAGGGAAATTTACCGCAGTTTTGTTGCAACTGGTCGACCTGTTTCAACGTCAGTCATTTCATTTGTTTTTAACTAACGACAAACCACAGATCTGATATCGTAAAACTGTTTGGCACGGGTATTGAGAAATTCATTTATGTCTTCCCGCTTGACATGGAACATCATGCATAGTTATTCCATAAGAAATTCGCTCCAAGTCTAGAATAAAATATATTTACGTTTGTTTGCATAGATCTGAAACCACATGTCTTGAAATGGCGATTGCGCGCAACACCACCTGCGCCATGGTTTTCTGGGCGGTTAGATGAAAGTCGCTCTTTGATCATAAGCTTCTTCTGATGAATGTGATCGTAAACACTATGACGATCCCAAGACATTATGGGTTGGGTGGGGGAGCAGCAGGTGGTGTGAGCGTGGTACCTCACGCGTGCGTTTCCCGAAACGGGCGGATCCCACGCATAACGCCACCTGTTGTGTGAGCGGTGAACTTTTGAAATCTTATGTATGCTCGCCTATCAGGAAGACGATCGTGTACATTGACTAGATCTTCTCATCGGCGACGCACCAGACCTCCTTTGATCACCTGTAGACCGGGGCATTCATCTGTCGAAGACACCTGCCCCAACCGCCCGCTGTATCCTTCGCACAGCCCCCACGTTTGATCACCTGCCCTCACCTACAGGCACCTGGCCCTGGAATGTCCTAGAGTGACCTGTAACGATAAGTCATCGTTTTGTATGTATAGATCATATTTTCTTCACACACCATCTTGCATAACTTGCATACTCTTTTATTATATGACATTGGAGCCAGGTGATTGGAATATTCCGTGAAACAGCTTGACTTAACAATCCGAGACTTCAATTTGTGTAACCCTTACAGAAATATACAGGTAGCACTTTATCAGTAAAACGGAGAGATTCCATTTTATATCTAATAGTATAGTTCATTTCATTTCAAATCTTAGGACCCAGTACATCCATATAGAAAATGTGAGGTCACCATGGCTACCTTTACTGGTCATGCCATCTAAATGCTTTGATTATCATCATAATTCCCTGAATACTCCCCCGAGTTGTGTCCGTCTGGATGTAGTCGGTGGACTTGAGTTACAAATGCGCAGATTGAAGTGACAAATATGGTTAGTAAACCATTTGAAGTCCATATTTCCCTGCAAGCATACTTTGGCCGACTCTGATAGCACCTTCACTTTGTGTATAGGTATAATACACTTACAATGGCGCTCTCAATAGGGCTGTCTTGGTGTACACTTTGATGTCCCATCACCTGCCCCTCTCACTCTCATCGCCACTCACCTGGCCAGCCCTCTTCTCACCTCCTCCCGCCAAAAGACGTACGTCAGGTGTTCCGTCCGGGCATGAGGTTCGTGCTTCCCCCGCTTGATAGCCACACCTGTCCCGCCCGGCCCTGCCCACCTGCCGCCCACCTGTATCCGCATAACCTACCTGTACACCTCCAGAGGTAGGGAGGAGGGGGTCACACGCCGGGGAACCAGGGGCCTTAGGGTTAAATTTCCAAGGTTCTTCGTTATAAAGGTTAATGGAGACACACCCACTCAGCATGTGAGGGACTTATCAGATTGTGTTGTTAAAATACATACTGTGGGCAAAGACATCCATGGCTCAAGTTGTCTGATTGTTGCAACATCATCGTTAGACACGTATATATACCGACAGTGTTGGATTACCACAGAAAGACAGGAAGTACATGAAGATATTTGGTTAAAAACTGTTAATTAAGGCCATAGAAGGAAGAATAATGGTTGACTTTTCTTTCCTGTATTTAATTTCCTTACTTCAAAGATTTTCAGAAACCTCAAATATTGGTTATATATTTGGGAGATATAGATACAATCATCCAACAATGTCAAATAACCCAGGCATATTTCCTGAACAACCCAGTAATCCCATAGGCTGTCAAATGTTATGTCGGTAGCGTAGAGCGATAGAGATGCACTTGCTAAGAAACATAAAACTACACTGACAAAATTTTGTCATTAATAATTTTAACCCTTTAACAACTGCGCACTGTACTACGACAGGTAACGTCACGAATTGTGACGTTTTTATGACAGGCATCTGTGGTCCGTGTTGATAACAAATTCACAAATCTAAAACTACCAGTAATTCATAAATAATTATCGGAACAACTAATGAAGGCCAGTGATAAAGGTCGAAACGTTGTATCATACGTTCACTACTCTGTACAAACTACTAACTAGAATTAAAAGACTTTAACAGCAAAAAGATTCGTACCTGTTTGAGTTTGTTGGTCTGTGAGATTTTGCTTGGAAATAATTATCAGAGCTTTCTGATATTTTACTGAATTGTAGGCAGCACTGAGTTAAACGGTCAATGCGATATTGATAATTTCTCGATGATTAAAAAAAGCAAAAACACCATTGTCCTGCCATGCTGAGAATGACATATGGCATTGTCCTGGAACAGCCATGGGAATGCCATATGTCGTCCTCCTGCCATAAAGGGTTAAGAAAGAAGATGGTACTAGCATGGAGAAAGAACCTGGTACCATTCAGCAGAAAATTTTATGAATTGATGTGTGATAGCAATTCTGTGTATTAAGTACAAACCTAGTAGTGGGGTATCCCATTGATAGGACCACCCCGCAATTTGGACCAATCACGGTTTCTCGTGGCCGTTTCTGGAGAGAGATTAAAATGACCAGAGTGAAGCATATCCGATGAAATCGGCGGGTAAAATCACGGTCCGTGTTGATTGTTGATGTTAATGTCTTATGGGCTTAAGACTACCATACTTTTACTTGCTAATAATGTAAGGTGCCGCTAGACAGCAATGTTTTCTGAATGACCTTTATTTATACCGAAGGCTTGGGGAGGCAAAAAGTTGTGTCGATTTTCATCTGGCTCCAGTTGGCCTGTACATTTCTATGCACTTCTTCCGATATGGCAATGAACAATGTTCAATGACAAATAGTAGCATTCAAATAATCAGGTAGTGATTATGATTATTACCCTCATCACGATTGTTCACGTTACTTTGCAGAAAAACACATAAAGGCATGTAGGTTATCATACTGCAGGAGTAACTTTGGTTGTAGTAGAACATATCATCGAACAGTATATCAACAGTGAGACATACGTATATCGCAAGAAAATATTTCCTGTAAATGCAATTATAGCAGTTAGATGGCACGACATGTGTGTGGTTCAGATTTCATTATTAACATGTACCTTCCTCTTATCCTTGAGTTGCTTCTTAAGAGTAAATGATTCCTTTGATACAATATTTCGAAGTCCCGTTGGTTTGCTATTCCAAAGCGTTGTTCTCTGAAGTCCCACCGAATCCTAATGTGTCATTTCATTTCAACTCTTCGTAATTCTACTCATGACTTCTAGATGTTATTGCTCGAAGTAAATTCCAATTTGTACAGTCTGTTCTTATTTGAGATTATTGAATAAAGCCACATTGAGTATTTGTTATCATTTTTATACTAAACTAGGGATTCAACCAACTTTTTTGCTTCTCTGGCCCACTCAAAGAGTGGCTCAGGTTTCTCCGGGTTTGTATAATGTCTTGATAGGTAATATGTAGAAAATGTAACACCTTAAAAATCATAGAATGCGTTATGATTAATAATTTCAACTAGAAATAATTCATCGGTGTAACTAAACAGGTGGGAGCCATGCGCATACGGCAACAATAGCGGGCAATCGAGACAGACCGACCACTCTTCACAAACATATTTTTATTTTCTGATGATAAAAAGAACATAAAAATTGCATCCGATTGGGTGTCCGGCTTCTCCTCAGACGCCATACAGGGCCATATGGAGATTTGAAACTTTTAGATGGAGAATTCAAACAGTTGCAGGTGTGAGAGCAGCTGGTCAGCGTCCCGCGTTTTTCCCGCCAACAAGCAGACGACAATCAGCATGGTCATTAACGAGATAGCGGTATTCGGGACGTGAGGGCGTGCCCATCGCGGGCCCCACCTGTCAAGCCTGTGTTTGTGGTGTGTGTGCCAGCAGCTGGAGGCCAACAAACACTACCAGATTAGCGAAACAGGTGGAGCAGCAGCCGACAACCATTGCTGCCTCCGACAAGGCGGGAAAAGAGAAATCGCGGGAAAAAACAGCTGGGTGTATGTCCTTCAAACTTGGACAGGATCCTGGGGATTAACACGATTGGAACCATTTTAGTGGATGTGATTTGGTCAGTATCGCGTTCTAAATCATTTATTATCGTGTTTTGTATTCTCAAACATTGATTGGGGAGAATATATTACATCTCTATGAATTACTGATGGATACATGAAGTTAAAAGCAGAGAAGGCAAAGCCATGCCACCTGGTGAACAGGTAGAGAATTATATAGTTACCGCCTAGCAGGTGTACCACGGACATGACCAGCTGGGCTCTATTTCCAGCCACACCCCCTTCACTGAGAATTTCCCTTCTCTATGGCAACATGTTTGTCTGGATTGCACGTGGTGGGGCATTTATTGAGTGGCGAGACGATTTGTCCGGCTCTGAACATTACCCCCTCCCCTCAGGTCCATGCCCTTCTCAGTCCTGCACCTGTCCGACACCAAGACCCGTTCTAATCAAACGAGCACCTGTCTCTTTTACCGTTATCAGGGGGAGGGCCCTTCAACACACCTACAACAACCCGCTTGTCTAATCATCCCCACACAGCTGCCTTTTGCCAAGTCCCGCTGGTAACTTTAGAACGGGGTGCATGGCCCCTTCCATTCAGCCCTAATGTCACTCCATGTTTGTTGCCCTGCAGCGCCTATCATGTGATGGCGCGTAGCCCGCGAGGTGTGAATCGGGGTGTGAAACCTTCCTCACACCTCACCACACCTCACCACTTCCCTACAGGCACAGTGCCAATCGCTCACGCCTCCACTTACACCCAGCCTCTCAAGAAGTATTATCACAGCTCTGATCACACTATAATCTCGCCAACAAGCACTTAAGATTCCATGGGACAATTTATCAGCAAAAGTGTTATCTCCTCCCTAAGCAGTACCACTTCCGGATGGCCGGGAACGGATGGCTCTATCGTTGTAAATGACCATATACTATATCAGCAACTATATACCATACAGACATACAATGTACATGTATATTACATAACATGCAATGTATATACAAATGTATTACCATACATGTTGAAAACAGAGTGACACATCACTCGGTGATCCAAGGTCTTTTGCATCGGGGCATATTCTCCCATTCCTCTATGATTTATGAACTACATTTTGAAGACCAAACATGTGCCATTGGAGTTTGTGTTATTAAATTTCACTATATTGTCGATATAGAAGAGCAGCCTAATTTACATGTTACTGATCTCTATGAGTAGTAGCTGCAGATTGAAGATATAGCCTTTCATTGTATTCAGCAGGGATTATTCCATGTGTGTATGTGAAAGACCTAGTAGAGAGGGAACGAGGAAACATCCGTTTCAAGAGGCCCGTTAATACGACACCAACATTAGATGATTGCTCTTCATAAATTTTAGGTAATCAACATAAGTGAATTATATACCCATAATTTTCAGATTAAAACTTCAATATCCAAATTTACTGCAGGCAAAGTCCTGTCTGGAGCTGTGAATTGTATACTAGTCAGGTGTCTTAATTGGTATTTATAACTTGTATTCGGACGATAACAACTGCATTAGGACGATATCATTTACATTTAGAGGGCCCTATAGGTAGCACTTAGTAGGTGGGATAACTTTTTTATCCTACCCCTAATATAAAATCTCATAGGCTTGGCATTGAGTTTCCGTATGCCACGCTGACTGGCATATGGAGTTTTATATGCCACTAGTGGCATACAGAATTGTTATCACATAACATTCCGAAATCGAGGAGACGGGGTAGGATAAAATCAAAACCTGATTCGTTTTAATCTTGGCCACCGCATGCCACTCCTGGAGTTTTGGCTCCGGACTTCACTCGGCTTCGCCTCATGAAGTAACTATGCCAAACTTCAGTTGTGACATACGGTGGCCAAGATTAAAACTCATCCAGTGTTACGATAATACTGACATCTCCGGATAGTTCTAAGGTGGGCTACCAAATTTGTAAGTATTTGCCACTAATCTTCCAAACACAATAAGCTATGTCGTATTTCATTACATTCGGACGATAAAAGTAAAACTACACAAAATCGGATTTAAAAGCCAGTTCTCCCACCATTTCAGCTCTTTCAACATTTATTACTACAGTCCTGAGAATTCTACGAAATCTAAAGTCAAATTACAAATCTTATTTATATCACGTAGCCTAAATGCTTCATGATTCTTCATATTCAAATACACATGTACTAAAATCAGGGATAAGCTCTATCTGAGCATCAGACGTTATATATTAGAGAGAGACTCAAGCGAGTCAACCGCTATTAATCCACCCGTGTTGATCAACAAACAGAATCTAGATTCACAGGTTTGGTTTATAGTCCATCTAATAAAGATGTCACCGTCAAGATCATCACCGGTCGGACGTAGGCGATGATGACGTAACCTCTGCTTGAGTCATGACACGCATTGATTAGGTGGGGGAGCATGTTGACAGAGCGCCGGCATTCATATACAGTAAGCCTCCTCTACTGTCACATACTGTATAGGTGTCAGGAGATAATGATGTTTATATTGCCCTGTCACACAGATGGTCCCCCCTGGGGTTAAGTGCCTCGGATGATCAGGTCTCCGCAATGCCAGATTCAACGTGTTATAGCATTAGGAATAAAAAGAGCAGTTATCATGACACCATCGTGACGCACCAAGCACCCAACGGCATATAGATGACAAGTGAATATGAGCCATCGTCTCTGTGCCTATGTAGATCTGGTTTAGATGGACGATGTTGTCATTAAACTAGGAGCAAATGTTATTTCCATTTATAATGGAAGAGCGCGGTATAGCTAAATCGTTTCATCAAATAAAAGTAAGAATGTTTCAATAAACCCAGAGAATGGATTTAATAGTTTTTTCCAAAGTATCACCATATATCACATGTGTCAACAGATGACAACTGATTACTTAATCAGAATAGAAGTATCCTAATACAGTGAAAATGTTTCATAATCAAGTCATAAATACATTGGCATATTTCTTTTGAGGTGTTTGTCGTATGTTGGCTAACTTTTGATTTCGACTTGTGCCTGGTCTAGCATACCACACATCCCAATCAACTCGTCATGGTTGTGACTAAATTTTTCATTGAAGGTCTTGGTCAACTGCCCAATCACTAAAGACCAAAATACCTGATTGACCTACTGGTGCTTGATATATTTGAATCATAGACACAGGCAGATGCTGAATGTAAACCTTTCAATTGTTATTCATTTATAATTGCACACCCATTCATCAATTATGAACATACTTTTTGCTCCTAGTTTGTACACTTTTCACACTCAAAATACCATAATTGTCCTTTCTCTGTGATCTTGAACCATTTATAGAATCCTGGTTTTCATCTTGAGTATTTTATACATTGAAAATATGTGATTTCTGTTGATTTCCTAGACTGCAGTGCACACACAATCACAAGTTCACTCAGCCAAGAAAGTTCTATTAAAAGGAACCAAGTCAGTAGTGGGGCAGGGGGTATGGTAATGCTTGATACTGGACCCCTGCTCATCTGACCAGGTCTTTATAGTTCTGCATGGATAGTGAAGTGTTAGATTCTTTACAGTAAGCTGAAACCCTGTGTGAGATTCCTAACCTCTAGATGACGTATATGAGTGTGATTTCCCGCGCTCAATAAATCTCATAAATAGATACATCTCATATAAGTCTATAGATGTACGATTTATGACGTTACATAAATATGAATCGCGGTCTTGCTACTTTGCAATTAAGTAATATTGACCAGTAAGTATATGCAATATCGAGAATTACCCGTCCGTCAATTATATTGTAAATCAATGAGCCAGACTTATACTTTTTGTTGCAGCTCACATTGGTTCCCATTAAAAATGACTTAGTGGTCACATTCGGTATTAGAAATGAGACATAAACATGGAAATGAAACTTTTTTTTCAGATGGGACGGAGTTTCTATAACTATTGACTCCATATTGTGCAACATTTCATGAGACCCCAAATCCATTTTAAGGATGACATGATGATTTGTTCAAAAGGTAATGGCAAGATTGATTGAAAATGTGTGTATCACAACAAGTAAGATGCTACTAATTCTGCGAACACTATAAAGCAATGTAATTCTTCACTCGCCCATCCGTCTATACGAGCCCTATGTATAAGGCCCGGCGTCCACCTACTAGGATATGGCACCGATATGCCCTACGATGCACCTCCCGATGCAAAATCAAAATCGCGTCGGAAGGTCACCTAATATCGGGGCAGTTGACTACGTTTCTGTGATTAGACACCGATAAAAAAACAATGTGTGGTGGATTGGCATGTCTAGACATATGTCTACGATTTTGCACCTTCCCGATATGGCACCAATTTTGACATTTTGTATCGGTGCCATATCGGGAGGTCTACGATTCTATCGTAGTAGGTGGACGCCGGGCCTTAGTGTCATCTAGCGAACATCCCATTTTAAGGTGAATGCCTATGTTTATTCACGTTTTTATTTCCGTACTTCGATGTTTTTCCGTAATTTGTGTGTAAATTTCCTATTTCAATATAACTGGGTGCCTCTTGTTTATGTACTGCAACGTTAAGGTGTACCGATGTCGAAGCGATATAAAACGTCGGCCATTTGGAAATGATGACGCAATCCCGGTTTTAACGCTGGAAAACGAACCGTGATTTAGGCCCAGCGTCCACCTACTACGATATGGCACCGATATGGTCTACGATGCACCTCCCGATAAAAAAATCAAAATCGCGTCGGAAGGTTACCTGATATCGGGGCAGTTGACCACGTTTCTGCGATAAGACACCAATAAAGACCCCATACAATGCGTGGTGAATTGGCATGTCTAGACATATGTCTACGATTTTGCACCTTCCCGATATGGCACCGATTTTGACATTTTGTATCGGTGCCATATCGAGAGGTCTCTGATTCTATCGTAGTAGGTGGACGCCGGGCCTTACTGCACAGCTGTTCAGTACATGGTAGAGAGCAGCGTGTAGTAATTACGTCACTTACGGCAGTAGGTATATAAAATATATATATATATATATATATATATATATATATATATATATATATATATATATATGTATACTAGCAACACAATACAGATGAGCATAGATTCAATTGATGAATTGATGAATGAGCGTTGGGTGTATATATATATATTCTTCTGTGCATTCTGAATAGGTTTAGTCATTTTAACGTATGTAGTGGGTGCAACATAATACTAGCTATTTGGAGTGGTATAAAAATACACTGGTTCAGTGTCCCACCACACACAGACATTATATATGATATATTGATATATGATCTATATTAATATGGCAATAATCTCTAAAAGTTTACCAGCTAAAACTTCACTCGCAAAAAGTTCTACCTAAAGAGGATCTTAGACAGGATTTGGCATCTGCGAGGGCTACTCCTAGCCACCTGTCAGCCTTTTAAAAAACTCCTCCACCTCCTGCTTCGCTCCTCCTCCCTCTCCCCCTGCCACCGGCGGCATTATTTAATACCCTTTCAAACCTTGGTCAGTACTTTCCTCGGCTGAGACCGATTTGGACAACAACAATCACTATACCATAACCATTACACCCTTAAATTAACACACATGACATGGTTCGCATTGGCTGTGCGGGAGAATGGGGAGAAAAAAGGGACAAGATGTGGGGTGTTATGACGGGGGCGGTATAATAGGAAAATAGAGAATATTTTACAAGGTAAGGTGGTCCATTTTCACCTGATCTGATGGGATGGAGTTTTATTGTGTAGCCTAGCCCCAGGTACTATTAGGACCTATGATCGTGACGAAAGGAAAGATGGGGGGGGGAGGGATTCCTTTTGAGGAAAATGCAGGCGTGAAAGGACTGCAGGAGCACGTACTTCTGGCAATATATGATTCCTCAGAATGATGTAATATTGAAGAAAATTTTACTATCGATTCACTAGTCATCAGTCATGTATGTGTAGTGTATGTCTATATATGACCGTACCCTATAACGTTATAATTCGATGTTATAAGCAATCAGAATCAAAGTACATGTAATTCACTGACTGTGTGTATATGTATATGTATGTATAGGTATAACATATTTGAGCATATTTGTTGGCATACTCTCTATGTTTTTTTTTGTGATAAATTAGGTCCTGCGATGTTCAGCGTTTGGTTGATCTTTACGTGGGTTTTGATGTAACATAGACAGACGGGTCGTCGAGGTGACACCACTGACCACAGGTGGTCACCCACCTGTATGCTAAGGATGCCCAGGTGCGCCCTATGACGTAAACTCCTTATTGAGGTCCACCCCACCTGTCCGTTATCACCGTCAGGGACAGGGGACCTGTTTCTATGGCGACCAACAACACCCTCCTCTATACACTCCCCTGGGGTAGATGTATACAAGGGGCTGAGTTGGGGGTGGACGGGGCGTGTCACCTGTACCGCCATCAGTTGTCTTGTCCTGGGGTAAGTTGAGATGAAGTTGAGTCTCCAAAGTGGCTTTATGGTACTAACTGGCAGTACGGTTCTATTTTTATCTTAAGTGAAACCAAGTCCTTTCAATAAACAAACATCTACTCCAGATGCGTGAAACGCATAGATTTAACTTCCGGGAATGTATTCTGTTGCGTGTCATTCTGGAGCGAAATCTTAACCTCATTATGTTAACCAAAGACTTATGGTGCATGTGTACATGTACACATGTACCTCTAACTTGACGCATAATTCGTCAGGAAGAGATGTCTGCGAAATTCGATGCTCTTTAATTTTGTAATATAAGTCCATACATAGTATCACACTATATATAGGCAAAATTAAACACGGTGAACGTGTGCGACAAGTGACTAGACTTTCAAAATAACTGAAGGATGCAAACCTCGGACACCAATGTCATCATTTATCCTTGTATTTTATATCATGACTTGTGATTCATTGAGCATTCATGGCATCTCCGCATCAGTTCACATATGTGCACGATAAACGTAAAACATGTATCATTATTTCTATTATATAGGGACTTCATTATGGTAGGTTATTCAACATCAATTAGCAAATTCCCATTAGCTAATTAAGTGCAGTCTGATACTCGCTGCTCAATAGGCATTTGCTAATATAATACATCTGTAGAGTCCCGCTTTCCAGTGGGGTACTTTGTAGTGTTTTACCACATCGTCATTACCTAGGTCTGTGATTTTTTTTCACATGCTTTGCGTGACTGTCCACGTCACTCCGTGATTTGACATGCCGGTCATTAACATGGCCACTGTAACATGTAATGATGCTACCCTGATTGACAGTCCCTTAATGACCACCACATACCCCCTGACGTGCCCTGTCAGTGGTAGACATGGTGACAGGGTCACGCCCCTCGCCCCCTGACCACCTCAAATGACCAGTCACCTGGGAGGTGGCAGGGATTAGTGTTATAATCGATATTACCGCCAGCGGGGTATGGTGAGTGTGACAGAAGGTCAATTCACATTCAGAGTAACAATATATATCCTTTAACGTTGCAACCACGCTTGACGCTAACATCTGGTAGGATTTGATTTTAATGAAAATTATTCTCCATCTTTCCACAATAAACCACAGCAGATTTTTTTCTTTTTATATATTTTACACAGGTGTGTGGACACTGGATATGATGCCCTTTCTGAGGCGCGGTCGTTGGAATAGGGTCAGCTACGCACCGTCCCTGACAGACCCGCTGGTTGACACCCCTCACACACGTGCAGTTTCGCCGTAACCTCTCTGCCCCGTACGCCCGACCACCCCACCCGTATACCCTCACCACCTGAACACACAGCCGGGCTCGCCCCGCCCGTCACCGGGGTATTGTCCACTCAGGGGTGGCATTGTGACCTGGTGAAGCTGGCGGCTCTAACGAGGTGCAGGTGGTTAGGATTCCCCACCTGTGTCGTGACGGCAACCCCAGCAGCCCCTCCCCGCCCACCGCGCCACGCCCTGCCCCGCAGTTTGACCCTTTTGTCTTTGTCGTCATTTATTCATTACTTCATCTAGCTCCTTGTTAGAATCAACCAATGTTTTAAACAACCTTTGGGCTGTAAATGCTAATCAAAGCTTGCCAAAAGTGGTGCATTAAATGAACGCATTTTTTTACATTTTAGTTCTTTTAATTGTTCTGGCTCATCACATAGTTGTTTTTTATATTTCTTTTTCTTTTTCATTCTAAAAGTATTTTTGTATTCAGAAATTATACAAATGTGTATGCATGCGCGGGATTATATCCATATCTGATATACAAGATTTTCCTCTTGTTTACTTATTCTACTGATATTTTCATAATGGGGTGCGCATAGTTCATATCAGTCAGTATCAGAAAGTTGATAACCAGAGAATTCATTCAAGTATTATTTTGATCTAACATGTAGGTGTGTGTGTATGTATGTATGTATGTATGTATGTATGTATGTATGTATGTATGTATGTATGTATGTATGTATGAATGTATGTATGTATGTATGTATGTATGTATGTATGTATGTATGTATGTATGTATGTATGTATGTATGTATGTATGTATGTATGTATGTGTGTATGTATTTATCCTACCCCTAATATAAAATCCCATAGGCTTAACATTGGGTTTCCGTATGCCACGCTCACTGGCATACAGAGTTTTATATGCCACTAGTGGCATACAGCATTGTTATCACGTAATATTCCAAAATCGAGGAGATAGGGTAGGATCAAATCAAAACCTGATTCGTTTTAATCATGGTCACCGCATTCCACTCCTGAAGTTTTGGCTCCAGACTTCACTCGGCTTCGCCTTATGAAGTCACTTTGCCAAACTCCAGTACTGGAATACGGTGGCCAAGATTAAACCTCATCCAGTTTTACGATAGTATGTATGTATGTATGTATGTATGTATGTATGTATGTATGTATGTATGTATGTATGTATGTATGTATGTATGTATGTATGTATGTATGTATGTATGCATGCATGTATGTATGTATGTATATCCGTGGATAAAATGAAGCTATGTGAATCTGGTTCTGTTTTGAAAGCCAATAATTCACGATCCAATTGTACCTCGTTCGATCACGTGACTGAACCCACACGTGACCATCCAATCAGTGTCAGCACCGCCACGTGACCGACGTGACGTCATGATCCAGTCTCAGTTTCGAGACACGTGGCGGATCGGAAGTTGCCTTCAGGTGGCGCGCGCACCTGGAGTGAATATACCGGAAGTTATCCGACCGAAGCAGCGGCAGCAGCGCCCTCTATGGACGACGTGGGCAGGTTACTACCGGTCACGTGCGTCGGCGTCGCTTACCAGATGGACGCTAATGTGACTGTCCAGAGCAAATATTTCTTCTGGCGAAATTCAGCCCGACATCCTTTGGAACATTTTGTTTGCTTCATGGATATGGATCCCAGTCATAATGTCGTTATTTTGGTGCCATCTTTGATTTATGAGTCATGTCCCATCTCAAAGGCTTCGATTGCACCCAATGCCCAATTCCAGTGGCATAGTCTATACAAACACTAGCTATGTACATACATGTACATCTATAAAAATTCAAAAATGGTGTTTCTATCTCAAGCAAGTTCATGTTTTTATATTCGACTTATTAGTGCATGTACAGATAATACATCTTTGCAATCTTCTAATGGTTCGTCGCATAATTCACGCAAAAGCTGATGTTTATATCAATGGATCCCCTGAAAAACAATACAATTGCCCGATACCAATATTGTATGCTTTTGTTTTGTAAGGTACAATGTTTTACATGTACACATATTGAAGTTGGAAAGAACATATATTACGACAGAGACTTTGAGAATCATAAAAGTACACAGATGAATCATGCTAATCGGCGTACAGGTGAATTTCCTTTGTTATGGCCACATCCTTGATTAAAGACGATACCGATCCCTTTGTGCTCACCTCCCTCCTTTCCCACAGCTTCTCAGCTGCATGTACCCCCGGCGCAGGTGTAGCGTGGCGCCACACATTGGTTGATCACAAGATTGCTCCACGAGGTAATTGGTGGCGGCCATGGCTGGCAGAGGCTAACACTGCTTTGATCCCGACTCTAAGGAAAATACAGCAGAACTTCAAGGGTGCAGGAGACCCCCTCCCTCCCACCCTATTCGACTTACACAGAGTAACAATGTGGAGGCCCCTGTATGTCTTCTTGTCAAGGCGGGCGGGCAACGAGGCAGGTGGCTAAAGGTGACGGTTGGAGGCCAGGTGGGTGAGGTGTGGCAGTCAGCGCAGGCTTGTTTTATTGGCCTAAAAGAATGAGCAGATGGCAAATGCTCTACTCTACGTTCACAATGAAAGTAGCTAGCTTTTTTAAATATTGAAATCAAATTGTGTGTTACATATTTACGTCCAGCACATATTAATGATTCGAGCGTGCCTTATAAATTCTTACTTAGAATATGGTATTTGTCTTTATTGACCATACACTTAAACATTCTACTTAGTGACCCCTATATTAGACATGCGTCCAATACCCCAAATCTCTCAAACAATGTGCCGTAATACGCCCACATCTGTTATTATTTTTGACTGGAGGGGGCTTCTCTGATTAAACCCGAAATGCCCGGTATGAGTAGTATAGGGAGATGTCAGTGTGCCTCGGGCTATTCTCATATATATATATATATATATATATATATATATATATATATATATATATATATAATTATATATATATATATATATATTTATATATGTATCTGTGTGTGTGTGTGTGTAGGTGTAGGTGTATGTGTGTGTGTGTGTGTGTGTGTGTGTGTGTGTGTGTGTGTGTGTGTGTGTGTGTGTGTGTGTGTGTGTGTGTGTGTGTGTGTGTGTGATCAAAGATAATGCAATGGATAGAATATATTACGCGGAGATTCATTATGTTCGTTTAGATATATAACGTGAGGATCATTACAGCACTTGCGTTATTACTGAGACTTGGTAATTATATCCACTGGAGCGAATATTTATCAAGGCGAATTGTTAATCATATAACATGAAGCAGTGTCTACCGATTTGAGCAGACTAATTTTGATCAAACCTCATTATGTTCCACACACATAAACACATGTGGAAAACTCTATCTATAGGCTACCATACCACCAAGAACTAGGCAGCTCTAGTAATGATGTTCCCCTGTTTGTGATATATCAGTATGGAACTGTTTGCAGGTATCTAAGTAGATTTCATTGAATATTTTCATTATGCTCAAATGGTTAACCTCTTAAAATATTTTTGTCGGCCGTCAGACACAAATCTGATCACCTGAATATACATGTAAGCCTATATAGATATATAGCCATGACAATACAACGCATAGCTAAGTGTGAATTTTCGCAAAATGCCTTTCATTGAATAAGTGTCTGTGACATATATTTATAATGTCGATGGAAAATAATTTCATGCATAATCTGGTTCCCATCAAACACATCTTATTTGACCCGGAGTATGTAAAAATGTGTATGGAACTTTTTTTTTTCATTGGCGGGAATGGGATGGTGAACCACCTATGTCCCCGCAGGGGGTGCACTGGTGTTTCTCTCTCCCAGGAAAGAAATTAATGTCGAACATATTTCATCGGCGGTGCAAGTAGCTTTTCATTTGAGAGCGTCAGCATTTTACGGAAGTTCGATGTTTGTAGGCCCTACGTGTATTTGTATTCCTTGATGACTACAAAACTCTATGATAAGGAAGGAAATTAATGATCAAAATGTTAAGGGACGACCTTTTTATGAGTTGTTTGGAGAAAATGGAACTTAGATTGAATAACAGCAAGAATCATGATGAATCTATTTAATTCGAGCAATTGTTTTATTCTCAGGCCAAATAAAAGAAAACCCTGTTGCTATTATTGTGCATATACCTCAAACTAATGTGACATCAACGTCTTCGACCTTAACTCGTAAGGCCAGCTTTATGGTCATAGGCAAGCTGGCCTACATGAGCAGGAGGGTACCAGCCGGCAGACCAGCGCGCAACCTGGCCCGCGACCAGTCTGCAATATGCTGATAATACGCCGCAGTGCCCGCAGATGGCGCTCCTTAATTGTCCGGGCTGGGTCCGGGCGAGCTGCACGTGGCCACAGACGCAGTGCCGTCTGCGCGCGCACCTGGAACCGCGGCATGGCACCGTAACGGTCAGCCACTGGATGGCGACGGCAGATGGCAGCACTAACACAAAGACTGACGGTCACGTGACTTTTCAAAAGTAGCCAAAGCGCGCTCTTCGCCAGGTTTGTCGGCGGTGTGCTGAAATAATATTAGCATAAGAGGAAGGTTCTAGTTTATCACTGCCTTCAATCCCTGGAAATTCATATGATATGGCACTTACTTTGCATGTCATGATTACATATCGGATAGAAGTCTTATTATCTTTTATAAAGTATTTAGCTATCACCTTTTAGAAATATCATATGGTGGTCTATAGGAAACTGATGAGGTATAGTAAATATCATTGCACCGCGTCATATTTTTCAAATGGGTAGCAGAAGTAACAATTGAAATCACATCAATTTTTTAGAGTAATTTGAAAAGAAGGATAATGGATATTACTGAGAAAAGGGTGCCATTTATTGAGCGATTTCTTTCATGGTGACCAATTAGCCATGGAGAAGACCAATTGATAAAAAAAAGTGCCTGAACATGATATTCCATTCCGTAAATACAAACAGAGAACAATAATGTAAAATTATCGCATAATGTCAAAGAACAAATCGATTTAAATATGACTCATCTAAAGAACTGCTCTTCAACGCGTAAGAGATTTAGAGAGGCTATTTTCTTCGATATGCATCTAGTAAGTGTTGGTTTCATGGCTGTAAGTGGTGGGCTTCGTAACACAAGGCACGGCTGGGTGTGTCCAAACCTTTGTGACAGAGCGCTGTCACCTGGACGCCACGCTGCAGGTGAGAAGCGCCAATTTCTCCAGGTGGGCATCACCTGGTCGCTGCTGTTATTACCATGGAAACGCGCGACGGTCAGCTGGCTAGCAGTGATGGGGGTTCGAGGAGGGGTTGTGGATACTGGGGGAGTGATGGACAATGCTTAATGAGGTCACACCTGCCGTGTAAGAGGACTCAATGAACCTGCCCTGCATTGTCTTACTGTTGGGTTAATCAACATCAACCACTGATCACTAAACCACTACCCTGTGGGGTATCTACAGACTATCATGTGGAAACCTACTCCACAACCCTTCTGAATGCATATATATCTACCTCATTCTATATCACCATATAGTGTGGTATATAGACACGGGCGTATCCCCTCAGGTATTGCATACATAACCCGACCGTCAGGGTAGCGCTGATAAAGTGGTCTATTGTTTGAAAGCATTGACGAGGAGGTCTCACCTGGCCTCACCTGGCCGGACACCTGGCATGTGTGTGTGTGGGGGGGGGGGGGGGGTGAGTGCCACGCCCGGTACTAATTAGACGTCCAAGCTATGAGGCCGGCCTGGATCATATCACATTGAAATAGTCGGCGTTATTCTGTATGGCCGATGCCATAGGAAACACATTCACACAATTCTGAACAAAAATACATGATTTAGTCTATTACACCAGTTATTACATTTATTCTAATCATAAAACAATATTAGCTGATCCCTTACAATTATCAAGTAAGGTTTGCAGTCCTTAGCTAGAACGATGCACATCTAGCAAACGATGCTTTAGATTAATAGCTAGTAGTGTCGCTGTCTTGTGATAATACGAAGTACGATAACCAAATATTGAATTAGTACCATACTCAAAGTACCAAACTCATATAATTCAGAGACTCTTTATTAAAGTCTCTCTGCGTAACCAGAATTAACCCTTTGTCAATATGATAATTCACAATCCATCGATGATTGTCACATTCGCGTATTGTATGTACATGCATATTTGCTGGTTTATCATTTATGTGGATTTGTTCCCAGTTTACTCCACATTGGCATTACAAAATAGCCTATATTTTAGAACAAATATTAGCATTGATAAAACACTGTATGTAATATGAGGTTCAAAGACCCATTCCTACCTCCTCCTTCAGGGGGGGGGGAGAGCTAACACTGCCTGCACCTGTGCTAGTTAGAAGGAGGGTGGGAAATCGGGTGAATTTACACCTCAACATGCACACTCCGTTGGTCTCGGATTACGACGCGGCAGGAAAGTAGCGCGCATTCTTCACAGTGCTGTGGTGGTGAATAGGTATTATTCGCGTCTATAATAGTTCTCAGGAGTCTCTCTTTCTACCCACCATACCCCTCCACACCTGCACGTATTGACAACTCTGCCAGACGGTCCCCAAGCCCTATCTACTTAACACGTTTTGGCCAACGATTATAGTTCTTTTATGACTCCAATAGCCCGACTGTCTTGCCCGAATTCAATCCCAATTCCGTTGGCCCGCATCTGACGTCCTTGTATCCCATGTTCATGTTAACATATACTTATGGACGGACATACCTGCTGCTAGGGGTGCATTGATAATAATGTTCGTACTCGCTAATAATAATGCATTGAAAATAATGTTCGTGGATTGATACTTCGCACTAACGGTAGGATAACATCCGAAAAACTAGATCTCGTTTACATGACAACGTCAAAAACAAAATGGCAGATCGCGTGTGTCACTTCAAAAATTTAATGACGCCTAAGACGTAAATAAGACGATTATTTAATCGTAAAATACCTGAGATACATATCAATATTATTGAGAAAAAATGCAATTAGTGATATATCTCAATGATGTTCTTAAATCGTTAAATAACAATAACCTATCCGTTCAATTGTCGTCAATCGTCGCGCTTCCTGTCGATTGACCAGGGAAGCATTGTTTAGGCCACTCAAAAAAAACTTGTTTCTCATCACCGCGCGAATCAGAAAAAACGATTTTAGAATATTTTTTTTTTTAAATAGATGAACCTTGGTATGAAAGGTATGTGTATTTAGTATCAAATTAAAGCTCCTGATGTCAGGGATGCATTAAATGTATCGCCAGTAAAAATCTGGAAACCCAGCGTAAGCAGACACCCTGCATAAGCAGCCACTTTGGCCCCGGATCGGAGGGTGTCCGCTTATGCGGGGTTTTACTGTATGTCTGCCATCTTTGATAAAGCAAAAAAAAAAGGGGCCCTCGTCATATTTTTCATGGCTTGGTGATGAGAAACAAGTTTGTTTTTTTCAAGTGGCCTTACAAGAGGCAGAGGGCTGTACGGATTGAGACCTAGCATCAATCGTGGGATAAGCTGTGTTTCGACGATTCCGTAAGTGATTAAAATGGAATTTTAAATTGTTTTAAGGTATATAGTAACAAACAAACATCCTTGTTGTAGGCGAAGCTTATTGTTGTTATTATATACCTATGTTGGTAAGTCACACAGATTCCAACCTCTGCTACGGGATAGGTAGTATTATCGCATCGTACAGTATGCTAGTATGGAAATAAATACAAAAACACTCTCAATACGCAATTGATGCAAGTGAGTATGACAGTGTATGGAACGATGGATAACATAGAAAAAACATGAGCTGTCTCCTTTATATACACAGATAATTCTAATAAAATACCAAAAGAATTGAAATCATTCAATGCATTATATCTTTTAAGAAACTTACATACATACTTTGAATGACTTCTGACATATCAAGACACTCTGCATATTGACTTGGCGTAATCATGTTTTGATTAGTATTTCAATATTTCTTTAAATATGGAGATATATTATAAAAATAAAATATGTTGACCTTGTTGGGATGTCCTCTCTTGCCTTGTTTCTTTTGATGAAGATGTCAAGCTTGCTCTACGAGCCTGTTTGATGTTTTTATCGAAAGAAACGCAGTACGAGAGGTGAGTTAATACGTTTTACTAAAATAATGCAAAGCTGTTGATCTAATTAAGACATCCTGAATCTATTTTCAATATATTTTCGCCCTTGTGTCCCGTTAAATGCACGGCGTCTAGATGACACGGTTACACGGTAACTAACAGCACTGTTTAGGGGGTTGGATTACAAAGTATTAAACTAAAAGGTGTGGCCGTCACGCCATATAGTGTTAAGTTCTGTCGCACAAACTACAACCTCGTAGGAGTCTACAGTGTTGTTATTTATGGGTTAGAATGTAGTGATGGAGGAATCACCCCTGTGAAGCCCGTCCATCAAGCCTGTACGCATTTTTTTAGGGAAAATCATGTATACGCTCTGTATACCACCTCCTAGCCTAATTGCGTAGTACACCCCTCCCCTCCTCCCGTATGTACACACAAAATACCATTTGCAGGAACTGAAAGTGAACGATGGTTTTCTTCGATTTCTACTACTGGTCACCCAAACCCAAGATGGCTGTATTTCATATAAAGTTTGTCATTAGATGTTACAAAACGAGATTAAACATAGGTACTGATGGATTTTAAAAAAGAGAAATTGAGCAAAATAGACTGCAAAATATATTACAAAAGACGTCCATGGTCGTAAGTGTGGTATCTATCTATGTATTTCCAGATACATTGATCATCAGTAAATTTTCGTTCATAGAAATATTATTGAATGCAGTAAGGCAAACACTCTTGACCTCCATGTAATTAGCTCGTGGGCCACCTGAATGTCTATTGGGAGGTCTTGCCAGATATTGCTTTTCACGAAGTTGCGTAAGAATGCGTCTGGAGAATCAACCCTTCGACTTGCACCTTCCCAACTGTGCTTACCCTTAAGCATTTGGACTAACCCTCCCCATCCCTTTGCTGTGTACTTATGGACGACCCTTTATTGATTCCGAATTGACAGATAATTCTTCAAATGAAAGGCAAGGGGCCCAATTGATAAGAGAGGAATTTTGCTAAAATCTGTAGCCTTTGCCTTTTAGGATTGTACGATTTGTTTGCATGCCGTTTCTCCCCGCGGTACATAGCCCCATGCCACGGAGATCGCTCCGCTTCTTTCCATCTTCTCCAGCATCGCATGCGGATACGCCGTCTTGCGGCCACCATTGATATCACCCTCGACGCCGCGTGCATATTACAACATGGAGTCCTGGGATTTTTAGTCAAATGCATGATTGGCGTCGTTGATTGACAGCTGTGGGCGTGACTGGCGCTGTGGGCCCTGATCGGGCATACGCATCAACATCTCGCATTGTGACATCACGGCAACGCGATAACGGCCGAGAAGTCAGGCGTTGTTTTGCTTATGAGTTGCTCGTGTTTTGCTCCCGTTGGTTCGCGTGGAGGAGGCAGGCGTTAGATCCACGGACATTTAAGCATGTATTGCAGAGGTAGCGTCATGGAGGCTGCATGGTTGTATGGATGAATGTTTGGGATAGACTTATAGAGTGGAGATAGGATGTAATGGTGGTAGGGTATTTGAGAAAGCGTGAGAAAACCCGGTGGAGAATCACCCCCTCAATTCACCCCGGCAAGCGTATAGCGCCGTGAACCGGGGTCGGGGGTCACTCCGAATCGTCCGCCAGATTATTGTTGAGACCTTGATAAGTGCCGGCAACCAGTGAACTTACAGAGGGCGTGTATACGACCATGGAAAATACCCGCCTGCCATACACTCCCCCCCCCCCCCTTTCCTTGGCCTCTCACGTGCCATGCACATGACGCCGCGCACGCTCGAATAATCTCTATTGTGGCAGACAGTATTTACGCTGCCCCACGATTATTCCCCTACCCTCCAAGGTGTGGGAACTGATCGCGGATGCCCCTTTGGGTCTGGGAATGGAGTAGGAGGAGGGTGTGAGCATTTCTCGTTTCAGTAGGTCCACAACACCAGGCCAGGTGTGAAGCCAGGTGTGAAGCCAACAGAGCGGATCATGTTACAACAGGTAAGCCATACAAATGGTGCTAACGAACGATCGTCAGATGACATAACGACAACGCTGTGAGACTGCAAACGCCTGACCACCTGTCGGTTATCCTCTGATCGACACAAAGGCAATAAAGCACTGTGTTGAGAAACTGCACACCTGAGAACGCCATTTATGTAAAGAGAGAGGAGCTGGAATTATTGTGTAAAGTTAAAAATCTGCAAAATAAATCCTATATTATACCATGACTAAGGTGAACCTGTAATGCCTCTCAGTTCTCTATTTGATGTGGGTCTACAATGCGGTGATGTGTTTTGGTGAATGTCGTCTCCGAAACGTTGTATTCCCAGATACCTCTCTATATCACACGTCTTTCTTCAAAGTAAAATATTAGTGGAAGATATCAGTTAGATACATTCCCAAATATGTGTAGAACTTAAAACATGGTTAGTCTTTAATGAGGTGGACCTCATTATAAAATTTATTCTATTTTCTTCACCTAAGGTATTTACATATATCAACCAATGTTCATTTGGCTCCGAATTGTATGCAGACGAAATAATTTTAAAGTGTTAACGGTTAACATAAGCATGTTTATTGGGATCCAAAGTGCCTGCAGCAGAAATGATCTCGAAGATCTATGTTTTACGGTTACCATAAGGTAGTTCGACAAGGGGCTGGAAAGGCAAATTGATGGAAGGATATTTATCGCGAACTAGTTAACTCATGCATTTCTGTAATGAGAGAATGCATGTCTCACGTCATCGTCATCAATAAAGGAAATTGCGGAATAGGAACAGAAGTCTCTACTGGAGTCAATATATGCTGTACCAATGAGTCCTGCGAGCACTGTGTAGTCCCTTCTCTGGTCAATCATTCTTTCTGGTCTCCAGGCATCTGGCTCGGCCGCGTACGTAGTCTCCAAACAAGGTGCCAGCCGTTATTTCCTCACTAATTAAATCTATAAGCAGCCCGAAAGGAGAAGGATGGCACTGGCCTACCCGGCATACCCAAGGGGAATTTACCCAGGTCTCTAAACAATAAACATTGTTGTAGGAGCGGGCGATAAATCAGGTCGGGGGTCAGTAAAGACCTCCGTGGGCACATCAGTATGGGCGGGTGGAGAGGACTCTACTGACCGGTGGTCATCAATGAAGGAGGGCGGACACAGACACAGCGGTCAGCAGGGACTGGTCGCCTCCCGAAGGACGTGCATGCTGATCAATTAGACTGACTTAGGGCTGAGGTGCGGACGTGCTCTGCATTAATAACACAGAGCGGGTGTGGACTTTAATACCACTAAGATTTCCCTTATGATCCAAGTCGGTTTCGGGATATCGCATTTGAGTGACAGCGTATTCGACTTCAGATTCAATACCGCTGATCGGAAAACGTTGAGAAGGAGCTCATTGCGGTAGATTGGAATCTTATTGAGATGTCGATTACGCCCTTTATACTATCTTAACGATAGGAATGCCTCTCTCTACGTCACCTCAATTCTTCTTGACTCATATTTCCATATCTGAAGTGAATTTGGATCCATTTGATGTAATCTGAAATTTAGAGATAATTTAACAGCGAAGTGTTCTGTCTGTCACATGAATTATGTGAGAGAATAGTTAATGATGTACACTTTGCGAGACGGTAATGCGTCGAAGCCTTATCAGTGAACTTTATGATATCACTGGATTGGATTATTTGTAAAAGCATATCTTTCATGGCTACTCGACATTGCTAATAAAACGTGGCATTGTGAATTCAAATCCGAGAGGACGGCGGTTACATCAATCTGTTGCTAGTGCTGGTAGACTTGGCATCGCGTACAGTTATTCTTCACGCAAAACGATACAAAATACGCCGTCATTTACTTTAATTTGGACAATGGCACTAACGTCCAATAGTGCTAGATGCTTTCGTCTATTACATTTACATATTTCGTTGCATGACGGTACCTATCAAATATCAGAAAACACGACGGTTCAAGATAAAATATAAGAATATCGCCCACGAAAAAGGCTCAGACTGAGTTCCATGTGAATTAGGCCCGGCGTCCACCTACTACGATAGAATCGTAGACCTCCCGATATGGCACCGATACAAAATGTCAAAATCGGTGCCATATCAGGAAGGTGCAAAATCGTAGACGTATGTCTAGACATGCCAATCCACCACGCATTGTATGGGTTTTTTATCGGTGTTAAATCGCAGAAACGTGGTCAACTGCCCCGATATTAGGTAACCTTCCGACGTGATTTTGATTTTTTTATCGGGAGGTGCATCGTAGACCATATCGGAGCCATATCGTAGTAGGTGGACGCCGGGCCTTATATGAGATCTGCTGGGGAAAAACAGATTTTCTTGAAATTAAGATTTCCCAAAATGAAGTGATTCTGTACTGTTCTCGTAAACCATTCTTTGAACGTTGTCCGTGTGGGCCTAACCTTATTGAGAAATGCAAAAATTTTCAATTCCTTTCTTTCTTTTTCATTGATTTATTAAGTAATATATATAATCGCTAGGGACCGTAGAATTAAAGTACATGTAGTTCCAACAACTGAAGAAAAAAATCAACAATAAAACGCAAACCAGTCTCGTCGCTTCTCGGTATGAACGTGAACTGGGGCTATAGTAACAATGCACCGCGCTGTGCCAGTGTCGAAATGCTGCCCTCAGGCGGATGGACTGGAAAACCAGCACAAACGTCAAAAGGTGTATCTACATGAATGAAAGGGCCTCGTTCCCTTTACATGCCTGTACTATACGACCAGTGTGGTGAGGAGCAGGTCGGCCATATAGGTATCCTCTCCTCCCTGGAGGACAAACGACCTACACCTGGTCACATGACCGCCGGCAGTGACCCCTGGCGGCGTCTCCGGTGTGCAGGGCGATGTGGGACTGTAGAGCAACACGTGTTTCCCCGTGGGGCAAAATGTTCATGCTGCATGACGAAATGAGGCTGGGCGATGTGTGTGTGTGTAGGGGGAGGGATACTCCCTCCAGGAACACCCACCCCCAACCCACCCCACACCGTCAACGCCCTCCACACCTGGGCATGCCCTTCTCGACCGGGCGGGCACTTCAAAGGGCGCCCAGGTGTGCAGACCTGGGTACCGTATAAGCGTCGTCCCACATCAGTAGGACGTACATGGCGATGCGGCGTTAGGTGCACGTGTACAGCGTGTCACAGTGCACCTCCCGTCACGGCCTGTCACGGTCCACTGACGTTCTCAAGTCATGGCCCCCAACGACCGCCAATCAGCACGGTTACCTGTGCAAAAAACGCATATAAAAACGCAATAAACGTGCTAGTCTGATTATGAACGGTATAAAGTTCTAATAAAACCTGGTGGCTAACACGGACTCGCTGTGCTGTCCTTGTATATTCCATCACTTTAGCCAAACCCCAACACTGGGACGACTTAGCCGTTTTCATGCCATTCTTTGGCTATTATTACATGTAGCCTACATCTATATCCGTTTTAATTCAAAGCTAAGAGCTTATTCGTCCGACAGTTGACACTGAAGGGGGTTTTAGTTTGGTGCGTACATGTAGTTATATATTTTGTCTATACGGTCATGTTATCACTTCCGGTTGGGACGACGTTAAGTATCACAATATGAAATATCTGTTGAATCGATTAGACTATCAGTACTGAAGTACACCCCATTCTTATTATTTACATTATATATGAACTTCCATTAATATCGCCTTCACGTATTTCACATAAATATATATGTAGGATTGTTAAAAAGCAGTGGATTACCAATATTTTTTTCAGAGACGAAAGCAAACGTATCCAGTACTATATACAATACATGTTGTAGATATATGTTTAATGCTTATTGTTTGTAAGACTCTTTGATCCACGCATTGCTATTTCATCATTAAATATACACTGAGTACACCATAGTTTATAACCCATAAAGAAGGCATTATCTTCTTCTGATGCAACTAATTTGAGGATATTTTCTTACATATAAAATTATACTGATGATAAAGTTACTAAAAAATAAAATCCCTAGATTGATCTCTTGGACACTGCGTATGAGTGTATGAACAATTTCTATATCGGTGTATATAAATGTACAAAAACAAGCATATACATATATGTAGATCTGTATATCGTATTTTGGAACCTATATTTCCTGAGATATGTACATAGAAATATAAATGCAGGACTACATAGGCAGAGGAAAGTCAGCTGTCAATCATCTAGAACAATGTCTCTCAAATACTGTAATCATTGACGGCGTTTAGTGAGTATTTCTACCTCAAACGTCAAAGGGTACACTATAATTAGGGTATGGGAGAGAGGAAGGGTGCGGTCAGTGGGCAGGCAGCTGGTCAGATATCGGCATAGATAACAGTTAGACATGGGGTGAGAGTCTTGGGCGAGTATAGCTGACAATAGTATGAAAATATCAATACCCTCTGGGCAGAGCTCGGCTTCCACAGCGTCAACCCAAACAAATGTGCACCTGACTAATTGCCATCCCTCCCATATATCAAAGCCTGCCGACCATGTTGGACAAGGACCGCCTGGAACACCTGTACACAGGTAAACTTCAAAAGGAACCCATCTGTGCGTGGGGGTCGTGGTGGACCGAGAGGACTGCGTGTCCCAGCATGGTCATAGAGGAGAACGACTTTCTCACGCTGATACTGCCCAGGAACTGACTGAAGGCTCCCACCATGTTCTCCTGGTCACCATGTCGGTCTAGCAAGGTCACGTCAAGGTCATCCGAAGGTGACAGGGTCACACGCAACATTGCTCCTTTTATGTCCCGTCGTATATGCATGTCAGTGTAGCTCCATATTCATAACAAAGGCATGAGACACTACCAATATGGAAATACATGTACAGTGAAACCCTGCTTAAGGGACACCCTGCTCAAGTGGACAGTTATTTAGTTAAGGAATGCTTCTCAAACTCGTGTATGGGATTCCTCGAGAGGGTCAACTTTTAGATATGAGGGGACCATGAGGGGATAATACTCTGGAATAACTTTAAGTATTTATTCTTAAGATACAAAAATATATAACTCATCTATTTTCCATTTATTAAATGCAAATACACTTCAATTCTACAAGATGAATAAATAGTCCCTTTTCAAGGCGCTGGTTATGGAGAATGTTACTCAATGATATGAGACCGTGTCTGTTTACCAGACTGTGCAATGAGGAACATTCGACGAGTATCTGGTGTGTTTAGATATTACACATACCTCGACCACCCTGTGTCAGGAGCAGCACCAAGTACTCAGCGCCCCTACCATGGCACCTCGGCGGCCGGTGCAATCACTGCTCTGCAGGTGCCATAACTTATGTTATTGTTTGCCCGAGCCTGTGGTGCCCCCTAGGGGTGGTGAGGTGTGATATAATCAGGGGCTGACGCTGACGTTGCCAGCATGCTGACATATACAGTGTTTGTGTAATACGACATGCTGTGATGAACATGCAATGCTTCCTATGAGGGGGAATACCCCCATGAGCATCCTGAATAGAATTAGAACATCACGAAGGAATTCTTCTCTCTTCCGAGCAGATTGGGGATATCTCCAACAACATTATATGTATGCATATCATACAACTTCCTGCTTCAAAATCTCTTAACGCATCCAATTTTCATTGACTTTGTAAGGAGATGAATGAAATGAATGTGAATAGGTGAGAAAATGTTTAATGACATGAGTTATAAAGTCGTTGCATTCATTAAGACGCATGCAGATTGCTTATTAGAATACGAATGAAAACCATGCGAAGCTCTTTCCACACGGTGCTACCCTTTGTGAATTATCAAGTATTTCTTGAACTACCCAGTCCACAGACTTCATCTCAGCACTATTCTTTAGAGTGTTAACAGGCCTATGCCAAAGGCTGAACAGTATATGCATCCACACAATTTCTTTAGACATATCTTTAAGGAAAGATGCTTGATAGATATTTTCAAAAAAAACTTCAAAACAGAACTTTTTAGTGCAAATAGACAGCGCTAGGAACCTATCTGACCGCCAAGTAATCTGAACATTTCAATGAATGACTGGTAGCCTGTGTGTCTGGCTCTGGCTTGTACCGAGAGAACGTTACGGGCGGACCCCACCACTGCTCAATCACGCCCCCTGGCGCGGTATTAACCCAGGCTCGGCGTGGTGTGTGTCTCATATTCACATATTATCGTTCACCCAACATTTGATGGATGGGAGCCGTATGTCACAGCGAAGTGTGGTTTGTACTGAATACCACTTTCAATCTGCCACTTGGTGAGGATATATGTACCAGTACGTGGAATTTTGAAGTATTTCCGACAACACCTAACAGGAAGCCTAGCTGTTGTTGTGCTAATAGGTTGTGATTGACAATGTGGATGACAAAGTGGGACAATAGCAAATCGCTCCTTTGGTAATGTTAATCAACGAAATTGTTATGCCTATTAGCTACTCGCAATGTTCTATCCCATATATCTCTGTGCCAGAAGTTTAAGAAATACCAATTTGGTTCGTCCTTTAAATCCGGAAGGGAAAACAAGCACTGTTCGGTATTATTATTAAACCGACCGGCCCCAGTCTATCTTCCAGCAGCTACAGCAACATATTTTTATTTGCTCCGTATTTCTTATAATAAGACATAGGCATAGGCTACATGATATACATGGCGACATTTGTGATATAAATCGGATAATGAATTCATAAACCAGAGTAAATTCCGTAACTTGTTGTCATTCATATTGAATCTCAGTGTTAGTACCATTTTACCTCTTAAGGGTCAGCTGTACGATGTTAACTCTAATTTGTGGTAACAAACATATTCCATTGCTAAAAGAAGAAAAAGATATATCGTCCTTTCAACACTATCAATCAGTCATATTCCTATTATTTTCTGATGATCCGTTTATTTTGATTCTCATCAATTTTATACCTGGTATTTCTGATAAAACTCTTTCCACAATGAGGATGCTTTAAATTCGATTGAATGTTTAGTTTTATTGATATCAATGTTGTTCCGCAGTACGGACCATCAAATAATCTTGTGGGTCTGATAGAATTTTCCGATTTCGGTTATTTTGCGACCAGGAAGAAAGTTTACACCGATAAGTTTGTGCAGTTTGTCTGGATATGTTATCTATATGTTGGCGCTATCCTGAGTTAATCATTAGTGTTATACGAGTATACATACATCAGAGTTCTACTGCACTGTATGTATTTTATATCTAAACTTTAGAAACAGTGATAGCCAGAGGTTGAATGATTCTCTACCATGCAGGAATGATACATGTTTTAATGGATGTACAGACCTGTACAACAGATAGTAGGAATTGCGATAGTACGAGAACACATACGACAATTATTTCAGCGAGAGTGAGGGAATCCTTCTCAGCATGGAACCACGTTGTCACACCTGAGGGCAGACCCAAGCGTGCACTGCCGTACCAGCTGGGGAAGCGGCGGACTTCAAAGAGACTGAGGGCCGGCATGAACGAGACTTCAACCTGTGTGCGATGCCCAGACTCATTGTGTGTGGCCGGGATGCTAAGTCGTTGAACAGTCCGCGGTGGTGGGTCCTCAGCTTGAGACCATTAGCATACGGTAGATTGATACTGGAGTGGTCAGTAGGTAGACCCATGAGCTTATTGCTGTGGTCCACGTTAACCCATGTGAGTCTTGCACCGCCCACCCACCTCCAGGCTGCGTCACAGGTGTTTATATGTGTAGGAACGCGTTGTTTACACGGCCAAGTACTCGCTCAACTGGCCATTTTGTAACACGTGGGAAAACAAACGTCCACTCCACACTGAGAGCTGGTTTAATTAAGATGAAGGCACGCCCGGTTCCCTGCCTCGTCTCCACCATGCATTGGCCTGCTTTCATCTGCACCCGATTTACCGCCAATAACCCATTTTAATCCGCTTATAATGTCCCCCATAATCCTGGAAAATGAGAACCCGCAGAAACGGCTGAGATGGCTTACAGACCATTGCCCGAGGGTAGATGAATGGAAACGTATTTCTTTACTACGACCATGAGTTCACACCGGCTTGCATGGGTAACAGTGTCTTCTCATGCTTAACCATGGTGTTCGGCCATTCTAACCAGACCTATACATACATCCCATACCTAACTGGACTTATGTACATATAGGTTCAATAACTAAGGCTAACAATATCCCAGCTTTTGCCGTTGGTCAACAGGGCGTAAACTAAACAAACAGGGCCTGGCTTTCAAAACAGCCGCCTAGACCAGTAATCGAGATTGCAGTGGGACAGAGCTGTGGTCGACACCCACTCCAGTCCCCTCATCGCCCACGGAGGTTGGGGCCTGAGGGCTTAATCCCAACTCAAATACCTGGCTGTGTGTTCTACGAACGATCACAGGGAAGGCGGCCCAAGACGTGTTGGCTTAAGCTAATGCCCATCTGAAAACACGCATGTTAAAGTATCGATCTAGAAATCCCGATACCTTTCCCATTCCCACGGGGTCTTTGTCAGCTTTGATGTTGGAGCTTTTTAAGTGGGTTGCTTAGCAACGCCTGTCTCTTGGGGACAGGGTGTGTATGTAGCTTATGTTCTCTGTGTGTATTGTGTGAGAGTGGTCGCGTAGGGAGGGCCTCGCCTTTCCCTAGTCATTGTAAGTATTGCCACAGCTGTACACTTACGGATTAGCTCAACTATTATCTATCAATGGATATTACCGAGAGGGCTTTGATCAGAGGCAGAGTATACATGTATATACATGTACTCCAAACTCATTATGATATCCAAATACAAGCATACCGTTATCACACCTCAGTTATCCTATTTACCTGCAAGCCATACCTATACCAGGCAAAGGAAATAGGCTTGTGGAAATAGTATTAATGGACAAAGTTTAAAAAGCTTAGGGAAAACTGTCGTTCCCAATAGTGTGATACGTATACAACGAATATGTTGGCCCTTCTGAGAAGGTTATACATGTACCTAGATATTAGTGAATGTTGTGAAAATAAAATTGTATTCATTGTTCATATACCTCATTGTTTTGCACTGATTTTGATCTAAATAATGCAGTGAGAAGTATCATTTTGTTGTATTCTAATAGACCCTATTGGGGTATCCCATAATTCAGTCTGTTTACAGTTTCCAGTGTCCGCTGGTTGCCGTCTATGTATGGTGATAGACCCCTGACACATAGCCCACAATTATTGCAGTTTAACGGTTTTTATAAATCTTTGAATTGGAAATCCAATGCCAGAAATAGATATTTCAGTTATTTCTACATATAGATTTCAAATTATATTTGATTTCTCCGGTTAGAAATCAGAAAATGATTGTTCATCAGAAGACAGGCGGCCGAGGTGCGGCCAGCCAGTCGGCAGCGGATCCTGTACTTATCCAGGGCGATATTAAGGGGTTTAGTAACATCTGGAGGGCCTATGACACGGTGCATACATATAAACCCCTATGTATATATGTCCTCACGCACAGTCGATGCAGCTTAGAAGATGATGTTACCCTTTGGTATATAAGATAAAATAATGTTCAAGATAATGACCCAAATTAGCCTCTCGCATGAATAAAGTGATTCAAATGTAGTTGTTCTGCAGGTTAATTCTGATCTAATCTCAACAAATGTTATTTCATTTACTGGAAAAGGAGATCAAGAATCTTTATATACATGACCTAAAATGCATGTATCGTGAATGCAATAATTATATTTGCTCTTCTTCCCTGCATGTTAGATTTCCATAGGCAAAAGAATCCCCACTTCGGAATCTTTCGTATATTAGAGGAAGGTCAAAGTGGACAACTATATAGGATATATTTCTGCGGATGCTTCTTCTAAGGTTGACATATATTGTCACAAAATTCTTGAAGCAGTATCCACTATCTCCAAAACATTGTTAGAGCAGCTGACAGACATCGACACTGAATTACACTATTATTTCACAATTCGCCGTGAAACATAAATACAAAGCTGTGTAGGATTAAGACTAAAACATTGCATATATACTTCATGAGCGAACTCGGGAATTAAACAACAAAAGGTCCTTTTGTGACTCATTATTATATACTGCTGGCTATTTATAAGAAAAGATCTCTATAACAACTTTGTAAATCACGTAAAGCGGCACCAGATACGCACTCTGACAGGAATGCGACCTCTGGCTGTCCTAGGTTGGATCCCCAGGGACTCCGGGTATCAGATCTCGTGGTTTAATGAATCTGTCCCGGTATGTAATTAGCAGGTATAGTGTCTGGCATCTTGTGTTACCTGCCTATAGCGCAACCTGGATCCAAGGCCCCCTGATTAAATAATTAAGTTTTGCTTCAGACCAACGGAGTCCTCTGATCAGTGCATGTTGACCTCAGTATCAACTATCAACCACAGCGGTTTTTTAACAAGACCCCTAGGAACACGCACTCTCAGAGAGGTAATGGCCAATGTGATTCTAATCGGGGCACCATCCTTCGTGCATTGTAACATTGGTTACTTAAATAATTGTCAAAGCCATTGTCCCATCACAATTGCATCACAGTATCACAAGCCATTAATCATACAGTGCGTCGGGCCATTTAGACATCAACAAAACATTTTTCGCACTTCGGATACTCTTTCAGTTCTTTGTAGCTGTCACATGTGGGGAATATTGGAAACTGCTGAAGAGGTCATGGGGTTATCAACGCTTCACGCCTGCAAGCCCCAAATACGAGATTCCCTGCTCTGTCTGCAGTCAACCAACTCACTTAGTTTCTCAAAGAAGAGAAATGAAGCGCCTATCTCGGGGAGAAATGAGCTGCTCCAAGGTCAGGAAGCCTTCCTCCCGAGTCGTCCAAATAGATGCTCGCTTCCCTCTTTAGATTAGACCGCCGCACTCTCCAAGCCTATCTTTGGTCGGGCGGTTACATTGTATCCAGAAGGACTGCGCCTGGAGAGGCAGTTTGCCTGTGACTGATGAAGCCATCACGGCGAGCAGCTCAGCGCACCACCTATCGGTGAGCAGATCAACTAGCGCGCCCGGGCGGGACAGAATGATCCATGGCGCGTGTCAGATAATCACTGAGATAAGAGGATTAGCAATAGGAGGCGCCACCAGACGGAATAATAGGCATGTTGTTTCTACCTCACCCTGACCCACGTTCTTGCCTCACCCTCCTGACTTTGTTGAAGGGCTAGCCTGATACTAGTCAGTCAATAATGCGATGATTCAAGCCGTGTTCGCGTCATTCCTTAGTATTGCGTAATCACTAGATTTCAATGTCATTGGGATCTCAGGGACATTGCAATCCTTGAAATATAGTCCTTTATGGCGTACAATCATCCACTAACGGAGTATGCCCCTTTTCACCGTCTGTAGCGCTTATGACCTTCCTTATGTGACATCAAATATAAGGAGAGGGAATATAGATGAATCTAAACGGGAAAGCTTTGGTTTTCATTCTCTGTTCCTAAAATATTTAGTACAGTAGACCTATACCGCCAAAAGCATGTAAAGTAGTATGCGTGTTCATTATTTGTTTTCGAAATACGATTACCACCAATGAATCATTACCAAAACATCTTTAAGAGATATCATCATTGTACAATACATTATGATACCCTGTCTCGTAAAATGCCGAGAGCTAAACGCACCTGAAGTCAGCCACGTCACATGCCTTTCTTTATAGGGCATTTCTCGATGGCGCGAGTCGGCCGAGCTGCTCATCAATCTGCTCCGCTAAGCTCGCCGCCTAATCCCCTCACCATGACAACGGAAGGCGGGGCCGCGGCGAACCGGCGCGTCTAATTAATATTGTAATTAATGAGGCGCCGATAAAGTCGTCCGTGCCCGGATACGTGACAACATTGTAACGCCATCCATCCAGTCTCTGCAGAGAAGAGTCTCTTCCCTGTGCACCGGCTCACCATGTGTAGGTTCCTATATAACACCATATGCACGTTATATATAATATAAATACAGGTTTAATGGGACATGTTTTAATCATGATATTATATTGTGGCTGTATCTGCGTGTGAATTATTCATCAATACAGGATGATTTTTTAAATCGGAGAAGTAGCCTAACTACTGGACCGTTAAAAATCACTAATCCACAATTTGAGCAAAATTGATGTAGGTAAAACAGAATGAAAGTATGCTTTCCAGGCGTCCTATATGCATAGATAACAAGAAAAAGATAATGAAACTAGGATATATGCTGATATCATCCAGATGATATAGCTCTCTTGAACTTTCCGTCATAACTATACTGAAGGCAAGAGCCGATCGTGTGACAGGTCTGGCCATGGCCTGAAAACACCGATGATGAATGGAGTCCACATCATTGGTCGGCGTAAAATCACCACGAAGACTCATTTATTCTGGTGATTAGGAATGGGGCGCCGGATGGCAGAAATGGGGTGAACATGGCGGTGGTGTGATTCTCCCTGTCAGCGGGAAGCGATAAACCATAAGCCTACCTGGGACATGACCTGCTATATAGAGAATGAGAATACCGACCAATAATGACCTGGATACAATATGAATGCCAAAGGAAAGTCACTGTAGGTTTGAGTCAAATGGCATACATAATCGAAAGTCATACAAGCGAAGTATCCCAATGAGCGTTTTATGGGCCATTGACGCCCCACCGGTGGTATATGACCCTTATTGTGTTGGATCCATCGCACTCAATCGCAAGAAAAATCCAGGGTATGCCCCACTGATGCGAAGGAATCGTCGCAATACTTGGGGCACCACTATATATCTAGGTGTACAACTGCTTTTTTGATATTTAGTGAGTATAAACAACTAATCATAATTACTTTATCTGTCAACCCTCACACTTCACAAGAGATCAGATTTTCACAGCTTTCACACCTCCTGATTCCTGGCAGTCGGATGGAGGCTGTCGGGTTTGCCAGTTATTGACTGTAGTAGGCATCAGTGGTCAGTGTAACTCCATGGAGTCAATACCGTATATTCCTATATACCTATGGCTGTACACTCTATGCTTACACCACGCTCTGGGGGGTGGAGTAACTATCTGATACTACCCAAGGTTGGTATACTACCCAAGGTTGCCGTATACTACCCAAGGTTGACATTTAGACCAATCAGATTGTCTCTTATTAAACCACATTTGAAGGTATATAGGAATAGGGAAACCAAGTACCAGTGAAAGGAAGTCAAAATTACTCGGTAAGGCTTGGAAAAATTACTGCCCGCGGCCAGGGCCTTGGGCAGTAATTTTTCCAAGCCTTACCTCGTAACTTTGACTTCCTTTCACCGGAACATAGTTTCCCTCTAGTATACACTGCAATACTGTATATCATACAACGAATATGCCATACATGAATCAGCCGTACGTAAATCCTGAACATTTCAAGATACCCACGTACGCACACATATGCATACGTACTCAAGCCCGGCCCCCCTGGAGATATTTTGTGCGATGCGCCGCCCGTTTTATTACCCTAATCTGGCGTTTATTGGCGTTTTTTCATTGACTTGCGACGATCGCAACGCACCAGTGGGGCCGGGCCTTTACCGAGCGTGTTAATCTCCCTCTAGAAGACGACTGTCACAACTATCGCCAATATCGTAGAGGCAGTCTTTCAGTAGTAAAGTAGGCCCATCGTGATGTCTGGGAATATATCATAAAGGCCTGAACCCAACACACTACGACAAGCGGTTCAACATGCTTTCGACACACTGCGACACACAATTCTCAACTTTGTGACATGGCTACAATCGGGGAATTCAGTGTTGTACTATGACACACTACGATACAGAATATTTCTACCTGCCGACACTGATATGAGAATTGTTATTCTTAGCCAGCCATGTCGTCGCCATGTTGTGTGAGTGGGTCGGAAGTATGTCGGAAGCAGTGGGTTCCCGGCTTAACAGGTGTTGCTTGTAGTGATTGCCCAAGTGCTATCTAGTCATCGTTACAACTTACTTATTACATGTAGGCTATAACCCTTTCGATATATTCGTCCGCTTCAGGTAGCAATCTGTGACAACTACCCATCAATCGTAGCATAACCAAAGCTAGATGCTGCAAATACTAAGGCCAGTCGCAAAATCCGTAAGGTCCTCCTTCACTTCCGTTGTTACGACAGCTTGTCGTTGGTGCAGCCCGACGTCATAGGCGCCAAAGTGAACCCGCTAAAACGGCAGATACCCGTGTTCAAAACACCATTTCCGGTGGCCAGTAAAAACAAGGCTTAGTGCTAAAGCTATGGGGGTTTGAGGTTAGAATTTTGTTTTTGGTCTCGTTTGTTACTTTAGAAGATGAGTTTACTACTATCGTCTCTGAATAACTCTGTCTCGAAGCTATGATGACAGTTGTTAAGTTTATCAAAAATATGGATCTAAAAGATTGGAGAATGACACATATAATCTCGAACCTAAATAGTCAAAGTACTGAGCGCCTATATCCGGAAACAGTGTTTCGTAAACGGGTATCTGCCGTTTTAGCGGGTTCGCTTTGGCTCCCTATGACCGTCAGTCAAGAAACTGTTACATAGCGCTGGATTGTCGTTGGCTGCTGCGCTGGCGTTAATATTGGCGTTGATACTGTAATCACGAATAAGCGTCGCGTGGGTCACATCTCCTGGCATTAATTAAAGACAGCAGTGACGTGTGCGCGTCGTACGCTGCGTCCTGCTTTGATGTTGACGTAAATTGCCGCTTTGTCGGCGCCGGGATCCTGGCACATGCAGAGAGCTCCGAGAGTGGGGAGGAGATCGGGGAGGGGACCGGGGAGGGGGTGGGGTGCACACGGACCATATTGATCACGGAGACCCGTGACCGCAGTGAGACCTGAACGAGACAATCTCAAACAAAGACACTTCATCGCCATTAGATCGCACGCCTGCCGCCTAGGCCCGCCCGCCGCCTCCCGCCCACCGCTATTGTTGCCGACAGTGATTGGACTGGCCCCCGCGCGCATGCGCACACTCCCGGAAGTGCCCTGATTGGGCTGCGCATGCGCCAAGCCGCCGCCCCCGGCGACTTCCAGGCTTCGGAGACGACCGGAGGGGTTCTAGGATTTCATGGCAATTTGTGCAGGTGCGGGTTGGGGCTAAGGGACAGTGTGATTGTGGACGGAATAGTTGGCTGCTTTTTACTACACGCACAGCATTTACAAGTTACAAAAACCATGAAGCTGACTTATCAAAAGATCGCAACTGTAATTGTAATTGCAACAAAAGTCACAAAGAAACAACCTATTTAAAAAGAATCAGAACTGTAATTGTGCATGATCAGGATTTTAACGACCTCTGAGAAACAAAGAATTCTTCTCCCTTTACAAATTTTGGAACCTACGGAAAAAGCATTTCTGACGACGTTAGGGATACAACTGAATATACAAATGTAATATACTACCATGCACATTTCTCATAATTAACATATGCTGCTAGCCAAACTATATTGCAAGCCCCTGATTGGACATTATAGCACGAGCAGAAAGCTTTATACTGAACTATCTATGCTACCTTAATAAAATTCTAAATTGCAATTTTTATTTATATATTAACATTCGCCTTACAATGTAAGACAATGTTTTAGTGACTGCGGTTCCTTCTTGGCTATGTGTATATGCATGTACTTTTATGACAGTGAACGAATATATCAACGTGTTAATTGTATATATATATATATATATATATATATATATATATATATATATATATATATATATATATATATATATATATATATGTACGTAGACAGTCGCCCATTCTATACCTTTCCCACCACTGAATTCATAAAAGACCACATGGTATTATCTGGCCGTGAAAATGACGTTTCACTGTTACCTGAGGCCGTCCTGTACAATCGATGGTTTCCAGGCGACGCCGAGAAATTTCCGGGGAACCTGATCTGATGCCGCGGGCGTCAGAAGCGAAAAGTCATGTGTCGGGACGAATGGTGAGGAGGTGGGGTTGAGGAGAGGAGAGATATCACGACATTGACATCGTGATGACGTGGTCTTCCAGCTTCCCTAAGCTGCTCTAACACCACGAGCTGCTCACGCACTCCAAGCACAACTTCTCGATATCAATATGTTAATGATTTTTCCCTTGAAGGATGTTTGGAGAGTGAACGGGTCGGTGCCTTTGTTCTGAACCGAAGATCACATGACCAAAGATCAGACTGTTCCCAGACATTTGAAGGGTTTTACATCAACTAAGTCTTTGGATACAAACTATAGTTCACAAAACATGTAGAATCAAGTAACGTCAGTCATCTACGGTTTCAGTAGATATCACATAAGTAGAATACTATCATGAAACATCACGAAATTTCATATGATTGTCTATATGGCATGAGTTGTCTTCGCGACATGATATCACGAAGTGGAGCTGAGTGATATCTGAAGCAGAAGACAACGAACGGCATATAAACAATTATATGAAATTGAGTGATGTTTAGATTTTATCCTACCCCATATTTTTAACTTCATATGTCACCAGTGACATATAGATATTTTATGCCATAACCGTGGCATACAGTCACACCATATTAAGTCTATGGAGATTTACAGAGGGGTAGGATAAAAACGGATTACGGTGTTTATCAACGCAGAGGTAAACTAAAGCAATGTAAACCAAGGTGACGGAAGACATTCCCCGAGAAAAATTAAAAACTATTATCAAAATAGGAATGAATGAAAATAATTTCCATTTCAAAGGCCGTTCCACCACCATAAAAGTTCTGTTTTCTGAACAATCAGAACAGACAGTGCCACAAGGAATTTTAAAGATCGTTAGGAGTTATTCCTATAGTACCTCTGAGCTGTCTGTCGAGCTCAATCGGATGTTCAGAGATCCAAAAGTGGAGGGATCAAAGACAGGACACCTCGGCCCGACCTGACGCCGCCAAAAACCTGTCACCAGACACCACCAGGGGGCGCCAGGTGTAAAGTGAAAGTGAAACCAGGCGCGGATTAATTATTGAGGGCTGGGGGATCAGGTGGTGCCGTCAGACAGGGGTGACGCGAGGGGTGGCCCTGCCTCCTGAGCCAGCAAACAGAAGGCTTGAATAATCAACCAATGAAATCGTCTGTTCCAGTGATTCCTGAAGGGATAACTCGGTCCTTTTAAATAGTTCAAATATTTCAGGAAAATCAGACCGGCTTAGGCCCTATTTTGTCTAAATCTCGTATTTTCATATCAATATGGTTGTACTGTAATTGATAGCATCAATATGAATAATGAAATAATTGTTTGCAAATCTGCATGGTATCTGTATGAAGGGTTGCTAACATTAAGAAAAGAAAGAGGAAGTAAAATCTGAGTGATAATAGAGGTATAACCCGGAGAAGTCTAGAGCATAGGGAAATCTATAACGAGACTCCTGGGTTAGCGGAGATGTGCATGTCATGAGTCAGAACGAGATTTCGGGCGAGAGCTGGAGTAAGTTAAAGGTGAGCACAAATTGAGATCTGGGCCCTGGTAGATCTCACTGCTGTATGTGCAGCACTTTGGAGAGACATTATTATGACACAACTTTAGATACTGTGGATCATGGTGTTAGCTCCGAGAAATGCCCAACCATTCTTGGGAGACCTGGTACAGTTGAAACATTCTGAGGAATGAAGTGGACATTAACTCATTAAGCTGAATGAACAGACTTATGAGAACAACTGTGATCATTCGACATTGATTTGCACACTGGACTTAAGTCTTGTGTATCGGCATGGACCTATGATTTAACTTTAATCATCGCATTTGCTTACTGCCTGATCATGTACCTTAAAGTTGTGTGAATTTACTGGATTGGAGATTGATTATATGGAAAACATCTGTACATTCCCAATATCCTTGATCAGGTTTGAATGATGAAATTTCTTATAAAATAGAAACTTATGTTTTGGCTTTACACTGTAGTACTAGTAAGGGAACCATCTACCACAGGCAAGCGATTTCCTATGGATCCCAACTCTAGCCTAACGACTCTGCCAATGAGACCACACTGAGTTATTATATGTGGGACTGATATGAAGTAGGTAACATCTAATATGAAACCATTTCAAAACGCATGCGGTGCCATGGTAGTATTTTCATATCAGTCCGAAAATTGGATTCACTATATATTTGAATATTTCTTTTGAATTTAACATTTTTTGCATTGTACATCGAGACTATCCCACAAACATATTCCATGAGCTCCGATGAACACTTCAGATCATGACAGTGAGGTTAGAATTGTATATCCTTAAAGCTTTCTCATTTGATTTGGTCTGTGGCGACTCGGGGATTTAAGAGCACCCCCCAACATGTGATTTTGGAAGCAGTGAAGTCTTTGGCGCACAGATTCCATTCCGGCCTCGAACATAAACACCCTGTTTTCCCTTTTACTGGAAAGTTACCTTTCATGGATGCCATACATTTCAAGTAAACCAGACGAACCCCGAGCATTGAAAAATACCAGTCATAATATAGAAGTTCAGCCATGTTGCTTCAGACAATGGTTGTATCTCATATGACCAGGGTGCACTTCAATGCAGTGCGCGAAGAGCATCTCTGGTAAGAGGGCGGAAGGAGGTGGAATGTCTGCAGAAATCACTCGGGGTAACATGATCACAAACGGGCGCATTTGCATAATATGGCAGTGCAACCTTCACAGTGGTGATCGCTGGATCAGTGCCAAGGGTTCTGAGCATTCTCTGGTTGGTCTTTATCCGTATTGAGCCGCGAGTACCAGAAACACTAGTCCCCACCACGGCTACATGGTGTAGCATTACACCCCCTCCCACCTGGCTGTTAGCTAGACAAGAGGCACATCAAAGGGCACTCTATATGCCGCCATTAAGCCCTCTTTGGATCTCGTCTCAGGGACACGTGTAAGCCAGGCGTCTTAGTGTTCCCCTAGCTGCCGTTGTCATGGTCAGAGGTATCAGAGACTAACAAAGAATGAGGTGAAGTGTACCTGACAGATAGATTTTCAGTACAAAGTGTTTAGGCTATGTCTGCTGAGTTTGGACACGCCGAGAGCATGTCATTGAAGGGATTTGCTATGTATTTTTATTCCCGATTTCCATCGAAATCTGAAGCCCGAATACCACCCATGGTTTCTTCATTCACTGTTGTATTTTGATTCATCGATATATTCATCATAAAACCCTTTCTAAACACTCTGAAGAATATGCAATTCGGAATTTTACTTATCATATGCATTTTAGTTTACATTGATTGGCTACACAACTGTATATACATGTGTATACATTTGTGCAAAGGGTATTTTCAAAATAACACAGCAAATCCCTGAGACCTCACTATAAAAACAAAGTAAAATAATATGACTATTTTTCGATCTCTATGTAGGGTCGTGCTATCTATTAGGCCTACATCTCGAGGAGTAATTAATGCATTAGCTTACCCAACTCGCTGATGTAACAAAGATAGTATTAAATACCACTAGCGATGTCAGAATCTAATACAAACTCTCCCTTTTTATCCGACTATCACGATTTATAACTGGACCCTGTACCGAATAGACTTATATGTCGCCATGTATGCAAACTGTTTTGAGAAATCCCATCGTGTAGGCATACAATTTGCTATCTATTCATATAATGGAAAATCAATCCATGACATGAGACTTTATGCATATCTCAGGAAGTAGACTTCGCCCGTGTTACACAAGCAGTTATCGATAATGTACGTTCTGTATGACTGAAACCTCGTTGCTCCCTACCTACCCCTATATATGTTAATCACCAGCCCCAGGAGATGCCACTCCCGCGGGCCCCCTTCTTCATGTCGTTGACTTTGCGATAATAAGAAAGAAAATCTCATTAGGTCCGCATTTGATATTTTCTCCGCCATATTCAGCAGGGTCCAATTCAATTTGGCCGTGGCTGATATCAAATTCAGCCGGGCCCCATTACCGTGATGAAAGATGGCGCAAGCTCTCGCCCCGGGCGAGAATCTCGGGGAATCTCGGGGAAGTGCACGTGACGCGGAGGAAGCCGGAACTGGGAGGGCTTCATCAAGGAGAGACGTGGCGGCCTCTGGCGGAGAGGAAACCCCGCCGGGTACTGAGCTCGTCGTGATTCATGCGAAGTGTAACCAATGAATAATGCGAGACCCATCCGTGAGGCCCTTCTTCCTAACAACCTGCTGATGCAGGAGTAGGGGGGTTTATAACATACCTGAAAATAGAAACACACGCTGGCCTATACGCAAAAGGAAGATATAGTCTACGACATGCACGTAGAGAAATCATGTTCATACATCGTCCGTATCATAGGAATTGGCACCATAAAACGTGCAACAAGCCTGAAGGCAAAATATTTATACAGAACATCTATACAAGATATGCATTAAAAATTGTAGATCACTGGAAGGTAGATGAATGAATTATGCAAAGGAAAGTCATCATGCTGAAAGTTACTTATGGCAGTAATAAGAGAAAATGGAGGTGCTGAGCCCATCGGGATTGCCGTTCGAGGTCTAGAGGCCGAGAATAACATCCCTACGGACTCAGTGACTACCTTCTCTTATCATTATATACCTAATATTAATGAGAACATGCTATTTTATTCACTTACTGAGTCATCGATTCATTGCCCATTCACTGCGTGACAGTAAGCCCCAAAGTTATTTATACTACATCCCTAGCAACGGGTAGTATTTCATAAAGGTTCAGCCACTTGGTATATATAAGAATAATGGGTTGGAATAATGAATACAAGGTACACCTTTCTTCCTCACATTCTATTCCCCCTTTTTCTCTTCCTCGGTTTCAAAGCTGGGATTATTGGCTAAAGTGGGATTCACATATGGGGACAAATGGACCTGAGACTATTGTACTTCACACCTTTTCACCAATAGTCGACTATATCCCGCTTGGTACAAACTTTCACGGACTGGGGTGTTCTACGGTCTCATGGCACATGGTGGATTCAATTCACATGGGAAGACTTGCCATGTACATAGTCCAACCCCTACACCCCGACACCCCTACACAGGGAGCACAGTCGCCAACTTGCAGCACTTCCCCGTGTGAGTACCTTCTATGAGATTCTGCACAGTCAAAATCTCATGTGATTCTGTACCGCGTAAGGGGCAATCGTTGCCAACAGTTGCAGGGGAAAATACACGTATCAGGGAAATGGAACCATACAATTCAGACGAGGGGAATGTGTTCTAATAGAGAACCGCAGCATGATTTGTCTCAGGCAAACACCCTGTGAGGTACATGGATCCCACTGTGTGAACCCTACTTTACACATGGACCTGTGGATCCTCCTCTGCAGGCAGGCTATATTGACCTAGATAATAATTCACAATTCCAATAAAACCTGATAATGTGTAACGCGAATGTATATAAAGAAATGCTGTAAGAGTAGGCCTACCGTTAAAAGTGAAGGATTACACAGCGTACATGGAGTTACAATTATACTGTAGAACAAGTGCTGCGACACAGAATGAAATGCAGAACACAATATTTGTTAGAAGTGGATTTAACATTTGTGTCAGCAATTGAAGTAATAATATATCATTGTGCGAACTCTAAGCCACTTGCGAGAGGTTCTTTCACGTAAGCTAATTACCTAAATTATAAGTACGGACTTGTTCTCTGTTAATCTTAAGTAATCCGAGCACACTATTCACAGTTCGGATTAGGCTCGCGAGTTTACGGTGGGCAGTAAGCGGATTCAGCGCAAGGACTTTTAAACAAACCGTGCACGAACTCTCAAATCCTCTGTCACGGGAAACAAACTCTGAGAATTGTCGCCTGCTCGTCCACTTGGTATCAGGTCTTGGCTTCACTGTGTAAACGGTCGCTTGTGAGAAAACTCAACACCACAGCAGTCAGCCTGCAGAAAGTAGGCTAGTAAACAGGATATTGACTTAAATTCGCCCCTTTATCCAACCTGCCTAATTGCAAATGAGGAGAAGCTTTGAATAGAATAATGAGAAGATATATGTTGTGAAAATCCTAATAGAGGTATGCATGTACCCTGTATCTGCAGTGTTATTGCAATGAACGCCCTTTTACAATTGCAAGTGATATATTTGTACACGCTTTGGAAATATAGCCTACAACCAGCAACTTACAGGTAAGACATCGACATTTTATTGCCGATTCTCACCGAGCCGATGGTCGGGATGAATTGAGAACAAATGTCGATGTCTAATTGTGCTATTAAAGCACAGGAATGTGTGGATACTTGTTTTCATGACAATTCACATAGGCCTATATATAAAACAACTTGACAATCAATAAACATGTATAGGGCCTACCGGTAGGCCTACCAAATGTTTTGCGCGACTATTAGACAATACGACCCAATTTATAATTGTGTTTTTAGAGCTAGTTTTCCAGTGGAGCTTGCCAGCTTCTCAAGTCCAACCATTAAATATCAGTCTGGTATGAGGAAACACCTCAAACTTTTGGCAGATCAAAAAATAAATAGTCTCAGTTCGATTTGATAGTTTGCATCCAAGGTAACCTAATTACTATCGTTGAGTGGTCCATTTCGAGGGCTCTCTAGTTGTACCCCATTCAAACAACCGTGACAAGATGTCCTCAGAATAAACATTACCCTTCACAAACGTCAATACCCAGTATGTAACAGTCACTAGCAGGTCACAGTTCCACTTGATCAAATACACTTATCACACGTCTAAATTATACAAGTATTTCCTTTTTTGATAGCAATTTTAAACTTCTCGTACGTTCCAATGTTTCTTAGCCTTGGTTCCAATGCGGTTTTTTTTCTGCATAGTACCATTCTCCATACCAGTGCCAGCTCCATATAGGAAGCAATGTTACCCACCAATAGTTGATTTAAAACTACAATTAGGCCCATAACTACACTTTATTGATTCGAACATTGCTTACTGTACGCTAACACTTCACTTTACCTGCAATTTACCTGCACTGGTTACATATACGGTAGGTTTGTGGACTTTTGGAAACCCACACGTGTTGACGTAGAACAGTTGCTCATGGATAGGCCTAATATTTGTAATCGAAAGTACGGTACCCGTAGTTTTTCATATCAGAACATTAATATAATATACGAATAAGTTAAGTAAATACAAATGCATCAATCATAATCCAGCGGCGTCAGAACATTCTGAAAGTGGGGGGTGGGGCGAGCTGAAAATGTGTTGGCCTTTTACATGTAGGCCTAAACCACTGTCAGGGCAGATTGATAGTCCTGAAATATTGCATGGTGTTGAGCAAGTAACGGCTAACGGGAGCGACCGTACAGTGGCTGTACAGCTGGTGAAAAGTCAAAAACATGCTAAAAAATCAGATATTGACCATCTTCCACGGTGAAAAGTCAAGGGTTAGCCACTATTAGGCCTACATGCTAAAAATCAGATATTGACCATCTTCCATGGTGAAAAGTCAAAGTTTAGCCATTATTAGGCCTACATGCTAAAAAGTCAGGCTTGGACAATTTTCCATGGTGAAAAGTCAAGGCTTAGCCATTTTTCCATGCTAAGAGGTCAAACCTTTACATTTTTACTTGGTGAAAAGTCAAGGCTTAGCCATATTACACGCTAAAAAGTCAGACTTTGACATTTTTACACTGTGAAAAGTCAAGGCTAAGCCATTGCTACACGATCAAAGGGCATTCGTCTCTGGTCTACAAATAGGTCGATCAGTATTTTAGGTTTTGAATTCCCCTGATTTTAACCTTGATTGAGAAAATTTGGAAGCTGCTGACTTTTTGTGGGCCAGTAATAATGTGGAAGGGGGGAGGGGAGATCAGTGTCTATAAACTCATTGGCGGAAAATTCACTTGCGGTAATGGACAAAATGTACAATTTTAGAATAAAACAAAACAAAATAGTGCACCGCCCGGGAATCGAACCCGGGTCGCAAGAATGGGAATCTTGCATGATACCACTACACCAGCGGTGCCGTGTGATACCTGGGAGTGAATCGGGGTAGATATTCTTGGTGCACGGCAGTGTAGTCATCTTAATGGCTGGTATCATGTTAATGGTCCTGTTTATCTGAATAGACCTAAATAGCTATGTGGTAATTCCAACTAGACTGGTTCAGATATGAGCCTTTATCCCTGATTCAGGGCTTTTCTTTACGGACTCAATGTAGCACTATGTAGGTCATCTGCCATGCGACCTACTTCTGCGAACGCTGCAGTCAGACGGCAGCGCCACCCCTGTCACTGTGTGAAAATAACTGTTGTACCTTCTTCGAGGTATTTCATGGAAATCCAAGTTTGCGGTGCCTATAAGAAAAGGGAAACATACTTTTGTAAATAATAGGTTTCCTCATATGATGTTAAGTATGGAAGAACGTATAAATAATCCATTTTCATAACCGGCCCAGCCATTCCTTTGAAAGAATCCCAAACTCCTTTGTAGGCTCTATCAGAGTCTATGTAGGCCTACATCTATCTCATCCCTGGTATTTTTTCTTCATAGACTTAACATTGGGAACTCGTATCTAACGCCCATTAGATATTTGGGGAAAATATCCAATGGGGGATTATGTCACAAATGATAGCCCATTAGTCAATGTTAAGGTGTTAGATAATATCGTAAAACTGGATGAGTTCTAATCTTGGCCACCGTATGCCACGACTGGAGTTTAGTGATTTCATGAGGCGAAGTTGACTGAAGTCCCGAGCCAAAACTCATGGAGTGGAGTGCGGTGGCCACGATTATAACAAATCAGGTTTTGATTGTATCCTACCCCATCTCCTCGATCTTGGAACATTACGTGATAACAATTCTGTATGCCACTAGTGGTAGGCCCTATATAAAACTCCGTATGCCAGTCAGCGTGACATACGGAAACTCAATGTTAAGCCTATGGGATTTTATGTTTATTCTATAAATTCAGAAACCTGTTCAAGTTTAGTGTCAGAGCTGGATCCCGTCTCGTTTGAATCACTACGTAATTCAGGCGGCTTCGCTTTGTGAATTACTACATGGTTCAAACGAGATGGGATACAGACTTTAAACTCTCATAGGTTTCCTCTATAGTATATGGCCTACATATATGTCCGACATGTTATACTTTATTGTATGCAAAAGGTTTGGTCTCCGGCAGTTGTGAAGATTCAACATTAGGCCTACTCCACGATGTCACTGTGGAACAAATTGGAGTAGGCTACTTGACTTTCCTCTTCTGCACCAGCTCGATAGCATATATATTGGTATCCTTTTAAAGGTTTTCTAGAAGGGTAAATTTGTCAGAATATAGATATTCGGCCTACTAAATTAATTTGATTCAAAGTAGTTAGAACTGACATAAATGTAACATACTGGAGTGTTCGACAGAAACTATAGCCTACATGGAAAATAATCGTTTAAGCACACCAGTCTGCTGTCCAATCAGTGGTCCAAATAGAGTCCAAAATGCTGTTGTTTTTCATTCTGAAAGGACCTGCACACAGGCCTACACACATCATGATGGATAGTCATAGAAGAAATAATTTTCCTCGTATGATCTAACTTTGCATTTTATTACCTTGTACAAATACCAAGTCAACCCCAAGTTTAGGCAAACCTTCTTTTGTTTCAGCGTTTATGAAATGTACGATCGTATGTGTTCTAATGTGTATGTTGTAGGTCTCTTGCGCAAAATTGACCAAACAACAAAAGAGACATAATGATATTGTAACAATATTATCGTTTCTCCCTTGCAAAGGTCGAGAAAGGGGGAAAGGAGAGGGAGATTTGAATTAGAAACAAGTGTTTAAATTATATCTATTCAAGTTTGCAAAATGTATACTGCACGCCATTTTTATGTCCAATTAATGCACGAAGAAAGGTCAGGTTAAACATCGTATTGGGGTGGTTCTTATAAGCATATTTAAGCAATTCCAAGGCACATTCGCAAGAGATATTTTAACATAAAACACGAGCCTTGAAACGAGTGATTTTTGCAGGGACTGTCGACCCAGATCATAGAGAGAGGAACAATCGACACAGCTCGTCTAACACGTGGTGATGAGAACGGCCCCAGCCCAGGTGTTCATCTACACAAAACAACTCCAGCATGCTTTATCCACCACGGGGCATTGTACCCAGCACGGCCAGGTGGGCGCAACATGGCATCGTGTCACCCCTGGCACCGACCACATGTCCCACCCTGAACGCCCCACGTGCACGGGGACCTCCGCCCCGCCCAGATAGGCAGCCGCTAGAACGCAGGTGTCCGGGCCGCCCGACACACCGCAGTCTGGGGACGGGAGAACCCCCCTCGACACCCGGCTCCACGGTCCCGGTGCTCCGTGACGGAGCCCCGTCTGCACGTGGCCCGCCAGGTGCTTGCTGTGACGTCGGCGCCGACCCGAGCCATGCAAACACGGGTCGCCAATTACCCCGTTAATTTTATCGCCGTTAGCGCTCGGGGGGTGGGCCTCGTCCCCTGCTAGTCGGCTTGCTACTGGCAGATTCTGCTGTAGCCTTTGTTAATGCTGAGACAATATGACTAGGCGGGGACTGGGGCTATAGGGAACCTGTCACACGTTTTTCATACAGTCGCCACCAACAGAGACCGCTTTGCCTATACTACTCAGGGCGTGCTGTCACGACGCGTGCTGGCACCCTGTCATTGGGCGTGACACGATGTGTTAGCCAGAGTCACAAGATGACAGTAAAAAGCTTGAGAGGAACAGATTGGGTGCTATAAGGATCTATAACATCCCAGCCTACTCGAATACCTAGAGCTCTCGGTTTGAATGTTTTACATAACTGGACTGAGTCGGAACATTTCCCGAAGACATTGAGAGCAAGCATAGATCGTCTGACATTAAGGCTGAATATTTGAATATTACGGCAATATGATGATGTAATTATGAAATGTTCGTCCATTAGGTATAATTCATACAGAGCCCCTCAGAGGTTCGGCTTTACTGGATAATCTGTAAACAAACTCCCGTCCGTACGTCTACCCATAGTCTCCGAGGCCCGCCAGCTCACTCTCCCCTTTCCACCCGGGCACGTTTATCCATCCATTCTGGCACCGCCATCTTCCACGATCCGACGCCCACAATTGGCGTCGTTAGTGGACGCCGTGTCTGAGTGTTTCCATGGAGACGGCAGCCAGTGGTCTCACTTTTCGCTTCACTGACAGCGGCACTAATTCTGAACTAGGGATGGAGAGCAAGGTGATGTCGAGTTAGGCCGACAAAATAACCAGAAACTAGTATAAGAAAATGCAGCATTCTAACAGGCTTTCTTTGATGAAAACATCAAAGTAGTTAGTTATATTATGGCACGATATTACATCCTTGTATTCTAATGAACCCACAAAAGACAGGTATACGGTCTGCATATTTTAGAGTGAAGCAGAGATATACTACGCTGTACGGTGGATAACAGATGTCAAAAGAGGTAAAAGTCAATCCAAACTTTCTTTAACCCGAAATAGTATTCCGACGAGCAGGTGGGATGAGCTACACGGGAGCTGCTCGGAGCTATCGAGCCGTCCAGCATACAAGGAGACCAGAGAGCCGAGTCGCGAGGCAGACTATCGACTAGAGAGAATAAAATAAGTGGTTTTGTGGACAGGTGGTTGTAAATAACGAGAGTGGTTTACAGAGCTGTCTGTGCACAAATTATTTATTTGTTTCCTTCTAAACATGTCACTGATTATATGTATCATTTATAACTATGATTATCCTAGCACTTCGCCACACCAATAGGATATCGGATGTGTAGAATTATTATTTTTTTAATTTATGAACAATATCATGAAAGTCATTGAATATGATTTTATTTTTGACTACTGTCAGGGGTAGCAACGACCCTGTTGGGGGTCTAGGGGGCGAAGCCCTCATAAGCATAATTTGGATTTTATAGGTTATACTACCTGAATCCTGAATTTGATATAGGGAGGAGTGGTCACACATCTGAGGCTACCTAGCAGGGTTCCAGCAGAAACGCCCCTCCTGGGGGAAGGAGAAGCACTTTTGAATATTATACAAGTTGTATCCAGGATTTTGTTTCAGGGAAGGGGATTGTTACACACCTGAGACTGCTGGGGATGTTTCTAGGGGACTACTTGCATAGACCCTCTTAGGGATCCAGGGGATGAAGCCTCTGGAAGCAGTTAGATATCAGATATTATACAAGCTGTATCCAGGATTTTGTTTCAGGATTGGGGTGGTTTGGTTACACACCTGAGACTATACCTGGGTAGATTGCAAGGAGTCCATGGGCAAAGTGCCTACTTTAGGGTCCAAGGGGAAAAGCCTCCCATATGGCTTGGCTTTTATAGATTAGAAAGTCTTTTGGGTTATATAGTTGATATAGGGGTGAAGTGATAAATTCTAATGGGGATCTAGTGAATGATGCCTCTGGAAGCATTTGGATTTGATAGAATATAAGCTGTATCCATAACTTCTTTAGGTAGAAGGCTACTGAGGCTACCTGGGGATATTGCCAGGGGTCAAACAGCAAAGACCCTTTTCGTGAGTCCAGGGGGCAAAGCCCCTGGAAGCACTTGGATTTTATAGATACAAGTTATTCATTGGATTTTGTTTTGGACAGTGAGGGTTACACACTTGTGACTACCTGGGAAGACCTTTAGGTTCCAGGGGAAAGCTCTTCCTGGGGGTACAAAGTGCAAAGCCTCAAACGGCATTCGGATTTCACAGATTATACAAGCTGTTCAGGAAAGGAAGTAATTACACACCTTAGACTACCTGCGCAGTATTAAAGTGGTCCAGCTAGAAATTATACTGCGCCATTGAGATGTTTGAGCCATAGCACTGTCACATAGGATTCCCTGCACTAAGATGTCTTTCATGTCTAGTCAGTACACCTATAGACCTGCTGAGTGGAATTCCCTGCACTAAGCTCTCCCCCATGTCGTCCTGTCTGTACGAGGAGTCAGTGGAGATTTAATGAGCCCTTACCTGCAGGTGCCTCCTACCACATCACTCACCCCTCCCCTGGCGCCGGTCATGGCGACGTTAGAGCCCCATTAGTTAATTAGACCCGGTTCCCTGTGACACACCGGTGTGGACCAGTGGAGGGGAGGAGGCCACATAGAAGTCCTCGTTAATAAACGGTAATGGAGACTAGGACTAGGAGACAGGGCAGAACGGTGACACTATTGACGTCTGATTTAAAATGATGGCGATTGAACCTATAGGTATACTTTATTTGAATATATCTTATGTTATGCTACCCCTAATATAAAATCTCATAGGCTTAACATTGGGTTTCCGTATGCCACGCTGACTGGCATACGGAGTTTTATATGCCACTAGTGGCATACAGCATTGTTATCACGTAATATTCCAAAATCGAGGAGATAGGGTAGGATAAAATCAAAACCTGATTCGTTTTAATCTTGGTCACCGCATTCCACTCCTGAAGTTTTGGCTCCGGACTTCACTCGGCTTCGCCTCATGAAGTCACTTTGCCAAACTCCAGTCGTGGAATACGGTGGCCAAGATTAAACCTCATCCAGTTTTACGATAATACCTGATTAATTGTGTTATATCTTGGTTTCATTCCTCTCCCTAGCCGTGTTATCGTTAACATACATGGAAAGAAAATGAAACACCCCTATAATGTAAGCGGATGCACATGGTACGTGTAATCTACAAACACCACAAGAACAACCCTATCAGATTACCTAAATAAATATTGTTATTGTATAATACTATTGAATCATCCGAATAAGCATTGGGGTATTAAAATGTAAACTACATAGAAGAAATGTTGAAGTCTTGTAAAGAAATGTGTTTTTTTTTATTTGTCCACAAACCATTAACACCAAACTGATTTACTACACAAACAAAATATCCATGATAAAAAAGAGACGATATTTAATCATATAATTGACCGGCGTGGGAAAAGTAGCGGCACATTTGGCCATTTCATGGTCGGTCATGCTTGAATGCATTCTCATGTTCGGGATCCAAATATCGGTCGTGCTTCACCGAGCAGGGGATGTCGCGCAATGAATAATAAACAGGGACGTTGGGGTGCATGCGCCATTTAATGATTAAGGCATTTCTTTGTGTACTGCATGCGTTGCAGATAACCATGTATATTTGATGTGATCAGTTAAATTCATCAGATCATTGATACGTTAGTCTCTGACCTTCGCGTTGAACCCTGATAACCCCATCCCTTATACCTGCCTGACCTCTACCTACCTGTCCGCACACCCCACTTCCTACCTACTTATCCACCGTTCATTCAGCAGGTGTGGTATCCTACCGTCATAGATCCCTCTGTTCTGGTCCCGAACCCTTACACCCCTAGGGGTGTGCATGCATTTAATCAACGTGCAGCCTAACAGACCGTGACGACCCCAACAAAACTCCGCCAATCGGCTGACAGCTGCTTCTACGCCGGAAGCATATCAGCATCCGTCAATGGGCTCCTTTCCCTGTATTGTCCAACGCCTTGCCACTCTAATCTTACTAATGGGCGTAGGTCATAGACGGATGATCGCAATGTGAAATATTAAACGTTGTACGGGGTGGGCAATAGAGTAATGTGACACATTAGTGGATTAGGGCCAGGCGGGAGCCTCTGTCAGGGCGCCATGTTAGTAGCACATAAAAATGATGCACTGCCTCGGGAAAGCCCCATAACCGGCCTCCGACCGACGCCACACTGAGGGCAAGAGCTCTCTGTGAATTCTCCCGGCCGTCCGTTCTCCGCTAAGTTAAGGGGATCTCATCGGGCCACACGGGCTCCCAGGGGCAACGCGCTCACTCAATTTGTCAAGTCTGGTCGCCTCGGGAACTATGTAATTCGCCGGGAACTGGGTTATGGCGCAATATTTTCTTCGCCTCCCCATTCGCGCTACCCCTCATTCTCCCTCCCGGAACTCCACTCGCCAGTTGAAACCCAATCTGTAGCGTCGCCCTGCGGGAAACGTGCAAAGGCCGTCCAAGATGGCGAAGGAGACGCTGGGCAGTGATTAGTTCAACGCCCTCAGAATGCAATGAAAACTCAGCAGAGATTGAATAATGGCGTTTAGCAGGAGTCCCTCCAGGGTGGATAATGCCATTAAGGCTCGGGGGAAGGGTCGTCCCGGACATTAAGGGTGGGTGTGCTGTGGGTTTGGGTGTGAGGGTGTGTAACGATGGGGCATGGACATGTAAATGTGTAATTGTGAAATATTCAATAGAAAAAAAGACTCCCTACTGGTAACAAAGAAGTATAGGTTAAATTTGACAACAAGCGCCAATAGTTGGGACGGGGACAGAGGGGTATTCCCACCCCACCTTGAGATTCAGGTCGCATGGGGATCGTGGGAATGCCGCCTGAGAGTAGGAGTACTGCACGTGAGTGTGGGGGTGGGAGGGGGCGGGCCGCGCAGTCCGTGGGAAGGGAGTTCATATTGAAAAGTCGGGTCTTGGTGACAATACCGGGGGCGGGGCGTGAGAATGGCCACCCTGCTGGGCCGTGAGCCCGTGAGGGGGTGAGATGAGGTGTGAGGATCGGGTGGCGAGATGGGGCTACACCCGGAGGGGTGTGGGAACATGTCAGTATCAATACACAAGAGTCTCCCCCACCAGCATCACCCCCACATAGGGGTCATTATATGCACACCCCACATCAACCCCATCTTTACCATTACCCCTTTCATCAATAAGACCCCTATTTGAATTGCATTAATCATGACGTATATTTTTTACAGATCATAATTCCCTCCCGCATGTAATTAACCCTGGCTCCTGTCGAGGTGCTTGCGTTCGCCCCAGGCATGACTGGTCCCAGCGTAATCAGCGTCTCATATCACATCCGGGTAGCCTTATGGGAATATGCGCCGTCCATAATCTACATCAACGCTAGATATATCCCTTCATTATGATATACATAGCAAGTAAGCACCATCAGGTGTATCTGATATTGATACTAGATACATGTACTTGATTTCATCCAAAATCTTCAGAGGTGTTTTCTTTTTCTGTATTTCCACCTGTATTAGCATGAACACTTTACGCTCATGGAACGTGCACATGCAGTAGTCAAATGATCACTATAGTTTGTCGATTCGATTTCCAGTCCATGTATATGACGCGGTCTGACTGACGCTGTACAACTGGCTCTGTATGCATATAGATTGTCGCTGATCAATGGAAAACTCACGGTAGGGTTATATGCGCACCCCTCCATCTCACACCTGCAGTCACTACTGCCCTGTTTCCCACACGCACCCAGAGCCCTGAGCCCCTCGACCCTGCACCTGCAGGAAGTGTCGGCCTCCAGCACCTAGCGCCGACGTCGTTCGCCCACGTGCCGGGTTTCCGAGCCGCCCGTCCGGCACACGTCCCCACGGCGCCCGTCCCGCCTCCTCATCCGTATGCCGGGAGGCGGGCGGGCGGGGTATGGCGGCCAGCCCCCAGGGTGGGGAGGAGGGGGTGCGGCAGCCAGCCACGCTCTGCAAATAACAATAAAGCGCTGGTGAAGGCGACGACGCGGGCAAGAGGGGTGAGAGTGATAGGGTGATAAGGATAGGGATGTCGGGGGGGGGGGGGGTGTGACAATAGGGGTGTGTTACACTTAAAAGGGGTGGCATGACAAGAGTTTATTGTCTTTTATCCATAATTTTATTTTACTCGTGAAGACACCGTGAGAAAACAGTATGAGGTAGTTTCACAGGACTAACTCAAGTTTCCATGGTGTCATATTGCCATAATGATTCTGATCCCAAATGTTGAATTCTCTTCATTTAAACTATGAGAGCATGATTTATTTTGTCGAACCGCAAATGTGAACAAAAGAGTATTCTTTTTTACAGCATATAAAAGGAAGCCATGACTTATATATGGCTACATGTATTAGGCGAAAGTCACTGACAAGTGTCACACACTGCATAAAGATAGCTATACAATCACATTGATATGAGAATGCAGGAAATCCGATCAACGATGTAATGTGCTTTACAAATGAACGCAAATTTAACTGAATGAAAAACGTATATATATGGAAAATAGCATTAGGCACTGGACAAGGGTTTCTCCCCAGACGCATCGGCAGACCGTGAGTAGTATACCGGGACGGGGAATTTCCTCGGGTCAGTACTCAACTGACACAGCTCCATCTCGGTCGGCGCCACAGATTCATAATTCACAAATATGACCACATACAGACAGACATGTGAGGAATGATTTGTTTGGGTTGTTTCATGAATAAGAATGTATGAAGTATTGCATATCGATATAGAACTTGTAATGGGGTATTGTAATGTTTTGCCCTGTACTGAATTGTGATATTTGTTAAATGTAATGTTCTGTAACATATGTACAAGATATTTCCCTGTCATTAGTGTGCTGTGGAAACAGCAAACAAAGGTTATGATAAGCGAGGGAATATGAATGGATATGGAAAAAAATCTTTGCGGACACAGATACAGATATGATCAACTATATTCATGATTATAGAAGAAAATATTTGCGATGCAATTTCTATTTTCCACATCGATATCACCTTGTGTATCAACTCAAGCCCTAGAATATGTTATGTTGAATCGGTGCAGGGAAGAGCGACCACTGATCTTTTTATCAATTCCAGCAACATTAACATTGCTGGAAGAGTTAAGACGGGTAGTGCTTGCGATGTTTCACGCATATCACGCCGAGATCAAATCTGAAATGAGGTTGACAGAAATCGGCCATAACAGAAACAGCAATACTTGAACATGGCCAGCCTACATTAAGGTCATGCAATTTGGCAAGCAAGACTTATCCTTTTAAATGTCTCCATTTTCTAGAACAAATGCATTATTGCCGCCACATTATGGGGATTATCAAGTTAATATAGTTAGGAGAGAGCAGGAGAAAAAAAACCAGTGACTATATGAAATCGGAGACACACCAAGCGAGATACGCAGCGATTTCCAGAATCGCCAACACATGTGAGCTATTATTTCATATTTTACCTGATTATTGCTACTGAAATCCTAAATTATTGGTTGGAGATATTTATATGAAATGGTATCTCGCATAACCGTCATTTTTGTTGGCGTTTCTTGCTTGGTGTGCCTCCTGCTTAAACAACACTTATTAATAGAGGCTGACTTCAAGGCCTGCAATATGCTTTTGTGTATATAAGAAACAGGAAATTGCCCTCATATAACCCTGATTGTTGTTATGGCACAGAAGAGAACACGAATCGATGGAAAATGTGCTGGGAGACGTACTATCGTCAAGACTGACTAAATATCTTCATATATCAGACTTAAACTTAAACAGCTGGGTGGTTGCGTGAGGCCGGTGAAGAAATTCAGTGTGGATAGTGGAAGGAAAGAGTAAGTTTATTTACAGTATGTCGATCAATTAAAGTTTTCATAAAACAGCCTCACATTTCTATACTGTTCTAGATTTAAAAGGCAGTAATCTCCAAGTACTTATACATGTTTGTCCCTAATTCCACTTATCCATAAGACCCGTTTCCATTGGCCGATCTCCCGTCACCGATCTACAGTCAGGAACCACCGATGGACTTTTGGCACTGCTGACAAAAAAATCGGTCAATGGAAACGACCCAGCTCGTGAAATGACCCACGACTTTTTCTGCTTAGATTATGCAATGTGGCACCACTCACCACTGAGTGAAAGGTTGGTCGCTGAGTGGAAGCTACCCTTCTATATAGACGCAGAGTGAGTGGCACCACCGACAGACTAAAAAGATATACACTCTTTACGCTGGCTAATGAAAATAGGCCTATACCAATACGTTTTTTTCCTAAATTTCATTCAGATTTTCTGAAATCTTATTCAAATAAATTCATTACCGGATATCACCTCGTTGATTCTGAATAGTACATATACACATGTATATACAAGGAAATCGGGATATGTTTTTTTTGCAATTGTTGATGCACTGATTTAGCAGACACGGATCGTTTTAATGGAAGTGTATATCTAAAGATATTTGCCGAGCAACAGTCGTTGAGCTTATCTCTGACCAACTGAGAACCTGCAATATTTACTGAAGGGATCTCACTATCACCGCGTCTCTGTTTATTTTCAATATTCATGTAAATGAAGCAACTGTCATTTAATGTGAATCTACCAGTTGTCCGAACAGGGATTATTCAATTATCATCCCTCAAATGAAGCAGTGTACGCCCGATTAGGAATGTCCATATGATTGCGATACTAAAAATGAAATCGTCATAATAATTGTAAGTTTTATGTGGGAATTAAATGGTGGTGGACTAGCGCGGTAGAAACTCATTTCTTCTGTCTCAGATTTACCTCTTGAACAGTTCCTCGTCCTGGATCAGACGAATGCTAAATTCATTTGTAAAATTTAGCTAGCCACAAACTAGTCTGATAACGACAATTCCAATGATAACTTTGAGTCATTGCTATCGTTGTACCATCATCTTTTAGTATAATTACGGATTAAGACATTGACTTCATAATGATAATCCAAATTATTGATATCAATGGGACATTTGCTTCAATGCAACCAAATGTAACAAAATCCTACAAAATAGTTAACCCTTTTGCAAAATGTACCCACCCCCCACCAATATGAGTAGCAGTCCCATTTGATTCAAATGCCCTCGGAGAAACCGCAAAATCATAGTAGCACCAGCGGCCATCTTGTCTCTATAAAATCGTCTGCTCGACTGAATACATCGGTTATACTATAACTTCCAGCTTCCTGCGGTTTCTCTCCTGAACCACACTATGCTGCGTCCCTCCATCTCTCCTCCTATCTGCCCTACTCTCCGCCCGTGACGCCTTGTCGGCTGTAATTACAGAGAAACCCGCCAACATTTCCACGTTTCCATAGCAACTGGCTATTTCTCTTGCCGCAGCAATTTCCCGCGAATTTGGGGTCGACGGCACTGAGTTGTGTGCGCTGCTGCGGGGCAGAGCGGAGTCAGGGTGGGTTGCTGTGCGTCGCTGAAGTGTGTGTGTGAGGGGGGCTCTCCCCTAGGACCCCCCCCCCCCCCCTTGCATCCCCCCAACGCACACATCAAGCAAATAAAGCGTGACCTGCCAAGGCGGAGTCAGAGAGGCCGCTGCAGTCGCATTTATTGACATTTCCTTGTTGTGCCTCGGTCGGCCGGCGGTCGAGGCGAGGCCGCCGACGGGCGCCACGATCGATGGCAATATTGTCGGTGATATTTCTCCTGGTGCGGCTTTCATTATGGTGTCAGACCCGGGTGTAGGCGGCGAGAACAGCCAGGAGAACAACCCTATGAATGCTGACTATAGTCGGGCACGGTCACGTTATATAATAGCGCCACGTAAGGCGTTACTGTAGCTTATATACACATGGATACATATGTGTACTCTTTACTATATGCTTATATATACAATCAAATTTCTGTCGAAACCATCATAAATATATCCGAGGAAAAATTGCACATACTCATGTACATTTTAGACGTCCATGTTTTCACGATTGATCTCGAATCATGTGTTGACCAAAATAGCGATAGAACGATCGAAACGCGATATGTGTAACTTGATTGAGCATCTCCGAGCAGCTCCGAGCAGCTCCAAGCGGCCCTGAGGAGTCGCCTGTGTTCTACTAGTATAGCTACGTTGTCATATCCCTGTCCTTTGAAGTACAGCCACTCAACTCAAGAATCCCAGCACGCCATTGTCTACCCCCGATACTGTTCAGACCAACCCCCGTGCCCCCGCCTAAAGCCGAACCTAAAGCCCCGCCTAAAGGCAGGCCTCATTAGGCTGAGTGTCCGCAGGTGCGTCCGCTTGGATCCATTTAAGTCGGGGCAGGCCGCGACATGACTGCAATCACAATCACAGGGCTGTGATGGCGATGGCGATGATAATGATGATGAGGATGGTGATGACTACATCATGCTATTGCGGTCTGCCGCCCTCTCCCACACCACGTCCTCCCCTTTCACCGTTACCATGGAGAGGCTCGCTGGTTGCAAGCAGGTCGCTGTGCGCGGGGTCGCTGGTCGCCAAGGGACATGCGACTAAAAGCTTTCACTCGTTGCATAACCCGTTGGTTCGACCTCAACCGGCAGTGCTGGGATTTAGTGCCAATGACACCTCTTGCATTATCGCAAGCATGAAGGCTCATGAATGACAATGAGTAGCTCAGAGTGAATACTAGTGCTGCTCAGCCATTTATGGGTTGACGCAATGTGTATGCATGTGTGTGTCATCCTGAATAGGTTAGTCCTGTCACTATTACTAGAGTTCAGGCACAGAAACTCATCAACCTAAAAACTACAGATATTTGTTCATATTCATTGTGACCTGCTGGTGGGTATGTGAGTAAATTTATAATACCTGTCGGAACGAGGCATATAGATTAGGGCTATCATTCTCGGATGAGACCGCATGGGAAAATTCAAACTAAGTTGTAGGTGATTTATTGCCTAATTTATAACTTCGGCCTATAGAGATACACTCGGTTTTATTATATGAAATTCAGAGTGGTAAATCACAAAAAACCAGACACAGTAAGTTTTGTAGATGATGTTATTATTAAAACCAAGGTGTACAATGGTAGTTACATACGTGGTATCAAAAAGTTTTCACGACGTTTCGCATGGTGTTGAACCAGCTTCTTCAGGTGATTGATACAATTTCGTTACCAGCTTAGGCTTAAGTACTGATTTGGGATCACATTTATCTACTTCCTTTTGATGGTCCAAGGTCAAGGTTGTAATTTGTTACTATTAATAGATTCTTGGTAGTATCGTTACCAGGGATATGCTAGGTGTTTCTTATAATTGATAGTATGGCAGTGTTCAGGCTGGTATAAAATACAAATACTGTTTGATAAATGGTACATGGGTGAATATATACTGTATAATATATAGATTAGAACTGTGGGTAATTATATAACATGGTAACATGGTAACAAGTAACGTGTTCAATGAGGTAACATCTGATAGTAGAAATCATTTCGTATGAATATATAACATTTAGTTGATCAGTTGATATATTATTCAAGTTCATTTTGGATCTTTACGCAGTTATGCACTGAAAATTTTTTATCATATGCTTAGCATGAGTATTATGCTGAGTCCGAGTTGTTATTTCTGGTTATACAGGTTATTACGTTTCATGCTATCGAGTAGGTCGCGGCCCACATGTTGGTCCATTTTCCTTATTATGTGGTAGATATCCAGCATTATTTCGGAGGTTGGTACTGTATGTCGGGGGGTGGATCTTCTGATGGGGGTTGGTTTATACATTGGTGTAGTTGGTGTGGGTCGGCGTGATACAGGTATATACGGTTCTTCACGGTCATCTCTGTTGTTTAGTTCCCGGTTTTGTGGTAAGTCCTTGGTAGATTGTTCATTTTTGGCTGCTTTCTTGGCATTGTTGGGTGTTTGTATCGGTGTCTCCTCATTATATTCATTATATCCTATTCATTATATGAAATTGTTAGAAATAAATTATACAATTTCACTACTGTAGTCTCAGTACCCGCCACAAAGATTCGTATGGTATATGAAGAGATAAACCTAATGACGCTAGATCTATCGCGCTCAAAAGCTGAATCATGTTGTCACGTATCAAAAAGACTATATGTTGGAATTCCGCTCTAGCTTTTATGGATGCAATGCAGGACAATATACGATAACCTTAGTAGCAAATAGTGACATCAAAATGGGTCAGCCTTTTAGTTTAAACATAATTTCAACCTATCTAATCTCAGAGATAGGCATTCTTCGTAGCAAGGTTTATAATGTCGCACACTAAAACTCGTGACACCCAGAGACCTGCTTTGGCTTTATTGCATGCACCAAAGTGGTTACTGGTTCGTGATATAACCTTAGTAGTTGCTAGGCCTTAGATCAACAATGCATTAGCCCCTTTATCATGTTACTGTAACATTTCACATGGTATATATGACCATGCAATTGAACGAAATGATTAGGAGCCATTCACTGTATGTATATACATTTGCTGAACTTTCTGCAACAAAATAAATACCATAAGTGGGACATATCATATGCCATCCCAATTAATTCCTACAAGCGTCATAATTAATACAGATTACATGTGTAATTCATACAGATTTCTTTACGTGGTCATATGTATGTCTAAATCGAGACAGAGCGTGATGTAGGCAGTCTGGCTTTGATATCTGCTCGGCGAGTCAGTCAGTCAGTGTGCTGCTCCTTGGGTTAGGTCCGCTCATGTAGCCTCCTTTCTGAAAGGCCGCGAGGGTAGGCGGGAGGGTGGGAAAGGGGGGAGGGAGGGGACAATGAAGGGAAGGAGGGTGGGAGGGAACGTTTGTGTACAAGAAGCTGTGGTCCTCGCTCCCCACAGAGACCCAGCCTGCTTTATCAAAGCGTCGCCATTAATTCGCCACCAATTTCCCGGTCCCGCCGTCCCATTCAGGGGACTCACTGACTGTGAGCCATTAGGAGCTGCTGGGAGCTGCTCACCCCTTCCTGGTTCCTACTTTGGGCCGCATGCTGAGGGGTAGAATAACACTTGACCAAATAAAATCCTACATCTACAGGCAATGTTTTCTCAATATCTAAATGCTGTTCCCTCTATCATTGAAAAGCAATCTCAAACTTCTTGTTTTAGTAGTTTAGTGCCGGAGAGGAAATCATTTCTGGAATCATTTTCATTAGTTGATTTATGTTGGAATATATTGATACCAGCCAAGATAAGATGGAGAGACTTCTCTTTTGAAGTCCATTCAACTGGCGTGACAAAAGCTGCGAGCAGCGCGGTAGGATTACTGTATGTTGTCCTTGTCGTGGCTGGCAGGCAGTGTACATCAAACAGTCTCCTTGTCTCCAGACGAATGCTTTTGTCTTCAACCCCATATGCCCCACCCTGGAGGAGCTATAGAGGGTGTGTGTGTGGGGGGGAGGGGGGTGCTCTGTGCACACACATCGCCCTGCATAACACCCGATACAATTTTCAGAGAAGCCCATTACATTAATACCCTCATCAATATTCATGATTCTTCACGAGGCCCATAATGAGCAGGGGCTCTATTTGTTTCCAGAACATTGTGGTCGAGATATACTGCCAACAGTGGGAAGGTCGCATACTCTCGTCAAATAGCATGGATATTACGCATGTAGTCACGCAGTTTTAAGCCTTGTCTGGGTCGGTCACGCGATAGGCGCACGATAGGCGTGTGATAGGTGCGTTCCTCCAATTGACTTTCTGTGTAGCAATCAGCACACGCCGGGAACAGGCAGTCCGGCGGGAGATGTCCTTGTTACTGGTCGGAACAGACAGGAGCTGGTGCTCGGCGAGCGAAGTTGAATCAGAGGACGCAGCGCTGGTGAATGTGTGCGCATTGAGAACGCTTGCCGTGGTGGGTCATGGGAACGCGCTGGGGGTCATCTACCACGTGACTCAGGGCACCCCCACGGGACCAGCGGGATTCCATCAGTGTGGAATGAGATCGAGGCTCATCTGAACGATAATGAAGGAATTTGAGTATCTCGGAACAGGGGGTGCCAGATGAGTCTCATTTTAATACCTAGGGTATCTTGTGAGATGTCCATTATAATTAATCAAAAAAGATGATTTACTGAATGAGAAAAAGTGTCTTTCATGTTTCATCTTGATTTCTTTATGGTTTTCCCCTGTATGTTGAGTTTCTATTGTGTACTTATAATTGCATTCCTAAGCCATATATTAGAAGTGATTGCGCTTATATCATGGTTGACTGATGATAGCAAGTGAATAGTATGCGCAGAATTGTCTTGTAAACTATATATACATGTATACAATGTTTAAGCACTCACCTCAATTACCAACAGTCATTATCTAGGGTCTGAGAATTCGCCAAGAATTTGAACAAAGGATTTGAATAAAAATTATATGCACATCTATATGTATATATACGAGTAACCAGCGTGAGAAACAAAAAGTTGGCATATCTAATTTGCTTATCCTATTAAAATAGTAATTTGCTAATCATTTAATGTTTGACTGAAGGATCATTCCCCTCCTTTCGGGACCAATTATCATAATTACCTCACGCATAACGGTTAAATTTAGAGTAAATTAGATGACGCTGTTCTTATCAGTGAAGTGCGTATTTCATATTTGTTCAACGAGCTATGTAATGTTAATGGAAAGCAAATGCATTGTAGTGAAATAGATATTTTAGAAACATTGATATAATCAAGGTCATAATGTTAATAGGCCTGTGTCTACCTGAATGAAAGGAAAGACATTCTACTAGCATTAACGTCAGTAATAAAGAGCCACTTAATAATGGTTCTATAAAAACAATGGGCAACTGCAAATTTAGGAGTTCTGCAAAATACAATTGATATCAGCAATCGTGGTAAATCAAGACAACAGAGGTACATCGATATTCGTGATTGTAATATTTTATGTTTTGTAATGGTATCCCGTTGTTGGTATATAGTATGAATTAAAAAGTCATGAATTTGCAAATTTGCCATCGAAATAACTACAAACGACCTTATTTCAACAATCAGTGTATTCCCATATGAGTAATGATGGTTTGGAAAGGGGATGTTGATGAGTATAGCCTATACAGAATCTTCTTCAGAGAAGTCGACCAATGAAAAGCTATCACTAAGAACGTCATAACCATACAAGGATAGTTTATGTATAGATATTTCTCGTGATTCTCCTCTGAAGGCCCAGATCTGTGTTCAGGCGGTGATAAATACGCGGGAGTTGCTCATCAGTATTCCTGTCTCACACAAAGCGGAGCAGCTCTGTGACAGGCGGCATTGGGAGAGAGCAGCTCCGGAATGGCTGAACTGGCCTGCTCAGATCCTGCTCATAACTCTGCTAGGGGAATGTGGGCGGACATAGCCTGATTTAGTGGCCATATCTCCGCCCTCTGAGTGCTGCACGGGTCTTATGTGGCCTTATCCGCCAATCCCTTAACTCCAACTAGAGTACCTGTCTTTTTCTGGAGGTGAGTGGGTTTGGGCTGAATAAGGTTGGACTCGCATTCGACCCGTTGTTTCTGATTGATTGGCCGTTTCCACACGGGACTCTCGTTCGGTCCCTCCACTGGCGGCACACAATGTGAACGCGGTCGGTGGAATGGATTCTTTGCAAACCCGGACAAGGTGGTGATTAACCGAGTCAATGAATGTGACTTCCAAACAAGCTCCCGAGAGAGGACGGATATAGTGCACTATTATGAGAGTCCTGCTCACCCTTCTAGAATGCAGTGTAGGCTACAGTTGATAGCCCTGGCGAGTTTTGTAGCCAATGGATCAGGTGTGCTTTGCAGATTTCGTAGGAATTACAGAAAGTATATCCCTTCCGAGTTTCCCCTGTATCAGATTTGACTTCATTCAGATGGGCTGTTCGTTGAGAACCTCACAGTCCATTAAAAAACACAGAGCTCTAAATATACGGGTTCGTTGTAGGCTGAAAATATTACAGAGGGGAATGGAGAAAAATTGATGAAATGCCAGCAAATTACCAATTATTAATCATTATGTGATATTGTATTTGAGTTTTATATGACTAAAATACAAACACCTGGCGTTCACTAGCAAATAGAGCTTTATGTAATGTATAGGTACGCAATGTACTTGAAATTGTGCACTTCGGGTAACTTTCTTGTCATTTCCGTGTATATATAGTGCATTCTAACAACACAGATGGGGACATTGGGGAAGGATGTTATAATCCAAGACAGCATTATGAGTTTACTATAGCTGCAGTATAATAAATAACCAGAGACAGGCACGTAGATGCAGTCAATTGGACTTTGGCAGAGAGTCAAGTCGTGTTCGCATGATCCAACTTTATCCTCCAGAAGATCCCTCTCCCTCCAGCACCCTCCCCATCTCCTGTGCTGAGCCCTTCATTTCTGCCCCGCCCTTCCCACGCCCAGCCCTGCGGATGGCGCCCGCACAGTTCGCAGCCTCGTAACGTACACGTGGCGCCACCCAGGAGGTGAACGATGTGCGCCGAGAGGGTTGTCATGACGACCCAGGTAAAGATCCCGCGGCCCACCCATTATTCAGCACGATGACATTTAGCGCTCCGTGCGCATGTGACCTTAGGGGACGGGGCGTCGGGCGATGGGGAGGACCATAACGCCGATGACGCCCGCAAGGGGACGCCCCATCACTCACGTATTCATTATGCATGTCTGCGTCTCCTCGATATACGGCCATGTTGATCGCGCATGCGTGCTGTGCCACCCGTGAACAAACATGTCCTTGTATCCCACGTGTTGAGCATCATAGAAAATTGGATGTATGAATGCTTGACTTAACTTCGACGATTTGAACTGAAATGTAACGGTATGAAATCACATAGTTCCCCTTCGTGTTTACTGCACGTGCTGCCGAGTAACATCTGAACACATAAACATGTAGTAGAATTAATTATAGAAATTATGTGCTATACAATTTCTGTTCTAATCATGAGTTTTCTATTTTTGCTTTATAATAAATGTTTAATCACTCGGAGGTATAGGCCTACCATTAGAATGGTCCTCCGTGTTTAAGATACACAGATACAGATATATGAATTTGAGTACACATTTTTTACGGTCGACAAAGTTGAATACTAACTCCGTCCCTTTCTGCCATACTTGTTTAGGTCACTAAAAAATGTGAAACAACGTTTGATGTTGATCACATCAAGCAGGTACATACATGTTAGTTATATACATTTATATGTGTGTGTAATGTTCATAAACAAAGTACGAAATTGAAATAATCAGATAAATCATTAGACATTCAGGAACCTCTTTATATTACACAAACGTCTAGACCAGGAACATTGACATGCAGTTTTTTATCGTTTTTTAGGTACATCGTAAGGCCTATATACACAATTCAAGAACAAAGTAAAAGGCAAAAATTCATCATCTATGAGACCCACTTACCAAAGTTCTGTCTAATTGTGCCCCTATTTGTCTCATTTGGGAATGATAATGTCATACAGACTATTGCATAACGCGATCAGCGATCAATACAGATATTGACGCGGGCGAAGGGAGGCGGTGGCAGGGAAAGCATCAAGTCATGGACGCGCCCGCCAGCCGTCCATAAACGATTGTGATCGGAGAGTGAAGGATTCCGTGCTGCTCGGAGGCGGCACCTCGGGGGCTGGGGTTATAGATGACTTCTCTGATAGGAGGTGACCCCCGACCACCCTGCCACCAGGGGGCGCCATAATGGAAAGCCCGCCCATCGCCATCTTATCCGGCCACCACTATCCGCGACTATTAATATAACCACACGCAGAGACGTGCCCAGTGCTCCTAGCGACTGTCGGCCAAAATGTCGTCTGCTCATTTTGTGTTGTGTGTCTACGTATTCCAATATGAATGGAATCTAGATTCAGTTTGACCTTCTCTTGATGTATGTCTTATATTTTCCATGAGGCCAATGAGCTTGGATATGCCTTTAAACCCACGTTCACACTCCCCAAAATGGAAGCAACGGTCATATAATCACATAGATATAACGGTTCACTAACCTATCGTTCAGATATCTCCTCTAAGTAGGCTTTGGTGATCAGATTTAGTCAAGAGAATAACATAGACGGTGTGATTTGATTGTGACGAGTACATTGTGTTTAGATTTGGAGGGACCGCACATATCGTAGTCCACCGTACACTGTCAGAAAACATTACGACGAAATGTTAGGATCTGTGGTCTATCCGAAGCAGATCCAGACAAATAGTTTGGCACAATCCTGTTAATGTTGAAAGGTGGTGCCGACGTCTTATAGTCTTTATCTACCTACAGTCACTTTTCTCCTATCAAAGACTCTGCTGTGAAAGCAAAAGACTTTTCTCAGAATAGTAACACGTGTGGCTGGCTATTGAATTCTGGTAAAGAGATAACGATGAGATTGAATCAGGTCCATCTCCGATCTGTGTAGTCTATTTAAATGAATCATAGAGATAGAAGTCTATTTAACTGAATTAGGAAGATATAGAAGGAGGGTTATTTTTGCGAATGGGCAGTAGGTGTTGGGGCACGTCTTGGTGATGCGAGAGTGGATCTCCAATGTTGACAGGTCTCTCCGTCATAGAGCCGCTAATACGGGCTGGGATTACACGCTGCCAGACCGCCGCGTGGACCTGTGTCTATACTGAGAGCTACACGCACCCGGTCGACGACCACGACCATGCAATGATCAGAGAGCAAAGAATGCCTCCTTAAACAACCTCTGTGAATATTCTTCATTGTACCTCAGATTATCATCTTTGTCCATACTAGTTAAACGCTTGGTCTGAACAACAAGTATAGAGAAAGTTATACTCGTTGGTCTGAACAGTAATATATATGTGAGGCAGGTTATCAAATTCTGGTATATTTGAATATCATTGATTTTCATTCGAGGCAGTGACAAATATTATGTGATTTTTTCCACGGATTTACCCACTGGTTTTCTCAAGAATATATAGTATGTTGGTTTTAGGAACAGGTCCCATTTCAGGACGATATACCGGTCGTCTAGTGGAGGTCGGGGGTGGTGGTGGTAGGAGGGGAGGCTGGAGGACACCCTCCATGGGACCCCGGGAGGCTGTAATGTCACCCACGGTGGCTATCACCGCCTGCGTTATGAATATTTCATATCCCATGGTCTGCCAAATGTGAAAACAGATGTGCTTTGCTCCGGGGAAGGACAGGTCCCACGGACCACACTGCATGATATTTTCATAAGGTTATGTATGATCAAGGCTATAACATATGAATACGTTATCCCATATCCTATTCTATTTCCTTGGATATTGGCAGCAATTACTAAGGGCAAAATATATAACAAGCGTAGGTCAAGAGTAACAAATATCAAAATGGAACCCATATGCCATCCTGTCGTACAGTGAATAAAGTACATGATTGCTATTTACCCTCTTCTTTATAAACGTCCGGATAACCTTTGGGGATATTTTCTGTGAGCACTGGTGTGTCTCTTTTTATCAGCATTTAATGAAGCACGGTCTGTTTGTGTCGCACGTGCGGCCTGGCCGTCTGCCGGGGTCAGGGGTCGTCGACAGGTAAGCCGAGGTGTGCATGCGGCCGCTGGAGGTTTGCAGCGGGAGAGGGCCAGGATGGGTGGTGTGTGGTAAGGGACGTTCGCACACAATAGCAAGTATTAACAGTCAGTCAGGCAGCGTCAACCGCGACAACTGTCAGCTTTTGGCGCCATCTGCTGGTACTGCGTAGGCACGTGTCTGTTTTTGGAGGTCAACTATCCCTGTTTTATATGTGCAACGCGAATCTAGTCTCGTTGATATGTCTAATGGATACTTTACGTGTACATTAGACTACTAGTTTTTGATAGTGGATTCCCGATATATTCAACATGATGGTGTGATCGAGAAAGATATCTTCAATAAGATTTCCACTGAGGCAGTGAATGCGACAGTTTTGCCACAAATGGCATAAATAAAGGACAAAACCTTATAGTGAACAGGAATTTGAAAGATTAGGATCCAAAACCACAGGAGAGTGACACTTTCTGGAGAAAAGATAACGAACCGTCATAAAAGGAGGTGTTATATTTCATATGATTTACTGTCGTTAAATTTCAAACAGATGTTGATCCCTTAGGGTTAACGTTTTCCCTTGACGTTTTTTTCCTTATGGTAATCACGAGGTTTAATGTTTGTTTTTAGTTAACAGCGAATATTATATCGGCGTTCACGATCTTACAAGAGAAAGCCAGTCACTTACGTGTTTGATACGTTACTGTCATATAGATGTACATGTTATTCCTATTTTATTAAAATGAATTGTTAATCGATCCAAATAGGCTGTTGAACAACATAACAGTCCAGGTTACATTCATATGATATTATCTCTTAAATACATGTTGTGGAGGTTGTGCTGGGTGAAAATGGGGGGGGGGGGGGTTAAGAGAAAGACAAGTTCATTGATAGCAGAAAAATATCCATTCACATTTCATTGAAATGTAGGTCTGTCCCTGCTTATGAAAATGTTTATATGCATGAAATAGAGCGTTAATTTCAAACTAATTTGCATGTATTGCCAGTGCCATATACGAACTGCAGTTCCTCCGATTTTGCCCCAGGATAGTAGGAGGCTCACTGTGATCCGTCTTAACACTGCATGCACATTTATTATGAGAGCTTGTAATCATAGTTTCATTTCTGAACATCCATTTTTTTTTTCTTTAAAGATGTTTATTGCTATCATTGTTCAATACAATGGTCTTCCAAACAGTCCATAATACCCTACATATGTGCAGGGCGTATTGTTCTTAGAAAGTGCGTGTGTATGTGTGTTGTGGGTAGAGACAGGATTTGGCAGGATGGGGCGGGCGGGAGTGCCGGAGCAGTGTACAGCAGGACGGAGGGTGAAGCAGGCTGATTAGGGGGAGGGGTTTATTCTCATGCAGCTGGTTGATCCCGTGCTGCGTTTGTGTGCGCGTCCCGCCGGGCCTGGTGCCTCCATCTGGTGGCCGAGGCCCCATCTGCCCACTTACATCACACCTCATTGGATCCCGCCCCCTATGTCAGCTTACAGGGGCTGTCGACACACATGTCGTCTGCTAATGTTAGTCCTATGCACGTTAACCCTTTCGCCCCGGGTGTATTGTCCAGCGGATCTCCAGGATAGCTCCAGTGATTCCCTCCAGTGACGAACTGATTTCAGTGAAACGTATTCATTGAGCCTGCATGGTCTTGCGTATAGAATAAAGTAGATTGGTGTGTGTGTGATTTTAAAGCTATAAATGAATATGTCAGACAGGAGGTGCACTGAGTGCTGGGTGTAATCATGTTATAGTCGGCGTCTGTCCGTGCTGCCGGCCACCCCACCCCGCGTCCTCCGGGCGGAGGGTGATCAGCTGGCGCCCGCCCTGCCCGCCTGCCCACCAGATGAGATCAACTCAGGCCAGCTGGGCGCCCACCACCATGCCGCCGAATTAACATGATTAAGGTTAAGATTCTTCATTGTTTCATGATCGAACCAGTCGTGAATTGACCTTCATTTGGGGACCGGCTGCTCCGGGAGGGATCGCACCCTTTGTCTGGTGCAGCGAAGCGTGGGTTCAAGTGTCTGTCGTCCCTTTGTCAAGAAATCCTACACTGTTCTCCAGCAATAGTCCGCATTTTGACGGAGCTGCTCGCTGCTAAATCTCCCGTAAAGCAGCAGCAAGGCGTGGCCTCTCGCGCTAATTGGTCTCTGCTAATGAATTACCTTGGAACAATTAGATGAAATATGAAGGGTGTTTATAGCTGTGAGCTTTCTAAATGAAGTCAGTGTTTGTTTAGAATAAATGTAAGATGCCATTCTTAACATCCAATGAACGAGAGAGCCTGTCGTTCTTTCTCTTATCGTGCTTTTAAAAAAATATGTATTTAAAAAATATGGATTGTACGTCTATTTCACATGGGCTTCAAAGCCCATGCGCATTGGTCCGAAAAAGATCATTCAAAGATCAATTTTAGATTTTACATGCGTTTTACATGCATTTTACATGCATTCCAGCCTCCTCAAAATCATACTAATTGACCAACTACGGCAACTATTATATTACGTAAAGATTAAATGGATTTTGAAATAGATAATGTATATTGTATAGTTATTGGTGTTGAATTTACATTTATTTTCTGCTATCCTTGCTCTTTTGATTTTATACAGTGATTTTCTTTAAATAAGTATGTCACTCAAAAAAGACTACAGCAACCTGCAATCTAGTTACAACTGATCAATGAGGTTTGGAACTTGCCTGGATGGCTTTCACTTATGTACACACCTACATCTATAGAACTACAGTCATTTACAATAATTGATTGCAAATGTTCAGGAAACTGCAGAGGTCAGATTCATAGACTTTAGGTCATGACGGTTTCAGCTATACATGTACATATATGTGAATAGACTTACCCATATGGGTTCGCAAATGGTACTTTATTACATGGGAAGGATTGTGATTAAGCTTCTAGAAGAAAACTTCACAAGATAAAAGTAACTTGGTCCGTAATCCATTGAGTTTGACCGCAGAGTAATTCACGATAACTAAGTTATTGTCATTAAGTGGGTTTCTGATTTTATCTTACCGCGTGTACATGATCAAGGACATTATTGATTGATAAAATAACTCTAGCCATTGAGTATTGGTCACTTTCACAGTCGTGGAGAATGGGTTCCTAACGTGAAGCCGATAGAGAATAACACCGGAGTGAGATGATTAGGAATATTATTGAAATATAAGTTGATTTTTTTGTAGTATTTAAAACGGAAAAGTGAGTCTATATTGACATGGTTCACAGTGCTTGAAATATGCACAGAAGGTGTCATTGTATGGCATATTCAATAACTCAATCAGTCAAGGCGTTTATTGAAAGTGTTCCCACATCGCATTCATACAACCACAAAGCACACTTTATGCAACTTACATGTCACTATTCAGAGTTGATGCGCAAGGATGACTCCCACCAAGGGACTCAGAAACCGCCTCCTGGTGGGATCCAACATGGGATCCAACTTATGCCGTCAGCACTAATTAGAGGGCGAGATGAGCGCGTACTGATGAGGTTAGTGGCCTGCTCTGTGTTTACCTCGTCCCATCTGTCCCTCTCTCAGTTCCAACCTATTGTGACGTCATCACAAATATCCCCAGGAGTGATGACGTAAAGTCTATTGCTGACTTATAACCCGTTGACGTTTTTCGAGGTAGGTTTCGTGTATTCGTGTTTAGAATGGTTTCTATGGCAAACGTGTTATTCTATGGAAATATTCTGAGGAGAGATAAAGTATGTCACCTTCTGTTTGGTTTAGTGACCATCTAAAATACACGCGCCTCGTGTCTAAGAGGGTGTGAGAAGAATGCACGCCCCCTAAACAGATTTCCTCGTCATAGCAGCAAGAGGACATATGCATGGATATGACAAACACAACACGTCCGTACACGGTCATGTGTTTAGAGAATTATGCACCGGTTGTGGTCGTCATAGCGACCAGCTGTCAGCCATATGCTGCTGATGTCGAGTTTGGCCGTCAGAGGGCACGACAGAAGGCACCTTGGTGACGTCAGATGACCCTTGGTCAACCACATGTCAGCTTCCGGTTATGACATCGGTATAGAAATACAGATACCACGCGAGTCGTTGTGAGAGCAGCTCACTCGATGGTGGCATCGCCAGACGGGCTTGTACCATGGTGTTGTTTTAACCTTTAGTTTATTAGGATTGCTTGGCACATGTGTCGCTACCACTGAATACTTCGAGGTTACTCATACATCCAACAGGAAACACAATGATGAACGTGTATGCTAGACATATGCATTATAAAGAATAGATGATAAAAATAACATGTACGCATAAAGACACACCACTTCCAGAGCATAAAGGAGGATCATATCTCTAATGATTGGCCTACAAACAACGCTGAGAATTATACAAGGCCAACAGGAATTATATACATATAAGGATACTGAAGAATAAAATACGTTCTGGCGCAGCACATTTTGCATTCTTGTACCAGGCCTCCCTCATATGTTTATTTGTGGTTTCCTGTTTCGGCCTACTCACCCTTCCTTGTGGAACAGTGATGCTTAGCGACGGTACACATGATGCATGGTATGAAGAACATGTGTGATTCGAATGGTGGTTTTGTCGTATCCGGTAGAAGCCTAGCGTGAACCGGAAAATGCATTGCCTTCTGTTTGACTTACATTTATACTTTTTACAATGCACGTCCTTGTCCATGTGTTATAACAACGGTCATATTAATCATACACTGAACTGGCAAATTACTCAGTATAGAATAACAAGAAAAACTGTTCAGTGTTAATAAAGATAATAAAGAATATTGTGCTTGGTTCACGTGCTGGTGCTCAAGGACATGCATTTTTTAGGATACACAGCATTGAAGTTGTATGTAAAACAGATAGCGAGCCAGAATAACTGCTAAAGCAGAGGCCGCTCTTGTACCTTCTTATAGTACGTAATAAACAAAACAAAACAAAAAACAAAAAAAGGGTTAGTGTGTACCACTACATCGACTAGTGTTAAACACTGACCTGGAGTAATTTCAAACTAAATCTAGTAATAATTGAACACAGATTTAGTTACCGTTTCTCTACTTTGTATAAACAATATTATCACATTGTTTTGAAACACAAGTGAACTAAAACTTAAAGAGTCAACAACAATATCTTGTTGGTGTGATTCATGCCTGCGGGTAACCGTGGGAACCGCGAGTGAACGTATCCGCAGATATCAAACTTACACCCCCACCCCTTGTGAGCACGCCCACCATGGACAGCACCACTCACTGTGGCTCCCTCATACAGTGGTCGTCCCTACAGGGTGTGTCAGAGATATCCTCGTAAGTAGTTTCTCGTTGAGCCTGGTATTTAATGGATTTATGTGAGTGGAACTCGTTGTTCCCTATGCATTCTCTCATATCCCTACTCGTGTATACCTCTGAGGCCATGTACTCGAATTGCCCCTTATAGACAAGCAGATATGCATTGGGGTACTGTTATACATACATGTATACGTCCCAAGATGGATGGTGCTCTTCCCTTTGCCCTTAGAGGGAGTCCTATCGCAATGGCATCTACTTCCTTTTGCATAAGATTTATATTCTTTTACTATCATCGTGGTAGTACACGTACATGTACAGGGTAAGTAATTCAGAAAGAATATGCTACCCATATACCCTTTTATTAAAGATAACAAAATGTAGGCCAACCTTATATGTATACAGACACATTTTCATGGTTCTATTCACTGTTCGAAATTGTATCACTGGTAGACATTGATGAAAGATAGTAATATAGTGGTAGGTTAACATAATAGGACATGATGCTATTTCATCAACATACATCCCGGTGTTATACGGTGGTTGATTTGATTGTGAATATCACTCAATGATTCACATAAAGACAATCGAGTTATAGAATTGAGACTTCATACCCAGCAAATTGTGCGTGGGTGGATGTTTGGTCGGATGGCGGGGGGTAGTTACTATTAAATCTGCGCATTTAGTAAGAGATGATATAAACCACGAATAGATTTTGTGGATATTAATTACGATAACCCCCACTGAGCACTGATAACCCCCACCTCGACATTACTTTCCCTATATGTCCTTGCAGCAGTAGTTGGTTGGCATCTCACTCGAAGTGGCGAGGGAGTGTGTTGTGTATTCACCTACATAGAAATACGTTTTGTATGATTTATTTCTCCCCTCACACTTCCTTGACACTATAACACATCAGCGTTACAAGAATAGAATATCTTTGCCATTAAGCACACTAACCGTATTGGTAGGTGTCTCGACTGCAATGTCTTTTGAGTGAAAATTTCTATTAAGAAACTCGTCAGTTACCCCTATCTTTCTTGTGCATGGGCCATGACAATGAATTCTAAAACATTAAAAGTAGATTTTGCATCATGACCAGGAATCAATTAAAATCACTCTCCTCCGATACGGAGAGTGACAGTTGCGTTTCCGGTTTGTACATAAACGCATAGCCTTATTATCGCCCATTGAAATCCATTTAGTAGACACAAAACAGTCTAACGACCTTGTCTGCAAAGCGTGACCTTGACCCCGCCATTGTACCTGGTATTACCTGGGCGTTGATGCGGGGACTTTGATGTTAAAGGTGAGACGAGAGGGTTGGGAGGAGGCGGGATGAAGATGCTGAAGGTTATTTGAACAGCCGGGTCTGCGCAGGGGATTGTCCGACCGGGGAGTGGTCATTAATTGGCGGATTGAGAACTATTAAAGAGGAGAGCGTCTTACGGTCAACACTTTCATGCAGATGAAAGACTGATTGCTTTGGTGCCGAAAAGTATTAGAGCCTAGACCAAATTTAAACACATACCTTTTGTGTCGAATACTGGACCAATACTTAAGCCTTCTAGACAACGTACTGTGCATACAGATCTCGAAAAGCGAATCATTGTAAACATAATATAGATCCCCCCTCTAGTTCTATTCACCCCCTGTATGATCCCTTGTAGTGAATTCTTGGTGAAAATCTCGAAGAAAATTCTTTAACTGCAAATACTAGAATTACAAATGAATAGGCATGAACTGCAGTGATTGTTGGTTCGGGTCTCGACTTCTTCAATTTCCCGCAGGTGAGTGTTTGTCTCCGCAGGGCAGTTAAATGTTACGTCATAATCTTAGGTTGTGACGTCACGTTCACTGGGCGTTGAAATTATAGTGTGACACAAGTGAAAGGCGATCAAAGGGTCTCTCAATCACAAAAGCAGCCGAGAAGACAGGTTGTAAAAGGTGTTGGAATGAGTTTGGTAATGCGTTCGTCTGTCGTAATGACATACAGTGGGCCTTGTGCGGGACACAACTTCACCGATTTTTGTGTCAGAAATTTAAGAATTAGCTTTAGTGCTTTGGAAAAGTGATTTATTTGTCTTGAAGTCCACTTATTTTGACAATCCAAGGAGGTGTAATATAAGATAAGTGAAAACAAATAAGAACCTGATACTAAGTAATAGAATGTATATTACAATACACTGACTAATTTAGCTCACATTAATCTATGGGTTTAATCATTATAAGAATGAACATGATGATAGTGAATGACATGAGCTCAGATTTTGGTAAGTCGTCATAAGCTCCACATCCACTGACAGAGATTGAAGATATCATGAGATGAAATCATATGCCTTGTCACAACAATATACGAACCATATACACTAGCAATGTGAATATTGATACACAGATAATACAACCAAACATATGCTGACGTGGTGTCAGGAGCTACAACTCTGTCATACATCGTATGTCTCGTGAGAGAGTACCGATCCGTCTTTATCCCAGAGAAGGTTGTGGGGGGAACTGGGGGCGCTGAGTGATGGGGCAGGTAGATGGAGGATGGAGCCTGACGTGAGGATAGGAGTGTGATGTGTGAGAGTGTGAGGTGCGAGGCGGGGCCAGCTACTCACACCCCGCGGCGGGACCTGTCAGGTGTACAGACACACCGGCCCAGGTGTGCTTCTTGCCCCTCCCCTCTGTCCGCCGCATCCTGGCCACGGTAAACCAGTGCCGCGGGTGATTTTTAACGATATTCTATGTTTTTTCACGTGCACCTATGGTTATCATTTTTATCTGTCTCCCCTCATGCACAGGGGGTGAGTGTCTGCCCCTGGTGGTCCACCGTTTAGTTACACGTTGCTGTATCGCCCCCTCTCTCACAGGTGTGCCCACGTCGGAACCGGGGTCCTGGCTGTGTTTTGATCCTGGAGGTGTGGGCCCAGGTGTCTCGGGTGGCGGAAGGGGCGGCTCCGATGTCGGCGGCGGCGGTCGTCCGGGCGCCGGGCCCCCGCCGATCGCGCCCCGCCCAGCCGACCGCCTCCAGCCGCCGCGTCTTCCCGGCGCCGGGCTGTCTGCGTCTCGCAACCCTAGCCTCGCAGGTGTCCGGGCCGCCCAGGACGACAATCTGTGTGTACCCGCCCCACGACGACCCCGCAGGGCCCGCCGACAACGCGCCCGCGGTATGCCATCAACGGCGGCAGGGAGCTCCCAGCAGTACAGAATGTGAGCGGTGTGCTGTGAAGCAGCGGCCTCCACACCTTTAACATTAGAGCTAACACATCTATCTATACCCTTAGCAAGGTATCAATCTGAGGCCTGTTAAAACAACATTGCCCACACGGAAGACGTAAGCTGTCTGAAATCACAGTACATTTATCCCCTTGTAGTTGAACAAGGAGGTCACGGGTACATGTACATATATGCCACCGTGAACCTGTTGATAACCAGTCTCTGTCCCCTCTCCAGGGGTGCCCGCCTGGCTCAAGTACTGATGGTACTCTCGCCGACCAATGAGTTGTTATATTTTCTCCGACTGGCGCCAACTGATCATCAGGGCTTGTTTAAATTAATAAGCTATTCGAAGTGGTCGGTGGAGCGTGACAGGGTGTAAGGTAGGGCCTGCAGGTGTGTCGCATTAACAGGTGCTTCCCCTCCTCCGGGTAATGAGAGCGCGGCACTTTTGACCCCCTCAGCTTAGCTTGATTTTCTCAAGACGAAATCTTTTTCAAAATTTCAATAGCTTAATGACATTATCTGAAATATTTTTTCAAGGAGAAATGTAAAGATCTATCCGTGGGGCATTCCGTGAAGGATATGTGATACTCTGGTTCAAAACAGCGAAGATATGATGAAAAGTGTCAGACACGGTTGCGATACCCCTTCAAGAAAGGTCTATATACGTGCCTGGCTGGCTCGCGCCCGCTCCCACACAGCAGTGAGACTGGGTGGCGCCAGCCAGCTATCCTGGCCGCCTTTCCCACCGGTGGGTCGCTCCTAAATGGACATTGTGGGGGATGATACGCTCTGTGGCCCAGCACAGGTGTCAGTCGTAAAACCATATTGGGAGACTACCTGTATAATACGTGCACCATACCGCTGTTCTTGGCCAGGTGCCCATACAAGTCTCACAGGTGTGCTGAAGAAATTCTTATTTTTCGTTGTTTTGTTCTTCTTTCTTCCCAGTGCCCAAGAGAGATTGATACAAAAGATAAAGCGACACATACATTTAAAAAGATACCTGTCTGTTCTCAAGTTTTAAGGCGATCTTGTCAGCGACCCGACATTATTTTCTTCTGTCGAGTCCTATGACTGCCTATTTCCCAAGAACATGGTCATGATAACCGGTAGTTTGTCTTCAGATTTGTGCATATTTCCAATCCTTTCATTCAAATATAAGTATATATATCCCCTCAACTTAAGAAGGGGACATGGGTGAATATACTGTGATTATTATACTGTAGTATATTTCCTACTGTAGATTGAAACTTATCTGTGTGGGTTTTTTTCTCTCGAATGTACATACACACAAACACACACAGATATGTATTTATGTATGTGTATATATGTATATATATATATATATATATATATATATATATATATATATATATATATATATATATATATACTTCCATATAAATTATCGGACCTCGTACATTTGTGTAATCATTGTTCTGCATGTGTTTTCAACAAAGAGGGAAATCACACTGGTTTTGTATGCTGTGAAAATCTAAAATCCTCTTTCGAATTTTGAAAATAATCACGGATATTTTTGTCAGAGAACCATAGATAGACCAATCAGTCTTAGTGCATGCGTATGCCAATACTGTGTGTTTCAAAGAGGACCAAGAACTGCCAATTGTAATTCTCCTCGTTGGAGGTCATGCTCACTTTTTGGCAAAGTACAGGTTTGTTTTTGTTTGGCAGGTCGTGTCACTGTTCTAGACACCATTCAGTCAACGAACAGGTTGTACACATTGTACATGTAGAGGTTCCCAATGTGGGCTTCTCAGTTTGAAGCTCTATTGCAATCAGCAATGTCGTGTCATCTATATAGACACACAAAACACCATTGTATAATTGGATAGCTCAGCGTGGATTAATCCACTTGTATACAAATGCCGCCTGGGAAATCAGGGAAAGCTTCATGTGGGTTCCCTGCAGGAGGTATGGACAACATGACAAGATGGGGGGAGGGGGTGACATGCCAACCCCCCGGGAACCCCTGAGTGGTCAAACCAATGGTCAAGCCAAGTTGTCCTTTCCCACGACCCGGACATGCAGCGTCCACCCATCCCTTTGTTTCTCTTTACAATATACTTCCGTTTACTGTCCCGTTCCAACCATTCATTCCTTTATAGGACATATCCATTGGGAGTCGTTGTCGTTTTACATTATAGTTCAATTGCAATATCCTCGTAAATACATTGGCATACATAGGGAATGGGTTTCAGGGTTGAAATGAGGACTGTAAAACAGGCCCATTCCTACAACACACAGACCTGAATGAATGCCTAGAAATACCATTAACAACTGGGTTGTTACACTCTCTGTCACATTCCTATAGCTGCATAGCGTGTAGCTGTGGATGGGTGGGAGATAGGAGAGGGTTTTGTGAATAGGAAGCACCCCATCCTGCCATTCTTCGCCCACCCTCGCACACACATTGTGTCCAGCTTGTAGTCAGACTGACCGCCTCTAATTATAGCCTCCTAATTACCATAGGAGACTAATTAAACAGTGACATGTCACCCTTGCACAGAGTGGTCGTCATGGTGATTTCTCACGGTCGACCAGCAGGGTGGGTGACGATAGATGATAGAGTGTGAGGGGTGGTGGAGGTGGAGGGTTGAACACGTGCATGGGCCGTCACGGGTGGGATGCTCGCCTATTGTTGTGGTGGAGAACGTACCTGTTGAGGTGAGAGATGCCAGCTTAGAGGGCTGCGGGTAGGGGGTCGAGAGTGACACGAAGGGGGCCCTGGACGAGCAGTGATTACACCCCCCTCCCCCCACACCTGATCGTGTGGGGTAACGACACAGGTGTCACCGGCAGCCACTAGGGGGCTCTGAGCACACCTGTTACTTATGTGTGCTGCTCTATGGACTTCTTTTCTCCTGATATTCTCATGAGGAATCTCCTACCCCTCACGTCCCTGTCATGGTTGTCCCCTCCAGATATCCTCCTCATGTATTCCCGCTGGGGATTTTCTCGGCGTAATATTACTCCGGTACTAGACTGACATCAGTTCCTCAGTCCTCCTGCCCCGACCTAATCCTCCTGTTGGACGGTAGATGTCTACATACAGATATAGGGCGGTAGAGGTATATATATATATATATATATATATATATATATATATGTACCCAAGTAGTTTGATTTCTTTTAACTTTTGAATACTCACAATCAAAGACTTAAGAAAGTCTATCCTGGTACTTGTGTGAATGGGACAGTGAAGATAAAATTACGTTAGCCTCACAATTAAGTTTCCCAAATAGCTCAGTAACACTAGTACGATTTGATAAGATATAACTTAACATCTTGAATAAAAACATACACTCCATAGAGAAGTGCCCCATCCCTCGACGATACTATTTCGATATACACAATGCCTTGTTCTTCATGATGACCACCTGACCACAACAATAGAATGAGGATGCTTTCTTATTACGTAATATCGCCATTGGTGTCAATGACATATTGAACATAGGAGATTACCAATTCAGGATGTATTTTAGTTTTACTGAGTGGGTAAGTGTATTATATCCACATATACGTTGCCTCCTGCTTATGGCATTACCCCATACCCCCTCCTAGACACTACACACGTTATACACACAATATCTATCGTGCTTCCACCACTTCTCCCGCTGTCATTTCCTTTGCCATTATCAAGTCCATTTCCCGTCAGAAACCGATAACAATCACATGTCACGTCGTCATGTACTTAATTATGTAACCGTCTCCTGTATTATAACCCCGAGTGAACCCAACCGTGACTCCAACATTCTTACCTATTTTTATTCCTTCCTCTCTGTGAGTATTTTGATTCATAGAAAATGCCTATCACACATATACCATTATAACTTGTGTATCCTCACTTTATAACCTCTATATTATGATTTTGTACTCCTAGTTGTATTACAATTCAATAAATAGAATATTCCCTAATAAAAACTCCCACCATATATATTGTATAGGTTTTCTGTCAGAAACAAAACAGAAATGTACTGGAGTTGTCTATGTAGGCCTACATGGATATATCAAAAGTTATCATTCGGGGGAAATGTTGCCTGAGAGTGGTAATTTCGTGGTCTGCTAACCATTAAACAGAAAAACGCATCTTTGTGTTCACTTTCGTTATTATGCGTATTGTTATTATGTGTGGTAATAATCCGTTTGCCCCATAAGCCGTACACTTGCGGACCATTATGCCTGTGACTCTTGGCGTCGTTGTTTATGATGTATTTGTTTTCTGGTATATAATTCAAATTAGTGAAAATAGATGGCGGACATGAAGCACAAGGTGCATGGTGACGGGTGTAGAGGTGCTGGTGGGCCACGGACCCCCACATCTCGGGCACCGCCGAGTCTGGCCCCTGTTTGTCCGGTGACATACGGTGACCGTCGTCTGCTCTTGCTGACCATTGGTCACTCAGATAAGATGAGCACCGGGCCGCCAGAGGGCACCAGGTAAGCCTGGGCGGTCTGCATTCTTCCGGAGTGACCGGAACGGACGGAGCGTTACACCCACGTAGATGTACTTTCGGTTAGATGTCATTAGGTATAAATTACATGGTGACCGAGATCATAACTATGTTTCGATTCTACTTTTATTGCGAACATCAATTAATTTACCAATTTAAGTATAAAGCCTCTCTAGTGAGGTCACGGGCCTGACCGACATAGTCAAATCAGTGGGATTCTGTGCTGATTTCAACATGCTTAGCCTTAGATGTTAATCACTGGAATGCTTGTACCTTTCTAGGTTCGGTGAGTGTAATTATATATGCTAATAACAGGCTAGGTGAAACTCGCTGTTGGTGCATGTATAGGTCCTGGGTATCGAATGATAAAGGCCGGTAGACAGCAGATGTATATTATATGTATATATTGCTTCCAGATTCCACAGGAGAATACCCACCCTCACTGAATACGAGGGTCGATTACGGTAGGCAACAGTCTGCATGTCCAACGACAAGATTGCAATCACGCAAGATCGGCCATTACTGGCTGATATTAATGACAGACTGAAGCAGACACGACGAAATAGTCGGACACAATCGGATCTGTGTTTATGGGTGGTGTAGAAGTCTTATCCATGTGTGTATACCCTTAATGTACCAAACCCTCTGCTGAGAAAAATACCTGATCTTGAAATATACTATTTATAACCTCTATTGCCACTCTTAGAAGCCTCCTGTCAATGTTGAGGTAAATTCCATTTTGATTGCACGGGCTCATGCAGAGGCTCGATAAGAGAAGTCAAGGCCCACCACCCTTTCACCATCCCTCACCTACATAATGCCAGTGATGCTTAGGATATGTGGGAGGTATCCCTAAACCATAGAGCTTATATTTAGTTCGGGAATAAGAGGCAAACTCCAATGAATGGCAACGAATGCGCGGAGAATTGTTCTATCAGGAGAAACTATTCACAAGGAGACTTCTTATATGTGTTACTGGAGAGTGGCACAGTCACATTGTGTGACTGGGGAACAGGAGGCTTCCCAGGGGGATCGTGGCCACGGGGGTTGGCTATAGACAGGTCAAGGGGCGAGGTCCAGGGTGGTGTCTAGGATGACCCTGCAGACAAGTAGGGGAAGCTGAGGGGGCGTCATGGACAAGAGGGATGGGGTGGTGGATAATGGGGTGTGCAAGGAACAAGACGCCGCCAGCCAGCGGGAAAATCCTGCTGCGTGGTCACACATCCAGATTGAGAACTCTTACTTTTTCTGTTATTTCCACCCGGTCTTTTTGATGCACTTTGAATTGTATAAGTCTATTAATTTTGTGCAACTTGCCTTTAATGGTGCCATGTGCTTTGTGTACAGATGGTGAACTTATTGTATAGAACAACCGCCGTAATATTGTGATATTTATCATATACCCGGCATTGATAATCTTTTACTGAGAATTGGTCTGGAAACCATGTGGCAGTGAATATCCACACTCAGCCGATGTATATCGTATAACAGTGCACGGCATATTGTGCCGTACACAATATACAGAACATGCAGCGGTAAGTAACTATTGAAAGTATGCATGGGTATATGATAAAGACCTGCACTCTTGGATTTTCCAGTTTACCAGCTCTATACTGATATGGCTCTATAAGGGATAGATCTAGATACCGGACTCTGACCTTTATCTTTGTTTATCTCTGCTTGTGGCCAGAATCATCGATTTGTAGTTCCTCTTTTCAGTGACGGCTCTGTGCATATTTAAAGTAGACCCGAAGTAGATGCAAAGACAACATTTGGAGAGCTTTATGATTGTTGTAAATCTACATTAAAAAAACATAAGAATCTTACAATTTTATTTCGTAGATTTGTTTAATCTTGGACCAGCGCCCTCCTAGTCGTATGCAAATGCATGCTGCTGTTATAAATCATTTTATATGTATAAATGCCACTCCCTAACAGAACTTAATTCACTATTTCAACGTCTTTTTCCTTCAAGTAAACTTCAAGATTCAAGAGATGTAATAGGTTTGGATCTGTTAATCATTAATCTAAGCCTGGGATGTTTGCAAAAAAAGATAAGTGGATGGACACATACCATCGCTTAGCGAGATACCTTTTGGTTGTCGGAATATGTGCCCCTCAGTGAACAAGGCCACCAGCAGTCTGCCAGCTTATCTGGGCCTGATAGCGCATTAATAAGCTGCCAGTCACAGCAAGGGATCTGATAGGGTATCTGCGTAGGGCAGTGGACAGTAAATCACATTCAGTGTGTAGGAATTAGGTGGGTGTGGGCTTGGTCGACAGCTGACGCCCGTGAACCTGACACCGTTCCTACACACTACGTGCGACGTCCATCTCGATGAAGGGGTTGACAAGTCCATTACCTGTCACCACTCAGGTCGGATAGGTACACCACTGACCGTACAGAGATGTGCGACGTGCCTGCCAGACCTTTTGTGACGAGGAACGTCATTAGTCTGGAGTTCTATTAGTATGACATGGCAGTATCAAGGAATTTCCGTTTCTTCATCCAATATCTTAGGATTTTCTGTGGATTTCACCTTTTGGGTGCAGACGCATGTTCGAATTTTGTGTTTACATGTGTTGTATGACACACAGTCGTAAAAGACGACTTGAATTTAGTATTCCTATCGATCCCATGATTTTTGAATATCTAGACCCGATCCCAAGGGAAGTGATTGGTAACAGGTATCTCACCAAACAGTTGAATGTCCAGTAGGCCTATACACTGTACATACCTCATGCGATGTGTTTACATTTTCCGCAAAGTACCAGACGACATATCACAAACCACTGCCTGCCTGCTGGACGAGGCTATCGTCCAGCGAACGTGTCGTGCCTACTTGTTGAGATCATCTGAACCCTGTGAGTCAGTGAAAAACGCTCACTATTTATCGGCCTATAGTCTGATTTAAGTAATCGTCCCCTATCCAATATAAGTGGAGAGGGCCTACATTATTCTACAGTTAAAATACTAGGTTCCGTTTAGGCCATATGAATCCATAGGAAAAAGAAGGGCAGAAGGTGGAGATTGGGCGACATATATGCCCCGGAAGTGTAAGGATATGCATGTACATGTATATTCAATAATGTATCCTTTTAAGGTAGATTATCTATGTCTGGGTTATATAATGCATACCCCACTGAAATATGAACATTTCACAGAATCTTTTACATAGGTGTGTTGTCCATATGCATATATGTTGTGCAAACTGCGTGGGAAAGAACCGAAGTAAACAAACAGGGCAGTGGTTACTGCGTGACTATTGGCACTGTTTCAAGTACACCGATACGTCCACTTTAGCGTGTACACCATTCGCACGGTCACAAAGATGGTATAATAACTGCTTGGTCGCCACAGGAATGTCACAGTTGTGGTGACTGCGTCTACTAATAGGCCAGTTAGCTGTACTATTGGGTGGGATCTAAGCGAGGTTAAAGGTGGATGGGTGTCTTCAGGGTTTAGCTGACTGCAGCCCCTCCCCCACCTGTACACCAAAGTGAAGAGTGTGTCCTATCATGTGATGGGTCACGTGCGCATTCTAGTGTGGTCTCCACTGATAGTGATCGTCGACTTCCGGTAGGCATAGATGGGGTAAAGGGTATGTAGCAGCTCCTCACATATTTTTTTTGCTTTTTATTTCTCATATTAAGGTTTGAAGGTAGAATAAGAAATAAAATCCTAATGAATAATCAAGCATTTATGTACACATTTCATCACAGTTTGTTGACGTTGTATTCTCATCAAATCAAATGAAGACTTTCTATAGTGTCTATGCAATATTATGTTTACATCATTATTTTAATGCAACATTAATATCCAAACATCTGTTGTTAGAAATTTCAGTAATGACAATTGAGAGAATATTCACCCATAAAACATGCATTTTTTTCTGTTACATCGTATCTAAATCGAATATATAAAGTTGATATTTGAAAGGGACCGTCAGACCAGAGGTTTTATTCATGTGTGCGGTAAATGCCTATTATAGAATTTTTGATATGCTGAATTATCGCGGTAATTACAGCTGTTATAGCTCCTAGCCATTAGTAGTGAAACAGCTCTCCATTATAAGCGAACCACGACAGAACAGCTGGTTACAGTGAGTTGTGGTTGAGACGGAGCCGAGCTGCGGGTTTATCATTACAGGTATGTACTGTCGCCTAACCACCACGTGCGCTCCCGGGCCGTGAGAATGTCGGCGTGGATCACACAGGTGGGCCTTACCTGCCTGACCGCGACCAGCCAGACTGGCGCCAGCTCTCACCTGTGCATGGCTTAGCCCCCACTGAGTTCCTCCGCCCCCGGCATTGACATTCACCCGCCCGTACAACCGACCTGAGAAGCTACCTATCCACCCCACCCACCCACTTCAACGATACCACATTCTTAGTCAGCTGAGCGCGCCCAGGTGTTCCCCTTACCTATAGCTGAGGCCCTCCAGGTAAGGTCAAAGAACCCAGAGAATCGGCCATTGGAGCCTCCCTGACCACTCAGTGACCACTCAGTGACCACTCGAGGCCTCGCTTAACCATACGACTGCCCACCTGTACGGGATTGTCGTGGCTAGTATCAATAAGGCAGTCTAATTTGCGAGGAATCAGAAAATAGGCAGTTACGTTCAAGTACAGCCAAAACAATACAGGTGTAAAGGCTATGTTTGCCCAGGTGTTGCAAGCTGAAACCTCTGACTAGATGTTCATTACCGTCCACACATACCCGTGTTAATTTCGGAGTTATGTGATAAGCATAGTGGTAAGCAGTATGTCCTACAATTTAAAGTATTCTTAAATGTTACAATCAGTTTAGGCCGTTTTCAACCAGATACTTGACACACGCGTATCTGTGCCTCTAACCTATACCGAGTTCGTTCATCACGGATTTTAATACCATAAAGGGTTCATGAGGTACACATAACATCAAATTTAAATAGACATGTAACTATATAATGCTTAAATTATAGCTCTATAATTTTAAGGATCTGGCCCAGGTGTTGTGATCTCTGCATGCCGACAGGTGTGCAGGGACCAGCACGCATGGAGGCACTCGCTGTAACCAGGAGGCGGGCGTGACCCCGCTGCCCGCCGGCCGTTCAGACCACAACACTGACCTGCCCGGAGAGGCGGGACTCGGGCTAGGCGTGTTCAGTTGCGTCTTGGGTCTGCGCCAGGCGCACCTGTCTCCATTGTGTGGGACCCAAAAAGTGGCCAGGTATGACGACCTGGGCCTCACCTCTCCTGGGGCGCCCAGGTGGGCACAGCGTGTGGCTGTGAGAACACGGTGTGACGCAGTAGAGGGTGGGGGGTGCTTTGGCCACCAACAGGAACAAACAGCCACCTTTCAGTCCTGCCCCACAGCCATCCGGGCGGGTATTCTGTCCTGTACCATGTTCTCTGCTCATCCATCACCCTGCGGTGAAGCTCATGGTTCTGAAAACCTACCGGCAATGTGCAACTACAATCTAGAACGGTCATCAATGTGTCTACATTGACTCCCTTCCCCCTTTACAGCCTCATACTCAACTTAACAAATTTCTCATGTTATAAGGGTGACTAATATCAAATATTGCAGTGTACAAGTATTCCTAGAAAGGAATCATTGTGTTCGTCGGAGGCCTCACAGGTGTTACGTTTGGGAGGGAGAGGGGACGGTCGAGTGTGTGTGTTGCTGTCAGTGGTTGGCTGTACGTGTTGGCTACGGGTGGCTGGTTGTGATTGTATTTCCCAGGAAACGCTTTCTGTGGGGCCGGGAACTGGGCGGGTATGAGGCCGGTGAGAGCAGGCCAGCAGGAGTAGTCCGGTAAAGAGGAAGGCGGACCCAGCTGTCCCAACATATGGCGAGGTGTGCTTTCACGGCCAGCAGTTAAACAAGATCTTCACCCACGGCACACACTGAGTGAGCTGTGGCGGGGCCTTGTTTGTCCTCCCCAGCACCAACCCACAAGCCAACCAGATGGTCGACACGCAGGAGAGTACCGGTCCTCCAGACCCTGACTGCACACACACTAAATGCAGTCTGAAAGTTGATTCACGTAAAAATGTACAACTGTATGTACTATGTTGTGTCGGACACAGGAAGCGGCACCGAAAGCATATCTTCTGACAACTGATAGATGCTTGCCAAGTGACCGAAGAGTCAGTCTGTTAGTATATGCGTCCCAATATCAGTAATGAACATGTACAGTGTATTATCAAGAAACCGGTTGCGACATTGGTTACTTCTCTTGCGAAACCTGGTTATAAGAAAATAGATATACACATGTACAACATGTATTCCATGTCTACCATATATCTAGGATTACTGTTCCCCTATGTCCCATGGTAGCAAGTACATATCTACTGATAACAAATGCATATCTTAAAGTAAATATCATGCATGTAAGGCTCCTATTTCTTTTGAATTTTACGGTATACCTTTCGTTGAAGATCTATTTAAATGTAACTGTATGCATACAAAGGGCGTGTGGTATGTATCTCTGCTGCCGGTTTCTAGACACATTTATAGCTGACATAAACCTAAACATTTGATAATTCATTATTGGGCGTGGGCCACAAGCTCATGCATACGCTGTCTAGGTTAGGGAGATGTTATTTAGACTTTTAGTGTGCTGCAAGAACTATCCCTTTATTATCTGCGTAACAGTTCTGTGACATTGGGAAGGATGCATAGGGTCAGTGTCTTGGAGGCGTGCCCAGCTGATCATGACAAATCACTAGAGACCGAAATACCACCTTGACCCATTATTGCTTGATATATTTGGATCATTGAAAGGTAGTTGTAGAAATGATAAGTGGACTGGGGGTGGGTTGGTTACAGAAAACGACCCATATTCTGAATATAACCCAAACCTTTTCAATCTTTCTTTTTCATATATAGGCTAATTCCACGTTCGCTCATCAATGATGAACATAGACCTACCATTTGTTCCTAGTTATTACAGGAAGTTGCGTACAGTGAGACATTCTCAGAGGATAATGCAGCTTAAGTGTCAGCTGACCTATTGTATGTACTCAGGCAAAATATTCATATCAGATTTCAGAAAGAGTCTTTTGGGATTGATAAAATCTTTGATTTATATATATATATATATATATATATATATATATATATATATATATATATATATATATATATATATATATATATATATTCGGGACTGGAGGCAATCGAGGAGTTTACTGCAGTAGCTCAAAGACGTCAAAAGCTTTGAAAAGGGGCCAGATGTATATTGACCGGACTGAAACCTCGATCAAGGGAGCTTCCTCAACCATATTCTGTATACCATCTCAGTACATTTGCACTGATGACCATTGATCAGCATGATATAAATCAATGTTTGTCATAGTAACAACTCTGATCTCGTACAATCGATCGTCGATCGGATATCCTGGTGTGGTTTGTGAGCGTTAATCCCTTTCATCGGCGAACAGAGGGCGCGGTCTAAAACTCAGAACCCCTATTTTATGAAGCCAGAAGAATCTATGTCAATAGGAACACCTGTCCAACTGGATCGGCCCAAAATACAAGCTCCCCTATCCCTTTTAGCACACGGGCGGTGGGGCCAGCAATGACCAGAGAACGTGGCGAGAAGTAGTACCCATGTGATTAACAGCTGGACTAAAGAAGAAACCAACAAGTTTTGGTCAAAGTCGTCATTCTCCACGAGTTTGATGCAGAGTGATATGAACGAGACAACAGCCGAGTGAATATCACATAACATTCAAACGAGTTGGAGAACAACGACTTTGAATAAAACGAGTTGCTTTCTGTATTTATCTCACCCCTGTACGAACTGAGAGAATGAATCAAGCACAGGATATAGACCATGGATAACGGACTGCAATACTCCTAGTGGCATGGAGAACGAGTTCGAGAACGAGAACATGTTAATGGGACAAAAATACCAGAGGTCAGATAAAAGGATGAGCATTCTAGGCAGAACAAGGAGACTGGGGATACAATGATCAATGGGCGAGGATATCTGTATACATTTGGTGGTAAAACAGGAGCACATAAACTAGACCCACGCCCGAGCGTCGGTCTTGAAGGTTTTCTGTGTATGGGAGATGTATATGTTAATTGAATGTTTTAATCGCTAGCATTATTCTCACCACTAAATATGAGCAAGGTTAGCAAAAGTTACCCATGTCTCTATTATTATTTTTGTATATGTTGTATAGGCAATTGTGTACTTTTCGATGCATTTTCAAAACAATTCCCTCCGGCGACAATATCAGTCGAGAAATCTATGTCGCACAGGGAGGAAAGGGTTAAAGATGAACTCAATGGGATAGATATATTTTGGTATATATTCATGAGGACATGTGATACGTCATTCTACCATAAAACGTTGTATATGCACGTATACGATGTATATACAGAGTGACGCACTTGTGACCAATCTACCCATAATTTCCTCATGTAAATAAAGATTACGTGGTGTGCAATCAATAAAATCAGTAGTTATTATGCAAAGTTGAAGATATTCTATACCATCGACATTGGTATTCATATTGAATTAGCGTTTAACGATTCCACACGAGTCCTATTTACATCAGTGCCAAATACATACGGGTAATCACAAACGAGCTTTAAAGTGATGTCCGACCATATTTCTGTGAATTACTCAATTCCTATCCCATCCGGTTCTCCTGTTTAAAAATGGGGATATTTACATGCACTCTCGAGTTATGTGGATATTCATTGCCTCCAAATAAAAATATCTAAGACTATAGCCAGTGGCCTATTTATATGACAGCAATGTACATCGACAATATAGTAGTTGTTTATTTAACCTACATGCGCGCCCTCATCTTGTAGTCTGGTCATACAGGCTGTAGGTCGTCTTTGGTGGTCTAACCCATTGTCTCTGACCTCATTAGTGTGAGCTATAGAGGGTAATGGACCAAATATTTCTCCCTGAATATAACTGCATGTTCTACACACATATATGCCCATGACACTCGTCCTGGTATGCAACAGGCCGGTAAAAATGTGCCTTATCTACACAAGACCATCTTCTTATCAATACCACTCAATGTTATCTTGTATACTGTCTATGATAAAGTTTTAAATAAAACACCACAGATACTAACAACACCTATGGGCTGTCGTATCGAACCATGGACTACTATACACAGGATTCGATCCATCTTCGATATATATACATATACTCTAAGCACTTTCCGCTATTTGGTAACTAAAATTATGGAATATAAAACTTTTTACCTTTCTGCTGCATTATTATACCTCTAGAGATATTTGTCGCTGTCGTGTAACATTATGATATGCCATGTGCGTGTTCCTACGGAATATACATGTATAGAATATACATGCACGTTTACTGTTCCTATTCCATAAGCATATCAACATGTGTTTGTGGTGTCCGTATTCGCACACTTTTACATCACAAACAAGTCCTCCCTATCTGTATTACCACCCCCTCCTGCTTCACTGACATGTAACCCACATGGGGGCACGTCATTTTATACCCAGCTCATATAAATATTCCTCTATGGACTCCCGGCGCTAGTGCTACTGAGTCATCATATGGCTAGATTATTATCTGACTGAACAATCCTCAAGAATGTTGCTCGGATATTGACTAGTATAGGGCATATCGAGAGATATTATTAACTAGCCTACAATAAAAATTGACTGTAGGCAAGAAACACATATCAAAATTAACTGTTTAGCATATCGCTCCTTAATTAATAGTTGATGCTCCTCCAGACCAGACAGTGATAAATCTCAGCTGTTGACTCTATGTAGTCATGTGGGGACTTGTTGTCAGATAAGCTGAAGATAAGCCCGAATGCGACATGGCCTAGTTCTTTCTTAGACTAGTTAATGTGACACGATAATGATAGTTGTCTTTTCGTAACATCTCTGGTGAGTGAGTGTATACTTGTAAAGCCGGATAGTGCTATGTGGTACGTGCTTTATAAGCATATGTGCTACGTTGGATGTAGACGTAAACTGATTTCGAAACCTTAATATAAATCAAGAAATCCCCGCAAATTAATTTCCCGTGAAAGAACCAAGTAAATCGGCATGTATATTGACAATATTTACATATATCTTTTTATTTCTGTACAGATTTTGATCATTTGACGTCTCTGCGAGCAAATAGCACGATCAACAAAATGTATAACTTATATATACGTGACAATAAACACTATACATAATAACGATGAGTAACAAAATGTTCACGAAATGACGAAATTCTCTTATACTATATGCACCTTTTGAAATTATGATTCTTCATGAGAGTATGTCAGGATGAGAAATGTCTGATGAATGAGTGTTCTGTGTGACCCACTAGGGGTGCTAGAGGAACAGGTTCAACCCCTGCTTCTCCAGGGAAGGATCCTCCAGTTCGTGACTCCAGATCACAGGGAGCACTGGGGGTGGGAGAAGTTATCCCCACTCCCGCCATGCGTTGCCATGGCGCCAGCATTCTACGCGCTCCGAAGGCGACATTAATAAAGTTAATATGAAACCAGAAGCCTTGAACCCCGATATAGTGACGCACGTCGCCGCTAGGGGTCCTCGCCGTCCTGCCGAGGACCTGGAAGGGTGATGAGTCTTCCCGACCAGGGCAGGGGCGGCTACCCCGTCCGCCTGGAGCGAAGGTGTGACATGTGCAGAGGCTGAGGGGTGCAGATACCTAAAAGGGCATGGGAGGCAGGGTGCTACCCCCCGACCCGCGCTGGGAGGGGGTGCATCACCTGCCCGCCCGCATCTGTCTGTGAAGTGAAGGGGTTGAGGGGGCATCCCGAAGGGTTGATGTTTGATGCTGACCGCCCTGTGAGAAATGTCAGTTTGCGAGAGATGCGGCTGGTGATAAGGAGTCATCTCTTCCCAGCAGGAGTGACAATATCAATAATAATAGTGCCACATCTGGTAATGTTCGTACAGGAGGTGTGATAGGTGAGTCCGTGATGTGAGTCTATGAGTGTATATGGATTGATGAAACATGCAGTAATTTGACTAAAATTGTGAGTAATAAAAAGGGTCTCTGTCTACATACAGACAGTGTGTGTATCAACATGTCCCTACATGATCGTCCTTTGTCTTTCTTTTTTAATCCCACGCTTAAAATGTAGTCTAGAATGGAACCACGTCCCTAGTTTCCCGCGGGATGGCTGACGGCAGAGCGCGGGAGGTGTGATGGTGGTGTCTCCGAACCCCTCTCTGTCTTGCCGGGCTGCGTGGGCCGGGGCTCCGGACTCCGTACCCCGTCACAGCGCACCCTGTCCTATGGGTACCGGACAGGCGCCAGGGCGTCGGGACGACGATGACGAAGAGAGATACGGGTGTGTTAACTCAGGAGGACAACACAGGCGTGGTTGTCTCTCCTGTGTCTTCAACGTGTGATTACTGTATCTGGCCGCTCCATGCCTTCCTGCCCTACTAAGTATTAGCGTGGGTCCGCCGTAGGTCGTGGCTGGGGGCATCACAATGTAGGTGTGCCCTGGCAGTCCTCCTGGGTCCGGCGTGAATCAGACGGTGGCGGTTTACGTCCACATCTCGGGGGAAGGGTCACTCTACAGCGTACCGACATTTCGACCAGAAATACTCTAGCGAACGATGCTTCCTATTGTAAAACCTGGAAAGACAAAAATACGAAAATAGGTAAATACTTCATCCACAAGAAATAGGTTTATTTGCATATAATGTAATTTACATATCCAATTCAGCAAGAGTCCTATTATTGACAATCTGTAAATAGAAATTACTTCTGCAGGACTACTACAGGGGTGTGGCTTCATAAATACAATAAAATGATATATAGCTCCGGACATCACATTCCGGGTTCATTTTTAATTACTATCATCTTTTTCATTGGAGGTTCTCTCATTATTCTCGCCCCCATCTGTCTAATTAGCGCCCTCCCGGATCTGCTGGGTCCTGGTCGGTAGAGGGCCATCACAATTGGCAGCCAGGTGTTGTGTGAGTTGTCAGTTTACCACAGCCTTCCCAGCCCCCCTTTGCCGCACCCCCACCTCCACCCTGCCCGCTCACATGGTTCCTATCGTTGTCCCACCTGCCGCCGAGGTAAAAACCCTCACCCTTATGTGCTGACCCCAAGTCAGCTGTTCCAAGTTTTTTTCCCTTTCCCGGATTAATGATGACGTCACGTAGAGATGTTTGGCATGACACGGGATGACATGGGAGTGTTCGCGATGTGCGGGGGAGGGCATCGAAGAAGACACGTGCAGAATACCGTTGCGGATTTGGAGGGGGGACGCGGTCTGGTTTTCTATTGAGGGATGGGCTTTAGGATGCTGTGGTGATAGCGGCGGTTACCCCAGCCCCCTACCCCTGTAAACTGGCAGACCCAGGTGTGCCCGCAGCTGTCCGTCACCCCTCCACTAACTCACCCCCTTCCCCAACTGCTGCCCTCACATGCACACACAGAACGGTCACCCGCATGGAGGAAGGAGGGCTGCACTGGCGTGGTAACACGAGGTGGGGACTTGAATATCATTGCTGTCAGGCGCGTTGACATGTCACCCCAAACCTGGCACGGATGTAGTCTGGTGTTTGGGGGCTGGGAATATTTAGACTCGATGCTGAATTCCTGTCTGACTCAGACAAGGCAGATACCAAATCACACGAGTATATGATATTGCTAATAGAAATGGAGTCCAATTTTAATCGATCAAGTCCACCACTTCCTCACTATCAGTCAAGATTTTTTTTAACACCTTATGGTAGTGTAGAATGTGTCCAGTAGCTTACCTGATCTAGTCTGACGTGAATCTCAATGTACAGGAGCAGTCTTAGCAGGATGTAGGCCTCGAGCAGGCATCAAGTTCACCAAGCTTGCTGGACACCTGGAAGAATTAAAGTCAAACCGTTAGGATTTTGTTGACACGCAGCAACGTAAGGTTATCATGCTTTTACCTAAGTGTACATACACGGGGCTCCACTCACGTACAGTGTATCACTGTATCAGTGTATGTTGCACAATTACTCTCGGTACTAAAAATCGGTATTCCTCAGTATACGTAATACACATAAGATATGTGGTATATGTGGGTAGACGGAAGGATAAAAGCCAAGGCTGGGAACTGAAGTAAACATGCAGCCGTTGCCATGGTGAATCTGTCTGGCCTTGACTGCCAGCAGCCAACAAGCGACGACCACGCAGCAGCAGCAACAGCAGCTGATGAGGCGGAGGCAGCCATCATGGAATGATCCGTCCTCTCCTACTATAACGCAATAGGCTAGTTCCGTCTATTCCCCTCCCATTTCTAAGATAATACTAATCTAGCATACACATGGCTGTGCAGTGAATAGTGTCATTGGTAAGTGACGGGTAGGGAAAGTGTAGGGGGTAAGCTGGCATGTGGGTGGAGGGTGACAGAGGCCAGAACCACACGGCCACACACACTCCCTTCTCTCCCGGCCTGCCTGGCTTGTGTTTACCGTCTGTAGATCTGATACATGGGCCGGCCGTACAATGTAACCTGGTTACTCAAATCTAGGTCTATGGACAGGGGAGTCTGCCTAGTATTATGCATGTTCCAACTCGAAGTAAATATCTGACTCAGACTAGGAGCAAGGGCTTGTAGCCAGGATGAGACGGGAGCTGAATTGGGATACCTTCAATGGCTATGTGACAACCTGACTAAAATTCACTAGAACCATACAGTACAGCTTGTCACGAGTGTCCTTGTCCATGAATAAGACTCGGCTAAGTAATAACCCCGAATTGACGCAGTCTATGATATGTGTAGTAAAGTAGGAATGTTTGAAACACGACATGTCCTGATTATGACATGACGTTACAGCCCTTAGGAGTTACTTCGTATGGTGATGCCATGGCGGTGCGGGGTTGAACCTACCTGTATCAATGTGTTTAGTGCTGTCGACTCCCCGAGCGGCTTCCGTTCCGTGACGGCGGCCAGCAGCTGTGGGGCTGGGTTCATGGCCGGGTGGTTGTCTAACGTCAACTCCAGGTCCAGAATGTAGTCGATCACATGCTGGAGCAGGGCCACCCGAGAGATCTTCTTGTCCGTGGGAATGGTGGGCACTAAATCCTTTAGCTTGGCGAAACAGGCGAGCATTTCCGCGTCCGTCAGCGTCGCCGTGTCCGACTTGGGTTTGTTAATGCGGTAACTATCCGTCTTCAAGCCGAGGTCGGCGGCACGGGCAGCGCACACTTTGGTCTGGGCCTTCATGGTTGTTGTAGGTGTGTTGTGGTTGACTTGAGTCAAACGGTTTTAAATCACGGGCGTGTAAAATCCACGAACAGTATAGGTAACTGTGTGTGTGTCTGAGGCAGCAGTTGCTGTGTTGCCAGTGTCGGGGTCGACCGCCGTTTTTATAGGCAGTCGGGACGGTGCAGGGAGGAGGCGGGGCTTAGCACAGCTGCGACGCCTGGTGGCAACGCACAGCACTAGCCGAACACTAGGCTTTCACAGCGCTAAGCCCCGCCCCCGACTTTGCGGGGCGCGCTTTAGCCCCGCCTGCTGTTGTTGTATGTCGACATGTATCAGACGTGGTCGACCTATCAGATGGAAGGCCCGCCCACCTGTAGCTTTGACAACTACAAGCTTTTACAGGTGTAGGAGGGACAGGTTCACCACTTCGTGTTCAGACAGTGTTTTTCATGGATGATACATTACCAGGTTTACCCCTACCTCTAAAAATACCCTGAAAATTCATTTGGGTGGGAACTTGTATTATATCATACCAGTTTTATCCTATTACATATCATTTTCCTCACATGCTCATTAATGAATCACCCATTAATGACTACTCTAATGAGTAAATTGATGGGCTATTTCTTAGTTGTCACATGATGGTAAATTCCTATTCGTATTGATGATATTTCAGTTACACCTCTGTATATTATCATCGCTATGATCATGGCCCACGCTTTTCGTGGTGAATTCTAAGTCGTGAGGTTTCGAGCATGAGTGGGGGATAAAACTTGAGCTTTCAGATGACACTAAAAGCGGCTCCGTTTAGAGTTAGGAGGCGTGAGGTGCCGTCAGATTCATTAAGGCGACCCCCACGCATCGCCAACTACCTGTTCCCATCCACCCCCGCCACCCACCCAAAACTACCTGCTTGCTAATGTGTGCTTTTCGCATGACACCGCGTATCTGATTGGACAAGAGATTAATTGGGCAGAGCGGGGTGGTAGTCGACCAGCCGTGCCGGCGCCGCACCTGCACGGTCTGCCATTCATACCCTCCGTCTCCCGACACGCCGGTGGCGCCACTCTGGCGGTCTCTACGGCAACCAGGCTGTCAATCACGCCCCACATCAAAGCCTCCGCCGCCCGCCGCCTGATAAATTGCATTAGAATTCGTCACCTTCGGCCCTGCCCGGGCCCGACCAGTGAACACCTGCACATTTGCATACGGCCCGACTGTCTGGGGCCGAGCCCGGGCGCGCCTCGCTGGCGCCAGCACCGCTGTGCTTGGCTGCCCCCCTGAAAAGAAAATAAATACGGGTGTGCGGCGGTGGGGCTGCAGCTGGGCGGGCCGCGGGCGGCTTGGAGCCGAGCAGGAATGTGGAAGCTTGTGAGCGGCGTGTTTATGCTAAGTCTCCAGGCTGTCTGTAACGAGGCTCCGCGCTGACACCAAATAAACACAACCGATGACCAGGAAACACTGGGAAACTTGAGCAAGAACCCCTCCCCTATACAGGACCCCTTAGCACCGAACCTACACCTCCCCTTACGCACTCCGCTACTGACATGCTACACACAGTGAGGGTAGTACTCCACCACCCCCACCCCTACCCATACACACCCTTATCCCCTGAGGTGAGCCAACCCTCGCCGACATCCCAACACCCCCTACTCAACACCTCCTCCCCCACCCCTCCCCCACCTCACCTGTCTCCCCACATTTTTACGGTATAAGATCCACACACATCCTATTGGGAGGCTGACAGAGACACCTTCGGCTCACAGCTGTGTTTGTTGTTTATCGATAGAGTTCTTATCAAAATTCCTCGGAGGGCCCTCACTGCGAGCAACTGGCGCCGGTCTCCTGGGTCTCTCGCCGACAGCATTGCTCAAGTTGCAGTTCACCGTTCCGAATGTAAACACAAACAAAGCGTCTGCAAAATTCACCCTGCGTCCCATGTAACCGCCTAACGATTTACCCCTTGTTTTGCTGTTTACGAGCGGAGGTCCATTTGTTGGCACTCAAATCATGATGAGGCAGTGTGCTCGTTGAGATAAGTCCTCCTCAAACAATAAACACGGTCAGGGGGTTTTCTTCCGAAGCCTACGCATCCACTCCACTTCAGTCATTTTCCTATCTGGGAAGCAGTTTGAGTGTGAGTGGGCACATTTTGTTCCAATAATCCTTAAGTGCTCCCCCGAGCTTGACATGGTCGCTCCTCTAGGTTCCATGTGTAGTTCGTCTGTGGATTATTCCAGTGGTAGATAATATCCTTATGGAAAGTATTAAGCCTTCAAAGAAATGGCTTTTCTACAAGAGACTCAAAGAGAATCTCCCATAGTATATACAACTTCAAGAAGAGCATAAGTAGAAGTATACCTTGTAGACAAGAATTGTGATTATTGAAGTTCTCCACTTGAAACTCTTAAGATTATACATGTAGCTTCTTTCCATTTGTAACACACATACAGTAATAAATCCAAGAGCTTGTACCAATACACCGAATATCCAAATGTTTGTTTGAATGACGACGATTTATAGTCACCAATATATTTTGATTAATTTGCCAATCTCAGGAGAGGCAAGAACAAGTACCATTATCCAACTCTTCCAATGGACTTACATTGCAAAGATAATAGCAAATATTTAATAGTAACACACAGGTTATATATGTGTGTGATGGAGTACCCCTCTGATAGCTGAAAGATATCAAGTCCATTCAAGAGTAGCTCTCAAGTCTGCTCTGATTAGAAGGCCAAGATGTATAGACATTCCAAGGTGTGCATTGTACATTGCAGTACAATATTCTCACATAGTAGTTTTATTGCAGAAGCCTGTCCGGGAAGGTAATGCTTGTTGGATGCATGGAGAGGCTATTCTTGAAATCCAGTTCCAGTGCAGAATATTACAGAGTGGTCCTTGGTGGTAGTTATTCATGTGCACCCGAAGTATTCAGATTCTGGCTCTGGTAGCGCAGCCGTCATGCAGACTGGAAACATCTGAAACATGAAACGATCTTTCAATGGTATGCAGGCTTGAAACAAAGGACAGCATTGGTTTTAATGACGAATGGCTTGTTGAGAGTCTACTCTGTACATACACGTAGCCTACATACATTTACATTACCATATAATTAATTTACTTCATTTATCAATGTTACAAGATACGATTAATTGCAGCGGTTAAAATTAATAAATTGAACTGCAAGACTTTTCTGACAAGAGAACAAGCATATTGGAGCGAAATAGAAAAAGGGATAGTATAACAGGTATGCATAGTAATCATTCACACATCCTCGTGAAAGCATGATTCTGGAAATGCATGTTAATAACTTAATCCTTTGATTGATGACTGGTGAGCAACACGTAGTGTGGATTTGCTTCACCTTGATAGAGAGAGCACAGTCCTCAGACACCCACCTGTTGGAGGCAGCCCCCTTCTGTTCCTCCTCTTGTCTAGGGCCCAGATCAGCTAATTCACAGAGGTAAACGACTCCACGGTGCCAAGGTCGGTGTGAGACTCCTTAGGGCCTCTCCTATGGGGTTGACGCGGTAAGATCCTGTGGATTAGGTGCAGGTTTCTCTTGAGAAGAGAAGAGAAAGGCGCTGTTGCCTGGCGCTGGGCGCGTGGCTGAGTGTGTCGCGGTGCGCTGGGCGCGTGCCACCTCGGCCAAGACCGGTAGGGGGGCGGGGCCTACACAGCGCGGCCCTTTGTCCGCGCCCCACACCTGATTACACTGTGTCAATATCGGCACGTGCCAAACACTTTCATCTCCGCCGACAGCCAATCATGGTCTGCCACGTCACGACCGCTACAGCCGGTTAAATAGGTCACCAAAGAAAGGAGGGGACCTGAGCACTGGACCGTGACCATATCTGAGCTGTGTACATCGACGACTATATTTTTTTCAGCTTTTGGAATTACTGTTTTGCAAATCAAGGTTATCCGTTTTTAGGAAATATCTATCAATATGATAATTAACAGGTTACTCTTTCCTTTCTTATCGATTGTGTCGTCCAAGTTTGATTATGTTTACATTTTTTAGATCATACTGATTTAAATAATGTACAGAGAAGTACACACATCTGCTATTCGCTAAAGCGGGATTCACACATAAAGACTAATGTAGCTGAGAAGGGTGTAGCCTAGTTAACACATTTTCCGGAGTTTCAGACAATTCTCCTCTGATACGAAATTCTCATGGTAAAGTGCTTTACCAGTCTCATATCAAGGAGAAATGGCGAATTTGATTGACATGGAAGGACACATCTTGAAAATGAGTCTCAGACATAGTCACAGAGAATCCTGACCCTGGGACTCGAGTACTCTTGAAGTGAGGGGTGCCGACCTCCTATTAGCTAGATTGGGTATTTGAGCGGGATTCATAGGATGGGATTCATGTACCTCACAGGGTGTTTGTCTAAGACAAATCCTGCTGAGATTCTGTACTCAAACACATCCTAAAAAGGAACAGAATCTCATGAGATTTTGAACTCTGTGAGGTACATGAATCCCACCATCGGCGACTCAGCAGTGGGTACATTTGTTTAGCCAAAATGCCCCTGTAGAGTGGGATACACACATAGAGACGAATGAATCCGAGACTGGTGTGCTTCACAGTTTTCCACTAGTCTCAAACAATTCTCCTTTGGTACAGAATTCTCATGGCAAAGTGCTTTTACCAGTCTCAATCGGAATACACACGGTGGGATTTATGTACCTTACAGGGTTCAAAATCCCATGAGATTCTGCTCCTTTTTAGTGGAGAATGTCACTAACAATTACAGAAGAAAAACATGTCTCAGGAAATGGAACCCTACAATTTAGACGAAGAGATTGTATTCCAGTACTGAATCTCAACAGAATTTGTCTTATCGTGTGAATCCAACTTCAAGGAAAGCTGGCGAAGTACACTTGAGGTGTGGGGTGTGAAGTGGGATTCACACAGTGGGATTCATGTATCTCACAGGGTGTTGTCTGAGACCAATCCTGCTACGATTCTGTACTTGTATTTATTGTATGGTGCCATTTCCGTGAGACAAATATTTTCCCCTGCAATTGTAGGCGACAATTACCCCTAACACGGTACAGAATCCCACGAGATTCTGATTTTGAACAGGTTTAAAATCTATAGGGTCATTTTGGTGAGAAAAGGGTGGGATTTTTTTAAACCTGCTAAATTGCCCAAAACAGACACACACAAAAAGTTTGAGAATAATGCTTCTTTTCATATCTTACTGGACTAAATACCTTCAAGGAAAGCTGTATTCCAACAAAATCAGATAAATGGTTTAGATTTTAGAGCCTTTTGAAAATTGTATATAACACTGCATGTTGTCCAACACCCCTAAAATATTTGAACATTCAAGAAACATTATAAATGCTGATATTTCTATGTGATTCTTGGACATACAATACGCCAGATATATATATATATATATATATATATATATATATATATATATATATATATATATATATATATATATTTCCCATAAAAGACAAATATTCTTTTAGTTTCCCTATAAGAATGAGTTAGAACTCTACTTACATAATTTTCCAAAACCTTGGGGTGTTTGACAACATGCATAAATAATTTCATATTTTTAGCCTTTAAAATCAGAGAAACTACTCTTCATACATACCAAGAATATATATACACATGTACATATATAATATACAATTATTAAATGCAAAAGTATATGACATGCAGTATATTCATCTGAATGGATGGTTTCTAATCTATAATCTGGGGTGTCGGACAACATGCTCCATATATTCTCACAGTTTTACTGTATGTGAGATTTAAAAGACTAATAACATATGTTGACAAATGTTATGTCTAACTAAAAACACCTCTATCATATATCAGAACCATATTTGGGGTATTGGATAACACAGGGTGTCGGACAACACATTTTAAAATCACTTAGAACAATGAAAATAATGACATCTGTGGCAATTATCCAATATATTCTTAATAATATGATAATAAGCTATATTCCACAGAGCAAACTACTCAATCACTGATGAAAAAAACACCCCAAGGTCATAACTTATATCAGAGCATGTTGTCCGATACTCCGGGGTGTTGGACAACACACCAGTATTCAGTTTTTGAACTACAAACAGTATATTTTCTATTTAGAAAAAAAACAGCTCGGGTATTTATAAGTGGTAGAGATACTTAACATACAGGAATTTTTTTTATTCTATTATGGTTATTATTTCTTCTATGCATCTTTTACCAAGAAAATCTTCTTTTTTTTCTTTTTTTTTCCACAAAGAAGAATTCCTCAGAGGTATACAGAACCGACGTTGAACTCACTACGATGCATCAATAAATGTCACTTGTATATTAATGACATAAGTTTGTACAACATCAGCCTTAAGTAAGCGGATTTTGTGAATTTAGCAGGTTTAGAATATCCCAACCAAAAATGGACCTGCTGCGGAGCAACCTGTTGGGTACATGAATACCGCCGTGTGAATCCCACTCTATGTTTCTTTTAAATTCATCTTGGATTCTTCCGAAGTCTGACATATATGCAAAGCGGCAGGCTGAAAGTCTCACGCTCCTACGTCCCTCCAGTGCGCATATTCTTTTACCACCAGACTTTAGCTAGGACAGGGGAGTCTGAATTTAGTTTTGGAATTCCTTCTGCTTCTCCTCTCCCTAGTGTCTGCTGGGTTATGAGTCCTATGAATATGTATACATCACTAAAAGTTGTTGTCTTTGTCTCCTGAACCATGGTGATCTAAGCACCGATATGCAGCCCCAAACTAACAAAATGAATGTGCATGTTGATTATGGACAGAACTTGCAAAATGTCTATTTTTAATAAATACCATAAGGCGCAAATTTCATCTTTTTCTCATGGATCACATTTTCATGCTATGCATGAAATGAAACTTGAAAAAGAGAAAAGAAGAGATCTGTCTGGCAGTTGGTTTTACCCATTTTTTCTTGTCCTCATCATCTACTAATTTCACTTTGATAGCAGGCTCAATTATTTCCAATGATATTGCAAATCAGATAATTTCTCACAGCTACCATCCAGATTTTAAGAAGGTGAACACAAGACCAAGTGTTTTTAGAAGCTGATCATCTAATAGGAAGTAGTGAATCAAATTTTCAGACTAATGTGTAGAAATTGACTGCATAGAATGTCTTTTTATCTTATGTGACACCTTTTACGAAGCCAGTTGATTCTGCTTGCTCGATGTTAAGTGTGATTATGACTAGAGGGAGAGGTCTTTGTATTTGATATAAATTAGGTCTGATGGGGATGACACTCTCTTAACTTCGTTGGATTTTACTTATTGCAACAGGAGTTCCTAAATTTATTATCTTGTTCCAAATCAAACAATTCCTTTTTTATACATGAGAAAGGAAATTCACGTGCTGTTTTCAATTGTGAAATACTCCATCAACGAAGTTAATATCAATATTTTTGGTTGTCTTGCTAGGGTATTCTTATTACTAATTCAGTACGTTCATAATGCTTATATTCTCTAAAAGTTTCTGTAAATGCTGTATCCCTTTGTAGCAACACCTGTTTGCTTGTTTTTCACATAATAGCAATCTAAAATGTTCATTCTTAATACAGACCCACAAGTCATATGATTTTTGCTTTGGTGGTTGTTAGTTAAAAATATTGTTGCTGTTGCTGTGAGCATCAGAAAGTGTCATTGAACATATACGACTGCCTCTGCTCGTTGATGCAAGTGTGTGGATCAAGTGTGGATTTGCTTCTTTCTCTGCAGAAGATGTGTCGTGCACCCCTGGGTGTGAGTAGCAGAGCCAAGCCTGTGTATGGAAGTGCCACACATATACCCTTTATTACCTAACTCGGCTGCATATAGTCTTGGTTACAGCTAGGCTGATAGATCACTCGCCATGCTTCTTGAGAAAGAAGTACACAATGGTTTTCACAGCTAGTGGGGATTTTCCTTACTCTTTCTGTGGGTCTGCGTTATTCAACTTCAGTTGATTGTACCCGACTCCCCTGTGAGTCACCTAGCTTTGGCTAGGGAACATATCAGCAGTTAGCTACACGCTTTGTTTGATGCACTATTGTTTCTTTTTACTATTGTGTTTTTATCTTGGTGTGAGTAGGAAGTCCTTTTTGTTCTAATGCTAGGTTTACACCATCACCCCGGCAGTCCCACCAACCGTTAATTGCAATAAACGTATCTCGACTTGTACTTCGGATTTGGTCCTAACTGATCCGCAATGCGAATCCTAACTCGACCGGGCTGCCAGGGCATTGCCGGGGGAAGTTTCTGACTGTCAAAAAATTTGCCACGGCAGTCCCGGCAAGTCCCAGCAATCCTCCATGGCATGGCGTTCGAGCATGGTAACTGGCGTAACTGGACTTGGGAGGTCCTAGGTCGTCGGGATTGTGAATCCTAAGTCGACTTGGATTACAAATAGAATAAGGCCTATGGGGTTGTAGGTTGTCCTAGGTCATCCTAGGTGGTCAGGATATGCATTGAACTTCCAACAGTCACAACCAGGGAATACATTAAATAAGATACATGCTAACCACTGGAGAAGTTGTGAACAGGAAAGTTTGATGAATGTTTAATCATTTTATTCTATTTTTTATCAAAAACATTCACTCTTGTTTCAAAATAGTGAATTATGGGAAGGAACAAAAGTATTTTATATCATATAAAAATAGATATATATACATAGGCATCTCTGTGAAACCCCAACAGATTCGGTAGGTAACCACCATAATTCCGTGCAAGTCGCCATATCTCAACGGGAAACGGCCATAATAGGGCTTAAGTCGTCGGGCCCTGCAATCTTAACTTGTCCTAAAGACCAACGCACACTTAGCGACTTTTGCACATCGCAAGCGAAAAGTCGCCGTAAAAGTACCCTCGCGATGTTTTCCCGGTACAATATCGCTAAGTGTGCCTTGAACCCCTTGAGATATCGCACCACCCCTTTTGCACCCCCTTTTACCCCCCGCTGAGGTACAAAGTCGCATGCGATATTTTTCCTCCAAAAGGCTGAAAGTCCTATGCGACTTTGGGAATTGACATGTCAATTCTTTTGCTTGAGATATTGTACCGTTTTTACGCAACCCCCCGCTGCTTTATTATGCTTGCGATATCGCAAGCATATCGCAAGGGAAAATATCGCTAAGTGTGCGTTGGCCTTTACTCAACTTGATCAACAGGATATCTGGGGCCGAGTGGAGAAAAACCAATAGAAATACCATGAAAGTCCTATCTGGTCAGGACAGCCCTAAGTCAACCTATGTCGACATAAACTTCCGTAATCCGTCGGGGCGAGATCCTAAGTTGTCCTAACTCGTTTTGGCCGTACCCTGTCGATACCCTAGCCGTACCGTCTCCTTGCCAACAGCAGAGATCAAGTTCAGTTAGGTCCACCTACGACCAACCTAACTCGACTTAAGTCGACGGGATGTAGGGGCCGAGCGGGCAATTACCATGGAAATACCATTATAATACCATAAAAGTACCAAGTCGAGTTAGGATTGTGCTGAAATCCATTGCCTGAACTGCCAGGGTGATGGTGTGAACATGGTGTAAACCTAGCAGATCTCTAACCAAAGTCGGGTTAGCTTGACCATTACAGCCAAGTGAATAACCTAACCCGGCGATCGCTGCAGATGCACAGGAATAATTCACTAATTACTTTTTACTCAGTACTACTTGAAGCCGCTTTACATTATTTGAGTCATGTTGGTCCTTGGTTTTGGGATTGTGATTTTGAATTCCTTGATACCTAGAAGCCCATATTCAATCCACTGTATAGGAAAATATGTTGCAATAGTAAAAAAAAAAAGATATGGCGACCATGAACAAGGAAATTGCCCAAACACCAAAGTCTTTGGAATCAAATTTTAAAAAATCTTTTAAAAAATTCAATCCGCTGTTGTTGTTCTCTGTTGTTGACATGAGGCTTTTCAGAATTTTCCTAAATTGTTTGAGGTCTGATTAATGATGCAGGTTTAAAGGGCACCTCCATGTCTCATACCATAGATTAAATACACCTAGGATAATTGTGTTATTCACTAGAATGAAAGAATTTTAAAGGAATATTTTCCCCTAAAATAAAAGAAAAATACAGAAATTTTAAAGGAATACTTTACTTTTTTACAAATAAGACATAAAATAATTCATTTACATGAATAATTGGGGGTTGCAAATATAAATCTGTGATCACTTCCCTGAAATTTGTTATCAATTGATGCTAATGACAATAATTAAACCCAAAACAGCTATCTTTACACTCAGAGAAATATTTACTTGTGTAGCAGCTCAAGAAAATCACCAGTTCTAACCTAATAAAATTTTTCATTTGTACGCTTGAACCACAAATCATCTCCAATGAACACACTGTGCTGTGAATAATCATTTTCTCTATTGTTCTCAACTCTTTTGCTTCAAACATTTCACAGGTTCCATTATCCAATAATTTCTGACAGTTCCTCCTGCTTTGTAGGGCACAGAGCATGCCCTGGTTTTGAGTCAATCCACAAGATGTATCATAGGAATCCAATATGAAGATGGTGTTACTATAGTCAGGGGCCAACATTTATATAATTCTTTGATAAGCGGACCTGTCACCTGGTGTTTTGTTTGGCATCAGAGACAAAATGACCACACTTATAACTGGGTAGCAATAGACCATATAATATGGGGTATAGACAGCTGGCCACTCTTCCATATAAATCAGTCTGACATGGGGGATTTTTCTGATTTAGCTGGAGACAGAAACTTGTTGTTGAGTGGCAATTTCGCCAGGAGATAGTGCGCAAAACTTATAGAATTTCTTCATCCCCAAAACTGGTGTTATTCACCTCTCTAGAAGCAGAGCTGCCTTGCTGATGAGATCAGTTATATCCATATTGGAATTGAGAAGAACTTCCATTTGCGAAATATCTAAGTTTTAATGCAAGATCAATTTCTCTTAAAGAATCTCATCAATATCTTCTTTACCATCCCTCCGAGTAAGTCATGCGGCACATGTATAGGAAGCCATTCTCCCTGAAAGACTTCCAGAAATCCTTCTAGCAGGGGAATCACAGCGAGACGATCTGGTGCTGTACAGTTCTGACTTGAACAGCTCGGTGTCTGCCTCTCGGCTGCAATTAGCTGTTTCCCAGGTGGCTAGATGGTGCGACGGAAATGCGCTTACAATCAATACTGGTAGGACAATGTTCTGTTGGTATGGCACGAGACCACAAATGAAAAGACTAGATCCGCTAGTTATCACATGCAGTGGGAAAACCCTGCCTACATGCTCATGCTGTAAATACCTTGGAGTAAGTATTGATGCCACACTCACCCTAAATGAACATATGAAATCTGTGCAAAAATTAGTTAACTCAAGATTATATAAGCTCCGGAAACTAAGAAGTAGATTTTCAACTGAGGTGGCCAGACATATTTACATAAGCACAATAAGGCCAGTAATGGAATATGCATGTTTTCTGTTTGATGGAGCGAGTGTCGTGCATCTTAAGAAACTTCAACGTTTGCAAAATAGGGCACTACGTATCGTTAGAGAGGTTTGTGTTAGAGATGTAGGGATGGATGAACTTCACACAATATGTAGGACAGAAAAGCTAAAGACCCGTAGAGATAGACAATTAATGAATATTTTTTACAAAATGTCAAAGCAGGAGTGTAATGTAGTTACAAGGTACGAGAAGTGATGTGAAGGTAAAATTCAAAGAGTACAGGTTCAAGTCCAATGGGTATAAGAACAGTCCAGCGTACCGTGGTAAGGTAATCTGGGACAAACTACCGTCGAGCACCCAAAAAGCTGCCACAAAATCTGAGTTTAAAGCAAAAGTTTTTGAAAATTCTGTTCGACATATAGTCAAGATCTGAAAGCCTCATGATTAGATTGTATTCGTGTAAACGTGTGAAATTCTTCATACAATACTCATTTTTCATTTTCATTTCTCATTTTTCTCATACACTGTATATAGCACCCTTGTAATGAGTTGTAAACTGCTTTGTGTGGTAACTGTAAGCTGATGCCAATATTTGGAAGATCTGTAACCATAACAGAATGAAATAAAATATTTTTATGGCATTATTGTCCTTATAAAGTATATCATGAGCACTTCCCACCGGTCTCTACATGTAATTTGTTGTAACCTTTTAGCCGGAGACACACCAAGCGAGAAACGCAGCGAGTTCCAACACAAAAATGGCCTATATGCGAGCTATTATTTCATATTTCACCTGATAATTGCTACTAAGATGCTAAACTATAGGCAGGAGATATTCCTATGAAATAATATCTCACATACACGCCAATTTGTGTTGGCGATTCCAGAGATCGCTGCCTTCACTCGCTTGGTGTGTCCCCGGTATTTACGTTTATACTACATCAGGAATTTCTCTAAAAATAACCAACCAAAATCTACATATCTAGAACGTCAATGATACGTTTTGGAAACGTTTGAGACATATTTGGCATGAAACGAACGTACATGCACCTAGGACATACATAGGTTTACTTCTCGTGTTTACTGGGGTGAACAAGCAAGCCACAAGACACCCTGATCACCACAATATACATGCATGGTACTTCGTGTAGAATCATGTTGAAAATACACCCATTTCTCTAACAATAAAGGGGAGAAAGGAATATACCACCAAAATAAAGAATCTAAAGGAAATACATGTGCGAGATAAAGAATAGATGAATTTATAAGAAATACAGGGAGTGATATGAAGCTTCGAATTGAATGGATTCATTACCTGTCAAAAAAGGACACACACAGAATTTCAAACATTTTTGACACCACTCCTGCTCACCTCTGTAAAGTATAAAGTACATGTCATTTCGGAATCACTCATCAATATGAACCACATATAAACCCAATAGATCACAGAAAACAGAATATGACCTACAGCTATCTAAGAATGGGAGAAACAATATCTGTACTAAAGAAATATAGACGCTGTAGATAAGACAAATGAGACAAATCTACAATGTATTAGCAATTTATGATACCGTCGTGATCATTAAGACCTGTTTTCCCCCTGCAATTGTAGTAAACAATTGTAAACGCCAGGAGAATGTGTGTGTGTGAGGGGGGGGGGGGGGGGTCGCCCCCTCACGCACACACAACACATGCTTTTTTCACGCCTGTCTGTTGACCGTCTCTGTCTCAAAAGATGTTTGTTAAAAAGAAGAATTAAGATTTTATTAAGAGGTTCCATAAATTGTCCTTGTACTGAATTCTTCGTGGTAAGAAAACAAATCGAATAGAGATTAATACAGGTGTTGCCGTTCAGCGCCGCCTAACGGCCCACTGTCTAGTAACGCGGCCGCTCGGACAAACAGCGCGATTCCAGTGGTGTTCATATAGAGACACACAGCAATCACACCTAAAGTGTGAACGATGGGTGTGATTGCAGCAGTGTTGTTTTTTGACAGATTAAATTGTTTGAGCAAGCAAGGGTATTGTATCAACAAGTCTGGGATGTCTAAACTTTATAGTTGATAATTATCTTGGGTTCAGCTTGGAAAAAGATAAGCATGTTATAGCTAGGCCTGCCAATGTATTACTGTATATTCAGTTTTTCTGTCCCTGTGTTATCTAACCTATATCTATAGTATCATTGAAGTGATATACATGTATGATACATCAAATTGGAGCTGGAATACCATAGAATACGATGAAATCATTGGAATTTCTCTGAAAATGATATACACGGGCCTTATGAAAGTATTACGCTCATATACTGAGTGATCCAAGGCTAAAGAATGCGTTGCCAGGGATATGTTTGGCTGCAGGCATTGCGTAACCAACCAGATAAGGTGCGACACCGGCCTGTGGAAAAAGGCCTATTCACTGCAGACATTGATCCAGCTGCAATTTCGGATACATCTATGATGGAGAGCATGAACTGGCTGCAGATGATGACGTCGCGCATGTATCATGTATGTATGTCTCCTGGGGGAGATGTCAAATTAGAGTGACTGTCGCTGTGTCTGTTTGCTATTAAAGTAACCACTCTAACATTAACGTGTGAAATACAGGGGTATGATTGTAGCGCTCATCGTAATAGTATAAGACTAATGGCACTGTTGTTTAAAAGGACATTGGCGAAGCATGTGAAGCTGTGAAAGGCAGACATACATGCTGGAACTGGTCAGCGTCTCACAGGGAAGGGAACGTAGGTATAATCACCACCCGTTCTCCATCACATCCTTCCACTGATATCATCTACCGACGCTGCTTATCTAAATTTTGGAGGAAGGTAGGACACCACCTTATCTTGGTCCGAGCCCTCCATAGTCCGGCAACACCTTCAAGGTAGCAGGTCTGTGTACTCGCCTCTCTGACCTGCTGTCAGATGTGGGCAAATGTTAATAAATCTCAACGCCGAATACTTGTCCTAAAACCAGATGGGCCCTCAAGCAAGGTCAGGGCACTTTTTTTCTCTTGAAGATTCCTGAAGCATTTGACACCCCAAGCCACCTCCTCTCCATCTAGTACGCAATAGATTAAAGAAGGGATTATGCAAATTGTCCAAAGAGTGTATCCATCCCCTCCCCTACCCCGTCACCTAGTAGGTACTTTATGAATGGCCCCTAATTTAAAGAGACCAAAGCACTTTGTACAAATAAACATACGAAAACTGGAATGGATTACCCTCATGTCTTAGCCGTATCTATTACACTCCTTAGCAAAGATTTTAAATGCATTTCTTTTCTTTATTGAAAGCAGTTTTTATTTTCGTTTTGGTCTTTCATAGAGGAATACACATTCGTTACAGATTTGCCTGACTGGCATGAAGTTTTCCTTAGATATACAAAGGCCTTTGACTTGTAAAGCAGTTGCCAAAGTTCTAACGCTACTTTTTTATGTGCTCTTAGAGCTTTGAAATTATGAAGAAACAACATGGGTTAGTTTATCATATCTATAATCGGGAAATCTTAACATTTTATGAAGTATCCAGAGATCTAAAATATCTATGCGGCCAAAATGATCCGAATCCTAATGGAATCAAGATCAATTTTTTTATATTTCTTTTATTTCTAGGGGTGTATGATGGGTATAATGGGAGTAGATCTTTTCCAAATCATTTAGTTGATACTGGTTAATATACTATATGCCAGTAGGAATCCTACATGTATTTGTAAATGAATACACAAATGTATACATAAAGTTGTCTGCGATGAAAAGCAATTATTCCCACTGAACCTGTATATGACATACCGTCTAAATAAGGGATTCACCGATATCTGAACTTTCCCAGAGATTATAACGCCCAGCGCCGGAAGTTGTGTGACCACAGTCCTTGTCGGCTGTAATCTCGCACCTTACTGTGGGGCTCTCCCTAAACGTTGCCTACCAACCTTAGTACATGTAGACCACTAATCGGACGGAATCCCTATGATCCACTTCAGGGCGAGATAATACAGGTGAGCATCCTGGAAAACGAGATAAGCCGGCTACAGGTGTGCAGCTTCCCGTGGGAATATCCCGAGGTTGATCAACACCCACATCCCCAAACCGTGAGAACATGGTGATCAGAGAGTCTTGAGTGCTATGTTGACCTCTGAACGTGTGCTAATCACCTTGTAGAGAGATGGGAGAATATCATACCTGAGTGTGGATGGTAAACAAAGGGGCAGTATCAATAGATAGCGGCACAGGAAGTAAGCTTTGATTTTACGACAGACTAAAAAAAACCCACAGATTTACGTGTGACTTGACATGTAAGTGTGTGGTGTTCCGGGATACATTATGATATATATCTTGTAACGTCACTCAGTAAAAGCAGTTTAAACGTTTACTAAGTTATGACTTTGCGAAACACTTCATTTGATCTTTTGAGACTAGACATACAGCTATCAGAAGGCAAGGCTGCTCTTCAGAGCAAATCTTGTGCTATCCTCAAGTACGGATGAGCTGGGTACATATTGCACCCCGGTTTCTCGTGACGTCAAGTGATTTTGTGGATTGTTCTTCTCCCTCTCATACCTCATCCTGCATCAAACCATCTGTTTTTGTGTTTTGTTTTGTGGGTTTTATCATTGGCTACAATACAGGTGTTCGGTTTTCTGTATTTTATTGGAAGATCTGCAATTTTAGAGAAGTGAATTAAACCTTTTAAATAGAGAATATAATCGGTCTTAGTTACCACTACCCTCAGCCAACAATAAATGCATGTCTGCCATTTATCTATCAAACATGATCGGTATTTCATAAATCTATATAATCATACAACTGATTATACATATATGAAAATGTAATACATGTACATCTATTTATGTAAGTAACAGACAATTTAAAGCCATGTGAATCACATTCTTGTAGAGCTGAATTCAGAGGAGACTCAGCATATACTCAAAAGTGGTAGAGTAGTAGTGTACCCCGATTTAAACAGGAAATATAAACAGTGGGGCCCAGTTTAAGTAAGTTGACATGTCTCTGTAGGTGTACTGTCCTCACTCACCCACCTGGTCGTCACTCCAGGTGCGTCACGTGATCCTCCACTCCACCTGCACAGGTGTGAGATCCGAACCTGACCCGGCCATAACCAGTCATCTGTAACGACGACGCCATGCAGCCATACTGTCACACCTGACCTCAATTATTCAGTGAAAAAGTCAATGAAAAAAACCAACAAAGCACGTGTGCGATATGAATCTGGGTAATTCAACCCTTCTATGATATATATAACATTTACTTCTAGTGATAGTGAGTCCCCTTAAAGTGGTGTATATCCTATCTATACATGGACATTATTGGAACTGAACAATAACTTATTTGGCTCGTGCACATTCACCAGTCATAGGTTCACGTGTATTCACCGAAATTGGAAGCAACGTCTAACCATGCAGGTGTGTAGAGGTTTTTCACCGCACACCTGGATTGGGAGGGTTTTCACTTGCCTTTTGCACCTCTAAATAGCGGGATTCAAAATCCCCAACCACTTACATGGGTTTGGATCACCGACAAAGATTATTACACAGTAAACGGCCGATAACTCAAGGAAATCGGACGTTTGGCTGCTAGAACACTACTGATACACTGTTGTCTTATTTGGTAGAATGAATCGTTTTACCACACCCATCATCTGTCGGTATGTGTCGGGTCTATCTGATAGTCTCAACTTTGCACTTGTCCCTGTATGATACCCACACCAACTATCACCATTTCACATGGTGGTTTTATGTTCATCTATCCAGTTTGGCATCTTGCCGGAGATATGAATAAGCATGGTCGTGATCAGATAGCATCGGTTTGCTAGAGTACAGCAACAAGATTGATCGGGTTATACGGATAACTGATGCGCCCTATGCAAATGTATGCTGAAATAGGGAATCATTGTTGGCAATCAACCAAATACGGTCCGCAGTGCGCCCTACGACTAATGCGTGTCAGATCCGAAAAAAATGCCGGGCACGATTCGATCGATATTGGTTGTTGATATTGGACAATACCGGTGTGTCAAATTAAGCAAGGAATACAATCTTTACACGTACATAGGCATGCGATAACGTTGTAGAGATTGGACATGCAGATACGGTATGGTAGTTGGTGTGGATGCAGTAGGGACAGTTCTTAAATTCCTTCATGAGAACTTTCTCTACCAAGACTAAGATGATATTTGTCTTTACTGACCTGAACAATCAACTGACCTGAACAATACAATCCCCATTGCAATTGGGTCGTTGAAAAGCAATTAGTTTACTTCTATGAAATGCTGGGTCATGTGTCATGTGTTTAGGAACCAGCCCAGAAATATGTATTATCTGATCTTGAGAAGTTTTTCGCTTTTTTAAAAGACGCCTTTATTGATTTCGATTTCACAATCGCTCTTCCAATACAATGAATAACTAAACAGAACAAAGCGACAACATGTGATGATATTATACAGAGAGGTTTGACCCGACTACATACATTCCAATTTTGACTCGAACTATGATTAGATATCTATAGCACTATATAATTATCGCTAAAGCCCATTACGATTAGTTTGTACGAAAGATACAGCCAGATAAGTCTGCATTTTCACTGCGTTTAATGATGCAGTAATGATATATAAATAGCTCGATTATTATATCTATAATGATTGGATAAGAAAAAATGATCATCTAGTGTTTCAGTTGATAACATGGTGATCTTAAACATGGGGACAGAGGGAACCTGGTATGTGTATACACCACGTATCGGTCTGGAGGCTATCCCTGCTATCATCACAGTCAACATGTCAGACAGTCTAAAATCTTGTATAACCAATGACCCACACCTGGATACTAAACACCAATCGGGTGATCAAGGGAACCGCATCTGCAATTGTTCGACCCTTCCGTATCCCATCGTTTTGTACAACATTCCGTCAAAGGCCAAGCCATGTTCACACAGGTAGGTGATTAACACATGCAGGTGTGGTTCGCAGGAGGGTGTGGCCGAGCAAGCGGTGCATTGAAGCTGTCTTTGAAGTTCACCTGCCCCCTATCCACCCGGTGCAACGTGGGCTAATTCCCCGGCAGTCCGCCAGGCAGCGCTACTATGGTGGGCGGGGAACATCAAAGGTTTCCTGGATGTGAGAGTGTGCGTATCGTCCGCCAGGGAGATCCAGGACATTGTCACAGGCGACAAAGGAGGTACTGTCGGATGGGCGGGACAGGCATGCCCATACACAGGGCGCACCTGGTTTCTCCTATTGTCAACTACCATCGTCCCTTCCTGGACCCATAGCCTGTGCCTCTCAGAGGGATATTAACGTGCAGGTGTTTTGGACAGGCCTATATCTCCAGGGTGCTTGTTTTTCCTCACCTGGTTAAGTTGTATTATGATGGTAACCCGACCAAATACACGCTCACCCCTACCGACCTGTGTGTTTAAATGTGTGTATCCACGTAAGGCGATGAACAATAATTGGAATGAAAATAGCATCGGCGTGTAGTGTCACTATTATTATTGCAACACATATACAATGTATACTTATCATCTGAATGTTTATCTTTCCAGGTTTACAGTGCAACATGTTACGAACATATCATTGCAAACATATCTAAGCATTTTAATCGCATGTATGTGCATGTATGTGCGTGCGTGTATGTATAGAAGATGGTCGAAAGAGTTATTTCATTCCTAATAATGTATTAGAGAGATAAAATCACTTCAATATATATGGATAGCTAAGGTGGAGGGGAGAAAGTGAATACTGAACTACAATCTTCATCAATGGCGTTTTACAGACAGATATATTTAATGTTGTTTTGTACTTTGTATTTAAGGCACAGGACCAACATTGATCATTACCTTGGTGGGGCTTCACAAAAAAAATAGAAGATCTGAGTATTAATGCCAAACATGCTGGCCCCCCAAAACTGCAGCTTTACCTGCCCCACCTTTGATCCTCTCATGTGTGGCCATCCATGACGCATCGTCACAAACAGCGACCAAAGCGTTTAGAAACCACAACAACGGGACGTGCTAAGCCCCCTGCGGCTGTGGTCAAACCTCCATGTAGGCTACATGTATAGCCCCCCACCCCCGGCCGTCTATATCCTCCCCTCACCTGCGCAGGTGGTTTCATAAAGTATAGTGCACGCTATGAGGAGGCCCCACCCTCTCGTGTCCGATCTCAATTTGTGCTAAAGCTTCGTCCAGCAGGAAACCCCCCTCGTTCAGGTCCAACTCTGACCATTTATTTCCCACTGCCTATTCAGCCTGGCACTTACAGGCCATGAAAGGGCGCGACGGGGTCCGGGCAGGGTCCGGACCTGTCTCGGCCAGGTGTGCCCAGGTGAAGGAGACGGCGTATTCAAGCCGCCCAGGTGGGATTGGGGACGTGACCACCTGTATAGGGTCTCTTGTAAACCCTTCCGTGAACACACCTGAGCACAGGTGTTCAATCTAGTACTCTGGGCCCCCTTTCGGGTCCAGTGGAGCATACATGACCCCCCAGGGCAATTGTTTTAATTGAAATCAAAACCTATTTGAGGAGCCATGGTTACAAGTGCGTCCGTACTTGGTAACGTATACATAGGTACTTTGGTATAACTTTGGTAACTATATAATGTATATCCATTTATTTATTTATATATACATGTATATCAGTTTATGTCGTACTATTGTTTCACTTTGTGAATAAATAAATCATAAGTAAGGAATGATCTTAGTTTGAGCAATAGTTTGACTATTTACATGTACATGTAGTTATTACTCAGTGTTCATGTAAACGTACATATACATATATTATATACCTGTTCATTTCAGCAAGTATTTTCCAACTGGTAGTGTAGTTATAGTGACATTTGATAATCTCTATTATGACATAAGTTGTTCTTGACATCTGTCACCTAACGGGGTTAATGATATCACGTTTGTGGGTCACAGTATTCATTCTGCTTGCCATCCATAATGCACTATATAACGAAATCATGCGTATCATCATATACACATGTATATTTCAAATATTTCATACTGAATAAATGTACATTGCTACAAACACGGAATCCGAAATTATGTTTCGTGATTTAATTTTGGGTGGTGGTACCTGTCTGTTGTATCATTTGCCTGCTGTATCAATTTGTGCGGGGCGTGCATTCCCTTTTACTTAACAAACACCAGTAGGGAAGCTCCTACTCTCCCCTCGATTTGAGTCGGTTTTGTTGAGGTAAAAAAGGAGGGGGGGGGTGCACCCACACCACCTGTCTACATACACACCTGTGTCGAGACCTTACGATGGGTCCACTGGGTACGAACCATCTGAGGGACAATAAAACAACTTGATTACATCCTCGCCGGGTAGATTGTCTGAGCCAAAAAGGATGGCTGGATCCACAATGGATCCTAAGTATAATACCCGCCACAATAGAGTCTGTGGGGCATGAAAAGACCCGCGGAATGTGTCGCTTCTGCCACCTGGCCGCTAACCGGTGTAGGGCATCAGAGGCGTGTGTCTATACACTGCATAGGAACACAATATTCCTGTCAAACAATCGCAGTCTGAGAAGAGGGGAGTTGTAGGAATAGACACCACAGCGGCCTCGTCTACTCTGGTGACAAACAGATTTAAAACATATCCTCAATACCTGCCCACCTGCCGCCCGACTGTGGTTAACCGCTGGGTGTCGCCACCGTGATCCGTCCGGCTCACGGGCGAGTCAACACAGGTGTGGGGGCATTAATAATGATAATAATAACAATACTATACCCCGGGTCTGCCGGCACTGTAAATCCGAAAAAAAAAAGAGCCTACAGAGCGAGAGGACGATGGGGTTTGCAGAGGAGGGACACCGTACGCGAAATAGACGGATTATAAGGGCGTGTGGTTGGGATTGGAGGGACACGAGGGAGACAGGGGCCAGAAGGGGGCTATCTGGGTGTGGGGTTCTGTATGTGTATAGAAGAACTGTGATCTGTGGCGACCCAAGAGCAGTGATCCATAAATCCTAAATCCTTACACTGTCCCCATGTGTGTTTGTACCCGGAGACTACCCTAAAATCGAAATCCTCAACACAAGTGACCGCCTCCTCCTCCCCCCTCTGCACGTAGGGTATTGTATTTGTCTTGACGGACATGGCTGTCCATCACTCTTTTTTTTTTAAACAAGGTTTGTTGAGAAGAAAGTGATTCACAGTAAATCTGTGATTTTCAAACAACTCTGTGAACATTCTGGTAACATGGTAACCAGTAAGAAAATAAGTACCGAAGTCTGAGATACATTATGTTCTTGTTAAGAGGTGTATGTGTTGTACCATAAAAATACTGTAAGGACACACATACGGGCCTTTGGCTAACATCTTTACAGTGTAAATAAAGAATATTTAAAAAAAAGTTACACAGACTCACTCTTACCTTTACGTGACGTAGTCAGCATGGCAATGTATATGGAGGCATATTGTATATCATTTCATCATAGATTTCTAAATTTAATCATCCTGCAGGGCATACAATAACATCTGTTATCAAGAATGAAGTCCAAGAACAGCTGAACTATGAATACAAATGCTAATACCTATATGAACATAATATTCAAACATCTTAATATTACAAGTCGTTGTAAAGTCCCTCATGTATCAACGAATTCTCCTTAACCTATTCCAACAAGTCAACTATGTGATTGTCACTCGAATATCCTTCTTCTCCTTTATATAGCTATACTTGGTAACTTTTTATAATTTTCCTTCTTCTTTCATAACGATGATGAAGAGTGTCTCTGTACCCTGACTGTAAATGATTCTGTATGTTTGTATGAGAATAACTCGCTTGATGTGAGAGATGCAAATAAAGATAATTTATATATATATATATATATATATATATATATATATATATATATATATATATATATATATATATATATCCTGTCGGCCAGCAGGAGCGCGTAAGGCACCGAGAAGTGGACACTAGCAGCAGTAGCGGCTGATGTGGTACCCAAGTCGTCTCATCAAGAATTATAGAGGAAAGGCGATCAGCTACAGTCAGTATGTTGTTTCCAACATGCAAGTATTGACTGATTGCTGAAGGTAATCATCCAAATCGGGTCTGTAGAGTGTGTCCTACGACGAGAATGACGCAGATTTGAAGAAATGGTCAGACAAATTCTGTTAATCGATAATGTCAATATCTCCTAGGCTTAAAATGTCCAATGTCTGTATGGGCCTAAAACGTAAGATCTTGCAACGGATATCTGTTTATACATGCACCTTTTCCTCTAACTTCGAATCTTCAGTCTCTCTCTCTCTCTCTCTCTCTCTCTCTCTCTCTCTCTCTCTCTCTCTCTCTCTCTCTCTCTCTCTCTCTCTCTCTCTCTCTCTCTATCTATCTCTTTCTCTCTCTCTCTCTCTCTCTCATTCTCTCTCTCTCTCACACACACCTTCGTTTTCTGCCCCCCTTTTCCCTCTCTAACTCTGAAAAAAAATATCTCAGGTTTTTTTATGGGTTACTGTTTTTAGATTATGTGTCTTTTCATCAGGGTGTTTGGTAACTTCTGTCCTTATACACTGTTTGTTGAATTTTTCACGGGCACTATATGACATGATCGAGTCATATTCACAAGGGCCGGTTCGTGTGTAAGTGCAGCGTGGTTAGTGTTAGTGTTTCTCGATTTTTATGCTCGCCCAACTGAAAGCGTCCTGTCCTCATGTAGTGAAGGACACTTGTATATAGAGGAGTGACAAAGACAGGGTGGCAAAGATAGTCATCCCGTGTGGAAATAACCTTTATATCTGCCTAAGGGTGTACAGGTGACTAATACGTCAAATTTGATATGGCAGTCAAGCCATTAACAAAGAGGCAAACATGTCGAATCATGTACTACGCAATTGGCCTGAAATTACATTTTATGCTTCCCTCTGAAGTCTGTATGACATAGGTATTTACAAAGTAAACATGTCTATTTCTTGTAAATGGTTAGTCAGGTAGAAAGCACTAACGATTCACAAGGAATTTTGATGACTGGAAAGTTCCGTACAAACAAGAAACCTCCTTGACATTTTAACCAAGATTAGGTTACAAAAACCTTCATTAACAAACATGGGTTGAAAGTAATCCAACGGGTTGAGTGTTTACATAGCGTCAAGTCCATCAGTGTGTATTCTTCACGCGAGCTAATATTTGTTATTGACAATCATTGTGTTTCAGTGTTTTCCGAAAGAAAGACATATAGTTTAAAGGCCTTTAAAGAGTCAATTATAGTAATCATTGTGTATAAGTTAGACTAGGGGGAAGACATTCTGAACATCATATAGCATTGCAGATATAGAAATAAGCGATTACCTTGCCTTATCTTAGATAAATCGCATTATAGGTTGATGCAAATAACACTGAATACATGCATCTTTGGTAACATATCTACATCTGTAAACAAACACGTCCATTCCATACTAAAGGCATGCGTTTTTGTGGCAATTTAAATTAATCGAGTGTCGCCTCATGCTTTAGGTACAGTGGATTTCGGGTTAAATGGCCCTGAAACTCGGTTACGCTTATCACCGAGTCTATAGTGTCAGGATCCACGGACCAGGTGCGCCACACATGCCAAGAGGTTAGTGTTCGCGTAGGGTGAAAGGGGGAGCTACTCGAGTCGCCTTGGTAACCAAGCACACGTGTTACCATAGAAACAGTATCCGAGCATCTTGGTGAACTATGATAGCCTGCTTTGACCTTGGCAGCTACTTTTTGTAAACGCTGACAATCGGAGTGAGTGAAATGGCGACAGAGGTAGAGTGTGTGGGGTGTGTGGGGCGGGGTCTCAGTTAAAGTCAACCCTAGAAGCCAACATGCCGACAGAGACGAGTGGTCCGAGTGGAAACAAACCACATGTCGGTGGTTCCCCTATTTCACAAAGCGACAAAGAATTATGTGGTAACCCACTGTTTGCATAATCCAGAGAACCATCAGAGGGACTTGTTTTTCAGCCGTCGGATATGTCACAGACATCAGAGTACATGTCTGGAATTTTATATTTTCATTAGTATCAGTCCTGTAAACTTTTTTATAGAACAATATTGCACAAACCAGTTACAGTACCATAGGCACAAGTGTAATATAACCATTTAACTCAATTCAGAGCGTCGTCGTGTGTTTTTGTTCAGTCACAAATCACGTGTGAGACACATGTTTGCCTGAAATCCTTCTACGTTCAACTCAAACTTCGTATATTGTAGAGTAAGAGTGTACAAGTGTAACAATATTAATATAAATGAGAGACATCTGAATTATAAAGCACATATATGTATGTCCCGCTTAAGGTAGCTGTCCTTTCATCTATGGCTATTGTTTAATATCCATATTGAATACACCTTTCATTTCTAAAGAAAGTTTCACAAGTTTCTGACATGTATGTGGCAGAATACGCGAAAACTGCAAGGACTACCTGTTATGGAAATCCCTTTCTTGTCGGGAAACCTGAGGACAAACTGTTGATTTCAATTAGGATTTCTGTTCCGACTGTTTATGCCTACCTCGGGATTGTTAACGCGCCTACATCCTGAGGTAATTACACCCTAGACCCGTCGATTGCTTTCTATAATGAGCATTAAGAACCCGTTATTGTTCGGTGGTAAAGGTCGTCATTGTCAGATGTCTGCATCCTTTAATGTGAAGTATAAGACCCAAATCCTTTGGGGATTGGGTATGTATTGCTTCCCCTGAATGCTACAGCGGAGCCCTCCTCCAGGGGCTAGCACCTAATCCGTGCTGAATGTACCATCATTACCTCTGTGTACACCTGTGCAAGGACCTGTGTGTGGGTGGGTGGGTGGACGAGTAATCCCATACAGACAGAGGCAGGCCTCTTCCCCAATAGTAACCCCATGCAATTACTCGCTGAATCATTAGAGACCTGAATCAAAGTATACCTGGAGAATGCACAAAGAACATAATCATGACCATGAATTCAGGACATGGATAAAAAAACAACTGTAATAGTTTAAAGTATATTGCTAAGATCTGTGGGGCAAATGTATGCTGAGATTAGAATTGCATTTCATCTGATAAGGTTTGAATAATTGTTTTAATTATCATACCGGGGTTTCTTTTCGTTTAACACCAATATTGTTCTTTGGTGATATTGATAAAGAACTTGCTTTTTGGGATTGGGGGACTTCATACAGCTAACCGAAGGCATATAAATATAATTAATAGTATTGGATGGTATATACATGTACATCCGGTTTTTTGTACTCTATAGTGCGTTTGTGTTTTCAATGAGGAAGACAATACCATTCTCTGTGTTTATAAGGTTGCGAGTGGGGAGTAACTTATGCTATCAATCAAAAAACTTGAGAAGGTCAGGTACCATTATTGTATCTTCGCTATCATTTGTCATTATCATATCGTATAAGTACCCTCTGCATAACTGCGACCAAATGGTATGTTCATCATTGAGGAATGAGCGTGCAATTATGGACAGATAACCACTAGAAGTTTTTGGATATATTCAGTCTGCGGGTCATTTCTGTAACTCAATTGCACCCAGCCAACTTGCCCTTTCTACAACTGCCTGACTCTAGGATTCAAACATATCAAGTTCGTGTTGGTCAATGTGGTATTTCGGTCTTCAAGTGATTGCCCATGGTCAGCTTGACATATTTCAAGAGCCTAATATACTGGCCCTCTGCTCCTTTCACAATATCACAGTGAATAGAACACAGATAGTGAAGGGATAGTTTTATTTTTTGCAGCAAGCTGGAAGTCCATGTGAGCGCTCCATTCTTTAGGCAGCGTGTATATATATATATATATATATATATATATATATATATATATATATATATATATATATATATATATATATATATATGTGCAAACACGCTCTAATAAAGGGTGCATATCAATGGATATTTCTGTTTTCCTTCAAGAAGGGAGTCACATAAATAAGAAACTAGATATGGACGTCTTGACGATGGCAAAGAAACCGTTAACTAAGTCCGGCGAATGTTAAACACTTGGCACTGGGGACTAGCCCTAATTAAGTTGACTGAGGACAGCTTAAATCCCACTTACACCATTATGAGGGGTCAGGTTGTAATGCCAGCCGGCGCCACCAGGATTCGCATGTTTGCTATGAGGGTTTAACCGGCCGACTCCCCGCCAGGGGGCGTGGGGTGGGGCGAGGCTGGTTTGTTGTATTACATGGTTAATTAGGCGGGGATGAGGGGGCAGGGTCGGATCAACAAACTCAGACCACCCAGGTCATCAAAGGAGGGATGTTGGTGCGGGGGGTGCGTAACGGGGATAGGGTGAGGGGTTAAAGTGTGTACGCTCTTAGATCAAGTGGTTCAGGCGGATTCAGGGCTGACAGTGTCGGGAACCAGGCGGGCCTCTGCTTATCATCCATGTGTAACCTAATCGGACAGACCTCAGCCATTGTACTTTTCTGTTTTTATGTGTAGCATTCCTCTTGTCTATTTCATGATAAAACTTTTCCTATTTCAAATATGTGTCTCTGTATAAACTGAGTCGATCTTGTATAAATATGGCTTTTGAGGTTTTGTTGAACATATACAAAGACACTTTGTATCCAGTATGCAGCTGAACATATAGGAGGGTGTATATTAGTGTGCCCTTCGAGGTCACTAGCGAATTTGGCTTCAATGGACTGAACTTTGATATTCTACGCCTGGACTTTCTTTTAGTTTGCAAGAGGCAACAGTTCCCTATGCAACAGGACTTCCACAGTACCAAGTACATCAATCATATATACACAAGGGATTTCAGACATAGATGTAATTGTATCAATTACATATTACTGAGAACGTGAGTATTCTTTATCTAAACGATATATTTCGTCTAGATATAATTTTTCAAATGTTGACAATCGGAGAATGTCTTCCCTAAAACCAAATAGGTTCTTATAGTCTCAACTATCACAGCAGTCTGTTTTATTCGATTTTATTCTAATCAAATATCTCCCGCCATAAACACAAGATTGTATACCATATGAAAATTGCATCCATATGAATTTGAGTGGTTTACACTGCATTAAAATGTGTTGTCCCCTTCAACCCTCCACAAGGGCAAATCGTACAAGGAAAATCTATTCATATATATATATATATATTAATATATATATATATATATAATTATATATATATATATATATATATATATATATATATATATATATATATATATATATATATATATATATATACTGCATAGTCAAATTTCGGTTGACAACAGTTCAGTAGTAGTACTATTCACGAATAATCTAACGTGTCTACATTGTAAGCCATACACGCGCGGACGTGTTATAGAATTGAACGAGAACACCCCTGACTCGCCTCCGATGTTATTTCAATTGAGGTGTACATTTGCATAGATAAAGAAAAGGGAAACCATTCTGAATGAAATCTTAATCCAAAAGCAGAAGTAAACGATCTGTGAAGAGGTGTTCCAAACCCAGCTTGCAGAGGGGAAAACTGAGCTCGAACACAATGACATCTCGTCACTCACGTCACATGGGTAGTCACGCCTGTGACGTCATATGTCAGTGGATGCAAATGCCACCTGTTAGATAGTGTCAGCTCTAATTGTATTTTCAAACAGCCCTAGGCCAGATTTCCATGACCCCTAACCACATTCAGGATATTTTACTGCCTATCTACTTGCATACTTTCTATCCTCTGTCAAGAATTCAAGTGTAAATAGTACAGTTTTGTGTTAGGCTTGGTGGATATGCAAAGGGAATATATACATTAGAAAAGAGTAATTCCATCTTATGTGACCTTGGGAAAAGGCCCAACCTCAAGGTTTTAGTTAAGGTGTTTCAAATGATATCCACTTATTGAAAAGAGAAGAAACAAATTTGAAGAAGAACATATCTCTTAGAGACTTGGGAAAAAACCCATTTCTTTAGTGTCACATCCATTGTGAATCAAACACATTCTGATTCACCGCTGTCGAAATAGATCATATTCAAGAACACCCTCCATCTTACACATATAGACGCCATTCACTGATGCAGATTGAATTTTTCTCTGCCTCATTGAAATAAATAACTGCTGGTGCCTACATGCTAAGAGTGTGTGAATCAACTTCCATCAAGTGGCAAGTTGGCCCCCACCCCCAGGGAGAGGTGGTCATGGGGAAGGGGGTGGCATGCCCCAACCGGACGAAGCGCCGGGCCCCCTAAAAAGCCGCCCGTCACAATATTGGTGCCCCCATTGTGCGGGCGATGTGCAGGTGCGAGGGGGATACCCGGGGTAACGGCCAACCTGTTGACGGGGAGCTTGGAGGTTCTCAGTGACTTGTAGACTCAGCTGGGGCCTTTGCTCTGGATTCGTAATTATTTTAGAAGATAATTGCTGTCTAATGTTGATTGATAATTGCATTCCAATTGACCAATATATGCGTTTCCCTTTCGGTTTTAGCATGGGCAATACATGATTTATGAGCAATCAAGATATGAGCAACTGAGAGTCGTTCCTTGCTACACGGTCTGAACTCTATCAAATTACGGTTTTCGCACATTTGTGCCAAACTAATAACTGAAGATGCAGAGAAAGTCAGACGAAGCTGTCGTAGTGCGTTACGCTACCACATTGATCTCCTATAAGCTTTCACCTCACGAGGTCGACTTTCGTCGCGCGCTAGATGTAATTTTCCTGTCGGAGAAAATGACGCGTAATTAACGTCATCTGAACCACCGGACCAAAATTTTAACATACATAATAACTGAAGATGGATGCATAACTTCCTTTAATTCCCCAAACAATATCTTTGTGTAGTCTTTCAGCCCATCAGAACGTATGACCCTGTTCTACATAACCTGCATCTGAAAAGCCTCGTATGTTATCAATATATATATCCCTATGACCATTCCCTATACGTAAGACCCTATGATTTCATAGGACCCCACGTACCATACACACAGTACTCTATCTGGATAGGAACCCTATCCTAAACGTCTTCCCTCTGGCAATAAAGCAAGACTCATGCAACACGGCCTCATCGTCAGCAGAGATATCAGTGCTGTGGTCGACCACAGCGTCTCGGTTGCCCGCGGGCCCGGCAGCCCCCCGCTAGTGGGCGCTGCGGACGTCAGCGGGGCGTGTCATGGCGGCAGAGCTCGTTGTTTACACCTCGGCGGCTGTGTCAATGCGAAGGCGCCACCGAGTCTGGCGAACACCTGGCCGACCCGACAAGTGTTAGCAATACTATTTTTACATGCATTCTTTCACATGAAATGCATTCAGCCCCCGGCCCTTACTCCCTCTACCCGGCTACGGTTTCTGCTGCCACCATGAAGGGTGAATGGGGGCCGTGGTGAGTGGAGGAGAGAGGTAGGATAGTTGTTGGGGGAGGGATGTGTTGCCTCTTCTGGACAGGTATAACTGCAGCTTTTGATAGGTAGTGAACAGTGACAGTGACGTTATAAACTATTCAGACCTTGGCAGAATATGTATACCGTTACATAATGATATATATAAGTCACACGGGTATATATGTAAAGGACAAGATTGAAATTGGGTGAATGATGATATTTATTATCATAAAACTGGATGAGTTTTGATCTTGGCCACCGTATGCCACGACTGGAGTTTGGCATAGTGACTTCATGAGGCGAAGCCGAGTGAAGTCCAGAGCCAAAACTCCAGGTGTAGCATGCTGTGGCCAAGATTAAAACGAATCAGGTTTTGATTTTATCCTACCCCGTCTCCTTAACTTTGGAATATTACGTGATAACAATTCTGTATGCCACTAGTGGCATATAAAATTCTGTATGCCAGTCAGTGTGGCATACGGAAACTCAATGTTAAGCCTATGGGATTTTATATTAGGGGTAGGATAATGATAGGTAATGCACGCGATGCGCATGTATAGGTCTGTATATATGTTGGGAAGGATACCCATACGTGTGTGTTGTATTTATGTGTATATATAACGCATGATGTATAAACATACATTTTCATTTATATCATATATAAATACCACAGATACGTATACACGTAGGTATCTAATATATACATATATACATGTAGCAATGAAGAAGCAAACACTCACGACATTAAAGGCATAACGGGCAATTTGGCTTGAAAATTAAAACCCATATCATTTCCCTGAAAATTGAATATGATGATCTCTAAATGCTGTAGAACACATTACTAACTTCGGGGGTCATCGTGCTAGCTTTTTTTCATCTAGAGATCAATATTATATAATTTTGAATAATAGAATATATATAAATTCAAAAGAGTTGTTTTCACATAGTAAATCCCATGTCATTTTTCTCAAACATTCACATAATATAGTACATGTATAATACTACACACTAAAGCTTTAAATTCATAGGTCACTGTCCTTGTTTTTAAAAGAATGGAAGAAAACCATATATCACAGTTCATTTCTTATGTAAGTCAAGCAAATGTAAATTGGAATATTTTACCTATTATAATTGTATAAGCTGTACGAAGCATTAAATTTACTCATTTAGAATTAGAATGAATCACAGAGAACCAGATTTGACTGATAATTGACAATATCTAAAAATCACCAGATGGCGCCACTGCGAATTGTAGGATATGCCTTTAAGACAGTGATAAAGATACCGTTTTGGTGGACCATCCACCCCATCTTCACCTCTGGTCATCTGGACCTCCCCTGTCACCATCATCGTCCCTTCCCGTTCAGGTGTGTCCTGGGAAAGTGCTCCCCGCATTGACACTAATGGGACCCCTGGGGGGCCATGGCGTGGTAGCATTGTCTTAAAGGAGGTCGCGGAGCGGGTGGTGGTGTGGTCATTTAGACACGGCTCGGTGACTGTCGCCACACCTGAGTATACATTGGGAGGTGACCGACAATCGGTGGGGTGGGGTGACCGTCCGTTCCCACTTGTTTTCCCAGGTGAGCGTGATGAAGGCCCGCCGTAATCACCACCTGTCAGCTTCTTCGATCAGATGATCTGCCTGTCACATGACCTCCTGGCCACATGACAGCCTATAGGTGGCCACTGTGATCAACGTCTCCTAGATGACCACACATCAAATAAACTTTGTCCTGATTGAAGCTATCCCCCGCAACCCTTTTGACCATTATTTTCATATTAGGTAAATATACAAGTAGGCATACATGGATTTCTACTGTGCGATCCATATCTTGCATGTCTGATCTTTTGCAATTTTTTTCGGTCATTTAAAATTCTCTAAAAGGAAGAGGTTATCAGTTCCTGATGGGATTTGTGCGGCAGACGATAAGATATGGAAACACCCTGTGTGCGTCGCTGAGAAGACAGTAAGGATGGTATGAGGATCATGGAGAAGTTTCTTAAAGCTTACATATGTAAGCATTAAACCTTTTAGCTGGAACGGAGAACACAAACAGTAAAAAAAAATTCAGGATCCTTCTTTCAATGTCACAGTACAAAGGGTCCACAGTACAGTGTTTCACACATACTAAATGTTCCCCATGGAAGCTTGTACACTCTCTAGGTATTCCCTGCACACCAATTCACTCTAGGATCTTCATTAACCTGTGTGTCTGACGAGTGTTCAATGTGGCAATACCCATAGCCTGTCTGTACCACCGCTGCACTTTGGTTTTATCAATCATTAATCACTTCTCTCTGTCTCTACCAAGGCTGTTGTTGCCTGAGCCCAGCTCCCCATCTTGACAATCCCTGATTGGTCCCCTCTGCTCATGATGCAGGTAAACCACCAGTTCCCAGCATTGTACCCACTATTGTCCATCTCCAACTGAACCCCATTCTGTACCATTGCCCTTGAGCTTGCTCTTGCTGACTGCCAGATTCCCAGGGTCTCCCTAGCAGTTCAGCATTACCTTCCAAAGGCCTCGTCAGCCTGGTGCAACAATCAATACCTCAATCACATTAATCGGTGATCGGATTGGTGAGAATCTGTGGAAAATGTTTGAGCCTGTGCGCCCTGGCACTGGCGACAACAGACTGTAATAGAGTCTAAATGTCATTCCAGCCGTTCTCCCATGACTCTACACGCGCAATGATCACACAGTTCCAATGTAATGGTCACATTAATCTAACACACACACATTTATATATATATATATATATATATATATATATATTAATGACCATTTCTCACCGATTATATATCTAGATTATCTGAAGAAACTATCCACATAATTGTTGCTGTTCACAAAGGGTACCTCACCAGAAGGCAAACTGTGATACCGAGATACCAGTCTGGTAAGCTTGGTCACTCACAACATGGCCAGTAATGACTGGTCACTTGCAATGCACCGAATCAGGTGTATAGATTACATCCAGCAACCAGAATGATCAGGATCTGACTTAATGGACTCATTACAAGCTGCTTCTGGACTGGGATAGATCTCAATAGTGATGTCACTGAATGTCAGACCCCGGAAATATACATCTTTATATGTTACAGACTAATACAATGATTTTATACCCAACATGTGATATATATATATGAATGAATGATTGGATAAGTAGCAACACTAGGTATTTCATATTATGCATGGTCTGTAAAGCTCATCTAGATGTCGAACTGGTTGAAACTATAGGCATATCATGAGCAGAAATGAAGAACACGTCGATTTCAAATTATTTTTGTGTACTGTTTGACAGAGTCACGAATAACACCTTAATATGAATATAATTTCGTTCAACTACAATACATAATGGTAATTTATAAGTAATTTAGTTTAGTAGTTAACTTGAAGTGTGGCATTTTAGAGATAGTTATTTGATCCAAGACGACCATGACGTAAAATATGCAATTAAGATTCCCCAAGTTCTAAACGTTGTATTGTATTATTATTGCTGTTGGGTTTTACTGTTATTGTCCATTGTGTAGTAGGGTGATGTTCATTGATGTCCTGTCACATATCTGTCCTTTCACTTTTTTATTTTTCGAAGGGTGATTTTTCGCAATGTTTTAAAGCCTGGTCTTTGGGCCGGTCTAGCATGGATAACATTCCGATATGAACAGACTACCGTGATCTTGGAGAATGAACACCCTCTTTTCATTTCACATATAGAAGGGAACTAGTTTTCCCCCAAAAGATTCTAAGCAGCATCATATTAATGAACTTCGCTAATAACTGGAAGTATAATGAGACTGAAGGAGTGAATTTGAATTGTAAAGGCTTTCACTGTGAGTTAACTACATACATGTACTTGCCGAGGGTTGGAAGATAGATTTCCTCCTGGTAACTTCTTTGTTTTATGGAAATAAAAACTGCTTATAAAAAAATAAAAATAAAAATTCCCCAAGTTTCCGCAGAATCTATGGAATCCCAAATAACCGTTGTGAGTTGCAAGTCTGAAGACGCATTTTAAAATGTCATATATCTGTGCTCACCCAACAGACAAATATTATAAAGATATATCAACAAACTCCTTTGAGTCGGCACCTTACATTTGTTACTCATGAGATTCCCAGTGAAATATTTCATCCTAATTTTATGACGGTGTTTTGGAGATCTCAAAAACTTGTGTACATCAACCCTTTCTAAAAGGAATAGCTCATGGGTATGCCTGTAATAAATTCAAACTAATCACCCTCAGGGAGAGGGCCTGACGTATGTTATATGCTAAAGCTGAGTATTGTGTAGATCTGTGGTTAGGACGACTGGCGCCGCCATGTCTCGACAGGGAGCGTTTCACTGTGTGGGGGAGGGAGGGGGACATGGAAGGAGAGGGTGAGTGAGAAGCGAGGGGGTGGGCTCTTGGTTAAACGCTCTCACGGCCACCCTACTCCCCACGACGACATGGGGACCCGCACCTGCACACCTGGGCTCCGTGTGTGTGTTTAGCAGGCCCCGCCGCCCAGACGCAGTAATCTGGCTGGCGCCAGGCGGCTCAGCCAGCCTTTTCAGCAGCCGCTAAAAAAGCCGAACTAATTTGTAATTTGCTTTGTGATCCCCCGCGCTGCATACCTGGGGTTAGCGCTGAGTCCCAGAGGTGGGCAGGGGGTTGCACACGTGTGCGTCCTGGGCGGACCCGGGGCAGATCTCAGGTGCTGATAGGGGATACTATACCCCCGTCCCAGGTGAGCACAATGAGTCTGTATCAACTACCTGCGGGCCCCCTCAGGTGAAGCTGCTGGCTCTACTTGAGGTAAAGTTACAGGTAGTGGACGGAAGACGGTAAAGAGAGAAGGGCATGAGTTGTGTAGCGTCAGGATGGGTTATGTCACCCTTATCAGTATGCAGCATCCACTTTTAGTGTATCAATTCAAAATCAGTTCGCCCCACACCAATGAGTATGAAATATATCTATTTTTTATTTTCTCTGCAAATACTAATCATATCATAGACATGACGTGACGACCTAGTATTTAGCAAAATCCTTACACTTCAGAAAAAATGCAATAAAAATGTGCAAGACATTCCACCAACAATATTCAATTAAAGGCTATGTATAATGAAAATCACAATAAATTCGATGGGGGATTTCTCTGGTATATATATATATATATATATATATATATATATATATATATATATATATATATATATATATATATATATATATATACATGTAAGTAATCCAATCAGTGCACCTCACTAGGGTTAACTCGTAGGGATCATCTAAATGTAATTAGAATTCTGATTACATGACACCAAAGTTGCTGAATCAAAAATACAATGGATGTTGAAATTGGGCGTGAAGCTACACCACGACGAAGGAACCATGAACGGCCATACACGCAATGTTATAGTCCTCCATGCATGACTTATGTGCATGAACTATAACCATACATATGGTACACAACTCCTAAAATAGTTCTTGGGAAATTCTTGAGATGGGCAATATTTTTTGGGAGAAAACCAGTAGCTTGTACGAAATTCGCGTGCACTGCCAGAACGCAGTAGGCAGGCTAGCACAATGACATCAGTATATAGCAACATTTAATGACATGTCATGCTTAAATTGCTGTCCAGAACAGGCTTCAGCTGAAGCAGAGGAAAGTTACAATCTGAGGCAAAGTGGGACCAATTCTCAAGAATGGTATTAGGAACTGATCCATTGTGTCCCCCAAAAAACATTCAATTTATGTATGGTTACCGTGTTCAAGAAATAGCAATTCTATGGTTGAGCGGACCGAGTTAATTATTACAATTATAGCACATACTGATTATATGTATTTTAATTGGGGCTGACGATATGAAGTATAGTTAGTCTGTGAAGATCCAGTTTCTTTTATCATGTTGGGGGATAATTTGGGCCGGATGTACCCCACATTCTCTTTATCTACATATACACGCGTTATACATTACATGTATGTTACATGATAAATGGCACCTCGTCGTACGGCGTTTGGATGTGTTAAAGCAGTTAGATATATCAAAATGTTGACTGTCACCAATGCGCCTCTTCCTGAGGAATTCGTCGTAGCCTGTCGGTGACAATTGGATGTTCCTGTCGAATTCCTCGTAGCCTATAGGAGACATTTCCCTAGTTGTAGACCATCGGTTAAGGGATATAAAGTCGATGTCTTCTGCCTTAAAAACATTGACATACATGTTAATCACCGATTCTCATCAACCCGATCGCTGATTCTAATCGGAAACAATTGGGGGAAATGATGTTGATGTATACTAAAGTTCCCGACTCTCACCGATTCTAATCGGTGTCTTATGCCCATAAGACAGCGACATCTACCACCGATTCTCACAGATCCATTCGACGATAACAACCCTGGACGATAATGTCGCTGTCTTATATCTTCATATATTCTTCCTGATCACATCTCCCTTTATAACCTGTTTAAATACTTCATGCTTGCGTGGCCACTATGGGCCAATGGCACGAAAATTATCAATACTGCACCCCTAGCAACGGGTAGTATTTCATCGGGTCACCTGTAGGGTCATCTGTGGGGTCATTTCGTGAGGTCATTACGGTGATCAGGGACACGATGACTTACGAACAGATTGAGATCAAAGAGAGCGGCTGGGAGCCGGGCCCGGCTGAGCCCCGGGCCGGGTGATAGGCCTTGATAGACAATACAGGAAATTTTAATATCTTCTGTTCTATTTAAGATTTGGAAAACTATTTTTCTATTTACAAATCGGTGTAGAATACATGTATATCAAACGGGGAGGATACATATCATCGCTATTTAAATGGCCTACTCAGAATGGGAAACTGAAGTGCGTCCAGCGACAAGCTTAAAGCCTGTAAGACAGCGACATGACGATCCTTACTGATCACACCTTTGCCTGACGGATCCGTCAGATCGGTCAGAATTGGTGAGATCAGCGAGAACCTGTGGTAGATGTCACTGTCTTATTGGAACAGTTGTTGAAGGTGCATACAGCGACAATCTACAGGTCAGGCAGAGTCGGTCATTACCCCCATGCTAGTAATGCCTGACCCGATTATAATTGGGTATGGAAGTGCTTACAGCAACATATAGTTCGCCGATTCTGACCATCCCGAGGGATCTGTCATGCAAGGATATGATCAAGAAGAATCGACATGTCGCTGTCTTATAGGCTTAAAGTTCAACAATTCTGACCGACCCAGTGGATCCGTCGGGCAAAGTTGTGATCGGGAAGAACCAGAGTGTTGCTGCCTCGAGGGCTTTAGCAGGCAGAGTCGGCATGTCGATGTCTAAAGCCTATAACATCGACATGCCGACTCTGGTTAATGTTCCGACTGTTATCGATTTGAAACGGCATAGAGAGTCAAGAAATCAAAGAAAAAGAAACGATTTAGAATGAAAATAAACATAGATCTATTTATACGTACATCTATACTTGCATTAGATTACGTGTTAATACGTTATTGGGGCGTATTCGTGTTTGCCGGGAACTAATATCAGGAAACGTACTTACTGTGGGCGAATTGCAATCCATTTGAGGTCTTTTGTCCCAGAAATACAACCCGATTGTGCACGCAGAGGGACGTATTTCCAGAACTAGGAGCAAATAGTATGTTCATCATAGATGAATGAGTGTGCAATGATAAATGAATAACAATTAAAAGGTTTGGGTTTAATAGATTCAGTCTATTGATAGTTTTGTGTAACCCAGTTGCACCTAGTCAACTTGCTATTTCTGCAACTGCCTGAGTCTATGATCCAAACATATCAAGTGCCAATGGATCTTGAGGTATTTTGGTCTTGAGTGATTGGTCATGGTCAGCTGGGCACACTTCTAAGACCCTGAGACACTGGCACTCTGCTCTGTTCTCACTATCATAGTGAACAGCATGCAGATAGTGAAGGGATAGTGTACTGGAAGCACACTGAAAGTTCAATTCACCACTGGCACATAAGCGCGGCGCGTCGGTCGCTGTGATAACGGGTTTCGCTGGTGTTATGTAACTTAGACCCACTTGCCGAAAATCAGCAACACGCTCGCATTCGAATACGAGGCGTGATACCTGACCTGGGTCGGCAGCATGGCTTCAGAACCATAAGCATAGAGTTAACTGAAAATGTAATTTGTTGTTGTGTGGTGAATAACAGGCCAATCTTTATAAATAAAACATTGTTAAAAAGCCAAAATCTGGGCCTATATGTTGGTATAATATATCATATATATATGTGTTTTGGCAAAGATTTCCAGTCATATATTGAACATCCAGATTATTTAGGTAAAAGAAAAAACAAACGTGTTACCTTCCTGTTTTCACAGTGATTTAATGAAAAATCTATCACGATGACCTATAGAAAGAAACCTCTTACCTTCTTAGGCATTTCAAGACAATTAAAATGATACCAATATTGTCAGGTTGTGATAGATATTTCCTGAGATAATGGAGTATTAAGACAGATGACAAGTGTCCAAAAGAGTGCTAAAAATGTGATTTAGTTAAATGTGCTATAGTTAAGCCCAACATGATCTGGATAAAATACACAACTTTTAGATAAAAAGAAACTGATAATAAATGTAGAAGAATCAAAACTTATGTGGGTTGAAAAAAGCCTAGGAAATTAGATCAGTTGTTACATAAAAGGCAGATAAATAGTAGATTTAATCTGGATTCAGATATCTTCCATTTTTATTTATACCTTACTGGCATCTCTGTTAATATAAATCCTTTCTTATTTAAATATGATTAGATCTACATTTGTCATTGGTAAAATATTCTCATCTCCAATATATAAGAATATTGCCCACGAAAAAGACTCACACTGAGATCCATGTGAATTATATGAGGTCTATTGCGAAAAACCCATTGTATTGTGCGATACAATTGATGGCAGGACAGAGATAGAGTGTACAGGGAAATGAATATTGCACTTGTAAAATATTGCAATCTTTGACAACTTTTTTATCTGTCATAATGCTCCATTACCTCAGTAAATATCTATCACAGCCTGGCAATATAGGTATCGTTTTAATTGTCTTGAAGTGCTTAAGAAGATATGATGTTTATTCCTATAGGTCATCGCGATAGATTTTTTATTAAATCACTGTGAAGACAGGAAGGTAACATGTTTTAGTGTTTTTACCCATAACAATGCCGATATTCAATCTATGACAGGAAATCTTAGCCATTACACAGGTATCTCATGTATATACCAACAGATAGGCCTGAGTTTCAGCTTTCTAACAATGTGTTTATAATAAAATTCGGCCGTTTATTCATGACAGAAGAGAGATTTATATTTTCATTATTATGGTGTTAAGCGCTTGCTACAGTGTGGCTGGTACAGGCCAGAGCCTATCGCCTCGTTCTGGTGTGACCTTCTTCTCGGCCATTACAAGATGGCGCAAGTGTGCATAGGGTCTATGTGACCACTCTAACCTTTAGATGATGTATTTAGCGCGTGCAAGCACGCTCTAATAAAAGACGGAATATCGCATCAATCCTCCCACAGTAAACACTTTTCGTTGCTATAATTTACCTGCAAATGATAAAGAAAAGCAACATTTTAATTACTCCATGCTTGCGTGGCCACTATGGGCCAATGGCACGAAAGTTATAAATACTGCACCCCTAGCAACGGGTAGTATTTCATCGATGTTTGACCACATGTATGATCGTGTAGTTTGCTATAACCATGCTTAGACATAGGAACTTACACACATACGTTTCCATAAGTGTGTTGGTCGGTACGGATCACCTGTAGGGTCATCTGTGGGGTCATTACGTGAGGTCATTACGGTGACCAGGGACACGATGACTTAGTTGAACACCTCAATCAAGCACAAGGATGTCATGGTCCAGTGGGTCTACGTCTCCGAAACATTGTATAGCGGTCACAATTTCGCTCGGGGCAAGATTTTAACTCCCTCTTCCATAAGGTCCGCACAGAAGGGGGTCGGGGCGCTGGCAGGTTTGCTCAACAAATATAATGGGGCACTTCCAAGACCTTTTATTGCGATTGTTTGTGGTGTTTTGGGGCCGAGGTTGACAGACACACTGGCGCCGGTGGGGCTGGAGGCGCACAGGGGCGGCAATGAAGGCCTAGCGGGCGGGACCGCGGACAGGTATGGTGGGTGGGGGGACTGACCACACTGTGTGACTGCAATACTTACCTGGTTTAGCCACCCCTTTTCTGGGTTCGCCACTGTTTTCTTTAACAAAGTGCTGTGTGTATACGTGTGTGTTCTGGATATGGGAGGGGGTCGTGGTTTTTATTTATCCACGAGGGTTGGGGGTAGGGGTGGGGGTGGGGGGTGGGGCTGATCCTGATTGTCCATTATGATTACTCTTACCGAGACAAACCTATTGACCAGGAAGGAAATACTTAAATGTAAGTTCGTCGGGGAACATGTAGCCCCTAACACTTTGCAGAATCAACCTCTGTCGTCAGAGCAAATAGGTGCCACGTCGTGTTTGCATTATTGGATAGAGTTCTTAGCAGTGAACCCATGCGAATTTGTGTCTGTATGATAAATTCTATGACAAAATTTTCCCCGTAATGAACTCAGAAATGCGCTCAGAAATGAAAGTGGCCTTCTTTTGTATTATCTGGATGGGTACACAGGACACACAATAAAAAGTGTTTTATAGCAAACTGCGGACATACAGAAATATAGTCCGAGAAACTTTGACTGCCTAGCGGACACCGCTTGACAGTCAGAGCCTTTCGGACTAACAGAAATAGTATTATATATACATGCATGTATATACATATACTTCTCCTGAATTGAGACATGCATTTTGTCTATGTGATTTCCTGTACTTACAAAAATCAAAAGATGGTATACAACTTTTTTCCACAGTGACTGAGTACCAGTGATTTTCCTCATGCAAACACGTGTAATATATCTTTAGTAAAAAAAATCTGAAATGACTAGAGATGTTTCAAATTCAATATCCATGAAGTAACTCATTTTAGTCAGTGACATAGCAGTTCACGCTAACATGTTTGACATTTTCCTTGGAAAGGGTGATTCCCCGTTTGAAAACATATGCTCCGACTAGATTCTCTAGACATATCTTTCCTTAAAAGGGGAACTTGTGAAAATTGTCTCGTGTCTCAGCCCCGTGCTGAATCCATCAGCACAACTTGCTCTCCAACCACAACATTCCCTACTGCCAGCTTATTAGTTAGTCGGAGATATCTGGTTGGAGAGAATTCAAGGGGAGTAGATGAGTTGCGACACGTGTTCGGTCGACGACCCCAAGCGGTGCGACCAACAGAGCGACACTTGTTAGAATCAAATCAAGACCACTGCAACAACAGTTGCCATGGAAACCAGCTGGAACCTTTCAGCTTCCGATGGAATGTCCTGAGTAGCCCCAAAATCTGGTGTCCACACCATGCCAGCTTAAAACCAGCACCCATACCTTGCCCCCTTTCGCCAGTTCTCTATCCATTCGGTCGTAGGGCCTATTACTTGAGAAGAGTACAATCGGTCCATGTCACAGAACTCGAGCCACCATCAACCTTTTTTTTAATTCAATAAACAATGGGTAAGTTCTTTGTTCATGCCGAGAGAAGGGAGAATCTGATATGGTGCGATGTGCCCCTCTTCAGTTTTGTCATCACAACCACAGCGCATAATGGAAAGGGTGAGTGTTAAACACGTGATAGCAACAGGTGGTTGTGCGACGTCGCAGGGAAAAAAATCAAGTGTTGAGAGGTGAGAGGAAATAGGCAGATGATTCTATAAACAAACACAACCGAAGATAGTCAATGCACGCAGAAGGAATGCGCCATTCTGGAAGGAGATCCGGAATGCCCACTGAATGACCCATCTCGCCCTGTAATGCCTATCCTCTGTTTGTATACATGAAGCCGGCTTTAAATAACTACACACGGATAAGCCCGATTGGTGAAAATACCCATGAACATAGATAACGCTTCATTATGTGCCATTTAAGTTGTAATTCTAACCACGTGACAATCTGTTTTGACTTCTTTCTTTGGTTTTCCAAGTATTGCTGTTGGGTAAACTTTGACCTCCCCAATTATCAACTACTCCCCCAGGCGGCAAGTCATGTCAATGGCAGACGCCGTATCACATATTGCATCAACGCCGCCGGTTGTTGTGACGCCAGCACGCAGACGACATTTGGGGAATTCGCGCCAGGTCCGCGTTGACATGAGCTCCTTGGGCGGAGATGAGCTTTTCAGGGCGTCTGGTCACCGTCGATGTACGCAAAGATTGAATGAGCAGCCAAGAAGCCCAGAACCCGACAGGGAACAGGTTGGCTGCCATGAAGGACCATGAAAATCAGGCACCCAGTGCGAATGTCACGTTCTTAAAGTGTCTAAATGATTTGAACAAGTCGGCCACATAACTGCAGCTTGATTAAACCAAAGAGGGTTGATATAATCTCAATGGTGTTACCCATACAAAGCAGGTTGACTTTGCAATATTTATGTAGTTCGTATAATGGCAGACTCCTGTATCAGCTCAACTGAACATCGTCAGACAGCAAGACAGCAGGGCAAGTTCAGTTATTTCCAATAGATCGGTAACGGCCAGTTATTGTTGGGGTTGGCCTCACAACGTCGGTAGCCTGGCCGCAGCACTTGGGGGAACCACTGACTGGGCACCCACCAAGGTGTGTGTACGCCTGTTGATCATTGGCAGGCCAGAAATAGAGGATTTGGTGGAACAGCTCAGAGAATTTAAAGGATTATGGGTGGAAGAGCACCTGTTTGGTGGAATAGCCGATTTAATCATGCACAATATAATCTACAGAGGTTTAACATACATCCTAAGATGAGAGGGCCAAGAGGGAAGCCGTGGTTGACGTAACAAATTTTCTCGTCCCGCTTACTCTCCCCAATGGTCTGTCTTGTCCATCTCTTCGGGAATCACACAGGGACACAGTAGAGAGGACCCCAAGGAGAGGTTTTAGAGGTGCCATAAGGTCGTTTCGTGAAATGCATCCCATTTATCAAAGAGAGTTTATCATCAATCATTTAGTAGTTGAGGTGAAAGTCGTTCACAAGTATTGGGTGCATTTCCTTTATATCATTTGGTTGACATGGTTGTCATTTATCTACAGAGAGAGTAAAAAGCTTAAGGCTACACACGCCTCTTACCAATGGCAACGAGCAGCTCACTTAGGGCTAGCCAGTATACCCGACCCTGTCTCCAAACACGGGTACTGACTTCATACACCCCAACATTGCCTTGTCAATCTATACTGAACGCAGTCTGACATGTATGAAAACAAATAGAATACATAACCATTTGTCTTCACCAATGTTCAAATGAGGTGTCTGTTGCTATATAACTGTGTACTTAGAGGGAATTTTTCAGTAAAACTTCCCTTCTTCTCAGTTCAGCCATCTTTGTTACTGGTCCTCTACTGCACACTATGATACACCGGTTACCAGCTCAATTAAGGAAGTAATTTCCTCTAACTGGACAACAATTTCAATCACCAGTTACCAGCAGCGATCGGAAATAGCCTCAGTTCAAAAAATCGCTGAAAATGTAGGCTCACATGGGAGTAAAATTACTGGAAATTTTCCTTTATATTGGAATAACAATACTCATAGACGATGGATTTACTGATATTTATTATTTCTTCAACTTAAAAAGGTAAGTTTGGCAAACCGGGCAAACCGGGCCTGTTTAGATAGGACAGCTGTTCACCCCTAAATGGAGAGAACGATCAGATTAGGGGTGGATACTTAACATAAATTAGAGCCTACCTAGGGTTTGTCCGACCAGAAGCAGACATCCTGAAAAACGATGAATTATATGGGGTGGTTTGAAGAGCTGACCTACTAAGCAACTCTATAGGTGTAGGGACGGCCGGACCAGAAGCAAAACCAAGCAAAAGATCAAAGACCGGATCATCATTTGCCAAGAACGCAACAAATGCCGTCTAATTGGTATTTTCCCCTTTTAAATCACGGATGTTTAACACCTCGTTCTCGTTTCCATAAACAAACACTTGAAGTTATATTTTGGCAGCGCAAAAGGCGATATGATTTGGCGTAGCCTACAATGACACAGAATAAAATTCAGGAGGAGCCATGCAATTGAACGAATTTCGATCCAGCAAGCTCTACATCCTCAAAGCTAGGTGTAGATGAAAATACCCATTTTTATATATCACCGCAGTTGTAACTGATAAAGTTTACGCAATTTGTCATAAATACGGACATCCAGGTATGGTTAGGAAGTAAGTACAACATGTATACGTACACTCTTGTACTGTAGCAAACTTTCACCGCCTCTCAAAAGTCCCTGAAAACTCCCAGCGCACTGTACCTACGCTAATCGTATGGAACGGGAGTCTGGTTCCACAGCCTCAACCGCCATCGCAAGCTGGATTCTCGACTCTTGGTTGGTTCCTCCCTCTGCTTATCCGCCGAGCCCTCTAGCGGATGACCAAGAACCAACGGGCAGCAGACGCTATGGGGCAGTCGACTCAGTCGTGTGTGTAAAGCCGGAGGTGGCGTCTCCTGGTGAGAAATAAAGACACCTGGCACTCAGGACAATATCCTCGAGAATATAAGTAGACCCACGAGTCCGTGATATAAGTAAAATGGATATACATTTGTAACCTTCGCAGTGTCTGAACTGCATACATAACACAGTGACGGTCGTTGTGTGCCGTTCTTAATCTGACGCTCTGACCGCCACCATTCAAGGGCAGATCTAAAAATTATAATTAGGAACCATTTTAGATGCATGTAGCCTTTGAATCGAAAAGAAGGGTTTTTTGTTCATTGAGTCACAGCATCTGAAAAGTGAGTTCTTCCTGATGTGATTGGTAGCCGCGACCTTTACAATCCGTGATCCATCAGCAGTAGCATACAAAGCCTTTACCCTTTCAGCCTCCTGTCAGCACGAAAACGTGGACGCCTTTAACCAACCCCTGGACGCCTTTAGTCTACCCCTATTTTACTTCCGATTGGCGGGATAGGGTTGGGTAAGGGTTAGGGTTGCGTATATATGATTATAAAACCAGTATAAGTGCACTTTTCAAAGTACTAAAGAACTTTTTGATGTAATCAGCGGTTTTATTTAATTCCAATGTTTCCTCATTTTTGTCAACCAAATTAAATGAGTTCGTTTGTTTAAGACCTCCTTATATGTCTTAAATGAGTCTCCAAAAATCCCTCCGTTTGGTTCGACTCTGCTCTATAAGTTTTCCCTACAATGTTACAACATTGCATCACGGATTTAGATATTAGTCCGTGATTGCATGATTCATTGCTTTCCTAAAGGCCCGCCCCCACTGGTGCGATGCGATTGTCGCATGTCAATAAAAAAACATTACCGCCGATGGTAATAAAAAAAACGGCGCTCCCCATCGTATCTCATACAATCACAGCACTGGGGCCGGATTTGCGCGCGTGTGCGATCGTGTGGATTCATCGCATAGCACATCTTGCGATAAATAAACATAAAATTTTCATTATGTCCGACGGATTCGTCGCATGGGTATGAAGTATCTCATAGTAGGAATATGTGGTACACCAAAGATCAAGTATTTATCAAGTCTCCAACCCCATCCAAGACCTTATAAATTGCTCAGATTTAAACATTATATTCTAGTTCATGAGTAGGGAGTGCATGACATCCATTTTCACCAATTCATCTTGGAAAAAGACAATGATGCAAAAACATCTATACGGTATCTAGGAGGGGCTGAATGTACTTTTTTTCTTTCTTTAAAGCTTTTATTTCCCTGGAGGTGTGTTGTAGGAAATGAGTAAATATTTCCTATCTTCCCGGCTCTCCAGCGTTTTTCCAAAGGTGGCGCCACTAGCGTTGCGACGATTTCATGGCAGGAGTGGGGATGTCTCGGCCCCTTTGGCATCTCGGACCCCCTATGGCACCTCGGACCCATCGGCACCTCGGACCCCCGCTTTCTCAGCTTTCATGCCTTCATGCGCGAAAACGGTGAATGTCTTCCAATGTGATTACTTACCCAAAATACAGATTCTCAACTTTGTCTATTATCCACAATAAAGAATCTTACAAAACAAAAGCATATCTTACAAAACATGTGTGATAACCCTATCCCAAACCTTAAACCTAACCCTATCCCTATCCCTAACCCTATCCCAAACCTTAACGCCGACTCTAACCCTATCCCTAACATTAACCCTATCCTTAACCCGCAAAAGCGGGAGTGCGAAACGCGGCCGCGAGGGGGCCGAGATGACCGCACAAAAAGGGGGCCGAGATGACGATGGGGCCGAGATGACCGTGTACCTGGGGCATAACCTGGATTTTCTTTGCGATTGGTCCACCGCAATATGGGTCATAAACCCCGCCAAGGGCACGCTTATGGGGCCATAAAACATGTGCGACAATCGCATCGCATCAGTGGGGCCGGCCCTTTAGGTTTTATCACATCACATATCAACTGTGTCAGCCCTATTAATTTTGAATGGTTGACATCGGTGCGATCTTGTAGATTAGTTTATGTCTCCCAATAACCATAATTCGCAATTACAGTATTCCTTGGTTTCCATATTTAAATTGTCTCTATAAACGAGTCAATTGAATCTTTTTTGGCTTGTAGCAATTCTTAGGTCTTATCATTTTCAGTTTGGCTATCTTCAGTTCGAATTTCAATATCATTATCGATCTTACTCAGATTTTGCAATGCTGTCATATAGCGTGCACACTCTTCCGTTACAAACGAGGCAGCCCCTCCCTCAATTCTATCCTCTCTGTCATTTGTGGAAATCACCCCTCCTTAACAATGTTAGCCCGTTAGCCACGTCTCAGATACTATGACTATTTTTTTTTTTTTTTTTTTTATTCAGAAAAAAGGCGGATTTAGTACAAATCATCCAAGTTAGGACGTTCTTCCTTGCACCGATCCAAATATGAAATGGTAGTCAGATAGTAATAGCCTTACTAGCGACATAATATGGAAAAGACTCCTGGCATCAGAGTGACAAATGTTCAATGTCTTCATGATAAAGTATAAAACTTTAGAAAAGCGGTGAAGAGAATGAGTTTGTGAGCATTGGCAAGCCGTGTGGGTAATCCCAGACAGCCGTTGTGATGAGACAGCAAAATCAAGTCAGTTTTGATGTCTCATTGGGAAGAGCCAAAAACACACAATCCACCTCAGACAATTCTCGCACGTCTGCCCAAGATTTTTTTTTAAAGAATTTTATTTTTCCTGGGTAGTATATCGGTTTTGTCAACCGTTTTGAAGTTACCCCTAAGCCCTATATTTTTGGGCAAATCACGCATGGCAAGTTTTTGGTTTGTCTTTTATTTTAATCATTGATGTGGTTCCCCAGGGTTCAATCTTGGCCCAACACGGTTTTTAGTCTACATCAATAATCTATCAACATGTTTGGTCACATACAGATTTATATGACTCTGGATAGAAACTTATGAATGCAGCTCAACTTTTACAGAGGAATTTGGTCAATTTAGCGCAATGGTGCGAGAAAAATGTACTCATAGTAAATAATAAAAAAGATTATGGTGTTTGATTCTTGATTAAAAATCAATACTGATCATAATGACACATGACAGAAATCTGACTTTAAAGCTCAGATCAATAGTGTACTCAAAACAGTTTCATTAAGCTTGTTATTTTAAGCATTTTACTATATACCCATGCTGTATTTACTGTAAATACGCACCGTTTCGACATATAACGTAAAAATACTATACGGACCACTGGTCCGTACACTAAACTACGGACCACCTTGCCATACATGTTTATAAAGATATTGATTGTTAAGCTAAGTGAAATTAATGATTTTTTTTTGTTAATTTTGGGTATATAGTAATATAAAACGTCCAACCATGCTGTACAATTCACAAAACTCGATGGTAATTTACAGTTTGTACGGAACTCGGCGTAAACGCCTCGGTCCGTACAAACTGTAAATTACCATCTCGTTCTGTAAATTGTACAGCATGGTCAGGACGTTCTAATATTATAAGTACGTAGATACATGTATGCATCATTATTAACCTCCAAACCAATCTTCCTACTGCTATTCAACTGCGGGGATATTTTATTTGCAAAGTGGTTTTATTCAAGAAGGCTGAAATACTTTTTGGATTACCAGAAGCCCCATACGTATACAACATATTTTTATATCGAAGCACACAATTACTCCTCCAAGATGAGAGAAATCACCATCATATGATACGTGATACATGTACATGTATTCATGATTGAGTAGCTAAGCTATATTAAAACCCTCCAATGGATCAACTAAAGCCTATCAAGCCCCAGCATTGAATACTTTAGTCCCGAGCTATACTAGTTCCAAGCAAAATCTGGCATACTTTAAGTTATAGAATGAAATGAAATCCTAACCTGGTAAATATTAACTTATTTAATAACTTTAAGGCTGTACAGAAACAGCTGCTGAGAGGCCAAATCCCTAGATAAAGCTTCTAATGTTAAGATAATATTATAATAGGTGAGTGACGGATCGTATAAAGCCCCGTGTTGAGACCATGTTTTATTGTTATGAGAATTGCTTCTACATGCTCATTAGATTTTGTTGAAAAAGACTGCTATCAAATTGTGAAGACTGAGTGTACAAGAATAGTTTTGAAGACAAAGGACAAGTCAGGATAATCAAACTAGTCAATCTAGTATTTTATCTGGAGGCACATAATGACAATACTTCCGTTTTGATATATTTATTACCACAACAACAGCACCGAGGTGTCTCTATTAGGGATATGTCTGGTGATAAAGATGTTAGTTACATACTTAACAATCACATGGCGTGGTCACATACCATACTACAGTATCCTTTGATTTTTTCCCATGATATAAGATTAGCAGTGTGCTTTTAACGCATACGCATTCACACTTCATCATATGTCCAAAGTCAGCCGTTCAGACTTTATACGCCCTATTCTGCTTTCTTTCAAAACAACTATATAAAATGTATGTTTGGTTCACACAAGTTACTGCATAACCGGTGGTATAAATCATATTTATTCGGTTTGTAACTTGGGTAATCCTGGATGAATACAAAAAGTATGTGGTATTTTTCCGTATAAAACATGACTCAATAGTTTAGCACAAGCGCTTCAGAAATGGAAGTTCTAGCTTCCGAGAAAGTACATCGACCGTACATGTGGTAATTGATAACATTCCACGAAGATAAAGATTTTTTTTTTTTGAAGATATTCCCCTTTTAAACGTCCCCTCCTGAAAAGACATTAATTTGTTTGTCCTTTCGTTATCAGAAAGGCTCTGAAAAAATATCAAGGTAAGTCAGTCTCGGAAAATCAGTTGTCTGACTAGTTCAGTTAATTCAAAATATCAGCTGTAAGCCTTATATGTACTATGTGGTTTTTGACTAGTAGTTGAGATGTGTTTCTAAACTTTACAAGCAGAATAGGCATCGTTGTCTATTGTATGCACAAAACTGCCTGTAAACCTTTATTACCTCATAGTCCAGCATTTCTCACATTAATATACTAGAACCTTTAGTTAAAGCTATGAGCTGATCGTAATTATGACATCAACAGACCATCATTTGCCTGTCAGAAATGACAGAGCTTAACCAAATGTAATCTTGGCACTGGTTGCACTACACCCACTGTAGCCTATCGTTTACAGATAAGATATTCATCTGGGCCTATACTTTCTCTAAAGTTTGTACTCTTTCTTCATCAGATCAGAGTTGTCCCGATGGACAAAGGTAACATCCAGCGACAGTTAAGTAGCTGGTTTATTCAAACCATCTGAACTTTATGAGTTTGGCAAAAATAGTCAATATTTGTAGGCCTTTACATATGCACCCGAATTATGACAATGTAGTATATGGCACTCCCTTTCGGGCGGAGAAAAAAACCTACAGAATGTAATTTATCTTTTGAGTAAAAATCTAACATAGATTCAACTTGTTTATTAGTTCCACATCACAGTTTTTGCGTTCTTTAAAAATAATAAGTGCTGATTTTCACCTGGGGAAATATAAAGTTACTATTGGAAGCAATACAAAAGATAAGTACTAGATGCACAATCATTGATGAGTAGGGTTTACATCATTTACCGTTAGAATAAAACAAGAATACACCATGTGAAAATTATTTCTTCAACGACGTAACCGTTAAATAATAAATCACCTTTGAATAATAGAAAGAAGGGTATATTCCTTCAATCAAATCCAATGAATCCATTATGAGAGCTTATTCCACCTGCACGATTTGTTTTGGCTGGGAGGGTCGGCCACTGTCTTGCAGTACCTTCCTAGATCTTGCTGGATCACACTAAATCTTGTAAGATCGTTACACCGGTGAAGCCCATATTATGACACACGGGAGGGGGGGGGGGGGGGGAGGGCTATTCCACTGCTATGATCCAGCAAGGCAAGCTCACACGATTCATCCTGTCCTATCTAGCCAATAATTTGGCTTAGATCGCGCGTCCTGGTGGAATCGGCACACCAATGCAACAAAATATATTTGTAAACAATACGTGGAAATTTGGGCAAGGGATGTTTATAGAAGTCAGAGACCAGCTCTAGCTAGCGAATCCAGCCAAACGCACTGAGGTTTAGGAATGTGGCACATGTTGTTTAAACGAGAGAGTAACCTATCCCGTGGTGTTGCACGAAGTAATGGTGTCAAACTCTTTCCGTATACCCTCTGGCATGTCAATATATAGCAGCTCTTTGCCGAACCTTTCCCGCAGACACACCAGATCCCGAGGGGTGGCCTGCGATAACTTGTGGAACCACAGAGTGAGACTGCTTTGCCGGGTCTTGGACAGAAGCCACCCCAGCTGCTGCGTTGACAGCACTGTGTACGTAGCTTCCACGGCGAAGGTGACAGGCTGACGGAGCTGGCTGCGCTCCACCGCCGCGTGCATGGCTTTCACCATGTCCCAGTCGTAGCCGCCCTTGTAGTCGGCATCGGGCTTTCCTAGGGTCCAGCCCAGCGACAGCAGGCAGTCCTCACAGGTTCTCGACGCCACCGAGATGAGCTTGTCCGCATCCACTATGGGCAGCGGGGCTCGAGTGCCCTGGATGATGTCCGCGTTTAGCCAAATACGGCCCCGCATCTGTATGGACACCAGAGCAGTTGGATTAAACCTAACACTTTTTCTTCAGCTATAAGACAATAACAGGTTAATACCCGGCGGATTGAGCCCAACCACTTCGTCATACCGGCTTCATTCTGGTCGTTAAAAATTGTCTGCAGATCTTATTTAATTGATCGCTATCATTGATCAGCTATTTTTATGTCAAATATAAGCAATTAAATCCCTTTACTGCACGGTAATACACCAACTGTATCCCACCACCCTGGGTGAAATTGTATGAAAATAGTATTTCTATATGTTAAGTGGGTGGCCCAACAACAGCTTTGGGTTGATTGATAGGATTGTACACCATTAGGATCTGCAAGGGTCATAATTGCAAATTCATCATCTCTTCAGGCAAAAACCTTTACCTCGATGACATCCAGGTTGAAACCAAAACCGAGTCAAACTAATCGTATTATTTTCTGTCCCTTTTGGTTTAACGTAACTATTCTTGTGTCTCAGGTGGACTGTATGTTCATGTGTTTGGTTTCGAAGTTTTTTAAGCAGGTAACCTTGTCGTACTGTTACTAACTGTAGCAACCTTAAATACTCACCTCGTGTTTCATGGCGCTGACTGCTTTCATGCCCGCCTCAGCTGCCGCCGTCGTCTTGAAGTCCAACTTAATGGCCTTTGAGCTCGCTTTGGTTTCTGCCAGGAATTCCTCCAGGGTGAGGTTGCTGGTGATATCGGGCGGGTGTGCCATGATAGGCACACCTAAAGGATCAAGCAGCACATCTGCCTCCAACATCATCGTATTGCCTGGTCGACAAATAAATGATTCTATATCCGAGATAATAACTCTGGTATTGGTGCGCAATCCACTGTACAGCACCATTGACTTTTATATTTTTTAAAAGTTATAGAAACATATGGACAAGTATAACTTATGGAAGGCGAGTATGAAACAGTTACAAACGTAGGTAGTGTTTTGAAAAAAAAATCTGGGAAATCTGTCTCTCTAGTTATAAGAACGAACATGTTATGCACGAACGTCTCATTTACAGATGGTACCACTGAGTATACATGTAATAACACCCCAAATAGCACAGTAACTTTGATCTTAAGAGAGAGAAACTGCTTCTGATTCTATTTTCTCAGAATCTAATTCGTTTTACTATTCACTAAAAAATGGTTATCACTTAATTCAAACTCACCAAAAAATAAATCGATACATGTAAAAGGAATATTAAGTATAAATGAATACATATAACACCACGATACAGCCAAAGTTAGCAACTGCTGTAATGTTTTACAGCAGGCAAAGCTGGCATCACATAAGTTAATGATCGTAGAATACATATTCAAACAATAAGGGTAAAACAACCATTAACTTAAAAGAGTATCAACATTATAACATCCTCGACTCTTTATCATGGCCTTTTACACTAGAAACGATGGACTTCACGCCATGCATTAAAGAACTGAGGGTTGACCCTCGAATTCTACTATCGACCTAGGAAACCCCAAGTCTCTATTAGTCATTCAAATAATGGTTTTTTTAATTCAGTTAACAAAGCTTTACGACATACATTATTCGCCGTCAAGTAGCGATATTCCATAAGGTAGCCACATGGATAAACACATAAAGAAAACAGGACAATATACAGCACAGCAAAAGCAACTATCTTTTAGACATAACCATGGTTTAATATAAATATCTAGACATCTTTCCTTTCTGATCTGTTGATCAATTTTCTCTATGCAAAATCCTCCTGAGGTATAAAGACAGGTAAAATCTGTTTTATACCCATTCTAAATCTCCAGAAGGTAAAAATTGTACTTCCATAGGCAGTTTGTTCCACTAACTTCTCCCAATACAGATAGATGACTATTATACCTCATCCCATCTTATCACATTAGCATTGTATCATAGTGTTGACAATATGTTGGAACCCAAAGGTTGTTATCTATTACACAGTTGGCTTGGCACAAACTGCTCGCAGTAAAGAATTGTACTAGGATGAGACGAAATGTAATTGCCCAGAGGGACCAGGCGGCAGAACGGCTGACGTCGAGCCTGGATTTTGTCTATCGATGACTGATCCCTAATAAAATTTCTCAGAAAAAAAACAAAAAAAAACTGCGGGATTGACTCACCTTTGAGAACATTTTGCAAGTGTTCTTTATTGTTGACAGCGTGGGCCCACGTGATTCTGGCGGCATCACCACCAGTTTTAAAATACTCTAGGAGATGCTCATTTGCGACAACGACATTCCCCAGTTGCGGTGGGAGCGCCGGACGCAACATTTGACCTGGAACCAATAAGCAAGCATGATAAGACAATGAGGTGCTAAGTCATCCCTAAATATATCTCCTCAAATTCATTACTTTACCGCAATCCATCTTAATGACATTCAAAGTAACAAGAGAGCTAATTAATGTTACAATGACTGGTTTACGAAGACAAAGTTTCTTGTATTCAATCTCTTCTGATTCGGTCTGTCCAGCGGTAATCAATATCGTAATAACATAATCACAGTTGACTTATCAGTAGGAAGATGTAATGCAGTTCGATAAAGGGTTTCTTTCTATGCTAAGTAGTATCTAAATAGTAAAGCAAGGAATAGATTTATTGATATATCGGACTAGAACTTGTATCTATGAAGCAGGTAATAAGAAATGGGCTACAAAAAATAACTTCTGATACAATCAATTACTTAACCTTATCGTAACAAGAACTACTTAGGCAACAACCGACTTCTCAAACAAAAATCACAATGTAAAGATCCGTTGCATTATAAACTATTACGATTGAACCCTCAATTACGGCTGAACACTTCAATTATTAAAATATGATAACACCAGGTATGACCACTTTACAGAAATATCTTTCAAGCAACAACCAATGAAAAAAGACTAATGTCGATATAAATGAATATTTCTTACCGAAAGAACTTTTGACTAAGTAAAGTGCTATGCAGACAATTGTGAAGATGAGAAGTGTCATTGCCTTGTGGGAGCGGAGGAACTGAGCAAAGCCTCCCTCCTTGCTACGTACCGTCACCGTCATTGTGGTGCAGTCTTTGATCACCTGAACTCATTTCTTGAACCAATCCGAAGCCTGTAAAATGAAAAAAAAACAGGAAAAAGAATTAAGGTCTATATCAACGTCAATACTATCTATATCAACATCACACTTAATAATTAATCATAAGATAATACACGAATCTGTAGTCTACATTCTTTCATGTCAATAACCATAATCTCCTTATCCTTATCATTATGGTATATGAAAATACCATGAATTGCTACTGGTACTAATATTATCACCAATAGTTCTATTCCATCGTAATCCTTCTACTAGATCTAGTAGCACTAATAGTACTTGATCTAAAATGTATGTAGGTGCTGGACGCGTCCGTAATGCTTGGGGGTCGGATGCGCAGAGAGGCCTGAAAAACCTAGTTAGACAAGTCCGACCCTCGTTTTACTGTTTAACGTGAAATGAAGCAGTTTAGATCATGAACCATGGCTAGAAAAATCGGGTACCGGTGACAGGGGCCTCTTTAATAATCTAGGATCGTACTAGTTGACCCTTTTCTGTACGCCAAGGAGTCCCAGAAACGATGTGGGTTATTCAACATTTATAGGCTGTTTATATTCGCCTTGAGCCCTGGACACCTTGAGCCTTTCTGTGGACACCTAGAGCCCACCCCCTGGACGGTTTGAGTACCCCTTTAGATGCCTTGAGCTCATTGCTTTTGGATGCCTTGTGCCTCTATGTGTAAAAGCTTTGAAAAGGGGGAGGGTCGGGGTGGCAATCGGCAATGTCCGTGCGGTACTCAATATTTCCAGCCTCTGGGCGCGTTCAGACCCACATACTTTTTATGTGATAACTCTGCGTATGTATACGTAACTTACAAACTTCAAATACGGGCTAGTAAATAGTTAAAGAAATCTTTGTCCAGGGTATCTTATTACAGTAGACTCTCACCTATTAAACGTTCACCTTGCCAATATGACCACCCCACGACTACGGACATTTTGAGTCAGTCCAGAATTTGTTCCTCATATTTTAATAATTAGCGTCTTTGTCGCTGCCCTGTATGCCTCCAAGTGTAGCAGTAGAATAAGAATTCCAGAAAATATTAGAAAATCGGTTGAGGCTCAAAGCGTCCACAACACGGGGGAATAATGGAGAACTCGATCCGTAAAAAACTCGACCCGAAACGAACTCGACCCGTAAACGGAACTCGACCCGCAACGAACTCGAAGTCAATGGCGGCACCACTGTCAGTTGGTGTGACTTGGCGGAGAGTGTTTTTCCGGCACTGAACTCGAGTATCTTATAGATGCAAATATGGATATATATGAACTAGAATACTTTGGAAGTATTATTATTTATATTACCTTGGCTTCAAATTTTGCCGAAAATGTGAGCGATAATAAGAGTTTTGAGTGTCCATTTTTTGCGCAGACTTTTCTCTTAAAAACAGAAAAAGTCGCAAAGTGTGCAATATCCTTTAACCCTAACCCTAACCCTATCCCTAACCCTATCCATATCCCTATCCATAACCCTATCCCTAACCCTATCCCTAACCCATACCCTTACCTATCCCTATCCCTATCCCTAACCCATACCCTATCCCTAACCCATACCCATACCCATACCCATACCCATACCCTATCCCTAACCCATACCCTATCCCTAACCCTGACCCATACCCTAACCCTAACCCTTACCCATACCCTATACCCAGGGATGCAAGTCGGGTCTGAGGGAAAAGTCGGAAATATAAAACCCTTTTGATAATGCTTCTAGTTCAGTTAGCTGGGGAATCCCCTTCTTTCTCAGTATCAAAAAAGTAGACTAGCCTCAGTCTCTGAGTCATGGACCCTTACTGTATGGCTTTACTATATGGCCCCAAATAAATAAGCTCAAAAGGCCGGAGTTGGACGGCACCAGGTCGGCCGTGTACACGGCAGTGAGAGCGTTTTACAGCCGCCAAATGAGGCCTTGTGCCTGGCGCCGCTTCCCATGCATACCCGCCGTCATTGCTGGCCCATAACGCGGCCGACTAAGACCCGGAGTCCGGCACTCATAGCGGGATGGTCCCACCTCTGTTGCCGGCCTGTGGTGCGGCCGTCAGCAGTCAAAATAATCCTAAAAGTGTGACTCCTTGAAGAAACATGAAATGTCGGAATTCCGTCAATTGCCGGAGAACTTGCATCCCTGTATACCCTAACACTAACCGTATCCCTAACCCATACCCTAACCCTATCCCTAATCTATCCTATCCTTAACCCTAACCCTAACCCTAACCCTGTCCCAATTTTTCACACGAAAGAATTCCCACAACACCTAACCCTAACCCTAACGAGTCACTGTTACCAGGAACTGGTCCTTCCACTTTTTCATTATTTAAAACTGGCTCTAAATCACGGGTTGAGTTCTCCAAAAACGGGTCGAGTTCTCTTTTCAAATTTACGGGTCGAGTTCGCCGGTCGAGTTCTCCAAAACGGGTCGAGTTCTCCTGTCAATTACAGGTCGACTTCGTTTCAGGTCGAATTCTCCAGTAACCGCACAGAATAGGATCAAGGCTAGACTTGCTCAAGTCTTTGATTATGAACATTCCTTAAAAGATTAATCACAATAAGAATAAATTTCATTAAAGTATGTATCCTTTTCTGACTTGCCCATGAATCAAGGACGTGTCCACTACGTACCAAATCTCCTGTTTATGGCTCCCAAGCCACTCCCTATAACCCTATACCTCCTCCTACCCCTCCCCCTCCCCTCCTGCAGTTCCCTGGCTGCCTGTGTTGTCATGAACGCGGCCGTTCGGCCAAACATTGCGCTGTCGTGGCTCACGCCAATGCATTCACACATATGGTGTGAGTGGCTGGTATGAATACAGATGTGTCACGCCTAAAAACAAAAGATAGCTGTTCACCCCTGAATGGAGGTCAGGGGTGAGTACGGTACTTTACCTATGTACTACGTAGTCCAGGGCCGAAACCGTAGTCGTCTCACTGACTTCCTAATGATGAAATTGGCCTCAGGCTTGGGTATGATTGCGGAATAAATCCTCTAGTAGCACTCTTAAAATACCCTCTAACTTAGGTAAAGTATCCACCCCTAATCTGTTCGTTCTCTCCATTTAGGGGTGAACAGCTGTGCTATGTTAACAGTCCCGGTATGGCAAAGTTCGCCAAACTTACCTAAATTTTGGTCAATTGAGTGAAATTGTGGGTTCCTAAGTTGAAGAACTAATATATATCACTAAATTCATTGTCTACAAGTGTTGTTATTCCAATATAAAGGTAAATTTCCAGTGATTTTACTCCCAGGTGAGGCAACACAATTCTACAGCTCAACTGTGGCTACTTCCGGTCACTGCTGGTAACTGGTGATTTATTCAATACAGGTGTTGCCGTTCAGCGCCACCTAACGGCCCACTGTGTAGTAACGCGGCCGCTCGGACAAACACGGCCGACTCCAGCCACATGCCCATAGAGCCAAACAGTAATCACACCTAAAGTGTGAACGGTGGGTGTGATTACAGGAGTGTTGTTTTTTGATAGATTAAATTGTTGGAGCAAACTAGGGTACCGTATTGTATCAACGAGTCTGAGCTGTCTAAACTTTATAGTTGATAATTGTTTTGGTTTTAACTTGGAGAGAGATAAGCATATGATAGCTAGGTCTGCCAATGTATTAAGGTGTATTCAATTTCGGTGATCCTATGTTATCTCTACTCTATCTACAGTATTTATGAGGCAATATGCATGTATGACATACCAGATTTTAGCTGGAATACCATAGAATATGATGCAATCATGATTATTATGTCTCTGGAAATAATGTACACGGGTAATATAAACATTTGACTTTCATACACTCAGTGCTCGAATGCTAAAGTATACGTTGCCAGGGGTATGTTTGGCGTATCCAAGTAGATAACGTGTGACACCGACCTGTGTAAAAAGGCCTATTATCCAATTAGATAGCATGACATCCTGTACAGAGCTGGTAACTGGTGTGTCATAGTGTGCAGTGAGATGACCAGTGACAAACATGGCTGAACTGAGAAGAAGGGAACCTCCACTGGAAAACCACCTCTAAATACACAGTTGTAAAGCAACAGACACCTATTTTGAAGGTCGGCAAACACAAATTGGTATATATTTATTCATTCACACTTTTTTCATACATGGCAATAGGCGGCCAGTATGCAAACACACTGGAACGGCAAAGCGTTGGAGAGCTATATAGTATATGTATTGAAAACCCGGCCCTGTACAGGGACAGGGCTGGGTATAGGGTATACTGGCTACCTTTAACTCAGTCTCGAGTCCCTGGTCTCAAGTGTGAGTTTCGGGAGAAGGGTTACTCTCGAAAGTGCATGAAATAGTGAATTCTACCCCTATTATCGCTCAGTTACTGAATCTTTTGTGACCCAGTGGTGTTATATGAGACAATAGCCTACGAATATAAGTGACTAATGTTAAACAAGAAGACTGATTTTATTTAGACATCAAGGCAAACATATATATATCCAACGATCATTACGGTTTTACTCTGACATTTGTTGATTGTGAACTAGATCTAGAAACTTATTTAGGGTTTTCGAAACTGTTGACTGCCGCTGGCGACTGACCACTGAGTCGAATTTCGTCCCCTTTCCAGCTCCCCATCTCAGTGTAAGTGCGATTATTCAAGATATATCGAGGCGTGTAATCAACAAGAATAGAATAAGAAACCGGCATCAAATAACACTTACCGGTGACCAAGGCTTTCATCCGTTCTCTGACGCACGGAAACACACTGCACCGCTAGAGCAACCGTAGGGAAACTCGGAGTGGCGCAGTATGGCACTGACACTGGCGCCCTGACTGCATACAGCCAGTGACTGCTGCTGCTTGGTACCCGCTTCTTATGGACACTGCACGGGTGCGGGCGATTCCGGCCGATTTGCTGATCCACCAAGCAGATTGCCCAAGCCGATCTGAGCCGACGATCGATTTGGGCGGCCGACGTCCACATGGTCATCGTCCGGCCCTAACTCGCTCTTGGTGGATCACGCGCTGTAGTCTGTAGTAGGCCTAGCTACTATCGTAAAACTGGATGAATTTTAATCTTGGCCACTGTATGCAATGACTGGAGTTTGGCATAGTGACTTCATGAGGCGAAGCCGAGTGAAGTCCGGAGTAAAAACTCCAGGAGTGGCATGCGGTGGCCAAGATTAAAACGAATCAGGTTTTGATTTTATCCTACCCCGTCTCCTCGATTTTGGGATATTATGTGAAAACAATTCTGTATGCCACTAGTGGCATATTAAACTCTGTATGCCAGTCAGCGTGGCATACGGAAACTCAATATTAAGCCTATGGGATTTTATATTAGGGGTAGGATAAATCATAGTACCGGTACATGTCGTTCTCGCAGGGGATAGGGCGGACAGGCTCCAGACTGAAGGCGGTTGGCCCGTGAACGTGCGCCACGCTCCTTGTTACTACCTGTTAACGGACTATACGAGTTTTGACATGGAGTTGTTACTATCGTAAAACTGGATGAGTTTTAATCTTGACCACCTTATGCCACGACTGGAGTTTGGCATAGTGACTTCATGAGGCGAAGCCAAGTGAAGTCCGGAGTAAAAACTCCAGGAGTGGCATGCGGTGGCCAAGATTAAAACGAATCAGGTTTTGATTTTATCCTACCCCGTCTCCTCGATTTTGGAATATTACGTGATAACAATTCTGTATGCCACTAGTGGCATATAAAACTCCGTACCGGTATGCTAGTCAGCGTGGCATACGGAAACTCAATGTTAAGCTTATGGGATTTTATATTAGGGGTAGGATAAAAGCATAGACCTAAGTCTGTAATTAGGAGCACTGTATGAGTGCATCTCTATCGAGGTTACGGTTATGGTGTGTTTTAGTCTCTCGTTATGTATTTGGGTTGATACACTTAATTTGATTTGGTACATATATTTCACAATAAATGTAATCTAATGATTTACTTTTTTAGATTGACTAAATATTCCAGCTATTACCCAAAAATTCGGTAAATATTTGCTAGAAGTTTTAGAGGAAATTGGACGCCTTGAACCTTTTATCGTTTGAGCCTCCTCTCAGCGCGAAATCGTGGAAGCCTTGATATTTGTAGTGCTCCATTGCGATGATTGTTGGTCTCCGAACAATCTCCACCCAATATCCAACCGTTCTCAGATTGTTCTTACCTTATGCGCAACCGTGAGGAGAATATGGGGGCCAATTAGAGACTGTTACTGTGTTAGGAGTTTTAGTGCCGACCGTAGCTCCACTGCAGCTCCACTATCGGCATCTAGGTGCCCAGCAGCCAGCGACCAAATGATCACCACCCAATCTAGGGTTGGGTCAGGGTTAGGGTTGTATTTATATGACTATAAACCAGTTTAAGTGCATTTTTCAGAGCCTTTAAACCTAGAGGCCCAAGACCACCAAAAGGGATAGGCTCAAGGCGTCCACAGGGTAGGCTCAATGCATCCAGGGCTCAAGGCGTCTATAAACAGTTTTAGAAGCATCTGCCTCTAGAATGAACCCAATATTGATTACACATATTTATGTGAGGTCGTCTTTCGGTGGCAACCATCACATTCTAATACCTATTGGCAACTGTTGTTGGGGGGGGGGGGGGGTACCGTACATGTGAGAATATTCTATTCCGTTCACAAAAAAGACCTTCCAGAGACAGACAAGCGGGGCTTTAACTTTGTATGGTTTGTATGTATACTCATCTCATAACTAATCGTCAACGTTGCCATATTGGATTAACCCTCTAAAGAATCGACTTGGTGCATGTATTCAATATCATATGGATGCAAAGGATAGAAGACAGTAATAATCACAAGAGAAGTTGAGATTTTGTAGTACCTGTCAATATTTATTTTCATGTCTACCGGTACCTTTTTTTACATTGGTTTCCCATGAAACTCGACGCAGTATCACATTTTATGGATCCGTATCGTTACACTTGAACTCATTTAACCCTTGATCTAAAATTGAATTAAATTTTATAATGAATTAGATGACATGATCCCAGGTTTCTTTAACATTTAGGAGAAAATGTATTCTCAACATTATACACACAACTTCATACGAGGGGTGGCAACTATTTCAGTAACGAAATATCACTGGCCTCGATGAGTTAACGTTATAATTACGTGTCATGTAATTTGATTTCGTGTGTACTTGAAGGGGTGACAAGAATGACAAAAATAATACAAGTAGACGACCACACAGGAGCTTAGCTATGCGCGGTATGCAAATGTGTGACTCATTTATCGAGAATACAAACATTCCATATGTATCGAATATAAAAGTCATTACTTTCTTTGAAATTAAGTCAATACTCTTGTCATATAAGCTATGACATGTTTGAAAAAGCGATGAGACAGAACGGTCGCAACTTCTTTTATCTGGTCAATTAATCTGATAGATGGACACATTCCAGATTTTGAATAAGTCGATATTTGAATGGGATTACAAAAGTGTCTCATACAAAATTGTTTTTTTTCTAAACTGCAACGAATCTGTTCTATATAATAAGTTAGTCATACCTCAACAGTATGCAATACCATGACTATTCTCTTTTTTTTGCGGGGAACATGAAATATAGAATACGATACACAAGTCATAAAGGGAAACACAAGGTTTGCTTCATTCTACCTCAGATATAGCACTCTCAACATGCATTCAAACCATTCAAACCACTTGAAACTTACTCGTCATACTTTCACGCATACCATCATACTGAACACCATTCTTGTAAACTTGGCCACACCATGAACCTTTCAGTCTGCCCACTGTCTATACTGCAGTGACATGCTACACATCATGGCGCGTACATTTCTGCAGTTTACGCTCCTTGCAACAGTAAATACACTCCAACATATAAAAACGTCAGGTGTCTAGGATTACGCCTAGTTTCTGCTAAACGAGTAAGGTTGTATATGCTCAGGCTCTCCTTGCCTGGCACGACCGACAGTTCGTACTGGGCACGTGTCTGGATTACACTGACGTACTCTCTTCCTTGCCATGATGAGATATGAAGCGGAGTCGGAGCTGAAGCGCAGGTCGCAAGTTTCGGATCACCTTCTCCACATCACTCTTAACACCGTCCCCGGCAAACATATACTTGATGTGGTAGCTGTGGTATTCATTAAGGAGAAGAACGTAAACAAATTCTACCAAATCGCTCTACAGAATGTCAATACTTACCTAAATGTAAATAACAAGACAAAACGACTACCATGCGTTTAAGCGTTACGGTCTACTATTAATTTGATTAGTTATTGTTTACTTTTGAGCATCTTATTTCTGTCATGAAGTAATTGAATAAATAATCTATATGATAAGGATCGAGAATGCAAGGATCGCTACGATTCTGCTATGACGCAATTCCTTGCGACCCATAGGAACGAGAGTTTTGCAGTTTTGCCACGCTCCCTATGATGACGCATAGGAACTCTTTGATCTTTTATCAACAAGCACTGACATAGAGTAAAATGAGATATTTTGATAAAGGATACAGGAAGTCAGTGAGTGGGTCCATATGGTTGAGGTGCTCTACCTTCTTGTCGAGCACGTCAAGCATCTCGTAAAGTTCTACCGTCAACTGCAAAAGGATGAACAGAGATACAGCAATTAGAAATAACTAAATGTAGTCTGAAGGTGGTATTCATAGCATGGAATCAATCTTTCACATTGGCTACATTATATGATTTCTAATTTCAAATCAATTGAGCAGTCGTACCCGGAATAAACGCCTCGTCCCCGATTCACATTACATATGATTTTATCTCCAAGGAACCTAGACTTGTTTGAATAAAGATATATCAAGCAACAGAGAGTGATTATCCTGTATTTATACAATGGAAGGACGAGGGGACACTCATACCTCCTTTTCCCATATCGATGGACACAGAATGATGAAACCCCAGTACAGGAAAACTCCACTACAGGAAACTTACCTCAAGCAGGCAGCGTGTGCGCTCGGCGTGGAATCGCTGGAGGAAAGGCCCCACCAGGTGACAAGTAAATAATCCCTGCTCCTCTGTCTGGATCAACGGCCGCAACTTCTTACGTAGGAACCTGTTCTCCAAAGCAACAAATGTATCAGTTCAACTATCTGTCTTGAAAATAAAACCGAGGAATTGATCGAAAATCACATAAACATATCGTTATCACCTATGAATCAACTGAGTTCATCAAATTCAAAACCGACTTTTGTTTGACATGTAAACCACATAAGGTATGGATCAACACAGGGAAAGGATGCACATAAGCTTGATCTTTTTCGAGTTTGCTAATATGTTCTGTATTTATTGAGGTCTTATTAGGGAAAAGGTATAGATCGTTTAATCATACTCCTATAAACATGCCTCTTTATCATGGAGGGTTACAGTTCCTCAAAGGACTACCTACACGTCCATATTAAAGTATCCAGCACGTCTGTTTCAATATGACAATGTAACACATAATTATCACTAATGTCCAAATCAATCAGAGAGCAAGCAGTAACTCACGCGGGGAGGTTGGAGAGTTGGCCGATAGAGGCGTGCTGCCACACGGCGTGGCACAGCGCCAACACGTAGCTACAGTGCTGCTCGCCAACCACCTGGTGGGCAGCTGTGAAGTTAAACATGATGAACGGTTGACAGTCGGGGGACGGGTTGGCGAGCGCCGGACTCGTCATCGTGTCGATGATCCGGTCGTCCAGCACCATCCAGTAACCGTCCTGAAAAATAAATGTCATGTTTGACAAAGTTATTTCATATGTCTCATGTACCAAGGCAATCTACATGTTTACATATCCATAAATATATGCAGTTTTTTCAAATGAATAGATAATCAAGAATATACTTCTGAATGAATATAATCAAGCAGGAAGAAAAGGTGGCGTGTCATTTAACCGTTAACAAATTCCAGAACAGCAACAGTGTTGTATTTTTCTAATATATAGATTAAAAATTGGTTTCTTTTCTACAGATATACTATGATTCTAGTTCTTTCTATTGATATAATATTCCATACCGGTAGGGCTGTCAGTACAAGGCCGATAGCATTCATCCAGGACATGATTTTATCACGCGGAATTTGAGTTGTTCTGGAACACAATACACAGTGATAATTAACATACATGGAACTATGAACTCTGGAGTAACATACGGAAACCCCAGATTTGAGCAATCATCCCGGAAAGGTCTTCCTCCCTCCTTCTGGTCTCGGTCCCCATGACTGTTACTACCCCTACTGTATACAGTATTCACAAACATCATGAATATAGCTTTGAATCGAGAGAGAGAGAGACTTACAGTCTGTTTCAGAAAGCTAGAAACATTTAAAAAAGCAGTGTGTAGAACCCGGGTCGCTACAATTTTTATAATAACAATGGTGGAGAACCCAAGAATAAAACAATGAGATGGTAATACGAACCCATCGAGTATGATGTCCAGTAGGGCGTTGCCTACCACCTGACTGCTCACAGGCAGTGCTATCAGCTCGATGCACGTGGCATGCAGCGCGTGCGCCGCCGGGTTGGGGAACTCGTTAAACCGCCAGTCACAGTTGGGGAATGGTGGAGGGTTCTTCCCAGCTATAGGTCGCCAAGGTTAAGGACTGTTCTCAAAAGATCCATATACTCCACTAACAAGAACTGTGAAAAAACCAGTTGATCGCTTCATGGACATGACAAATATGTGTGTATATACTGTGTAAACCTATTACCATTACTATTAACCCCAGGCTTTATTTCTTTTTAGGCTTCAGCATTTCCGATTCCACTGGCTGTAACTTATTTTCCAATCCTGTAGTATATTCAAGATATTCAAGATCTAGCATATCCATAAAAAATAGTCTCATGCCCCAATTGAGATGAATAGTGTTTGTAAATCTGTTGTTTGGTTTGCTATACATTATAACCCAACATCAAATAGCTTATTATGAGAATTTAGGTGAAAGGATATTGTCGACGAGTCTGCGGATGAGGCGGGTGTAGTACTCGGGCTCGGGCACCCAGTTTGTGTCGTCGTTGTCCCGAGCCAGGTAGCGCAGGTAATCCTCACTGAGGCACCAGTTCAGAGGTCGAATTCCTTTTAGCGAACCTGAACAGTTAAACCACATACATACATAAGTAACACAACTGCGTGATTTGCAACACAAAATAAAATGAAGTGCCTGAATGACATCAAATAATGATCAGCAGGTGAGTCTAAGTTTCGAGTCATGGGTCACCAAATATTCCTTTTTTTAAATGTTTAAAAGCCTTGAATTCTCACAGATTGATTTGTATTTAATACAGCAGTTAACAACAATATAGTGATACACTTATTTTCAAAAAACAAATATTGGCTGCAGTACTTATTTTTTATCACCGTAATTTTTCGGTTACGACCCCGACTATGGCTAGTACATCACATTTCTCGGCGTACCTATAATCGCCTGCACCAGCTTCTTCTTCAGCGCAGGGCGATCTCTCAACTTCCGCTCGTAGTAGTGGAGTGTGTTGTAGAGGTAAGTCATGGGCCGATCTAAAATTATAAACAAGATTTATATGAACAGTGCATTAAAAGAAGAAATCTTCACAAGAAAAGCCGCTATTCTTTAACTGTGATCTTCTTGTTGTGAACTGCAGTGTTTTAGTCAGGTAAACTGTGGAAAAAAGAGTTCACTATCATCATGTTTCTCTGTCGGGTAACCTTCATTTTCGATAGCAAATTTATTTCATTTCAAGAGCAGCTAAAGATATTCAATGTATTTATTTAGCTAAAACCATTGACAGCGAGTTGATATCTCAGGTATTCTTTGTGTGTGTGTCTAAAAAACGTTATTAGTTTTAATACTGACCAATACACGAATCGCAAGAAACACTCAATAATGTCATTTTGATCAGCAATAATAGGACAAACGCAGTCCCAGGTATCTGAGATACGATGACGAACACCAGCATTTAATCAAGTAGCATGAAATCTTTTGTGAGACTATGCCAATAAAGTATGTGAGATTATGCCAATAATGTCATGAATTGGATACAAAGACGTTATTGTCCCGTTCTTACCGTGGAATTTGTAAAGCCCTCCAAGGTGGTCAAACAGACTTTCTAGAGACTTGGCAACAGGAGGGAGTTCCAAGAACCGGTGGATGACAATGTCAAAGACCTGTAAGAACATTAGAAGTCTGTCTGGGTACATTGTGTAGATGTGTACATTGGGGTGTTTCTGATAAGAATCTTTTCTGTCAGATGTTGAGAGTAACAATTATATAGGTTTTAATTGTATGCACCCAAAAAGAATATTGTAAGGACAATATTATATTATAAACAATTAATTACGAATCTGTGCACCTACCGGCAGGAACCTGAGGCAAACGTTGCCAAAGTAGATGGGTAGGTACTGAGGCTGCGGCTGGGGACTAATGTCCTGGAGTCCCTCGAAGTAAAACTTCTCCGGGAATTTCTATCAATAACGAAAAGATGAAATAAAGATTAATGATACCGCATGTATGTCATGCGATAATTAATATGAAAATATTTATTTCTTATTTCTTAAAATATCATTTCTACATTATATATACAAAGCACTTCGGATTAAGATGAATGTGCAATTTTGTTATGCTTTATTGTCTTAGCTTTGAACTGCGTCTGGCAGATGACAAACTACACTTGGGAATGCAGGCTAAGTTGTGTAACCGCATTATATTCATCACAAATAAGTGTCTCACAAAACCCTACTTGGTGTGGATTATCTAATTATAGGAGCGCAAGTCATGGTTACTGAAAAAAAACCACATCAGGAATGGAATCAAAACAGAAACGTGATTAGACAGCGTCTGGACAGGTCGTAAACCATAATCAGACCAGGGTCTGGCTGACAGGTCAGTGAAAGAGAAAATCTTAAAAGATTTAAACACTTCGGCGATCGCCCAGCACCTCAGCGTCCTGTCAGTGCTGTACCGGAGTATGGCCATGTACCTAAGGAATTTTGATCATTAGTTACCTTGAATGAGTTATTTTATGGAATATCTATAGGTCTATGAACTATTCCTAATGAAACCTCCGCATTAAGATGAATATATAAATACATGTATACATATAACCTACCCGATGGAAGTTCATGTGCTTCTCATACCAATTATCTTGCATCCAATGCTCTGGGGAATTCTGAAATCAAGTTAACTGGTTAGCGCTTTTATAAGATGTGCACAGTAATGATAATTATTCATCAATTAACTAGGTAAGATAAATTGTACGTACAACTCCCTGTGTAAAAGTGTGTAGAAGTAGAAGTATGAGTATATAACAAAATCCGCTCAAATTATTTACCATCTTTTTTGGCAACACTTCTTGAAAGTCTACTCCAGCGAGGCTACATTTAATCATCTTCGCTACCCTTCAAACAAACCCAACGATTAATAAAAGGAGTTGCGTAATTAACATGAACCTTAGTAAACGAGAATCGCAAATATATATATTTTTTTAAATTAACAGAATCACCTCTTTGACGAACTCTTGCACCCGGATCCTGAAGTCCGACGGTTTCAGGAGAAGAATCTGGATGATGAAGAAACACACCTGCGCCTCATTCCCCTCCAGGCTCCGCAGTGCCTACAACCACAGCACAGCATGAAAATCAATGAGAATCTGATGATTAAAAACCCGCCTGCGTCTCATTGCCATCCAGGCACCGCAATCACAACTATAGCACAGCATGTAAATCAAGAACAAGCGATGCTCTGAGACTAACTAATACTCGACGGGGCTAGTGGTACTGCCCGAGGGAATACACACAATCACTTCGATTTACTATAGACATACATCCATAATCCAAAGTTCATCCATCAGATATCACCTACCAAGTAAATTTAGAGGGTTGTGTTTTTTTAATTTAGAGGGCAGCCTAGTTTCTTTTAAAATCGAAATTGCCGTTTTGCGTTAATAATTTACATATAATGTAGGGCATGAGGACTCAAAATGTACCAAAGTATACCAATAGTAGGTAGAGTGTATTTATTTAAGAAAAAAAAGATGATAAGGGTAGTTACCAAACAGAGTACAAGTCTGTCTATCGGCACCACGTGACACTTCCAGATGAGATCGTTTAGTTTTTCAACGCACTGAAATAGAAATACAAAATGAAAATGGCGAGTCAATGAATAGGCACGACATCCCTCCATCCTCCTTCGTCCGTTATCATGTAAGTTCTGTTAGGTAACCAAAATAGCCTACCATCACTGACTAAGCCTGTCGATCGAACTGGCAATTTCATTAAAATGTAAAAAAAAAAACAAGAGCCAAGTGTGCATTTTAAAATAGAAATATTGGCGTTTAAAGGTTAAATTAGCATGTGGACGCATTTAAAACTCAATACATTATTATGATAACAAGGTAGCCCTCCGCCCGGGAGTTGGGAGGAAGTGGAGGTATAGGGGAGGGAAAAACATGTAATAATCCACGTATATATTTTTACTGAGTGTCGTAGTAGAAAAGAATTTCATTCATGGTTATTGAGCGAATGTATTGTGTATTTCGTACTTTACTGAGAATGGACATTACAATGTTTATTAACTTATCCAGTGTCTCCCAGATTATCAGACGGTGTTAATATTGATTGGTGTATCGTTTGAACTGAAAACATCAGAAGTGACCACCGATGTATATTGCATTTTGAATTCTCATGGACATTATTACCTTGTTAACATGAGTGCCGCCGGCGGACACAGAGAACTCGTGCACAAGGTAATCAGCAAACGTGCGCAGGTGTGCAGACAGCGCGCGAGGTCCCAGCCGCTCCAGCACTCTGACAAAAGAAACAGAGGCAAATAATGAGACATACAAACTCCCTCACAGAGAGAAAAGAATCATATAACAAGATAAAGGAACACTGTGAGAAAAAACAATTGCAGGCACTTTGATAGAAAACATAGATAGATGAACTGAGGGTGCACACTATTTCACTAGTATTATTCATGGAGATGTCAAGAAATAGATCGGGGAAGAGGCGTTGAGAGGCCGATGTACTCAAGAATTACCATCACAATAACATTGTATTTGGACTCAATAACAACTCTTTATTTGATGAAGGATGTGAGTGAATGGCAGCAACTTACTTGTAGGCAGTTGGGGAAATCCGGTTGTCTTCTAGAAGGGATCTCCATAGAACACTGAAACGGAACGGATTCAATTCAAATCCAAAATTTAAGATTAGTGAGTACGTGGCTGGAACCCTCCCAATACAACTTATGCTACCTTGAAAATGACACTCCCTGTCATACTTAGAACCACTGTAGCTTAATAATCTCCTGGCAACGATTGTCAAAATGGCAAAAACATTAGTGGAAAAGTGGAACTCACAGCATATGTTTTGCATATCTTTAGACTTTGCCAAAGGTTTGAAAAGTCTAGGTTTCATCCAGCTCAGACTCTTCACGCAACTTTATTGTAGTTTCAAGGTTGTGGTCATTGTCACACTCGAGTTCCAGTATCTTGTACTCCAACTATCCCATTTATCATTAGTAAGTATTGGGATTAGGAGAAAAACACCTTTTTAATAATATTCACGACGAAAAAGATAAATTGAGGATAGCTATAGAGATTTCGTCAATACACCTGATATCTTAAGACCACTGGATGAATGTCATGGATGGCCACTGTAATGGAAGTAAATAGTACAATTCCTTCCTTTTCTTGTCTATATTTGGTTTTATAGTATAGATGTTTAGTGAACAATAAGATACCCAAGATAATATTAACCGTTAACTTTGTCCATAATCTTTGAATTTCACCTTTCATTTCCCGATTTATGTTTTACTTATATACTTTATGTTTTACTGTAGATTACTACATACCAGAGGAAGAGTGGTGGTGTGCCGTGCATGGAGAAGTGAGCGATCAGGTCATTTTCACTGGCCATACCTGGAAATTAATCACAACATCAATATATACAATGTTGCTAACATGTGTCTCAGGTCTTTATATCTAATGATATTGGATCGTTTATGAAGACTCATTCCCATTTCATTATTTCATTAAAAGCCCTGACTAACTTCAATATACAATTGCGTGTCGGGCATTTGCATGACCATAGAAAAATCAAGATTTTGGTTAAACAAAGATGAAACCTTATGAGTGAGAAAAGTGATCTGTACTAATTAAATACACTAATGAATATTTGGGTTAAATCATACGTCACTGTATATTTGTCTATACAACTTGTAAACAACAACGCAAGGTTCACAGTCACTCAGCAGCCCGAGGTAAAAAAAAAAAGCAGACTCTCACTCTTCCACTTTCTGTACTCCGTGTCGACGTTCTTCTTCATGGTGGCCTTGTCGTCACGGGTCACTGGGTTCTCCTGGAAGAACTCGTTCAGGGCCGGTGGGAAGCAGTTCAGTGTGTGACTCGACCACGAGTGCGGGGTGTGCTTCATGACGGTTGTCAGGATGTCTCGCCACCAGGTGCTCGACTCAGACCCTGTGTGAAAACAAAAACCAGTATATAAATTAATATTAAGATCATTAAAAATTGAAAAATTGATATTACTATTCATGGAAGACCTGACTCTCGTTAGAATGAATAAAAATCATTCGAAAAGAAATATTGATGTAAATTGCTTAAATGCTTACACTGAGCAATAAAATAGTCAATTGATATTACTACACTACTGCGTCTTTAAATTCCTACATATGTGAAATGGCTTTGATTGAGGCGATCAAGTCATGGATTCATGTCAAATGTTTTGTATACCTTCATATATAGACTGACTAGTTGTACTAATCATTTGGGCTGATAGGGATTTAAAAAAAAAAATTAGATCCTATGGGAACCAGTCGGTTGTGTATACATACAGACCCTGCACTCACCTGTGACGTGCATGGCCCGGGCAAGTGTGAGCACGAGTGCACGGTTGAGTTCCTCGCTCTCACTGGACAGGAGGACCATGGTCTTGGGCTCGTTGAAGACGCGCGACAACTGGGGCTGGACCTCGGAACTACCCAGACCCATGATCAGCCTCAACGCTGTACTCTCAACACTGTAAGAAGAGATGTCCTCCATTGGTATAACTGTATTCAAATAGTCCGTGAAACGTGTTACGTACAGGAAAAGGCCAACGGCATATGCCATGTAAACAGAGAGATACAAACCTGAAATAGGTCGCCCCACTCGTACATATACATCTCACCAGTAATATGCAGATATATGTATCGCTACAGTGGAATCCCGGTTGCAGGGCACCCCATTCATGGCGGCACCCGGCATCTCGAGGCACTTCGGCCCACAATAGAATCCCTTATTTCAAGTTCATTCTATCCCGCTAAACGGACCTGCAACACGGGACAGTTATGTCCGGAGCAGTGGGCGGTGCACTCAGTTGGGTTCAACTGTATCTACAGCATCCTCATTGTCACGATGAAGGAATAATTTATATGATATACGAAATCCAGGCAAACATGAACAGCGGTTTACTTCTTATTTACTCTTACGCTCATATTCGACCAGAAAGTATCCTGGTGTGTGCGGACTAATTTCACAAGGGCAGATCTAATGTGTCAGGCGTGTATTAAGTGTTGTGACAACTTTGAGCAGCACACTAACCAGAGGTGGAGCTGGTTCTGGTTGGTCTGAGGCACGGTGGCGAGCGTGTGAAGATGGCTCAGCAGCTGGACACGATACAAAGGCTGGATGTGGTGCAGACGGTATGAGAACATCTCTAGCAGCGTGTGTAGGATGCCCCACGCGTTAGCCTTGAATACTGACGGTAGCAACTGACCTGGAAAGAAATAACCACAATGCATAAAAGTCTCTTCTTTATGGCCAGTTCACACTGCGTTTTTAGGTCCATAAGCCCCCTTAGTCGCACAGTGTGAACTGGCCTTAAGATTTAGGTACATGGTTAGTTGTAGAGTAGAATCCCCGTTAAGTGAGCGCAACCCACAACTCTGACTACCTCAGCTTGGAGCGCAGAGTACCCCCCACTTAACAGGTTACTGTTGTATATGGGATTCGTCATAAGTGAAATAAAAGATTAAAGCGCTGGTAGAGGTAATACCAAATCTGTACTTCGTTCATGTTTGTTTTTCGTGCCCCAAATAACTATTGTGCTTTTTCTACGCACAGCTGTCATTCACTTTACTGAATCAGTAGTAACAAATCTAGCACTTTAATGTGCTTGTTTCTGGACATTCTTTAATTCAAATATTTATATTGCCATTATTCTGCTTGTGTTGTATAAAGCTAATGTCTATACTATAGTCCCTTTCTGTAATTACTTACTGATGAAGCCCTTGATGCCAAGCGACTCGATCTCCATGTAGACAAGGAGCCGGCTGTACGTCTCGACCAGTGCTGGGGCAAGCGCCATAGTGGAACTGGTCTGGGCCAGTCGCACCACGCGGGTCACGATGTTGTGTATCATACTGCAAATGTTATATAAGAGTTTTCATTCATTGCATCTTGGAAGAATATCACTAGATTCTTACGAAGTAACTATATAATCAGTGTGTTCTTAAGATGAAAATTTTCAGTTTAATTTCCAAAGCATATTTCCAACCATAATAATACTGATCACTACTAAATCGTACGATCATGAACATTGCATTTGTATCATATTTCATATACTTCAAACCATATATGATTTCTGTGTACATTTATAGAGTTAGAAGAAACTTTGGACCAGGATGCCGATCGACATCCCTATTTATCACAGATTATTTCATACAATAAAAACGTACTAATGATCAAATCAGTGGGTTTTTAAAATTTATTTTCACACACGGTACATATGGTTTAACATACAAATATAAATTGGCACTAGCTAGCAATGATAGCTGAAGCCTGACCTACCTCATTTTGGCGTGCACTGTGAGAGAGTCCAGCATGCTCATGGGCAGCGGCTGCGTCGGTGCTGCAGCGTTGATGTTGCCGGGCAGGAATGTGGTGGCTTGGTTGTTACCGTAGATACTTTCAACCAGAATGCCCATTGGCAGGGAGAAGTAGTCAGTTGTAGTGCTGTCTGAAATGTTCCATATTGTCATGATTATTGCATAAGGTTCCTCTCATATTTTTAATCTGCGTTGGCCTATGCAAAGAAGACTGTCCATATTGGGGTGATTGTAACGTCCTATATTAGTTTTTAAAAGAAATATTGCAATGGAAATATGCACCAGGAATGTCCATCTAATCATAACATCGTTCTAAGGTTCATTAGATATGGCCATCAGCATATAGAGAAGGTTGTTATATGGTGAAGTCTAGAGCTAAAAGGTGGTTGTTCCGAGACCGAGATACTACGATGTAAAACCGTATGACATTAAACTTTTGAATCATACATTTTTTTAATCTTGTTCTAAAACTTTTACCACGATATCGGACAGTAACAGTTCACATATACTTTATGTTTTACATAATCAAATGTTAAATACAGAGGGTATTTTATGGGGGTTTTTCAGTACTAAATGATAGCATAATAAAAAAATATTATATATTTTAACCATCCGGTGTATTACGTGGCTAGGCCTAACTGCACTCTATCGCAGCATATTTTAACCATCCGGGAATAGATTTCATCATAACCTTTTTAGTCAGGATTTTGAACTCCTTGACTGTTAAAGTCGACCTTAGGATAGGTGGTAGGTGATTCCATGTTAAAGCAGTCGAATATTTTCCCATTCTTTTATATATCTCTAGCTTGGGTCTATAATTTAGTATTTTAGCAGTGATTTGTTAAGTTCTGGTTCTTTCATAGATAAACTTATTGTCTTTTGAACTGCAATAGGGATAGTTTAGTAAGTGTGCATGTCTTTGCAATATCACGTACCGTTTCAACACGGGATCTCTTGTCCAGATTGAATGTTAGTCTGTGGTATCTGGGAATTACCCCGGAAAGGCTTGTATGGTCTGGAGAAAACCCGTTAGATAAGGCGCCCAATATTTATATCAGAAACACAAATATATATCCCAGGACAATGTGTGTGTTTTTTTATGTCTGAGGTTGTACTCACATGCGTTGCAGAGCAGGACAATGACGTAGTCACTGTTTGGCAGCTTCTTAATATTTTGTAGTGACTGCTTGAGAAAACTGAAGAAGAGAAACATCTCAAAATCAACTGTTTAATCAGAAAATAAGAAGCTGACCATAAGGAAGGTTATATATACTTTACGATCAACAATTGTATTTTTTTTTAAATACAATTGTATTAAAAAAAAAACCTAACCAGTATTTGAAATGGCAGATATTAAATACCAATAAAGGTGAATCCGGAACAAGATTATATCCAAATTCATAGCACGCTGTATTGTTTTATGTGATAAATTAAGTAATTAAGCCAGTTAAATGTTCCCTGACTTGTAGGTGACTCCAGTGATTCACATATAGATCATGATAGATATGTCTACTCATGGTACGTCTATTTCCATATAAACCTATGACAGATCCTGTGTGTAAACTCACTCGAGGTGACCCATGAGCGCGTGCGGAATGGGCCGCTGGAGGCGCACCTTGTCACTCTGAGCCTTCTTGTTGAGGTGCACCCAGATACACGTGATGGCCATGGCATGTGTGGAAGCTGCCTTGCTGACGTCAGGCATAGGAATCCGCTCCTTCTCTGGGTACAGCAGGTCGTACAGCCGCAGCACGGGTAGGAAATCCTCCAGCTAACGCGGGGCAGGATTAGAAGTCATCAGTATATAGCCGAAGTCGGTATAACAAACAGCACGATTAAACTACTGTACAGATTTTCGATTATACTCTGAGCGTGGTCAATGGAAACATTACGAGCAAAAGCAAGTTCAGAGTTTTGGCATGGCACAGATGGTTCATCTGTATAAAATCTTTGATTTCTTTCAATTAGCCTGCGCTCCTGTATTGATCTCCGCTAGTTATGAGGTTGTCGTTAAAAACATGAAGTTGGTTTGGTTGTCTGCAGTCTTCTTTATCCATCTGTCACTATGTGTTGATCACATGTGCCAAACGTATGGACCACATTCCTCAAAGAAATAACACTTGATGTAAAAGCCAGTGAATGCATTTCAGCTTAACAGGTATTAACAGTAGTGAACTTCCAAATGTATTCATATGAACTGCAACAAAACCGTAGTGAAATGCCACAGAGGTTTGATGGAGGTGAGTCAGTCATGTTCTATCAAATGTTTTTTCTAAATGCAAAGAATAAATTATATATATAAAACTTACCGGATTTTTCTGTATAGACCCAGAGATAAACTGAAGCAAAACCCACATAAGATGATCTCTGCCCTTTCTTAAGTGCCGTCCTTTCAGCTAAAACAAGAACAAAGTCAAATTTATCAAGGCACCAATTGCAAAATTGGGCATTTAATTTAAGTTTTACCATTTAAGGTCGTACTGCCGTCATAATTGACATTACATGTCACACACGAACATCACAAGGAATGTCGAGATAATACCATTTTGGATTTTTTTTATTTTTTTTTAATCTTTTGCATTGGCTGACCACAACGAAAATTTAAGCACGCTCTGTACATATATCTATTATTAGATCCACACCTTCTCATACAGTTCCAGCACCATATGAGGGAAGCTAGCGAACTGGAAGAGGACGAAGAAGATGAGCTGACTGGAAAGATGCTGCCACAGCTGTTGACTGACACCGGCATCGTCGGCGCCCGCCTCGTCCGACTCAGAGCGCTCCATAGCCAGCACGACCAGATCCACGAGCTGGTCCTCCATGACAGCACAGCGCTGCTTCACCTGCAGTCACATACAATCAAGTTACGTGCCGTCTATGCCTGTTATCGACACGCTTACACCACACACTATCTGTGCCAATCAGTATGTCTTCTTCAATTCAGCTTCGACCCATTTTTTTTGTTTGAAAAATATATTCCAAATCGATGTGTCCTTCTGTGTGATATCTGCGTTCTGACAGCGTGTTCTTTGATTTACATAGATATTTGGTGATTTTCCTGAAAACAAGTTATTTTTTCGTAATTTCTAGAATTAGGCTTTTCGTTCATTTTCGCCATTAACAAGTCTAGGCGCTAATTGTTTCTACAAATATGTCTACAACAATATAGTATTTATATCTATAATACTTATTCTACCGATAAAGCATCTGTTCTATTTATATCTGGATATTAAATTTCTCCAGACATTTTTCTCGACAGTGTTAAGAAAATTCAATCGGGGTATTTTAGCAAATATCAACATGGATTTGTGTGTAGGGTACAGATTTATAACCACGATGATGCCGCCTCTGACACAGATAAACAAAACGGTGGAAATCCAAGTTCGCCAAAGCAACCAATTAGACTTTTAGAGTGCGATACAAGTTACAAAGTGCACGCAAAGAAAACTTTCTGTTAGAACCACACTTCACACATGTGACGTTATTTCAAATGGTAATTTTCTTTCTTATTTTTCGGGTGACATTTTTTTTCTCTGCTGTCCCAGACAAACCCTATATCCCTGAGACAGTGAGGTGGAGGGTTCACGTCAGTGTGTGGGCTGTGGTGGATCCTACTGTTTTCTTGTATAAATCTATTCATGTTTGAACATCAATTATCAAAATTGTAATTGTTTATGATGCCCGCCGCGCCTCTTTCGCGGAAACCTCAATAAATAACCCATGATGGCATTTGAGATTTGAGGTGTATACAAACAACAAGTGTAGCCAGGAGATCAATAAAGTAATGACATATGCGCTGTCAGTATAGGAGCACGCCATGGCAACGGCGTAAGTTGAAATAGAAGATTCTCACATTCAAGGTGATTTTAAAGCTGGGATAGGTCTCTCTTTATTGTCATAATACTCCAACTACTGGATACAAATCTGAGTGTTTGGCGAATTCGTCGAGACTTTGACGAGCATGATAGAACAGACTATGAATTGCCTTTTGATCAGAGCAGTCAATTATGGGGATTAACTTTGAGCTATCTGATCTTGAGTAAATATTTACAAATGTAATTCTGGTATAATCCATACAGTTGCACAAGATGAAATGATCAAATACTCAAAAAGCACACCTAACTCACTCAGGTTCGCTGATAATAGTACTAGATACATATTTTGGTGAAACCTAAGTTGTTCAAACTGAAGCTGAAAACCATATGCAATATCTGTTTGCTTCTTTTGTACAAGTGCATCTCATATTTTCCAGATGACACAGGTATTCATAGCGTATAATGACCACGAGCAGACAGCATGGTGCACTGAGGGTGGGGATGGCCGAGATACGCACAAGACCGAGCGAGATACTTAACTCAAGTGACGGGGAGAGGAAGGGAAGTGTATTATTTTGTATAGGGTTAAGGAACTTTGCCAACCAAATAACAGTAACGCGAACTGAAAATAATCAGCAATGAAACAAGAAGCCATGACTCGTTCACTCTAATACTGACACTTAGTCCTTCTGCCAATCTTTTGCTTCTCTGTTCGAAAAAAAGAATCACACACCACAAGATCAAATCCGCGAGTGAGCAAAGTAAGAGCATACCAATAATGAAGATACATAAAAAAATCTTAATAAGGGGAAGTGTATAAAGCACAGATTTGAAATTATGATTCCATATCAATTAATCACTCCCAGGAAAGTACGAGAGAAACTCAACTATCTGCGCCAGGGTACATGAAGCGGGTCAACTAGGAAACAATTATCTGGTTACAATGGCTCAGTTTGTCTTTTTGCTGAAAATCCCATGGGACCCTGAGGACTATAGGGACCTTCTCAAGGTTCAACTTTTCTCACTGGTTCTACGCCACAGGAGCTGTTAACAACTCTATGAGAGGAATTCAGATACAAATCCTGGCCCTTCACATTTCAGAAGTTGCGAGGTCTTGGCATTTGATTTAGCAGTGGGTCTACCACTGCTGGGAATGCAGAAGAAAGGTAGCTACAATGGGGCACTGGTTACAATGCCATGAACAAATAATATCTGGATACACTTATATTTCCATGTGACTTACTTAGCCAACCCCCCCCCCCCCCTCCACCCCCCCCCCCCCCCACACACACACACCTGTGTACTCATCCCCATCTCCCTTCATCGCGGAGATAATTGATCTTTAAGCAGGAATAATAGTCGGGACTGGGGAAATTTGAGACACTTATCAAAAATGAATAAATTGATTACATTATTAGGGAATAGAATGGCTATGAATCGATACATATTCTGGTGTTTCCTCTGTTTATGAAATGTCAGAATTCCGTTATTTGTCGAAACACTTGCATCCCTGTTCAAGGTCTGATTCCATAAAGCCTATAAAACACCGAAATTTGTTCCCGATTCATCCCGACCATCGGCTCAGTGAGAGTCGGGAATAAAATTTCGGTGTCTTATACCTATAAGACACCGACATGATGACTGTCCCGATCACACTTCTATCTTTTAAAACCTTGTAAATTACCCGGGATCATCTCAATGAGAGCCGCCGGGAGGCGAGCCGGGGTGAGCCACGGGCCGCTGGTGTGGAATCATAGAAATTAATTCAAAGTTTAATAACTTCGGATCCAATTAACCCTTTAAGGACAGCCGCCTATGGCAGAACTACACACATGGGGATGGCAACTAGTGACTATGTACAGTTCTAGGGGACGGGGGCATTTTTCTCTGAACTCAAAATTCGAAGGTTTATCACATGATAAAATTTGTTTTCCTTAATATTTCTATTTCCATTATTTAGAATTCTAAAATATGAAGTTATACCTACATTCAGTGCAAATTTCAAGTTAATTGATAAAATATTTCCTTTCCATAAACAAAAATACATAATTTCATAGATACCCAGCAAATGCCCCCGGCCGGGAGATGCCTTAAGGCATCATCCGCCCCCCAGCCGGGTGATGCTTTAAGGCATCATCCGCCCTTAAAGGGTTAAGATATCGGGAACCTACAAATCGACATAAGGTACTTGTAAATCGGACTGAGCAATAAAATCGGGTCGGGGAAGTGCTTACATCTACCCGATTGATGCAGATTGTCACAGACCCGACGGATCCGTCGGTGAAAGGTAGAATCGGGCAGAGACGTCGGGTCGGTGTCTTATAGGCTTAAGACTGAAACCAGTCGCGTCCTCTATCTGCGCCTCAAATATTGGTATTTAACCGATGTTTACCGCTATAATGGAATAGCAGTCAAGCAGTTCCGTGACCCTGGTTCAGTTACCGCCCTTTGATCAACCCTCCCTCCCCAAAAAGTTATGTAACATCATGATCAAAGGAACGACACCGGCGATGGCCGGATGTAAATACTGACCCATAATAAATTGCTGGTCCAGACCGAGCCAAAGAGACCCCAGGTGAAATGGATCCAGGCTTTTAGATATGAATATGCATCATGCAGGCCTCCCAGTGCCCCGCTTCCTCAATATAGGTTTTATAGGTTTTAAAGGTTTCACTGGGAGGCCTGATCATGTTCTTATAGTCTGGACGTCGCAGTGTGAGAGGCCACCAAACATATTCCTGACCAATTCTTGGGTTAGTTAGTGGTATCGTAGGCTAATATGCAAATTTGGCCACTTCATCAGCTTTCTAGGGTCATCGGGAGCGCAATCTGGTCATAATATCTGGTCATAATATATACGGGAAAAAGGGGGATTTTGAGTCAAGAACTGCTCCAAGTTTTGTTTCTTGATATACCAATGGCACCAAGAGTTATAGCACTTTGTATTATTTAGAAGGCAAACTACCGTGGCCAAATAAAGCGAGGCTGATTTGTCGGGAATTATTCTGCACAAATGTTGAATGGAAGGAAACATCCCTTCCCCTTCTGTATTGGAAAATAATTCTAGGTAACATACATACTAACTTCGTCGAACGCGTGTTTTATTGAAAGGTGTGGTTCTGCTAGATATGACTATGGCGGTTACCATCTTCACCACTTGACCAGTGTCTGCTTAATTTTTTTAATTTTTTTTTAACTCTGCTATCTGAATATTTTTGTTTTAGTTCAATACTTCCACTTAGTAACGCTGAGAGCGAGGAGAGTATTTCCAAATGTTAGAGGGGCAGTAGCATAGGAATTATTTCATTACCTACTTGGTTCAAGTTTGCATCTGCACCCCCTTGATAACGCTGAAAAGGATTGTGTTTCTAAGGGGTAGAGTGGTAGAAGCCTACGAATTATTTCATTACCTGCTTGTTTAAACTTAGCATCTGGCAGACCATGTCCCTGGAATATGGCTGCTCCAGCACATAACGGAGAAGCTGTGTCTGTGCCTCGTACATATCCTGAAACAGGAACAGAGAAAATGAGCCACTTTTTAATAGAAACTCGAACGATCTTGTGCTTGACAATAGTGTAATTTACAGAGCGTATTTAGCAATCATGATGTTACTACAATTACGGGTATGCCAACTGCGGATTTGTATTCTAATTGAAAAAGTATGATAGTTTACTGAGAAAAACTACAGTGTTATGGGGCAAGTAAATTAAATCTTCAACGTTGGTAGCCAATGTATGATGAGCATGTGATAGCCATATTGGTTTAACAAGTAGCACAAGTCAGACAAACAGAGAGCACCTTAAAGTTCTATGTGTGGATGAGAGACTTCTTTCCCCTAGCATTCGTTCAATGTAGAAACATCCATACGAACTCGTAACAGTCGTGGACAATTCATTGTTTTACACATGCACACAAATGAATATCATTCACACATAAGGAACTTCAACCTGCAAGCCGCGAGGCTAATGACCATTTCACACACGAAGAAATGGTAGCACTGTTTTTAATCGATGACGGAAGCGTTTACGTACGAGACAAGCGACAACACAAAACACATTTCTATCTAAACAAGCTTGGGACGTATGCAAATATTGCTTTGCTGTGGCGTAATTTGCGTGAGATTTATGAACAGTGTATTGTCAGAAGCTTTTAAAGCAAACTGTGCCCTAGCCAAATCCATGAGAGAATTCAAGAAATCATTTTTAGATACGTTTATTTGATCCCCTTCTAAATCATCATTATCAAATTCTGAATAATCTTTTATCCGGGAGACACCTGTTCTAAGATCAGAAATAATTGTGTATATTTTTGAAATGAACAAAATCTCCTGTTTTAAAAGTGAAACAAAGGAATCACAATAAAATCATATCAAACGAAAGGAGAGGGATTACGTCTCATTTGCTGCTTGTAACATAAACATGTCTACTGTTCTATAGGCTTCGCACTTGGCGTTATGATGTATGGTTATCATGCAAACAGAAAATATATGCATAAACGGCATATCTACAGGAACTTCCTTGCCAGAAACCAGTTACCTGAGTCAACGTCTGCAAACATAAAATTGCGGCAAAACCCAATCTTAATATCTAAATGAACTGCATGGTAAATATTTGGCAAGTAAGTGCAGGCCGAAGCGATGAAAAATACATGGTATATATATCCAACTTTAAGCACAGGAGGGCCCTAAGCAATATTCAAGAATGCTAAGGTATTTTACATACTGACTTTGATTAAATGCAACGAAAAATGAACAAATTAGCATAGAAATAACTACTCATAAAATACAGACACATGGAATGTCTATGGGTTACATTAGAGCGGTGTGTACCACAAATGCTATATTAAAAGAGATATAAAGTTGGACAAAATGCCAAATTAGCTAGCCTTCACAGATGTTGGCACTTAATTTGTTTTGTCTTTGTCCTTTCAGATTTCTATAACTTCTCACTTGTTCTTTTAGAGTGTTTTAGTGGCTCATTTTTTTGGCAGGCGTTTGATGAGTCAAAGAGGTAGAGAGAGAAAAAGGTGCACAAAAGGCACGGATCCACTGTGAGAAGGCAGAACACTTGAGGCAGTGACACTGTGACCTGGCTGAGCACGGCTACTACGGAGAGGCAGTGGTGGCGGGTGAGCCGCCCAGCGCCCGCTGTCCCGATTGTGGTTGGTGCACCTACCTTGTCGTACGGCAGGGGCCCGCTCAAAGGGAACCGAAGCGTGTTGGGGTTCAGCTTCCACACGTTAGCTGTTGAACTAGAGTGGCCTACGACAGGTAACAAACTGGATCGCCCTGTAATAATGTATATATGCTTCAGTGAATCTCATTTGCACTCAGCTGAATGGATGTGGAGAAATGTCTGTAAAGGGTGGTACCCACTGCTTACGACACACTCCGACAAGGCTTACAACACACTACGACAAAGAAAATCCATGTCGGAAGGGTTCTGTCGGAGTGTGTCGGAGTGTGTCGGAGTGTGTCGGAAAGCCATGTCGGAGTGTGTCGTAACGGTTTGGCGGGAAAAGAAAGGTTGCCACGGAACCGACACACTCCGACACAACCAGCTGACTTGGGGGACTTTATTTATATAGGAAATATAGTGAGAAATATGATTTTCTTCAATTTTCGCAAAAAAAGACTTAATGAATTATTATAATATTGATCTCTAACTAAAGAAAACTATCACGGTGACCCCCAATTTTTAAGATAGATATGTGTTTTGAAATACTTAGAGATTGTCCGATACTACACCCCCCGCCCCTCTATAAATCCATTATAATATCATATATATAGTATTTTCTCCCCTGTTTCATAGAGATATGCATTACCGGTGGTCTATTGGACATATTCAGGAACAAATATGATCAAAGTTTTTAATAATCAACTATAAAACAAGAAATTCTGATAAGAACGATGGTCCCGACATACTCCGACACAAACCGGCCTCTACGATTTTTCAAACATGTTTGAATGTGTCGGAAGGGCTATGACACAGCTACGACAATGGTGCTGTGTCGTAGCCATGTCGGAGTATGTCGGAAGGCCGTGTCGGAACGGGATGTCCACTGCTACGATAGAAACTTAAAACTGGGCACCCCCCTTTAGTAAGATGTTATCAGATTAGCGAGGTGGTCGTTAGGAGAGAGTCTAGTGTATCTTGATTATAGGAATGCAGGTCGTGATTTGGAATAAAATCGGATATAGAATCCACAAATAAATTGACTGGCCAGTCAGGAATGGTAGCAAAACATGCTAAGATCTTCTGGATGTGTGTTGATAGGTAATTTAAGAACCATTCGCTTCCCGTAATTCACAAACGCATGTCTGTACCTCAGCCCACTGACAAGAATTATAGATGACTAGATGTGCAAAACCCGTAAACTCGAAATCACGAATGAAGAGTGTGAAACAGTTTAGACGCCCATTGACCTTTTGGAATTTTGGTTCCATATACATATATGGTGATATATCGGAATACTTGCTTTCCTGTAAATATCTTGTATTAGATTAACTTGTAATTACCACATAGAGTGACCATCTGTGCTGCTTGCCGGAATGTCTGCACGAATTGGCTCAACATTAATCCCATCTTCTGTAATTCAAAGACATCAAGCAAATAAGACTTTGGTAAATATTGAAAAGTAAGACAAAAAAGTATGAAGTCTCTCGGAGGAACAATACGATGTATTTATATACCAATTGATATAAAATATGCAAAGTTAGGCCACTCAAAAAAAAAAACTTGTTTCTCATCACCGCGCGCATCAGAAAAAACGATTTTAGAAGATTTTTTTTTTTTTTTTTTTTTTTTAAATAGATGAATCTTGATAGAAATTCTAAAAGGTATGTGTATTTAGTATCAAATTAAAGCTCCTGGTGTCAGGGATGCATTAAATGTATAGCCAGTAAAAATCTGTAAACCCCGCGTAAGCAGACACCCCGCGTAAGCAGCCACTTTGGCCCGGATCGGAGGGTGTCCACTTATGCAGGGTTGTATTGTATGTCTGCCATCTTTGATATAGCAAAAAAAAACAAACAAAAAAAAAAACCGCCCTCGTCATATTTTTCATGGCTTGGTGATGAGAAACAATTTTTTTTTTTTTAGTGGCCTTATATTAGTGTTCTTCCATTATTATCTTTCTGTCCTTTTTACATGAATCGTTTATTGACATACATATATATTGATATATCAAATATCATTTGAAGCCTGTCATAATGCATACCTTTAGCTATGTTGAAACTTATGGTTTCAACATAGATAACATTTTTCTGCAACTGTAAGGTTTTTGTCTTGTCTGTTAAGAACAGAAGAGAAAAGGTACAAACCCAATGTGGCCATGGGCGGTCGTCAGAACATAACTTGGTGATTTCGTTGACGGCAAAGTAGCTTGGTAGAAGACAGGCATTGCGGTCCAGTATAAACTCGACAACCTGATTGAAACAAGTTGAAAAAATCAAACTAGGGATGTTGCAAACACTAATTACTAAGTTCATATATCATTCATACTTAAACCTTTTTAAAATGTATGTTACATGCGTATCATAAAACGGGTAATCGTAATTTCACTAGGATTTAAGTGTTAGTGTCTGCAATATTCCTCCTGATAACCAGGCTATCAATTACAACATTATTACAAAATAGTTCACTATCAAGAAGCAGATATGATTACTTCATTAGCAGGTTGGGGTATATCTAATTTCTACAGTTCACTAGTACAATAAGGGTTAACGCATAATTGGTGCAGTACCGGTCTACAATCATGCAAACATACCTTCATTAGAACCTCGATTAGGTCCAACGTGCACACATTTTCTCCACTTGGCACAGACCTTGCCTTTTCAAGAATCACACGAAGTAGGTCCCGAACGCCCTGTAGTCAAATCATCATTTAATTCCACATTGTAGCTTCTGTACATCACATCTATATGTCGCCAGATCATACTTATAAGATAACCTGAGTAACCTTCCCTGGTAATGTATCAGGTTAAATATTTTCTAACAATATCCTATCTAACAAGGGTTGTGTATCTATATTAACGAAATAATATTCTCACCCAATAGTGGTTGAATAATTAACCCCAATAAGGTTGGTATCGATTAAATATATCATAATGAGATTAAATTGAATTCTCCAAAAAGAGCCGTGAACCCAGTCATCAAAGGTCTTAATGTAACGCAGTAACTTTAAGCCTTATACGCAATGGTTTATCATGTAACATGTTTTAACAAGATATGAACTCAATAGGGATACGATCCCAAAGAAATAAACTTGTAACTATTTTATATTTGAAATAATTTACAAAGCGTATACGCCCGCGGAACTGAAATTGCCGAAGAAGTTTAATTAAAACAGTTACACATCTATCAGTTGTTCTATGAGCGAAGAAAACAATATTTTGTGAGTTCTAACCAAAAGTAATGGGTCTGAACAAACAAATGATTCAACAAAGCAAGAAGGCGTACCTTGTAATCCACTCCCCCGATGATTCTTCGGAGGAGTTCAAACGTCCAGCGCCACTTCTTTGATGACCGCCAAGTTAACTTATCGCAGGTGAGTAGTGCTTCACAAACAGGTCTGAAACCACCCCAAATATATAATGCTTTCTCTGCGCAAGCCCGCCGTAACATTCAGAAAATGAACACAACCTAGTGTATCAATAATGGGGTCATCTAAAAAGTAAGTATGCAGTGAAGTGTGGCGGGATGGAAAATTCGGAAATTCTTGGTACATCCCTTCTTTAATCTATTGCGTACAATATAGAGAGGAGGTGGGGGTTAAATATTTAACAAATTTTGCGTACATACGTTATGGTTAAGTATATTACAAATATACCATGAGATATAGCTTCAAATCTAAAAACTGTCAGCAAAAGTTAAGACAATTTTACTGAAGAGTCTCCGGTTCCTTCTGGAACCACATGGACGACCATGTGGTTGCAAGCCGACGTGGGTGTACTACGTGGTCTGATAGAGAGAGGGTACTTGGAGTAACATCCTAACAGGTTTCTATGCTATGACATTTTATGGGTAACTTTAAAAGGTCGCCCGGAATAACACACAACCAGCATAGTCCAGTAGCCCATTACATTCCATTTAATATACCTCCAAATATTTGCTATTCAACTTAAGTTTTAATTGATTCACTATAGCCGAACAAAACACCAGTTAACGTAATGGTCTTAAGAATAATTAAAGAAATTATTTTAATTACAATCACTACAGAAAATTGTATTTTTGAACTTACTTGGCATGAACATGATTGTTTTCTACTAGAAGTTCTAGCATGTCAAACAGCAACTTCGCTCTCTTTTCGTTTGTTTGGTTGTGGATGCAGACGACGTAGCATTTGATTGCCGTGTCATGGTACTCCTACAAAACATTATCTTCGTGTACAAGTTATCACTGCAAATATTAGATATTACACAATGCATGTTAGGGTTATCTAAACAAGATCAGGCTCTCACCGATATTTTTTGTTTTGAATCTTGACCAATTAAGATTTTTTTTTTCGAATTAGAAGGTTTATTTCAAATTTTCTGTCATAGCGTTAGAATGTGCATGGCTGTATTTGATTCATAAAATAATAGAAAGTGCATAAAGGAAATAACTTTCAAACCTTTGGGAGATTTGTCCATACTTTCCGAAGCTGTTCGAGACAGCATTCTTTTTTCAATGTTTCTCTGGGTATTAAAAACCCTACAAACGCTTCTTCTATAGACTGGACCTTCTGAAAAGGAAAAGTATAATGGTTAATGTTTTGCGAGATTCAACAATAAAATCTAATGTCATTCTTGAAATAGCAATAAGATTGTAGTGAACCAAGTAGATTTGGAAATAATCCAAGTTCAAGACATTCTTACAGCCCTCTGTCAGAGAAGTGACCTCACCACACAACTACAAACACATGTGTACACTATCACTGTAAGACATAAGCAACGGTTGACACTTCCCTATATTCAAATGGAAAAAGATAGTGAAATGGACACCTAATAATATTCTGGTACAATAGGAGTGTCGGACTGCTCGCCAGCTTTCTCAACCACCAGGCAATGTCACCGCTTCATCTCCCCCTGTTAGGGCAGAGCTGGTTAATATGGCTAGGCTGGTCATCCAAGTAACATATGGGGTGACTTCTTGGGGTGAGTTCTCCAGTAACTGACGAGGTTCAGCACCCTAGTTCAGCCAAATACTGGACACTACACTTTGTAGCCAGCATGCTTTGGAGCTACACTTTGTGAATTAGATGCAAAGCTTCATTTTCACAAGACAGGCTGATGGTCGCCTTGGGTACTTTCCTTCGTTTTAATGCTGTGTTTATGTTTTTTTTAACAATCAAAACAGCCTAAAAAAGCAATCCAGTATTTGCCTTTTTCTTAGCTGCATGCCAGTTGTTATTTTAAGTTTCCAAATCAATTCCAGACATAGTTCTGATAAGAGCTGGAGCTAACAAGGTGGTTCTACTCGGCAGTGGTAGTTCCTCCCAAGGTTAAGTCACCCCTGATCTCTATTGAGGGGTGAACAGCTATTCCATGTTATTTGGTGAGGCACTGTGCAGTTAGGGAACCAGTGAGGACAACTGAACAAAATGGCTAGATTTGAGAACCAGCAAAGATCCACTGGAAAACGACCTCTAATACACAGTTGTAAAGTAAGAGACGGCTATTTTTGAAGGTTGGCGCAGACAAATGTTTTGTTTTCATACATGTCAGAGTGTAGCTAGTGAGAAATGACGACCCAGTGGAGGGTTCTATGGCAAAGGAACTCGGCCCTGTACAGGGCCGGGTACCGGTACACTGGCTAGATCATTCCTAGATTGGGTTTTTATACTTCAGGTTGATTGCCACAATGACATAAACACGGCAAGAAAACGGAGCGTAGTGTTCAATGCGACCATCGCGATATCTTGTGAAAAAGGGGTCGGGACAACTGGCCTAAATTTCAACTAGCCCATGACAACTGGCCTACGTGAAAACCGTATGCCAGTTGTCTTGCCCTTGACTCGGGCGTTTTATATGGCAGAATCTAGAGGTGGCTCAAAAAGGAAACAGGCATAAGGAGACTATGAAATTTGGTGAATATGCATGTCAAATATATAGAGATGAATGTGCGATGATTCGCACTGGAAGCCGATTCGCACTGCTACTTGACCGATTCGCACCAGACGATTCGCACTAAATGTTCCATTCCTTGATAACAAAATATATTATTACAAAACTTTCACAGCAGACTTATTTTACTCGCAATTACTTGAAATAACCTATATTATTGAGTGATTAGAATGGGAACGGCCCATATGACAAACTCAGTGTCAGTGTCATTGACGGTTTACCTCGAAGCTCGAGTGGGTTCCGAGCGTGACATCGGTCGTTGGGAGCGAAGTGCGAACATCGTGGTTTGTTATTGTTTTGATTTCCAGTGCGAATGGGCTTGTTTACAGTGCGAAACGTCGGGTGCGAATGGGCTGCCAGTGCGAATGGTCTGATACCCATAGAGAAGTCATCCTGAATTTTTTTTATTTTCTGTCAGAGTAATTCGATTTTGTATTGTTTGTATTCATCTTATATATGAGCGGTCACACTGTGGTGAAGGGGAATTGGACGCCTTGAGCCTTTAACCGTTTGAGCCTCCTGTCAGCGCGAAAACGTGGACGCCTTGAGCCTACCCCGTGGACGCCTTGAGCCTACCTCATTTTAGTTCCGATTAGCGGGTTAGAGTTAGAAAAGGGTTGGGTAAGGGTTAGGGTTGAGTATATATGAATATAAACCAGTATAAGTACACTTCTCAAATTTTTTTTACATCTAGATGCCCAAGGAAACCAAAATGGGGTAGGCTCAAGGCGTCCACAGGGTAGGCTCAAGGCGTTCACAGAAAGGCTCAAGGCGTCCCGGGCTCGAATCGTCCCGGGCTCAAGGCGTCCATGAACCGTGGGGAAGTGTCCGTCGCTACATCAGGTATATCTCAGAGAATAATTAACATAGAAACGCTAAATAACAACTAATAGATATCTGAAACGTCGCTGAAACAGTCAGTTTATATTTTGGTTTACTGAAGCCTGAAGCCTAGGTACCGTAACTTATAGTCTTATGTTAATCTCCCGCTTTTACAGAGTTTACTGCGAGTGCGAGCACAACATTTGTGCCAGATGTCTCAGTAGGTGGGTCAGTTGTCACACATAGGAGTGGGCCAGTTGAGATTTAGGCCAGTTGTCTGACATTCGTGAAAACGAAGCTTAGCATCCAAATCACGAAGCGTATTGTCCCAAGCGAACTGGCAACGAAACGCAGCGTAGTGCCTTGGATGCGGTTCAGCACTGTCACTATGTTTTCATCCCGACCCTGTCTATACGAATAATGCGTTAGCCATGTAACTACCCATTGCTACATACCAGTAATTGATCCACTACTTCCTGAATTCGGTCTTCAACGGACAGTTGCGCCATGGTGCATTCTATTTGGTGCGACTTGATAGATTGATCAAAACAAAGAGTACATTAAATTCCCGGCCTTAGGAGGCCGCCATCTTTCAAAACTTATCCCCGACATGTATGAAGGCAAAGTAGAGCCATGGAAAGAAACCAGCTACTCCTTCTCGGTAATAAATCTGAAATTTTTGTTATCCCCCGGTAAATCTAAAATGCTAAGATTTTTGGTAAAGATAACCGATAATGATTTCCGCAGATTTGTTTTGATAAAATAATTTTGACACAGATGGACTCACTCTTACAGCGTATTCTCTGTCTCAAAGACACTGATGTGGAGTAGATAAAAACTCTGCCAGGAGAGTGAGACGGATTCTCAGCCGATTCTTGGGACTTTACCGTGACTAAAGCTCTGTTTGAAGAGCTTGCGCACGCGTACAGCTCAACTAGGAAGTAGCTCAAGCAGAACATCCGGAAAGTTGGAACGAAAGTACTCTGCGTCGGTAGGTAACTTAGATTTTGGGTTTTCATTAAGAAATAGTTGATTATCATTACACCACAAAGACGTTTCAGTACCTTGATAACCGACAATAGATCTAACAAAGTATATATGTTGAATTACATGTGTATGTCTAATCATGCTTGTCGCGTCCGATTCCCCCTCTCAGCGGAGGCAGGTGGTTGTTGACCCACATACCGAACATAACTAAACTCGCCATGGGGCGGGGGTCGTGAGTCACTGAAGTAGGGCGATTTCCTCATTTTGATCGACCATCTAATCCATTGTTTGTTTCCATGTGTAGAAATATATACGTCTATGATACTACCATATCATCCTCTTACATGACAATACTTGTAGTACAAAGAACTTGTACGTGCCCAGACATAGTCAGTGTTACTGTTAGTGTTACTGTTACTGTTACACAGTGTTAGTGACTGTCACTGTTAGTCCCCAAACATAATACCGAATACGTCTTTACCTCGGTCCAGACCGTGACACTGAGTGAAAATAACACATTCCATTTACATGTATTTACCAGACTGGGTTCTCCACCTGATTGACTAGTGTCACTTGAATCCAGTGTTACTAGATCTAGAATCCAGTATTATCGAGATTGATTAGACAATATACCGGGTACGCTTAATAACTTACTGCAAGTGCAACTTCAGGCACTAGTTTTCACAGTTCGTTCAAATGTTTAAAGTGCTATATTCTTAGCCAAAATCGGTAATTTGACGCCTTGGGCCTGTTACCGTTTGAGCCTACTATCAGCGCGAAAACGTGGACGCCTTGAGCCTACCCCCTATTATAGTTCCAATGGCAGGTTAGAATAGGTTTGGATCAGGGTTAGGGTTGTGTATATATGACTATAAACCAGTTTAAGTGCACTTTTTAAATTGTTTCGCTTAGAGGCTCAAAGCCACCAAACTGGGGTAGGCTCAAGGGGTTCATGGTCGCCTTGAGCCCAGGACGATTTGAGCCTTGGATGCCTTGAGCCTTTCTGTGGATGCCTTGAGCCTTTCTGTGGATGCCTTGAGCCTACCCGGTGGACGCCTTGAGCCTACCCCGTTTTGGTGGCCTTGAGCCTCAAGATGTAAAACCTTTTAAAAGTGCATTTATACTGGTTTATAGTCATATATACTCAACCCTAACCCTTACCCAACCCTTTTCTAACCCTAACCCGCTAATCGGAACTAAAATGAGGTAGGCTCAAGGCGTCCACGGGTAGGCTCAAGGCGTACACGTTTTCGCTGACAGGAGGCTCAAACGTTAAAAGACTCAAGGCGTCCAATTGCTGGCTCAAGGCATCCACAGGGTAGGGTCGAGCCTTGAGTCAAGGCATCCACAGAAAGACTCAAGGCGTTCAGAGCTCAAATCATCCCAGGCTCAAGGTGTCCATGAACTGCCAAAATCCTACCCTTGTCCTAATGGTTCATGGACGCCTTGAGCCCAGGACGATTCAAGCCCTGGATGCCTTGAGCCTTTCTGTGGACGCCTTGAGCCTACCCTGTGGACGCCTTGAGCCTACACCGTTTTGGTGGCCTTGAGCCTCTAGATGTAAAAACTTTGAAAAGTGCATTTATACTAGTTTATAGTCATATACTCAACCCTTACCCAACCCTTTTCTAACCCTAACCCTCTAATCGGAACTAAAATGAGGTAGGCTCAAGGCGTCCACGTTTTCGTGCTGACAGGAGGCTCAAACGGTAAAAGGCTCAAGGCGTCCAATTCCCGTCCTAACCCTGGGTCCTAACCCTTGAGTTAGGCCTGTCGAATGTCAGACAACTCGCAAAGTTCTTAAATGACCGGACTTGTGTCAGACAACTGACCACCAACCTGAGACACGTCACAAGGCTGGGTTGCGCTGTCTTGTGAGGAGAAACAAATAGGAAACCCCAACCCTAATGGGAATTGAACGCCTTGAGCCTTTTGCCATTTGAACTCCTGGCGAATGCAATTGTTCATTTCTGATAGTTTTTGATATGTGGGGTTACTCTGAAGCCTTTTCCTGGACAAAAGCAGTGTACCCTTGCAGTTTCAAATCAAATGCTTATGTGACGGCCTCAGTTTAGACTTTCAATACGGTGTCAACAAATCGTCGAAACAACCAATACGTTTAAAACATGTCTGGATATTTGCTAGAATCCTATTTAAATGATTTCATGTACAGATTGCACATAAGAACCACGGAAACAATATTTGTTCACCATTTTACACTTCAACAGCGATTTGTTGTCACCAGCAAGATGGCGGACATGTCCGTTGTTAAGGGAATTCGGAGGGTATTTCAAACCGGAAGTCGACAGATGACTCGGAGAATAGGGTTGAGTCAGGGTTAGGGTTGTGTATATATTACTATAAACCAGTTTAAGTGCACATTTCTAAGTTTTTACACCTAGAGGGTCAAGGCCACCTAAAGGGGTAGGCTAAAGGCATCCACAAGTTAGGCTCAAGGCGTCCACAAAAAGGCTCAAAGTGTCCAGGGCTCAAATCGTCCTGGGCTCAAGGCGTCTATAAACCCTCCTATGATTATTACAGTCCATTCTTCATGGTCTATGACGTCATGAATCCAGTGTGCCGTCTGTTCTTTTAGTGTCTAGAGAGGTGAGATAAATACAGAAAGCAACTTGTTTTGGTCAAAGTCATCTTTCTCTAATTCGTTTAAAAGCTATGCTATATTCAGTCTGTTTGCCTCATTCATATTGCTGCTCGTCATGCGTGTGGACAACTCATACCAAAACTTGTTGGTTTCTTTAATCTTGAACTCTAACCCCAACCCCAAACACTTGTCTGTGATCAGTTGAGAATCTGCTCACTTGTCCTGCCCCCAGCCTGTCATGCATAGCATAATGTTCAACCGGTATCTGGACGATACACTTCATAGTCGTGGGCGACCCTAACAGTACGTTCCCGTATTAGGGTCGTGGATTGCTCCATAGGCAAATTCTGGGGTTTTTTGCGAACCAAGATGGTTCGCACTCTCACGTCTTCAATTCTTAACATCCAATAATAAAACTCACTAGAATCGATAGCTAACATATTTCTCTTGCTTCTGGTCTACTTTGGTCAGAAAATAACATCAATATACTAAGATATCTGTAGTGTAAGAAGATAAAAGGTTGTCACTGGCTGTCTCATTTAGTTCAGCGGCCATCTTGCTACTACTCTTGTTGTGGTCACATGACCTCACCATGTGCTTGCACCTGTTTGTCAACAAAGATCAGATATCATTTTTATAAAGTAATTCTATTCAAAATATTGGTCTACTTTATGGAAATACACTACAGATGTATCACATAACAGAATACTGACATTGGATACACCTTTTCTATAGTAGAATTGATAGAAACACATTCTGACAGCAGTTTGTTGTGAAGACTTGCTTTCTAAAATAGTGCGGCCCCTATTATCTCCCAAGAAACTGTCAGTCATCAAAGTTACTTTTTTGACCAATATTTCGGTTATAATCTAATATCATTAGTTTTGTGTACCTATTCCAATTGCATCTAATCCGTTTGATATCCGATTGAGGTTTGTTGTTTATGATAACCACATCGCAAATAGTAGGATTTCTGTTAGCATTTGAAAATTCAGCTGGTTCCTGAGTCTGTAAGGTACAAGCCAAAAACAATGGCGGATTGCTGGAAGCAAGGAGATCGATTCACTTAAGAAGGAAAGGTGTCCTGGGTTAATGTAGTGGTGGCAAAGCAGTCTGAATATCAAATTCGGTATATATAAAGATGTATTTTGTGTAGAAAGTTTAGGGGGCGATGTATTTGAGCCAAAATATGTTTATTCACCCTGAGAACCCAAACCCCAGAAATACCTTATGCAGTGGTGTCCGACCCTAATACAGCGTATAGGGTCGGACTCGTCTGACTATACACTTCATAGCCAGTACGTTTTGGTTTTCAGCGGGTGACCGACGGACGCATTGCTTTTTTATTGATATATGTCAGAACTCTGTCAATAATTGACGTAGAAACTTGAATTGAAGATCAGTATAGCTTAAGATATGTGTCAAACGGTAAGGGCATCGATTTGATTTGATCTAGTGATATCCATCTTGGTAAAGAAATCTCGAGGACACCAAAGCACTGAATATGTCAGATACATGTAATTGGTAAATAAACCGTATAGATTTTCCTGGTGTCCCGAATTCATATAATTATCAAAATACCCCGTCATACTCCAGTCAGACCCAAATTGAAACCGGCGGCACCCGGATGCATCCAAACCGTACCCTAGCAAATGGTAGCGACAACTTCGATTTTCAGAGGATGCTTGATTAATCTCCGTGAGCCTGACCTCAGTCCCTGTGTCCTCTCCACCTCTCTCTGTCTGCCTACCGACACCGCACGCCGTCCTTACCCATCCACCTACACTCCCCTCTGCCTGGCTTCCTGAGCCTGTAATTTATTTTAATCATTCAATGTATGTTCATAATCAAAGACTTGAGCAAGTCTTAATCTCTGTTTGCATATTCCAGAGGTTTGGATATATTTTACTACTGAGTCACTGACCAGTCATTATTCCCTGGTTATTTTATTTCCCATATTTTTTTTGTAAACATGACGTGCAGCTCTGATAGAGTAAATATTCTTATCGTAAGTAAAATTTGATTCTTTTGATTTACAGGTTGAAGAACACACATTCACAATGTCGAGCCGCAAGACAAAAGCGAAGGGAACTAAGAAGCGGGCACAACGTGCCACTTCTAATGTGTTCGCCATGTTTGATCAAGCACAAATACAGGAATTTAAGGAAGCTTTTAACATGATTGACCAAAATAGAGATGGCTTCATCGACAAAGAGGACTTGCACGACATGCTAGCATCACTTGGTAAGTCAAGCATAATATAAAATCAACCCATTTCTTCATCTTCGTCTGAATGATACATCAAGTTCAACTTCAATCGTAACTTTCATTTCTGATACAGGACCTCTAACCTGCTTGAGTAATTTGTGTTAATTATTTTTGGGTCACATGATCTCAACCCATTTGTTGCATTGAAACTTCTATCGAAGCGCGTATTAACAGAATACAAACGGAAGTAAGGTTATTTAGCGACTTTAATTCCTGTAGTCGTAACCCTTTCAACCGACTCCCAGTCTGTCATGTCCAAAGTTTGATAGATATATCAAATATATTTGATGAAGCATGATTATTAAAAAGTTTCAGGGCATTTGATGTATAAGAGCTATCGGGAAACTGTTTCCAAATCTTATGTCTGAATGACCTCTTAATTTTGGTACATACAATATATAATTATTACACACTAACGTACGTTAAACTGTTCATCTTCTGGAGAGGTTCATTAAATGCACTATTCTCCAGGTCCTTGCTTCCAAATATCAGTGTGTTATATTCCATATCAACAGTTCTGGTCAAATCACAGTGACATATTATCTCTGATGTTAGGATAAGAGTAGATGATTTTGGCCAAGTAAAGCCTCGAACCAGACTCAACGAACCACAATGCTTAGCGGGTCACCGACAAGACAACACGTCCCTATGTCAACAGAAGGTTTTTGGCTTATGTGGCGTCAATTGTTATGCTTCATTGAATATACTTAGAAGCCCACTGTATTCGTGAAGTACATGGACAAGTAGATGTGTGTGAGACAAGTTTCGCAAAAAAAAAAGATAATAAACAAGCACCGTGGAGTATATATTTTGTGTGCTGAGTATTTCCAAATGGAGTGCTGTATTAGATTCACCCTCTGCCTCATCTGACATATAGGTATGCTGCTGATTCTAAAGCAGGATTCAGAATATCTATACATTCTCCGAGTTCAAGGGGGGACAGAGGCCACGTTAGCCTTCAACCCTGTCCTACTTAGACTGTTCTTAAAGAGTCTACCGGGGTCACATTGAGGAGGAAATCGAGATTCCTGAAATGTGTGACTCACGTTACCGTTGCCATAGTCACCGCCGAGCAAAAAGAGGCACCTTCTCCCAACATTAAATGACACACGCTAAGGCTGGTCAGATGTGGCCAGTTTTATCTATTCGCACTGAATGTTCTTACTTCTTTTTGCTGATGAGCTATATCTTAGAAGAATTCGGGATTCGTAAAGTATTGCAATGATGCTGTATGTTTTCCCTATTGTTCACCGTCTAACTGAACTATGGCTGGGATTTGATATGTATTTTGTTGTTATTAATATTTATGGGGTATGTGCTGTGACTGGAAATAACCGATATTCGGTGAACAGGACACATCGGAAAGAAATGAGAAGGAGAAATACTACCATATTCATGAGCCCGGAACATGTCGGTCAAACAAGTCTTCCAGCCTTATTATTCACTACACAGTCCTAGCCCAACATCGAGTTAGTTAGAACACTTTCATTTGGTCTCATGAATGTTAAATTGTATGTAGGCGGCTTACATGCATGATCCCATAACGCAATATGTAAAGAGTGCTACTAAATTCCCGGTAAGGGAGGAGGGGGACTCAGTAGGTGAGCGGGGTGCCAGCTGAAGGCATGTCCTTATAAGGAAGTCGCCTATCCTGAGGATAAGGGACACGGGAGGATTCAGAGAATTTGTAAGGGCAGGGAGCGGTGGGGGTGGTGGTAGATGTAGGCTGTCTGGGATAGACCTGCGGTATCGTCACGCCTGGATTGTGATCATTATGTTTCAGGGATAGTAGGTGTGTAAGTGGTTGGGAGGGGGTGCGTGTCTGGTCACAGTCGTCAGTACTAAAAGTATGCCACACCGTTAATGGTCATGTACTAGAATATGTTATCACATATACCTACTATGCTCATTGCTATTTAGAGATTGAATTCAAGTTTGAACAGTACGGGTTTCTATTTTCAAAACCTCATGTTTGGTCATTAGGCTATTAGGACGGTGACTATGGCTACGCACGACACTCATTTTACAGTCACCTTAGGGTGTTTTTTTGGAGTTGCAAACGGGATATTGAAACAGTTCTACATGTTTGAAACAGTTCAAACAGTTAAATAGTCTGTTGTTAGCATTGTTCATAAGTTTGGGATTAATGATGTGACGATGGCAGATATATTTCTTTCTGCAATGAAAGGCTGTATAAAATACTATATAACAACCCAATTGATTTACCAAATTACATGTAATATTTACTAAAATGATGGGGTGTACTCAGTGACTAAACACCCCAGATAATTCTAACCACATGTTGAACCATTGTTATCCCCTACGGATCCAAAGTCCCCTCCCGGAAAGTAGAGTTCCTATCACATCCAATTTGCCGACATTTTGTATCCTAAGCACCGACGACACATCCAGGCGACCCAGCTGATAACAGCCTGCTTAGATCGTAACTCTACATGAGAGGGGAGTGATATCTTATCAGTTCACCAATAGAGGGATATGATACAACGCACACTAGGAATGGGCAAATAGTCAACATATCGATACTGAGAATCAGTAGAGGATACATGCGTTGAGCATATCACCAGAATATGTCGAGCATATTACCGGAATATGTTCAGTGAAGGCAAAATATACTTGATTCTGTCTCCCTACCCATGCAAGAACGTTGTTAGCTTTCAAAAGGAAGGTGTTATCAGTTATTTTTATCGGCTCATCGGTGTGAGTGTTCATAATCAAAGGCTCCAGCAAGTCTTTACGTACAGAAATTGTTATGTTGATAGGACGATTTCCGTGTGTGAAGTCAACGGGATGAAGAATTGTCGTTTAAACGAACTTAGGCGAACAATGTTGCCAAAATTTGGCATATTGTGAAATGTGGGAATGCTAAACTAATTGTAGGCTTCAAATTATAGGAAGTACATGTATCATACTACATGTATATGGTTTACATGTAGAGTAAGCATAGGGGGTCGGATGTTATTGGTTATAGATCTACTGTCAACCTTGTACAGGCTACACAATTATAAGTGAAGATACCAGCATAATGATACGCAAGTCATGACGATGTTGCTTAAACGCCAATTTCAGTATGCGTACATGTTGAACTCTTATGAGTTGGCAGACACCGTTGACATGTTTATAGTAATAGCTACACATCCACTACTTGTGTTGACTATTAACGTCGGGAAGAGTCGCCAGTACAAAATATCATCTGTAAACACGTTCAACGGAGAACGTATGTGGGGAATGTCATTAAAAAGAGCCCATTTCTTTCTTCGGTGACTTACCACCTATCTATGTCGATGTCTATAGATGCTGGTTACATACAGCTCTATTAAACATTGTTTCGTCATGTACACACATTAGAAAATGATGTATACTATTTGGCAGGTCAAGATCCACCGCGGTCCCTTTGTCTGTCATACAGTAGAACCGGGCTAAGCGGACCATCCATAAAGTGTACGGCGACCAGGGTTCTACTGTAATAGACATGACCAGTAGTGATTATAGACAGTTCGCTTAAACCTTTGGAAAAAGTCATCGATAAGAACCCATTAATTATTTATTACACAATATGTCAGCATACCCAGCTTGGTATAAACACCAAGAAAAGTGACGAAAACTTCATATTAGGAAAATATTATGCGATATTTCCAGATAGTTAAAAGTTCTACATATTAAATTGCATTATCTGGCAAATACAGATTTGGGAAGTCAGATTTGCACTGACTTATGACAGGCCTATTCAGAGTCCCTTGGTTTAAATTGACAGACGAACTAGTCGGCAGCACATAATTTGTGTCGTTGGTGAGGAATGTAAGACATGTAGGGTAAGTTATTCTTGAAAACGCTTAAAATACTTCTACTCCACTTCTGACCCATTTTCACCGAGACTGTTCACCTACGGCTGTTAATGTTAATCAATCCCAACATTCTAGTGAAATAATTGTAACGGTAGTCTCGTGAGTCTCGCTAAAAGCATTAACACTAGTCCAAAAACAAAACCAAAATACGTAGGACCTCGGGAGTGTTCGGGGTTAAATACGCGTATGGTAGAATTGAAAGATTCTGTTTTAAGAATGCTTCAAGTTTGCGTTATGAATTTATTTTCACAGAAGTTTTAGGCGAATTAGACATTCTTTTAAAGAGTATTTTTATGAGGTACCATCCAATATGCCTAAAATGCTATAATTGACTATACCATATTTAGGTATCCTCATTCTGCATATATTACATCGACACTCCGATTCTTACCGCTCTGCCTCTGACTATCGGCGTCTTTTTCTTTTTATGCGTGCACTTTACAGACCCGATTTTAGTACCCTCCTGACGGGCAGTACTAGTATAGGAGTACTGGCCGCTTTTCTGCCTGACTCTAAGTTAAGACTGTCGATATATACCGGTATGCACCTTCTCCAACTTGGTGATTCTCAGTGGGCTGTTTAATCGGTGATAGATGTCAGTGTCTTATAGGTTTTAATGTACGATCAATCGGATCAATGTACGAGGGAATAACGAGAAATGGGAACAAAATGTCGATGTCTTCTACTTTTAGATAAATTGTATATTCGGTACTTATATGTAGTGGTAATTATACAGATATGTATAGCTATCCCCAGTTCTCAGTTTGCATTTACCTTCAATTTTTTTTTTTTTTTTTTTTCCGCTCTCACTTCAAGGTAGCATCTTCCTGGAGGCAGACCTTTCAGCCTCGTACAGTAAACATGCATTTACCTTCAATAGATGATGATAATGTGGCATATAATGGACATCACTTTTCAAGTACATTTTCTTTGTTATAGGTAAGGACCCCACAGACCAGTACCTGGACGGCATGATGAACGAGGCACCTGGCCCCATTAACTTCACCATGTTCCTCACCATGTTCGGCGAGAAGCTGAACGGAACGGATCCAGAGGACGTCATCAAGAACGCTTTCGGCTGCTTTGACGAGGAGAACTCAGGTAAGAGGATAGACCGAAGCCAAGATGGAAATACAATTAGAGTAGAAATAAGGTTAGAAATAAGACGGAGCTGGTGTTCAGACTGTTAATGCTGTAAGAGCAGTCCCATATATATACGAAATTGGGTCAGCAATGAGATTGAGCTAGTTGCTCAAACTGTACATTGTACTGCCGTTAGAGCAGTCCGATACACAAACTGAGGTCAGAATAAAAACAGACAGCATATGCTGTCGGAAGTTTCTGTCATTTTGGATGCAGCTTTTTAATGCTGAAGGTTAGATCCAATGCTGGCACCAGGTTGATCCCATTGAAAGAAATGCTATATCATATAATGGGATTTAATTACGCTTGAGGTTAAAAGTTTTTCATTTGTATGACAAACCTTATGGTGTGGTTTGTAACTAAATGGGTCACACACCATAAGTCAGCGTTAGAGCGGAGAAGTATTTGGCCCAGCCAGCATCCTCCTCGGTTATTGATTGAGTCGAAATGATGTTTATTTACACCCACTTAATAGAGACAAGAGAGTGGGGTGGAATGCTGACGACTCTGTTCTCCCGGTTCTGTCTGTGGCCTATCAGTGACACACGTAATCGGAAACTCTTCGATAAATGTCGGACATGTTTGCCGTACATATTATCGGTGTTGGTTGATCGGACACCTCCTGCCGCTCTCCGACGGGTCCTAACGCCTCATGCTGTGTAAAGTTACGTCACCCTGCCTGGAGGGGGTGACATATGACCCTCTTTTTACCGGTAATATCCTGGTGGTGGTGGTGGTGATAATCATGAGCACTGCATGACCGGGTCACCAGGATCCTAACTATGATAAATGTGTGATCTGGTGTTGTTGATTCCGTCTTGATATGAATAAGTTGGGGTAACATATCTCTCATTGATTAATTACATCGAATATTATCGGACTGGTTGCTGGTTAAAAATCCCATCATTGATAGGAATCATGCAATAGTTGAAAGAAATAATAAGGCAGGAACTGTGGTTGATAAGTGAAGAAACGAGTAGGTGTATGTTTGATACGTCAATGATGCTTTTGTGGTGTGTATGGGAACGTTGTCTTTCGTTATTCCATAAAGCAGGCACGAGTGCTGCAATACTCAACTAATCGGAGTGCCGCCTAGCCTAAGTTATAGTTATAACATTAGTTGTAGTTTTAGTTACAATTCTGGGTTTGATAAAAGTTAAGATTAAACCTGTGTGTGGTACATCATATATCTTTATGATTCTGGGTGTAATACATGTTTAAGATTAAAACTATTTGTGTTTATGGTGTAATATTACCTTGGTATACTAGGAGTTAAGACTAAAGCTATGGGTGTAATATTAGTTTCTTTTTCGCGTTTTGATCTAGGATACATCCACGAGGACAGGCTACGGGAGCTGCTCACCACGATGGGTGACCGCTTCACAGATGAAGATGTAAGTACAATGAGCAGCTCAGTTTGACTTTGATAAGGGCAGGAAACGGGGAACAATGTGCACTTGACAAATGGTTGGTTATTATGTGTTTATGGATGGGATTACCTTTTACCGAGACATTCCTGCTTTATACCAAATTTAAAAGCGATATCAAAAACACTCGTTCATTGACCAATTCAGAAACAGTTTCGTAGGGAAGTACAAAGTTTATTGCAAACGCACAATCTAGCATAAAATGAAGTTGTTTTCCACATGGATTAGTATTGAAGATTGTGCCCTTTAGATATTATACTCATTATGGGGTTAGTGTACAGACTGCCAATTGATTTGGTGTCAAACTCCGCAGTATGCTGAACCCGTTGTCTTTTTATTCTAACTCCTCCGATCTTATTCTCCGGTCAGGTGGACGAGATGTACAAGGAAGCTCCTATACGGGGAGGTAACTTCGACTACATTGAATTCACACGCATTCTGAAACATGGCAAGAAGGACAAGGACGATGATTAAGTGATTAAGCGCTGCTGCTCGTTTCAACAAGTGCAAGCACAGAGGGGTCCCCGCCATGTCCATTCTAATCGGAATGCATTCGCCAATGTTCTCTTTTTAAACCATTGCTAATATTTTTTAAGCCACGGTCGTACCACTGACTTATCATTACAGGAACTACTTTGGTAGGGACTCTGTTGGTTGTGTACATAATGCATTCCTTTTGTATATTTTATATCTATTCTATATTCCGTTATCTCATTGGATTCCGTAGATATGGTATTTACATAGAACAACCTAGCAATACTTCTACATAGCCATATCATAAAGTGTCTCATAAACGTTGAAGGAATGTCTATTATTATTATTTCGATAGGCTAACATGTTCTTTTCGAAAGCAATAATTTGAGGTGCACATAACCGAAAGTATTCTCCAATTAGGTCCGTCTATGGAGAGATGGGAACTTTGCTGTTATACGGAACAAAAATATAAAATTTATCAGTTAGGTTGAATGGTATCCCGTTTGTAAGCATGCAGTGAGCCATATTATTTCCAATGGAAGACCTCGGAATTATGCTACTTGGAAAAACAACTGTTGCATGAATGAAAGAATGGTTGTAGCACATCGGGCTAGGATATAAATTGATAAGTTATCTTGAAACATTTCCGGTCTGGAGCCAACCATGATAACTCGAATGTGTAAATTGCATTCCATTTATGGACCATCAATACCATATATTTCTAGTTGAAATATTTTTTATAACATTTGAACTACAGACATCTGGGAGAGAAAGAGCATAGCTTCTCAGTTCGACTATACAAAATAATTGAATGTTTGGAATTAATGCTGGAGAGGTTCGTGTGTGTTTATGAGAGGTTTTGAATTTTCGGTCGATGAAGGTACATCTGTGAAATTACTGTATGGTACATGTATATTGAGCTTAAATAGCATTGATGATATTTTGTATAGCTTGGAAAACGCTGATTTGTGATTATTCAATAGAAAAGCTTTACATTTTTATAGAATCAAGTTATTAAGTATACCTCTTATAATTATCCTATCCCTACTGCCAATGAATAGACCCCGAAGGTGCTCCTGTCGCGATACGAATGTAAACGAATGTCCTTGTGTGAGTCAGTCCTCGTACACTTGTCTCTCAATATACTCCTGCCCATTGAATTAGGAAGTCAACAACACCATTGAACATCACTGACGCATTAATTTCTTTAACATGTCCATCTGTAGATCAGGTTTGAAATCGGCTTTTAATTAAATTGTTTTCCTCAAGTCCATCGGTTTGTAATCTAACAAACGGTGGGTCTAGGTTTGTGTCAATAGTTTCACATTCCAAAGAAATGTTATTCTCTGTTTCTGTTGTTATCTTGTGTTTTGATAATGAATCTGTCATTCATTCCTGTAGATTTGCCCGCTGCGGATTTAACATTCCTTTTTTTGTGTGCGTAGAGTCGGTTAGGATCGGACTATTTTTTATACCGCAAGTTATGTAGGTGATAGGCGGAGTGAGGAACGTAGGTTACCTGTGAGATCTGATCAAACTGAGATGGGACGCCTTTCTTGAAAAAAAGCAGAAGACTTGAATTAAGAATTTGACCATATGCTATTTAGGGATTCAGCTCATCCCTATTGAATGATGTACATGGTATTTATTGCACTCATGTACAAGCAAACCAAGAATAAAAAACTATATCACCTGAAGTTGTTTTGTTTGGATCCATACTATGACATAATTTACCAAGATCGATAATTCAATTGCATTTGTAGTTCTCAGGGATGCCAGCTTTCAAGTGTCTTCCTGAAAGTCTAAAAAAAAATTCTGTGTGACTGAGGTTGGGTGGTGGGAGCACCCGATGGTGACTCTGGAGACCCATTCCCGCCCGCGGGGATCCTCGGCCGGCCACTACCACTGCAGTCGGCCGCTACCACTCCAACCACCTGTCTTCACCCCCGTTGGTGGTCCCGAGGGCCTTGCAGTGTCCGGGAGTCTTCCAGAAAACACTGTGTCCAGGGCAAACTGCAATAGGCATGCAATGGAACAGGTGTGAGTGTGTGTGCTGTGCTGAGTGCGGCACACCCTGTCCTACCACTGCCCACTCGGAGATCATTTGCAGTCTTTCTCAAGTTTAAATACTCTTCTTTTTTTTTCTTTTTTTTAATTTCTGTGACCTCTGTAAATGAATTATACCAATAGTCAACCATTCGACCACAAATCAATGAAAATGACACTATTAAAATGATGATCTCATATATGCAAAACGGTATTTATATCAACTTGCTATGATAATATTATCTAATGCCAACCATCAAGTTTGATACTCATAGGCTACCAGGTGGCATTTAGAAATAGAACTGGCTCAGAGTGACTGAGTTGATTTTGACCTGGACGATTCTAGGTTGTGGATACTGGTTGTTTATTTTCAAACAACCAGTAGGTGTTCCGATAGTCACTACGTTGGGACAGGTGCACAGGTATACTGACACCAATGTTTACTTTGGGAGTTCTCTTAACAAAGCCACGTAGATATGACCTGACACAGTCTTAATGTCTTCTTTTATGTGAAAAATATGTTGATTTTTCTTAGAACTTTTAGATTGATGTATTATAATGTGGAGAAAGGTTTGATGTTACACATTTTTAGTTTATAATCTTAAAAAGCAGAGGAGGAGAAAATAGGGCCAAAATCCAATTCTAACCACCCTGCAGTGGGTATAGCATTTTAGAATCACGAAGGCTCTAGCTGTGTCTAAGTATGGCAAGTCTGAACTTGACATAGTATTTAACCAGTGGCATTTGCACCAAGAGAAAAAGGACACGTAAATATGACTCAGTTGAGGTGAAACTTGTAGAAGTGCAGGGCATTGTCATGCTGGATGGATGCATCATTTCAGGATAGTTAACTCAAGACTGGTTATTTGATCATTCGCTAGGGGGCAAGGCAGCCAACCTGTGTGCCTAGATTGGCCGCCACCTCTGTCTACGCTGTGTTCCGACATAGAGGTTGGTATGGTTAATCACTGGTCGTGTCCACAAATTCTCTTGAACCAAGTAGCTTTCTTTTCCCGTGCATTCTGAAAGCCGAAATACTTATCAAGAAATATTCATAGCTGGCAGAATTGATAATGAAGTATATATAAGTGTTATTTTCTTCAAAATACACACAACAGGAAATATGAATATAGAAAAGTAGCTTCAAGAGTGAGAATTGAATACATTCTACAACCATAGGTCCAGGTCACATAAAACATCTGCTGGGAGAGTAAGAGACAAGTCTGGGTAGTGGGTCAAGGCGGTCACGGATTTAACCCAACCTGTGCTAACGTAGTGTAGCTGTGGCGGCCAGTGTACCATGCTTACCTACTTGCCAGAGCAACACAACATTAGCTCTGGTCGGGTTAAATCCATGGCCACCTTGAACAAGTAGCTGTTTGTGTCTGTTACTCCATCCAGATTGTCTGTATTGCTTGGAGAATGGGTTATTTTGTAGTTTTCGAACCAAATTTAACAATTTCTTATTTCCTTCTGTGTATATATTCTTTAAAAATATAATAATGAACATATAGCTAAGTTTCATTATCAATGATATTTCTCAGTAGGTACATCTGCTTTCACAACTGAAATGGAACAAAAGTATTTGGTTTGAAGCACACACAGCAGATACCGTATGTGATTAACTCGACGCACCTCTTAGTCTGAACAGAGTGGAGACAGAGGTGGTGGCCAATCTAAAGCTTATGAAGTACGCTGGTTCCCCGGTCATTTGCTAGGGGGCGCGGCCGACAGGGGGAACCAGCCAAGCTTACGTACGCTGGTTCCTTGGGTATCCGCTAGGAGGCTCGGCGGAATATACGACGAAGGCGAGAATCGTTTAATAGCTTACGTAGCTTCTATAGCAGAGACACTGAGCGGAGAGAACATCTCTAGGCTAACATCAGGAGGTCAGTTGCGTCATTTGGACTCACTGACTGAACTCATCCACTTCTGGTGTGTGTGTGATGTTTGTTGTCTCCCTTGGTGAAATAACTTAACTCATTCTAAAGTGGCTATTCCACCAATGGGTGCCTTGTGGTCGCCTATTGGTGTTCGGCGGCAATAGGCGGCCCAAAGCTCCCGGCGGCGGCAATAATCTGCTTGGTGGAACAGCTCATGAGAGCTCATAGGTCCCTCACGGCCGGCCGCCGCTGAACGCCGACCCCTCCCCGTGCCTGCAAAACCCTGTCGCTGGGCAGAATCGGCTGACCTGTTGGTGGTCGCTGGCTCGCCGCCTGGGCCAATAGCACATTTTGAAGCTGTTCCACCAAAATATAGTGAGAACCACAGAGGAGGCCGGCCGGATGGCCGGGTGTTATGAGCGCAACCTCCCCCCCAAAGCACCACCAGCAGAAAACTGTTTCATTTGATTTTAAGCCCCCGGCCTGCCGGTCGGTGTGCCAAGAGCTACAATGAGAGTGACACCGAGAGCATGCTGAGAGCTGTTCCCAGGGTTCACGTTGACCGCTCGCCCGCATATACTATGACACATACCGTCAACATGGCTATCCCCGACAGCGAAGACCGAAAGTTCACACAGTTGCAGCAGTTTAGGCAGAATTTTAGCGCCAGAGTCGAATACAGACAGTCATAACATCAAGCCTAATGTTTATTTACCTTCATTGTTCGGTTTAACAGAGAATCCATCTCAAAATTGAATCATAGATTCCATACGAATCCCGACACAGCGACACACTGCTCTGCTTGATACACGGCTTCAGAGCGTCGTAGTGTATCGCTGCTCGCAGCACTGCATATCGGATCAATAAAGAATGGTGGGCTTCCGCGTTAGTTAAGCCGTTGCGAGTGTATCGCCACTCCGGGCCGGCCGACTCTTAGGGTGCCTGCCGGGCGCCTTGTGTACACCTGTTGGTCGCCTCGGGGGTGGCTTTGGTGGAACAACTCGGAGAATTTAGGGGGTTAGGGGCGGCCAGGCAACCAGCCCTTGTGGCAAACGTTGGCTCGAGGGCAAAAACCTGCCTGGTCGAAAATCACGAAATTGCAGCAACTGCCCCAAAAAATCAAATCTGAGAGGATCATTAATTCCTTTTGCAAATATCATTTTTATATATTAAAAGACTTGTGTGCCAAATTGGGAATGCTAACTACCATAATTAGCATTAGCACAGGGCTAATATGAAACAAAAAACGTCACGTTACGACCCCCCCTGAGATTGGTTGCTATGGAAACAATTTTTGTCCCTCTCATGTTATGATACAGCTTCACAATATGTATGAATAAAAACATAACTAGAAAACGGATTTCTTTTGTTTTTTGTTTTCCTTGGCCTTATATCCATAGAGGGTCGTAACGTGACAGGGTCGTAATATGATGCAAAAATATATAGAGGCTGATAACTTTTTTCCTATTAAAGATTTAATTCTTTCGCCATGTTGTAGGTATATATCTACCCAACACAGGAACACTATGTCTACCTTTTTCCTGACCCCAAGTGAGCCACTGTGGGTCGTAACGTGACGGTGTCGTAACGTGACGGTGTCGTAACGTGACGGTGTCGTAACGTGACGGTGTCGTAACGTGACGGTGTCGTAACGTGACGGTGTCGTAACATGACAAAAACATATGTAGGGGCGATAACATTTTTTCTAGTAAAGATAGCGACTTAATTTTTTCGCCATATTGTAGGTATATATCGACCCTTTAATACAGCAAAAAAACTGTTACTAATGTTAAAGGGAACTTAAGTTATTAATGGATTAGAGGGTGTCGTAACGTGACTGCCTAAACGACACCAAAATGGCACAAATTGAGATCAGTATGAAAAAAGCCATGTAGGCCTATCTTTTTATAGTGGGAAGATACATATATGTGAGTAATTAATTAAAAACTGTGAAAACTATTTGATTCTACCTCTTTTTAATTTTATTTTATGCATGATTTCATGCCGGTGTCGTAACGTGACGCCCTCACGTTTTTGGCCATAATTTGTCTAAATATTTTAGTTATGTGGTATCTATGGTTCTAGACTCTGCCTCACAATGCGCTAGATGCATGGAAACCATTTAAACTATTCCCCAAAAAGGACTTTTAGAAATATTCGAAATATAGCCTAGTTGCTGCAATTTCGTGATTTTCGACCGCCTGCTGAGAGCCTTTTTGGTGGAATAGACGCTTAAGTCTTCTTGTAGCAGTAGTGCACCATAGGGGCCGTCCATAAATTATGTCACACTATTTTAGGAGATTCTTAGGACCCCCCTCCCCCCTGTCACACTTTGTCACACATTTCATACCATCCCCCAAAATATTATGTCACACTTTCCGAAAGACCCCCCACCCCACCCCCCATTTTCTTCTCATGTACAATAGCATAAACATGACAGTTATTACATCTTTGAAAAAGCGACTGTAAAAGACCATTTATTCAGAGGGAGATATTATATGAGACAAAACTCCTGATCTCCTATATCTCTGAAAACCTATTGATACTTAACCATACTCTACTGTAATAATTATCATTTTAGACTAACCAATCATATATATATGCAGTGCTGAACTTTTTATCAAGCATAAATCTAGTCTTGTCTAGTCTGCTCTGATGAATTGCTACCAAAATCAACATATTCCTCATTGTGGTACACCACATCTTCCTCCTACATATATATGATGAAACACATATATGAGTTCAACCTGCCCATGAAATGGGCACTGTACAAAATTTGGCAGGAGGTGCATTTGGGGATTTATCCTTGTTCATAATCATCAACCTATAACAGACCATTTCCACCTGATGACTGCTCAGAATCTACTTCATTGGTTGGGTGAGCACAATTTATATCTCACAGAGAAACCTGAAGATAATGCCCTCCTAAGCCACAGCTGAGTATATATTTCCAATAGACAAACTGGTGGGGTTCCTATATGTGTGAATAGGGTTATGGAAGAAATCATCATCAAATGCATTTATTTATCAAAATTTCCTCTTGCAGGGTTTCACCATTCACCATTCACCTACATCAAATACATCATCACTGAAGGAAAGGCCTTTTTCATGGGAGGTGGGAGGATAATTGAGAATGTGAACCTGCAGTCTGCCCTGAATAAATGTATTGAGATACTTCTGACTTACGGCATGATGGATGATATCACTGCATTCTAACTTTGTTAATATCATCTGTGTCACTAGTTTTATGATGACATGCTTAGGGATCTAAGATATATCTATGAGGAAATGATTGACCTGAAAGTGTTATCTCCTATTCCACCTGATAGTCATCTACCCAAAAGTGTCAAATAGTCAGTGGGTGGTGCTTGATGCGATTATCAGCCAAAATCATCAGGTCTAAATGTGGCAATAGGCATCTTGCCTACCCGGCAGAAACCTGTCCTCATTGATCAAAAACAGGGAACAACACTCTCTGCTGTTACACTTAACCACTTACCATATATGTACCGACTTTCCTTGATCTGGACATTCTCCTATTTGGCTGCCTTTTTGATTAGGTGTTTGACTATTTCAGTGATTTGTGTATGCAGCCTTAACAGGATATCCATCCATAACCACTTATTATCATACTTTTCCCAATACCTTTCCAGCATGGGAAAAGTTGCCTTGGTCTTGGAAAGTTGAATCTAAAGTCTTGGAATTAGGTGATGCGTGTTCTGTCAAACATCTCTGGACATCCCCCCCCCCCCCCCCCCCCTGTGATTTTTAAGCTGTGTCACACTTTTCACTGTGGAAAATGTCAATGTCTGACTTCATAGTCTGCAATAATGGCTAAGCCCGGACTTTTCACCGTGGAAAATGGTAAAAGTCTGACAAATAAAAGATCAAATAAAAGATCTTTATAAAAAAAAAACGCGACTGGACTGCAGTGGACACGGTGGTACTCTTATTTACCACTTATGGGTGGGATTTTAAAAACCTGCTAAATTGGCCAAAATAGGCTTATTTAAGGCTGATGCTGTATGAATGTATCTCATCAATGTAAAAATGACAGTTTTTGGTGCATCTTTTGATAGTCTTTCATTCCAACATAGGGTTTTGTATAGCTCAGAGGTATTTTTCCTTCCGAAAATCAGCAAAAACTAGTGTTTTTCATGATTTCCACTTTTTTTTCAAAATCTAAGAGGCACAATGTTGGGCCAATTGTTTCTATTAACTTGTTTAAAGGATATGTCATGAGAAGTGTAGACAATATAGTTTTGAAAATTAGTTAAAGTTTGAAAAAATATTAGAATTGTCAAAACTATCCAGGACCTTCAAATTTTCCAACATAAAGACCCATACAGCATGTTGTCTGACATCCCAATTTTCAGAGGACAAAACTAATGAAATATGTAGTGAGAAATTGATTTTTCTTTATTGTAAAATGTTGACCAAAGTCTTGACTGTAATACCTGAAAGTTTCAACATAATCTGATTATCTATTCTGATATTTAAAGCATTCTGATTCCATGATGATAATTTTCCAAAAATTGGGGTGTTGGACAACACGCCTGTTAAAAGATGTCTAGAAGAAATGATTATCATAATAGGATAACAAATATCCCTGTATATGTTAAGTATCCCTACCACTTATAAATACCCAGGTAGTTTTTTTTCTAAATGAAAAAATATACTTTTTGTGATTCAAAAACTGAAAACGTGTTGTCCGACACCCCGGGGTGTCGGACAACACGCTCTGATATAAGTCATGATTTTGGGGTTGTTTCTTATCAGTAATTGAGTGGTTTGCTTTGAAAAACATAGCTTTTTATCATTTCAATAAGAATATAAAGGATTATTGTTACTGATATTATCTTATTCATTGTTCTGAGTAGTTTAAAAAACGTGTTGTCCGACACCCCGTGTGTTGTCCGACACCCCTGCCTGGCCCAAACCCAAATGTGGCTCAGAGCTTTTGTTTAAAATCTAATATTTGATAAAGGTGTTTAGGGTCAAATATAACATATGTCATCATTTGATTTTAGTTTTTCTAAATTTTTAAGCTCTTAAAATGTTTCTTGAAATTTCAATTATGTTAGGGGGGTGTAGAACATGCAGTATTATACACAATTTCAAAAGGCTCTAAAATCTAAACTATTTGTCTGATTTTGTTGGAATAAAGTTTTTCTGGAAGGTACTTGGTCGGTTACTGATATAGGATATAAAAAGCAGTATTATTCTAAAATTAATTTTTGGGTGTCTGATCCCAGGCCGAGAGCGCAATTTAGCAGGTTTTGAAAATCCGACCCTTATATACAAACTTTGCTTATTTTCAAGAGTCTGGTGTTAGTAATATACTTTTGAGTGCCCATTAATTATTTATGCAACGAGAAAGAAACCGCACAAAATCAAAGAAAAAACTGAGTTTAGAGGTAAGAGCTATAAACAATACAACTATGATACTTTTGCTGTGTATTTAACTGATTTAGACTGGGACAATATATGGTCAAGCACGGGCCCTGGGGAGCAGTGGGGACTTATTGTCAAAGCTATTAGTGATTTCCTTGATCTAGTCTGCCCCATCAGAGTAATGAGCTTTAAGAGGGAAAGGGACCCATGGGTTACAGACCACATTCTTTTGAAAATCTATGAGAGAGGCAGTCTAGTTTCAGACTGTCGTGAAACTGGGAAGGTGGAAGACGTAATACAAGCCAGGAAATTAGGTCGGGTTATCAAAAGGGAGCTGCAAGCAGCGAAGGATGCCTACTGAAGGGAAGCTATTGAGCAAACGAGAAATGCCCCTATGGACTTTTGGCGCCATATCCAGGAGCTAACGGAAGGGAAAGGAGTAAACCCAGCTGTAAGTTAGTGAACAAAGAAAGTGGTGAACAGATATCAGAAGAGAATACTGCCCTGTATGTAAACACTTATTTCAGTAAGATGGGATTGGAGATTTTCGAGAGTTGTGACCTAGATGCACATATGGACCTCTTCAGTAAGTTGGGTGAATTGCAAAAAGCTTGACATAGATCTAGATTTTGATAAGGGTGATGTGTTAAAATTGGTCAAGGAAATATAATTGGAGAGTAATTGTGAAATTGTTCTGTAATTATCCGCGACGCCCTCTTCCGGACTTTTAAGACAACTCCCCGGCTGACGTCACTATCCAGCCTCACTCGGGCGGTGCGCTTATTCAAACCAAGAACTGTATTTTACCACCACCCGCCCCACAACTTGGGCTAGACTTTCTCTAATCTTATCTCATATTATCTCAAGTATTGACTTTGAACTTATGTATCAACTTGCTCTGTGACTCCCTTTGGAGTTTCTCAGAGCTAATAAATCGTATTATCTCCATTTCAGCTTCGCGTGAGTTAATTAACTAAATCATCTGGGGTAAAGGATGTCTCTATTTGTGTCCTCTGTGACACGCTGATTATATTATTAGATGAATTTACTTATCTATTGAAGACATCATTTAGATATGGTCTAGTTCCTGAAGCTTGGAAAGAGGTTATCGTTCCCATACCCAAAGGAGGTGACACTACTGACATATTGAACTGGCAGCCGATCACTTTACTTCCTGCACCGGCAAAACTGATTGAGAAAATTATGCATAGGAGCTTATATAATTGGTTAAGCAAGGGTTTTTGACAGATTATCAATGTGGATTTAGACTGAGCTATGGAACCAACGATGCCATATTCAAATTTGTTAATGACTTGTAGGTTAGTTGTGATGGGTCGGAGGTGACAGCCTCGTGTTTGTAGATATATAAGGAAGGCGTTCGATTCTGTGCCGCATAGTTTGCTACTAACGAAATTGGAAAGACTTGCATACATGCCTAGTAATCTTTACTCTTGGCTTATTGACTATCTAGCCCAATGGATACAAAGATGCATTGTGAATGTCAACATATCAGAGTTAGTGGATGTGGTCACTGGTGTTCCGCAGGGTTCTCTGCTTGGCCCGCTACTTTTTATAATATTTATTAATGACATGTGTAGTGATTTGGAAGGGGTTAAATGTTTGCAATATGCTGATGATTTGGTGGTATGCACAAAAATACATGTACGTGCTGGTATACTTCTGGTGCATGTATGCGATTTCTGACAGACCTCAGCATACAATGTGGTGATGATACTCTTTCAACCAAAGAGGCATATAAGTACTTAGGCATGACAATTGACCAAGACCTGGATTTTTCTCAGCACATCAAACAAATACTCAAGACAGCTAGTAATAGGATCTTTAGATTGGCAAAAATCAGAAGATCAATATCTGTGGGAGTAGCAAAGGAGATTTATTGTACTTGTATCAGGCCTATACTCAAGTATAGTAGTTTTATTCTGGATGGTGCCAGATCATCGGATATCGCAGCTTTACAAAAAGCTCAGAATCGGGGGTTAAGGGTAATGCAAGGGTATAGGCCTCAGAGGCAGCGTGTAGTGGGATTACATGGGAGACTGGGGGTGGAAGGATAGACAAAATCTCAAACTTAGTAAAATCATGTTTGAATTAACAACGAACCTGGATGTATTAGATACAAGAGCTAGTCGGACTCGCAGGGGTAACAAGATAAGGTTTAAGGTTCGTAATCACAAAAGATCGAAATATGAAAAATCACCCATGTATGGCAGGGTTTGCCTGTGGAATTGCTTAAGCAGTGACACACAAGCCTCAGCAGATATGGCTGCTTATAAACGCGCGACCAGACATGAACTTGCAGGCTAGTAGCTGAGCACATGCATATGTGACCTTGCTTTTGTTCTATATGGTCACATAAGTATTAGTGAGTATCGATTGTGAACTTGCTGGGTCAAGACGGTATATGGGGAGGGACTGTACGTAGGGAAGGAGGGTTTTATTTTCATTTATACTTAAGTAGAGCTGGTAATAAGGTATTTTGTACAGGTTGGCACCACAAAGTTCAAATGGAAGAACTGGGCATTGCCTAGAATTTGAATAAACACTTAAAAAAAATTAGAAGCTGTACACGCAGGGGAAATCAATGTAATGTTTTAGAGATGAAGGCGGAAATATGGCGATTGTATCAAAGAGGATCAGTAGAGACATAGCTCACGATCAACGTCCCATTTAAGAATTGCAGGACTCAATCCTGCGTGTGACGCTGGTCGTTCTTTCTAGGGGTCGTCAAATGAGCCGTATTGCTTTATATCATCTTAATAACTAGGGATTGAAATTCACTAAGGCTCTCTTGTGGAGGAAATCTGGTTCAATGTATATCAGTGACCGACTTGGTCAAAATAGGTTAAATTTTTAAAGCGATTTTGAACAAGAAACTTCAATGGTATAAATTCCGTTATATGTGAGTAAAAGTATGTACATTACACTACATCCAAAATTTTAACATTTAATCTTCTAAAATGTAATACACACCATCAAAAAGTAAAATATTCAATCATCTGAAATGTAAGTTTACTTTATTGACCTCTCGCATGAGACAATGGCAAATCATAATAGATATGATGTAAATAGTTTCGGCTTATATGTCGATATCGCCAACACAATGAAAATGACTCAATACATTAGATTCATATACCGGTACATATATCGGTTTCTTAACACATGTTCTGACACATGGACACATGTTCTGTTCTAAGGTATGTGGTGTTCGTATATTTAACATACTGAAAAAAGATGAATCTTAGAAATTCTATTTCAACTGTATAAAAAAACATCTATGTTCTTGAACAAGCTTGTGCATTGCACACAATTCAATAAGATAGCCTTTCTGAAGCTATATAACTCAAAATAATTATGATAGTAATGTCTATTATCTGGGCAGGTTTAAAGTATTGCATCTATATTTAACTTAATTCAATTTAACATTCTAAAACACAATACACTTTAACAAGTTCTGAAACACAATACAGATATGTTACGCCTTTTATGAAAAGTGTTCAAAATAAAACTAACCAATATAATAACATCTGATCTAGGAGGTATCCCCTTTCCGTCGGAAAATATTCAGATACAATCATGATGCGTGAGGATATCCCTCAGAGAGTACAAACGGTAAATTAACTACACCATTAATATTGTAATATTGGTCTCAGGCGCCTCGAATAAAGATCTTTCCTGGATATATAGTCCTTTGTGCAGGGTGCCGTTGTTCTTAGGTTATAGCTAATGTCCTAAGCTTTATAGCATAGAAAACACATGTCTATAAGAAGAACCTATGTGAACGCTTTACTAAAGCTCTCAAACTCTGGGTCAGTTTAACACCGTGTTTAGTGTTTTAGTAAGGTGACTCAATTATATAAGCCCCTGTGCCCTATAACTCAGCATTCAAACACAAAGTAGGGTACTAATCAAACTGGAATTAGCCCAGAAGTATGTGTCTTTCCCAAATCTATCACAAATGAAAGGCCTAGGAGCATCCTCATCTTCATGAATTTACAAAACTTGAACCTCTTCATATCTATGACAGACTTTTCCCAACACTGGCACATAAGCATTCTCAAAAGGAAACAGAGGATATTGTTTTATTAGTCTCCGTCTACAAGTTAGATACAAACCGCATAGGCATGAACTTTCTGTATGAGCGTAAAAAGTAATTAGAATGGCTGGCTGATCTGGAAGCTTAAATCCTACCTGTTTTCAGAACAGATGTCATGCCTTCCAATCAAGGCTATCATGGTCTAATTTCCTTCCGCTTAAATCCAGATTGAATTGTAAAAATACTCCATGCTATATAGATGCAGTATATATATATGTGTGGGATAAAGACCACTTTGCAGCGCCGCAAACGCCGCCCGAGTTAGGGTCAGGACTGGTCCTACTGGCAAAATATACATATCAAAAGTACACCGAGTAACATAATACCCCTTATGTGACACCAGAAAGCTAAGACATATAAAGATCCGCTCGTATAATTCACGTTCCCCATATAGATTAATTCGAGTTGGATAAACCTGCTGGGGGTTCAAGTGTCCAGAAGTCAGCGGTGGGGAAATATGACACATAGTCAGATATAAGTACACGTTATATCAGCCAAGTCCACATGGCAGTCATACCCTGATCAATAGTAGATATACAAGTGGCCTTAGGCGGTCTTCAATACCAGACACTTCAGAGACTGTTATAAACTGTGGGAACAGTTAAGAGAATATGGATTTAGATATCCACATCTTTTGGGATAAATTAGATTCTAACAAATGACTTATTTTGCTACAAAATGATGGAGTCAGGAATAACATGGAATCTTAACGTTTTGAACTACAAATCGAATAAAATTGATTTCTACAAAATGGTAAGCATTCCCTATGGTCAGGCTACAAAGAAAGTACCAGCTATTTGGAGAGTAATAGGACTTGCAAGGTGGCTTTATATATCTATTTTATATTTTGCCGCATGCTAACAAGCATGGTAATATTGAAATACGGTGTAGATAATTAATATTATCACATTTATCTTTTTACCCACCCCCTTCCCACCCAGCCCTGATAGATGGGCTTATGACAATAATGTTATATCACACGCAACGATGCATCTACTTATCACTGTACAGAGCTAGGGCGCTGTCTGAAATACTATGTACAATACACTATCTCCTTACCCTCTCTTAAGCCACACACAGCTGAATGACGTCAGGGTAATATCCCAAATAGAACTAGGAAAAGCCCCGTCAATTTACCAGCACACTTAATCCATCAATAGAGTATATATTCACCTTTCGGGAATTCGCGTATGTATACATTTGTATGCACCAAATATTAAGCTTGATTCCATATATTAGCATAGTAATTTAGATGGACATGCCTGTGTATTCGTGCGTAAGGCAAGGGAGTCCCTTGAATTGATTCTGATAAACATGCCTTAACATCGATTAAATACTCTCAATATAAGCTCATCATCCAAATCAAATATCAAATCACACTCCAGAATATACAAACCACATGTATATGTATAGCATTTTCATTGATTTTCTCTTTAGTCGTGCACTTTATTTTCTATCCGTGTGGTCATTTAGGGCAGCGTATTGTTTCCATGGGCGTTAGCTCAACTGATGCTCGCGAGAACAATCCAGAGAGTGAGGATGATATTAAGGTGGGCGCACGCTGCTAAGGCCACGCGGGGCGGATGAGATGGTGAGTGTGGTGGGCACTGTGTGTCTGTGTTCCCGGAGCCTGCCGATTTGTCGCCGGAGGATGGCGGCTTCCCACACGGCCACTTCCCCCCGTCTCACGCCGACTCCTCTCCTCCCACTCACCGAGCTGCTCCTTCTCCCATGTCTGATCTGTAGTCAGGTAACACGGATATGTCCCACAATGAGGCGACGTGCGGCATCGTGCCGCCACCGGCTTGAGTCCTACTTTGGCCCACGGAAAGAAAGCATGATGGTGGAAACGGAAACAGGTCTACCCCGCACAATATCCTTGGTCCAGCCAATGAGAATCCCTGTTATTAGAATAGCTCTAATTCCATAAAAACGCATAACAGGGAGCTGATTAATCCTTATTTCGTTTGCGATTTTCCCTTGCTATTCTTCTTTTGTTCCTTCTGTAATTTCTTAGCTTCTTTTTTCTTAACTTTCTTCTCCTCCTTAGTCATGCTTTCCATTGCCTCTACCTCTTCTTGCAATCTGGAAATGATTAGAATTAACTTTACCTGCCAGGCAATTACTATAACATGTTTATGGCTTTTTCACTTTTTAATACTGCCTTCGAGAGGCTCATGGGTGCATGATATTATCCTTGTCAGATAACCGAAGTACTAAGATATAAAAAGTTAGGCCTAAAATCAAACTTGCTATATTTAAGAAACTTACGAGGTCTGGCATTTCTTGACGGATGAAACTATAATACTTACAAACAGAAAGTCTCCAGCAAGGTGATACTCCTAATAACAATAATGTCTTGCAATAGCATCTGTTCATATCTTATAGGGAATACTAAAAGACGATTAGAGTGTCATGCTATAGGAATCTATTGGATAATGAAAAGTACGATGGGAAGAAAATAGTGATATGACAGCCTGATGCTACAGCTTTGAATTCGTTATTGGAATTATGCGTTTGGTGAAAACTCTAGGTTTTCAATAGTACCTAGAGTTCCCATCAGGAAAATTTCGTACTTTCCTGGTGATCTATCACCATGTTGTCAGTCCACGACAGCATAGAGTTATACTATGAGACAAGTAGCTGTCACAAACAGCTGCTGGTCCAGATATCAAAACCAAAAATTACCCCAAAGGATTACTGAGAAATGGCGATAGCGATCCGTGTCAATAATCTTAAAACTACTCACATATGTGTTACTTAACAAGGACTTTATCGTGATTCAGTCATGCTGATTTTATTTGGGTGTGATGATCTGAACAATTTCCTATACATACTACAGATATAGCTGAGAGACAGGGTCCATTGTTACCTTCCTCATGTAGCGGCCGGACTGGGTGGAGATTGTCTAAACTTGGCATCATCAAACCTGGAAAGTACACTTATCGTAACTTACAGAGTAAAACTTACACACTTGATCAGCTATATGTGTCTAAAATGGATTTAAGCCACCAAGTGAAACGTCTATAAGTAAAGAGACATGGGCGTTGATATCCGAAGATCTGGTGTCATTTAACACACACATATATTGCTTAAAATAGTCATAGGTTTTCTTATGATACAAATAACTAATGCCCTAAGATTAATATTATCCTCTGGGCGTATATTGTTGAATGAAAAACCTAAATTTACCAAGAGACTTAATTGAGTTCTTTTGTGGAATAGAAATAACAAATTAAACAATTTCTTATTTTCACCGACATTGGCATAAAAAATGCCATTCCTAAATAATCTTAATGGGTGTATAACATCTTAACTGATAGATTAATATGCGACTTATAAAAAGAAATACAGCTCGCTAATGTTCTGAACTTAAGTTTGTATGGTGTATTTTGGAGCAATAGAGCCTCATTAGAGGATACTCCTCTAATCCATGAGGTTCTCTTAAATGTTGAAGCCGTCAATAAGACAGGCTGTTACTACTTGTACGAGAATTGTAAAATTACGAAATGTACCAGCGAGTGAACGTTAGAGATGACAATTCCCAATTCATGACATATCGTCCAATTGTATAAGAATAATCATGTCAATTAAGAAATATATAAATACAAAATATTAAAAGATATACTCACATTTTGATCTCATCCGGTACAAAGATATACTCCATAGGGACCACCTCCGCCAGCTCTTTCAGACCCCGCACGTATTTCAACTTGGACGAAAACTTTGAGCTGAAATAAACACATGCGGTCGTGAGACAGTGTATATTATCGTAAAACCGGATGAGTTTTAATATTGGCTCCCGTATGCCACGACTGGCGTTTTGCGTAGTGATATCACGAGGCAGAGCCGAGTGGTATCCGGAACCAAACGCCATTCTTCGTCGTTCTTCTCATTCTCCCCGTTTTAATCATTCTAATATATCTGTAACAAGTGGTGCAGAAGACTCGAGTTCGTGCACCCAATTCAAATAAGAGTAATTTACGAGGGTTATTTTTAAACTATTATTAATTTGCCTTTAGCCGGTATCAATACAATCTAAACTGTTTCGCCCAGTCACATATGATTCTCTATAAAATATTACCTACTTGAATGGTTGCATTCTCTCTAACGACGACCACAGACACTACGATTTCATAATGACGATTATGTCGTGGGTAGAATTACGAATATTGTGCATCATATAGCGTCTTACACAGACTTCTTTTGATCAAGGAAAGTAACACCTTGCTAATCAGTCCTCAAATCATTCAATCAATTGTGCTGTGATAATCTCTTAACAAGACATATGTCATTCAAAGAGCAGGCTCTCACCTAATAAACGGTTTCGTCAACGTCATTATTGTCTTGATCCATAACGTAGGATGGACGATGAGCAAACTCTTGAGGTTTTTCCGTAGTCTCCTGTCGATCATTTCGTAGCAGCGCTTCAGCCAGCGCAGAGAGGGCATCCGCTGTTTGGGCGTGGCGCCATGGAAGTAGACCACCATGTAGTCCTCCACGACGAGCAGCTCCAACGTGCTCAGCACGTACCTGACACGTAAAGAGTTACTCAGTAGTAGACCCGACCTCATCTCAAAAACTCACGTCTCCTTTTCACTGGTTATTCTGTTTTGGGTATTGATAGGAAACTCTGTTTCTTGCCTCTATCACATTGCCGTCCGCTGTTTTACTTATTTCCTACGATTTTAAGTTATATGGATTCAGGTATGTCAAGAAGTAGCTAATTTAATTCTTGATTTATTGATTTGATATATATATATATATCTATATATATATATATATATATATATATATATATATATATATATATATATATATATTATAGAACCCAGTAATTATTCTGCTAAGGTACTTACAGGAAGAGATTATCCATGACGTAATGATAATCCCTTCTCCGCTTGTCGGGTAGATAACACCCGGCAAAGACAATGATGGCGTTAAATCCGTCGCCGTAGTAACCTGCAAGCAGAATATATTTGAGAAATATGAGCGAAACAATTATAACACTAATGTGCGTTCAATTTGAACTAATTCCTGATTGAAAAGCTGAATGTCACGTAGTTGCTTTTCAACTTTTCAACAGAACAATACAACTGCACACAGGTTTCTGAAGAGAATGTTTTCCTGCTTCTGACAAAACATCAGTTTCCTCATATTTGGCATCGATAGAGTCATGTACAATACACATGTAACATGTAGGCCATGATGCGATTTTTTTCATTATTAAGTATTATTTATTTCTTCCATACAATGGTCAAAGGACATTACATAATGACAGGACAGTAACATGAAACACCACAGCCATTCATACAGACAAAACAATTTACAATTCCTAATTTTATTATCAATTATCAACATTATAGATGATCTTTTGATCATAATACAATTACCAGAATCAATTATGATTTCACGCTTGAGGTCAATCCTCACTTACATATAACATCCAATACATTTGGTTTTCAAACTAATGCGATAAAAACAATTCGACAAACGATTGTATTCGAGACAAAGTAACATTTAATTTCCTTGTTTGGCATATGTGCTAACAGATAATGGTGATTAAAATGGTTAGGCAAGGCCTAAATGAATATATGCGAAAGGGCTCAACCCTGATAATAGTTGTATCTGATTATTGATAGCCAGTAATACTTATTGTGGGTGGGGAGGTTGATAATCAACATCAGCGAGCTAGTTACTGATCGGCAATGACGTCACGCTTTGGAGATAGTGGCGTGGTGAATACCATCATCCAAATAATTTTTAATCATCTCCAATTAAGTTCCACACAAAGTAATGAATGCGGCCACTTTACACACACATGTAATTCTAATCTGCGAGGCTTAACTCGTATAACACAACATGCATGGTAAAATACTATTCAAATCAAGGTCTAGCTCCTTTAATTATCGTTTCTTTCATTACTATTAGGAAGGCATTCCTCGAGGGATCCCCTGCTGGTGTCTTTCAGTAGCTTGCTTTATGTGGCTCTCTTCGCTGCACAGTCTACCAGACATCCCCGGAGTCCACACTCAGCGTAATGATAAGACCAGACAATGTGCTGCCTCTGTAGACAAACCGGTCAAAGGAGACCGTTCCCCTAGGGGCATCCCGCAACCCGCCATCCATAGGGAGCAACAGTGAACTGACTGAAACAGGAGATATCCCTTCACAAAACAGCGCTTCCAAAAACAACAAAAATAAGGTTTTAGTACTTAAGCTTTGTGCGATTTGAGGCTAGAATTTCGATTTGGGCCTAAAATTCTACTATTGAATTTAATCATATAACACGATCCTCTTTTAATGTAAATTAAAATAAATTCTGGTGAGAATCTTTGACTATAAAAGAACTGACGTTGAAATCACCGTACTGTACATGGATTTTGCTTGTCTCTTTTGCAATAAGATATTACCGCTCCAGTGGGTTTGGTACCGTATAACAGTGAACGTATACGAGCTAGATTGTCTCACATCGTCTTCTATTACACCCACAAATTATATTTTCCCATCAGGTAATTAGGTAGAGATCCATATCAATCTCTCGGAAATGCTGCAGGTAGGCATTTGCACCTGGAGGTGTATAAACACAGCCATCCATTTAAGGTCTCAAATTTAGAATGGAATGGAAGACCACCTCTACCAATTACTTCAGCTTATAGATACAATACACGTACGTGTAAAACTATATATAAAAACCCTACTGAGCTGGCATTATCGGACAACTGCTAATAAAACCAATCCTTCTGATTGGGAAGATATCCATGAATGATCCTAATCAATACAGTAGAACACCAACTGCGGGGCAACGCGGCAGGGGATCACACTACAACTCAGATCAATATGCTTGGAAGAGAATCCCCTTTTTTCATGTTTCTTATATCTTTGCTTTGTCCTTCTGCTTAGCGAGGTTCTACTGTGGTCATGTATAGTGCTAGGTTTAACCACGTAGATAGGATTGTCTATCGATTGAGGACATAAGTTGGTAGCACCGTTCGGATCAATGATCGACCTGTTCAATGTGTTAATGCTTAAAGTCAGTCTAAACAGAGGAAATGCTGACGTTAAAATGACCGTACTGTACTTGCCATGCCGGGGGTGGCACCCAGTCTCAGTCAGTGTGGACACACAGGTGAAATCTGTATTGACTTGTGTGTTTAGCTAAGACCGTAGACAGACACATATCGTCTGAATATCCAGCTTAAATAAGTACATCTATCCAATAAATGTAGTAAACGCGGTTGTCTACGGTGTATGCAATTCTCCCGACAAGCTGGTGCCTACAATCAGCACCAGATATTTTCCAAATTGACATCATGTGGAATGACCTACTTTTATCCAGTCAAACACATTTAAAAAAAGAGAGAAAAATGTAAGTGAAATTTGGATCAATTCGATGAAGGTATCGGGAACAGATTCTCAAATTCATTATCACTTGGTGTTTTCTTCATTTTGTGCAGAGAACGGTGTGGATCTAGCTGTGAAAAGTGGGCAGATCTATACAGAGCTATATGCCTGAATCTGAGCGCCATTTTGTGTATTCGCTCAGGCCTGTGCCACTAACGTTGACTAGTGCTGATTAGTTATACAGTATTTTTCTCAGGTGATAGTAACAATTCTGAACATAATAGGTGACTAACGTTCTTACATTTTACTCTGGCATTTCTTACAATTTTTTAGGCTCCGTTCCTTTAAGGACCTACATGAGGCAGAAAGCGCAACCGAGAACAGATGTGTGATATAGCATGAAGAATTGAATATACGTCACATATCGTATATTTGAAAGATCAAAATAGATGTCAAACCAAAGGTAATCCAGTGAATTATCAATACTTAAAGGAATATTATCATAGTCATTAGTGTAGAAATTTATGTAGGGAGTATAAGGACTTATCACAAGCATCTACCTTGATGTGGAGACTATTGGAGACATTAACAGGATAAGGATTGAACGATTCACATTATCTGTTAAGTTGAAATATAGGTGTCAAACTTCCAGACACTGTGTAGACAGACACCCTCCTTAGAATTCCATTAAGGCCGTTTTTTTCTTCACCGGGATAGTGTTGCAGTCTCAGCACATCAAAGGATTAAACTGTTTCAGGACGGCTTTCGTGTGTTAATATGGTAAACGTAATAGTATAACAGTATTCCGAGCAAATAAAAGAAAAACAGGCCTCCAATTCTATATATTTTCATAAATAATTTCACCGCGGATTCGTGTCATGCTCCGTGTCCCACTCTACATTGTAATTCACGGTACTGTGCCGCGTTCTTATCAATGTGAGCTGCTTGGACCTATTCACTGATGCATGCATGACACACTTGTCCTGATCGGCGTCATGGTCGACTGCATTCACAGCGCCCTAATGATGGGAAGTGTATGCAAGCAGACACCGCACGAGGACGTAAATAAAAGATGAGGTCCGTCATCATGTGAATAGAGCCGTTATTCGGCATGAATAAACCACAACACCTATTATCAGCATTACAACACAGAGCTTTTTTTCATCTGAAATCCTACAGCCATTTGAAGGTGTTGCGGCAGCCCCTGGCTCTGTTGGGTTTTGAACATTATATCCGTAGATGTGATAGAAGCCGAGTCATACAGCTGGAGCAGAGAGATAAGGGCTGGGAGTTTTTAGCATCGTCCCTCGAGACGCATAGATATCCGGTTCCGCCATTTGAGGAGAACTCTGTATTATTCAGGTCAGTCTGACAGTTGAGTTAGCTTCTTGCCAATTATTGCAGGAAGTGACAGTAGCTTTCCCATGGCGTCTATCAATATAACAATTATAGCGCTTTAAAGGTTGCCATTTCCCAGTGTCTGGGCATCGTTGGGACGCAAAACTATATCACTATAACAGAACAGGTAGAGAAATATCCATGCCATATACATCAAAAGCCACTTAGTGAAATTACTTGTATGCAGGGATGAAAGTCATGATAAGAACAAAATAAATTGGCAATGAAATCTACCGCCAAAAATGACTGGAAAGTGTATATAGACCAGTTATGAAGATAAATGTCGCTTTCCCGAAATAAAAAGAATTGCAGCTTTCAGCAGCCTGTTCATGCGGCATGCCGGCGTAGGCTGGTGCGGTTTTAAGTTCAGACTGGGTATGGCCAACTTGTAAATATCGGAGAATTTTCATGAATTTGATTATCATGAATGCAAACCTTGAAATTTCAATATCAGTGATTTATTTAAGTATCTGCATCTGTATACATTGGACGACTGCTGATGTGAATAGTGAAAGCCTGAGAAAGACTTCAGTATCCCTCCTCAGCCTTATTTCATACAGACCCCGGGGCCATCCATCCATCTCACGTTTCTTTATTGCAGAGGACACGGACACCTTGTGAGAGTGATGATGGGATGAGATAGGTACTTGCCGATCACACTATACAGGGTGTGCATCGTGCAACAGGCCCTGTACAGAAAAGCGCGTCGCCACATATATACTCACGTGAATGCTAACACAATATATACCCATGAGTATCTCATAGGTTGCCCCGTATTTGTTACAGCTCAGATCCTGCTTAGTTCTGCATATTATGTACGAGATATTTATCAGGATTCAGATTTTATTCTGTCAAAACTGTGGGCAGGACGCAACGGATTAGGCATTACAGGCATCCGCACAAAACAGATTGCCTCAAGTTTAGCAATGGGAGCACCTAGAGTGTGAGTACTCTCACTACTTCAGTAAGTATACTATAAGGTTACAAATCTTCTGCCATGGCGGATAATTGTAGGCATCGGATTGCCTCTCTCATATGACAGGCTCAAACCTTAATCATTTCCCCATAGCTAATTGAAATAATGGCACAATTTTCTCAAAGCAACATTTATCAAGACTTAATCCTAGAACAATATCAGGTGATAAAGACTGCAAGGTGGCAAGTCACATATAAATGGAGGTATGCATTATAAATATGGAGACGTCGGGAGAACGCTGAACAAAATCACCAATCTGAAATGTCTGGAAATTAAAGGGGATATGATACAAATCAACATAATCGGAGTTGGAGAAAACTTTACCACAGAAAACATCATACAGCTACAAGAAAGAGTTTAACCCTTAGAGGACACACCAACAAAGGTACAGCAAGATCTACAGCTAAATGCAGTGGACAGAACAAAAACAACAGCTCAAATAGATATTTGGATCAGAATACGTTCAAATTCAATAGGTAATGGCAGAGCACAATGCCAGATCAACCTAACAAATTATATGTATTTCCCACTTCCATATGGCTTCTACTGTGGCTTCATCTGTGGCTTCCTATCCGGAAATTAATCCCGTTAAGGATATCTACCCACTGGTCGGGCAAATGAGATGAGAGGGACGGATATTGCCCGTGATGAAAGACTCCTACCTAATCAAGTGAACTAATTTTACAAACAGTACATGATTTATATCATCAAGAAGCCACACGAACTATGGCCTCTAATTAAAGTTAGATTAGAGATGCAAAATTTAAGTGAATGTATGATTTCTCTTTTCATGAGGAGATAATTGATAACTCACCGAAGGAAAGTATTCAAAACGTTATTTCCAGAGGTCTTCATTGAAATATATATTGCTCGAAAGACTTTGTGAATATCAGCATATCATGAAATAGTTGTAGACGATTGGAAATGTTATGTAATAAATAATGAATAAATCTAACAAAAGAAAAGAACATATTGTTCCTGCAGCATTAAAAACTGTCTGAACTTCTATGGCATAGACGCCCCGGTTTACTAGCCAATAAAATATTTACAAAGTAAATGTAAGCTAGGTCATTAGTCCAACAGGTAGGCGCCATTCAAGTAAATAATTTTCCTAGAAAAAAACTGAAATACTCACTTCAAGTAATGCGGAATGGCTATAACGTCTAATAGCCTCAATAACTCATTAAATGTATGACCAATGCTGTTAACTATCGTTAATGATTCGAATGAAGATTACTGTCTATATCATAAAAGGATATAAGAAAAGAGGTAAGTAGATTCAGTCAAATTTTCTTCTGGCACCTTAATTGTACCTTACGAAAAAATAAATCGCATAAAGTAGAAATAAACGCAGTATTTTCGTTTATGCATGCATTTTCTTCTTGTTATTTTTTTACATTGATGGTTTCAATGTTTTGTCTTTTTTTTTCTCCAGGAAACCGCTGTTTACATAATAGAGCAAACATGGCAGGAAAATGTTTGGATGATAACTGATTTTCCGATTTTCTAGTCCCACAGGGCATCACATTTGACAGAAGCCTTCTAAAAAGATCGATATTTCCCTTTTGTTCGACCTAGAAACCGATCAATGCCAGTCGGCGAAATCGGACTCGGGGCAAGAATCTTTTTAAAGTAATCAATACCTAATTAGAAGCACATTCACCCATGTTTTGATGTTGGCATTGTCTGCAAATTGTTCCTTCTAGCGATTGAAAACAATGTGCGAGGGCAACAAAGTTGTAATTTAGAGTATAGGCTTTCTATGATAAACTAAACAGCTCCGAATATAGAATATATATCTGTATCTGCTTTCGTCAAATATTGGTCTCGTTCAGGTTCAGTCATCTCCAACTATTTCAGATACAGTGTTTCTGAGCAAACAATATAACTGAATACAACATTTAATACAGATTTATTTAATATAGATAACGGGGTCAAATCACTCATTCACACACCAACAAAAAAGTTTCTCTCTAGTCCCTGATGAAGGCAGCACGCCAAAACAAATTGAACAAATTAAAAGGCGAAACAAATCGTAACCAACCAATTGTAACACAAGTTGAACAATAAATTTGGGAACAACAATGACAAAGTACTTGGGTATCATTTGGTTAGTGGCTCAAACACCAAACAAACAAAAAAGATAAAAAAGAAACTAGATGTAGACCAACATATACAAAGTATGATGTACAGAAGAGACAGACAGACTGCAGGTTGATATAGAGGTAGGACATTACTGACGATACTCACCTCCATGGGAAAGCACCTTTTTGTACGGCTCAATGACCTTCATGTCGATTCGGAATTGGCGGTCACCGACCGTGACGCTCCTCCAGTTCTTCTCATCCTCGAACTCCTCGCGGGCTGTGTACTCCGGGATGGGGTCAACAGGTGTCTCGTCCGACCCGTCACCTGCAAGGTCACCAGCCAGAGGTCAAAACAGTGCAGGCATTTGTAGACAGGCATGGTCATCGAACAAGAGTCACTGTAGAGTTTCTGTTGATGGCATTGGAACAAGGAGTGTAGTGATCTCCTGGAAGGGCGGGAGAAAGATAGGAGCCAGATAACTACCAGTCTATGGCCCCAGGATAAAGCTAAGCACCGAGGCAATCAACTAAAGGGAAGTGTATTATATGGTGGTTTCCATGCTTGGCTTGAGGGGACGGGTAGATTGGTATAGTTTCAGAGAAGAATTGATAAAACCTAGCCGATCCATGCTACACTGTAAAAAATTTCCCGTGAAATTTACGGTATTTCCCAGGCAACTGGGGTGCCAGGGAAATACCGTAAATTGTACGGGTGACCGTAATATATTTTTGACCGTAAATTATAACTGTCCTAGACTGTATTTTCCTAACGGTTTAAACCTGTAATATATTTCAGACCATGAATTTTCACTGTAATAAACTGTATTTTGAAAACAGTTCAGACCTGTAAATACAGAGCAGCAAAGCTGTATGAAATATACTATATGCACAGCCCTTCGTTATACATATACCAGAAATCTTGTTATTGAGGTTCTTGAGAATTGTTATCTGTAGAGGGCCACCTATAGAGTATGTATACAGAATTTCTGAAATTTCAAACCTCCAACCCCTCCTCCCAAACTTTTATGCAATTGATCAAAGAAAGAGCATATGCAGAATTTCCTAAATCCTTGACCCTCCAATCTCCAACAACCCCAAAAACATCTCTCATAGCGCTTTCAACGCGTCTCTTCCCCAGTGCACATGGCATTTTATGAATGGCCCCTAGGAGATTATGAATATAAAAGTGAATATTTTGTATTGGCTACCATCATATATTCTCTACCGGCCTATTGGCTTATCAGTATCATTAATAATTATTATCAATGATATTTCAACATTTAAGTTTTTCAACTAATGTTATTAGTTCAAACTATTTTACAGTAATACTCATCAGAATCTGACAGTAGGCTGCATTTGATATAGTAGGATGAAGTCAATCCTACATATGTTTTAGAAATGTCCTTTGAAAGTGGTGTCTAATCCCCTTTATGATATTGATGTCATGACAACTTGAGAATAAATGTGCTCTAAATGGCAGGAACTTCACAGGAGATCGATGAATATCTATTACACATTTTGATGAAGTTAACTCTTGCATTTTATTCTCCACTTTGATTTGTTGCTGATATTGGAGTTAATCTAAGTGTATCTAATATGTCCATATTTACAGATTTATACTGTAAACTGACCGTAGATTGGGTGGATTACAGTCCTGAATATTTTTACAGTTGAATACCGTTTTTTTGTATCAAATATACCATATAGAACTGTGGATAAGATTACAGTGATATACCGTCCATGTTTACGGTAGTATCCTGTATATTTTACGGAATTTTTTTACAGTGTAGTAGGATGCTTAGATAGCGGTCATAGTAAAATTAGAAGAGGGACTGAAAACCTAAACCGCAGATGAAAAAGAAAAACAAAAGGGACTGATGACTGTGACTTTCTGTATGACCTGCTCTGACAGCAGCCTTGTCCACAGGGAAAGTGGGATAGTCAATAACTACGGGGCATGGCTTCACCGTAAGAATCCATTGGTTGCATTAACTACGCAGCATACGATTTACATAAAACAAAAAGAAGTAATTGAAGAAAGACACATTATAGTGAAGTCTATGTGGTACTTAGATATTAAGATCATATGACATATTATATCTAGAAGGGATGCTTTAGTTAATGCATCAACAAACCGAGATCTATCTCTATGTATGGGCAACAATACTACTGTGGAAGTATGTACAGTGGCGTGATCATCTTGATATACATTATCTACAAACACCAAAGAAACTATGTTACAGCATGCATGTACAAAAACAGGTGGTCCCGAACAAACCCAGTTAATAAAAGCAAACATGATATCACTTAACAAAACCTTTGTGAAGAGTACCCGTCTCAAAGAAATAGGCGGGAACACCTTTAAGGGGAGTCAAAGGGATGTATGGAACAAGACAGTAGGGATTAACAGCTTTGCATGCAGGAAATACGAGGATCTGCGGGGCCCCTTCGCGCTGTGGGGTCGGCGTGCCGGCGACGGCCTGACACGAGGACGCTCATCAGCAGCGGGCTGATTGTGCCGCCTGCAGCTCAGCGGATATTGATCGGAGAGAGAAAGGTGAAACGGCCAGTAGGTGAGATGCACCCGTCCCTCCGTTAATGGTCATTAGGTTATTAGGGTAACGAGCGTCCGATCACGTGACACCGTTGCCATGAGGCCACACACGTCAATATCTGCAGGGGGTGGCCACATTTTGGTGCTATCCAGAAAGACAAACACCCACGCCACATGGCTCTTATTTGAAACATTTCCTTTCGATTATCACTTATCCCTAGGCCAAATTAAGCATCATTCAGTATCTGGTGATTCAACCATTTGTTTTTTTGTAATTCTTTTTCTGCAATTCATTCACAATTTCTATTTAACGTGAGAATAAAGGTATTGTCCCGAAATAGCAAAGAGAGTGGTTGCATTTTCAAATGCAGAATATTGATATTTGTTAATTTCTGGATAGCAAGAACACGAGGTGACAATTATAGAGTGCGTCATGCAGGAGATAGTGAGGAAGCAGTTGATTGTATACAGTTCAAGGACACCTTAGGGTATAATTACAGCCATTCTGTCCATATGACCAGATTAGTAAGTGCTCTCTTTTTTAATCATGTTAACTGTAGCACCTGGTATCTATCTATGGACTCCAAAACGAAAGGAAACCTCATTATACAACTACTTTGATTTCGGGAATATAGTTACAAACAATGTATGATACAATATTAATCGTTTGCTGAGATTCACTTTGATTAAGCCCTCTGATATTCAAGCTGCAACCTCTACTTGGATAACACAAAAGTGATTCTAATACGTAGATCAAGAATAAAGTTTCTCCCGCGCCCACATTAGCCTAGTTGCAAAATTGTTCCACCCATTACGGAACGATTCAATTTCTGATTAAGAAATATTGCAAAGAACGTATCATTTCATTTCAAACAATCCTATAAACAAACTGTAGCTTCAACATAGATGATTAAAGGAAAGGTCAAACTGGGTGTCATTTGCCACCATATCTACAGTAAAACCTTGTAAGGCGAACCATCCAAATCCGCCCATCGCCTGCCAATGCAGAATGCTCTGCTTAATGGAGGCAAATTAAATAGAAATAAGAGATTGCATTACGCGGAAAGGTAGTCCGCTTAGCAAGGCGAACCGCTTTTGCGTATCTACTGTTTATGCATAGGTTGATCCATACTGAGAATTACCTTGTCCAATCGAGTTGGATTATCTATTGATTATTCAAAACCTAGAATAAGATACCGATGGGGGACAGAACAGAGTTGTTGTTTTTCTTACTCATAAACAAGCATTACATTAAAATGTCAGCGTTCAGTTTGCACTATCTCATCCCCTCACGATTTTCTACCACAGGAACTTTCATTGCAAAAATAATCAGAGGTCATACCACTCAGGGAACCAATTACATTAAACTAATACCTGGGAAATCCCGGAGGCTCAGCATTTCTATTAAAAACACGTTTGCAGTGGTTCTTTTTCTTGAACAACCCCAAAAACATCTTTCATAGCGCGTTCAACGCGTCTCTTTTTGAAGAACATGAATTATGCCTCGTTTTTCGTGGCTTACATCACCTATCAGCTCAGTACACAAGACTTAAACATGTACACCCCGGAGTTGTATTGCCCGCAGAGCTCATGTTACCAATCTTTGAAACCCACATTAATAAAACGCGAGTAAAATGGCTCATATGATGATATTTAACGAGGCAGTTTTAACACGATCTTAACAGCTCACATACTTCAGGAATGCGCGAATGAAATTGCTACACTGATCAAGGTAGGCCACAGAATAAAAGCTACGATAGTTGGCACTTGTTATACATTTATTGAATACACATTAATAAATAAATGGTCGAATGGAATTGGCATTCCTGAACAATCAACCCCGCCCTGAGTGGTTATGCAATAGTTCCCGGTTAGAGAGGCTGCAGCTTGTAATACAGAGCAGGATGACCTGTCGTGTAATCATGGTTACAGAGACGGTCACTGACCGCCGATACCCACAACCAAGTGCAAAGATTTACAGTAACAACAGCGAGGCTCGGGCCATCCGCCTCCCACCTACCTTTTGGCGGTTTCCGCTCTAATACAAGTGAAAACATGAAAGACGAGTCACTCAACAAAAACAAATGAACCGTGCTATCTTTTCTTGTTAAAAAAAAAAGGATTGTGCATATATCTTGTGAAAGCAACATAATTAGCCATTAAACGGGCGTAAAACTGTAATATCTATAGACATTCTGGTTTAGAACTTAATGTGGGCAAAAATGTTGAACTATAGAAATACCAACGAGTGAAATACAAAGTGTGAACGAATTGGAATGCGTGAGATTCTAAAGTGAAAATTTTATATCCAACAGGAAAAAAGTCAACATGTATGCTGAGAATCGTCTTGATACGTACTGTCCTCCCAATCGAGCTCGCCCTCGAAGATGGAGTCGGCGAGCGCCTCGGGCGTGTTAAGGTCGTCCGGCGTGTGCAGGTCGTTGAAGGAGTCGAGCTGCTCGCCCTCTGAGCTGCTGCCTGAGGCCTGCGCCAACACTGGGTCGTCCTGAACATCCTTGAGCAGCTCCATGCTGGGCACGATCCGCTTCTTGGGCGTCGACTCCAACGACGCCGGTCGCTGAGCTGTGAACACAAACACAGGTGAAATTGTATACATTATACATGGACAATTTCCATCAATTCTCTGTGGCCGGAATGTCCGCGGATTTTCAATTGAATAGTGGAGGGTTTATTTGTTTAGGTTAAGGTTTCCTACTCTGGAGAAGTATATTCTCAAAAATAGAAAATTGAATAGCCGAGGGAGGTATGTATTATATCTCCTAGCTTCAATGAAGTTGTTTTAAAATTGATCTTAGCTGGTAATGGTGTTTAACTTGATAGCTCTCATTTAAATATATCGTCATATAAAGATTGCAGGCTAAATTGCTATGGTCGGACTAAGATTAATCCCCATAGTTTGTTCTTCCATTGTTTATCAATTTTCGATTCAAAATGGTATGTAACTCTTGGCAATATGGGCCCCAATGAAATTACTGACATCGTATTTACCCGTTCACAAAACAACACTGCCGGAGGCTCATCCTCGAATACTGTTAATATTCTCAAAAAGGTCATGTCTTAATCATGTCCATATTTATTCAGGGACAAATACGATATAGGTTAAAACCAATCTTCAGACTGAAATCATATTTATCTTTTCATGAAGTACTGTTTGTGAATGGGTATTAGTCTGTTCACTTTAACATTTTCATTTTTATGTAAACGTGAGTTATATGTTTCAGTCGTGATATCGCTGAAGTAGTTGCTAACAGGTGGGAACTCGAACATTCAACTACCCAATTTAATTATGAATTTTAGTTAGGGGGAGGGGCGGAGGCGAAACACCATTGAGTGAAAGCATCATGCTTTCATAAATTCAATCAGGCACTAACTGAATTTAAGAAGAATTTACGAAAGCATGATGTTTTGTCCCTCTTCCGTATTTAGTCGTCCATCTCGCCAAACGAAGGCTGGGAAAGGCACTTCACATTCCTCTCTCTAAATCCTAATTAGGTCATGGATATGGGTAATTTGCAGAACTAAACCCCGACCTGCCTCAGCTCCCTTCCCACGGAACACGACCCCATGGACGTTCACGTCGGTAGAGTCCGCCGTAAAGCGTCATCAAACCCCGTTGCCATGGCAGCATCATGCCCGGAAACGCCCAACTCGGACGTCACAAGACAGTCCCGTCTCGGTGAGTCAGGAAATCTCGCGAGACATTGACGCATGCACAAGTTCTGGTACCACGGGCGCAGATTTGCCGTTTGCCGGCCATCGGCAGGCTGTAAGCCTTGTGGATACTACTGATCTGCCGGAGACCAGCAAGAGACAGAAGGGGGTTCGTGAGGGGCTCTTTGCTCTGTCACGTGACAGCGAAAAGAGTTCCATTAAGCCCGCCCACTCTACGGCCAATGAGTCACAGTGATCGAGCATTAGATACGGGCCTGTAAAACAGAAAAGTATTTGAATCATGAGAAGCAGCATAAAACCATAAAACAGCTAATAATGAAAAAAGACTGTCTGATGGGAGTTCATAACGCTACCATTAAAGTGACAATCACACGGAGAACGACATACACATTCTGTTTATGATTTAAGATCTATCTAAAATCGACAGCGATTGAGTCATAACAAATTATTCGTCTCATGAGTGATTTCTCTGTTGTCCTTTTATTCGGTAGTAGGTTTTAGGTATCTATCAGTCACTGGTGAAAAACTCAAGTTTTATTTAAACACCGGGAAGCAAAGGGCTGTCTTTGTAAAAGCCTTTACGATAGTTCAAAAACATTCAAAAAACTTCTCCAGTGTTCCTATTAATATGGACACTGTACTGTTGTTTGCAATCGTAGTTTTCCTAATAAAGCAAGAGGTGTTGACAATACTTAGAAATATTCCTTTGTTATTTTTTTTAATAGAAAAGGTTCAGCTGATGTACTACACAAAGTGAAACTAGACATGACAATAGGCAGGTTTATAGGGATAATAATGATTTTCTAGCTTGTGCCCATGTGTATTCCTTCTTCCCTACAATTACTCCAGCCCTGATGAAGGCCACCACTTCCTCTCTGGCCGAAACGTATGCACTATGGAATCTTAATTATCACTAACTGCCCCATGTATGTAAACAAGTGTCAATAAAAGTAATAACAAAAAATTGATGTTTGATGTGTGGTTTGTTGGTCATTTTCTCTAATACTTCATCTGTATAACTAGGTAATAGCGACAGTGTACTTCGCATTTCTGATATCAGTTATTTGCAAATCCTCCTTCCCCCCCACCCCCACCCCAATCAAAGTTGCCTTTTCTACACTCTCGCTTAGCAAGACTATCTACAGATAAAGACAGCCTACCAGCAAATAGTAGCTTTTGGAGCATATCTATAAAAGGAAAAATAGTTTGCGATTCTACGAGTATTGAAACTGTGTCAGATGTCTTGGCTATATTGTTGTGTATGTATGCTAATAGCATTTTGGGTAGATACATAATCGCAGGGACTTTGGATCTTTAAGAGATGAAATCTTTTTTGTTGAACACGTATTTAGGTGGAGAAACTCGACTGAAAGCTACATCTAACTGAGGCTATTCTCTGACTGAAGCATCGATCCATCAAAGGCACCTTCTCTTCCATCGATGCCATCCCTCCATCACTGTCGTCTTTCTCCCATCAATCTTGCACGTAGTGAACTACACATAGATCTGTCTATTGATCTAGCCTCTCAACGCCATATCATAACCAGGACCACGTTTTTTTCATCTGTTATATCTCTATAAAACTGTTAACCAGTAATAGAGTTTATGCTTAAATAATTGAGTTTACATTTTTAGATGGAGAAGCACTAGCGTCATGCATTGAAACATTTAATGTTTTATCGTCTGGCTTCGTCTAACGTCTCATGCTGGACCATAATAAAGGCTTGTATGATACGTTAGGGCCGGTTCCGTCACAGACTCCCCTTCTGGAAATCACGTGTGTGACAGAGGAGCATCATCACTGCGTGGTCATATCGTAAGATGTTCTAAACTAAAATGATACTCCGCGACAGTTGTCATACATCTACATGTAATGCGTACTAATTATATCATCATGATGGGATAGGGCTATACATGCGTCACTAGCATTCCTTTATGTCATTCATCATCCTCAGACTATTTTCCTACTAACCATAGACACACCCTACATTTATTTTGTTACACATTTGTTCTACTACTAATTCTTCTTCCTAAGACACCATATTATCTGTGTAGCCGTAACAACAGAAATATATGTATTAACCTATATATTCCCATATTTTCTACTATGTTAACATACCCTTTGCAGTTAAATTAGAAAAATATCCACAAAGTTTTTATACGCGTCGTCGATGCTGACTTAGTAGTAATATTGTGGGAATACAGTGTAATTTGAAACCCTCTTTTCGAAACTATCATCATTGCTCATATAATAATTTATATTGCTGTCTTCTTAGCCAAAGACTGTTGTATTTTTTATAAATGTGAGTAGCAATAATATAGAACCACCAGTGCTTTCCGACCACCTATAACCTACATTTGTAGTCATTTGTTAGTTCGAGGATTGGATATCAAACTACTACACACCTGCCAAATAAGCTCCTTGCACATTTATGAATAAACGTATATTATAATGGATTATATGATAGAGCTTGGACAGTGTATAGTCATATTCTAGGGAAAATGCCACAAAATCTTAGCGTCCTTTTCGCACACACCTGTGTAAAAGATATGCGAGTTTGTGTTCTACAACTGAAAAAACGAAAACTTGTTTTCCACATATTCTCCCATCTTTTCTCATTTTAGAGGGTCCCACGTCTATTAGCACATATGGCTTCCAGGTGTGAAAACTCAGCAACATGAGTTCAATAGGAAGGCTTTAACCTCATATACACATCCCTTATATATAACAATCACCACGATGTTTACCAGAATTATCATTACTTTTAATCATAAATGCTAGCATGATTAATAATATCAGTAATACAAATATTACACATTTGTGTTAATTCAAGAGTAAATACAAGAGTGTTAATTCTTTTTTCATTTCCCTTATATCAAAAAAGAATATAGCAAATGTCAATCACACTATCGAGTAAATGTATGTTATACAATAACTGCATTTTCTTTTGCCATTGTAGACTACAGATATTTGACGAACTGTAGAGAATAAAAGAAAAGAAAACGGTAATGATTATTATAAGAGGTATAGTTATTGGATATCATTGAGCATATACCTTTTCCTCGCGACTAGGTCACAGTCTAGGTCAGCAGTCTCCATCAGGTGGGAGTTGTGTTAGCTCACGTGCTGTAAAAACGTTGCTCCAAAAAACGTCCCATTTGTTTGTTATAAACAGACGCCGGCGCCTACTGACTCAGGCCGCCAATGAATCAAACCCCCCTTTCCCCCACCCCTCACCCCCAAAAAAGAAGAAAATATCTCCTGTGCCTCACGTCACTACCCCTCCCGAGGTATCGTCGCTATCCCATGTGAAGTCCGGGCAAAGTAAGCTACTGAATATCTGCTTGGAGAAGGTTTCACCCTCCCCTAGTGGAGGAATGCTGTACAGCACCCCCTTCCCCTCTCCAAGCACCCCATGGCAGGCGAGCAACAGCTCCCAGCGGTCCACGTTCGCTGATGGCAGAGGATGCACAATGCAGCTCTGGTTTTACAAATGATAGGAACCACGCGTGGGCGGCGACTTTCGTCAAGTGCCGTTAGAGCTAGGAACTAGACTGTAAGCACCGCTATAAAGCTCTGCCTACCAGCAAATATCCCACTTTGACTCTTCAGAGAAATCACTAGATTCTCAGCGTACTCTAAAGCATAGCTCCCAGACTTAGTGCCCACAGTCGAGATGAACTTCGACCTAAACTGGGGCCTAATGATGTAATTCTTCACAGCCAGACTGGAACAGCCCTTCCCTCTACCCCTCCCTTCAATCCTATCGCTGGATCCTAGAACAAGACATGAGATTTTTTTCAATGGAGCAGCGACCTCTGTCATTCTCCAATTTACCTTTCCATTCCTAAAATGTATGTCAGTAATGTGTAGTTACATATACATTTGTTGAATTCTGACAATATGCTTATTTTTCAGCAAAGGAATCTATCGATACAGTATAGTATAAATAAAATCTGCGTGGAGCAGATTCTCAAGGCAGACTACGGGAATTATTACGAGAGAAATTAACACTGAACAGTATGACCATCGATGGAGAGGAAGTGGTTCGAAATGACCATGTAAGGGCCACCTCCTATCTTCGAGAAGTAGTTCCACAGTGTGTTTTGTCTATGCATGTATTAACAATTGCATTGGGCACAATCCACGAATGGTAGGGAAGACGACCACGAGAATAGATTTGAGAACCGTTTCCAAATATATTAAATAGATTAAAAGTGATTGAACTTTGCATTCTTATTCTAGGAAATTCGTATAGAGAGACTCCATGAAGCATCAGAGCTTCCGACAGGTTTTTCTGCTTCTGGTATTGAAATGACAAAGCTCTTCTCCAAATGCTTCAAGTGGATAACTGCCGTGAGTTTTGTCGTTAGTAATTTTGCAAAGTGTCTGCGGCCCATATTCGCCGACAAAGAGCTGTCGCTTGGGCTCCTTATGTCACCCTTAGCTACATACTTCTCAGTCCAGTTACGATTATGTTCTCCATAAGAGGCAGATCAAAAAAGACCCCTACACGGACAAATGGCCGTCTACGTCACCTGACCCCGGGACTAACGACATGGACGGCAGAGGGCGCAACTTACGCGACATCCGGTCGGACTCCTCGTCAGCTTCTTTGGAGGTGGAGCCGGTCGTATCCATGGCAACTTGCTCGGGTAACTGGTCCATACGCGTTTTCAGCGTCTCTGCGTCCCATTCCCCTTGCTGGGTCAGCTTCTCCTGCAACCACGAACACGTCCAAATATTAGTCAAGTTAACCAAACAGTATAACCTTTGCTCTCTTATATATACTCACAATGGCTTCGTCCAATAACATCTACTTGCAACAAACGCGAGGATAGAGACCACAGTACCATAGTAATACATAGTTGCCATACAGATAAAGAGGAAAACCCTCTATTTATATGCGCATATATATATACAGGATGTAAATACCATCATCACCCCTAGATGGAGCCGTGTGTAAATCAGGGACGCAAACATGCCGAAAAGGAAATATAGTGATAACGTCGTACATTAGTATCACTGTTGTAAGTCAGATGGTAATGCGGGTTTTATTACTGTTAGTACTGCAATGTCGTTTTAGATTAATTCATTCCAAGTACTCTATGTATGATTCAAAGGGCATAACGTACATGTCTTCTTTTATCCGTTCTATATACATTTTTAATTAAAGAGTCAAAAGAATCTTTCCTTCACGGTAAGAGGTATCAGGACGTAAATCAGTAAAGCAAATCTGTATGGATATGAAAAATATTAAGTACATACGGAACATTAAGGGGATAAATAAGAAGGATTAAGATAGACCATGTAAAATGGATTATGTACGAATACAGATTCTTATTACTGCCTGGGTCTTGTCGTGATAGGAAGTGGAATACTCCTACTTGGTGGTTAATCAATGAGGAACGAGGAAGTCGGTTTTGCTCTCTATTTCTCAATTACCAGCATTTTATCTTTCTTGCAGCCTCCTAGGATTACCTCAGCATTACCTCACTGGATTACGCCCCGGCCACACAGGACGTGCCCCTGCTTGCTCCCGGGTAATGGACAGCTGCCTATCACCGCTGTCCAGTCTCATCTGAGTAAATTCGTACTTACAATAATTAAATTCATACTCGTGCTTAATCCACTTTACATGATCTTCATATGATAGTCCTTCTTAACTGTGGTACTCCCGAACTGATTATATGACCGATTTATTTCTAAGGGAAACCCATTTTCTCCGCATCTTCAATTTAGAGTATTCTCATATGATAACAGGAATGTCAGTTGGGGTCATGGAAAAAAGTGGAAAGATTTTTTGCCTCAAGAGAGTCTGGAAAAACTTGGATAATATATTCTTGTCGGCCATGGCATGGGGCTGAGGGTCTTCGGGGAGGTTCAAACCACAGTTTTATTGGTGTAAATGAGGCTAAATCAATATTATCCTTGTCTGACGCAAGGAAAAGCAATTGCATATACTGAATATAGACAAGTGGATTTCCACGAAAAAGTTGAAAACTGACATCTCTGTGATAATCATTACTAGTGATCAAAACCTTACCCCAGCAAATAACAGGAACAAACACAACAAAAACAAACTCAAATACCGTATATGTCACGTCTCTGGGCCACTATGAATGCCAAAGAAAATGTAGATGATTAAAATTTGTACATAAGAAATTATGCTAAACTGATTCCCATTTCATTCTAGACCTTTGGACATACATATACAATGTCATATACAACCCCTATAACCCAGAGATTAGTAGAGAAGGATGGCAAATACCTGCATCAATAGATCTATTCTGGATCATGCTATATAATGACCAATGGTAACCAGCGACAGAGATGCATTGCGATAGCAGACAGTACTAAGCAGAATGGATGGGTCATCGACTAGTTACACAATACATTTCTGAGCCCTTTCGGAGGATCAATCAAACCATAAAAAAACCATTGCTAACAGCAGCAGCTTAAATGCGTCTATGTAGTGAGCAACCTATTAAAAAATGACTGAAGTACGGTGACTCAATCTATGCTGGCACCTTGTTCCGGAGTACTTAATCCTCATCTACATTTGTCATCAATTTGTAAAAAAAAAAGAAGAAAAAAAAGGTTTACACTCAATAAAACGCAACTAAATCGCAAGCGTCGTTAGTGACGGATCCACTTAGTAAATTCTTAATGCCTTGGGGACAGTGTTGCTATGGCTAACAAGCATATTGCTCCAGTGGCTCACAGGTCCTCGTGGAGCTCCTGTGATTTGTTCGAGCTGTGAGGTAAGGCGGCCTGCGGGTACTGGTGTTGTGTATGAGGCTAAATCTGTTTTATTTACCGCTGGTGTATCTCGTGTTTTTATAACTTGTACTCCAGTAAGACCCAGGAGGAGGAGGATAAACAAGACACAATGTGTCAAGGGGCTTGGAACTCACTCCAGGCAATCGGCCTCTCTGACCTAACATTGTTGTCTTTACATACATATGCATTCATAAACATATTACTCTTTACCTAAAATATTAGATACTCTAAGAAATGTGTACTTACGTAGATCGGTGTGGCTTTACTACACAGGTTCTTCTGTATTCTTTGATATAATTTAGCTAATGGACTAAAGTATTATTCTTCCGGGGATATTTTTCACCTTCACAGACGTACTACTTATATAGGAAGACTCTCTTTTATTTATCAATTCATACATCTGATTTTAGTTCTCTTGTTATTGGTCCCATGACATGTTCCTAGTTTTCCTATTGTGTTCGTTTAATATAGAATATCTCATGTTAGATTAATCCAGTCCCTGGGCCTATTTCTTATTTTCAATACCCTATTTAGTTTTTACAATAACAGCTAGTTTCAAATATATTTTCGTTTTCTATCACATTGATATCTGAAAATTACTAATTCTTAAGAATGGTCATTTAGACCTCGTGCAGGATAGGCCAGGATGACAAGCATCATCATTCTCAGGCAAAACCTCAGTTGTAAATATACATAGCTCGTGATAGTCAGTTATATTTCATTTTCGCCTTCACACATCTTTCTGAATACTCACTTATCTCAGCGTCTCTTTTATTACATGTTGTACTGGTTCTATCTGTTAATGTCATATCCAGAGCTTGAGAGCAGCTCAATCTGAGTGTTATTTCCGCGAGTGAGAACATCGCAATCAACAGAAAAGTATTCACTGCACAATAAATACGTGGTACATTCATGCTCCAATGGAAATCCAATCCCCATCGCGTGCGTGTTTTCAATCTCTTACTACAGGTACGGCCCATCATAGTATATTCCATGCCAGAGTAATGAGAACATTTTATGTGATATTTCTAACATTGTCTCCGAATAGAACATATTCGTCGTTATTATCTGCAAATGTCTTCTGCTTATTTTCAAAATGGACGATCCCAAGCTTCGCCTCTATACATTATATGCTCAGAGATTCTGCACCTAACTACATCACTTGTGCTGTTTGTGGCTCAGTGCCAGTAGAGTCCTCTTTTCATCTTCAATAACAGCATAGTACAATCCTAGATCCTATACATTTACATTATCAGACCTAAATTATTTTCATCTAAGGCAGTCGCCCTGTAATACTTGTAATAGATCTGTAGTCGTAGATAAGTCTGGTCTGGTCTCATTTCACTTTGTATACCAAGATGAATGAGGAACCTTTTTAGTTGGACAGGAATCCTTTCATATACTTATATAATAATCTTTTTCATATCTGAGTAAATGCTTAACAGAACAGCTATACCCAATCTGCAATGAATTCTAGATGCTCCAATCATGAGACAATCACAATCTAGATTTTTTAACATAGCAAATGAGATTTATCAGGTAAAAAATAAAATGATTGATTAATGTAGATTTGTTAAAAGTAGCGTGTTTTAGCCTCGTCAATATGAATTTGACTAATGTATAATGTTCTTTTTATAAACAAATACAGTGACATAAATAATGGTTGTCCCACATTAGACCGTGACGTTTACGACTGTTCCTATGAGCTGCTCTCAATTACCAAGTGATAAAAAACAAGATGGAAATGGAGGCGTGATCCTGGTAGGGAATTGAGTTTAGGAATGGGACTGGAATATGGGGCGGAGTAGAGTGGGGATGAGAGAGATGAAGTACGGACTGTAGACGAGTGGCGTACAGGCTGGTGGGTACAGCTGTCCCAGGGTGTATGCAGACACACACACGACGACTCAATGAGAAGGCCTGCCGTTCGGCACCTTGCCAGCTACCAGACTCCAAGTCCAGTGGTAGATTAGCTGGTGGGTCTTAACATCTAGAACACACAGGCCACTCTACATTCCCATGAGCATATGAGTCTAGTTTGTTGAGTTGGCACACTAGCTCAGTAACAGTACATTCGACGCCGGCCAATCTGAACCCCTTGAGCTTGAAATGTGTTTGTTGCTCAGCATGACTTTGACCAGTATGTTATGATATATAAAAACAAATTAATGATCACTCCTAAAAATATAAAGTTGTGACTTATAAATTCTAGTATCTTTTATTCCCTAACGCATAGGGGGAAATGCGTGTACACCGATACAGAGTTTTGGCAAATGGCTTGCTCTTCAAATGAATTGCCAGTTTCCTCATTACCTGAATACTTGGCAGCGGCAGTCAAGTCAATACCAAGCCATTATTTCTGGGAATATGCCATAATCTAATTGATAGATTCTCCTTCCGTTACTATGAAATATTGTTCAGTGTGCCAGTGGGGCATCAAAAGCAAAGTGCATACACACAGTGTACTCCGGAAATGTAAACTGTTGAGGGCACAACCGGAAGGTGCAAATTCATAGAAACTTAGCGAGTGTCATTTACTATACAGTGTATTTTCTTTCTTTATAGGATGACATATTCATGGTATATGTAGAGCACAGGGTATACATACACAAACTGCACTTTAAGAAGAATATCGTCTGCCGATAATGCACTCGGCGAAAAGAGAGGCCTAAGACCAGTCAGTTGGGGTCATGTGGTTAGAGCAACCTAATTTACGGAGAAACTGGCCATTTTGCATGATGTAACACGACAGCCAGCACCAACGCACATAAGTTGGAAAGACACAACGTGTCACGTCAAATTCCACGTGGTAAAAGGATAGTGTGTAAATTAAGGTCTGTCATTATCAAATATCAACACAAGTATCGTAGTGGTGTTTTCTAGAAAGTTTTGATTACATATATATATATATATTTATATATATATAATATAATATAATGGTACTAAGGTCTCTGTTTTATGAATAAGTGTTCCATGTACATTTTATATACCCATTCCATGGTACCCCACACCAATGTGCATAGACTAGCATTCAGCAAAGGGGAAGAGGAAGATGAGAAATTTACACTACGAAGTACTTAAACATACTACATCCACTACCAGATAAGAGGAAACATGTTGGCGCCTATTTCTTTCTTTTTTCATAAAGGAGAAAAGAAATATGTGTTAGCACAACCAGATACATCTATGAAACTATAATATGGGTTATTATTACCATCCATATGGCAAACGAAGTAAATAGCATGCGAGAATAATAGTAGCAATAGAGCATGGAAACTACTCACAAACGCTGCTCGAGGGGCTGGGCCCACTCTGGGGGGCTAGGGCAAGCAGGCAGAGTAGGGCAAATTACGGATATAAATGTATCGCTACAGAACTCATGCCTCTGGGTTGTGACCCAATATAACATACCGGGCTTGTTTGGAGATCCCCGCATGGACTTTTATAAGTTCTACCAAATGGATACTTTACCGCTCTGAGGCTGATTTTACGTAGCATAAGTAGTCACAAAAAGTAGGCGCTCAAACATGGCGGGTAATGCCTGGGTCAAGTAAACCAACGCATCTGGAGTGAGTCAGAAAAACTACTCTTCACTCTCTCAGTGATGGCTCAGAAACGTGGGTTTACGAACGCACTATCAAGAGCGTATCCTGCCGAGCCTATAGCAACAGGCTCCAGAAGTGGGACTCTAGTTATTTACATAAATCATCATGTAATGCGTACATCGTATATATCTCGAACGCAGATAGACCTAACACCGACTCAACGAATACCAAGCATTCAATGATGAATTCAAAGTGACTGATCTTCAAATTTCCCCCTGAATTGATGATTTCTATCCCCCCCCTCCAACACACACGCACACCAAAAAAAAGAAGAAGAAAATTTAAAAAAAAAAAAAAAAAAAAAGTTAAGTAAATAAATTGAATAAAAAAACAAACAAACAAATCAGGTTACTCATTTTCTGTTTTACTGAAAAAGGAGAGGGGCACTGGATTATAATTGCAAAAGGGACCAAAATTCAAACAATAGATTACCTGCACACAATGCAACGCCTTATCACGGTTATAAATTCAATTAACCATTACGGCGTTCAGATAAGTCAGAAAGGTATCAGGTATATAACAGCGGTATTCCGGAATGTATCCCATGTTAATATCAACTTCTACATGAAAGGTATGATATATGTCTAAGTTTATAGCATGGAGGCAGGGCCTGCTTGTAAACTCTTTCCGTGTTAATCTATAGAAATAGCATACATATATATATATCGCCGCCTATTAAAGCGGATGTTAACCCCATTGAAGGTGACTGTGGCGGCATTAGCAGGCCTAGGCTTGGCACACTGGAGGAGGGTGGAGACCCGGAAGGCATAGTAAAGTAGCAACTCAATGTACATATCTATATACATGTACGTGAGTTTGTGCGTATCACAAACAGGCGGCATTCTTAAGAGATAAAGGCGCGGGCAGCATACTCCTGTCTAAGTAACAATCCTGCAGGTTTGTCTCTGTGCATTGTGGTACTTACCACCACCATGGACGCAGCCACCGAACTGAGGATCTCGTTGATCTCCTCCACCTCAAGGCCCTGCTCCAGTAACTGCTGCTCCAGGGCTTTCTTCTCCAGGAACTTCTGAAGCCGTTCCTGGTCCCGCTTCCGCTGTTTAGCCGTCTTCTTTCGCTTGCGATGCGGCTTCTTCCGGCCGCTACTGCTCCCACTTCCGGTATTGGAATCAATGGTGCTTCCGGTAACGGCCGGCGACGACTGCTGGTCGCTGGAGGCTGGGGTGTCGGAGGTGTCCTGGTCTTCCTCCTCCGCCCCCGTGCGACACATGCGGGCATAGTGGTTTGGTAGGCCGCATCGGTGGCAGCGCACCCCCCAGGCTGGACACCTGTGGCGGGCAGTCCACGGCCAGCCGCAGTGCCAGCAGTCCTCCGGCCTCCAGTCGCCGTCCTCGTCCACCACCACCTCCCCGTCCTCATACTCGTTAGGCCAGGGCGGCTCCCAGGGCGGGAAGAACTTGGCGAAGTAGGCCTCGTCGCCCGGCCAAGGGATGAGCTGGACGATGGGCGGGTCCTTGGGTCGCGTGAAGTCCCAGTCGATGAGTCGGACGAGGTGCACCAACACGTGGTGCCCGTTGTCCAGGTGACCTATGGTGGAGGGCCATGCCCCCGGCGGCCCGTAATATGCAATGTCTTTAGGACACATGGGTGTGTGTATGTAATCTGTCTTTGTTATAATATCTTATGGAATGGATATTTTTGTTTGTAATATACAATGCCAACGTTCCTGGCTACTGCTCCATTCTATGTTGGGCACGAACAAACTAGAACGCACGGAGACTGCTCAAATCGGCAGGCTGTGGTGCTACCACCATAGGGTGCGGTGGCAGTGAGCAGGGAAGCGGCCTGGCCCAATTACGTCGGCCCCATTCATCGCTCCGGCCCGCCCCGGCACGGGTCCCGTCAACACAGCGCGCCGACCCGCTCCTCCCGGCCCCCGCCGCCTCCAACGCCAAATATAACCCGCCAGGAATTCTCTCTCCTCCGCCACCAATCTGGAACACTCTCCCATCACACTGGGAAAAAGCAGGGTGGCGGAGCCGAACCAGCCAAGCTCACCGCAATGGACTGTTCCTTTTCCGTTCTACATGCTTGCCACCAAACACATCCTCACCTACTGGCTTCAAATGGTCGACTTAACTCGAGAGAAATACATGTAATGTGTGCCTAAAGTAAAATCCGCAGAGGACCATACCTTGACTGCCACTGTCAGCGAATAGTCCAGAGTGAGTCAGTAAGTGGATGGGGTGTGTGAGTAGCTCTGAGTCGTCCGTGAGCAGCAGCCCTACTGACGGTGCAGCAGCCACCAGTTATTTGTGGCTCTCAGATCTCCCGTTGTTGTCGGCCCGACCTTACTCGCTATAACCCTCCGCCCCAAATTCATGGCCGAGGGTGTGTTTCACCCGAGGGTAGGGGTTAATCCATGGGAGTTCATGGAAAGGTTGGCAGAAACGTCACTTTCTACTAGTCAAATGGTAGGTCATCGCCCTCCCCCGTCTCCTTGGAACCTGCTGGATTCACCTGAGGTGAGACCTGTTCTCACAGCAGTGAATTGATGGTGTTCTGGGGAGCTTCTCACCTGGCAGGTGAACTGCTCATTACCCCCGGCCAGTCCGCTATTTTGTGTAGCAGATAGGAGGAGGCAGCTGAGCTAAGAGAACACCCACATCCGTCTCCGACTGACTCAGTCAATACGTGGTGGTATACAGCGACTTTGCCAGTTTCACACACGATGGCTCTGCCATGAACCTGCCAGAAGCCAGGTTGAATTCGGAATAACACTTCAAATGTTTTGGGAGAGTTAGCATCGGCACACATCGGGCCAGCACTAGTGCTACTTTCAGAAGCTAAGGGCACCTGTATGCTCGTTTTTGTACCTCCATTTTGCCACATCGATGATAGTGCCATCTTGTGTTATCTAGTGACGCCATTGTTCGTCATTCAATCAGGCACAACCCAATGAAATATTTGATCTAGGATCTAAATCATAAAAACATTTACTTGTCTCTTGAAAAAAAGACTAGTTGGCCCGTCAGTTGGATACATAGGTAATTAAAGACGCTACATATTTCATGGTTGGGACCTCCAATATCTATTTTTGGTCTAATATATTAAAAGAATGCTGCGCAACTGCATCGTCATTAATCATTTAAAAGAATTCGAATGATTAAAGATTCCCTTTTACATTCGGAAAATCTGCTCAGGTTTAAGGGTGATATGCAACATTTTAATCCTCCTGACGTAAGATAAAGGCTAGAATCATTGGGACAGCATTGAGAGTGTTCACATTTGAAAGTAGGTCAACACTCACTGATGGTGTGGCTTGTTGTCTTTGGCTCTCCCTCAACAGCTTTACCGATAGTTATCCTCCAACTCGCCTGATCTGCTTCCCATTTTCATGCAACAGATGTCCTACTAGACTTAACCCTCGACCTTTCACATTACCCTGTCGCATTTCTAGGCAGCTTGCTGGTGTGAAACCCTAGTTTTATTTTTACTTCAGTAGTGTCGTCAGTGAATTCATGGTTCATGACTTGGAAATAGAGACAGATAGACAGAAAAGTAGAAAAAAGAAACCAGCGTTGTTGCTCTGGTTAAATCTGGCATTGGATCAGGAAGGAAGCGTGATCAGGACATTTGCGGTGTCCAAATATGGGTCAATTGACCAAGGAAATAGACTAAGTATGCCTGCCAACGATTTGGGAGTTAGGTCTGAACACTATCACGCACCCACTGATTATTCTTATGCCATCCCCATCTGGCATGCCTCCTCACATTGCTGTGTCTCTAGCATCAGTCTATATTTTACTGACTCCCATGACTCATAGCCAGTCACGGGTATCACTGACAGTGTTCATTGGAAACTACTCGGTCGTCTTTGAGCTATTTACAGCGGGGCCTCAGGGGGAGGTCTGGATGGTGTGGGCTCCCCACCCCATCCTGTTTAGCATGCCACACGGCAACTGCTTGTATGATAGATGCAGCATACGGAGTCTCACTGAAAGCCACCGCACTAGAAAACTCAGCCCTTTGTTGATAACGTTTAGGTTAGGTCTAGTATAGGGAGAATTTCCCAAGTGCATTTTAGAATATTGCATGTGGGTCATGAGGAAATCTTTATGGTCCTATCATAATCCGGACTACATTAGAAATAAAGCATTACAGATACGATATATGCATAGCCCTATTCGTTAGTTCCTAATCAAAGTTTTACCCAAAGCAATCACAACTGGTATAATTCCTAAAATCAAATCAAAAAGAAAAAAGGTTTACCTTAAAACACGGAATTGGATGACATATATAGGTCCGTACTTAAAAGAAATTCTAAATATGGATCCTTGTTAACATTCCCCAACCCATTCAGAAAAGGAGAGACTATTACTAGATGTATGTGTGATTGAACATTTCGCTGCTGAGGCTGTTACTACAGAAGTGTGATTAGATGCTTTTAACAGTATTCCCTTCACGTGCTTCTGCCTCCACTCGTCACTGCATTACTTGGCTCTGGGAGGTGGATAGGGTTAAGTGTGTGACGTGCTCGGAGTGACTAGTTGGCAACCGCCGGTAGGCCAGCCAGATTATCTCGATAGCACATTATCAGCGACAGTATACTATGCTATACGCAGTGATGGTCGTTCGTATGATTATTTCCCTTGTTTCAACCGAAGATTTTCTATATGGGTGAATGGTATCTATATAACCTAGACAGTTAGAGGACGACACTTACCACGCATAGGTTATAGGTCACTGACCCATATATCAAATTCGGTCTAATATATATGTTGGGAGATATACAATAAACACATTCCTAGAGAAGATACATGTAATTCGATTGTCCTTATCAACATACGGGGAAACAAGTGACACTTAGTATGGGCATAACAACTGAGCAGTATTTGGATTGAGTAACAGAACAAACTCAGAATTGTGGGATGTGCCTATACAGATCAGTTCATATTAAGAAAATATAAACGTTGGCACCTTAATCTGTTTCATCAGGTGCAAGCCGGGTTTCACTCGGTAGCTGCTGAGGTCAGACTGGGTACTGCTGAGGTTCGGTCCGAATATGATTGGTTGCCATTGATATTGGGCCTTTATCTCATCCCTGGAATAAATGTCCATAGGCTTAACATTGGGAACTTGTTCTCCATGCCCGTACAAGTATTGCAGTCCGTTCTCCATTGTTTATTTCCTGTGTGTCGTCCATTCCTTAGGTGTGTACAGGGTGAGATAAATACAGAAAGCAACTCGTTTTGGTCAAAGAAGTCATTCTCCAACTCGTTTGAATGCTATATGATATTCACTCGGCTGTCGCCTCGTTCATATCACTCAGTGTCAAACTCGTGGAGAACGACGACTTTGACCAAAACTTGTTGGTTTCTTCTTTAGGATGCGAATGGGTGCAGCCGAGTATGTGTTAAAGAATTTCTACCATTATAAACGAAATCTCGGTATCACTAATTTATTCAAATTTGCTTTGATTTAGGAGCAGGAATTATACTGACTAGTGGGTGGGATGGTCTCTGTAATATCAAATTTCTTTGTTTTTATTGATAAGAATTGTATTCGACGTACAAGGATTGTTATTCCATACAATCAAATGCAAATCCATTTTAATATAGCAAGGTAGGACATGACAAACTCATTCATCTTAATTGTGATATGCAATTATTGTAACATGTTCAAAATAGTCAATTTACAATGTAAGATAGCGTGTTTCCCCATAAGATTATGATCTACCCTGAATGGGAATTCTGACCTACATGGAGAATGAACATAGGCATTTATTGATAACCCAGGCATTTATTGATAATCATTCTGGACCCTCATATTTCCCGTTCACGTTTAGATCAAACGGGTTGAAAACCTGGGATTTGGAATGATATCGCTAGAGATCGCATATGCCCCGATTTGGCGTATCCTCTCTATACCCCAGCCTTCCTGCTGCTAGATTGGTGGGTAGTACTCGAATTCCCAGGAAGAAGTGACATTTGTCTGTGGCTATCTTCCTGCTCGCTGAACATCATTCTTCTCCAAGCACCCCATTGACCTTTCGCTGGTGCCCAGTGGGCCAGACCTGAGCTGGCAGAAAGTGGTGTGACTATAGCTCACCGGAAACCTTCGCAACAGACGCCAGCCTGACCTGCCTACCCTGGTACGCATCTGCATCCAGCCTAATTGGGTTATTTCATGATGTAGAGCATTGACATCGCACATTTATGTCTTTACACATTGACCCTGGATCCATCATACACTACTGTTAGCATATAATGAGTAAAATCAAGATAGTTTTGATAGCTGTCAATTTTGTTACATGCTATCCATAATAAGTGGATTGGGATGTAAGTCTGGGGATACAAGTATTGGCGAGGATAAAAAATTGGCAATACAACCTGGTAGCAAAAACGACAGGACAGTGTGGATACTGAATAGTAAAACCTGCTCAGTGTTCGATCCGACAGTTTGGAAATAGCCCACATTTGGATCTCTTTTTGAATGAAATGTTCCTCAAAACCCGTTTTTTGTTCAGTTTATCTGTGACCACCACGTTTCAAGACCATAATGATACCTATGAAATAGCAAAGTTTACACCCGCTGGGAGTGTTCCTCGGGATCTTTAGGCGACGAATGTCAACACTCGGTGGCACAATCATCAATATAAAAATGTATATACGAAACCTGTCATATTGTACTTTGGCAGTTATAAATACATGTGCCCAATACACCAGATGGCACCTCGGGAATATCCGGGATATTTCAACCTCCTTCTGTACCCGGAGGCATAGCCATGTGTGGACCCGTCAAGTCTATATTAGAACTGCCTTTGTGCATTGACTCTTTCGTGCAAACTCACTCCAAGGCTTACGAGACATTTCTCATTAAAAAAAAACAGTTGAAGGCCATTGGTTATTGGTGAGGGTCATGGTAATATACATGTTTAGGTGATGAGATATAGCCGACATTAGGACACTTTCGTGTGCGACTAATGCTCGCTAATTGGAATACCAAATCGAGAAACAATCAATATGATTTTAAATGATAATATAATACAACAAATCTTGTATCATCTGTCTACATTTAGCCCTCATTATATGTATGCTAAGTTGACACATTGACCTGCTATTCAACATTTGAGTCACATGACCTGGTTGAACTGTATGACAGAAATAACATCTTTATTTGGAAATTTTACCCCCAATACATTTCTCTGTGATTGTTACTAAGCGATTGTTCTTCCTACCTATGGCAGTAATGATGGTAATTATACTTGTAGAAACCGTGTTTTGTCTTGTATGTTTTTTTGTTTGTCCGATGTATTGTAATAATGTCTACACGTATCTGTAAACCTCTTTTTCTACGATTATTATGAAGCTGATAGTACAGTACAGATAACAGAGAACAATGACTTATTGAGTATAGCGTCATATGACCTGTACACAAAACTGGACAATATTAACTTGGGTTTCCTGAGCAGGCCTAGTTTATTGTTGTTTTTCTTAATATCTTTGACTTGTCTTGTTTGACTGTTTTCTTTGACGAGCACTAGGAAGAACGCTTTAGGGTGAATGTGCTTTGTCTTATATCTATACTTGAATATAAAAAAAAGGTTTACAGCTAGCTATGGATTTAAAGATCGTGACATAGTATATACATAACTGTTTCACTACTTTGAAAGAACACGATATCATATCACAAAGCCAATGAAATCGGTTCTAACAATTCATTCTACTGTTCAAAAATGTTTTACAAGTAACATAAGTCTATTGGCACACAACATGAATGTTCTAACTTCATTTAGGTCCCTGTGTAGTCATGATATTCCTGATCTTTCAATGATAAGGCGTGGTGTCGAATATTTCCCCATATTTTTTTGTATTTACTGAAGTAACTTATCTCCCTGAACCACATTAAACGATTGGCCATCATAATGATATGGAAAATGCGATGGGGAAATTTCATAATTGGAAATCAGGTTTCTATCATATCGTCCAAAAATCAGAGGTTGCTATTGACATAAGATAAAAGTACAGCCTGAGCTGGGAAATACCAGTAGGATCTCATCGCCGTTGATATGTTAACATCATTAATAGTGAAACACCTCTCTATACTGTTACCAGTCCCCGGTTCATTTATCACTATTCAGACCTCATCTACACCTAACGATTTCCGGAATAGCTCACGCCCGCACCCCTTCCGTTGTTACTCCCCTGCCTATTATATGCGTTGTGTGCGCTTACTGGTTGACCCATCCACGACCAGCCCCTGGAGCAAGGGGCATCTGGTTTTCTCCATCCAATATCTCAGAGCCGCTAGGGGACGCTCCCTGATGCCATACGCCCACCGACCCTCGGCTTAGCGTTTCCACCCCTTGACACGAAGGTGGCCTTTGGCGCCGACTTGGCTGCCGCTGACGGTCTATTTGCATCAGATCAATGTCACATTTTGCATCTTGAGCGAAGTTGAGAGGTCAATATTGTGAGGCGTTCATATCTAATAACCATACAATTGCAGGATCTACGCCGCTGCATTAGAGGTGTTATCATATCGGTTCTTTATCTCCACTGAATCACGTATAGTTTATAATACGCAGTGTTGCTTAATTTCACACTGATTCTACTCATGTATGGCATTATCAGTGAGCGGGGTGAAAGGCTCAGTATTAAATCAAATGAGATTTCCCGCGAAAACAAAAACGTCATTGTTAGGTTGGAGTCAACTAGAGTATTCGTTCTGTCAGAAATGTCAAACAATCTCGATGCGCAAAGGCAGATTTCACTAGTCGAGATAATGTGGTTACAGGAAATCGATGAAGCCAGAAATAGTGTAAGTATGTTCAACCCATGCAATGTCACGACACGGATGTACAGACGACTAGGTGTTGGAGAGGGAGTGGGTGGTAGGTGGAAGCGAGGCTGAATGAAGACTGACCTCAGATGCTGCACTCTGACTGCAGGGCCCCCGGCTGTGGCCATTGTAATTAGAGTGTAAAAGGGGGAGACAGTTCCCCGCCATAGCACGAAGTCTCTTGCCCACAGCCTATATTACCGTCACAGAACACCCGACGCTTGGGGATAAGATCACACGTTCCTACCTGATTTTTCTGCCGAGGTAGGACACAAGGTCACACCTGACCCTCACACGTGAAAGAGATCTGTGTTGCTAATGCAAGCGCTGCTTCCTTACATTTAATCCTAACGTTGAGTATAGAGCCACACCTGTTAACACGTCATCCTCGTACATGGTATCTAGTGTAGAGTTGAAGGTGGGACTCCCCACACCGACAGGCTACTTAAAGAGACAACTACCTGTAAAAAAGCCATCCCTTAATATTTACAAGTTATCAAATATTGATCAGTCCCATACAGTCATTCAATTCTCATAGTGTAATTCTTTCGTTGTAATGGGGTTTAAAATCACCGGAGTAGTTGTGGGACTGGCTTCGAATCTGCTGTCAGACCCAATACTTACAATACTTGGGAGATATTAATTCACGCGAAATTAAGCCTCCCTGCAGGACGACAGATCCTCCTGCCAGGCGAATAACAGCCAACAGAAAATAACGCTAGAAAAATAACCTTTACTCGTTTCCCTTTTTAGCTGTAGTGTAAAATTAAGGCCTGTCAACAACACAGCTCCTGCCGTCACAGAGCCAGCCAATGCTCTCAACTCCCAGTACCAGTAACACAACGCTCACTGGCAGCAAGGATGACGGTCTTTTCCCGGTGATGATTACGGCGACAGTTTGCAGGCCTTTCTTTCACAGGAAGCAGAGAGAAGGGGAATAGTGATTTAAGAGGCAGGTGGGATGACTGATGTGCACGCGTTTTGTGAGGTTTGACGAGGCTCACTACAAGATCGATCTATTACGCCCCAAGAAGGCTTTAAGGAAATGGAATCGTCATCAGGCCAGACAGATGGCGAGGAGTTCCAAAAGGGAAAAAAGAAACTAAGAACGAAATACAACATAACATCTAATTTGTCAACACAAAATTAGGGATTTTCAAATAAGAGGTGAGGAGAGTGGGAATCGTTTAATTGGAAAGAGGAATGGAATTTTCCTAAGCGAAAACAGAAAAGTATTAACTTTGAACTAGACAAATATGGCTTCTCCATCTTAGAAGAGAATGAATGACATCGCTATTGGATTGTGTTCTTCTCTCTCTTTAGAAGATCTCATTGATTGCTGGTCTGAAACTGTGTGACAAGGACCATGCCTACAGGTCAAAGAAACTTGTCTGAAGACTGCATCCACACCACTTAAAAATATGTTGGATAACTGTATGTTTGTAGCGTAATGATGCTTATGGAAATAAGAGGGGGACTACATGCCAATTTAAATACGTCCTGAAATGTCTTGTTATGAGACATCCATTTGACTGACTGCCAGGGTGCATATTCATATATATATATATATAGATTTAAAATACGGGGCGAAAAGCACTTCTGGTCCCAACCGATGCAAAAAAAAAAAAAATCATATATATATATATGCTGGCGACAGATAAAAAAATTAATAAAGATTGTGTATTACACAACGAAGGAGATGATTTCTGTTTGCAACCATATTTCTAATGAATACAAATCTATACTTCACTAATGCATGGACGGGATTTTCTGTATCTTTATATATAGCAGTCCCTTTCACCTTTCATATATGAGGTACCCACACATCACGGAAACGAGCATGAAGGGTAGTGATTGGAATCCATACTAATCATAACAGCTAGTGTCAGAATGGTACATGGGTAATGATTGAGGTATAAGAGACTTGAGTAGTACATCAATACTGTGAGTCTCGGGGAATGTAAAATTCCTGTCGTGACTACCTAGGGAAAGCCAGCGTGAGTCACTAGTGGCCATCAAGCTCTAACCATCAGTTACTCACTCGTAGCCATCAAGCTATGAATTACTAATAGCCATTAAGCTTGAGGCATGATTAACTGACTCATACGGGGATCCATGAAGCTCTAGGCAAGAGTTAATGCCTTATACCCATAAGTTCTAGGCATGAGTTACTGCCTCATAGCTATCAAGTTCTAGGCATGAGATACTCAGCGTCCTCGCAAAATCTTGTTAGGACATTAACTCGGATAGTGTCGGAATCGGTATTAAAACATGCTCAATGCTGCAATACATGCACATATACCTGCTTTGTGTCTTTGTGTTGTTATCGATATAATTCAGTAATATTGAGTGATAGAGCCTCCACTGAATATAATGTGTTTAAATCTCATGAAGCTACCATTTACACCTGTTGTACAAGCCTCGTGTGGTAGATGTGCATGGTATGCGCCTAATTAACCGAACGAGGATTTACAAAGTATGTGATCTTTAAGGCCCAGGATGTATACTATAGCACAAGTCAGACATTGTATGGTGTCTATTATGGCGGAACTAAGGCATGCTCCTTTTTTATGGCATCAATCAGGTGAAGTACATTGTGTGTCATACATAGGGCAGGTGCTTTTTAAATGTTTAAACTACCCAACAAATGAAAAAGAAGCTATTATTCCATGAAATATAACAATCGTATCTAACTTTTTCTAGTTGGCTGCAATGCTCTCACAATAAACGTTTTGTTCTCTAGTCTAAAAAGATGTATTGACGAAAAGGAAGTACTTCGCCACGCAGCGGGCGTTGTCTGTGCTTCTTATAAAACAATAAACCTATATAGCTTTTGTCGGTCTATCCATTTTAACCACAGCTTGTAGCACCATTGTATTAAAATCTATATTCCTGCAATGATTTAAAGGTACCAGGAAAATGTATGATATGTAGCAACCACGAATTAAACTGTAACTTCCATCAGTCGAATATAAATGAATCACTGTACAAAAATGTGAACAAAAAATCAGATTGGGAGGTCACTGGATATCATTTAAATGGCAGAGTGGTAGAAACGGAAGTATTACGCGTTTAAATCTTAACAGTGCATGTTAGTATGACCAAGCAAGTGGTGGTCAGTTATATACGATCGATCTGCATTGACTCATGTATGCAGCCAGCATACCCACGACCCTCAGTGGACGGCCTGGTTGTGGTCAGCGGACCGGTTAGTGGTCAGTCCGTCTGTAACACGCCGCTAGGGTCCGCACAAATCAATGACCACGGGCATTTATAGCCGACCTGCCAGCAGCCCGTTCCTAAAACCGGTCGAGACACATTCTTAGGAAAAGACGCCATCACAACTATTCCCAAATTCATGTCTCCAAAAAATATAGGACAAATGCAGTATCTGATCATATCGTCCGGATAAGAAAATCTACTGTGGATAATGATTTTTCAAGCAGGTCTTTGCCTTGATAGGAGCGTCTAGTCTGAGACCGACTGGAGACAAATCGCAACACTGAATACAGGAATTGGGCCTAGAACCGAGAATAGAGTGGCAGTTGGCAGAGTAGAGTCTTCGGAAATCACTGTACCATTTGTTGGGCACTGCATTCATAACGTCTCCTTGGAGCCAGGCTTGCAGATGTCACCAACCCCAGCGGGCGCCGTCGACTGAAGACTCAAAGAACTTGATATATAGGTTCTATTGGGAAGGCGTCTTTATAGTGGGGGCACGTGCAAGACACATATATGTTAGAGAGGCGACATCGAGTGCCTTTTACTACTACACAAAGCCTTCAGAGGAAAGTAATAGAAAGGTTATATTGGTGCATTCTCCATGCACAAGGTATTTCCCGCAAATATTCTATATACAAATACTCACTTTTGGTTTTGGTAGACCAGTAGTTTTTGCTACGCCTATACTGACGATTTATTCATTGTCTTACCCTAAAATTGTTCAATTGGATGGTTATGGCACAAAGTCAGTCTAATCTAAATGTCACAATGTTCGATGCCTTGATATAGTGAACCTTCAGATGTTTAATGAGTCCGTATCGGGAGAACCCTTGTTTTCCACCCTCCCTGCTTTACTGTCAGGGCTAAACCTGCCACACTTTTATATCCGAAATATGTTTGTTTTTTTTCAAATTGCTTTATTGTCATATTCATTGATTTTACAAAACAGATCCGTCTTTTTCCATTGATATCATGATTTGGCTTGTTTGACAATAAGTTCAGACATGATATCAGCCTGAATGGCTGGTTTTCATAGCATGCTGCTTTGTACGTCTACGTACCCGTGTTACATATGAGCATACTTTGATAATATAGTATTTTTACCTTTACAGCAATTTGTAGATAATTATAAATTCATTTCTTGCATTCATATACAGGGAGTGTTCCATGTAATATAGCTCGACAATATAAGGAAAATTCTGTATGACCATTAGCCAATGATACAATAGTATGTTTATAACGTGGTATATTTTCACATTGGTTTTGAGTATCGTAGAAAGATATCAAATAGTGGGTAAAGCTAAAGAGTGTAGCCTCAGGGAATATTTTGTAATGTTGAAGAGATATATATACATGTATAATATAATGTGAGAACGTAATATATGGATATATAGATAATTATAAGAAAATCATAAATTTGATACGTAAACGAAAGTCAACAGTCTATTGTGGTAATCTGCGCAATCGGAGACCACTGATATGTGCTGTGATAAAAAAAGGTGATGCTTTAGACCAGAACAATAATGTAATGTCTACAATGAATCCTTTTCTATTTCTACCAACAAATCATATAAACGAGGGTGGGTGTCGAATAAATATCAAGTCGTTCTAAATAGGGGGATATCATTTAGAAATCGCTTTCCTGATCAAAACAGACTCCCTTTATATATAAGAAAAACTTATGCCACATATACATATATATGATTAAAGAGAAATTTAGTACAAGACCAATCATTAACATTTCTAGAGATCGGGTGTAGTTTGATTGTAGTTTTCGGAGTACCTACACTACATAAAGATATTCAGGTTTATCGCACAGTGAGTGAATAATAATTGAGTCTACTTCACTATTTTAAAAGTGATATCTTTGTCGATCCCCTCCTCGACTCCCAAGTGCTCCTAAATTCACTAAAAGAGCTTCTCTTGAACTACTCTTATCACGATTTTAAAAATGTCTAGTTCGTGAGAGAACACGCTAAATAATAGCTGGCCCAACCCCCTTCCTCTTTTTCTCGTCTGTGGATATGAGATCCCTTTTTTACGGCCAACCTGCTCATAAGAACCGCCTTTGTAAGCAAAAGCAGCACTGGCGATGCCGTCATGTGGAGGATGCAGAGCGCACGCCTGCCTCCTTTCATAACAAGTGGCCTGGACCAGTCATTGGGCACGTGGTGGCTCTCCTGCCGGGTCTGCCTATTGCGGGCTGTTCATGCATCAGGAGGCATGGTACAACATCAGATGCTCCGTCTGATCCGTTCGTGCAAGGCTGGGGATCGCTCTTAGAGAGTGTAACAGGTTCTTGTTCGTGCAAGAAATTTGATACGGACAATGAACAGGGAGGACATAATAGCGGCACGGCAATAGCTGAAGCCATGGGTGCTGGTGGTTAGAGGTAAATAAAATATCCATCAGCGAGAGTGTTGTGTCCCCAAGCTGATTATTCCATGAAGCTGCAAGCGGAGGGGGGTAATATTAAGTGGAGGACCAGATGGTTGGTGGTGACTGTACTGTAAAGCCTTGTAGCTGTGACGCAGATGGCCCAGACTGATGGTAACTTGTGAAGCTATCGATAAGTTACTTTCAGATATATGCTAGTCAATGCGACGAGACTCAATAAGTGGTGTCTGAGGATGGGTGTTGATAGCTTATGGTAATTACATGATGGAAGAAAGAGTAGTGAATATTTTGCTTAGCTGTGTCTGAAATGGTACATGTATGAAAATAACGTCCTGCAGGATGTTCACGCATATCTATTTTTGGCAATGGTTTGACTGTTTTGAACTAGCTTCTGAGATATTTTTGTAACTGCATTGTCGGAACCATGCAAAAGGCATGTCTATTCCCTCGCTCTGGTTATGTTTATCGGCTAATAAGCTGTCCGCAGGAAATGTAAGATACACGAGAGAGCATCCTAAAAAGGACTGACATCAGTTAAATGTTCAGGGTCAGAATAGGAAGAAGTACATACTTCATAGTTTAAGTAGTATTACATTTTACTCTTCAATTATATCAATTAGAAATATCAACACGTATTTCTTTGGACAAATTTCAAGATTATTTAGCGGGTTCGGCCAGGAGCACAGCTATACGAAAATCATATTATATTAATAAATATAACAAACTATGGACGCTGGAGGGGACGAGTACAACATTGACATATCATTCCACCGCATTAGAGTCTCATTTCTGTTCACCTACTAATCCCTCTGAAGTATACAATAATTCACTGGGGCCTGCAAGCTTCACCAACGAGGTATCAATTTATTACCAGACAGATCCACAAACGATCAATGCAATCAGTGGCCAGCAGGCGGAGCATAGACTTGCCCTCCTCTCTCCCTTCCCATGACACTCTTCAGTCCACAGAAGCGGATGGCCTGGACGATTGTCACCCAGCCTCGTCTATTTCCCCGACCGTCTCCCCGAGCTGTGCCGCAGGTCCCACCCACCCCGCTCCCGACGGGGTTTGCGGGTAAACAAGCGGGACTTAATCAGGTCGGATTGGAGGTACGGGGTGGGAGAGGGACCCAGGGCGGGTGGCTGTAGGGCGTGTTCAGTTACAAGGGGGCGGGAGGAGGCGGTGATTAGAGGACAGAAGCCACACAGGAAGGTAGACAGGAAGCTTTGGAGTTGACTATGTATATACACGGGATGCTATGCATAAACAGCCTGGGAAGTAATAAGAGGCTTAGTTGTAAGACACTAAATGAACACCAACGGCTTTTATTTTGAGGCAGCATATCGTGCAGCATAAAATTACTTTAGTTTAAAATATTCATTTCATGAATGAGTAGAAAAAGGTATATATATATATGGGTGATTGATCTAGACCAATGGGTCCGATCTGTATTGACGACTAAATCCATTAGTATTACTGCAGATCAATACGAGGAAGATACTAGTATGAGACTGGTATGGTGACTGGAGTGTAAAGCTGCCACGAGCAAAAGGGGTCGGGGAGAGCGGGATGGCAATAGGCAATACATGTATAAAAGCGACTTGCCTACCAGAGACTATGCTAAATTGACAAAGACTGAAAAGAGGATGGACAGAGGATGACTCATTATATTGATAACACAACCTGGTGCTAATGATATACGATATAAGGGGAAGAAGGTGAGTTCTCGGATATGTTGAATAAAGGTATACGCAACGGCTGGACAGAGATCAGTCAGTCGTAATCGCTTGACTATGATATGGATTACAAGTAACACTGACACTGGCAGATGTAGCCAACGGCTTGGTAACTACTTATTTTAGGTGCCCAGTGCCCACCGAGGGCTTCGTCATTCCTAACCAAGGCAAACTCAGAATCAAATATCAGCAAGGCCTATAATTCTGTTGTATCATTTATCCATATTTCTTTGAAAGTGTACAATACATATTATACACATTATGTTTCTAAAAGGAATAGTTGCAGTGTCTATAACAGCACCCATCCATAGTTGCACTAGTAGAGTCAATTGTGTCGCCTTCCCTGCAGAATTATTAATAAATACATCAACTTCTTATTGGTAATATTTTAAAACATGCTGCCAGCTTCATCTCGTTTTTCCTGTCTATTCTCATCTTTATATAACGATATCATGAAATTGATCTAACTCGGCACAACTCCTTCCGGTTCCTGAGACCATGCATCCTTTTCCTATGATGTTTCTACTAACCACAATTACTGATTCAGAGGGAGTCACTGAATAAGGCCAATTCAACACTGAGAGCGAGCCGTGAAGGCTTTATTTAGCTGTGTCGGAAATATTACCTGTACAAAACTAATTTCCTGCTGGATGCTCACAGCAATTCATTTTTGGCAATGGTTGGATGGTTTTTGTACTGGCTTCAGAAAAGATATTTTTACCGTCGCATTGTCAGAGCGCTGCAAACAGTATGACTATTCACCCGATGTGGTTTAGTGTACCGCGTTTATCCAAAATCCATATAAAGCCAATATGCCGGGTCCTCAGTCGACTGTAGTCCCTGAGAGTACACAGAGACGGACGGTGAGGCCGACCACCCAATGGTGTCTCTGACTAAACACACACACTCACACCCCCTTACAGCGTTAGCTACTGGAATCATATAAGCAGTACATGGCAGCGCGCCTGACCAGCAATATGTGTCTGGTCACGGGGCGTCCTTGAGGAACATCGCCATCTCCTGACAGTGCCTCGTGAGCATCTCCCGGAAATACAGCAGCACCACCTCAAACGTTTATCTCAAAAAGCAACTTAAAAACGGGCAATTTCTGGTAGTTTCATACCTTTATTCACGAATAAACGTATTGTGAATGCATGAACTTGTGATACACAGCCAGTACCCAGTGGAATCTAGCCTAGGTGAATTCAGATTGTTAGTTTTCTTTCCATATACAGTAAAACCCCGCGCAGATTGATCTATTTTTGTTAGGGTGTCCGTCGGAAGTTACCGCTTACACGGGGTTTTAGGCCTTTTCGTACCGAAATAACTGTCCGCTTACGCGAGGTGTACGCTTACGCGGGGTGTCCGCTAACGCGGGGTTAAATTGAACATTTAATAGAGGGAAAAATTTCCGTTCCGAGCAAAAGTGTCCGCTTACACGGGGTGTCCGCTTACGCGGGGTGTCCGTAAGGCGGGGTTCTACTGTACGTGTCTCATGCCTTTCCTACGTACCAGTGGACATCAAAGTAGATATCAAATACATGTACTCTCATTATATAGTCTGGGTGAGCCGTAAGTAACTCTTATAACGCAAAAACTCTTCTGTACAGATTCAATGGGAAGCTCTATATCCCTCCCTATAGAAGACCCGCAGGGAGCAACACCTCCTTGTCTCCCTGAGTAATAGAGTGTCGCACAATGACAGATGTGGAGTCGGTGCTCACACACAGAGTTACACCGGTACAGGGCTGTGGAGAATGACCACAGCGAACCGCGCTGCACAGTGGGCTCTCGAGGCACGCAACTATGAATTAAGGATCAGCAGCAAACCGTCGGCTGAGATGTATCACCTGTACATCCACATCTGATACCTCACCTTCCCATCTCCGCGAGCTGCTCGCAGGCAGCTTACGTGGGCTGACAGCCGGGAGCTTACGACCGGACAGAAACTATAGATGGAGGGCGTCAGTGCCAGCTAAAGTGGAAAGCTCCCTTGATAAACTATGAGGATGCAGGGAGAGAGGGTTTGAAAGACGGAAAGCTTAAAACTGGGGGTTATATGATATAAACAGTTATATATAATGGGGGAACCACATATCAGATGCAGTTAAAAGATACAGCCTTCTATAAGAAGACTAAAATAAAAGCTTTTAAACTAGTTCAACAAGCTAGAGCACAATATGATGTCATTGGGGAATCTTCTACTGTATGCTCATGGGATCCGAGAGAAAGGAGGTTCATCATAAAGCAGAAGATGATATGCGCTAATGCTGGCTTGCCAGCTATAGAGGGCAGCTAATTGGAGCATAGAGTTGTGGATTTCATAAATATGATAAAGGACAAGGGAGCAGTATGTACATAAAACGCAGTCAATCAACTTAGGATTTGTTTGTTTGTGGGTTTGATTTAACGTCCAGTTAACCATTGAAGGTTCTCGCCAGACTTTCTCAAGGTTCTTTTACACCACAAGGGTGGTGATCGAATCTATGAAATGAATTTAGGAAGAAATCCCACCCCTACACATTTACCGAGGTGAGAGTTCTTTTACTTCCCACACCACATAGACATGGTATGAGAAGGATTGGCCTTTGATATAGCAGTAAATCTACCACTGCTGGGGGGTGTAGGAGAAAAGTGGCTGCAGTGGGACCTGAATCAACAAAGTCCCGTGCTCTTTACCACTGAGCTAACTCCCCACCCACCCCGGTCGCTTTAGTTATGCTGCAAGCATATCCGGTCTGCACCACGAGGAGGAGATACTGTGGGCATCAGTAGATAGATATGAATATTGAAGAAAGGCTTCTCATTTCTTTACGGAATTCAGTTCTTTACTGAATCCTCTTTCTGCGAGTCTTGGAGATTGCTGCCGCGTGGTTGTTGGCCCAGCGAAGTTATAGTTGCCAGAAGGTCACTGACTCGCAGCAATATAGTAACAAGCGCTGGTAAAACTACAGATCTTGCGGATTGGCTGTGGGAAGGAAGGAATGAGAGTGGGACACGGGTGTGAGACTGGGATTCGGTAGCGTTCGCGACGGTGCCTCGTTTTCAACATCCAATCATGATGACAGGCATCCCACCACGGGGGACGCAGCCATCACAACTGAGCATCAATCAGTCAGCTACATCCGACCACGTCTACCAGCGAGGACAACCACCACTCATCTATTATACAGTGCACCCACATCGGGGGGTTTGCTGCAGCGTTCCGCCAATGAATTCAATGTTTAGTATCCTTTCAGCATGGCTCTTAGTTAGATCAACTTGCCATGAAACATGCACGGGGAGGAAGCCCCACTATGCTCCAGCTAATTGCCTGTGGTTAAAATGTACTCTGCACCAAGGTGACGGGGATAAGGAAACACCACTCACTGCTGTTGGCACAGCATACTGAGTAGATTAACATAGAGGTATCATCAACATGCTATACTCGTAACAATCTACATTAATAAAACGTTAATGCTTTACCGAGGAGATCCTCAATGATTACGTCCTCAAAGATTCCAACTAACATCGTTACCTAGCAAATAAGCGAGTCTTAGAGATGGCTTAATCAAGCAGGAAAAAGCGACTCCAGGGGAGGGAAGCTAAGCTGACATTATGATGATTTGTTTCTGATGCTTAATTGCCGCGTCAATTTTCTCGTTTACATAAGATTACTTCGTGTAAGCCCGTCCCCTTGCCATACTACTTACAAAAGTGCACTTTGCACCGGGCGCCCGGCGCATTTGCTTGAGTGCGCGAGGTAGTTAGAAGGGGGGAATTCCCCGGTGCTGTTCAATGCGCTGAGTCTATCCCATAATCTAGTCATGTTTTATGTCCGTCTCCAAGATGATTATTTAGAGTTGCTGGCAATGCATTCATGACACTCCTGGTATCAAATTCTTTTGGGTTTGAGGTCATGATACTGTAAGTGATTTCAACGAAGTGACATTCAGGGCAGATAGTTTGTAACGATTTCTAACAGGTTTAAGTTCTTATAATGCACCACAGTAGCTCAGCTGTAATTCAGCAATGTCCCATTACCATCAATTGCTGGCCAGACTCGCCTCTACATTTATTTATATTCACACAACCGGGGTACTGGGTGGGAAGACGTGTTACGTGATTTCAAGAGACAAAGGTGATTAAATCAAGTAATTTCTTGTAATTCATTAAGAATTTCCAATACCGAGACTGCGGTAGTCACATCGCGAAAGGTTGGCGAGGGTGGCCGATGAAAAACATTGCATCAGTCCTGTAGAATCTACGTTTCAATAGTCCGAGAGGCTCTGACTTTTTAGCGGTGCTGCGGACAGTCAGAGAGCACACCCATAGAGCTCTAGGCTAACTGGTCAACCAGATTGGTAGATCTCAGATCAACAGCCGTTTTCCTTATAAATATAGGTTGAATCTTTTCAATTTCGTAGTATACAGTTTCCTATGACAAAATTATGTAATAGTTCTAACTAATAGAACAGCCAGCGTTTGTTAAATCCATGTCAGTGCATTCTAAACACGATAATTTCTCAAAATGGTGGCGTCAAATGCTCAATACAGGGGACGCCAGGTACAAGCGTATCCAATATGGCCAACATGAGTTTGGAGTGGTGAAAGAAGTTGTAGAACAAGTCTCCAAAAAGTGACACAGAAATCAAAACAGGGGTTTTTATCACCAAAAAAGAATTATTATGCATCTCTGAAGGTAAGGGCGCTTGAACATGCAGTGACATTGACACGATTACTTAGAACCAAGGAAGTGGTTTTCTGTACTATTGGAATAAGCTCTCTGACTGTCCGCCAGGCAGTCACAGTTTCTTGGACTACGTTTCAAGTGAGGACGCAAGGTTCTATTTGATTTTATTGGATATTAGCTCATGAAGGACTGGCTCACATCGCCAATAGCCATATCATTATATACTTATAGGCGAATGTCTCACTTTTATTGAGGACAAATTCTGTTTGACTACGAGTGACGAAATAATATTCATACGTCCCACCGTACCATGTGTCCATTATCATTCTGCTATTCAGTGAGTTATAGAATGGCATTCTTAATGATTTCCCAAGAGACACTCACTGAAGAGACACAGTCAGTGTGACTGAATTCCATCCGTTCCTCGATATTTTAGTTAGAAATACTCATACTGGGTGAGTATTTCTGGTCAAAATATCTCTGAAAAGATTCCATTCAGTCACACTAACAATGTCTCTAGATACTATCGTATGGAAATGCAAGGGTTTGATGGTTGGCACGATACCTCCGTGGCAATAGTTACCGTGACCTGGCAGGCGGCTATGGCACATAAAACCCTGCACACCATGGCACGCTACAAACAAAGTGACTGGATCCCTGAGCCTCCATCACTCCACGCGTAGCAGATAAACTCGTAGCGCAAAAAAATAGATAAAGGGAAGAAGAATAGAGCCACAACAGCCGTGGGCTCGCGTAAGTGGAACAATGGACCAAGGTTTGGGAGAAGGGACATAATGGTCCATGGATTCCTACGAATAGTTCCCAGACTCAGATCCCCCTGCGAATTGGAGTCATAAAAAGAGAAAATAGCGCGAGCCTTCAGACAGGGGGCTTTACGTGGGGATGCCCATGCGGTGAAAAGGGCAACAGTGTCATCGCCACTGATGAGACTCCTTCCAAACGGGTTGAAATGGAACCACAGTCCGGAACGATAGGATCTAACAGAAATTAAACAAAATAAGTGGCTCCAACAAAGAACAACCAATCTTGCTGATTCAGCGTTCTTACAAAACGCCCCTGGTCTGGGATCGGTCCGGGCTTTGGCAATACTGAATAAGGTAGGACAGAGACAGATAGCCGTAGTTTGTAATAAAACCGGGGCGGGTGATAAACAGGGGGGCCTGGCAATATGCAAGCCTTGAGTGAGGCCATGTGTGATACTCCCTTCAGAGATATGACCTCCTCCTACACATGCGTGTTCCATCCCTGCCCCGACCTGGAGGAACCAATGCCACTGTCTTCCATCCATCACTTTGAGAAAGGCCGGGACGAGGAGCTAGGTAATACTACAAGACAAGGCTTTGCCAGCCTACTGAGCACCTATTTTGGTACCTCGTGGTGCACACTACGTGTAAGTAAATATCAAATGATGGCACGCTGATACCGATTGATATCCAACGTTGTGAAGGTTAGGACGGATGATGCCTTGGGGCAGCACCAGGCCCAGGACGGATGATGCATTTGGTCATCATTGTATATTTGTTTTCACAGGATGTAGATACTACATCAGATCTAGTATCTTTTATTGAAAAATTAATTAAATATTAGGGATAACGTACCATTTCACGTGGTTAGACACTCAATTTATATGTGCTGACTATTATGTATCCGTCCACTTGCACCAAAATCCGTCTTTATGGGGTTAGTTAGGCCACTGGTGCCGATTCTTATAGGATTAATAGTATTCTTTCCTGACATGAAATCCATTGGGAAGTTTTTGCAGAGTTGTTTTTCTTATTCACTCAGGTAAGCGGTGAAATTATAGTTTTTCAACCATACCCTTCTATAGAATACTCCCTGTGTACATATAGGAATGCTGCCTCTTGAGCCTATTTTGGCTTGCAGGTGAATCGATACCCAACAGAGAACTGCATATTGTGGTACCGAATATTTAACTTTGTTTATCTTACCCTCTCATACTCCTGCATGTTGTGTGTTATCTAAGTGTCCAGAAGATAAAGAAATATATATCGAAATTGTGCAGTATTTCTCGGCTTGTGTTTTTTAAAGGAATAAAATGGAACTCCCTATAAAGGGTTTTCGATTTGCCATTGAACAGGCAACTACTGGTACACAATGGCTGTATTTCGATTCAATATGGGTAGACAGGAATGAAAAGGATAAAATATAAACACGGTCCGGGCATCTGAGATCCACTGTAAGTAGTCGCTAATCTAGATTACATTGGCTAAGCCCCTGACAGTACGAGTTTATTTGGCACCAGTCCACTGGGATGCATACAGAGGTAGTATGAGTCACTCACTGAAAACATCCAGTATTGCGCGGCCCAGACGAACTACGAATATTCTAAATCTCTGGAGGGCAGGTGGGTTAAGCTCAAATCGGAGCAGATGACATGGCAGAGGGCAGTCACTCCCACTTGTGACCATGAATTAGTCACGGACGCAATACTGCCTAGGCTTTATTGGCCTTGGTTTGAATACGATACATGACACGGTTCTGTGACTTAAAGCTGTTTTAACTCAAATTAATATGCATGAATGCATATTATGTATACGCACAAAACAGCCAATAGTCGTATCTTAAATTCCTTCCTCGCATGTTCTGATGTTGAGGTGGCTTCAAGTCGATCTGATGGTACAGCAGCCTTTCGCTATGTTGTGTGTTGCTCGACTAGGTTCACAAAGGTCGCATACAGAAGGTATGTACACGTCTAACGATAAAAGCTGAGATGCCTACCTGTGCTCCTACCACCTACGCACCTATACACATGCACGTATACAACCTCGCAACCCCACACACACAGCCACGCCTACGGAACGCCAAATGTAACGACAAATAGCGTCCGACCGGATCCTCACTCCATGAACAGCAAGAAAGCGACAGAAATGACCATTTATGTACAGGCAACCGGACTCATACTTAAGTTCCAGATCATAGGCATATGGCTTTATTACAACCACATATAGATAAGGACCCAATCTATACTGTATACTCTATCCATTTCTCTGACTGTATAGTTGAAAATCACGTATCCTACCTATGTGAATTATCTGTTAAAAATACCTTTAAAAGAAAACTAGAGGCTGGCTGGTTCCCTTAGTGAAATGGGAAACCCCTCAGGCGAAGCAGTCCTCTATGAATACCCCCTTTGGTAAGTCCCTCTGTGGATACCGTCAAGTGGAAATATCCTCTGGGAACGTCATCTGCGACATTCGCCGGGGAACACTCGTGATGGGACCTCCTCTGGTGAAAGTGTGCTACATAAATCACCCTTACATCAGTAAAAACTGACTGTTTACATGGCGGTAATTCTCAGATCGTATTCCCTTAGGAATTCAGGGTCATGGATTGAAGGAGGTAGTATGGGGGTCAGTCTTGTCTGAAGGAAAGTTCCCTTTTGTAATTTAGTGCTTGTAAATTCAGTGCCAACTGTAATGTGCTCTTACATGTACATCCTTACCTCCGTCACGGTCTAATGTACAGGCCTCATGCCTCCGTGTATTAATCTACCAGCGGATGACAGTGATAAAGTCCAAGCACATTTCTGAGGTTATTTTCCAGGTACATCAACTAATAGGTCCCTGGAACAACCCCATCCCTTTAAGAGGACATACAGAATTCCAACCTGCATGGCCACACTCGGATGATCACATCCTGTGGACCGGTGCCAGCTACCTGGGCACGATGCCCACGCGTAACCTTGGTATCGGCGGCCGGCGATGTGGGACTGACCCGGTTAACCCTCACTCTCCTACGAGGGAAGATCGCCACCACGGACACCAATGGGCATATTGCTCAAAGGGCGTGTACCTGGGAGTCTCCGTGTGTTTGTACACCTGTGTAGTAATGGGGGAGGTCTACGTGCGGTGCCCACTGTGGATGGACAAGGCGGTGCTGGACCCACTTACCTCGCGCGTCCAGTAGCGGGACCCCTCCAGGGTTGTTGTCCTGGAGACGGGTGTCTCCTCCAGGTTCTTCAGGGTGCCATGACTGTCAGCCGGCTCTCCACGTGTTATCTGTGTCAATGGGGGTGCTGAGGGCAGGCAGTGAGGGTGTGGTATGTACACGGTGGACAGTGGGCAGGGGGATGGTGCCGGGGGTACAGGGAGGAGGAAATAAGGGCAGGCGGTGTGTACCACTCCAAGCGCCACACATAGACTTAGGTACAGAGAGAGGACGAGAGAGGGAGGGACTGAGAGAGGAGAGGGGAACCGGCTCTAGGCTGACTGGCTGATCAATACTGCGGGTAGACAACACTACCAGCTACCGCCACACCCCACCCCCCCGATGCCACCCTCCCCTCTCACCCACTCCCTGCTTGCACCGCCGTCACTGCTGCCTGTCAGCCCAGTGCCCATATGTGGGCGCCGAACCGATGGATCAGTCATAATTAATACAGCCATCCTTGCACTAATCTCAGCTCATATATCCCTACATACATAGGGGTTTGATAGTGATCCGCGCTCCTTGTCTACCGCGTACAGTGACTCGTACTTTCTACGTACCAGTGCGCAGCTTTTCTGCCACGTTAGGGTTTCTAGTACACCGTTTGTATTGCAAGCGGTGCATAAAAGCGGGTTACATGGTATCCGAGCCGTCGGCAGGGGTCGCGCCTCCAGGGCTGTTGGTTCTTAGCATGCCCGACAGTCTTGGCGCTGATGGGATTGGGGTGAATAGTGCCAGCCCCTGGAATATTCCCATACATGGTCCCTTTATATCCGGTGTCCTACCCCGTCACTGCGACTGTCACGCGGGACTGGGTAAAGCCTAGGCATGTGGCTTCCTACAGTGTGGGGGGTCAAGGTAGGTTTTTTCAACATGCTTATCCTTTGATGTTGCACGCTAAGAAAAAGGAGGGCCACTACTGTTACTATATCTTTAAGGACGGCGAGTTTTGATAGAACTGCTACTATGATACACAGGAGGTAAAGGGGGTTGCAGGAAAGGACAGCCGAGGCGGGGGGGATTGCTTGGCGTTGGATGAGAAGTGCGCGTGTGGGTGTGTGTTTGTATATGCATAAAGGGGATGTGAGTTATAGGGGCGGTGATGGCCGTTTGTGGCTTATATCCTCATTCTAGCCCCCATCTTTCCCGGGCTATAACAAAAGGTCGATGCTTTAAGATCAATCCCAACCAGCAGCTTTGGGGTGAAGGGGAGGAAGAGGGGATAGGGGGTGGTGGTGCGCGTGGGAGGACCCCGAGGCTGTTGCTGTGGGCACGTGGTTAGCTATTTGCCTCGCCCATCAATATATTCAATACCGTAATATCTTGAAAATATCACCTTATATTTACTACCCAGGCTTCCGTAAGCACTGACACAATAGAAAAGAGAATGCCACTTTAGAAGATTACAAATATATTTCATGATTTGAAAACAATGAAGACCGACAAGAAATAGATATGACAGAATAAGTCTGTAATAAATACAGCAGCCATACAGAAATGATTGAGGCCTGATTTATCAAAAATTGTTTGTTTGTGTAGTTTGGTTGGGTTAATCTAACGTCCAATAATTGTAGGTAACTTTTATCAGACAGTGTGGTCTAACATCCAATATGTTCTATCAGACTTGAATCAAAACTGATCGAAATCAATATACTTAAGACGTTCTTTGAAATGTAAGTTCCAAGAATTCGAGTGAACGGCGCCAGCGGCTAGATTTGCTATGTGCCATTAATGTAACTACATAGAATTGGGTCGCGAAAAATAGATCTGACATTATCGGATATCTTTCATTTCAGGGGATGACACCATAGATTCCAAGTGCTATGTTTCTCTTTTAAGCACCAGCTACAAAGATACGCCATGTAAGATAGCAGGACGAATCTTCTGCCTACGCGTATCAGATATGTTGATCCTCTTTACTTTAATACCTATCGGAAACAACACAATGGGTCAAATAGGTAAATTCGTACTTCTTCAAGTATTGAAGGTTTTTTGCTTTTAGATCTATATAACCCCCCAAGCATTAGTATGTAACCATATCAAGAGTCAGTTAAGGAAACAATAATTCAAATAGGTATTAACCACCATTCAGACATAAACGATCCATGGGTGATGGCCATTAGGACTTGCTTAAAGGAAGTTTGTTTTAACTGACTAAACGCTAGGTCAGATATGATAATTTCTGCCATCAAACTATAACGAGGAGCGTCCGATACACTAGACACTTTGTACTCTTCCAACATTAACAGTGGCGTCGTTGTAAACATGACATTTCGTGTTTTATTATAGCCGCTGCCTACTACTCCACCTGTGCGTGTCATTGTCAGTGGGGTGGATCATTGGTTCTATGTATACTTTATATCTGCCCCGCTCACACCGTGCATGCGCCACCTGTATACGAGGCCGCACATGTACAAAGTGGCCGTTAACCCAGGCTGCAGCTGCCATGAAATACCAGAGGCTGGGAAGCACAGGGTCAGTGCCCGGGGCAAGCTTGGAGCACTGCCAGTACAGAGAAGTCCCAGACTACAACAGCAGTGTTTGTGAATGTTCAAAGGTACCCTACGCTGTCTGCACAGAGAAAACATGGGTGACGAAATTGTCTACTCTGATAACTATCTCCGTGGACGGTGTTATTGTATCAACAGTCCGGCAGTACGGGAGGTTCCCTGCATGTGGAAGGCTATGTGATGTTTGGTTATGTCTGAGTCGTGTCGTATAAATTGATTGGTGAAATGTTATATAAAAGAATTTGGGTTTATTCACTTACGCAATTCCATTCAAATCATGGCTCGCAATAATCGAATTTCATTGGTGTAGAATCGTAAGGAATTAACATAGTAATATAATGGATCTAAAATCTATGACATTAGTTTGATTAGCTGGTTGCAATCATATAGAATCATCAAAACTAGGATCAGGTGTTCGAATTTAATTAGGAAAGTTTGAATTAGCTGCACTGCAATATTGAAAGGAATTGACTCAATTGCACAAAAGTCAATATTCTGTTTAATTGAGGTCTGAAAGAGCCACTTCCGATAATTTCAGGGGAATCAGTTCACGCAGAGTTTGTTCCGGAGTTTACATTTCCCGTCTCAGTTACCGTTAATCCGAGGAAATAGAGCTGGTAATAGGTCAGTAAATAATCCTCCATTCATAACATAGACCAAATGAGGGCATGTTTGATTTGATTTGCCATGTCTAAATGTGTAAAGCTCATTAATAAGTGAAAGTAAAATATTCAATCTCCTGAATACACCCGACCCAATCTAATGCTTTTATTGGACGCCGCATGTCTCCCGAGTGACAAATTAAACACTTCTCTTGATCAATGGCATATATGGTCCCTATATTGCATTGCTCACAGTCTGTTTAATCAATCGCGAGAGATTTATTAGCGGGTGTTTTATTACCTTCTTCTACACCCACCTGATCTGCCCCTGTGGATGATACTGGACTGGCAGAATGCGGGCGACTTCAGGAAATAATGATTCTAGTTCTGACTGTCATTATATGGTATGTAAATCTCTACCGTGTGGTTACAGTACAGCACCTCGAATTAAAGCATTGATTCTGCCCCGGTCGATATGAATACACTTGTGGAGTGTTTGTAGTGGTGCAGCGCATAAATGTGCCTCAACAGCAGGATCAATACATAGGCAAACGGAACGGTGCATGACGTACGACTGCAAGCACCCTATTGAGCGACAGTCTGACCGAAGCTAGCCAGCGAGCAGCTCCACGAGTTGCCCCCTGTCTGCCCAGACCAAGGCCATGAATCAATAACACAAAGACAAGTCATGAATTCAATGAATAATAATTCAAGGCCAAGCAAGAATACTAATAAGAAGAATATTCAAATCCTGCAAAACAGGAAAACGGATGGAATAGGCAATAATGATGATGGACTCTTTGGGGATGGTTGGCGTAAAAAGGGCAGATCATTCATCTACTTGCGCCAAATAAGAACTTATATGTGGGTATCTTGCTGCAGTTACCGTTGTTCCGAGGAGAATATAAACGGTATTATCAACGTTTTCTCCAACTTTACCCACAGAGCGTAATCAAACACTTTGATGAAATACGTTGTATAATGAAAAAAAGAACCAAGAACGCCCTTTTTAGGATCAAAGGAGGATGATCAGTTGATTGAGGCTCAAGGCAAAGAGCTATTGGGTGACAACCACTTTGGCAACCGTGACAGAACGAGACACAAAGAAGGCCAGAGCTCTTCAGAGGGTAGCTGAGATCGGCTTCTGGTCGCTTGGCCGGTCGCTTGGTCTTCCCTGATGTCAGTGAGCACCCTGGCCTGGTCGCTTCCTTTGTTGGTCGGCTGGGCGCCAAGTGAATGAACGACCGGGGTTAGGAGTATCTGGGGCGGCAAGGTAATACTTACCTTGATGCACAGTGCGTCTTCTGCCAGCAGTTTGGAGAACCACACCGGTTGAGTGGCTATGAGCGACATGCTGCTCGTGACCTGCTCGGTAAATCCGCTCTAGATGGTGTTGGGCAACAAGAGCACGCTTACTCCTGTATGCGCGCGCAAGTGGGAGTAGTAGTGTGTGGCATGGAGTGGCGGCCCCCGCTGGTCACAACGACTGCCTCAGCTGGCGACGAGTCCTGCTGCTGCCTGCTGCTGGTTGGCCTTGCCAGCAATAGCAGCAGCAGCAGCAGCCGCAGCAGCAGCAGCAGTAGGAGCAGCGGCGGCGGCGGCGGCGGCAGAGGTGGAGGCGCTCAGCGGCAGTGGAGCAACACCACTTCGCCTGACTCACCCAGCGCCACCTCAATCACCGCCGCCACCACCAGTACCACCAGCACCAGCAGCAGCGGGGACGGCCAGGCAGCTCCTGCAGAGGCAATCAGGACTTCGCTTGCAGCAACAGGGGGCATCACCCAGCGCCTGTCCGTAATTAACTACCGAACCGGCCAAGAACCAGCGGCTGACTCACACCAGCGCGGGGGGGGGGGGGGGGGGGGGGCGATCGGAAGGAGGATAACTCCGGATTCTGCAAATCTGTACCAGGGATCATGGTACAAAGAGCCAAGGATGGAGTGGGGAATACTGTTAGGTTCACTTTTACACTGGCACGGGGAGACGTGTATGTTAGACTTTACACGTATCTTCCTTTGACAGACAAATTAAAGCGTAAAAGTATTTCAAGAGAAACACACGTCACAACACATTGGCAGTTATATACGTGTCGAATATATGCTATAATGCAAAGTCCCATTTCAATATTTAATCAGAAACAAATAGTTGGGAAATTTAAGCTAGCTAGCGGGTAGACTGAAGGGTATGGCCAGAAAACAAGATATCTAAAGAGATAGAGGCAAAAGCGCATGATAGTATATTAGTTATAGAAGTATCCCAATAACAAGACCACTTCAATACCAGAGTAATTTGGACTGTGTTTTGGGTTGATCCGCTTAACAGGTTATAGATATACAATGTACATCGCATAGAGCAGTCCACTCCGATTTAAGGTGATCTGTTTAACGCGGTGATTCATTCCACTGAGTGGTCGACTACCATAATTCCACTGCAATTCATTTATTGGATCTTACTACTGTTCTATGCAACACCAGATCAGACGGTTTTATTAGTGATAAAAATAGTTTCTAATGCCTTTTGATATTTTGCTAACATTGACATGGCGTGGATATCAAACAGATAGATGCGAAAAAGAGACCGTTGAACCTGCAGGCCACATTTTAGAAGAGTGCCACTCGAACGATTTTGGCTGTTCTGAGGATCTATGTGGTGGACTGAGTATGGGATATGGTACATTCCTGCCGAAACCCGGGGAATGCAAACCCATGCACCAAGCACGGTTTTGGGTATGAGATACTGGTCTGAATTGGCTCTACTAAAAGGGCATATCTATAAGGACATTTCTAATCATATATCAATCATATTTGTAACTGTAAAATAAACTGAAATATAATATTTTATTTTAGGGCATTTACAATAATACAGAAATATTATTTTCTGGAGGAAAAGAGACGGGAACTGAAAAATTGGCATTTCTGAAAATAATAGTTTGACTACGTGCAAAGCGGCTGTCTTCATATATTTCAATAATTGATTGCACAAAGAGGAAATCATTGCTTGGAGAAGACGCTGATTTGTCAAATACTAATTATCTCCCGACCCGCGTTTTCCTTTGTTCGATTCTGCTGAAGGATTCAAATGCACTTCGGAAGAATATTGTGCAACGGTTAGCAGCACTGTATGCTATACATTTCCTTCTTTCTCGTTTTACTCTAGAGAGTGGGCTTGGTATCTCACTATGCATCGGGCCTGAGAGCTCCTCGCCTGATCTCTAGCGCTACCTTCCGGGGTTTACCTAAACCATTCCGCTACAAGCTATTGTAGAGACGTCTATCGGAACTCCAGGAAACCAGACTTTCACTAGAACGTCCATCATGTTCCAGAAATAAGTTGCTAACAGTTCGCGGTATTATCAAATATTTAAAGAAGAACTGCCTAGTTAGAGAACTGATGGGGAAAGATTTTCAAAGTCATATAAACGGAAACGGAGTGCATGCAATGTTCGCCCAATTTAGTAGAATACACTTTATATCATATATACTTGATCACGTCAAGTTAATTCTGATAAATGAGTTTCACAATATATATTATATAAAGCTCAGACATCTGCATTCTTGGCGTACCTCTATCATTTTCGCATTATGCGTCATTCTCAACGATATGCTCCGGATTCCGCTGCTATGAAATCACATAACCTGTTTTCTTTTGCTGCATATAAAAAAAAACCAAAATCTGTATGCGTCTCACAATATGATAAAAAAATAAGATAACTTATGTACTCTGCTGTAGCTTACTTCTTTCAAAAGTCCATTTTCTGGTAGCCAACTTTCCATTTGCTAATATGAAAAACCTACCTATTTACCTCATCGTAGGTGAGTGAAGTAAAACAGAAATGATAAAGGTAAGATATCACTGGAGTAATTCGACTTACCTCGGATTGCTGTTCGTCCTGGCTGACAATATCCACAGCTGCTGCCATGGCCTCATCCACTATTTCCCGCGCCATGTCAAACTCCTGCGCAGCCACCACGAGGTCGTCAGAGTTACCCGAGATGACCGACGCTCCAGTGTCACTCCGCATCCGTGACACAAAGTCGCGGGTCGTCTGTGAAAGGTCGCTGTCACCGCCAGTGCTGGCGTCCGACACTTGACTGTCACTGTGAGGCCTAATCTCACTATCTGGAGAGATGAGGGTCAGCCTTGGCTCCTCGGCAAACGTCACCGTGCTTCTTCCCTCCGTCTGCTGTTGTTCCGATGTTCTTTCACTGCTACCGTTTGTCGCTGATTTTGTTTGATCATATTGGGAGGTGGGATTGTCTATGACACCGTCAGATACACTGATTCCTTTCTGTGAACCTTGCCGTGAGGAAGAAACTGGTGGAACGTGAGCACCGTCATCATCGACCTCATCATCATCAATTTCCAGTCCTTGTTGATCTCTGTCTGCTTGCTGTAACTCTGCCTGCAAGGACTCCCCTGTAGTACCCATATCCTCCAAAGCTCGTTCGATGACCTCCTGTGTAAGTTGATTTGCCACATCGATCTCATCTTCTCCGGTGTACCTCACAGTGTTCTGATCCCAAATACTTGGTTCAACTACAGACGCACTCCTGCTAGCCTCGAGATCCTTCCGCTCTTGAGCAATTCTGTCTGCCACCAAGTTTCCATCATCGACACGTTCTGCTTTCATTTCTTCTGCAATACGAAATGCCACAACATTGCCAGAATGATCATTGACAAGGTCATGGATTTCTTTTCTATCCTCGTCAGCTTTCATTTCTTGTGCTATACGAAATGCCACAACATTACCAGAATGATCATTGACAAGGTCGTGGATTTTGCTGTCTTCTTGTTTTGACTCCACTACATTTGACACTTCTTTGGTCTTATCTAATGGGGCACTTTTGGCTTCATCCTCAGTCGTCTCATGTTCTATCAGCTTTTTCTTACTCACACGATCAGCAAAGTCCTCTTCTACCAAATCAAGGGACCTTTCAGGCCTGTGCATTGTGGAGAGTGAACTATCAACATAGCTATTGGGTGGAGTGAATGGAAACTTCATAGCTTCAGATGTTACTTGAGAATCACCTAAAAGATCGAACCGTTTGCTCTGCACAACCTGGACCATTTCAGCATTGTCAAATCGTGGAAAGCTTTGCTGCTTTGTGAGGTGTTCCAGTGAGGAATCAGATACACTATTCTGCGGTGTAAATGGATACTGCTCATCCCGAACTGACCTACCTGCCACCTCACCGTGAAGAGACAGGGCAGCTTTCTTTTCGTGAATGCGGCGAACCATGTCTGCATTCATAAAAGATGGAAGGTCCTGCTGGCCTTGGTGACTATCCATTATGTTTTGATCCAGGTAACTATTTGGTGGAGTACCGGGGTAGCTCACACTTGGGGGGCTCGTTGGCTGGCTGGTGTCGGGAGTGGCACTGGGATCGGGGGTGGTTCCCTCCAGCGGTGATGCCTCAATTAGAACACCTTCATGGTTTTCAAAGGGATCTAGTAAATCTGTCGCTGGCTTTGGGAATTTCTCGTCAGTGGGTGTTGGACTCTGTGGAGCTGTATTCTTGGCAGGGATTTCTGTGGCCTCATCCGCAGGTCTATCTGGACTTACAGATTGGTCTTTCCGTTCCTCTTGCAGGGCATCAGAGATGAGATCGAGCACCTCCTGCTCAGATCTAGTGGGAACCTCCTTTGGCACATCATCTTCCTCATAGTCATCAAGAGACCCTAATGATTCAGCAGCTGAATCATTATCATCTTTTGGTGCGAAAAAGTCTAAATCCAAAAGTCCACCTGGTTTGATACTGTCAGGTACGTCATCTCCTGTAACGATTAATGATGGTGTGACTACGGCTGGCTTGGGACTCACATCAACCACAACAAGATCGTCACCGTCTGAATGCGATGAATCTTGGGTGTCAGGCTGGGACTCGCCTGTGGTCACCCCACCGATGGGTAGCAGGGCTTCGGCTGGCGATTCTGGAGTGAATGCGTCTGGACTGAGGTCGACCAGACCACTGTCCACTGAGGGGCTGCTCACTTCAATCTCAGACTTTTGGTATGATATGTTACTGAGGTTGATTTTGATGTGTGGCAGGATCTTTTTCCTCGACGCTTTGATGTTGCCCTGATTATGTGTTATAATCTTCTCGGATGGTGAATCTATAGGAGACAGCTCAAGGGAAGGTTCTGCTGTATTCAAAAGGTCCTCGGTCTGAAAAATAAACATATTACGGTCAGTTGCAGCACTATTTTGTAAGGGCTAGCTATAGTCAGATAAACTATGATTGAAACAAATTAGTCTAATCTTTTCGGGGATTTCAAAAAGAATTATGGCAGTTTCAATGGAGACAATAATACCATCGACCAACCAGAAATATGGGACAGCATGGAACTTTCCTATTCTAATTCTTCATAGAAAGAATTGCATAGGTCAATAACATTTGATATATATGTGATATATGAAAAGTGTTATCAAACATATTCAATTTAGTATATTATACATTGAGCTACTTCTGGTGGTTAGCCGGAGGCCCTTACATGGCCGTTTTCACACCTTCTTATTCCGCATCGTTAGTCATACCGTCTATTGTGTAAGATTATGTTGCAACCCCTACATCAACTTCACCTGAGAATATTACATACAATGGTCTCTCATACATGTCAAATGTTGGAAGTATGTAATGTGATGATTTGTCAAATGTTACGGAAGAGTTCATAAAAATGTATGTATAGTAACAGAGTATGCATATAATACATATCCGTTCTTTCTTATACTAGATACTCAGAAGGGTCTTTCTTCAAATACTTGTTTAACATTTCTAAACTTTAGCTTTCAGGTTCTTCATCTAAGGAACAAGTCATGCTCCTTCGCTACATTAAAACGGCTAAACTTTTTTTTAGCCATTGGCAGGCTCTTTTTTGGGGTACCGAATCTTATTCCATGTTAACACAGATTATTCTGCACCTGGGATGTTATTCAGGTTATATACAACTCTCTTTGTTTTAATCAAACGCATCTTACGTACGTAGAATTAATCCATCTTATTGCAATGCCGGTCCTAATAGATAGTCATGGCTCATGAAAACTACATGTATTACTTCCAGGATAGCAGAGGCGAATCAGTGCGATCTAAACAGAATTTAAAACTATATCAGATTAATGTTCTTCTACTCATCGCTGTCATTTTTTACGGAACAGGGCCTCTGGCCCAGTTCCATGAGTAACCCGGCTCCACATCCAGGCCTCCCAGTACCCCGCTTCCTCAATATAGTTTTTTTTAATAGGTTTTTAAAATCAAAATATAGGTTTTTACAGGTTTTTCAAGGCCCAAAACATAGGCTTTTATAGGTTTTTAGGGTTAACATATTCAGCATAATAAGAGTCAAAATATAGTGAACCGTTGGCTCATCAGGTTATACTAAGTAAGTATGTATGGTGTTGAGTTTCCAACAGGTAAGCCAGCCTGGCAAGAAGTCACACCAACTGTTGATTCATAAACACTTTTATGATCTTTTAAATATACTGATAATGTGGATTTCTTGTCATTTGACAATTTAACTTTGTGTCAAGTTAACTTCTAAGATTTCCGTTACACATCAATCTGCAGGGCAGTGAAAATATAGGTTTTTATAGGTTATGTAGGTTCCTTGAAAAAAATAAAGGCTCAAGAATCAAAATATAGGTTTTTATAGGTTTTATAGGTTTTAAAGGTTTCACTGGGAGGCCTGCACATCGAGCTTTGTAGCATGTAATCGCAGAGTAGGTTGTTCTATATTCATCATATACCCGAATTTAATCATGTTTTACTATAAATTGGCATTGAAGATATATTGCAGTGAAAGTCTACACTCAGCCGAGGTTTTAACGTATTCTGTATAAAAGCGTACGGAACGGGGTGCAGTACAGAATTCATAAGGGATCAGCAGTACATAAGTATTAAATTGCTGCACGGGTATATAAAACACCAATATATAGAATGTTGCTTTCCAGTCTGAATAGGCAAAGGGGGTTGATATTTAGAAGTATCAAAACATAAAAACCTCAGCTACATGTGTCCTCTACAAGATTGGATTCATCCATGCACTGGCTCAAGATGGGGATTGCATCTTCCCATATAAGGATGAAATATATTGAGTTCGGAAATCGGGAAATGGGACCTGCTATGCTGTTGCCTCAGTTGGCATTGTAATAATCCAAAGTCTTAAGTTGAACTTGCTCATTTGTTTATATTTATTGTACGGTCCCATATTTCACTTGCAAAGTTCAATACTATACCGACAGCATCCATAGGTTTTACAGTGGCGACACCTGACAGAACAAATATAAACCAATACACGCTGTGTACTTCCAGAGGTCAGTTTCCCAGATTATGCGTGATATATCCCCAATTTATATGACTTAATACAAAGGGGCTGTCCATGAATGAATAAATATTCTTTATTTTCACTATTTTGACTCCCCCTCCCCCCCCCCCCCCCCCCTTGCCATGCTTTGATATTCAACCTGTATTATTCTTCTTCATGGAGACTGGATCCCCGCCCACCCCTGCTGCATGACGTAATTTATGGACGGCCTCATTGGGGTAACAAAGACAAACAATAAGAACCATATCATGATATATAAACGCTGTCGTTTTTAAGTTTCAATATATTGTATGATAATTAAATAGACGGTTAGAGCGATAAGCGATCTAAAAGTTATTTGGGGTTTTCAGCTAGACATCGACTTAGAGGTATCTTATCCATTGGCACTTATGTGAAATAGATTACTAGAGACTAACGTGAACATAGCAGGTCTTGTCAGCAAATGTTAGGTTCAGCTTGAATTTCACTAAGGCAGATAAGTAATAACAAATAAAACAATTTCGTTGACTGAAGTAACATGTGAGGAATAAATACCTATGTTCTTGTTATCGCCCATAATTCCATCTGTCATCAAGCATTTTTTTTGATCGGTTGATAAGCTAAATATGCATGTGAATGCCAGACACAGAGCACCGTGTATACATTCAAAGATGCTACAATCTACTGACCAATATGTGATCAGGTATCCAACATGGTAGGCATGTTTCATCGTGTCAGTTATGAGAGAGGTTCTCTTATTGGTTTAGTGGGATCTAGTTCATTGGTGATAAATCTTGATGCAAAGTATAATAGGTCACAATGACAATGCCAGACTGGTTATGATAGCAAAGACTACCAAGAATTACCAACTTCTATATATTAATTGTGTATATATTGAGGGGATAGTTCCACGACTTCATATCGGATATAGTCATTTGTTTACATCTCAATACCATTTCAAATTTCCTGGATGTCTATCATTGGTTGCAACATAAATCATATCAAATAGGTCTCTATTCAAAATTTCAAGTTTCATATAACTGTAGGCACGTTTTGAGGTCATATTACGGTGATAATAAGTCAGTTCTGATCAAAGGTTTAACTATGGTGCTGTATACAAGTGAACCTTTGTGGGTCCATAATGCTAACAAGACTCAAAACTAGACCTGATAGGATTGAGTGGTGCTTAATGCTAAAGGTCAACTGCCTGTTGTGGTAGCCAGACTGAGAGTCCTTTGATTCAGTACTATGGTTCGTTTTTTTGGGTCCCACCGCAAAATCTGCATCCGCCGAAAATATCTTTCCCGCTACCTCAAATCTCACTTCCGCCCCTCTCAAAACAATCTTCCGGCCTCATCTCCCTAATACCAAGGTTATCTTCCTTTAGGTCACGTTTTCTTGCTAGTTCACGCTCGGTCTCCACGAATTTCCTATTCCCTTCTAGGTATTGTCGCTATTTCCTCACGCTTTTCTCTACCATACCACATTTCCACTGCATATGATGGCATATAGTAGTGAGCTGGGACTTCCTCCAGCATAAAGACCATTCAACTTATGAATCAAATTTCCAGTCCTTTTTAATATCTAACGAATGCCTTCTTCTAAGAACGAATACTAGATAACATTCCAAAAACAAAGCTTTTTTTCTCTTTGAGATTCCATTTTTATTGTCAAGAAATATTTTAGTTTCTCTATTACTCACACACACGAATAACCTCTGAGATATAGTGCATGTGTGATATAAGATCAAAAGAAGTAATGGATGTTCTAGTGTTAGGATATGCATTGCACAGCACCTGTGGATAGTAAACACAACAAAGCCATAGGCGCTAAGGTTGTCTTGTTCCTACTACGCATGGCTACACTTCCCACGTCGTAATCTATTTTTCAGGAACCTTTCTTCACTGAGCTGTCCGCGCCGGCAAATCACTAATGCCACGGATGGAGAACGCCTCCTGGGTCTAGCCTGAGGGACTGGACAGAAGTACCTGTCTCCTAACTACGCCCACTCCTCTCGCTAGGGGCGCCCCACTCGGGCAGACAGTCTTTGACGAAGGGCAACACTTTCTTCCGCGAGGCAGTGGCGTTGCCTTGCCGGTAGGCGGTGACACCAGACGGGGAGGAGAGGGGTTGCAGGAGAAGAGGCGGCATGCCACACTGCTCCAGGCTCGAGCACACCTGGAACCAGAAGAGACAGGCACGGCTAGGGAGAGGCAGGGTGGGTGCGTCAGTTAGTGAGGTGCTCAGGTGGACATGCGAGTTATTCTAAATCAATGTCTGGTGGGTACTGGGTTAGCAGACCATAGCTTGATGAGTGGAAAGGATTACGTAGAATTTAGATAGCATATTATTATAACAGATGATGCATTTACTTAATTGGTTAATAAGATCACAGTAACAGAATGTTAAGTTAAGTCCGCATTCATTTATTCGCAAATATTCATAACTTCATATCTTAGGATGATCTAGAATGATAGGCCTATATTTCTAACGATTGTGTATTATATTCTAGAAACACCTGCAAATAGTAATGATTTTAAGCAATCACCTTCATCTCATAGTAGAAGAGATTTATATTGGTATCTACTGCTTTTGATATGTAGAAAATATCGTATAAAGCTTCTCATGAACAATTCTGCTACACACTACCATCAATCAACAACGAAGGGATAACTACTAATAACATTCAGAATACCGCAACCACAACGTAAACTCTACTAGGTGATAAACACTTGTAAAGACGGACATGCGCCGATAGAAAAACTTTAAAAGATATACTCAAACTCAATGGAATAGTGAAAGGGAAAATATGGTTTTCTTGGTTTATATCATATCAGTCAAAGTAAACCGCCCAGATTCGCCTTGTTTTACTACACACAGCTTATCTACTCTTTATCTTATTCACATCACCTAAGCTCAATGTGTCAAGATGTGGTATGCATGGCCCCCGGACAAATATGTGAAACCTCAAATCCAGAGAATCTCAGAACGGTCATACTATTGTGAGGAAAGCATCAGAGAAAATGATAAAAATGGCAACAACTTGTCATCTAGTTATGATATACGATTTTCAAATCCATATCTATCTTAGCGTTTTTTGGAGGTCGGTATTGACAGGTGGGCCGTTCAGCATTATGCTTTCCTAACTTATGAGAGAGACGAGTCGTCACGGTTAGAAATGGCTACTGATTTACTCATACAGATGAGGGAGGCGGCAAGGAACCGCCGGGAGGTGGGGGGGGGGATGTTGAAGACAGGCGCATCTGGGGAAACACAACGGCATAAAATTACCCACAAGAGAATACAGTGCACTTTCATTTCTTTCCTTATATTTCTCCAGCTCGCGAAAAGAACCTCTATCCTGTAGATGGCTAAGAATAATCCCCCACACCCCGAAGGAGTTCGGTGCAGTGTGTGGGTGTCGTACCAGGTGGCGTGGGTAGGCTAATAAGGTAACAGAGAAACAGCTTTACCTCGAGCCTGCGGTGCGATTACTAGAATTTCTGTAGGGCACTAAAGTACGTCAGGTCAGAAAGTGGATTCTCTTGTTCGCTGGTGCTTTGATGGTTAGAACCTAATTCAGCCGGACCTACATTTTTGACGGTATAGGTTTCTTCTATACGTGGCTTGTGACAATATTTAACATTAGGTGGGGTAACTCTCGTTGGGGTAAAAAGGAAGTGTGAAAAGGCCACGCCAGGGCCTCCTATAGTCCTGAGCGTTTAATATGGGTAAAATGACACTATCTAGTTCAATCATATGCAGCATTGGTAAAAGATGATATTTTCGAAAATTAAGTAGATAGAAATCAAGAGAACTTTACAAAGAATATATATAACACACTTTTCAGGCTTAATATTCTAAAATTGTGGTGCCACCTGTCATTTTATCAAAGAACTTTGGCCTGAGGTTATATTTCTGCTTGAATCACTGACATTATAAGTAAGCAAGTATGACTTGATTTTCCTTCAGTCCTATCTCAGTCAATAATCAGTATAGATACTTCAAATTAAGAGCGATCTGTAGATCAACTCCCACAGAATACAACCAGTAGGTTATCTTATTGATCAACTATTATCTAGAGATAATTATTGGCCGTTTCTAGCTATGCCATATGCCCAAAATGCAATAGTATCAGAAAATCTTGCTTTAGGGCACGTTTGGAATGTTTGTCATCTGTCATAATGCTCCTGTATCTCAGGAAATATTTATCACAGCCTGGCAAGATAGGGTGTTAATTGCTATAGGTCATCGCGATAGATTTTTCATTAAATCGCTGTGAAGACAGGAATGTAACATGTTTCAGTGTTTTTACCTAAGAAATTCCAATGTTCAATCTACGACAGGAAATCTTAGCCATGACACAGGTATATCAGGTTTATACTGACAGATAGGCACAAGTCTTAGCTTTCTAACAATATTTTGTTTGTAAAAATCGCCCTATTATTCATGACACAAGAGCGATTTGCCTTTTACAAGTTAGAAAAAACTAGTTTTTTGTCCCATATTAAACGCTCGGGACTATAGTTTCCGAAAGTAACACGACAATACGATGCCAATGTTCGCCAATGCTAAATCTCCGTTATCTGTGTACCGAATTTAAATGGACAAAAAGACGAAAATAGGTCATGATTAGAACAAAGATTTTTAAAATTTTGTGATGGAGAAATATCAAACAGGCGTCCATGTGATCCCATGCTTCTTTCGGGATGACGACATTGCACTCATGAGTAAAAATGGCAACGCGCTTGCCTTGCTCTACATTTAGCCTCTTGGAAAATAGAATTATTTCCATCAGTAGGGCAATACATATCTCTGATTATACAAGGATATCCCCACAGAAATGAATCCTCACTAACAGGCCCTGTTTTCCATCACGCACCACGTGGAGCTAGGTGAATGATGTAATCCCCGCTGTATTTAATTCAGCATGGCTTAGAAGTGATCTGCATGAGAGAAGGACACTCAGTTCAGTGGTGCCTTTGCAGAGCGTCAACATGGCAGTGGCAGCAAAACAGAGTGAATGCTTGGAGACCACTAATCAGGGTTCTTCATCTTAGCTCCAGGGATCAATGACTGCCGGATTCAAATTCCAAACCAGGCTTTATGCACCCTAATTGGAGGTTCGGGTTAGCCAAAGAGTGATCACTGAACCAACCTTGGCTTTTATGAAGTAGCGCTTAATATCACATGTACATCATATCTGGATGCCACATTGGCTGGCTAAAGACAGACCTTAAAGTCAAGATTCGGGCGTTCTTCTGATATAAAAAAGGATTTGGGCGTTCTTTCGCCCTTTTCTTTTTCCGATTCTGTTTCTGTAATCATATGATATTGAAGATCAAGATCTTTAGTTTTTGAGGGAATAGCGGCTATTTCACGAACAAACCTGTGGAAATGCCGATTATCATCACTACCAAGTGGGTGAATCATATCACTGTAATAACACGATTAATCAGTTTTGGGCATCGGTTCATCTAATCGTCAATTATACCTAGTGTTTATCACGTACAGACACAGTATACCTGTTTTCGTATTATTATATACCTTAAAATAGCCTCTTTTTTCAACTCCGCTTTTGGATGATTTAGCGGGTTTCTCCGCTGTACATACCCCGTATGCCACGTACATACCCTGTGCGTGTTGTGCGGTCCTAAAGGGTTCCGATTGGAACCAGCTGTATAAATCCAGCCAACGGATTTACCTGTTCTATAGTATCAACATTAATGTGTCATTTATTTATGAATATGATGTATTACAAACAAACCAAGATACAATAAAGAAATATTTAAAAAAAAAGACATGAAAAGGAGCAGTTGGTATACATAGGACATATATATGGTCACATGTATATGATAATGTGAGGAATGATACTATCAATAATGATAAGCACAAACATTGTCGGTAAGCTAAGCTCAGGCCATATCAGTAACGAATGGCATGACCTTCATAAAGCTAAGCGCAGACACTTCAGTAACGAATGACATGACCTTCATTACATGTGTCATTCAAAATCTGTTGCATTTTAGGTGGACTTAATCCTAAATCTGCCATCTATCAGTTTGGGCTACGGTCTGTGAGGGTGATCCATTCCAGCGAGTAATCAAACTCCTGGCTCAATTAGGTACCGTTAATTCCACGGTCAACAAATCACGCAGCTTCTTGGAATGTGTTGCAACAGCAGCTTACTAACTGACGATTGAGGCATGCATGTGTTTAGGTGTAGGTAATTAGAATTCGCTTTCTTCATGAGAACTGTCACATTATACAAATGTATGAGGTCGATTGAGGATCCCTTAGTATCTGTTACCGTTCATCATAATCATACCTGTTTTGTACAATTTCTGTAGAACTCCAGGAACAGAGCACCCCGTTAGAGGGACGACCCCACCTCAGGGCACTTGGCACAGAACCTTATGTTTTCTTGTGTAGTGCACCCTGATAAATGCGGAATCCCGCAATTCGTACCACTATAAATCAAAACGCCTAGTACCCGCTTAACGGGGTTCTATTGTATATTCTTCAACATGCAAAATCTATTTCGTTATTTTATTTTTCACTATATTCTTTTATAAGTCTTACATATACGTTTATTATCATAATATCCCCAGAAGGCAGGCCATTTAATGATGCATTTCCCCATCCATATAGGTACTTGATTGAACTCCTTACGGTTCCCAAGGGTTCTTCAGCAGGTTATATATAGCCCTCTGTGCCTTATCACTATTTTATGCACATCTTTCAGAACAAGAATTCAATTAAGTTGATATTTATTGAAAATTACTTTACGATACTTTACGAATATGTCTAGTGCTCTTGTGGATCCCTCTAACTAAGAGCTATATATGAGATGTGGTTAATGGACAGACGGATTTCTTTCCTCTGTCATCATGTAGACGTCACTGTCAGAGAGCAGATCCGGGCGGCAGCGCCACGTCACTAATTAAACCCTCTCAGTACCATTTTTTGCCCACTGCAACGAAGTGGGCCTGAATAATAAAATGTCATGCCTTTTGGCTTGAAGGCCAATCAAGCAGGGCATGCAATTCTTAGTTTGTGTCGAAAGAAAAGTAATGATTAGGAGATCCGTAATGGCGAAGATGAGCATTATTGCATGCCCGAAGAGAGCTGCCTGAATTTGACGCCTGTTTGGTCCCGCGTTGCTCCCAGAATTGGAGCAGTGAGTAGTATGGGGCTAACCTGCATCACTAATAAATCCCCGTGACATCTTGACATTTTATCAAGTCTATTTTGATTTCTTAACAAAAATAGATAGCAGGCTTTCAAAAAAGGAGTAGCAGATTATAAGAAATATTTTTCAATGATTATTAACATAACAATTTGAGGTCATTATTAGCTCATCAATGGGGGAAGCATGACATCACTGCGCTAAAATTGCTCCTTGTTAGGATCAATTTTTAATGAAAGCGTAAATATGATTAAAACATGGCTCTTTTGATCTGACGTGGAAACTTTAGTTTATTACTAATCATATTTCTAGGATGTGTGTGTATGACGAGCGATCGGCTTGAGCGACTGCTGGTATGTAGGATCCAATTCTTCCCCTACACCCCAACATGAATGCAGAGAAATCATATAGGTTAAAAAGATTTTTGAATAACATTTGTAGGAACTATTTCAAATAATATCTATAATAGTCACACAAGACCCACAAGATCAACAGGTATTCCAATTAAACTAGGTAAAGTTTGTGACATCTAGGGAAACTTGGTAACTAATTTCATAAAGAGGGTAGCCATAGTAACCGGGAGAGTATTTAAAGGGGTAACCTTCCTCTATCGATTCAGTTAATCCTAGACCCTGAAAAAGGAAATATGTCCGAAACTAGTCCGTATTACTCGGAAGCAACTAACTCAAACAAATGGAACTGTTTGTTTGAAAGGAAATACTCAATAAAAGTTTGTCAATTAAACATAAATTTGGACTTTTGACTTGTTAGTGGTCCACCCTCTTATCACCTCTGATTATTTATAGTGGCTACCATCTATAAATAGACCAGAATTAGGATCATGATTTAAGGCATGCTCTAATAAGGAGGAGAACACATTATCATGAATTCCTTGTTAGCTCACGCATTTTATATGTTTAGGTTATAGCATTTTATAGGGTTGTGTTTCTGAAAATGGCACATTTGCAGATCAAACATACCTTGATAAAAAGAACCGATTTTTGGTTCTTCGCCAATATCCTCACCTAAACAACCCCCCCTCCTCCAAATAGGTTGAGAATGGAAATGAGAAAACGTAACAAAGGGCTAACCCTAACTCTATAAGTTTACACAAACAATGATATCACCTACAGAAGTAGGTTATATATTCAAGATTGCCATTGAAGTCCGTTTTATCTCATCAACATGTTCTGCTCCATATTTCTATGAGGACTTTCACAATAACTCAAACATGGGCCCTTCCAGTTGAGATGACAGAGAGCTTTTCTAAAATGTTTATCCAATTTAAGGTAACGCAAAACCTTGTGACAGGTCACTTAATTGAGGCGTGTGGTAATCATTGTTATCTCTAAAATTGAATAATTCTGAAAATGCCCATTAGAGGATCTGAAGGTTCACTCTCTTAATTTGCTATCTTTGGACTGCATATAAACATGTACATGAAGTTGAATTCTAGCTACCTGTTTTTGTTATGCCTTGCTTTCTTCATCTATCCCTCTAATGTCTTGTTACCACAGTTGATGGCACTCTCTTGATTTGCTATCTTTGGCATGCATATAAACATGTATATGAAGTTGAATCCTAACTCTAATTCTAACTATTTTGTAGTGCCTTGCTATCCCTATAATGCCTTGTTACCACAATTGATGGCACTCACCATAAAAAGCTTCCTCTTGACACCATGGCCGGCTATCCTCGATGATAAAAAGTGCGCACGCCACACACTGCGTTCATCTCACAGTTCTACAACACAGGAGGAGTACTAATTTCCGGTACACAGGGTCATTGTGGTATAAGTCATTTCCGGGAAGTTTGATCTACATGTCTGCTTCTTAGCGGATGCCACCTGGTGGCGGCACAATTGACAGGTCTCGAGGACGGAGACCTAATTGATGGACAGCTCTGGCGGGAAAGTTGACGGGCAGGCACGGATGGAATATATATTTTTTATCGGTATTTGTACTGCCTGATCCTCAGATTTTGCTGGTTTTAAATGATTAGACAGTCAATTACAAGATGACATGAAAATACAATTACAGTCAATACAATTCTTAGATTTCTCATCCGCTTAAATCTTTGGAAGTCCAGTCCTTAAGCTATGAGTCCTTACTACTAAGTCTTTTGTGTTTCTCATATAACATTATATGTAATATAACATTCGCTCTTCGCCGCATACATTCCATCAAAGGTTTGTATGTACCCATTTGCCATATGCATTAGTTCCCATGGTGGGTATGATTATAACAACTAAATGAATAATTGCCTTGTAGACCCGATATCATAACATGTATGACTTAGTCTTTTGTCAATCTACTAGCGACTTCGTCGTTTTAGAGCCTATGGACGCGTGGAGGTTCGACGGAATATGACAATATTTTACACACTGGAAGCCTCCACATCTTGACGTGAGCGGTAGATTAGACTGGTTTCCTGCCCCAATTAAATATGGGACAGGGCTATTATTTCGTATGACACAGGTACATAATCTGATCATCAGCGTTCATAAAGGTACACACCTAGAACCAGCATAAGGTTGTGGTCTTGGAGGCTGATCTCAGAGTAAAGGGATCGAAAAACTAAGGTTATAAATTATGTTTTCAAAATGGCTAGAAAAATATCATAAGAGAAGTAGCACATTGAAGTGTAGACCTAAAAAAACAATAGCAGGTTCGAGTTTTTGACTCAACGAGATTCTCACACTCGTGGGTCTTCAGTCTCCAAGCCTAAGTTTGGTTCACTCTGTCCCTATGTGCGAGAGAATCTCCAAGCGGATCCGACCAGAATCATATTTTTTTAGATAAGGTAGGTAATCGAAATAACATTTCATACAAATACCAAAGGAAAGGAAGTCCCTAGCTCAGAACGGATTGCACAGCATTAAATCCGAAGTTGGATCAGTCTTTTCTGCCCTTGATTAAAACAATCATAGGACTATATGAATGACCGCGTACGTCCCCTCCCCCCAGCCATGGGCATGTTACCCCCACAGGAAACCTTGTTTATATGTTCTAACAGTGGTACTAATTGTATTTCCTGAAGACCTACAGAGTCGTCATGCCGGCTACCGTGTGACAGTGTAAAAATGTCGTCTGGGACTGGTGACGGGCCGGCATGCGACAAGGGCGGTGGGCATGTACAGCTTCCTGTCACCGCGGCTTTGGTTTGCAGCAGGAATCTTCCTCACGTAACACCCGCCATGGACCTGCCGTCTGCCACTACTACTCCGTTCACAAACAAGTCTACAATACACCCACGTCGTATGCTCTCAGAACCGACATGAAGTGCGTGGCAATGCAAAATTTGAGAAAGATACCACTAATAACAACAATTAAAACCTCATTATAGGTGCCAGACAATTACTTAGAAAAAACGATCGGAAATTAGATAGTGGGAAACGACCGGACAGTATCGGGGCGTGAAACAGTTTTTCTTCAAGAAATGATAAGGAGGAATTAAGAGTTAGCTGTATTTTCCGACATATTTCGGTATTTAATTATACCTTCTTCAGGGATCAGATTTCCGAAAATTAAAAATTTTAGCACCTTACAGTGGGTTTAATCATAAGGCACCTTCTGGTGGCCTTTAAATAGATGGGGCGCGGTGAGATGCCACCAGGGTAGGACCCGGATACATTTGAGCTCGATTAAGGTAGGGCCGGGGTATGTCTAGGGACGGCCGACTAACTGCAGAAGTTTGAACATTATAAATGATAATCTTGAAATTATGGATAAAATATGTTTATCTGAATACGTCCGTGATCCCTCTGGTCATTCTGCAGACCGACGTCTAGTCATTCAAGTTCGTGTTCTGCAGAAGGAAACCAAATAGATAACTTCTGCATTCCAACCCCCTTCCCCCAAATATATATCATAATTTTGGCGTTATGTTTAAACATGTTCCACTGAGTTAACTGTGAGTTGAATAATTGATTGAATGACTATATCCCTATGCTATGGATGCCTGCGTAGGCTGTATAATCTACATTCAGCCGTACATATTGTGCAATCATGGCGAGTGCTTCAGTTGGAAGTACCGACTCCATGCGTGTTTAGGTGCGTGTGCTGCGAGCATCAAAGCCGGGACTCAAGGTTAATGTCATAATGAAGTGGCCAAATCCCCATTGTGGCTGGGGTCAGCCTGGAAACCAAAACGGGCAATTAGATACAAGATGTGCATGCTGGTCAGGCGATATGACCGATTAAGTTAACAAGTTAACTGAATAAATTAACTAGGTCAAGATGATAGTCACCCTCCCCACCCCCTTCCCACACGGTTGTTTTTCAATAGAGGACAGAGGCCAAGATTCGAAAAATAAATCAATGGCCTAAACCCACCTAGCAGAACTAACTCTATGATATAGCGTGATACCACAAAAGAATCATCCAGTGTGTTGGACCGGCAGTGTGTCAAGCGTTCAGTCTCCGGACACGACATGCTCATGAGAGGCGGTCTGTCTGGAGTTGTCACATGCCTAATGATAATATTGAAACGGTTTTCATAATCGTGCGACAGTAACGCACTGTGTCTGTGCGACATAGACTGTGTCAGAGTGTGTTATTGACATTGTAGGTCATGTTTTATAAACAAGTATGAATGGGTGAAAAATGCCTTAGACCGAATTCGGAATCTACAACCAGAACATCTGCAGAGTCGTGGTTGTGTCGTAAGTATCTCCCAGTTGGTGGTGTTCCCACTTGCAGGTGCAAATAAGACCAATTATGCGGTATAACATTTCACTAATTATTATCGTGTTTCTAGATGACCTTACGCTGTACTTTATTTTTCAAGCCTGAATTTGACATGCTTCATAAAATGACATGTTATGTGAAGTGACTCTTCAGGCCGGCGGTATATACAGGTGACTTTCCGCTGATTGTCACCTTCCTTAAGTTACACTTCTACAGTACCTTGTAAACACCCACAGGCACACGCATCCCTACAAGTAGGACGGTCTGTTTCCATATAAACCTAGTTACGGTATAAACAGGTAATCTAAAGAATGAAGATGAAGAATCATTATTTTCTTATGACTCTTTTTTACAAAGAAAGACAATGAATTATCTTGGGAAATTTAAGAGGCATTATTCTTGTAAAAAAATAAAAGAATCTCATCAACGACAGCGATGGGAAATTTACATTGTAATTAGGAAAATTAAAGGCGCTTTTTCAACGGAGATGATGAGAAGATGACAGAAATTAGCCAATAACGTCCTACGTGGAACAGTGTTCTCAAATAACCCGGGCATATTATGTGCTTCACCTAATGACTTGATCGTAGCCTTTACTAGACAGTACTCTTTACGTCGAATATTGTATACTTAACATCGAATATTGAAAATGATAGTATTATACAATAAAATAGGAATAAATAAAAATAGAGGATAAACTTATCAGGGAGAACATTCAGCCTCATGAGTCCTGATCTGGGTTTTAATTATTACAACCCCATGGTTTTAATTCAATAATAAATATATAAATTCTACTTCCCCCACATACGTTGCAATATCAGTTCCACCGAGACGATAAAGCTATAAAATGTAAGGGTTTTCTTAACCGCATTACTTTCAGTTGGTTACATGAACGTGAAAGGTGACCTAAATGGGGACCCCATTGCCTTCCTGTCGGTAACTTTAGAAATTAACCGTGGAAATAACAGGAGTGCCACGAGATATCGGAGTCGGCGTCCGAGTGAGCTATTTATAGCGGCTTGCTCTCACTGGCCTGCCCTTCGTTTTGGTCGCTGGCAGGAAACCCCACAGATCGCTATCGTGAAAGCAGCAGAATTCTTCTCAGATGAGATCTCGGAACTGAGGAAGGCTGCCGCCGCGTCTCCGACCCTCTAACCCAGCCTGGGGCGGTGGCTGGCCACCTGTGATATTTGGATAGGAGATTTGGTCAGGTAGGGTAGGGCTGGTGAGTGGTTGCAATTGGACTTGGTGTGGTGGGGCGCAGAGAGGCAGGCCAATGTAATGCGGACAACTGGTGGTGCCAGATGTGGAAGACACTACGGAAATCATTATGGACAGCATGTTATAAAAGTGGAAAATGACTGCGCCTGTGCCATATACCTGACAAAATATCGGATTTGTAGATAACATATTATATCTCGGGTAGGGTATAACAGCTTACTGACAAGGAAATTACGTCTATGGTCTAACGAGAAGACTCTACATTAAAATCAGGAAATATATTTCCCTGAGACAATTTGTCTTGACATAAACGATAACGGTACATCTGTCTCTTCAGAAAAAAAGATTCGATTACCGGAACACAAACTAACATGCCCGTTGGATTGCAAAGGGAGGTGTATGCAGTTCTTGGATATCTCCATGCCCGTCATCATTAAATTGAAATCAACTTACCTGGATTAAAGTGTGCACGGAGCGGTCTAATAAACCGAACGGACCCACACTGAATCCTACTTCAGTATGCCCCACCTATCAAGCTTTATATATTGCAGGTAATTTCGATAGTCATTGAAGATCCATATCTGATGGAACGTAATTGCTCTCTTCTGTTTTATTTTCGACTTTTATACAGTCCTGACATAAATTGAATATGTGACAGCTAAACAAGAACATATTATTCTAGGAACATGTGTATGCCTAAACCATTGCAAAGCTTTCAAGAGGCAACATTACACTGCACTGTATATGTTTTGAATGTAACGGAATATTTTTTGTCAAGAACCTCCAGGTGAATGATACCGTAATCTGAGAAGGTTTAAAGCATTACCATGGTTACGTTCCGTCTAATACCAGTTGCGATCGGGTGACACAATGCAGGGATTACATAGACTCACCAAGGGGGCAACTGGCTCCACGCGAAGCCTCAGGCGTCAACCGAATATATCCTCCAGGAAATGGAATGATGCATATTCATTAAACTCGGGACTGGTTTTCACTACTCACTTCTGCAGATTTGCACTAGTGTAAGGCCTAAATCAAAATAGCAGACGGCATTGGCTCAATGTCCTTTCAAAAGAGCAGACGGACTGAATTTGGTTATTTTCATAATGCTCGTCTCTTCTTCCTCGAATTCAGTCACTAACACCAATTGGTTTGGAACTCAACATGACGCATGACATTTTGTGATAGTAAGTAGCTACTACCTATGTTTTTGTATGTACATGGCTATGAACTCTCGTAAAGGTTACAAACTAATATTTCCAAAAGAATACTGATGAGAATGCTGTCAGAGAATATGACTGACAAATTAGAGTGCTATGGGATGTATCTAATTTTTATGATGTTCATGTATACTAGTAGCTAACTCGAGTATCCAGTTTAGTTCTGAAAGGAAAGTGCATCCAAGAAAGTGTGAAAATAAGGGAGAGCATGAACATATACTTGACAATAACGTATGGCACCACGTTCGACCTGCAGGTTACTCACAATATGTTCTTGGACTGAGTAGAGTAGCAGCAAAGCAATGACAGACCACGCCAACTCGATTTGAACACATTCCAAAGCCCAACTGCCTCCCCACCTGAAGGACCATCACAAGATGTAGGCTCCTAGGATAATCAATTATTGGTACGAATGAGGCAATCACCCATCAAAGTGTTGGCCACTTGAACCTGGTTCGGGGCCCTCAGGTACCTGCATCAGTAATATCGCCGGGAGATAGAGGGAGGTGGGGTCATTCTCTGACACAAAGGGGAAGGCCTGGTCTTAGTTGAGGCTGATCATGACCCGAAAGGAAAGGGGCAAATTGGGTATTATAGATAATAACGAAACTCTGCGTGCTTAATTTAATGTAACCTGTTCATACTATAGGACATGGTATCTGAGTAGCTCATACAGGTATAAAACGAATATACACAATATGCAGCTTTAGGTATCAGGACACATCATAAAATATGTCAATCGCACTACCTCATTCATTAAGGTACACTCCTTCTGAAATGTCTGACTGTTCCGGGTACCGAATTCAGCTGTCGGCATGGGAGAAAGAGCCTGAGGTAAACTTATGTTCTGATGCAAAGGGCCAAAGCCAGTTAAAAGAATTATTCTTGAGCTAAGTCCTATTTATTTTCTTAAAGGCAATGAATTGCAGTATCATGTTTCAACACAAGTTCTGGGAAGGACGGGATTGTCAGGGTTTACAACGTGATTGTGCAGTTGGTATCAAGATGATTGCTAGTCTTGCGTCGCTATGTCCGATCGTTGTACTAGTCATGAACAGGTGTATAGTTTTCTTACATAGAACTTGCATAGTCCCTACTTGTATGATGAGCTGCTTCCATATGTCTAACATTGGCGAGAGTGAGGGAGTATCTGACAGAACATAAAAATAACGCATCTCGTACTTCCAGATAAAAAGTGTTCTCTGTAATTGCCCAGACCGAAGAAAGAAAAATTTAGGAGATCGGCTATATATTTTGGAGTTATTCTCTGGAACTCGTTATCTGCAGACTTACAAAACAAAGAATCGAAAATAGCGTTAAAGAAAGGGGTCCTTACTAAATTGATGGAAATGTAGCGAAAGAAATTGTATGGGAAATTGTGCGATGAAACGATTTTGAACCGGTATTGATATTAATCATTAATTACCCGACAGGAAACAATAATGATTGCATTATCACTTATCAGGCCCGTATCCGTAATTTTGTAATCATTTTTATATATCTTATATCTAGGATACCCAATGTTGTTTACGATTTAGACGGAAAAATGATATATAAGTATACAACGCTGCAGCTGTTGACCTCATTGTACATTTTAATACTGATTGTTTTGGATGTTCTCCCATTCCATGATGTTGCTGGAAGAGCGATTTTGTAATGAATCGAAGCAATAAAGCTTTTTTTTTTTTTAAAGTAGTTCCCTACATTTTTCATATTGTAAGTAGTTGCGTTGTCACCACAAGGAAGGGATAGGTAAGTAGACTTCTATTATGCCTCAAGCGTTTCAATTTGTATTTAATCTGCATCTCATGTTATGGATGATCCATGTATTTGAGGCACAAAATCTTCTCTTGTATAGAAATTTGATATTTATCTAAAGATGTACACACACTAGGACAATGAGTGAGAACACACTCCAACTTTGGGTCAGGGACACCTAAAACAGAGACGAAGAAGGAAGACCGAATATACATTGGAAAGCAAAAATAAAAACCTATAAAAAAAATTATATTCCCGGAATTACCCGCAGCGCACACTGCACATCCTGTGGCCTATCAAATTATCAAACTAAGACGGCACCTCCATGCCTCGGGCAGGTCTTTGTCCAAAACGGGAGGGTGTAGTTAGAGCAGAGATGGTAAGCCGGTCAGGTGTGTTCAAAGGCAACGTGCAGTCACCCAAACCTCACTATGCCGACCTTACCTTGTTTTACGTAAGCCTGCACCTGAGTCCCACACGTTTCCTCGCGAGGTGTCCAGTTATCAATGACCAATGCTGCAGCACTTACAGAGCCCAAATACAGCTCGCCGTACGCCCACTAAGCGCCTCAGCTTGTGCTCCAGCAAAGACAGCTACCAAATCGATGTGCAATACAGCTTCCACTCACAGCCAATTACACACTTGATTGCTGTTGTTCTTTCTCACCCATCGGCATTGCCGGTGGCGTTAGACCTCTCCGGTAGCGTCCCCGGGGAGGGGGACGTTTCGGGAGGTTACGTGCACCGACCTACTGCAGCTCTGCCCCATGTCGAGCTAAAGGCCCCTTGATTGCTTTTTTCGGGAGGTTGCGTGTGCATCGTTGCAGGATGAAGGCGGTGTTAGCCGACAAGGAGTCGACCATAATGGACACCGTGGATAAGGTTTCTCAGCCAATGATGAGACAGCTAACAGGCTCCGGGCCTCTATGCTTTGTTACCATAGTCTACCTTCTTTCAACGGAAGCTTATAAACTACGAAGGACCTCCGGGCTGTGAGGATATTAGACCTTTAGAATTACTTCCATAATGATTTATCCATAGGAATAACGTTATCCGGAACATAGCAATATCGTAATCATATTCACATCCAGATGATTGGGTAACACATTCAATCTCTAAACGACACTATCTCAATCAAGTAGACATGTTGGCACTTCAGTGTGCCGCATAACGTGTGCCTGCTGAAAACCTGTTAATTTGTTTCTCTACAAATAAACAATATTAGAGCCTGCAATTAATCCCTTTGGTAATATACTACTTACCACCTGTGTGAGCAGTAGCTGGTAGCGGACCGAGTCATTAGCAGCCCGCGTTGCGCACAGGTGTGGCTCGGATGATCAGTTGGCGCTGACCGTGTTCTGGGTTCACGTACGACACACACGGTGGCACGGCGCCGCGGAAACCCCAACGTCGTCACAAACTCCCAAGGGTCAAAGAGAGTCTAGTCCTCCCCCGAACACAGCGGTTTGTTCAGCGCATGACGAGATGAAACTGTTCTGGTGATCAATCCGGAAGAGCTGTCCATGTTCAATGGACACGTCTCTCTAGGCACGTGAGCTTTCTATCCGCGTAGCACCGCACTTAAGGCAGTGCCCTTTTTCCGCGGCCGTCACCCAAAGGCGCGTGAGCCACTCTCACTGCCACACGCGGTCGACTCCCCTACTGGCAGGCTGGTCGGGCACTCACTGGGGCTGCTCGTACTGCGCGTAGAGCCGCGCCCGCATCACGGAGGGAGCAGTTCTCTGCCGCTCCCAGTGCTATCTCTAAATGGCCGAGTCGGTCTGTCCCATTGTCCACCCACACGGAGCAACTCATTAACTAGAACAATATTGTCTCTGATGACTGGACTCGCCCACTCCTCATGAGCAGAATAGTCAGAAGAGTCCTAATTAGTCTGACCCATAACCCTTACTATATCTGGAACAGGTAAAGAGTAAGGCGCTTTCTTGTTATACCTGAGAGCACATTTAAGTGGATGCAGCAGATAATTGAGGCGGGTATTGTTCTGTACCAGGTTCGGTATAAGTTGCACGTAGTTTCATTTCAGCTGCCGTGTCTGTTATTTCTCTTATAAGGGATGTATTTACCATTCTAAACATTTCCTTTGCAGAAGTACCTTTTCAGGAATTCTCACAGGAAAGGAAATTTTAAGAGGAAATCCATTCCTAAATGTTTCTTCTTACCTCTAACAACATACGCTACTCCTTACCCATGTCCTGGGACTTCCATATACAGGAACAACCAAATGAATTTAAATAAGGTAGGCATAAAAATCTATCATTTCTTGATAAGGCTTCATTGGCAGTGTAGAATATGCTCATTCGAAACCAAACCCTCTCGCCCGAGCTCTCCTCACCTTCCCCAACTCCTACCCGTTCCTCCTTCCAGTGAGTATCCTAGAATTACCGTCTATAGTTACCTAATTAGCCACTTACAGAATATAAGAGTGACAGGGGCACAACCTACTAAGAGCATCCCGGGTTATATATATATGTATACACAAATAGGCACTGTACAGACCTGACATATTGGCCTCTCTACCCACTCTTTTTCCCTTACAGACGGCGAAGAAGAAACGGCGGGAGGAGAAGCAGTGCGCGTTATTCCCCACTACTTGGGCACGTAATGTGATGCGCGTTACACTCGACACCTGAGAGACCCGGCGGCCGGGAGATGGCGACAACTAATGCCTGCTGTTAGGCTGTCACGTACTCCGGGCAACTCATTGTGGCTGATGGCACCTTGTTCTGCTCTGTTTGCCTATTCCAGTGCCTCCTACTGTCATCGGCCGTGTCTGTTAGTACTCGGTTATGCTGCACTTAGCTTCGTCTATTTCATGAGGCATATATATATGCACGTCACCTCTATTTTCATCAGGCAGAATAATCATATGACACTTACCCACTGCAATATAAATGCAAATTCGTGGCAAGAATCAGGAAAGAGACATTATAACGTTATCTCTCAAGACAATGGTTTGTAACCCTATCATAGTACCTCTTCATGTCAAAGCCAGTATAGGTTCAACTTGCCCTTCGTCAATATTAGAAGTTACAAAACATCGCTGTGCTCCATCAGTTGGCACCTGAGGATCAGTGTTTCCCCGAGATCTTAATTAACAACCAATTATACCTCAATTAGTCATGCGCCTGAGGGATACTTACTAACTGCTTGTCGAAATAAATACCCATTGCTACTTTTCCCCACGTGAATCTGACGTTCGCAGACATATCTTTAATATTTCAAGAACTCCACCTACTTACATGCATCAACGCTCGTTGCATGCATCAACCTAATGCCCCCAAATGCTCCACTGACAGCGGGTGAAAATCTGTTTATTGCCCAAAGCGACGGGGTGATTCGGCCTGATATTGCAGAGAGGATGGTTCTCTCCGCCAGACTAATGCTATCAATAGTCTAGCCAGTGGCCCTGTAAAATGCAATAATCTTGTAACAGTTTAAGGCCCTTGGAAACCATGTGCAAACATACTATTATCTTGGTTGCCATTATAACATCGTATCTTACCAATTACTGAGTAGTTAGGGAATCCATACAGGCTAGTAGATGGTCAGTTCATCAAGAAACTATCAAGTTGAGGATCATTTATTTTTCGTGATCAAATCAACAGCCCCCCTTCAAAATTGCCGAACTTTATTAAAAGATAGTCTATTAAACGTTGTATTTCTAAACACTGAAAGGTTACACTTTCATACAGACAATCATTTATTGGTCTACACGCAAACACTAACTTCTCTTCTCATTCGCGGTTCTATAGGTTTTTGCAATTCAATCAATTAGTCAATAATAGCACCTAAAGCCATACACACAGGAAAGCGGTGCATTATAAGTCCGAGATCATTTAGTTATGCGTTGGCTATTTGATGAAGCCTAATCTCAGTCAGGATATACACCATTTCAGAATGCTAGATCCACGGGAAGTTAGACACGCACGCACACATTTTCTTCCATCTACACCACAGATGATTTATTGATTTTATTAAGCATAAGACGTGAGGTTTCCTGCTCGAGGCGGCAGTAAATCACATCTGCCACGGCACCGGGCATTGTAAATATACCGTTTAACACGTGTTGCAGTTAGGGCTGTTTATGGCCGGGCTTGACTATCCAACACTCATGTTGCTTAAGTGGGATGTAGCCAGCCTGTGAGACCCCCTTGAACGGCTTAATTTTTACACCCTCCAACTTCCAGAAGGAAAACGCAGTACAATAAAATTTAACCCTAATATACAATTCTCCATTTTAAATTTTTTTTTTTTACGTTTTTATTTAACTTGGAGTATTCTACTAGGATGCAACTCCACCCTATTTTCAGTAGGCCCCAGGGCTAATTCGTGACACTGTCTTACAATTGTAAGTGTAAGTAGGTGTGATGCCAGTAATTCTGTTCCTTTTTTCCCCCTCGTTTCATAAATCAATAGACTATCTTTTAATTAGCTCGTTTTTCTAAATCAGTAATTCTATTCCTACTGACGTTGGGGAGTCTTAAAATATCTTTGTATGGTGAAAGTATTCAAATATAAACAAAGCAGTATAAATTCAAATGAATTAGAAAGTAACTACGTAACATTGGAACCCCGTTAGCGAGGTACGACTCGGACACTCTTGCTTAGAACAGAATCCTCCTTCCAAGTTGTTTGTATCCCGCTGAGCACCCTGCAACACATATCACTTTGGCTGCGAACTATGGGCGTTTACTTAACGTAATTGTCTAACATACCATGATATACAATAGGGCGGAGGACTTTATTTCCACACCATGATAAAAGGTAAGTTGAATGTTTTGGGAACCTAATGGGGATGTTTTTCCTCTGTTGATGGTTTGAGATATGGCACTTTTTCGTTGTGTTTTTTTCTATGTTTTTTTTTTATATCGACACGGAAATGCCTTAGGCAAACCAGGTGATTTAGCTGGGTATGGATAAGGACGCCAAAGTTTTGTCTGCCAAGGGATGCCTTGTGGTGGTCATGGAAGTACTCGCTCTTGGATATCTTCATGATTGATGGACTTACTATGATATCTGAAGAGAGCTTCCCTAATTAAACACATGTAATACAGAGTAGTATCTGTATTATCTCTTTATATGTATGAATCATTAATCTAACTAACCTAGGCCATTAATCCTTAAATCACATTTATCGTATCTGTTTCACTCATTATGATTTGCTTAGGTCGAGGACAATTATTTAGTAATATCTAAATCTAAAAAGTGTTTGCAATATAACGTTGTGTAAGGAATGCTCTGCAGAATTTGTATTGCTATTTTTTGTGCAGGATGCATTTTTAGGAATCTCATTGCCTAATCTAATGTTTGTGGTTCTCAAAGAAAGCTGCACGTATCAGTGTGTGAGGTTAATTGCTCGTGACGGCAGTGGTAGCGGGGTTTATACTAACAAATGAGGAAGCTACCTGTCAAGTTTAATTCAGTGTTCCCGGTTTCAGCATTCCACGCCTTTGGTTCTCCGACAATTTCAATTTAAAAAAGTGTGATGTATGACACCATGAATTATGAATAATCCAACATCTGTCTCGTAAACATATATTATATCTGGCACCCACATCCGCATAATACAATCATGGTGGTTATAACTGTCATGCTCACAGGTGTTTGCCTTGAACCCCATACTGCCGTTTTAGATTTTGCGAGTCAAGTACGATTGAGTAACGACTTGGGCTTTGATTGCAGTAACACAGACTGACCTTTCCTCTTCTAGCAGTTGGCTGCTCTGTTCCTGCTGTTGTATGGGTGGGGTGCCTTGATACGTGACCTTTACGGACGACAGGACTACATGCGCCGAATTGTCAAGTGATCAGTAGTGATGGGGGGGATTTATCGGCAATATAGGCAGTGCGCAATGGAGGCATGTAGACTGGCTCCCACCTTACTGGGTTATATATACCAGAATTAAGCAGGGGTATACTAGGCGAGATATCATAGTCCCTTAGTTACTGACATATTCACTTGAAGTATTGAAAACAATACTTGAAGTATTGAAAATAAGTATAGTTAAGAATACGAGGAACACTTCCACACACAACCGATGCTACCTTGAAAAAAAAATGAAAACAAGTATACCTTTCTTCTATATTTCTAAACATACGAAGATAATTTGATAAATGTGATCATGGGCTACATTTCCACACATTTTATACACACATCATTGACCCTTCTAATCCACATTATGTAATACAAATCGATACCCCGCGGAAACATCTTAACTAGAAGCAAGTGAAAAGAACCTGGCTACCCACGCAGTGGTATTCACGATCATTGTTGCAAGTTATATAGAAAAACAATTTTATATGATAATGATTAAAGGTTATTCTGTTAATGAAATACCCCAATAGAAAAACATTTGAATATGTCAAAGGGTGGGCCACACGTTGCACAACAAACAGTACATCATTTATATCATAGGAAAGGATGATTAGGGTAGAGTTAATTCCATTCTAAACCTCCGCCGACAGGACATTGCCCGAATTTATATAACAGTAGTGTTAATAACATAGACTGACCTCAGGCGGAGAATTAGCTATATCAATATTCCGCAGAAAATTGCGTTATACTCGACCCTCCCTAGAACCGAGAAGACTCGGACGTATTGTTTATATGTACATATTGAAAAAAGAAAATATATCATTCAAATTGGTGGTCTTGTGTAAAGACAAATACCATTAAAAATGGATAGCAACAAAGAGTATTCATAAATCAATGACTTAACTACACATCTGACATCTTACAACTTAAACAGAACCCAAAACCCTTAAAGTTAACTTGCATATACATCCAATAACAAAACAAGCTTGGAGTACTTGATCCTGGACCATAGCATATGCAACCAAAGTGTGGGAACTCCGTGACGATACTCAAAGTGCCGCTCTATCTAACTTGGGCGATATCACTGAAGACATGACAACAGGCGCACAGTTGGAGTGGTGTGTCCAGGGGTTGTTACGTACAGACGACATGGGGAAGGGGTTGAACGTGTATGGCGGGAGTTGGGGAGTTGGGGAGTGCGTACCTGTTGGCGTAGTCCCGCGTCTTCTGAGTAAACCGCGATCTGACGCTCTGGTTCGTCGGACGCCGACGCCGTCAGCGACATGAGGATAACTACTGCTGCCCCCTGGCCGCCAGCGAAGGAAGCGAGCGACGCAGTGACGTCATCGCGCGAGAGGAAGTTCTACAATAGAATACAGCAATATTCTAATAAGTGAGTTATCTGAAACGACCAACATTAGAAGCATCTAATCTAGGTTGGTTTTGTTATTGTGTTTTTTTTCAATTTTATATATACCGGGTTTTCCCTCAATAAGAATCATTCTGGCATACCTGAGAAATTCCTCTCAGGCAGACCATGCTTCATTATCACATGAATCCATTATGTGGGCCTTGATTTCGTCCCACTTCCCATTTCCTGAGAGAAACTGGAGTTCCTGGCAATGGCATCAATTATGATGTCATAACCAATATGCATGCCATGGAAACGGCGACAGTGGGGAAAGTTTCTTTCCCATTCAAAGGTAGCATCTAACTTATTGCCTTATAAAACATCTTTCAGCTTCTAATCTTGGATAATGAGTCACACTTCGGTAATCACAGTTACACATTTGTACTACTGTATGTAACATTCTGCGAGTTATGTTTTGTTAACATACTTAGTCACGACTAGGGATTTGGCTAAGCGACGAAAAACAGCCTATTCTAAGGCTGATGCTAAGGCCTCTTTATTTGGTGTTATGGAATATCCTTGGATTGTTGTACCGTCACATATGTAACTTTGACATCAATAAAGAAATTTCTTTAAAAAAAATATTTTTTTAAATATCAATACAACAATAGAGCTTTAAGAATTAGTCCATATATCAATTTAATTACAGGGTCATAAATATTTCAGCAGAATGTTTTTACCGCAACAAAGTCTAAATGAATAAAAGCAAAACACATTCTGTCACTACAGGCCCACATGGACAGATAATGTCAGGCACCAGCTTGACTGTCGTATCTATTCCTGTCACTACTGTCGGCTTGGTCGGCTCCAGGAGGTCACGACTCATTCATAACTATGCACATTTGTGTTTTGATTATGTCGTCAATTGCCAACGCCATCCACAACCACGCACAAAATATCCGGCTTTTTCGGACAAAAATTGAGTATTCATTGGTGCCCCGCACAAGCTTTGTTGATTGCCAAACTTGGAATCTTGTTAGGACTTCCCTGAGTGTGGAAACAATTAAGTCTGAGACCAAGAACAGCACCAAATGTGCATTGCTCGTCTAAGAGCATGGAACGAATTCTGTAATTTAGAGATAGCATTACTGGAATATTTAGTTCATCGCTCTCAACATGAATATGTACATCAAAAGCTCGCACTAATATTTCAGATGGCAAAATCGGAAACTCTAGAATAGATTAACTCTTACATATCTATCAAGAGCCAATATCGGAAACAATGATGATGTTACTCTATTGGTTATGCTTGGAGTGATATCCCTCATTTACAGCTCGGGAGATCACTCTCCAGACGTACCATCGGGCAATTTAGTAGGATCCAGGCCTTTTTTATAAATAAATACTTAATGATTTAGACAAGAGACATTATGAGAAAATACAAATTTCAGATACACAAATACACCTAATTGATACCCGTGACTTTAATGAGGAGGCAATTTAATTGCCCTATCTAGGAAGCTCATTAGCAAAGGATTAAAAATAGTTTAATCTGAACAGAAAGAAAAAACTCCAATGGAAAGCGGATTGCACTCATACCATATGCTGTTTGCTCAAACAATAAACACTAATTGGAACTCTCTGAGTATTCAAATGCATGTCTATCAAATAGCAATGCAGAATTTTGACAATTCCAATCGGAGAGATCCTCTCAAAGCAATAATGTTGAAACTCTAGTCTAGTCTGTATGTAAAGATGTGCTTTTGTATAGCGAGTTGATGTATTGTTTTACCATTAAAGAGTTAAGCGGGTCAGCCTGCAACCCTAGCCACATTAATTCAGAACGGATGGTGCCCCGCTCATCGGGGTTCTACTGTTCATTATTTCTACGCATTGGCCTGGTAAATATTTTACTCAAATTGGAAAATCTTTGGAAAGATAGGGCATCAAATTATAAAAACAAGTTCTACAGATATTGGAATTCGCATTAATTACGTTTTCTTTATATTTTTTATTTATCCCCCCTACAGAAATCATATACATTTGGCAGTAGCATTATAATGTACAATTCTAACATTTTATTGGTTAATAGGTTTAGCAAATTAATAGATTTTTAGGTATTAATCCATTTTTCCTCACCTCTAGCTTCAAGGGTAGAGAACTGAAGACTACTTTGACCTCCGGTGAAGAGAGTGCTTTCATATCCTTCCTCAGTAAATCTACGGTCGATAATGCTAGAAACAGGTAAGAATATCCTACACGTCTGGACTATAGAATCTTTCTTTTTATCTAATCAAAGTTTATTTTACGACTAGCAGTACATTAATTGTTGCAAAGAATTCTTCCAAGTGAAGTACATTATACATGTTAAAACATAAGTAAATGATCTCAGAAATATAAAGTTATCATTTCATGATATCGTGTTGTTATTTATTGCATCAGCTACAGCTAGAGCACAAATTAATGATGGCAAACGGTGTTTCACTGGTCCTTACCCTTTGACTAAAGTATGCTATAGAAATCTCTAATATGTGTACTTCAAATATGTGTGCCGAGATGCCACAAGTACTTTCAAGTTAAAATTGCACCTAAGGTGAAAAATCTGGAAATATATATATATATATGTATATATTTTTTGGCGCTGATGTCACACCCATCAGTGTCTGGATATAGTTCTGGGAATATCATTTATGTATGAAGAGCCACAGTATTATCACCCACCTGAAATGTCGGCTCTGGCATTTTGTAGTTGGCCGTACACGTGATCCCGAGCAGCAGCGCCATCTGGCAGCATAGTTTGTAACTTGTCAATAATGGCAGCGTCTTTGGGCGTTTTGATACCTGCTGATTCTGATAGGTTGATAGTGTCCAGTATGATGGGGGCTGTGTGAAGAGAGGCATAGTATGAGTATGCTATTAAGTGTAAACAAGTGGTCTCCTATAGTATCCTAAATCCCTGTTTCATTAGCTGCTTGAAAACATCTATTAGACCCTATTGAGGTATCCCATAATTCAGTCTGTTTACAGGATCAGTTGTTCGCTGGTTGCCGTCGTTGCATGTTGATAGACCCTTGACCCATAACACACAATTATTGTAGTTTAACGGTTTTCATAAATCAACAAATTGGAAATCCGATGCCAGAAATGGAAATACATGTAAATCCGAAATTATATTCAGTTTCTCCAATTATAAATCGTTAAACTGTGGTTCATGCGGTTATGGTGTGGCCAGCCAGTCAGGAGCGAAACCTAGGTAAATGCTCTCAAAACAATTGTCACGTAACTCATAGTATGAGCAGAGTAAACATAAGAAACAAATGCAATTAATTTCAACCCATTACGTCACCCCTCCATGTTATGCACTCACCCCCACAATATGGTATACCCAGTTCTTACTACCGAATATATATATGTCAGCCCAAGATAGAAGCTTCCACACCAGAAGAAATTCATCGAAGCCCCCAAAGTTCAGTAGTCCAAGATGTAATTGTGCTCTGTGAACAATGGCAAAATAAACAGTTCTGAAAACTTACATGAAATCACTAAAGCTTTAATGGTTCCTGATATAAACCATGGCCATTATAGGTAACCATAACTATCCCAACGGGGTTGCTTGCTATATGATCTATGCAAGAAACGCTTGGTATTTCTAATCTAAAGGCAAACGTTTAACCACGATATCATCAGGTAAAAGCCTATACCCATGTCATACGCCTGTACTGCGATGGCATAAGTTCGGTCATAGGATCATGGTCCATCTGTCAAGCAGTCCATATTAGAAAAATATTGAACAGAATTTGGTGGTACCCTATGTGCGAGACCCACATAATACTAATAATATAATCTATTGGAGGGAGGCAGTAAAGCAATCTTCCTTCCTTGCTTTTAATTTGTGCATACATATATATGAACTTATACGAAACGTGCCCTCCTTATGTTCTGTACCCTCCTCATAACTCATGATGTCATAAAATGTCAATTACCCTTACAATAGAAGCCGCTAGTTAAACAACTCCCGAGCCAGCTGGTTCACTCACCGTAGAGCATCTCCGCCACCTGGTGGTTTACTTGGAAACTCTCATCCTCAATTAACTTCTCGGCCACTAGAGTGCAGCAGGAGCCTACTGCTTCTATTGTGATGGATTCTCTGCAAAGGTGTGACGAAATGTTGAAGTGAATTAAATGTCCAATTCTGGCACAAGTATTCATTGCAAAACGCAAGCAGTGGACTTTTAAAACTCACACAGTCTTAGATATGCTACTCTCCATCCATAGCATGGGTCCATTGCCAGTGTTACCTATTCAATACCCTCTCTCAATGGTTTCATTTTCTAAATGTAAAAGGCCTATGAAAACAGCCCATAATAGAGAATATATATTCCAGAAATGTCAGTTGGAGTCAGATAAGAAGAGGAAATAATTTTCTTGCGGAATTTACTGCCCCTGGCAGATTGAAAAACATGAATATGGGGGTGGGGGTGGTGGTGGTGGTGGTGGGGGGGGGGGGGGGGGGGTCAAACAACTTGTTAAGTTCTGGTCTATACATCCCAATCATGGGCAAGTAGTATTGGTTTCCATGAGAAGAAAGTATATGTACTGTCTATGTACTGTTATTAGACAATACATAGATACAGTTACAGTAGTCAAAAATTATCTAGTATCAGATACCGTGTGGAATCTTTGAGTGTAATATGTGTCTTTACCAATTCAAAAGAAGAAAATATAGATGCTTCATAAAGTCTATAATACATATTATAACAAGGCGTTGTAATCTCGTTTTTAACACATAACAAACCTGTCCTGAGGAAGGCGCTGATACGCCGAAACGTCGACCAGTTGGAATAAAGTGTTTATTGTCACAATTTGGAGTGGACATCAGTCATTACGGGGAGCTTAGAGTTGGACGGGCTTTAAACCACCTTTGGATATTATAGCAATGTAATATAAGAATCAACCACGCCATGTACTATATATTCTTATAAGCGACATAACCTTCACTATGTATAAACTATGCACACCTACCCCCCCCCCCTCCCCAAGTGCACCTTTATGAAGATATTCTCTCCTCTGTTTCATAGAGATTATCATGAAACATCACGAAATTTCATATGATTGTTTATATGGCATGAGTTGTCTTCGCGGCATGATATCACGAAGCAGAGCTGAGTGATATTTGTAGCAGAAGACAACGAATGGCATATAAACAATTATATGAAATTGAGTGATGTTTAGATTTTATCCTACCATGTTACATGTTTTTTAACTTCATTTGTCATCAGTGGCATATAAATATTTTATGCCATAACCGTGGCATACAGTCACACCATGTTAAGTCTATGGAGATTTATATGAGGGGTAGGATAAATATGCACTGCCAATGGTCTATTGAACATATTCAGGAACATATATGATAAAAGTTTTGAATAACCAGCTATAAAACAAAAAAATCTGATATGAATGATGGTCCCAACACACGCCGACACAAACTGGCCTCTACGATGTTTCAGACAGGTTTGAATGTGCTATGATAAGGGTGCGGTGTCGTAGGCAAGTCAGATTGTGTCGGAAGGCCATGTCGGAACGGGGTGTCAACTGCTACGACAAAAACTGAAAACATTTATGTGTCGAAGGGGCTTGTCAGAATGTTTTGGGAGTGCAGTGGACACCCCCCCCCCCCCCTCCAAATAGTGAACTAATTGACTGAATTGGAACAGTCACCATTTTGGTTAGTCTCCTCCTCACCGATATTTACAGTATGGCTGCCATGCTTTGAATACTATAATTACCCCTATTCTTATATACCTATGGGCGAAAACTCAATATTGACATAATGCTGCTGGTGGTGTAGTCACTTGCATTTTCTTACCAAGTTTGATGCTTTCTTACCTAGGTCGACATTTTCTTACCGTAACTTAAAGCTTCGATCTGATTGGACAACGCAATATACGGTTCAATATGGCCAAAAATGAACACACCCACTCAGACAATTAATCGCAAATAACCAGTAAACATATCACAAAGATTGCGACTAATATTAGATTATCACTACGTTGTCAATACAGGTGTAATAGTTGCGGCAAAAAATAAATGATTGATAGAAATACATTAAAACCTCGCTTAAAGGGACACCCTCCGTTCCTGGCAAAGTGTCCCCATAAGCAGGGTATCCCCTTAACCGCTTTTCAGTCTATCGCTGGTTAGGCTACATAGTAAATAATACCTTAACCCAGGTGATACTATATCAATTAGACGTTGTTATAACCACACAAACACTCTACAGATGCCTACTGGAGCCTACACAGGCTGTTGCGTGGTGTCTGATTGCCTAGCCACCTGATTACCCACACTCATTTGGTAAGGCTCGGAAAGAATACTCTGCAGTAAGTTTTCCGAGCCTTACCTCATAACTTTGACTTTCTTTCACTGGAACATAGTTTCTCCCTATTATTGCTCAGCTCTAGTTCCTAGTCTGTCCATATGGGGACAAGGGCACTCTACCAATGGCACTTTGTCTTTGGGTTGTTCAGTGTCATGAGCAGCCCTCCTGACATGTGTGACACACCAGGTCAGGTGCTCAACCGAAACGATTTGGTTATCATCTATTGGCAGTTGACAAAACAGCCAAAACGAGAGCAGGGTTCACAGATTCCAAGCCCATCATGTCAACCCCCTGAGGTGTGCATAAAAGAAGAACCACCTTGTCAATAGATAATCTAAGTTCTTGACTCACTGTAGTACCTAGTATATCTGTATTTGAGTTCTTGCCTCCTTACATTTAAGGTCTACACCTTGCTAGTCTAGCCCCCTTACCTAGACTTAACACGCTTGTCTATCAACGTAAATGAGGCTCAATTAATATCATCTTGTTCTACATATAGAAAAAGATTTTCACATCCTGAAAATAGAATCATGGATCTGCATAGCAAATGTGAAAGCTGCCATAGAATATTATTCTATACAGAACAAGGTAGCGAAAGAGAGAGATTGAGAAAGAAAGAAAGAAAGAAAGAAAGAAAGAAAGAAAGAAAGAAAGAAAGAAAGAAAGGAAAAAGAAAGAAAGAAAGAAAAAAAGATTAAAAGGATGCCATGCATGCAGGCAGAGAGGGTTGGACAATTAGATGAATGCAGGTGGAGGAAAGGTGAGAAGGAGGGAAGGAGGGAAGCATGGACACAGGGCATGAATTCCATTGTGATGGAATTTCAAATGTACACCAGATAGGCAGATTCAAGTCCAGATATTGCAATATAAATATAAAGGGGCATGGTAAATGTGTGTTTAGGACATTTTCGTATAGATTGAGTTTTGCATTTCTGAACACTTTTATCTAGTGCATTTATTACTGCAGGGGCAGTAGAGGTGACAAGATCTCTGTTACAGAATTACGTGCTGTGACATGCAAAATTTAGGTGGAAGTGTTATCACTGATTTCCCTCACTCAAAGACATCCTATGTCAACAAAAACCCTCTGTCCCACAGCGGAAGACAACAAAGAATCTAGAATTGTCTAGGATTAGCAATATATCAATGACATTTTGATGAGCCACAGCCCAGGAGGTCATTGACCCCTTGTAATTCTGTCACATTTTTGAATTCAACTTGCTGTATTTGGTCAATTTGCACATGTGCAGCACTAAAGCAACTATGAAAATTGAAATGGCAATAATACAATTAATCAGAAAAAAGTCCTAAGCACAAGAAAATGTAAATATATGTAATAAATCTAGAGGCTTTTGACTGGCTGCCTGTGTAACATTTACCTTGGAATTCAAGAGGGGTAAATAAATGGAAGAAAGAGTAGGCTAGCAGAGGGCAGGAGGGAGAGAGGCCAGGGAGGGATGCGGGGATGAACAGGTGGGAAGGAAAGACAGGCGGGCGGACGAGGGGAGGAGACTGATATGGGAGGGAGGAAGGGGTGAACGGAGGGAAGAAAGAACAGGCAAAGAACTTAGGGAGGGAGCTGGTAAGATTTGTCAATTGGCAGTAGTTCCACGAACTCTACGGCAGGGAATTAACCGTCTTACCTGTCGTTAGCCGGGCGTTCCCGTCTGTGGTGATCAATCACCTCCACCACGGCGCCCTCCAGTGAACTGTCCCTGGAACACAGCACGTTGTGATCCACCAAGGTCAAGGACAATCTAGAGTCTTTATTCAACCCTTCAATGTCAATTTCATCCCTGAAGGTCAAATGTTGTGGGCTGACCTTCACCTGGTTGAGGAAGAAGGTCACCTCAGTGCGAAGCGGGAAGTCGGCTCGCAGGATATTAAGTACCGGTAGGTGCGCTGTGTCCGTCTCGGGCCGCGTCTGTAACCAGATTTAACACAAGATACAGAGTAAATATGTCAAACCCACACAGTGTTTATGCACGGATTTATAAAGCAAACCGTTAGAGTTATGGTAGCCGTCTCAGCATATAACCAGGTTTTCACGCATAAAAAACTAATTTTTGACTTATCACAATATAACCATGTAATTCGATGTTGCTTACATAATTATGAATACATTACGATTTTAATACGCTAATACTGGTTAAGAGGGTATATTAGGTAGTGATCTGCCCCAATTCCTGCCCCATATTGGAAAGAAGTTCTGAGCACCATTCCATATACATGTACCAATGACCAGGTCAGGTTGTAAACACTTTTTGTCCTCATTTTATCTTTATTTCGTTTTACATTTCTTGTGGTACATACTTCTACATACATGCAGCTGTTACTCTGAAACCAGTACTCAAGTATATTTTTGTTCGAGAAACTAAATATCTGAATGAATGGTGGACATGTTTATTATCTAGGTCCACGTCTATTCGTCTGTCTGCAAATATAGAATACGTAGGTGCGTTCAAACATCCTGACATATTTAAACATGACTCCATCGACCGGATACAAAAGTCACCTCCAGCAATATACTTCATTAAAATGGAAATATGTACTGATTATTTAAAAACGCTTCGATAAGAGACTTATATAATATTTGCAAGCAGAAGTAAGCCGAGCAGTTTTTATATGTAGATAATATTTCGATAGTTATTTGTCCCATGCTTTGACGTACAGCGAGGTCTGTCCTGTCATTCATTCTTTATAACGACATACTCCATAGAATGTCGCATGTATTAAACATTCAATGTTTAGGTATAAGCCATGGGCGGCATAGAGTGTAGTGTCATCGGCAGATGCACACATCACGACATCGATACAGGAGTCCTGCTTCAAGTTGTTTACGCTCATCAGCATCAAATATTCAACATCTCCACGGGTGGAGAAAGGAACCTATCACGCTGACTCTATTGATATAAATGTATCTCTGAAGGGACCGTCCATAAGTACGCAAAGTGAGTCGGGTGGGATTAGTCCAAAAGCCTACAAGCGAGTTCATGGGGGAGGGGATTCAATGCTTCATTTTCCATATGCATGAATGCGAATATGACAAACTGCAATGGTTTGCATGATAAGTATACCTGGGATGTTCTATGGATATCCTGTTGTTAGATACATGTAAATATAGATAAAGCAGAATGAATGACTTCCCACCAGACTATCTGCCTCCCTGACTGCCAACGGTTTCGACAGCTTGTCCATTTTACTGTCTGTCCCTCCCCAAATCTAATTCTCGGTCAATCCGAAGACACACCAAGCGAGAAAGGCAGCGATTTCTGGAATCGCCAATACTAGATGGCGTTTATGTGAGCTATTATTTCATATTTCCCTTGGTTATTGCTTCTGATACACTAAATTATCGGTGGGAGATATTACTATGAAAAATATCTCAGATATATATGCTATTTTGTATTGGCGATTCCAGAGATCACCGCCTTGACTCGCTTGGTGTGTCCCCGGCATCACGGTTGATATGGTATGTTGTGTTTGTTTGATCTTTTCTGCAAATCATTGCAGCACTAGGTAAAAGTCGCTTTCTCAGAACAGCATGTATACGTTCGGTCCCAGCCCATAGACATGCCCGTCAACCTTTCATAGGTGACAAGTCCAAAGGGGCCCGGCTTGCAACACTATTATCTGACTGGGAGAAGGAGAGAGAGAGAGTGAGGATAGTGGTAGGGGTTCGTGGTAGGAGGGAAGAAAGAGGGAGGGGGTGCGGTCGGACTAGCTCACCCAGCTCACCTGAGCCAGGTAGTCTTGCTTCCATCCCACTTGGTTATTTCATTTCACTTTATAAGCCGTATCATCCTATCCACAGCGTTTTACATCAGAGACACATTAGAACAAACACTTCATACAATTTTGTGGAATGGATTTCAAGAATATGAGGTAATACCAGTATCACGAAAATAACAAACATCACCTTCAAACTGTATGACTGAAATAATTGATACAGGAAAAGGTCCGACCTTTGTAACATATATATGTGTTATACATCCTATAGTTTAACCTTTGTATCCCAGGTCAAGTATTATGTTGGGAACAATTTCCTATTACGATGAAGCATTGCTAACATAAAGAATTGCAATACTTTTATTAAATACCTTTAGTTCATCCGAGTAGTAAGCCCTGTCTTTCATCTACTGGGCTGTATTCTAATATTAGCCTATTGGGATCAGTCTGTATTTGAGTTCAGAATAAAATGCCATGATCGAAATCATATCTTCTGAAAACATGATTAAAAATCAAGGAATAAACCATAAAAATCCAATCGGCCTTCTTTTGTCGGGCAGGTTCATCTGCATAAATCATCAGTTAGTGTGAGGTTCTTCCGACATATATACTGACCGAAATAACAAGAATATATGCGATACCTTCCAATCCAGCAGAACTGGAACTCGTTAATCTATAGTTATTAGTACAAATACATCAGCGGGTATCTAATAATCCTGTATATGCGGCCACATTCCCCACCACTAATCACTTTACTTTACATATGAGAAGTTGCACTTTAATGTTATAATATAGGGTTTATACCTCGTTAAAGTGAAGATCTCAGTCAAACATCCCTACTATCATCCATCCAATAAATTTCACAGAAACGGGAAGGTTTTTTATTCTTATTAAATGAAGCGCGTAAAAGTAGGAGTGCAAGTCGAGAATGGGAAGTAGATTCTGGGTACACAGGCTCTCCAGTCGCCCTGACTCATCCAACAGCGGCCAGGCCAACTGACTGACTACACGTGAGCGAAGATAAACATCCGCGAGGTGTGGGTTCTGTGTACCTGACTCCTCGCTAGTCTTCTAGATCGACGGTATATCACCGACCTTATGTAATCCCAAACCTGCTAGAGGCAATTATACAGTGCCGTGACGACGAATACCCCACCATTATAACGCGTCTAAACACACGAGGAATACCAACAGATTATAAATGCATGTGTTATCTTTCAGAGTCAATACGAATGTAGTCTACATGTATATCATATTTCCTGTAACTTAGTACCATTTGACTGATATTACATAGAATAATAACTGTCATATTGGATGGAAAATTATGTTACGAACCATTGTGTTTACAGGCGTGTTTGAGTTTGGTTATTTGTGGTTTAACGTCAACAATAAATTGCTTCTTTACTTTTCGGTGAAAAGATTTACCATTTATTTCAGCTAGTAAAATACTTCCAGTTTGCGAAAGAGAATTATTGTAAATGAATAGGTCAGAACATGAGTGAATACGTGAATGGTTGAATGTGCTAGTCTCTAAAAGTAAATACATGGATTACTGAATGAGTTTACACGTGAATATCTGAGTAGCTGAATGAACATATGACAAACAATGTATCGTAAGCGTGTAGGGCTAGATGGGTTCCCTACTGGAGGGAGTGCTGCACCTGCTGCAGATAATAGATAGGTGTATGAGACGGTGGAGAGGGTGTAGACGCTCTAGGGTTGGAAATGTGGTACGAGAAAAACAATTTTGGGATATGTTAATATCCATTCAGCTATCAAAATGTCTATGGATCTTTCAGTAGCTTTCCCGAAGAACATATCTGCCCATAATCACAAGATGCGATATGACCAGTCTACAAATAAACATTACAACGCCGTCCAGGGGGTGAAATTATAAAAAGCACGCTACGGCATTATAAATACTGTACAAAGTCGTGACATACCCTAGTTTGAGTAAAAGAATCCTTTTAAATGATGTATAGTTTCAAGCTTTCCTTTTCGTATCTATAGTTCTCGTATGAACAAGATGGAGTATACCTGTATTGACAACGTAGTGATAATCATATTAAATATTACCACATTTAATACATAGATTAGCGAGAGGAAAGCGTAGCATTGTGGTGGGCATACAAGTTATATACAACCCTGCCTTTTTAGTACGGTCACAAGGACACTGTAGCAGGTAACACAGAGACAGAGAGACTTGCTCCAGTTTATGTGTTGTAGTTCAAGGTCTATACTGGGTGTAAAGGTTACCGGAGTCCTGCACTCAGCGGGTGTTGAACACGTGTATTTATGATTTTGTATGTTGACAGCTGTCTGAACAGGTCGGTCTATGTGAATGGCACAGTATGAACAACATTTATACGCATGCACGACATAGTATTTGTCTCACTGCCTTTGTTTTCATAGACTATTGAAGCAATGTATGTCATGTGCTTTTAAGATTATGATCATACATGTATACGCTTTTTAAACATACAGAAGACATGTTCGGTCAGATTCACTTTTAGTTTACCATTGTATATATACATGAAAACTGAATAACAGCAAAAAAAAGCAAAAGCTGGAGGTACTGAGAACCGATGCGCTTTTGAGCGATGGATTCTGAAAAAAAAGCCGACTTTTCCTCATAGAAATTCTCCTCACATATTTCTGTACCTTGTCGGGTCACCTCATGATAGGTTCAGTAACCATAGCAACTGACACCACCTGCGGCATGTTTCCTACCCAGCACCCGCTCGGAGATGTCAGTGTGACCTTTGACCTTAGGAGACCAGGTAACATATCTGAATGTCTGACCTGATAGAGAGATCAAAACGTTTCACTCACGGGAACTGTGACCGTTTTGGCTTACGTGGGAAATGGATTAAAATGGAAAATCTGAATGGACAATGCATTTATCTATAGGTAAAATTGCTCGGAATTTTGGAAACGACCAAAACGAGTGATCTAATAGCCACTTCAGTTATTTTAATAGCCAACATTGTTCAAACAACATGAGAACGGCAACCCTAGAGCCAAAACCTTTTAATCTGCAATCACAATAATAACTAAGGAATATTGAACAGTTGTCGATTTGTTCTTAATATACATTATCAATTAAGATGAATTATTAACAAAAACGATGGATATATCTTTAGTAAATATAACAACCATATGGTATATTGATAATGACATAAATGATAACATTTTATAGCTACTACCCTCTTTCCCTTTCTCCCTCTGCCTCTGTCTTCCCCCCTGTCTCGATATCTGCCTCTTCTTTGTTTGGGTAGTTTAACGTCTAATTTGTTCAATTAGACTTATATTGTCTCTCCATCTTTCTCTGTCTCTGTATATCTGTCCTCCTTCCTGCCTGTGCCCCCTTTCCCTTCCTCCATCTTTCTCTGCCCCTGTTTATCTCTGTCCCTCTCACCCCCTCCCTGTCTCGGAATAAATCCATCAAGTCCTCTTGACGAGCACTGGGGTAACACGTCCACACACACTACCAGTGGTCAGGCCATGTAGCAAACATGGTAACCACATAACACCTCTGCCATCCAATAAACCATAAAAGGGGTGATTAAAGGCCAGACCCTCGGTTAATGGCGTGATCGCCATCCACCATAAATCATGGAACTTGTCATACTATGGCGATAATCTGGAGATATGCTAACAATATGTATCAACTGGCACGCGGCAACGGTGCTCCGCCTTTATGTCAGAGTCGTATTGAGAACTATAAAGATTAAAATGTCGTTGTCTCGTGCTGACCACGTTTATCAGTAATTGATTCAACAAAGTGTATTTTATCCATTTCATTATCTGCGGGTTGTCGGGTTATTATAAATGCCTGAGAATAACTAGGGTGAAGATATCATTAATGCTCAATCAATTACCGTCTGTTGATGTCGTCCCTAAATAGATTAGTCCTTTTGGCAATTGTTAGCTTCGTTTTTCATAATTTTTATTGTAATACAGGGATGTAGGTTCGAGTCAGAAAAAAAGAGTGGACTTAATAGCTTCAGAGAGACTGGGAAAACATGAAAAACTAATCTGTGTCAGCCACTGCAAGGGGTTCTGGGTCTGCGGGAGCTTCAAGGCTACATATTATCTTTGTCTTAAACATGTAAAAAATATTGAATATTAAGAAGTGAATTTTCCATGGAAAACTGGAAAGCTGCCACCTAATACCAGCAGGCATGTAAGTATCGGTATGATCGAAACACCTTTTGTATCCATGTTAGGTGCGCAATTATACTTCGTACTTGTGACAAAAATACGATACGGTTATGCACATATCCATTCTGCTACGTAGGTGTTTTGGCAGGTAAACTATAACAATCACTATAACGATATAAACTAGCAGCAGGGGATGATGTTATAACGAGATGTCATTAAAGGATACTTAACAAGCCCTACACCTGACTTTAAATAGGATTCACGTACGCTGGAGTTGAATAAGACTTTCCAAATGACCTACTCTTCAAGAAGAAGTTCTATCTTGGCGTCTAACCTATGCACCTCTACCACAATGTTAATGTATTCGCCAACATGGGATGACACTAGCATCACGACCAACAAGGTTACAACCTTGTTCACTCAAGTTGTTGCACCTATTCACTGTACCCACCCGTATGAGTGACTAGTGGAATTCCAGAAAAATGTTAATGGCTGGTTTCTAGAAAGACCAAAGTCTGGACTGTTGAGCAGCAGGGTCCAGTTTTAGAATCGACTTTTTTTTTTTTAGTTTAGTTTATTGCATCATCTCATACATTTGTTGAGTTTTTCAGATACAACGAGTCGTTGTCACAATAAATGTTCAAGTCATATAACTACACAGAGTACAAAAGACCCTTATAGAACTTTCTATTTTGGAGACTAATTCCTCCATCCCTTCAGTGGTGCTCATCCCCTGTATCCCCCTTCCCAGCACGATTGTTTAAAGGGCTGGTTCCACCAACATGATAGATTTGAAGTGGTATATCTTGATATATCTTACAATGTTGCGATATGTTGTACCTCCTTTATCACGATATGTCATGCGTGATATGTGTACTTTTTCGTGGTGTTGTGTGTACATTTTGGTGCTCCACCACCGCGACACCTCAACATCTGCCGAGATATTATGGCATACCTTGATCTATAATGACAAGAATGCAACACAGGTGCTTAACCATAGCGATACATTGCAGCAAATATGCATGACATTATTCAAAACCTAGAAAATTTTAGCAAGACACTCATATCATGACTGATCTCGCTATATCTTGTGTGTTGGTGGAATTAGCACTTAAGTCTGAGTCATGAATCCACTTGTAGGTAAGCAATTTTTGAAAAATATCTGTTGCCGCGGGCAGTGACTGGATCATTTATTGAGCGTGGAACACGCTTAAGTCCCCTACATATAGTTATGGGAGAGTTTATAGACTTTCAGCGTGTTTCAAAAACTATCCCTTCACTACTTGGATGCCAATTCTGTGCAGAGGAGCAGTGTCTGAGAGGAGTGCCCAGCTGACCATGACAGACCAGAAAACCTCATTCACCCACTGGTGCATGACATATTTGGACCCAACAAAGGCAGCTGTAGAAGTGGGTTACAGCAAATGACCGACTGACCGGATAAACTCAAATATCCTAATTTGCAATTCATTCTATAATTCAACGGTCATTCATCAATAATGAATTGAGAGTGGGCACAGCGAGTGCATATAGTATATGAGTACAGCATGTGGGTACAGTAGATGTGAACGGTGAGTGGGTACAGCGATATAGCAAGTGAGCATACCATGATGGTACAGTAGGTGTGAATAGCGAGTGGGTACAGCGAGTGTGAATATCAAGTGAGTGCAGTACAGTAGGTGTGACTAGTGAGTGGGTACAGCGAGTGTGAATATCAAGTGAGTGCAGTACAGTAGGCGTGAATAGTGAGTGAGTACAGCGAGTTAACACAATGGTTGGGTACAGTGAGTCCATACACTGAGTGGGTGTCGTGAGCCAGTCTGATGACTACTAAAGTGAGCGGGTACCAAAATTATTTTATCTTAAAATAAACATAATTATGTTATAAAGCGATCCAACAACGGCTAAAAGACCCATCTTTTTTTTTAATTATAATGAGCTGACGATGGAGCCTACTCTGTGTATACCAACGATGCAGAAATAGGAAATGAAAAAACGGTCTTGCAAGGTGCTCCTTCTTCATTCCGGGAGTGGCTCCATTGCTATGTTTACTAATGATAAATTCCCTTATAGAAAATAAATATTGCCTATCATATCTCGTATAGAAGATTTTATTACCATTTTCCTATGTCTGAATAAAAATTGTTGAAAATTGGTATAGGGAGGCTCCAAGTGGCCCAGGCTTCCGGCAGGTTGACGGTGTTAACCTCGAGTGTGGAAATGACAAAGCTCTTGAAAAAATCTCCATGATTATAGCTGGTCTTCTCCCTTAAGAATACCAGAAAATCCAGCACCGAGGAGAACTCGGCCAGGGGTGAACTGGTCGTCTGTAGGCGTGATTGTGTTAGTATTATACGTGTTGTAATCTTTGCCAATCATCACACAGCTGCAAGTAATAAGCATCCTTTTTCAGGTGAGAAAGTTACTTTCAGGCTTTATGGCATAGTGATTCAGCAAACATAGATCCTATGTATGTGCTTAATCAATTCTATAATAAAAGGTAGTATACCATAACGATTCTTTGTATTGGTACAGAAACCATCTTGACCTTATAACCATGAAATACGATAAGACGAACACGATCGTCAGTAGGGTTTTGTTTCATGTCTAAATTACAGAGATGGAAAACTTAAGTGCCCAAACCTAGATATAGCCTCTCACATCGCAATTATCTAAATGCAACTAATGGTAGAGTTATATTGTTGCAATATGTTATTATGATAGCCAACCGAAGGTTATCGAATTAAATTCATGACCTATGTACCCGTATACAATGTTCAAGTATCATGTTAGTCCAAAGTTAATTTGTGCATTTAGTTAAACACGTATATATCACTGACAACGATCCCTGAGGCATGGAGCTACATTTCAACCGGGAATGTCCAGTGACATCATATTGCAGGAAAATGGTGAATATGTCCGAAGGTTGTTGTACCACATCGTAAAACACACGCCTGACTATCAGTCTCATGGCTTTCAGGTACATGTAGTTTATCTTACACCGTAACATTATAACTGCATTAGTCTTCATTATCTCAAATAGTCAACCTTCGTGGTTGTGTTAGATACACTATCTGCATTTGTGCCAAATCAGACCATATCATGCTCGCCAGTCACTTATCAGAATGGACTCCGAATAAATGAATTGTTGCTCAGGCTGCACGGCTCGTGTTTCCAAATTTTTTTTCGCTCTATTCATGTTTTATTTAATCGAATCTGCATTCCCAGTCGGTGTTGTTTTCAAAGACGCTAAACATCTCCTCTTTGAAGAAACCCATCATGGTCAGAATAATAATTCTTTGCGTTATTTCAGACTATCTTCTCTGACTTTTCCCCTATCTTGGCAAACATGAAATCTCAAAGAATTATCAGATGAAAACGTTGGGTCATGTTGATGTGTGCATCACTTTGATTGGATATGGAGAGGTCACTTAGTGCGGATCCAGGAATTTGAAAACGAGAAATACGAGAATGGATTGGTCATTGAAAGGAACGAGGCACCCACCCACATAGGTAGTCCAGCCTACACGGGGGATTTAACAAGAGGTTTGCCATTTTCACACCATAGGGAAATAAATCTGGCCTGACGAAAGCCCTAGCCCCGTGGAGCTTTTACTATTTCTCCATACTGTAAAGATAAAGAAATCATATCTGGAAACGGTTTTCAAATCTATTCTCGCCTTTCTATCCCCTTTATTTCAGTATATATAAATGTCAATGTTTCTGCCAGCTTTTGCATTGGTTAACATCGGAATTAGCTACATCTGACTGGTCATGCAGTTTTAAAGATATGAGAGGAGAAAAAAATGAAGTAAAGGTAGTTGAAACATAGTGCATTACCTGAAATATCAGAATGGAGTCCTAAAACAGCCTTCTGGCATAGTATTTAACTAACATTCTGCAGATATATAATTGAGAGTAATTGGAATAGATGGTATATTCATATAGTATGACATACTCATGTTATATTTAGGTTATAAGGAGTTGTCAATCAACGATATTTAATTCAGGTATTGAACAAAACTAAAGTGTTTTTATCATGATGTTGGTAGCTGTCTCTAGTGCCAGTGCATTTGTCTCACAACTACTGCCTAGCTCTGCTATGTTGCTATCAACTTTGCCTGTTAGAAAGCGTTTGTTGAGACATGCATAGAAAAAGTCGTGCATAGGAAAAAAGCGAGCAGATGATTTGTGAGATGGGACGTGCTTAGCGAGGTTACAGTATTGATTATAACCCACCAGTGGTGAACATCTTATATCTGCTCTTACTTGATAGATTAAGATCAGTCACAGCTACTCCTGATTACAAGAAGTGAGTCAATGCATTAACCTAATTCCATCATAATACGGGCGAGCATTGCCTCGTTGTATATGCATCTCCTCACACCTATCTACTGTGTCGTTTTGTTGATGAACAAGTGCTGTGTTTGTTTGGGTATGTTATTTTATGCTTCGGGGAAACTACAAAGGCATTACATAAATGCCTTAGAAAATATTCAGAAAACAATTTAACCAATCCCTTTGGCCAGACATAAAGCAAAAGAGTGTGCAAGTAAACATATTATCATTGGCTTCGATCTATGATGCTATGAACCAATTCGCTGGTTTAAGACAGGATTTATCACTCATGGTATTTGTGTTTATTCTGATATCCCTCCTCACCTTGTGCAGGTAGTAGGCGTAGCTGAGGGCGGCCACGGCAGAGTCCAGGTCGCACGCCTCGTTCCCGATAACGACGTGTACCTTAGAAGATCCACCTGAAGTCTGCGGATCAACAGGGACCAATGAGAAACACATCATTAATACAGACAATATTCCTGTTAATATTGGTATCAGCAATACAAGATATGAGATGGTTACGACATGCAATGTCACTTTTGGACTGGGATTCAATATACACGTAACGCTATTTGAAGCATGCAGTGCATAAGATCTAAAGTCATACTCCTGTCCACACTGGTCTTAGTGACACTAGATATTAGATTGCTTAGAGTTGGAATGTCCTGCTTTTCTATGTAGGCAATCAAGGGATTCATGGGAAAATATAATAGTAGTATGTGCAAACGTATCAAGTGATTTCTATCGTGAAATTGATCAGATTACTTGTATATATATGCATATACTATGTATACTAACCAGTGCTTCTTTAGTACCTTGGAGGTACTCATCCATTCTGCAATGTTGTGATAACCTGGCAAAGAAATTTTATAAAACTATTATGACCCAGGTCGTTATATATAATTACAGATCATCTTGCTCAACTGAAATACATGATTTAAAATCTAGAATTTCATAATAATTTTAGAGTGGTCGTTCATATACCACCATATGATCTCTATGATTATTCTTCCAAGAGAAAAGAAAAACTTAAATAATTTTGTGATTAACCAGGAAGTAGATATTACTGGCTTCTTGTGTGAAACTTGCAAATGGACAAGTCGGCTGCGGCGCACTGTGATGGACAAATAATCCGCGTTATAATAGTGGACTGTTTTGGTGGTTTTGCCATCAGAGCGTCCACCTTCTTTCCCACAGACCAAAATAGTCGCACGGTCAAAATAAAGTGTGCTATATCTTTTTATATTTATCTAGGTTACTCTTGGAACATATATATATATATGTGTCTTCTTACTTTTCTAGACACGTTGTATCTGTTATTTGTATTTCTGACACTGAAAAGCGACCGTTAGTGATGCGGCGTAAAAAACCTTTTGATATTCAACGATTTAATCTGTGATTGCAAGAATTCATGAAAGCAACAACATTTAGTCACATGCAATTTCCTGTATGACTTTCACGTATCCTTCAACATATGATAATTGATTGATTGATTGATTGATTGATTGACAATAGATAAAATTCCACCGCTTGTATCATTCCTAGTCATATATTGGTTTTTATGAAATTAGAGCAATGTACCGTGTAAATACAAAGTATGTAATACATTTTTGTTGTATACGGTAGCGTAATAGACTGTTTTATGCTGGTGGCAATGGTGTTTGCTCCTTGTTTACACAGCGTACTTAGCCAAACACATACATCGCAAGGTATCCTTAAGCTTTAGAGGACTGAATGTATGAGCTTATCGGCTGTGCTCCACTGCAGCCAACCGTGTGGCAACTGGGTGGAGACTGAGGGACGATCATTCAGAGGCGACACCCCTGTTCTCAATGCTCACAATGCAGGAAAGAATGACATTAGAAAAATCAGATAAGGTCGGTAGGTTTGAAGCAAAAACAACTCCGGCATTGACTGATTCCCAACCTATAACCCAATAGATTCGGTCAATATGAACCAACGTTTAATGTTGTTAAGTTACCTACGCTCCGCAAACCAAGGAGTGGAGGCCGAAAGTTCAGATAATTTGAAAGATTGTACAGCATTTTAGCACCACAGTCTGCTATAATCATTCATAACATCAAGGCTTATCTTAATCTTCATTTATTATTCAGTTTAGTTCGAGAAACTTTGACTGCCTAGCGGACAGTCAGAGAGCACAACCGCTTATTCCCATAGTACAGAAAATTATTTTCTTGGTTCTGAATAATCCTGTCAATGTCAGTGCATGTTTATGTTTACCCTGATGGTATATGCAAAGTGGCAGGTCTTTTTACAGGTTTTGCTTGTGATAGCTATGATGAAAATACTGAAACTTTATCTGGTCTGGGAACACTGCATGATACTTTTTAGATTTGCTTTTTATGTTGGAATCAATGACACCATCCCTTTTCACAGTGCCCATCCTCCAAGTCAAAAACAATAACATTAAAGTAAAAATCGTTTTAGTAGTGGTGTACATAATTCAGACAAGGGTCCTTGTTTGTGAGAAACAGATTTCAAAATTCAATTCCAAGAGGGAAGGTGCAGAATTTCCTAGCAGATGTCAGAAAAGTGAAGCTGAGAGACAAAGACAAGAAACTGATACAGATAGGGGAACACAAGAGATCTGTTTGGAATGCTGCTGTACCCTGCATTAAAAAATGATGTTGATCTCACTGTAGCTTTTGGTTACCAATTGACAAGATTTTGCTTCTGCATTGTGATATTGCAATATTGTGATATTGCAACATATCCAGTATTCATATCTAAATGGAAAAAGGACATTCAGGAAATAATATGAAAAGATGTACTGACATCCCAGTGCTTTCAGAAAAACTTTCTGTTCTGCCTTGACAGATCTACATCCTCTATCAGGTTTGATGGGCCACAAAATACCTGATTGGGGATAAGGAAGAGTAAAGGAAGAAGAGTAGTCTGACTATATTTATAATGAATAATCTGATGAATCTCACAATGAATTTGACTAAAATATGAATAAATTACCATATGATAATCTTCCAGATAAGACATCCAGATATGAAGATTAAAGATGTTGCATTATCAGGAAGTTATTTCAAATACCCATCAATTATGGTTATGTGTTATACCTTAAAGACTGCACAAGCTTGCTATTTCTTGTACCATGATTGTTAATGAGATGTACAGCTTCAAATACTGTACCCCTCTAAAATCTATAGACCCTCTTCACACTGGCGCCATCTTGTAATGGCCGACATGTAGATCACACCAGAACGGGGCGATAGGCTCTGGCATGTAGCACCCACACTGCAGCAGGTGCCTAATACTATAATGATGCAAAATATAAACCGTTCTGGCTTCATGAATAATCGGCCGAATTATATTTTTAAGATAATATGTTAGAAAGCTGAGACCTAGGCCGATCAGTTGGTATATATATGATATAACCGTGTTATGGATAAAAAAATTCCTGTCATTGAATGAATATCAGAATTGTTTTGGTAAAAAACATTAAAACATGTTACTTTCCTTTTTTCACAGCGATTTAATTAAAAATCTACCGCGATGACATATACAAATAAACATCCTACCTTCTAAGGCATTTCAAGATGATTAAAATGATACCAATATTACCAGGTTGTGATAGATATTTCCTGAGGTAATGGATTAATACTGAATCAGTGAATTGTCAGGAAATTTGGGAATTTGTCAGCAAAAATCTAAGGTTTTTCTTAGCTTAAAAAAAATGTGACTTGCTCTGGCTTTGTGTACAACAGGCTGATCTTTATAAATAAAGCATTGTTAGAAAGCTGAGACTTTAAACTATTTGTTGGTATACATATCATATACCTATGCCTTGGATACGATTTCCCGTGATAGCTTCAAAACTTAGATTTTTTTTTTACCAATTCCCAAATTTCCTGACAATTAACTGATAACTTATTAGTCCATTACCTCAGGAAATATCTATCACAACCTGGTAATATTGGTATCATTTTAATCGTCTTGAAATGCCTAATAAGATATGATGTTTATGGAACATTGCGATAGATTTTTCATGAAATCAGTGTAAAGACAGGAAGGTAACATGTTTTTAGGGTTTTTTTTACCTAAAACAATTCTGATTTTTCATCTACGAGAGGAAATCTTACCCATACCACAGATATATCATAAATAGTACCAACAGATAGGCCCAAGTCTCAGCATTCTAACCATGTTTGGATTATAAAATTTGGCCATTTATTTATGACAGAAGAGCGATTTATATTTTTATCATTTTAGAGGTATTAGGCACCTGCTACAGTGTTGGCTTCACTCTGACAGCGCACGCCTCATTCTGAAGTGCGGAAATTTTGCTGGTGCACGGCTGGTTCTTTATCAAGTACATAGAACCAGCAAAACCCGTTATCACGGCGATCGCCACGCCACGCTTATGTGCAAGAGGTGAATAGAGGTCAAGGTCAAATCAATTTTAATGCATGTACAAATTCTGATATTAGTCTGCTCAAACATTTAGTAGCCTAATGTTTTTCATGTAACCTTTTTCATGGACACATATTTTGATGAGAAATGACATATCTGCTCTCTAAAATGTACTTCAAGGTCAAGGTCACAGACTTGACCCATTTTAAATCTTCCCAACCCTTATCACAACTGTGAATAAATATTATTTTAAGGAGTAAGTATGCTATCTAGGCTTCAAATGTTGTCTTCTCTGGGGGAAGAAAATAAAAAGAAAACCCTAACCATAAACCTATCCCTAACCCGAACCCTATCCCCAAACTTAACTGGCCTTATTTTTCAAATCCGCTAGTTTATTTGTCTAAAAGCTAAATAGGCAAACCTTTCCTTCCATAATGAAATTGTCCTATATTAAGTATCTGAAATGGGTCGAGTTCTCCAATCGAATTCTCCAAAATGGGTCGAGTTCTCCTGACAACTAGTTAGTTAGTTTTGAGTCAAGTTCTCCCGTAACCGGACAAAAATTCCAGGGGTGAGATAAAGGAAAGATATACTATTCACAGTATAGAGGGACTTCCACCAACCAGATGAAAACGTTGTACAACGCCCATACAATGGTTGCTGGAACATCTCATGGAATTTTGTTTTTGTCTGTTTGGTGGAGCATCGCGCGATGCCCTGTGATGCCCATCTGCCAGATGTCTGCTCTTGGTTGCTGGGTTAGTTGAGTGCCTGTTGGGGGTGGCTGACGCATCGCCCCAGGATTTCTGGTGGTTCCTGTAGGGTTGCTGGACCATCAGCTGTGGTTTCTGCTGAAAATAGCTTCCACCAACCAGATTTGTCAGGTGATATCCCAGCCGATAATCAAACAACCCTACAAGAGACAGAATTGGTCCATCGGGCGATAAACTGATTTATTGGTTCTTTGTTGGAATTGGGCATCTGGCTGATGGATTTGAAGAGTATGACACCCGCCGGCAAGCTTTGCCCGGACATATGGTGAGGGAACGCTGCCAACATTGAGAGGCCGACACCAGTGATAGCGGCAATAGCCGAAGCCGCGAACGGACATTGAAAATTCCGACACTTTCGCTATTTTCGGCAGAATTCTAGCACCATAGCATGCCATACATATTCATAACATCAATCCTCATCTTTATTTACCTTCATTGTTCGATTTAACGTGGAATTCCACGGTTATTTGACATTTTCTGACCGTTCCCAGACAAATCCTGACAAGGCGACACACCACTCCGCTCGATATGCAACTTTCAGCTGAACAGACGTCAGCTGAAAGGTTGGCTGGAACGTCTGCTGACGTTGAAAAAGCGGTTGTTTGGTTGTTTGGTGGAAGATCCCCTTGATCCAGTGTCCTATACACTGGAACACCACTACCACTGTATTCAAGTGAATTGAAATAGAAATGCTTTCAAATAATCATTATGTTAGTTATGATATAGATATGTTCCCATGTAAATTGTACATAGATTATTATTCTATTAGTTTTAATGTCATAGATTAGAATACCGGTAAGTAGTAGATCAATGTATTTAACATTGAGCTGATGTGTATATTCCATAGTCCTATTTATAAAAATTCAACAGTCCACTGCTCAACGGGAAAAGCAAATGAACAGCAAAAGCATACCATTAAGTATATGATGCAAGAACTAATTTTTCTAATCTTCATATCCGGTTTTTTTTTACAATAAGAAAAACGTGCTCCATGCTCAGTCTCTGTAGTCATTTTGAAATTTGGTTTGGATCAGGCCTATTAAATCACTTTATCGATTTTTTGTTGTTCTTTAGAAAAAAATATTCTTTATTGATGGTAAAGTTTGCAGAGTGGTACAGTAAAACCCCGCTTCCGGGACACCCCGCTTAAGGGAGCACCCCGCTTTAGGGGATAATTTGCTTGGAACAGAAATTTCTTCCTCTATTAAGAGTTTATTTTAACCCTGCTTCAAGGGACACCCCGCTTAAATGAACAGTTTTTCGGTACAGAAATGCTTCACAACCCTACTTAAGGGGACAGTTGGGGGAACATCTTATCAAAAACATTCCAGATCATCTCAAAATCTGTGTTTATGCCACTCGTTTGTATACGGGACAGACAGTTGTCGAAACCAGAACAATAGACTAAGCATTCCCGTGCGGGTGCGGGCGGCCGGAGTGTGTTGTTTGAACAGTAATCCCTACATCTCCAGCGGCTCTGGGCGGCCCTCAGTGAGTGAATATCAGTACCAGTGGTTTTCGCACCTGCTGAAGGTGCCAGGTAAGAGGCCGCTTACAGGTTAGCGGTGCTTTGAAGCACCTCAGCGGACCTCACCCCCAGACACCCCCATCAACGAGGTGGACCTCCTGGAGATGCCTTCCTGGGACTGTGAAACTGTTTTTTTAACTGTGTTGGATACTGTAAATACATGTATTATTTGTCTATTTATTTCCTAAATTTGTATATTTATTTGGTATTTATTTATTTGCTATTATGTTATTTTTTATTTGCTTAGAATGTATTATTAATAACCCTTTTAACCTAATAACCAGTATTTCCTTCATTTATGTAGGTATTCTCTATTGTATAACTATTGACAGATTGAAAACCCCGCTGAAGGGGACACCCCGCTTAAGGGGACACTTGGCCCGGAACGGAGGGTATCCCCTTTAGCGGGGTTTTACTGTACATGATAATCAGCCGGATAGCACGACCAATGATTTGTATGTGTACCTATTTGACCTGACTGAGAAAAATAAAATCTAAGGATCTGGTCCAGTTGTCGAATATAAATATATTTATAGTATAGGTTTTTATCAAATACTGTACATAATTACGTGTCGTTGAAAAACCAATTAGATTAGGAAAGATACCTGTATTTCAGCCTAAGGGAGATAGGACTAGATCTAGATCTAGGCCGTAAATATCATACCTTAGTCTTAGGCTTTGGGAATGAGCTATTAATAATAAAGTAATAAAACGATGTTCCTGTAGATTTCTAGACGTACAAATTCGATCCGAACTCTGGCATTTGCACGTTTACAACTGATTTAGTGATTATTTAAAATTTATCATAACAAATGATAAACGCTGAAGGGAGTCCGTGGATTTATTTAAGAAACATTAGGGTTGTTGTAGTATTATATGCTACAATACGCCTAGAATAGTTGATATCGAGAAAGTAGCCGGGCCCGCCCCCTGACCCCAGCTGTACAAAGTATCAAAGATGTTCTATCACTATCAGTGTATTAGCCTGAGGGATCTCGCATGGTACTCTGTGTTAAGTTACGGGCTGTTAATAAGTGATAACGTTCGCAAAAGCGGCTCAGGCAAACACATTGAAAGAAGTGTTGTTGTTATTACGTTGCACCCATCTGCCGTGGTAAACTTATGATAATCTGCGATTTAGTTTGTACGACTGAAGTATCTGGTGTAAGGTGATTTGAGTACACTGTACAACGAGGTAGATCCCCTCCAGATCTAGATCTTTGTCAACAAAGTTATTTCTGTATTTACTGACCAGGATTGATGCAAATTGCAGCTGTCTTCTCACGAGTGTCACCCCATAAAGTGTAATCCAATGGTTCCTACAGTATCTGGTGTTGTTGTGATATTCTCACAAACTTTTCCTAAAGAAATGTAAACTTTTTCAACAAACTGACAACTGTGGTCCGATGACCCGAACATTAAGTGCTCGGTCCGGCCATTGACAATGTTGTCTACGTCATGGAATACTGTGTATTGGGTTATTCCTTTCCGTGTGGCTGAGATATGGTTCAGTTTTTGATGGTTTCCTAGTTGCCAGTTTATCCGTTAGATGTCACTACCTGTAACATTGACCCCGTGGCAAACACATAAATGCAGTAAGGACGATATCTAAGCTTACAATGCTATAGTATAAGTTGTATATTCGTGGAAATTACTGTATTTTGTTCCCAACAACATTACACATGTAACCACGATGCCAATGGAAAGGCAAACTAGACGCATGGACAGGCAGCATTCCTTGCGTTGCTACTGACTTCGTATACGTACATTGCAAATGTCCATAATTAAACTGTTATATCTACGTAGCTAACGTTGAAAAAAATAACAAACTTTTATATCAAAGCGGAATCAATAGCTCGAGTTTGACGCAATAAAAGCAACGTCTTAATATTTGTTCTTGCTCCTTGTATCTCCTTAGCACTAGTCATCGGTTGGTACGATCGTTATGGCCTCTTCATTCCAGTTCAAACGAAACGCCTCCCAAGATATTAGACAACTACCAGTGACGTTTTCCACATGTCGTAGCCTTGAAGTCCACGTCGGTCGCTGTGTTCATCTGTCACAGGACGTGATACTGGGAAATAGGGATTGTAGTTTCCATCTAACATGATTCAATGAAAGACGGGCGCTTGACAGCAATCCGGATCATATCCAGCGAGTTATCGTGTGAGGCGTGGTCTCGGTGCTGGAGTGTTTGGTTGCCTGTACTGCTGTAGCCAGTGTACGCGTACTGCTGGAGTGAAGGCTCGTCTCCGTGTGCGACAGCACTGACCGGTCCCAACATGAAGCGGTATATGGCAGTGCTGGGTTCGGTGATGTTTTGTGTAGTATGTTTCTCCTTGTATCTCATGCTGGAGACTACAACTGGGGGATCAACTGGACAGAATGTTGAAATGGGAGAGGTGAGTTTAAGTTTGATTTGGCCTATTCTTTTTCAGGTTGACATGTGCCTTGGTGTTTTTGAAATTTACATAGAGTTTGTTATTAATCAAAATCAACTAAAGGGTGTGTTCCACCAACTAGGTGAAAACGTTGTACACCAACCACACAGTGTTTGCCAGCAGATCTGGCCTCAAGCAGGTGACGGACTGCTTGGTGGAACATCTTGGTGCCCCGACCCTGGCCTGGCACTGGAACTTTGCTGCCAGCTGAAATCCGCTCCTGAGAAGGTGTGGGAGCTTCACCTCGTCCTCGGGGTTTTTGAGGGGTGAAGACAAGGGGCCTGGCCGTTGGCCGGCTAAAATAGTCATGTAGTTACTCTTCCACCAGCCAGGGTGTTTCCCCAGGGTCTCACTCAGGCTACATGTTCTCACCGGCCTGGTGTTTTGCCTCCCAGCCAGCAAAAACTGATACAATAGTTTTTGCTGACTCTGAGCCACGGCCGGCCAATAGGTTTGATGAGAGTATGGTTCCCACATTGACTGCTTCCCTACCTCCACCACAATAGATGTAGTTAGAGACCCAAGTTGATACCCGGGAACTGAACACTCATAAGCAGAGACTGAAAATTCTGACAGTTTCAGTAGTTTGACCAGAATTTTAGAACCAGGGTGTGCTATACAGTATTCAGCTCAAAATTGAAGAGGTGGTAGGCTTGATGCAAGTCTGTCTACTGCTTCCCCGCCTCCACAACAATGGACACGGTCAAGGAGCCCAGCAATACCCGAAAACTGCAAACCTGTGAGCAGAGGCGGAAAGTTTGGACAGTTTTGGTAGTTTGGCCAGAATTTTAGCTCTAGAGTGTGCTATAAACATTCACGACATCATCATTTATCTTTATTTACCTCAATAATTCCATTAAATGCAGGCGCTTGCTGTTGGTACATGGCCGATGTGTGGTCATCAGCCAGCTAGAATAAAGTGGGCCTGTGGAAGAACGAGATTGTCTTTTTTTAAATTTTTTAGCTGGTCACCAGGAGCCAGCCAGGAGCTCGGTTGAGAGGCTGGCCTAGCATCGAAATAATTCATAGTTGGTGGAACACACCCTCTACACTGTTACCACTGACAATAATCCAAGTGTAAGTAATGTTAATAGTCATATGAATTTGCAATACCATTACCATGTTAACACCTCTGTGATCATTAGGGAGCTTTCATTATTTACCCTACGATAACAAAGCGTCAATCATGGAAAATATATCTTTTTTCCAAAGTAGAGAATCGCTTTGCTGTTTGCTAATCTTTGCACGAGTGTCATTACCAGCACTCCTCATGTAAAGCAGAAAGCTCTGGGCTTTCTGGCTAGGAGCTGTCTTATGGGGTGGACTGCAATTATCAATATGTTCATCCTCTTGGTCGCCTTGCCTCCTCGTGTTGCAGACTGGATATGCTTGTACACAAGCATAACTAAAGCGACGAGGGTGGGGAGGTAGCTCAGTGGTAAAGAGCACTGGACTTGTAATTGCAAGGTTGTTGGAGTTTGTTGATTTGAGTCCCACTGCAGCTGATTTTCTCCTTTACCCACAGTAGTGGTAGGTTTGCTGCTATATCAAAGGCCAATCCTTTTCATACCATGCCTATGTGGTGTGGGAAGTAAAATAATCTCACCTTGGTAAATGTGTAGGGGTGAGATTTCTACCTTCATTCATCTCATAGATCCGGTCAAACCCAAAGTAAGTCTAATTGAACAAATTGGATCTTAAACTAAACAAACAAACAAACGACTATTACCATGTTTGTCAAGGCATCTGTACCTCGAACCAGTAGCCTTTTTCCACTTCTTTCATTCTATAGCACACAAAATATGTACAAAATGAACTGCCATTTTTTACACTGTAATGCAACAATTGCTGATGAGTTTCCTATGTTGTATTAAATTTGCTACCATTACCCTATATTTGGAGTTTCCCAATGGTTGAAATCTGTCTTAGTCATCAAGAAATTGTAGTAGGTACCCTTCATTTCAACGATGGGATGCAGAAAACTGAGTCAGTTACATAAAGGTAACATTGGGGAAAAGCAACATTGGATTTTTTATTCTGTACCATAAACCATGAAAATACAAGTAAAATGAATTTTGAGTATGGGTTTAGACGAGGCGTTATAATGTCCGTGTAAAATAAATTTTGACCCTCAGATCTCTGGGGCGACAGCTGGACCCTATATCCCCATCCCCATCCACAGGCTACGGTACTGAATTTTATTATCCACCTAAGACAGAGTGTCGATAGTAAACCTATGGGAACCCTGTATGGACATACCCGGAGCATACAGATATGTTGTACTCGGGGGGGGGGGGGGGGGGAGGGGAGAGGAGGGGCGAAAACGGAAAAATAGTGCGTACCGAAATAAACTATTGTCGGTTCACCACTTATCAGGAAAAGGTGGATAATAGATACAATATAGACTGGTTTCAGATAATGACCCCGCGCAATATCTTCGGATATCACTACGCGTCAACTCCTTGGAGCATACAGCCGCTTGTATCTGAAACCAGTCAATATTGTGTATGTATCACATGACAAGAATCTTACAGGCTTGCTCCACAGGGCTGTCCGATATTCGACTCTTCAGGGCATGTTCCAAACATGTTTATAGTGTACAAATCCACTGGCTCGGTGTCTGCTTGCCGGTAACTGACCAGTAACCATTGAAAGCTAATTGATTAGGTTTTGCCGGTTCATCGCCGTGTGACAATGCCAGTGGGCGTGTCACCTAGTCCACTACATTTGAGCCTATGCCGCTGCTGCGCGGCCGCAATATAGCAATATGTCACGAAGCTTGGGATGAACTTGTGTTTCATAATAACAATACATCATTTAAAAAGTGTGGTCTACAACCGCCAGAATTAAGACTACTTGTTGATATTGTAAGGGGCCATCCATGAAGTACGGACGCACTGTGGGGGGGGGGGGGGGGGGAGGGATTTCGGAAATTGTGCGTGTGCTCCTTCTTTGTTCTATTGCGTACAAAATAAGGAGGGGCGGGTTGAGTAAAAAAATTCAGAAATTCTGCATACGAACTCTAGGGATAGCCCCTAAAGATGCAATTTAGAAACCACCTGAGTGCCAAGGTATGTCTTTATGGAACAGTTCATCAAACGTTTTAATCGAAAATATCGTATAAGTAGGAAGTATGTAAAGCAATATTATCAAAACTATAAAGTAAATAAACATAGATTGTTGGAACAATAGCATTGTTATACTTAGGGTCTATATAACTTCCATAATAAATCAATAGCAATTGAAAGAAAGAAGGAAAGATTCAATGAACGGTCCAATCTAACACGAAGCGAATTACGAGCTACTGTCTCATGTCGCTGAGATGATGCTGCACTGGTATGACTCTAGCTTCTGTCACGGTGTAAAAACCGAGTAAACCCAACCTAAACCCAACTAACTCATAAAACTCATTGTGCTCTTCTTTTCTTTTTTGATTATGAAGACGTGGCTATGACACCTAACACAAGCTGATGCTACCTTGAAAATGACAGTTTCCTGTCTGTTTTGAACCATGTTGGATACTGTCTCCATAGAATCAATTGTTCTGTTTGACAACGAGCAAACCAACCATAGTAACAGATCATTTGAGCCGCTACGCACTCTCCAAGGAAATTGTGTTCGGAGTCTGAGCATCCAGTTCTACTCAATGCTGTTGTGAAGAGATTGTGCTGCCTCCGAGCAGTGAATAGAATTTACAATATGGATACTTACATCAGTCAGACCACTGTGGCCGTCCATATTTAAGTGGTGGCCCATGTCTGTTTCCAAGAAGCCGTAATTGATCCGATAAAAATGTTGTTGAAATCGGTCCATCAGTCAAAAAAAAAATTCTTTTCTTTTTGAGTGGAATATGCCTTTAGACAAAGCCACCGATTAGGTCAATATATCTTTGAATGTCTAATGTACTAGGAGAGATGACTCAATTTGTTGCACAATCATGTCAAGTTGACCTCACGAGGTCATGTCGATATAAGCCTAAATCTATTCTACCTGACTGTACACAGTTATATGAGGGCAGTGCCGATTTCCCAGTAATATCCACATTATAATTCACGGTTCAAATCTCATCATAACCATAATATGATAATGCCTTATCTGTCATATGGCTCAAATCATAATATGGAAGAACAGATACACACTTTCTACAATCTGCAAAACATGACAAAACGTAGATTAATATTGACCAGTTATGTAAGTTTACCTATAGTTTTAGACACCAATAGACTCCATATATTATACGTGTATTATCATACTATCTTGGAAAACATACTGATGATAATCACTTTTACTGTGCACATCAAAATAGATGCAGATGGCACTGTCCAGTTAATATGTAAGAGACATACGAGCCCAATAGTCATTTGCGATATACAGTGGACTTCCTTTCCAGTCTGACCTATGACGTCAGCATAACCTAGTATTCAAGACGTAGCAATAGATATATTTGGGATAAGCCGATGCTACCTATATTATGACAAGTCCCTATACGTTTGACCCAAGTAACTATAAGGTCTCCAAAGTGACCTATTGTTTAAGATTCAACAACAGCGGGTCAATAGATCCGGTTCACACTCTCCATTCTTGAAAAAAAAGAGGTTATTACAAAAGAAAACGTAATCATAACCTAATCGTGGTACAAAAAGAACTATTGGATTATGTTATTGATTCCTTTTTTTTTGGGGGGGGGGGGAGGGGGGCTTGTCTCTGTTAATGAACATTTACTTACAAATGCGCAGTATGGTCTAACAACTGAATTCCTAAACAATAAACATGCTTTGTAACGGGAGGATCTTCAATGACGAAAAAACCGTATGGGAAACCTCCAGAAAACATGATGCGCGTATTCATTTAATATCCCATTATTTTGACTATTCAGTGTCTGCCACACACGCAGTAGACCTATTGATATCCGACGTGCCACTTAGGCCCTTCTCTGGTCTGCCAAGAAGCGGATGCTTGGCGCTGGTGTAGTTATGTTTCCGACACTCTGTCGCCACTTGGGGTATGATGCAGACGACCATTACACGAAACCACGCCTGTTTGACAGAGAGACCATTGGTAATACCCACATTTCAACGGTCCATGTGCCTGCCGCATTGATTTACACTAAGACTGTATGATTTACTGAACGTCGTCTGCTTTTTTTTATTCTTTTATGGCGCCGATTTTGCTGGCCGTTTGGGGCGTTTCTTATTGCTTCAGCCGTAAAGTATCTGCCTTTGGGTATGACAGATATGTGTGATCTATCTTTTCTACGCAGAAGACTTATAAGTGAAGCCACAGTGGTCTGTAAGGTAAGAAAAGTGAAAATTTCTGTCAGGAAAGTGTTAGTATGCCAACCCGTTTATGAGCATTCAGATTTGCCATCAACCATACCACGATAGAACCCGACCGGTACCCCAGCCGTTGAGAGACCAACATGAAGTGCAGGCTTTTTTTATTTCGGAAAAAAGCATACGGTAAAACCTTATAATCCGTCGTAGTCCATCTGTTCTGTGTTTATGTATGAGGTTGATAATTCGCTGCCGAAGCTCATTGCAGTCAATATCCCGCCAGTGATTAATCACAATGTTCTTCTTAATTCTCAGCTATTTATAGGGCATTTGCCATCATATGAGACTTTTTCGTTCTTGTCGACCAAAGATTTGATTTTCTTTGGGGGTGGGGGGTGTCAAAATATGAGAATCACTCTCCAGGCCTACTTTATTTTACGGTTGATATCATGCTTACATTCAGTTCATCACTTGCCTCCCAATCAGAGGGTGCACGGTTAGTTTATGTGGGATGACCTCCAGGTCCTCACAGATGCCAGGATCTACCGAGCCCAATAGCCGCTAGTCGGATCTAGTTGCGCGGGTGTAATTAGTCCCTCGACCGGTTTACTTGGCGCCTTGTCCGGCGTAGCAATTTCTGGTGCGCACGCAACGACGTGTATCTATGTTGTGGGAAGGAATTCCTAATGGACACGGCGCAGGCACGCGACGACTAAGTGGTGCTTAGGCAGAAGTGGTCGCCGCGAGGAGGTGGATTAGACAGTGCCCTTTCTTATCTCGTGCACAAAGCCTCGCCCCTCCCTCCAGTAAGGATGATTGAGGAGGAAATGAAGTTTTTCCCTCCTGTGTAAGGGAAGCAAAGTGGCAGATAAAGGCTCTGCGCCATTAATGTCCACGGCCCCAGAGCGTCCATAATATCTTACATCGCTATACATTTGCCTGATCTCTAAAAATTATTAGTGATCGATTTTTTTTGTTCAGACACTGTTGTTTAAACTGAATGTACCCTATCTGATCAAAGCTTATTTGGCACTCTCGTTAGATGATACATTTGGGGAATGTGTACAGGAAGTAGATATGTCCAGCACAGTCTACTGGTCGTTGTTTTATTGAGTGAAATCAAGTCCCTAGGCCACAGAGAATTATATGTAGGCTACCATATCAGTTTTTAGATATCTACTATGAAATCGCCAATTCATTTTGAAATGCCTCGGAGTACAGCTACTCCATCATTACCCAGGAAACATTTCAGTGGGATATGTGTTTTGTTGCTATCATCCTGGCCGTGTGCCAGGTTCCGACAGGACTGCAGCACAGGAGGCCTTCATAATGCCGAATGTTCGTCCTTCTTTATCAGCCAGCCTTCATCAACCAGGATTGAGAGTTGAGCTGATCAGATTCTGACGGCTGAGCAGCCCAGAGCCACACACAGACGCACACACACTGCAGATGCCTTGTCTCGCACGCCGAGACGCTTCTGGATGGCAGGGTGGAGTCGCTCCCACCAGGCCTATCAAAGTGTCCTGTGAGTTGCTCCATCCAGCCCCAGACACCATACTCAAGAAACTCCCATACACACTTACACATCAGATGCCGAGAAGTCTCAAAGGCGTGTTGTCCGTGAAGCACCTAAACTACAGACTCCCAGTAGCGTCCTTCCTCATTGCATGAGCAACTCCCTCATGCCATGCCTGAGAAACTGACACAACTTGGGTACATGTATGCCAAATAAAAATGATCAACCAGACATTAGATCCAAATAGCTCTCCCCATCTGTCATAATCCAAGCCGCTCCCATGTCCTTGGCAAACCACCGAGCCTGGCGTGGCCAATAGAGTTCGGTATTGGGAAGTCTGAGTGGTATATATTTATTAAATGCACGCTGAAGATGACGCTTCCCTTAAGCCGGTTCATACCCGGACCAACCAGGAAACAATAGAGTTCGGTATCGGGAAGTCTGAGTGTTGTATATTCATTAAATGCCCGCTGAAGACGACACATCTGTTCAGCCAGTTCACACCCGGACCAATCAGGAAACTTGCCAGGAAGCAAAAGAAGTCACCACCACCACACCCCCCTTCCAAAAACACAGGAGATTAGTTAGTGTCCGCTTTGAGTGGAATGAGTGGATCCCACATGCCACACCTGACCTGCTCACACGCATACAACTCGAGTAGCGCAAAGACTTGACGCTACAGCGTACAACAAGGACACACTAGATCACGTGAGACATCCCTCATGGATAGCCTGTACTCGCTTCGGAAGCGAAAGCCATGAACGATAACAAAAATGTGTTTGGCTATGACAATAGATGTATGAATACTGTATGGTCAGATGTGGTGGCTGTGTGCTAATGAAACTCGTCACACAGCGGCTTGGCCTTCATGGCGGTAGTGAGGTTCTCTCGTTCCGCTTGTGTGCTTCTGATGCCTAGGGGAGGCTGAGGACGCCTGCCTCGTCCTTGTCAATAAAGACAATACAGTGTGTTCTCTGCGCCACCAGCATTGATTAGCAGAACACGCGTTTGAAATGGTACAATGGGAAAAATTCGTGATCGAGTTGAGTTTGTTCTCTATTGAAATTCCCAGGATGTCGCTGTTTGTTTGACGAGATGTGCACGATTCTAAAGGATTCTATGATTATTGCATCGTTTTGAATCGGTATGAAAGGAAAATTCCTATCAGTACATGGGGTTTGCCATTGTCGATTGGTATCGCCGCAAACATCACGGAGACTCTCGTTGTGTATGGGGAATCGTCTCTGGATACATGAGTTTCGGATCTAGTGACCCGTGACACTAGTTGTAAATATTGAAGGAAGCACCTGCGCCACAGCCATTCATACTTAAAAACAAGTAAATAAAAGGCCTATATCGACATAGTTAACTATACACGAGGGATGATAATTTATTAACGCCTTGCACCCGTTGATCTCTACCTCCAAGTTAAGTATTAATGTCAGAACATGCCTGATTGAATTATCCTGGTCGATGTCTTAACAAACCCGTGACGCGCAAGAAGGAAGCATCGATCGCGGCGGGACGACGGCCGGGTGACGGCTGGACTCGCTGGCCAAACGCATTACCCGCCACTTGAGTCGGGATCTAACTAAATATTGATAGCCGGGGGCACCAACGTCCCCGGGCCCCGCTGGCCTTCCACACGTCGTGTGCAGTCATGCGCAATCAATACATGGCATTGTTTAAGTGTCCGCCGCCAGGGCCTGCTTAGTGTAGACGTGTTGCCGCCATGGAGAGTTGAGGGGAGGTGCACGGGGAGTCGTCCCTCCAATGGCGTTTTCCTGTGGGAACACGCAGGATAAGTGGGTAAATGTATGAGAACCCCACCCACCCCCAACACACACACACACCTTTGATACGCCATGTAAATACCCACTGTGTCTCAGCCCATTACAGAAGACCCTAATGCGTGGTACATTGTACATACACATGTATATAGATTACGGAGACTTCCTCTAAGGACCGTTATTCTTTTGTGAGGCGCATCTCCATGCACCGTTAGCTGGGAGGGCAATAAATGAGCAGCATTGAGGCAAATCCTATAGCAGAAGCAAATGAGTGTTTGGTTTTTGGTTCGCACGAGTCCATTTTGAGTTTCATATCTTATAAAGCGTAATCTAGCTTAGTGTGATATTAATGTCAACATAGACGAGTGTGAACAAAAACACCAAAGGCGAATGAGGTTCTGCTTCTATTCCACCCCTTCAGAGAAATTAACGAGCGTGTATTTGTATTTCGCTTTATATATTTTTTTCGGCTGTGTGTGGAAGTGTTTGATAGCCCCATCAAAAAAGTAGTTTTTGCTTTAACACCTGACACATTTGATCTGTGAGTCTATTGTATGATGTTATCGTATAAACACGTTATTGCTAATATGGTATTAAGATTTTTTTTTTAAATCACGTCCAGAGTGATTGAGATAAGTGAGGATTTCATATAGGGATCTATCACCAATCTCCCATTGTTATTTTTCCAAACTACAAAGTAATATGACAAGCGCAGAAGTCAGGCGATCATAGTAAAGTCTGCAAGAGAACAAATCATAAATCGGTAGATTGCCAAATGGGTCTGTATGAGCCAATGAGCCAAGCACTATGAATATTATAGTATCCTGTTTACTCTGCTATGCGATAGAGTGGTGTCATTTCATTGGCAGGGAAGTGGGCCTCTTCAAAAGTATTTTAATGAATTCGATGCAGGGAAACTAACACAGGGCATATTATTAAAGTGTAGGTTTAGCGAAGTGTAGGGTTTTTTTTCATCAGAAGTCTTAATCAAAATTGTGACATAATAAGGTAGTGGCATGTTGGGTTTTCGAAAAAGGTTTTGCTTTTCTCACACCATAGGGCATTACTATCGACCTTCTGGAAGCCCGCGCCCCTTGGAGCCTCTCTACAGTATCCTGAGATAACTTGCTTTGGAATTTTATATCTGTTTTTTGTGCTCTAACCAACGAGGCTCGGGCTAATTATGGCCACCTGCAGTATGGTGTGCAGTAAAAACCCTTACTGATCAGAGACTTTTCCATCCGAAAGGACCAGCTGTACACTGAACAGTGGACAGACCTGTCTCGGGTGTCAAACCTACCAGGCACACACTGCAGATCCCCAGAGTTGATCAGGATAGGAGTGCACCCGGTAGCTCGAGCAGCAGTGTCCCGAAACAGGCCCTGTGCCAACAGCCACAATCCAATGCAATGCATTGGACCCAGGGCCAGGGAGGGCCGCCAGTTGAACCGCAGGAGAGACCCCCAACTGCGTCCGGGGAGCCGGCCTTGGGACCAGCCGATGGTCTGTTCACCCTCTTGGTCGCCTCGCCTCCTCGTGGTGCAGACTGGATATGCTTGCACGCAAGCATAACTAAAGCGACCGGGGTGGGTGGGGAGATATCTCAGTGGTAAAGAGCACGGGACTTTGTTGATTCAGGTCCCACTGCAGCCACTTTTCTCCTTCACCCCCCAGCAGTGGTAGATTTACTGCTATATCAAAGGCCAATCCTTCTCATACCATGTCTATATGGTGTGGGAAGTAAAAGCACTCTCACCTCGGTAAATGTGTAGGGGTGGGATTTCTTCCTACATTCATCTCATAGATTCGGTCAAACCCAAAGTAAGTCTAATTGAACAAATTGGACGTTAAACTACCCAAACAAACAAACAAACAAACCGCAAACCTGAATGGAAGCCCGAGTGCCTACGAGAATGGGTGGTAATCAGGATTACAGACAAAGACAGACTATATAGTCCTGAGACTCTGCTAAATATGTTCTCTGCACCTCAAGTTACTTTTCTTGACTCAAACTGCTCCTTTTCTAAAAATAATGTTTATTTTCAAGTCGAGAATGATTCACAATGTCTGATTTCAGACCATAACAGGAGCACTAACAGCCCAGTTTAGCAACAGGAGCTAAAAGCTCAGAATACAATTCTACCCTCCGTTTGCTTCTATTCTATTAAGGTAGAACCTAAATATATGGTGGTGAATCTCTCTTACGGGCCCGGAACTCAGCATTTCAACCAATGGTCTGAACCTCTGCCCTACTCCTTGTGAACTGGTCCTGGGTGAAACATTTGATGAATTAGACCGATTCCACAACACATTGAGATGGAAACACAGTTTCTCCACTCAGTAGACAAAGGCAGCACCATAGTCATCCAAGACACCACTGACTACATCAATGAAGCCGTTTTTCAGTTGTACAAGATTTTATCCGCTGAACGCTGTTCAAAAAGGTGAGTTGAATAGTCGTATTATAAAACTGGTCAACAGAAAATGCAAAAAAACATGCTTTTATCTGTTACCCAAAAATACAAAAGACAGAGCGGCTTCCCCCTGATAATCCAATAGTATCGGCAAATTCTTGTGCAACTGGAAAAAAAGAATTCATAGACATTATCCCGAGGCTAATCTCCCAAAGAAGGAGTCCTACATCAAGGATACAGGACATTTCTGACACAGACTTTATGTCTCGTAGGAAAGATTCAAAGAGATTCTATCCCGATGTACCCTGGATGTCAATGTACGGGCAGTAGGCAGGTGGCTAGCCCAACACTGTCCCTCTTCCCTGAACTCGACAAAGCAATCGCCCAGTGTTGGAACTTCGAAAAATGGCACTAAATTACAACAATTTTGAATGACCTATAGGGATATGTGTACCTATCTTAAACAACCATTTAAGGGAGAGAAGGTGCTTCATCGATGATATCTTGATGGTATAACAACACGGATAACATGCCCTGAATCAATTTGTCAAGCTGCACCTGAACCAGGTGCATGACACCACCAAATCAGCAGTGCTGTCCCCAATACGTGGCACAAACAAAACGGAGACAGATTCCAACAGCATTTCTGTGGCATCAAACGTGCACATACATGTATATGGATACCGATATGGGACACTCCGGGCCATTTGGGCCTCCAAGATGCCCAGATAACTTCCAACTCTGAAACTGCCCATTATTTGTGGAACTGCAAATAAAGACACTAGATGTTTAGATTGAAAACTCAGATTTGGTTTTATCTAAAAGACGCTCTGAACTATAAGGAGCTGGTGGGCCCATCCCCTCCCCCCCCCCCCCCTCCACACACACACACACACACACCCGGCCCTCCTTGTGTCGTCACCCCATTGACTAATCTAAAAATGTTTAAGTAACCGGGTGGCTGACCAAATTTTCATAAGACTGCCGACTGGTAAATACTGGGTTTTGTTATTTCATCAAATTATCATATTTACGTAAACTGTTCGGACCATTTGGATCTGGCTGGATATGGTCACTCTCAAATGAACATCTGTCTGGTGAGTGGCCCAGAACGCCCTTTGAGCGCCCTAAACTTCCCTGCCTCTTCCCTGAATACCCCAGCCTCGATTTGTCCATGCCCCTATGACCATAGTAACCCTATCCTATAATTAGCTTCCCTGTTCACACGATATTCATACACGATATTCTACCCTGAAAATATCCTATCCTACATTATGTTGTCCTACGATCCCATTACATACCCTGAGATGTCCTACTCCGCCTACAGGAATTTGCCCTTCCGTGCTTAATGTTATCTGCGGCTCACGGTTCTTTTCTAACCATCTCCTTTTCGTGAACGTACGATGTATTGATCCATCCCGCTTATTAGTGTGGACTTTGCATTCGCTCTCGATGTAATTACTCTGTAAATAAAAGAAGAGGAAAATGGAATCCCAGTCTTCAGACATGTTTTGTTCGAGCAATACCAGGTTCAGATTGAACATATCATGTAGAATAGCGTGAGTAGACTTTCACATGCGACGCCTATTTCCACGAACCGGCTTAATGGGAACTCTTCTGTAGATGTATCCTAGTCTAGATCAAATAGCCAAAGAAGTTATCAAGCTCTGCATGGCCCCACATCACGCGAATATGCCTTAAACCTTAAGTGTTTTAATCTCTGCATTAAAACACTTAAGATAAACAGCTATGCTAATAACGATAATCTCTATAGAATTTAGCAGCTCCGCTATGTGGCTGAGTGTCTTCTAGCAACTCCCCGTGTGTGTGTGTGTTTATATATATATATATATATAAATATATGTATGTATAATTTCTTCGTTCCGTTGGACTTCCGTACGGAGTACGCTGCTCTCTATTCCGTGGTCGCTACGTGGTGGGGAAGGAGCTCGACGCTAGGCCCCGTGAAAACATACATGATATCATTATATGTACATTATCTGTATAAGCTAGTTTAAAGAGACTAAGCATTTCAGGCAGTGGATTTTTATGCTAGCCAGGCCTCGTGTTACGTATTTTCTCCACTCGGCCCAGTCTCTGTCTGACGCCCAATGTCTGCTATGGACAATAATACCAGTGGAAGGTTATAATATGACTATGGGTGCCATTTAACCTCCGTTCCTTGTGGGTGAAATATAAATTCGGAACCATCTGAGGCCGTTATTTTCCTAGAGGATGCTTTGAAGTTGATTTACCAACTGGCCCGAGACAATATCACCTGTCTGTCGTCCTTGTGTATCCTGTGATCGTGATACACAGGTGCACGTTCTCTAGTCATGGATTAAAAACAATCCTATATCGTGTCTCACAGCGTTATAACGAAGCCTATCCACCATCTGCTATGAGTTTTGAAAAGAAAGGAATCTGTGATCTATTCCCTCGCTATCTGGCCATGAATAGATGAACCCTCGGTCTCCCCTGTTTCCCACTCCTACGAAATAAGGTCTTTTTCTGGTCGTCCTTGTGCCTGCAAAAAGACATTTCCATCATCTCGATACCTCCAATCTGCTGCAGGGTAAGTGGAATGCGGTGTTTTGGTAGAAGCTGGGTATTGTTGGTCTCTCAGCGCGGGCTGTGCCTCCCCAGTCCCCCGTCACCACAGACACACAGAATCACTTATCGCCGCTAACCTCACGACCATTAGCCTCAATGTTGTTTCGGCGTCATGTCCAATAAACTAAGAGATGTGCATTCTCGGATGTTGACCGCTATGTTTCTGTGGGGTAATAATCACTGCTGAGAACTCCGACCCGCGCCGTACACGAGCGGGCGAGATTTACCGTCTGCTCCCGGTTAGGTATTTCCATAGAAGATACACCCGTGTTACCCCAAGGCACGTAGTGCTCTGGCTCTGAAGAACAAAAACTCTCCATCAGTACTTGATTATTACCTTGGGTAATTATCTATTCAGATATGATATTCTTGAGCGGTCGCGATAAGGCACATAGATAGTAGGGAATGCAGATAAGACAAATGATGATATGCTGATTCGGACACGATGTGTGTGTGTGTTGGCGCGGGGAGCAGGGGTCCTCATGAGTTACACAGAAAGACGCTGATTGATGTGACATTCCAGATAACAGGCCCGAGTTAAGAAGAGAGGTGGAGGGGATGGACTAGATAACGCGTTGCTTACGAGGATGTCCACGTGGACAGTCGTATCAGGGATGCAAATATACAACATGTATCACCATAAAATATGGATATCAGAAATGTCCAACTTCTCAATTATAATGATAAGAATTCCGCAATATTTACAATTCGCCCGCTCCAGCTTATACCCCAACAGGCCACTGAGAAGTGCAGACTTTTTTTTCCGTAACTGTCTTTAGTCTCTTAAACCGATCCATATACACACATACCACAGCTCTGACCATGTTTTGCTACCAGTTATAACACTGTCGAGTTGTTTTTTCCCTCTATATTTTATTTCTAACCACGACTTGTATCCTTGGACCTTGTTAGCGTTCCTTTAGATGATGGCCACATTGGTCGTGGTATGGTGAGGTCTTGGGAGGCGTGGATCACATCAGATCAGACAGAAAAAATCCCCATATTCTTCAGTTAATCAGGGAAGCCTTACATGTAAATGAGACTTGACTCGCACAGTCCATGTAGATGGCGTCTCCTCTCGCCTGCAAGAGGTGTTTTAAGAGGATAAAGAATAGGATCTAATGATAACGAGTGACTCTTTCCACATGAGCGTCGTGATGAAGTCAGATGTAGCGGGGATGTGAATGTGAAGACCAGCGGTACATCTTGTTTGGCTCACCCGTTATTTTGTCCCAGATGTATTCTCAACAACTACATGTACTTTAAAGCCTGCGGGAGAAGCAGCTTCATTGTTCGCCAACAATGGCCGTTGTACTGTGGCAGTCATGTAGATTAGATCCCTTTTGTTTTTATATACATGGCAAAAATGACCTATCCAATGTATGTACATTGTCTATATGTCTGACAGCTATTATATTTCATATGGCAGTCCTGATTGTGATTGCTACTTTCGACTCTTACATACAGTGCTGGTTCATGGTGGAAGGTTTATCTGTCCTGTCTCTCATCAATATTGCTCAATAGCTTTATAGATTTTTGTGATTAATAGTCACATCTGCTTGATGTATATACCCATGGTATTTGCATGCTTTCTGTCTTAGACATTGTCTTCATGAGGTGGTTGCAGAGTTAGCTCAGTGGTTTAAGCACTGGACGAGTAATGCCAGGTTATAGGTTCAAGCTCCACTTTAAACACCTATCTCCTTCATCCCCGGCATTGACCGGCCAACCCTTCTCATACCATGTCTATGTGGTGTTGGAAGTAAAAGAACTTTCAGCTCTGTGAATGTGTAGGAGTGGGATTTCTACCTAAATAAATCTTTCATTACTACACTTTTGGTGCAAAAGCACTGAGAGTAGATGAGAGCATGTTCTATCTCCCTGAGATATTGCCCACTTGCTGTATACCCATGACATTCGCATCCTATGTGCCCTAGACGTTATATACTTGCTGTATACCTATGGTCACATCCGCCTGTGACGGAATGATGTTCGCTCTTACTGTAGGCCACATGCGAACTAAGGTAATGTCGACAGTAACACCGCCTGCAGGATAAAAGCCTTCCCAAATCACTTAGGTGCCTAATCCAATTGGGACCGGCCCATCTGGCCGTCATTATGAAGCTGTGGCGCGGTCAAACATTGTCAGGGGCAGGTAATCACGGACGTATGTCGGGCTCGCTGTCAGTTCGCTGTGATCACTTTAACTCGGGCCTGGACCTGCTCGCCACCCAACCCCAATCTGCTCAGGCGGCGTTTTGTGAGCTGCTCCTCCGCTGCTTTCACTAAAACATGTGAACGGCCTCATTAACAGTGTGGCGGAAACGGGAATTTTCCAAAGCCACACTATACGGAAATGTGAACAACGACCTCTCCAAAGGAGGAAGCTACGTCCAATAACGGCCTTAGTTCTTCAATATCCTCAGTACACTTTACGTCACGGTAATTCACCACAATACCATACCATCCCATTATTACCATAGCATACTACCAATACTTCACCCCGCTACATAGCATACCACTACTACTTCACGACATACCACGTTACTTCATTGCACTATTCCCTACCATATCACTATACCATACCACCATCACTACTCTTCATTTTACTCTTACTACCATAGCATATCACTATTACTTCGCAATACCCCAGCATAATGTTGTAACACACCACAATTGCATTACAAAACGCACCACTACACCACCACACCACAAATAGGAGCCCCATACTGCCAGACCAGCGGATCACGCAATACTAGTACGTCCTTGGAAAAGGGCTGGAGAAAAGGTTGCCGGGATGGTGAGTGACACCCACCGCGACTAATGGCCAGTTGTCAGATCCCTGCCAGTGGGAAAAAGGACGATGGCTTTTGTTTGGGCCACCGGGAAAGCTGCTGCCCCAGTGGGTGTCAGTGGAAGAATTAATTAGGTTGGGTATTGGATCCTGCTGCTGGATGGAGAGGTGGGTTAGGGTAGGAGAGGAGAGGAGAGCGGTAGTAGTTGTAGTTGTCGAGCAGGTCCAGCGGGGAAAGGGGTGAGAAAGGGGGTGAAGAGAACGGCTTTAGGACGGGTGAGCAAATGGAGACATGGCATGTTGGATGTGGGCAGACTGAGAAATAGAACGTCGGATATGAGAATATGGGCAAACAGAATGAGGGAGGTACTTATAGATTTAGGTTGGCATGGAGATCTCGGACACTTAAGGATGGGAGATCTTGGACACTTGAGGACAATCGACGTGTTGGCTATTGGAAAGTGGAAATAGACAGAACGGTAAACGGACGAGGATGTGGACGAAAAATTGGACACAGACATTAGGTGTGCCTAAACAGGGTATATGAAGGTAAAGATATGATATATGAGGGCAGAGAGGAAGAAGGTAGGCAAAGAGATATGAGTGGTGGGCACAAAGAGTTGCTGGTCAGTAGATAAAGGATTTCTACATGGTGAATCACGAAGAAGATAAAAGGATATAGGAAGAGACGTACATGTGCACAACATGGGCACGTCTTGGTCCGGACAACAGTGCAGACAAGTTAACTCACTCTCTCTCGTCATAACGGTAAATCACACACTGCCTCATCTAATCACGTTGTTCAACGAAATGCCGGTTACAGTTAACACGAAGTTGATGGCTGAAGCCCAGAGCGAGTCTGTGCCGTATAGTAAAGAGGGGCATAAAACAGGTGAAAGCTTTAATAAAACTGGAGATATTTACTACCATTTAGCTCCGAGAGACTCCGCTTCATTTGTCTAAGGAGGTAAAATAGCCGTATCTCGCGAACTCTCACGAGACTCACTATTGCGCCTGGTGGGACAGATGCCACTACACTTGTCCCCAGCGAAAAATATTGTCCTGTCAGAATTAAAGTCCAAGTTCTCCAATTTATCTTTTTGTTTTGGATAACCGACAGAATTAGTCCCACGAGGGCCTTCCCACCGATGATGCCCTGTGATTATGAAAGCACAGCTTTTAATTATGCTCATGCACATGTCAGAAGAAAAGATTAACCAGCTTTGATTCTTTATTTGCTTTATTACCTACTATATTTAAAACGGTAGAATTCCGTCGAATCTGCTTGAAGTTGCTCCCGTACATAGAGACATAGTGAACCCGACCTGGGCCTGGAGATTGATCTGTTTTCTCTTGAGATCTCGTGAGATTTCGCTGGTACCCCTTTCGAAACTCTGCAGGTTCTCACATCAACCACCAGCCTAAGTATTTGACCTCTTCAACGCATCTGGCTCTGTGGAGCAGTCAGCAGGGTGATAGGCTGGGAATGCTGGTGATGGGCGTTCGAATCCCGCAGTCGGGAAAATCATTTTTCAAATTTGTCACTAAGTAGTTGGCCAATTCTCTGTGTGGAGCGGTCATCAGAGCGTCCGTTTGCGAACGTGAGTGTCTGGGGATCGATCCCCGCCCCCAGTAGTCTTACATCTCTTTTTTCAAATATTTTTAGGACTCGGACTCGACGAAGTCGCTAGTAGATAAGTATATTCTTCATTATGGTAACAGGCAAATGTCTGATTTAGTGTAAGTAGTATATGAAAAGTTCAGTTTACCACGGGTAGAATTAATTGTGTGCAAGGAAAAGAGGAACCAATTGCAATTGCATATGAATGGATTGCCAGTTACCCTTCAAAATCCAGCATTATTCAAAGATTTACGAGTACGTTATATCCTTTACGACAGGTATTGGAAATATAACGTGGAGTGCTCATGCTGAAATCGCCTATATCAGCACCGAAGAGGGCAATCAGTAAAGTATAGGAAAATTCCTATGCCATTTTTTAGGGCCCCGCCGCAGGTATTCGCAGTATGAAGGGTGGCCTGTTTTCTGAGCATCCTCGCGAGAATAAAGCCATGCTAGAATGAAGCCACGCGAGACTTGAAGGCGGATTTATGCGCGCATTGTCCGCTCTTTACCCCTCCCCCCCTACCCTTGTTGGCGGATCCGTAAACTATCCCACGTGATGCAGATGTGTGGCAATCAATCTGTTGGCGCCGGAGATATTATCGCCACTTTTTCAAAGTTTCACTTTGAGAGTGTCGGCGGATCGATGGAGAATGCCGCGGGGGGAACGTGGAAGCAAGCGTTTCATCACTGGTAGCCGGCCTCCTCATGGGGCCGTGCCGCGCGCTCTGTCATTTTCAGCCCGGTCTGAGTGGCTTCTCATAGTGGCGGTCACTCATTATGAGGTGGCAGTACTGGCAGCGCACTGGCTACAGGATTAACAATTAGGAAAATCACAAGTAAACGATCTCTAGTTGTTCTTTTCAAAATGACTCAAAAACCCAGTACAGTAGTGGTCAACATACTTGGCTCCAAGTATTAAAATGTTGGTTTAGAATTTATCGTAGAAAATGTAGTTCTATTTGCACTCCAGCCGTACGCCCATACATATGAAGAGCACATTCGACTGGATGTAATTGTCAGATGGTTTTCGGGTTTTGCATATGATTGAGGGATGGTTGGGGCCAGGTAACAAGCCTATATTCTCCTCTGGGTTAAAAAAAACTGGATAAAAGTGAAAGGGAATAGAGAAGTCTAAAGGTAACCCGCGCCCCATCTTCCCCTACCTCCCTCTCTGTCCACATTGTCCGCCTACACCAAACAGTTTCTCTGTAGATTCTACGTCTTTTATAGAAGAAAAAAGGTGCCTGGGGAAATAGCAGGCGGGCAGTTTTGTTGGCGTGAGACTAGCCAGCGCTGTGTCCAGCTCCTGCAAGAGCTCAAACAGAGCACATGGCGCCGCTCCGAGCCGCGTGATGGCTTCAGACCTGTTCGGAGAGCGCCTCATGGAGTCGCTCTCACTCAGAGGTAGTCCACCCGTCGCCAGGCCCTGCGGCGCTCTCTGTTGCACTATTGATCCCCGAGGTCTGGGTTCAATTCTTGACTGGGGGTGAATTTGATTTTACATCTCAGTGGTTGCAGATTTCTCGGAGTTACTCTCTGTGGCCCGAGTTTGAAGTACCCCCATTTACTATCTGGTGGATGGTGGTGTCTGGATGTCGCCGCTGGTTTCGGCGAGATAAAACCTGTAGGTCATCAGCAACGAGAGAACCAGGCGGAGGACTCGGGTCCTGGGACTCGTCATAAAATGGCCATATAGAGCAGAGGGTGGTCAGTGCGCGGCGGCGTGGTAACCGATATCTGCTCAGACCTACTCTGAGCACCTCGCCGACGTATCAGACATTCCTCGTCATAAAGCCATTCTACGTCTACCGACCCAAGACCCCAGCCACCATCTTCTTACTTCACCAATACGCGTTACTCTCCTTCACGTAGACCTCCCTTACCTTCGCGCGTCCCCCGTTTTATCCGCCATAACTCTTCTTCAATCGCGTCGTCTATACCTCCGCAGCCATCAGTAGACATAAGCTCCCTCCAGACACTCTTTCTCCATCCGCGTACCTGTCACCAGCTGTAACGATCCTTCATTCTTTACCCATGCTGTTACCTGTTATCAGTTATAACTGCCCTGCAGACAGCCCTCCTCTGCTCGCCCACTATGGATGAGATCTAATCCTCTGGGCCTCTAGATTAATCCTTTAGACTTCTGGATTCGTACATGTTCCCGTAATCAGATATCATAGCAGAAACACATGGGTTTTTTATATGTTAGGCAATCTTGTATAAGTCTATTTTTGATTTTATATCACTCAAAAACATAGTATAGCGGATCTGGATAGATTAAGTGTTCCGTGTTTGTTACTAGACCTAACTGGCATCTCTTGGCTTCGTATGTGATGAAACACGCTTAGCTTACATTATTGCTTGAACAAAGTCGCTAACCAGAAAACGGTGTACACTATCAGGTGCGACGTGGATGCAACTCTGATATTGAGCATACAGGTTATATACACAGTGGTGGGCGCTCACATAAACGGCGCAAAAAATCGCGTAAAGACTGGGGGAAAATGAGCCTTGACAAAAACGGGCCGTAGGATGATGGAGGGTGCCCCACACCCACCTCCTGTCGTCCCTGATTCTCACAGAGCCTTTCTAAACTGATAACAGCACGGTGCGCTTAGAATCCTGATGAGGGCCTTCCTGTGTAGAGGGGGTTGTTACTGAATAGATCTCGTTTCATATTATTGAATGGCCCATGTTAGCCATGCCTATACTGAAATGTGTACGAGAAGGGAGTTTTGACTATAAGTCTACGTTCATATTATCAGATATCCTATGTTAGTCGTGGCTATAGCTGACTTTAATCATAGAAGTATCAGCCCGCGGACTCAAAGGGTGTTTTTACCATCGCAAGGGTTAATGAAAATAGATGTTTTACGTCAGTGCAGAAGCGGATCTAAGATCCCTACAACAAAGGGCCGTGACAAAAATCTGTTTACGGTTTAATGTATGATTACACAGGGTACTTAACCTGGCAAAAGTTCTGAAGGCTCATTAACGTTTTTTATGAGCTTAGGCCGTTCCACATTAGAAGAGGAGAAAAAAAGCAACCTAATATAACTATATAGACATCTGGTTGTGAAGATAGCCTTTGTTGCTGACACGCTGTAAAGTCTCAATCATCCCACCCACTCATGAAATACACCCTGCCTTATACGTGTATGGTAAAAGGAGTTGAAATGTACTTCTTTCTATTTGAAGTTGGTTACTGAAATATTTTGTGGAACAAGAAAATCATGGATTTGTGGGGTGGGGAGCTAGCTCAGTCGTTAGGGCACTAGACTTGTAACCCCAAGGTTGTAGGACTTTGTAGGTTCGAGTCACACCCCCAGCAGTGGTAGATTTACTGCTAAAACAAAGGCCAATCCTTCTCATACCATGCGTGGTGTAGGAAGTAAAAGAACTCTCACCTCAGTAAATGTGTAGGGGGTAAAATTTCTACCTGAATTCATCACATAGATTCGATCACCACCCTCGTGGTGTAAAAGAACCTTGAGAAAGTGTAGTAAAGGACCTATAATGGTTGACTGGACGTGAAATCAAACCAAACAAACAAACAAAAAGCATGGATTTGTATTAGATAAGTAGCATTTTACAGGTGATGCATTTAATATGGAGAAATTCCTGGAAGAAACTTGTGTCCAGGAGACAACATCTCATATCTGAGGAAGCGTTAGGACGAAACGCAGAGAGAAAGGAATCTCTTTGAAAATTTCCAGAGATTCCAGTGAATCGGACTCTATTGATCCAGAGACTTACTTCTCTTAGCTAACTAGTACAGATCGTGGTCATTTGGGCATTGAGCTGTAGGCTATATGCTTATTTCCAGAGTTGTATATTGTCTGCAATCCAAAGTCTCCTTCATCTTTGTCAAGATGAAAGAGAAAATGGGTAGTTGTATGTTCATTGTTAGAACAGTATCTACTTAAATCTATGTCTGTCTGTCACTTGGAGTAATGGAAACGTTCAAGTGCTCATGGCAGGGCTAAAGAGCATTGGTTGCGTGTGGCTGGTGAACTGCCCCTATGCTGGGGCTTTCAGATATATGGAAAGCTTAAGACAATGACCTATGGGAGTCCAGTCAGACCAGTACTCATATCTTTAAGATCTGTGTATCACTTTAATTCGCAATCGACAGATTTCATTTTGAATTTCTTTTTTTCTGGTTACAGGAACGCGCTGTACTCACTAATTAGGTTTCACTTTGGGAATACAACGAACAGGCCTTGTTTATATTAAGTTAGGGGAAATAAGCCATAGTCCACCAGCATGCCGGTACACATTGCATCATTGATGCTCATAGAATACGAATGACACGGAAGAAGTATCGTACTTCAGTGGTTACTCAATAGTTTTCAGTTAACGCAGCGTAAACATTGCATCGGCGTACGCAAATAGGTGTAGGACCGGTTTCTGGAACAGGTATCAGACGGTGTAGGATAACGTAAAGTGTGTGATTCATAGAGGGAAACTGTGTTTGGGTGGTAGGATTCCGAAGTTTTAAGGTGAGGTCCCGGAATTCTGACACCCATAACTGGCGGACTGACCTAGTTACGCCTCGCTGTTAAATATAAACATGACGACTGAGTTACTCACCCAGGTTGCAATATGGCTTCAGCGACTATCAGAGGTGAAAATATAGATTTTTTTTTTTAAATTTGAGAAACTATTATAGATATATAATAATTTGGATTTACTTCGGAATTACTCGGTGATAGTCCCTGAATTTGAGTCCCTGGAGTCTTGTCACTTAAATTCCAGGACTTCCACCAGAAACCAGTTTCTCTCTTTTATTGTTTAATGAAAAATTATGGAAATATTTCATAGTTCTGACTAATAAAAACATGTCTATTGAATGGCCGTTAGAAATGTTTACACTTCATGCTGCGGGCTGTCATAACAGACTCTCGTTGCCTGCCATTAATGTCACACGGTCAACCTTGGTATGGAACTTCCAGCCTTGGTATGAAAATTTCAAAATTGGAACGAGTACCAGAAATATTGCAGACCAGCAGCCTATTACTATGAATGTTTGGCATTAGATATACTGTTAATACAATAAAGACCAACCTAATGAAGAGAAGATTTCGGTCTGCCTCGCCACGTGCCTCAGAGGTCCCCGTGAGAACTAACCTCGCTGACCATGACCTTAAGTCGAGACTACGTGCCCGGGCTACTTTGTACAACGGTTGATGCGAGCGGGAGTCGTGTTTTATCAGCCACATCAGCTAGGTAGAACGGGATTGAATAGAGTGCATGGTTTGCTGAACGTTCACGGCCGCCGAGCAGCTCATAACTGTATGAGGCGCTCGTCTGTCAGCCCGGCCGACCGTTACGCCATCACTCACTGGGCGGGGGGTGCACTCCCCCCCCCCCCCCCCACACACACACACAGGCCCGAGAAACGGGGGGTGGGGGCAGCTATACAGCCCCGCGCCCACCTCTGACGGATCGGGATGCCATTTGGATAACCTTTTTATGTCGACGACAAATAAAAAATATTTCGCCAGGATTCGCATGCAGGAACGATTGAAATAGCCGTGGTGTAACATCACACCGTCCTTTCTCCTAGGCGGGCCACCCCTGAATTCATCAGCTCACCCCATTGCCTGGTGCTTATTATGAATATTTTAACATCTGACTATAAGGAAGCAGCTTTTCGCAGCTTTTATCCTACACGTAGGAAACCCAATACCTACACATTTACCACCCCCAGCTATATACATGTATGTATTTACCACACCTACAAATTGCGTGTAACGCTTTCAGTCTGACATCTTTTTCAATAAAAATTCCCAAAGGGCGATTATTCTCTCGAGAGGACAATACTGTTATCTGACATTTTAGCATTTAGAACGAATAGAATATGTTGTGAGAGAAATAAGCAAACCAATATTATCTTAAATATACTAGCACAGATTTGTAGCATAAACAATCTAAAAGGGCCATTTGTTTGGTACCATCTTTTTCTACAATTATTTTTTAGAATATCATCAAACATATCTCTTTTAGTAGTATTGTTATTCAACTTTTGAGATTATCCTCAGACACTTTAATCCCCTTTGATCCCTCTAATGTGAATGCCTAGAGATATTTTCGCTCTGATTGTGGGAGTGCTTCTAGGCATCAATCAGACTTGATTTCCCAATACAAACATCACACATATACTTTCAGTTTGGATCTGATGGTATTCCCCTCCCTAAAAACCCAATCTCTCGTCATTTCTCCTCCTACCCTTTATTTCACCCCATGTTTCGGGTCTAATGTGCCATCCTTCGTCTCTTTCCCTCATCCACCTAGAGTATGCCTTCGCACCCCTCGTCCAATTCCCTCGGTAGCCTGGGGTGAGGAATGGGATGTTTGTAGTGGGGTAATTAGTCAGGCTGGGCACGGTGTGTCTGGGCGGCGTGCCTGCACAGCCATCCCCGTCAGAGAGCGCTGTGTATGTGTCGGCGTGTGTGTGTGTGTATGAAGGATGCAGCAGATCTATTGAGCTGATGAGATTGTGAGCTAAGTGGTTAATCGTATAGCCTGCGACTATCTCACGCACAGCGCGCTCGGTCGAGGCTGCTGTGTGGTTACGTTTCATTGTCGGCCTGGCGTCTTGCACCACGCATAGTATCATCACCTGGAGAATGGGTTCTCTAGTGATGCGTTCTCATGAGTGCGGGTTGGAGTGGTGAGTACTTGAACGCCAGACAGACAAATCAGCGGGGTTTGTTTCCGTGAAGCCGTGTACAGAGTGGAAGGTTAGGAGTGGGGTGGCAAGCGGGGGCGCCCACAGAGGCAGTTTGTTCGTGAGATGGTGGGATAAACACGTATTCGCAGTGAGATACCTTCATGCATACACTGTCGACGCCAGGCTCGAAGGGGTCATCGTGGCCACCGGACGAGCCTGCTCCCCGCCCGGCAAAGAGAAGGACGGATTGTCGGGTCGGGCTCCCAGTGGGTCGGCCTAATGCGCCCACCGCCTCGCATCCTAAGTGACTGATCACTGCCATGAAAGCAGAAGAGAAAAAATGATGGGAGTGGGAGGAACGGGGAAAAAGATAGGAGATTGCCTTTGGTGATTGTTTTTAGGGTGGTTATTGGTGGCCGTGTATGTGCTGTCTACACCGAACGGCACGAAGATGATGCGCCTTGTTTTAACTCGATTTACGCCACGTGAATTGATCCACTGGGAAGGATTCCTCCCCCACCCCGGCCTTTCTAAAGGCAAAGTCATGCCAATTCTGAATTGAAAACTGCAGTCAGTGTCGAAATAAGTTTGTTTTGCAAATAGTCATATATACTTATACTTTAGTAAAACGTATTAACCTTGCTGGGACGTTGTCTCATACCGCCTTTCTTTTTGGTAAAAATATTAAACGAGCGGGTTTGATATTTTTATCGAGAAAAACGAGGCATGAGAGGACGTCCCAACAACGTAAATACGTTTCACTTGTATGATATACCTATACAGTAGAATCCCACGTAGGCGGTCACCCTAGATTAACGGACACTTTTGCTCGGAACGGTTCCCTTTATTAGATGTTTATTTTAACCTCACATATGCGAACACCCCGCGTAAGCGGACACCTTCTCCCGGAACGCAGGGTGTCCGCTTACGCGGGGTTCTATTGTACTTTTTGATAATTAATCAAATATATACCAAGATATAAAGCATCGAAGCGATATCACTCGAGGGCACTCCAAAGTGTCATTATTTATGTTAGTTTCGTATGAAAGGGAATACTTGCAATTTTTGTTGATATCTTTTGCATCATACTCATAATTCTATTCTTCATATCTCCACGCAACGTCAGCACTACTACGTCATAACTCGTTCACTCATTTTTCTTAAGCAATCAGATTGCGTAATCAAAGTAAGCTAGTATTTTTCCATACCAGCACAGTATGGATGAAGTACCAAAACTACAGCATCTGTAGTAACTTCCGGCAGAGGTATACAATACAATTGCTTTCATCTTTGAAGTGGTAACATTGAAAACTGTTTTTGATTTTTGAATTTCACGGGTTTTGCTTTTGTCTTACGGTAACATCTTAAGTTTCAGATATGGCTGATTCATTTACATATTCATGAATTGTTCATTTCTTATCAGAAATTTGCAATTAAGAATTATTCTTCAATGCTACAACTGATTTTATCACCACTCTCTTTCTCAAATTGAGGTATTTATACATATGGGGGGGGGGGGGGAAATCTGTTAAACTGAAAACGAGACACCCTCCGTTTTAAGTAAAATTGGTCCGAGATGCAGGATGCGATGCCCCATTTAATGGGACACAATAATAAAGGAAACGTCGATTCTGTTTTGAGGCAATTTGCCCGAGTTGTATGGTTGTCTCCTTTCGTGTGCCTTGCTGTCGAGGTTCTACTTTAGTGGCACAATTAGTCAGAGTTTCATTTTGATATGATCTGCTGTTCGATTGAGAAATAATCATACTATATGGAGGACTACATTAGGGGACTTAATGGTTCACCCGTACTAGTCAATGAAAGTCAATATAGGGTAATTTCGACAAAGGGAAGGAATAGTGGAGAGAGAAGTGGCCGTCAGGTGGGAGTTGACTGTATTTCATGTTTTGAAAATGAAGAAGACAAAAATAGACGAGTGCGCATGCCTACTCCTGATGCTATAGCATTCATAGCCGTCGGTGTTACAGTGAGCAGGATAGCAAGCATTGAAGAACTAAATTGAAGCGCGTCACCTCAATTAGACCTTTAGACGATATCGGAAGTGGACCTTCACCCGAGCGCCACGGTGCGGGACGCAGTGGATAGGGGGAGCGCCATTTTGAGAGTGGACATCGGAGCAGTCGCCTGACGTCAGACACCGCTCGCGTTACTTTCTTTTCTCTGATTGGCCAGGAAATTGGTTTCTTGAAGCGGCCTCATATTTCTGCCACTTTTAATACGGGATGTGAGCGGAGGCAGCCGACCGCGTTAGAAGGAGATATGAATGAGCGGGGGTCGGGTGATTGAGGGCCACGTGTGGAGAGCCCAGTGGAGTTAATATTGGGCCCACGAGTGGTGCATTATGGCGAGTCAACCCCGGCGTTAAATGGGTCTGGCAGGGCCGATCAGGTGTAGATCACTGAGTTACGACGGACTACGCGCAGCGTGTAATGGGCATCGCAGACAGGCACTACCGACAACGTCATCTCTAAGTGTATGCGTTTTGCCTGCCACAAACAATCTATCTCGTTCCCTGCTAACCTTATCCTGCTCTAGTCTTTCGCCACCCAAGGGACTGATTAGGCGGTGGCGCTTACGGTAAAGGACTGTCAAGAGGTTTGAATTGAAGTTGATTCCACCCCAGGGATGCAGCGTCATTGACTTTCCCTTTATATGTGAAGCATGGAGTTTGGGAAGGTGTCAGAAGGGAAACCGAAATAAATCGTTCTCTTCCTCATGCTTGAGTCTACGAGAGTATTTAGGCCATCACAAACATTGCTCAACGGACTTGTTCGCAAACTGGACACGAGAGAAGAGAGCTTCTAAACAGCATCCATGTCTAATCTGCATCCCACTTACGCCATTTTCATCCAGTTTGCTGTAGGTGCAAACAGAGCAGACAGGACGCAGACAAATGCAGACCAATTAACTCTATTCTCGTCCGCAATGTGGGCATTTTAGTACGATCTTGTTATAGCAAAATTTATCGTCATGTTACTGACGCGTGTGACTGGGGTGCTGATCTATCTGCGTCAAGTGCGCGTTCGATAGTTATATCTATGGTTACTGCCACAACATGGCGGGCAATATCTCTCCAAAGCTCACCTCATAGGCGCGTATTTCCCTTCGCTTCTGTGTGCCATCGGCCTTGAATTTGGTGACACACCCCCAGTGCTGACGTTGACCAGACGCGGGGCACAGTCTCGTCTCGTCTCGCTCGTCTGCGGACTCCGCTTCGTTTTCGGTGGCCTGTAATTGGACATCTCCCAGCTGAATGGTATGGTAACTCGTAGCCTGTACTTTAACTTACACTCACTCGCCTCCCAGTTGTAACCGCTGTTTCTCTAAGAGTCTAGGATTTGTCCTGCCTTACTAGATACCTGCAGCAAGCATGCTTTCGTGGACGGGTAGATTGGTGTCCCTTTCTAAAAACTACCAGCCAGCAACCCCTCCCCCATCCTTTCCCATCCCTACCTGTCCACTGGGTGGACACATCATCGTGTACTGTGGGAGGCATTAAAGTTGCAGGACGCAACGCTTTGCCAGCTGTATGTTTGAATTAGGAGCCACGTCCTGCCCGCCGCTCCCTGGCGCCCCCTGGTGCCCATGTGGTATCCCGGAGGAGTACAATGTTACCAGCGTCCAGCCGCACCTAATAGATTTTCCCCGCACAAAACAAGCACCGACAGACACAGCTAGGCCATTACTACTGATTTTTGCCAAACTCGCTCGACCTAGGCCTGGGCTAATTCTGGGTGTTAATATGACATTGGAGAATATTCTCCCTAGTAGTCTATTCTTTGTAGAGAGGTTCGTGCTTGAAGTATTTATATATTTGAAGTTTAAAAAAAACATGTAGGTGGAAAATCACACACACAAAAACAGAGTTCTTGGTGGATATTATCATTATTATTGAACCAATTTATACATGGATTGTTAGTAATGGTATTAAAATATCTGTCACGACGTTTCGCCGATATCAAATCAGATTCTTCAGGTGATACTATTTCTTTCTACTTTTTAAACTCGAGAACTTCCCTCTTTAAATGATAACTTATTATATTATCAGAAACGGTGGAATATACTCTGTGGCTACAAAATCCCAGTGTTTAGAAAGGGAGTGGTTACTGCAAGATAAGGCAATGTGCAGCGTAAAGTGTATTTTGCCTGGTATGATGGATGGTCTGGTATAGAGTAAGGGACAGTTTTATATGCTAAGTGGTATAAGGTAGGATGGGGTAGAGAGTGGGGAGAAGCATCAACGTGTGCCACAATATATAGGTAGGATGCGGGATTCTAAGGTGGATGTGATATATAGTGAGTGTATTGGGTGAAGGCCAGTGTTATAGTATCTGGTAGGATGTAGGATGCAAGGTAGAGCAAGGGGCGATGTTTAGTGTAAGGGAGGCATTATCTTGAGGCCAGGGTATAGGTTTAGGGAGGATTTTAGGATAAGGGAAGGGTTACGCCTATAAGCCAAGTGGCAAGATATAAGTTGAGTAGAGGGTTTATAACGTGAGAGGCAGGATGATACTTATAGGATGAAGGGGTTATATGGTAAGGAGAGGCGGGTAGGGTGAGAGGCATGGTAAATCTTACAGTGTGAGGGGATTGTAATAGGCTGAGGTGTGGGACAAGAGATAGTTGACTTGGCTCTAAAGCCCGTGCTGACTGGTGCCACACAAAGGTCCAGATCCATACCAGCAGACGACTTCCATTCCGGTCAGCCTACTGCTGATTCCCACTTCTTGTCCTACGCAATCCTACTTAATGTGCAGACAGCAGGCTTGTGCGGAGATCGTAACAGTAGGCAATACCACTGCGCTACCAGAGGGCACTGCCCACTGCTGAGTGCCGTAGCGGCTTCGGCCGTGAACCAGCCTCCCCAAGGGGGATACCGGCGTTTCACATCGACTTCCGGATGACTGAACCTGTCGATGGTTCCCAGTGGGCGATAGCGCAAGTCAATTGGCGCTGATCTTCTCGTGGTACTGCGCTGGGGGTTTGAAACAAGTTGAAACTTATGGTAAAATGCCAGTGCGTGTATTGTTATATTCATATGGTTTCTGTCAGAAATACCAGGATTGAAGGTTTGTATCAAGAGTTAAGTGATGAACTACAAATAAGGCTAACGGCTGCGTATTTGAATGCATTTATATCTAGCTCCAAGCATGGACCCGTCATCCAAGGGCGTGCTCCAAGTCACCTTATAAATAATACATCTTTTTCACGAAAACAACGGGTGTCTTTGCTACAAATACTATAACTGTACAGATGACATTATAACCCCGGTCAGTCTGACTGGTCCGAGGTCAGTGCCTTCGGTCAGTTTCTGACCGAAGACGTAGGTGGGGCAGGACATCGAGGCTCATACCGGAGTGGCATTGCCTAATGAGTGGTGTGCCGTGACTGAAGATCAGGCGTTTTAATCGTGGCAATGTCGTCAAGCATCCTAATTTGGTGTGATTCGAGGCTTGTAACGATATCGGCATTCCCCGCTGCAACCACCATTATTCTCTTATTTGTATTCACCCCGCTGTAACGCTTTTATAATTACACGTTTCTGATTGGCCTGATGGCAATTGATCCTCAGTTATTGGTTTTGTTAGTAAATTAATCATAATTAGGCATTTGATGTGTGATATTTGAATAAAGTATCATCATTTAAAGTTAACGTAGACTTTGGTTTAACCAGGGACTAAGATGACAACTCCGCGGTTTAATGTATTAGGCGTTACATAGAAGCGGAGGGAGTCGTAGTCAGGGCTATTTACAGATAAGCAGATAAAATGGATTTCTTTTGTGTCACACAGTTTTAGTGCATTTTTATGCAAAATTCATTTAGCAAGAGTGATGTAATTATCCACCGGTGTGATGTGCGTTTATTGATAATTTCAGGATAATTAGGCAGTAAATCAAAAGCATTATATTGCATCACTGAAAATCAACATAGGCAATAAAACTCACGTAATTTCCAGTTATTGCGGAGATGGTCATTTACTATTCATCTTAGAGTGAAGGACCAAATATCATCGGACACTTTGTACAACGAAATATCCAATAATGCTAACCGCCAACAACACATTAAGTCGCATGTATTTTGCATTATTTAAAACTTATTATTTCTCTTTAGTGGTATTCCCTTTGGATAACCAACAATTCAATTTATCTCTTCCTTATATGTGATAAATCGTAGCCTCATCTCAGTGCTGGAATAGATGGGTTTCACAATCTACTGAAAAATGTTGACGGATAGAGCTGATCCTTAGGCCACAAATGCTTTTATATATTGTCAGGCCGACTCTTCTGATATACCACGGGTTGTGATCATTATTTGTCAGCATATTTGTGAGACGTGTTGGTCACTTCATCCTAATCTGTCCACCCTTCTGTGGCGTATTCAGATAATTCTTAGTCATCTTCGCTTTATCATTTTAGTACCGTTCAAAGCTTAAGCGCCAATGCCTTAATGGATTCCTAAATATACAAGTGGAAAGGAGTAAGAAAACTTCATTTCTACCATTGGTATATACAAATTTCTAAACATTTGCTTTGTCAGGGTGTATTTCGATATTCGATGTCTTTTTAATATTAGTGCACGATGATGAGAGCTGGGATATACTTTTGTTTATTTTGTTCTAAATGCCAAAACATTGCCAGAGTAATCAAACACCTTACGAATAGACTTTAACAATCATGTCATACCTTGTTAGTCTCTCCACACTCTAATACCCTAGCGAAAAACACGCTACATGGATCCTCTTGATGCTTACACATACATGTACATATAAATACATCTTTAATTAGCTTTAAAAATTGTACCTTTTTAAATCTGACGTTAGTCTAGTAATTAATGGGAGGGCTGTGTTGGACCGCCTCCATCAGGAACAGGTGTTTTGGGTGCTCACTGATGAAAGGACTCCCCTGTGGTAGCCAACATTCGCTGTTATCAGTTATCTCTCTCTACCCAGACGTGCAGCTACATCTGTGTAAACTCCCATTGCCCCGGTCCTGCTGCAAAGGCCACTTCCAGCTTGCACTCATCTTTCTCTTTTTACGACTCTGTTGTTTTAGGAAGATGTTTTCATATAAAACATGATTGTTCCGTCTGCATTTGGGTTGATCAGTTTTTGTACGTGTTTCACTTCAAGACGTATTTACAAGTATTTCAAACCTTATTCACAGCTGCATATAATCAGAAACATATTACCATGTATTTAGCATGGTTTATCCAAGTGTATATACATTTGACCTCATGGGATGTGTAATTGCTCAATTATTGCAATGCCGTTATGGAGAGAATAATAATCCATGGGACTTGGAGGATCATCTAAATTAAACTCAAACCGGTTTAGTTCTTGGTAATACAGTTCAACTACCTTAGTCAGTGCTATTCTAATGTGTAGTTGATCTAGCTCTAATGCAATACACTGTCTTTTTACCAGACACTCACATAAAGGGTAGTCACTCATGAGAAAACAGAAGAGAACTTGTTTCAGTGCATGTAGTGTACCATTGTTTTACAAATTTTTTATAAGTAGCAGGACCAACACAGAGCCTTGATTCCCAGCTGCACGGGTTCTCACCACACAACAGCCAAGTTCGCAGTTACAATACAATAGAGGAAGGGGTAGAGGTTAGGATCAGTGCTCACCTTCTATATAAACATGCACGTGTGGGATATCTTGTTTTGAGAAGTTCATTCGTGCTATGCACAAGGTCTCCGGTATTGGACACTTATGGCCTTACCTTATGTGGGGATCATAGTCTCTTATCCCACTCTGAGCGAATCATTATGGATCAGAAGGTTACGTTGCCAACTATATAACATTGAATGGAGTGAAGACCAAGAAAACTACCCGCTAAGTACTATACCCTTTGCTTTTGCACTCAGCATATTATCCACCTATCTCATTACTAGCCTCCACCATTTCAACACTGTGTCATTCAATGTTTCAGTAGGTTTTTATCAAATGGCTCATTCAGATTTATATCATTGTCTCAAATACTTTTTCATCCACTGATCACTAAAATCTACATACGATTTTTCACTGACTCTTACTGCTCAGGTGATCTGAACTATTCAGCAATATGACTATCGTTAAGCGATTTCCTTGTCCAACAGATAAACTGTCAAGTTGAGAAGGGAGTATTTGAAGATGCTCTCACTGTATAGCAACAGTGGAATAATCCATTTTGTGTCCACGTTCCTTTTCACCAGAAGTCAATCTATAGAAAAATATATGAAAGACAGGTCGTGAATCCAAATTAGACACGCTTTGTGAATAGGAGAAATGAAATGAGAGAAGCAGTTCCATAGATCAAACCCTATGGATGATGTCGATTGCCAATGGAGACGTACAGTAAATAGTATGTCGTTCTAGATGACAAACCTCGCTGTCGAAACTGTTGAAAGGTAATATTCTCTGGAAGCGGGGTTTATGTAAATTATATGGTGGAGAGCTGGCAAATAAGAAGGCAGCAATTCGGTTGATCCCGTAAAGTGTGGTTGCAAAGAAGATGGCCGATGGTGTTATATGGATGCCTACAGCGTCAGCCGTTTAAGGCACTAACCTGTCAGTAAATTATTACTTGAGTAAGAGATGTTTTCAATCTGATGCGGCACTTTGCACCCGATTGATCTGATATTGGGAAGCCATCACTACGAAATTCTTTAATCGTACATCCATCCTCTCTTACATGATTCGTCCGGACGGTCATATTGACATGGGAAATAGAATATGTCAAATGTCAAATGCGTTATACAATTCCATCATTCTGCCCCCAACCACTGAACTTATGATATGTGCATACCATAAAACCTTGCCAGAATATACAAGCATGTATTGACATACACACGGGCTATGTGCATTTTATAGGCCCATTACATAAGTCATGGAATACCTCAATTGCAATTTTTCTCAGCCGTCACTGCTTGGTGAAGAGGAATTTCCAAATACATGTGGGCGTACTGGTAATTTGCGATATTTCCTGCGCTACAAGGCTTAACTCTGGCGTTTTCAGGTCGAAAAAGAAATTCAGGTAGAAAAAGAAATGTTAGTAAAGTAGACAGGAGCCGGAACCCCGACAGCCAACTGGGAATGCGGAAGCGGATATTGCCTCCGGGGTTTCTACCCATCCGTGGTTTTATCAGACTGAATCTGGAAATGTTACCCAGTATAGACTCTGTTGCCTTTAATGATGTCATCCCGGGGATCTGCGAGGAGAGTTGCACTTTGGAGTCTAACTGCAGGCTGCCCATTCAGACTTCTCCACTCTCATAACAGGAGGTCATGTCAATGGTCTTGGGCTAATAGCAGGCTGCAGGCGTGTAGGGGAATGGGTGGTAAATCATCATCGTCTTTCCCGTGCCGCTAGGCAATCCTCGCCATCCCATTCTTTGTACTGAGGCATTGGGCATAGCCTACCTTTACAACGCCTTCCTCTACAATATTCTTTTCTTTCTCTCCACGCTATGGCATCATCTCACCATCCATAGCATTTGATGTTCCATAAACAGCCTCATTCTGTACAGTGTCCTTCGTTCACCGCATGCTACGTGCAGCTCCAGCCTCCCACTTACAAGGCTCCGCCTTCCATTCCCTCACATGCCACACTATACTCTATTAGCCTACTTGCAAGGCTCAGACTTCCTATACCTCTCCTGCCACCCTCTACTCCAGACTTGGCCTTTCATCACCTCACGTACACACTCTATTCCATCCTCTTACTTCCAAGGCTCAGACTTCCAATCCCTTATGCGTCATGCTCTACTCGAGATTTGGCCCTTCATTGCCTCTCATGCCAGCCTATATTCCGAGCCTTATCCCTTCATGGTCTCATATGCCACACTCTACTCTAAACGTGGCCCTTCATTGCTCACATGTCAAGCTCTACTGCAGATGTGGCCCTTCATTGCTCACATACCATGCTCTACTGCAGATTTGGCCCTTCATTTGCCACATGTTGGCGACTCCAGAGATCCCTGCCGCTTCTCGCTTAGTGTGTCCCCGGCGTGAAGCCGGAAACACACCATGCGAGAAACGCAGCGGAATGTACCCGGTATAATGCCAGGGACATACCGTTCGAGTAACAGTAGCGATCTCCAGAATCGCCAACAAAAATTTGCATGTATGTGCGATATCATTTCATAGTAATATCTCCCACTAATAATTTAGCATTTCTGGCGCAATAATCAAGTGAAATATTAAATAATAGCTCACATATACGCCATCTCGTGTTGGCGATTCCGGAAATCGCCACGTTACTCGCTTGGCGTGTCATGGCTGAGGCCAATGCTATATTGCATGCCTTGACTTGGAAGAAAATGTCACAACACAAGAAATTCATAGTCTTGTCAGACTCTAAATCTTCTCTACAAACAATTGAACAGCATGATCCAAAGAATGCCGTCATCAGAGACATCAAACTGTCATACACAGAACTAAAGAGAGAACATGGCAAAGAGGTGGCCATGTGTTGGCTGCCGAGTCATATCGGAATTGAAGGAAATGAAGTTGCAGATCAAGCAGCCAAAAATGGATTGAGCAGATAAGTTGGAGCCCACACGGTTCCACATAGAGACCTGAAACCAATGGCCAAGGAGCATATTCATAAAGCTTGGCTGAAACTCTGGAACTGCACCAGAGACAACAAACTACGAGAAATTGTAGTGGCTACTAGCCAAAACTTTAGGAAAGACAACCTGACACGAACCGAACAGGTGAAACTGATCCGTCTGTGGACCGGTCACACCAAACTGACGCATGGGCATCTCCTAAGAGGTGAAGTAGCACCTATGTGCCAGACATGTAACACTCCGCTGAGTGTAAAACATGTTATGCTACACTGTCAGGCCACCAAAGAGAGCAGGAAGAAATTCCTAAAATATGTGAGAACATTGCGCAGTGTTTTCCATAACACTGGGAAGAAAGAAATTCTTGACTTCCTTAGGGAATGTAAGATTTTCGATAAGATATGAAGTAAGATGCCTGGATCAACCAGGCAGTATACCTTGTTATTCCAACAGGATATGCAAATTTGGGTAAAGTAAACCAAAGTAAGTCTAATTGAACAAATTGGACGTTAAACTACCTAAACAAACAAACAAACAAACAAATCCCCAGCATAATACCAGGGACACACCAAGCGAGTCAAGGCGGCGATCTCTGAAATCGCCAATACAAAATGACATGTTTGTAAAATATGGTGAGGTATTATGGCCCACCGATAGTTTAATATCTCAGAAGTAATAATCAGGTGAAATATGAACAAAAAATAGCTCACATATACGTCATTTTTTGTTGGCGATTCCGGAAATCGCTGCGTTTTTCGCTTGGTGTGTCTCCAGCTTAAGGCAGTTTTTGCTGAGACGGGATGTGGCGAGCTGGACTGTTGTTGACTAGCGCCACCCTGTGGTAGATGATGGTTGCCGCACATGCATCACCCAACCGCTAACCGGTCACACTGGCCGAAAGGAAATTGCATTTCACTCGCTCGGACCTTTGATGAGACCAGGATGGGTCGTCCTGTGTTAGAGGCCAAGAGGGGAATAGGCGGAGGTCGCCTGTGCAAACTTAGATATAAAGCACACGGCTGCCCTGTCGTGTAAGGGTCATAGCAGGACGCGTTGGACTGCAATCACTGCCAAGGGGCGCACTTCGGCAAACACTAGGCCCGGCCCGGCCCACCCTGAGGAAACTACCGCCAGCCCACCGAGATAGCAGACTACGCCCTCTTCATACGCCCAACACAGCCTCCGACCTGTACACTCGACAACAACTCAATATCCCATATCTAATGCCTCCTCCTTCACCACCACCTAGACTACAGTTTCTTTCTTTCAGTAACGCCGCCTATTTATAAAGCAGAAGCTTATTATGCTCTATATAGCAGAGGGTATTCTAAGAAACGTTGATGAATTGACATAGCCTTGGAATTGAATTATATAGATATATGAATTGAAACGATATTTACAGCACAATCGGATATCGCAAATATTTGATAGAAGTATTTAACGACTCCCTCCTCGTCACTGTATATATTTTTGAGCCATACGTTCTTTCCATAATGAGGGAGGTACAGTGAGGTTTCCATGAGTGTTTGTCGTAGGTAGTGTCGTTAACGGGCTTTGAAGAGAAGACTATTTCAATCATGTGCAATGCTAGCATTTGCCTCACACTGTAGTATATTAATCATTCTCTACAGCTTTTGTATAAACCTGTTGTTATCCTCATGTTGTTACTACAGAGTGTTTTGACTACAGAACGACAAAACTCTGCAGGCAGACGTGTTACGCCCTCGCCTATCTGTATTAACGCCTGCACATTGTGTGTTTCATTTTGAGAGTTATCCTGTCTTCGGGGTCGTGTGTCCTGTCAGAAACAGGCTCCCACTAGCCACAAAAACGCCGCTACTAATGATTATATATATATATATATATATATATATATATATATATATATATATATATATATATATATATATATATATATATATATATATATATATATATATATATAGTAGAAACCCGCATCAGCGGACACTATCCGATCCGGGCCAGTGTTTGCTTACGCGGAGTGCCCGCTTACGCTTACACGAGGTTAAAGTAAACATCTAATAGAGGGATCCGTTCCGAGTAAAGGTGTCCGTGAACGCGGCTTGTCCGCTTACGCGGGGTCACCCGTTATATATACCACAGTAAACATGACAAACCACCTAAACACCGATGGCTAAAGAAAAGAGACAACATTTACAGAATATACACAGTAACACGACATCTAGAGGTGATATTTCATCTACATGTAGTTTCTAATTTCGTTCGTAGATAGATCTCCATATCAGATGTTGCTTTATTTTGTTTCATTGTCTGCAATTCATTTTTACTGTGTTTGGAGCATCGTTCAAGATTCAAAGTGTATTTCTTTACATATGATTATCTAGTACAAAACATGTTTATATCTGTATGGTTTGGTAAGACGCGGCGTATCCGAAGTAAGTCCAATCCCACCGCTATGGAAAAAAAATTCCAACCGCGGATCATCACGTAAGGTCTACCGGAACGAAAAAATTACGAACATGTTTATATCTGTATGCATAAGAATTCAGTTCATACTATACATTTATCGTTTATGATTTAATCATTAAGGGCAAAAACACATTGCTTGAATAGACGCATCTACTCGTTTTGACTAGAGATAAGATAGCTTTTCCCTCCGCAAAGAAGCAATTAAATCGACCATGTCCATCAGTCATCTGATACCTCGATGTAGATTAACAGTTTCATCCAAGTTGATTCTCCACCACCCACTAAGCTCCACCCCACCCCCACCCCATAGTTATACTGAATGCATTGTATGATAGCTACATTGTGCTGCAGTTGATGGAGCATGCATTGAAAAGGAAAACTAGAGTGTTCAATAATTCCCTGAAACGTGACACTCGATGACATTAGAGATGAAGGTCCTCTTTTGTCTCCCTTCCCAGCCCGTTGCAATTTACATCAATGTCTCTGATTTTCAGAATGACTTATCCAGCATCGAGGCAAAGATCAAACGCATTGAGAGTGATCTTCAACGTAACCATAAGACCATCAATTTGATCAAAGACACAGTAAGAGACATTGCCAATGGGGACACTCAAAGTCTCACTCGCTTGCAGAAAGCTCTTGCTGCGCAAGGATCGGAACTCTTTCTTCCTGGAGAGCTGAAAGGACGAGCGCCAGTCGGAAGCGACGTAAAGCATGTGTTTAATGTGAGCGGCGGGCACAAGGTGGCAGTGACTGTTCCAAAGGATATGTGCTCACTAGCCGAGAAAGCGACATCCTCAGCACAAATACAGGTAACAATTTGTAATTTATTTGCATTCAGTGAAGAGCAAAATCATATCTGAAAGTACTGTCGATAATCATAGATGTTTTGAATTGAAAATGGTGTAAACTTTTTCGTTACGGGATGTATCTCCGCGTTCCGGTTGCGGTGTGGGGGAAGCATGTTATTTCCGTTTGGAAAACATTTTTAAATTGAAAATACCATATTAGTCAATGACAATGATACATAGCTTTTTCGTAATTTCAGGATGGCTTGAGGTACATGTAACTGCAACTAATGTTCCCTCAATGGTCAATAATGAATTATTTTGTTTCGGTATCATGTACATGGTTCATGAAGATCAGGTGTTCTAAATCACACTTTGTCTCCATCCTCTGATCTTCTACAGATGCAGGAGTTATTTAAAACCATGTCATTTGAAAACCCTGACGGTGGGGTGTGGAAACAGGGTTATCCCATCACCTACAGCGAGTCAACCTTCGCCACTACGCCTCTCAAAGTGTTTGTCGTCCCACACTCCCATAACGATCCAGGTAAGTCGTGCCTATCATCACTGTCAAAACTACCTTATTGGTTAGGTCATTCGACAAGGTGTAGTTAATTTATAACAATCGGTCAGAGACGCAAATGGTTGGTCTTTAAACTGTCTTTACTTGACGCAAACCACCCTATCGTAACAATGGGGAAAACTCCTAGTTCCTAATGCATAGTTAAGTCTGGGAAGAGAATTGTAAAGCTGACCGGACATAAAACCGAACAAACAAGTCGGACTATTCATCGAGAGGCCAATGGCTCTGTTGTAACTAGAATACGCTCCCAGTGTGACGCCATAGTGATATAACGTCATTGATCTCTACATTCTTAGTCCCTAGGATTTCGAACTCATAGCTTTTTCTGACTTGGATTTTCCTGAATTTATACACACTGTAACTGAATTGTAAATTATACAAAGGAATATGCACATTGTGAATAACGTGTTGGTGTTGGTGCCTCCTACAATGCCCCCTTTTTCCATACTACTAGCCAATATCGTAATTGCAAGTCTGTCACAAAAAGTAGGCATGCCTATCTGTTTTGGCACACGATCAGAACCTTACTAGATGATAATGCGATAGAGACATCAGTCTATCATCCACTAAACAAGAGGGTGTACACAGTGGTGAACCCAACTCGCACGACACATTCCCAGAGGGTATTGGGTAGGTGCATTCGTTCGTGCGACATACCCACGATATGATGGGGTTGGGAGTTAGCTCACGGGTTAAAGCACCAGACTAGTAAGTACAACGTTGTGGGTTTGGGTGTCACTGCAACCACCTTTCTCCATCTTTGCCAGCAGAATTAGACTTTCTGCTATTATAAAATGAAAGGGCCGTACTTCTCAAACCAAGTCTAGATCATGGATTTGATCATTGACTCTTGCATGAAATTATTGAGAAAATTAGAGAATTGAAATAGTCCCTGTATACCATCAGGGGCCCCTCAAACGTTAAACAGAATAACATCCACGACATGCTCACGAAACTGGCTGTTCATCGTTTGTGTACCACAACCCGTCGACCTGTTTAAAATATCGCAAAACACGTAGTGTGTCTAAGAGGTTACCGTAAAACTTCGAAAAGCTGTGTTGTAGCGTGTCACGATATGTGACTTTACCTTTTACCTATCTAGTAATGTACCTGGCTTGGAAAGCATATACAAGCACAGAATTAAAAAACACATTTGGTAACTCTAGAGAACACGGAGAATGCGTGTCGCTGTCGCTACTGTATGAGCTGTGACGGTGGAAAGAGTTTCTTTCTACTTGGCCGCTGTACTGTAGACGGCAACGTCCACTCACGTTACGCTGCCTCCAGCGATCAATTCTGCTGCGATGCAGGTACATAACAGACCAGACTGTACAATCTAAAAAACATTTTAACCCTTTAACAGTAGGGAGATGCCTCCAGGCATTCCCCTGGCTACGGCAGGAAGATGCCTCAAGGCATCTTAGAGGAATCATTAATACTTATATACAAAATTCAATAGATAAAAAGATAATTGTTTGATTTAAAAGAAATTTTGACAATGCATAAGAGCCATAATGACCTTTGATTTGGTATAATAAAACATGATCAGTCACCAAGGTAAATTACTTAAATCACATGACACATCACATGACATTGCTATTTCCCAAAAAGGGTGCCTGTCGTAGCAGGGAGGTTTGGGGAGGCAATGTCTGCCGTGTAATGCTGAGTAGGGGAACTGGGTGCTGCAGGGAAAGGGTTAAGGATATAAGTGGACTAAGAGAATATGAAGCCACATAAAAAGCACAAACAAAATGATTATCGAAATAGCTTACTACTTTAGTATATCGCATTAGCGTTGAGCTATTCACTACACCCGTCAAGTTGCTTTTCAAACATAGCATTAGGTGGCAGTAACATCTATCTGCCACAAGTATGGGCATCATTAAACCATATATGGTAATACTTCAATGATCATAATGCAAAATGCAATGACGTTTGTCCTGGAACCTGGGAACGTCTACCAATATATTGCGCTTTTCAAGTCTCCTCCTACTTGGTTTATGATACATGTACATCCAAACTGAGCTACGGTATAGGCAGCAATTTGCCCATTTCCCAGTCGTCTTATGTAGATTAATCTTGGGCTGTGTACTTTGCACATTAATGTTAAATACCACTAGTCCTGGTCTATTATGCCATGTCAATATTATGAATTGCAAAGATTCAGAACACGTTTTGCATTGCACGGGCCTTCATCTGATTCCATAACCTGGTTAGAACTTCAGTTCATAATCAGTTCTTCACCACTTTAAATATCATATCATCAATGTCCTCGTTAGACATATATCTCGATGCATTGCTGCGCTAGACCTCTCTGATCAATAAGTCATTTTAAGTTAATGGCACATATTATGATTCATCTTTGACTATTTAACAACAGGGTGGCTGAAGACATTTGAGCGGTACTACACAGACCAGACGCGCCACATTCTTAACAACATGTTGGAAAAATTGAACCAACATACTGACATGAAGTTCATCTATGCCGAGATGTCTTTCTTCTCACGATGGTGGAGTGAGATCAGCGAGGAGAAGCGTCAGCAAACCCGCAGGTCAGTCAAATATCAGTGCTTCCAGTAAGACGGACTTTAGAATTCAATTACCATTCCGGACGTTAGTGGAATGTGTAGCAGTGTCGTCTGCTCAACAGGTTAGAATAAACATGGAATGTGTGATTCCGTTCCGGGCCTAAGTGCCATTCCTGTACGTAATATAGTAATAATACAGTATAGTACATAATACAGTAGAACCTCGGTTATAGAGCATATAGCGATTGTGATAAGGAAGCAGCCGTCATGCCCCTGTCGCCAAACTATACTACAGGTGGGCGATGCAATTTTTTTTTTAAAGAAGTGTCTCTGCCTCGTATTAGTAACTTCTTTTTTTCTGGCTTTCCATAGAGGGGTCTTAGTGCCATTTCATAGTTATCAATGGATTATAACAACTGATAACAGAAAACAGCAGTCGTTCCCCAACTACAGTGACTCTTTCTTCTACATTGTAATTTTCTGGCGGATGATGGTAGAAAAAGCAATCACTCTATGCCTTATAGGACAAGGGTACCACGGCTAAGGGGGCCTAGATGGTTTAAGAATAGGGGTCTAGAGATGAAGCTGTGCATGGAAACAGAGTTCCCAGCGAATAGTCTGTTTCATCGTGCAGCTAGCCATATACATGTACATACGCCTGCTTCTGACCTATATCCCAGAGATTTGAGCCTGTTTCACTGCTGACATCCGGTTATGTTTCCCTCTAGATTTCAATTCCGATATATTGTTTCAAAGGAAGATAACGATTTTCTAGTACTGATATAATTATTATTGTTGATATTAGCAACCCCCTCAAAAACATGTGACCACAGTCGTTTTATAAGTACTGGAATGTTTCAATATTCAATGTAGCATCGCTCAGGAAGAAGGACGTTGCCTCGTCCTGTTTTTATTCAGGAATGTTTCATTTGATAACCTAGCTATGATAGTCATATGCACACTACTAAAGTCGATGCCGGTATCAATCAGCCCCGTGTTGTGCTCTCAGGTTAGTCAAAGATGGTCGGTTGGAGATCGTCACGGGTGGCTGGGTAATGACAGATGAGGCTGTCGCCCATTACTACGCCATGGTTGACCAGCTCATCGAGGGGAACCAATGGCTCTTAAACCAAGTCGGTAAGTTACAGTCTGTTTAGCACTGAAATTATACGACCTGTTCCGGCCTGACTTTATGAGTCGTTTCTATATACGTTGAATAAAAACTGTTCTTTATTAAATGTTTCATATGCGTGTGCCTCTCTGAACTTCACTGCCTGAGTTTATAGAGTTAGTCCCATCGTCACTATGTACATAACGGACACACCCTGTATAGGCTATAATCCTAATCCAGTTAACTGAACAATAATCACTGTTAATCCAACAGGTGTGAAGCCATCGTCAGGCTGGGCCATCGACCCATTCGGACACACCCCTACCATGGCCTACATTCTGAAGCGAAGCGGCTTCGACAATATGCTGATTCAGCGAACGCACTACGCCGTTAAGAAGCAGCTCGCCCAGAACAAACAATTAGAGTTCCTCTGGAGGCAAACATGGGGTAGGTCCATCAAGCCTCAATCACATCGACGATTGATAAAACGATGGTAATGGTTAGAGTTTCTATCTGAATATTTCCCTAAACATCCCCAACTAATAACTCAGCAAGTGTATGGTTTTTTTTGCAACGGGAGAAAAAAATGATAGTGCAACATATCATAGCTGTATCCCTTTTACGAGACCACTGGAAGTAATGGCCGTATCATTTTCCACAAAAAGAATAATTAAAGCAGCACTTTGTATTTTTTTTATATCTTTTGTTATCGTGCATTGACTACCAATGTTAACTCATATGTTAATTCATATCTTCCATTGGCTCTGTATCCCTACTGTTGTTCAGCACAAATTAGTTCAGTCCTCCCTCAGTATGCCTCCGAAGTACTTTCTTCTCTCATAAAATTGGAATGGTGTGGCTGTTCTTCCACCAACACTGAAGCCCATGACCTTCATGAGAGCCCATGAAAAAATCCGTGTTTTCAATCTTATAATACAAAATTCTTTTTACATTGTGTAAAAGGAACATAACAACTGCTAAATTACTCAAATCAGCCAAAGCCCTCGTTTTTCCAGTGAATCTGCACCAGACACAGATCTTTACCTCCATTCCCGTCATCCCCCTGGCTGAACCTCGCCCGTAGGCCCCTCTCCCCCCTCTTGGTTACCAACTACGACATAGTTTCCAGGGAATCTCAGCATCAATGAGGCAGTACAACATGAAAAAACACAGAAGGATTCTAGGCCATGAATCTCATTGGCCAATAAATACTAGAATTGTGTTGAGAGAGTGATAGGCACATTCCACATGGTAGTCAATCTTGACATTCTTTAAGCTGAATTTTCACCACCGTTTGCTTTTGATGATCATATTTTTGAAATAAGTTCTATTTGAACCTTTTTTATCTCTCATAATGCTATATTTTAAGTAAAATCGAAGTCAAATGAGCGCCAAATCATATGAGTGAGAATAAGTGTAAAATGTCAATTCAGATATAGTTGCAATTATCAACCACAGAGGGCAGCACTGTTTCAAAGAGTAGGCCTACACTGGCCACCAGAGCCATGAACAATATTTCCGTATCATTTTTTCCCCCAACTGGTCCCTGAGGTAGGTTTGATTGAAATAAGAAAACAACGGAATTTTGGACGTGTATAAATCCACATAAAAAAGGGTGTCTTTGTAATAGTGTTTCTGTATTTACAGATGAGCAGGGATCAACGGACATGCTGTGTCACATGATGCCTTTCTACAGCTACGATGTGCCTCACACATGTGGTCCCGACCCGAAGATCTGCTGCCAGTTTGATTTTAAGCGCCTCCCCGGAGGGCGAATCTCCTGCCCCTGGAAGATCTCCCCCGTCACCATCTCCGACCACAATGTTGAGGAGAGGTTTGTATTTCTTCTTCTCTTCTGGCATAACTTTTAAGAGATTTCAACAATAACTTTATAATTTCCAAACTAGAGGGCAATACTTTTGAACTGCCGATAGTTTGGTTTGATTGAAGCCTTCCCATACCAGTTTCCATAAAATAATTCAAAGTTCAGTCAACTTTGAGCTAGTTAAGATATTGGGAAATGTTTTTGAAATCTATTCTCGGCTTTGTCTCCACTTCAATTCAGAATGTTATGTATGCAGATTACAATTACAAATTATGTGATTAACATTGTTAAATATTTCCATATTTTTTTTCCTTCCCCTAACTGACATCCTTAAATTCTGTCGTAGATCTTGTATATTTCCTTGGGAGAAAATCAAGCTATCATATAGTTCGCTTTGGTATATTCTGGTGGGTTGGAAACAAAGAGGATCTACCTAGCTGTATCTTTATTTAATAGTTTCTTATATAAATGCAAACAAATATTGCTACGCTCCTTTTACTATTGAAACAGATTCCCCCCTTCAGAGGGCACCACTATCTTAATCAATGACGGTTAACTTTACCCTGAAACGATAAGCTACATTCGCACTAACACAGGTCCTAGCGTAGGTTCAGACATGCCTTCCTTTTTAAGATCTCCAATTCTAACTAGAGCATTCGTTTTCTTTAGGGCGAGGATGATCCTCGATCAGTGGAAAAAGAAGTCGACGATGTACCAAAACAATATTGTACTGGCGCCCCTGGGCGATGATTTCCGCTATGACAAACCGGCCGAGTGGGACCAGCAATACGAAAACTACAAGAAACTGTTTGCCTACATGAACAACCGCAAAGACTGGAACGTGCAAGTATGTGTTGTGTCAAAATACATGATAAATATCAAAATATAGAATCAAATATGAATTCGAGATTGATGAATAGCCATTTGTGAAAATATACAATTATATAACAAATGATTATATAAAAAGTCAAAACATTTAATATCATGTACGTAAGCTTCCCGGTGTTTTCAAAACTATTTCAGAACTGGCCTCCCCGGTTTTGTTTGTAGCTTATAGTACCATTATACCCTAAATGTACTTGGCGTATTGTAATAGTACAGTAGAACCCGGTTAAGGCAGGCGCCTTCCGTTCCCGGTGAACCGATGTGTATGGTGCCACGTTTAACAAAATACAGAAAACTAAAAAAAAAAAGTTCCATTCCAAACAAAGTGGTCGGAATATTGTTGGTAGTTTCCAGAACGGGGTGTTACCCTTGAAATATTTAGAAGAAAAAACCACTCAATTGGGGTTTGTAGCACAAATGCCTTGGATAGTTAAGGGCTGATTCCACCAACACAATGGATTTGTTGTGATATATCTGGGTATATCTTGTAATATCTTTCAGCGTCGCAATATGTCATACCTCCGTTGTCGCAAAACATAGAGGTGCGGTATCGAGTGTATGTTTTGGTGCTCCACCACCGTGACACCTTAAGACACATTTAGACAAACCTAGCCCGATTTAGCAAGACAACCAAATCCAGAGACAACCCAGAGATGCTTACCTGACGCCTACAGGAGCCTACGCAGGCCATTGCTTGGTATCTAATTGTCTAGACACAAGTCACCCCACCTCACACACACACACACCATAAACAAGCAACCAAGACAATCTGGAGTGTTATCCCACACTGTCCAGTCAGATTTGATAGGTGTCCCTCCAAAGTGGCCCCTTAAGTAGGGTTAAGAAGCATTCTGTACCGAAATAACTGTCCCCTTAAGTAGGTTATCCCCTTAAGCAGGGATAAAATGAATTATTAATAGAGGGAAAAATTGCCTCTCCGAGCAAATTGTCCCCTTAAGGAGGGTGTTCCAGAACTGGGGTTTTACTGTACCCACCTTTTGTAGTGACCTTTTCAATTTCCTAGATGTAATTATTTGTTATCTATAATTAAACACATATTTGATAAAGATTCCGTATGATAATCATTATTTCTTCATACTTATACTACAGGAATACATATACCTAGTATAAACATGAACATCCTGCATAAGCAGACACATTGGCCCGGAACGGAGGGTGTCCTCTTATGTGGGGTTTTACTTAGACTGGCTTCAGTCCCTGCATCCTATGGCTACCCTTCTCGTTGGGATACAGGGACTGGTACAATCGGTAATGGTGTTGGTTTTCTGGCGCTGTTTAGCTCCAGCATTCCCAACACTCTCCATACAGATATCCTGGCTACTGGTCAGGATACCTGCTTGGAGATTGATACCCTCTCACTTTGATCTCAATCGAGTCACAGTCAGGAGCAGGCGAGACTTATTGCTATGACAACACAGGTGGCCAGGGAACTGGAGGAGGGGTAGGAGGAAGTATAGGGTTACAGTGAGTGGCTTGGGGGCCATAAACAGGAGATTTGATTCATAGTGGACAAGTCTTTGATTCATGGGCCAGTCAGAGAAGGATACATACTTTAATAAACTTTATTCTTATTGTGTTTAATCATTTAATGAATGTTCATAATCAAAGACTTGAGCAAGTCTAGATTTTACTGTACAGTGGTTCTGGTATCTGACAGTTATTAACTAATGGATAGTGTTTTACAGAGTCCCCATACCTTTGCAATGGGGACTTTGTATACGATGGCACGGACTTGGATGCATAAATCTGTGACGATGGTTAGTAAAATTGAAGCACTGTTAACTCTGCAGGCACAGTTTGGCACGCTGAGTGACTACTTTAACGCGCTGCGGGAACGCTCGGGGGTGACTCCGGGCGTCTTACCCAAGGGCTACCCATCACTAAGCGGCGACTTCTTCTCGTACGCTGACCGCGATGACCATTACTGGAGCGGCTACTACACGTCACGGCCCTTCTACAAGCGTCTAGACAGGGTGCTCGAGTACCACCTCAGGTCAGGGTCAAATATTAAGCCGTATAGTGTTTATTCTGAGTAAGATCAGGCATAAGTGGTGCATTAAAGGACCCTTTAGTTTAAGGTAATTACATGTGAAGGGATGCCAATTTTCCACTTTTCTTATAGAAATTGTTTTCATTTCCAGTATCTAAAATTATTTTTCCTGAATAAAACAGCGATATTATAAATTGAGCCTCATTTACGCCAATAAAATAGTGATTTGAACCTCTCCACACACCTTCAGCCATATTCCATAGCCAACATTAACCCATTTTCCACATCTCTCTGAAGCAGTAAATTCCGCATGAAAAAATGTCCATTATTTTTACTGACCACAACTGACATCTCTGTTAACTGATAGCATTCTAGATTGCAAAATTTGAATGCCGAGTTCTAACAACACGATTATTGACTCTTGACTGCTTGATGCATTTGTCCGTAGGGCTGCTGAGATCGCCTACTCGGTGGCGCTGACACACGCGCGTAAACATGGCGCGACGACGTTGCCTACGTCGGCGCTCATGAAGCAGCTGGTGTCGGCACGTCGCGGGCTCGGTCTCTTCCAGCACCACGACGGTATCACTGGCACGGCAAAGGACTTTGTTGTCGTCGACTACGGCGAGAAGTGAGTATGCGATACATAGAGCGTGTCAAGTTGAATCCTGACAGGTTAGCACCCAGTAGAAAGTGGCTTCTTGTAGATTTCAAGGATGCAGGTATTCGTATGTAATTATTGATATCCCTTTTTTTTTAGGAATTTCATTTGCAATAATTAAATTTGCTCAATATCTAAAGGTCAGGCACACGCTACCTTACCCCAGCAAGAAACTCCGGCCAAACACCGGCAGCAACCCGACTATATGTAAACTGCGCATAATGGAATACTAGATTTCTTTTTTATTGTATCCTGTTATGCGGTACACTCTAAAACCCGTATGAGTTTCACTTCAAACACATTACCACGTATTTGTGCTGAACATTGCAGGTTGTTACGTGCCATTCTGGACTTGAAGGACGTGACGCGTCATGCAGCCTCGTTCCTATTGACAAAACAGAAGTCTGGCTACACTCACCGCGACTCCAATCCCTTCTTGGATATCGTGAGTAATTGTCCTGTTAACAGAAAATATTCATTCTGTGACCATGTGATTCAAATATTTCATATACCTTTACATCTCGAAATCCAGTGGTTACGAAGAGCACTCTTTTAACATGAACCGATATGGTTTTTTTCTGAAAAGAGAAAGTCAGGTTCACATATTTTTACGGGGTGATAGGTGAAAATCTGTATCAACTATGTTTTACACTTTAATTTATGTATATCATAACACAAGGTTTTATAAATCTACGAAATTATTGCTATGTGGTTTGTTTTTTTCAAAATTTGTCTTTGATATCATTTAAAACCAAGTATCGTTCACGTTATACTATATACATATCACGCCACACGAATCTAACTAATTACGAGTGTAATAGAAACATCATGCGATATTTTTGTCTCGAGAAACCCTATTTAAGACCCGCTCTCTTCGCAGGACGAGATGCGCGGGTCGCACGACGCGCTGCCCGTGCGCACCGTGATGTCGGTGACGCGTGAGCCGCGCCCCGTGGTGCTCTACAACTCGCTGGGCCACGCGCGCCGCACCGTCGTACGTCTTCACACGGACACGCCGTGGGTGGAGCTGCGTGGACCGGACGGCGCCGTCGTGCCCACTCAGGTCATGCCCAACTGGACGGGCAGGGAGACCATGTCAGACCGCTCATACCAGGTACGCCATGTGAGCCTGTGTTGGCCGTGTCTTTGCGAACGCATTTCTTCTCAACTGCTACTATCATGGATGCTAATTTCCAGGTTATTTCCGGTTTTCAAGTGTATCTTATTTTGTCTCTTAGATTATCATCATGTTAGAGATAGGGAATGGACGTTGTTAAGGTTTTAGAATTTCCTGGAGTTTTTCAGACCACGCCCTCAAATTTGCACTAAGCTTTTATTTCAGTAAAAATAGTATATACCTTTATCAACAGATAATGTTGGGATTGAGCAAAAGTTGACAAAATGATAATATTTCCAAAATAACTTTTCCAGGTTGTATTTGTGGCAAGTGTGCCTGCAATTGGCTTCAGTCGCTATACTATTCAACAGACAGGAAAAGACGAGAACCGCCTCAATGTTCTCACCTCGGTCGCTTTCTACAACGGAGGCACAAGTGAAAGGTGAGCAACTCGGTCTACTGTACTAACCTTAGAGGTAAATACCTGTTCCCAAAACAGTACATACGAAGACGGGCGCTGAGGCCATTGACTCTTTGTGGTTTAAGAATATTCATAAGCCTCAAACTCAAACCCTTGAAATGCGTATTATTGATATTCTACTCTTAAAGAGTGTGATCCTGATTTATTTTTATATTCATTCAGAGAATATCATGGTATAGTATACTTCAGTGCTAGAGATTGAGACCTAAAACAAAATTTTAGCCTCAAACCCCACAGAACTTAAGCACTGAAGCCTTGGTTTTGGTTGGCTACGGTAATACTGTTTTGTGAATGGGTATCTGTTGTTTCATTCGGTTCACCTTGTCTCCCCATGCTTTTGATATTTAAGTCCATAAATGGGTTTAGGTTAAGATAGATCATAAGGAATTTCCAGCTTTTGGTATGGAGTTGTCCTGGTGTGTTTGTTACATATCTAATAATCAAAAGCCCCATTGGCAGTGTGTCGACCAAGACTACGGTTCCCGTCTTCATGCGCACGTTGAGGTTCACGGAAAGGAGTCCCCGGATGAAGTAAGTGTCGTCTGCTCCAGAATGTACGCAGCAGGTCCAAGACTCACATACTCAATCAACATGCATATACTCACTTAGCATGCCTAACGCGACACACCACTCTTATTCCATATGGACAAAGGGATTTTTCTGTAACTTTAATAACGACTAAACATTCATCGCGTTGCGGCGACGTTCCTCCATGTGAAGTCACATTTAACAATAAGATACACAGACAGCTTTAATACATAACAAGGACATTACAATAAATAATATGCATGATTCGTGTTCATAATATATATCTAGGTTTGATCTCTAATGAGATTAGGTATTATTTCCTTTTGTATTTTTCTTATAGATTTTGTTTTCCCTAATTTGTTGGACTTCCATCCCAGATGTCCCAGATGTTTACAGCTTGGTATAAGTTCTTTTTTTATCTTTCTGAGTTTGGTTCTTTAGAGCTTTTATTTTTTTTTTTACTTCTTCTTGGCTCCTAGTGACATGTTCTGCGTTAGGGTTTATATCTGTATTCCACTTTATCAGTGTCAATGTATGTGTCGTTCTTCGCACTGCTAGAGATCAAGCAATTCTTCTGTTGTTGTTTCCCTAGCGAGTTGTAGGGACTACTTTCATAAGGGATATCAAAGGCACATGCGTATGTATACATTATGATGGTGACTGCAATAGGTTTACACCTCGGATGCACACAGCCTTTATTCACCAATAAAATCAATCAGCGATGCAGGTATTACAATAAATAACGCACATCCGAAATTTCGGGATTTTCATTAATGATGATAAACGCCTGAATATCTATAAATCAGTCGCACCCAACCAAACCACGATCAGACAAAGTGGCGACCAACCATGGAAATGGATCACAGATCTGGTCGACACTCTCCAAACCTAGGCATGATTTGGCAATAGTAACAAACCAAGCATTTATCATGATTTTAGCCTGGGGGGTTTACAGGGGGGTTGGAAAGACAAGGTTTCATCCCGTTCTGACTCATCAGGCATCTTATGATTTGGCAAAGGCAAGGCATGTGACTTTGTCATGTTTAAAGCCCAGAAATATTTATTTCAGCAGTGGCGTGGATGTGATGAACGATAGTTGGGATAGTTTTTAGTGTCCGTGGGTTTGTTTTATAGGGAGATGGGTTTCTCCTCCTCCATAATCACCCTCCTCAATAATATATTTTTTTAAATTGAATATTGAATGTGGAACTGAGAGCCTAAATCCCATATTTATCTGTCGTTACTTTGTTGTTACCCTTCTGTCCTTATATTAGTCAAATAGTAAAATCTGTTACTAACAGGATCGTCGGTCCAATACTGATCTCACCACATAGAGTACTATATTGTACATTTGTATTGAAACATTTCAAAAGCTTCACTGTGAAAATTATGAGATAAACACTTTGAAAAAGAGGCCACTGAAGGGTGCAGATAATCCACCGAAATGTAGAAATCACAATTTAGATGAGGAGTAGCCATAAAATATACCTGCGAGATCAGGTCAACTAGATCAATATATAAAGGGATAATTTGTCCATTGCGAAAATGAGGATTATTTCTCTTTTCACTGGTTCAATTGAACAAGTTAAATGGGACTTTCGCTTGGAAGGCATCAGAGTAGGAAGCCCTTCCGTGTATCTCCTGCAGTTTTCATAGACCCAAAAATAAAGGCCTGTCTGAAAACAATTACTGTAGTACGCCCACCACACCCACACATGACCGAAAATATATCAGGAAGCGGTCCTTGTTGAGCCTGTGAATTTTGCTTGTACATCAATACTGCCAACACCATCAATGGAACCACGATCAGCCGCACTTTGAAGAACGAAGGACAAAGCAAATGATAAAACAGTGAAATAATCTACGTGCTGACCTGTCAGAAATGTAAGAAGCCAGACTGTACACCGGGTAACTGAGCACTTACATACCTCTCTAAACGACATCAGGAATAAAACATACACGCGAGGTTGCACTAGTGACCATGTCTCGTAACACTCGCCGATTCCTCCATACGCAGAATCAATGAAAACCTCAAGGGGTCATGGAACACTTGTCACCAGGAGGATTCAACATTAGTTCATAAACGTGCCAGTGAACATATGTGGGAAAGCGTTTATTAGCATTATAGCAGTACGCCGCCGTATAAACAGGGACCATGACTCCAGCAGTATTTTCTAGGGAACAGAAGAACTACAGAATTGTCTCCCCACTAACCCTCAACCCTACACTATGACTCACACTGTCATGTTTTCCGATTCACATAAAAAACTTCTTTTTTTTCTGACCCAAAATGAATTAACTATAACATATTTATAAGGAGACGGTATGGAATATTGATTAGGTCAATACAGTGGATTTGTCAAGAGCATGTATACATAATGCTATTTCAAAATTCCGAGGAAAGAGATTCTTTTACTATAGCAGACAAACATAAAATATACGATACAAGCCTGATACAATCATGTGTTATCCTATTAAATACATTACTCAAATGCATTCCGGTTCTTCTCATAATTAAATATCTTAAACGCCGAGCCGATACTCTACGAGAAGCCTATAGCCCTTATACGCCAGTAAGCGACCCATTCAAATCCCAACTGGGCCTTAAATATATTGGCAATATTTTACCATTTATTTACGCGGAGATGAAGGGGGATCTGTCAAAGATCGAGAGTATATGTGTTCAATAGATCATAGTTAGAATATCCCCTCAGTTTTCAGATTCCCAAATATATTGAATTACAAAGAAACCCAGCGTTAATTGCCAACCGACCCGTCCAAAGGGCTGTTTTGAACTGGTCATTTAAAGTTATATTATTCACATTATCCGTGTGTTTATTGATAGAGAAAAATGATCGTGCCGTATATATTTGCAGTGGTCCGTTCCGGGTGGACAAGTTGCCTCATGGTGAAGACTTCAGTATAGAAAACTCAGAGCTCAAAGCTGACTTCAGCGGAGACAATTCTATGCTTTCGGTAAGTACATGTGCTTCTAGTTTGCCAAGTACGATGGTACTACATCAGGAGGCAATGCTTAAATGGCATAATCAATGTTGTGCTCCTCAAAATGAGAAGTTGAATATAAATGGCCAATTTTTTAAATATATATAAAACATGATAATCATTCAGTCATATAGATCCATCTGTTAGTATTCTATATAAAGATAGTTAGTATAGTAGATTAGTTAGTATCGTAAGGGAGGAAATCATCACAAAGTAGGGAATTATGACATAAATTGATACAAAGGAAGATGGTTGGGATGCATGAATTCTAAGGTTCTTTTTCAAAATGGTACCTAACTTGAAGTTTTTATCTGAATCACTACAGTCACTGACGCTGAAGGAGAGTAAATCTAAGGTGGACGTGAAGGTGCAGTTTGTCGTCTACGGCACGCGCAATCATCGGGAGCGGAGCGGGGCATACCTCTTCCTCCCCGGGGCGCCTGCCAACCCGCTGCCAAAAGAGACAGCTCTTGTGCGCATACACCGCGGTCCTATCGTGTCGGAGGTCCACGTATTTATCCGACACGTGCAACATGTAGTCGGTCTTGTCAACTCACCTGGTAAGGACGCATTCTCTTTTCCTACCCATGGGTTACGAAGTCCCCATTGAAAATGTATGGGGACACAGTAAACCACTACCCATTGCATTGTTTATTAGTGGCCGTAAACCACGCCCGTGGTGTCCGCCTATGCGGGGTTTTCAAGTTCCCCCCTGATCGAGGGTAACATTTTTCGCTTACCCGGGGTGTTCGCTTACGCGGGGTGCTCACTTACGCGGGGTGTCCGTTGGTCGGGGTTTTACTGTACATACTTTGGAAATACATTCCCAACAATCTGATACTAGCAGTTCAGCTAGCTTCTAGGGCTAGAATAACGTTTCATATGCCATCAGGTCTGCTTATTATGGATGTTTATTGTATATTATGGCAATACAGAATTCACCAGTTAAAGCCCTCTTTTTACTGTGTTGCTACTGACCAGTTCTCTAAAGGAGTGTAAGTATTCCTATGATTTATGGACAATGTTATGGTCTAAACCTCCCTTTACCTTGCATCCTCACAAGGGTCGTAAATGCGGTAGGGGTAACAACCAACGCCTAGTCATACCCTTATATTATAAGAGAAAAATACTTCCAAAGGGGAGAGGAGCTTGAGCCGCTACACAGAAAGACGAACCTTGAGTCAAATTTTCAATAATGGTTTCCATGTTAACGAGAAATGCTGTTTCCTCTGCAGGCATGGACAGTCTCGGAGTGGATATTACAAACTTGGTGGATATTCGGCATGAGAGTAACTACGAGCTGGCAATGCGTGTGGAAACGGGCATCAAAAACGAGGATAAGACCTTCTATACAGACCTCAATGGTTTCCAGGTAGGTACTTATACGGGGATTTAGAGAAAAAAATTCGGTATTGAAAACTTTCCATGCCAATGTCCTCTTTTCAGTTCAGTATGCAATGGGCAAAGTTTCTGAGAAATTTAGTTTGGTAAAGTCCTGGCCGTTTTTGCACCTCTTTACCGACGTCTCTGGCCACTCCATCTTCATAGGGTGTCCGTTACCAGGGTTATACAGTATATTTTGTATACAGTTTGTTATGTCCGTACCTGTACCCTGTATTTATGGGGAATAATACAAGGTTCCATTATTTAGTCTTAATTTAATGGTAATGTTATTTTACTTCCATAGATGATTCGGCGACAGACCTTCAGCAAGCTGACCCTACAGGGGAACTTCTACCCTATGCCCACCATGGCCTATCTACAGGACGACAAGCACCGCTTCTCTATTCTCAGCGGCCAGTCGCTCGGTGCAGCCAGCCTTGAACAAGGTCTGTGAGAGACCACGTTGTTTACATCAGGGATGCAAGTATAGGGGATTTCAAGGGTTTATTAGTAATTATAAAAAAATACCCTCAATATCTACAAGTCTAAAGCCATATCCCAACTAGATCCAGCCGAGCCTTCATCAGCATCAAGAGTTGTTGTAAGCGGATGAAATATGCAGACAGGTTAGAGAGTGTCTTGGCACAAGTTATACTAAAGCGAAAGCCAAGAATTACATTGCATAGGATTTTGTGTTCTTTACATCAGATATTTATATCAATTGTAATGTTATTTCTGTTTATAGATATCTTGTCCTGGCAGTATACAGTTATACCAATTGTTAGCAGGTGGACGGTTGGTCTTTAGGTTAAGGCTATAGCCTACTGTAGTACATATGCTTGTAGAGTCACTAGATGACCTGACCACATTTTTGCTTTTCATAGCTCTCTAAGTAGAGATAGGAATATGGTTTCTGTTTTGGACAGAAGGTTTTATGGCTATACAATATCTTACAGTTTTAGTATTTATTATTTCGACATGGATTTTCAGAAAAAAAGAGATTTCAGTTGGGGGGGGGGGGGGGGGACTTTATCTGTCACAGGTCCATTTTTAAGAACTCCTTTATGGACATATTTCTACCTGTAAAACTGGTTCAATCATAATATGATATGCCTCATTTGAAAGAGAGAAAAAACCAGTTGGTGCTAGGAAGTGGAATTTTCTTGGTAGATTCTATATTTGCTGAGACATTCAAGTATTTGTTAAAAGTGGGGGGGGGGGGGGTGAAATTGGCATACTCAAACAGATGTTTACTCAATATTGATTTATAGTGAGCATTAGTGTAACATTTACCATCTCCACAAGTGGCACTGACAGTTGCTTACACCCTAGGAAGTGTCATTATTTAGGTAAAATACATATTTGATGTGCTATTCATGTATTTCTTCTAAATCTCATAATGTGAGGGGGGGGGGAGGCAGCAGGTGTATGAGTTGATGGTTTATTCAGGATATTTACACACAAATAGAAGTCAAAATGAATCAGTCAAGAGCCAATCAAATGATATTGGTTTGTAAAATTATTTGCAATATCATTTACCACCAGATATTGGTTTGACCTACTTTATTGGTGTACATAGGAAAAAAAGTTTTGTCCCCACATGGCTAGGGAGCATGCAGGCAGGTCTGTGTGCACTCATCCATGAAGTTATCACCATGAAGCTATCTGAAAACGTTTCCTATGTACTCAGAGAATTGCTGAATGCCCATTCAAATCCCCTACAGGTAGCTAAATACATGTGTGCATTGACCCATGACCTGCTGAGTTCACAGAAGAGTAGGGCTTTAAATATCCAATCAATGCAGGCCCTTCCCTATTCATGGATGCCTTCCCTCCCTCCCTTCTGGCATTATGCATTTACAATGTTATAGAAGAAGAAATATGTTTCTGGTCATACAGGGCAGCTGGAGATTATCCATGACCGAGCACTAAATCAGGATGACAATCGTGGACTGGGTCAGGGAGTGACGGACAATAAAGAAACACCCAACATCTTCCGTTTTCTATTGGAATCGAGAACAAAGCCAAAGGTACCAACAATTGTATGTATTCTGTAGCATAGAGAGATTTTTTTTACCATGTGTACATTTATGTATATATGTTTGGATGAACATTTTGATTACTGAAAGTAACGTTAATATTATATATGTTATATAAAACAGGGATGGCAGTTTTACACTTTTCTAATCTATAGAAACCCTCGTTTTCATTTTCAGTTCATACAATTATCTCTTTTTATTTGTATAAAAGAAATATAGTATAAAGTGAGCCTCATTCACTCCAAACATACCGGTAGTGTTTTTAACCTCACCACATACCCTTAGCCATATTCCTTTACAAACATTTATGTGATTTCCTAGTTTTCTCGGTCTCTCAGGCATTAGATTTTACATGAAATATATTTCCACCAAATATTTTCGTAACCCCAACTGACATCCCTGAATCAAAATATTGTTGTGAATGACCCATGTAAAAACTTGGAGCTTCAACATAAGCGATTAACATACAGCGTGTGTGTACATTTCGTATTCAATCAGGTCAGCTGATATGATAAAAGAATCGAGATAGAAAAGTTTAAATGCATTCAATAGAGTTTCTTTAGACTCACAAAAGGTTACTTACCAGCAAAAAACGCACCGCCTCATAGATTGATCTTCCGATTAGAACATCACTGTAATATATAGAGATATATTACCTTCGAACTTCAACTCGGTAAATATTTTGACAAAAGCAATTCGGAACGGATTTCATTCAGATGCACTATGTCTCCTTATCATTATATACCTGGACATCATTTAAAACGCCATTTTAATACAAGTACGTGGTACGTAGTGCACGTACAGCTGGCCTGTAAATATGAAACATTTGTGCTACAGGTCATAATAATATACCTTAGCATCCACAAGAGTGTGCACAATTTTATACTTGATTTTCAGTCTATCATGCCAGTCTATCTAAATATCATGATAACCTCGAGAAACATAAACATGGATTTTTTTCAGACAGATTAAGTAGAAGGTAAATATTAATGCAGGACGAGGCGACGTCCTTCTCTCCTAGCGATGCTACCTTGTATGAGTTTTTTAGAACTGCCCCTAACCACCGTAACCATAGCGCACTGTCAGTCGTGACATCATAGTGTCAACAACTGTCACCCTGGAGTCGCTACAGAGATCTGGGGGTTATGTAGACAGTATTATACTGTTGTTAGGTGTGCTGTTGTGTATGTGTGTAGTGATTTGTCAAGGTTTCGCCGGAAGCGGCTCATCAGGCATCTTAGTAAGCTTTGTGGATAACAAGGTGATCAGACGGGTAGTGTTATGTCTGAACTTAGTGACAGGACATTTTAAGATGTAATCATCTGTAAAATGTTGGTTATTGTGCCTAGGTTACAGATTCCCAAAATGTGGGAATCGATCACGGGGCGGCTCCATCGGGAATAATTAATCAATCTACCGTATACATAAAATTTTTTATAGAAGGTAAATATTTACATCGAACGTCCTGACCATGCTGTACAAGCTGCAAAACGAGATGACAATTTACGATGCGTACGGAACGAGGCGTTTTCGCCTCGTTCCGTACAAATCATAAATTATTATCGAGTCTTATGGCTTGTACAAGCATGGTGGGTCATTCTTTATATACTATATACCCAAAATTAGGAAAAGTCAGTAATTCATTTCGGCCTAACAACTAATATTTCAGTCAATGTGTATGTGGAGGTGTTCCATATTTTCCCATACGGAACAGTGTTCCATACGGTATTTTTACGTTATATGGTGAAACGGTGCGTATTTACAGTATATGGATATATATAGTAACACAAAGAAATGATTACATATCCTATATTTTAGATGTCTTCATCTGATTCACTTTCACATTCTTGCTTGCCTTCTCCAGTCCGCCTCCCCTTCTGGCTTCCTGTCAGTAGCAGCAACGCTGTCCTCCCGGGAGCTGCTCCACCCGATAACGGTGATGCCGGCCACGACGGCGCCCAACCCGCCGTCCGCCGCCGAGCTGCTCGCTGAGCTCGCGCCTCTGGCCGCTGACCTGCCGTGTGAGCTGCACTTGCTCAACCTGCGCACGCTGCAGGCCCCAGAAACGGACGCGTCGTACGCGCCGCGTGACGACACTGGGTTGCTTCTCCACCACACGGCCTTTGACTGTGCGCTGCCGAGTAGAGGGGCGAGGTGCCCAGTCGGCAAAGGGACGGTGAGTATTCACACAGAGTTTGTTTAGAGGTGCCAAATCTCCGGTTATTAACGGCTTTCTGTTTTGGGTTGGTTTGATTTTTTTGCATGTGTATTATTTTCATTATGATAAAGATAACGCGTAGAAATTGACAGGATGTGGGAAATGAATCTACTCAGAATGCTATTATTTCTCCCTCTGGAGAGACACTGTTGTTAATCATATACCTTTAAATGACTGCATGAGAGCTGCCCTAGGGATGAAAAGAATACGGGGACCCCCACTACTTGAACTATATCAAAGTTGCGAATTGAAGACCATTATATACAGAAGAACACTACAACTACTTGTGCATACATATTGATGGTCAACTTACCCTAATCACCTAGAAATCAAAAGAGAGCAATCCACACGTAGGCAGAAAAAAATAAATATCAAAACAGACCTAACACGGAAATTGTTGTGAACAATGTAGACGCCGGTTTACCTATAATCTTAATCTTAGATAAACTTGTTATGTATGCTTTCAAAATTCTGAATTAAGCTACCCCCAGCACACTCATTTAGAGGGCCTATGAATCCCAGTAATCAAACCTAGAGCTGTAAGAGTGAGATTTCTGTAAGAAATGCTCCTACTGACAAGGGCAAACTAAGATACTGACATCTAATTGGCCTAGAATGTGTCATGTGAGAATAGAGCTATTGAATCCCAGTAATCAAACCTAGAGCTGTAAGAGTGAGATTCCTGTAAGAAATGCTCCTATTGACAAGGGCAAACTAAGATACTGACATCTAAATGGCCTAGAATGTGTCATGTGAGAATAGAGCTATTGGAGCCTTACCAAATGTAAAAAAGAAGATCAAAGGAATCTCTAATGAACTTGTAAAGATATTTTGCTGAATATATAGAACTGGTGATATTTTGTTGAAGAGTACCCCATTTAGTGCAGAACTATTCATAGACAGACTCTCATAGCAGATATCCAGATATCCTATACCGCCAGCCAATGCCCAAGGATCTGCTAAGAGAGTGATGGGAATTCCCCTGTACCTCATGCATTTTACGCGACGAATAGACTGGCCTCAGTCCCCAATTAGGATTTTTTCTTGACCGCAACTGACATCACTGACATATAATTTATCTTGCTTGAAATTATACGTTTAAGAATTCCCCATTAATATCATGAACTTTGAAAGATGGAATATCTTGATGCTTTGAATATAAGGAAATAGTATAGATGTCATTTGCAATTGCTGACCTGTTTTTATTATCTTTGCAGTTCACATTCAAGAACATTTTCCAAGATATATCCGTAGAGAAGGCGTCGTCTACGTCTTTAACGTTAATCCACGATGAGCCGAACCTCGACCTAGCATCAGTTATGTCCGTCCCCCCGATGGAAATTAAAGCATACAAAGTCAAGCTAGGATAACAATCATAACAACATATAGGTATTCTATCGTCGAATATAATTGTAAATACATTTGCCTTTCTTGTCATTGTTTTATTGTCATTTCATTGGAGAAATGCATATGGATTATTAATTAGTTGTCTTATGGAGAATAGACGGATAAATAACAATTATGAAATGATTGTCAAGCTGTGATGAATTCGTGAACGCTAGGTATCTGCATGAAGACATTTTTGTTCCTTCGCAGCCAAATACCTTGTTATTGTGGCGACGAAGCAACGCCTTTAACATAATCATGTGAAATTATTTTCGGCTTATAAAGCATAATCTGATGTTGTCGCTCATTTTAAGTTGTTATGTATGATTCATAAGAGCAGTAGGTCACATGACTTTAAACGAAATAGTATTATATGAATTTGTTCCATCGTGCCTTCTGTAATTAACAAACAATATGTTGACATGCATCGGTTTTTTTTCCTCAAAACGATTATGGTGAATTACCTATTAATTCTAAATTACTAGAATATATATGTACAGCTAAATGAGTCAGATATATGATTCCTCTTTCTGATATTTGTAAAAACTAGCCTTTTTAGGTGGGGCGGGTAATGGGACTTCGGATATATATACTCATCTAAGTGTATGTCCCTTACCGAGTGCATTTTATGGAATGCGTTATATAAGATATGATATGGGATACAGTCATATTGTACATTTTTTTGTGTAAAATTGTGGAATACGTGTGTAAACCTTCAACTTTTGAATGAGGGCGTGTCTAAGAATGTCACGGAAATAATCTTGACAATAATGATATTTTTGTTACTGACGAGACTGGCGGTGTTGTATTCAGTTTGTGTACGTTCAATACCATTTGTCTTGGAAATTATAACGACGTTGACTCAAGGATCAATTGATGATTTTGAATCAGGAATATGGTGATTATCTTTTTGGATAAGTTCTAAAACGTTCATTATTCCATGATATGATAGTTTTCAATGCTGGGGTTTCCTACACCAGATGTGATTATTTAAGTTATCTGTATGTTATGCTTTGTCCAAGTGAAAGTATTTCCTTAGTCGTATGATGAAATAACGACCACAGATGCCAAAGGTACACATCTGCTCTGTAATATGTTTATGTATATTTATTAGAGTAAAATCTTCTTTATACACGTAAAACATCTATGCTACTTTAGAGGACTACAATAAGAGCTATTAGTAGCTATATAATGGCTTCTAAAGAAGTGTGTGTATATTGTCATTGTTTAAACGCTGTTAGTAAGTCTTGTGGTAGCTATATCAATTTACTGATTTCGTCAGATGATAGAGTATAATGGTTATTTTCCCCCAAATCCTGTTACACTTATAAAGAAATTAGGTATTACTAGGTCATTTGGGACAGTCATTGAATCAGTGGGCAATATATCCTACGATAGGTTTGTGTGATGTGTATATAGAATATTGCAGTGGGAAATGATGATATGGTACGATATTTACGCTGAGCGATTATATGTTTTATATGCTGGATGCTGTGAGTTTATGCTGATAATGCTGACAGAAATTCACTCAATGATGTGACGCTTTAATTTTTCTTGTTATTATGAAGGAGGATGCAAATTCGATGGTCAGAGCTGCTTGGATAATCGTTATTCTTTTCTCACATTTATTTCTTATAGAATAATCCACTATAACCCTGCCCAAATATATTTTTAAATAACAGAGAATCTCAAAATCTGTCTGTTGAAATCATCGTATACCAAGCTCCTATTGTGCCCCGCCGGAAAAATAATCAACCCAATTAAAATGGTTTAGGAAGCCGCACAGCATATATTATTAACGAGACTATGCACCGCTTTGCACGTGTAGGACATTTCCGCTAATGCTTTTTTTGAAAGTTCAACTGAAAGTTCATTAAGACAACGTTACCCTCAACAGCTATTTCCAGATCCACTTTATCCATAGAAAGTAACATTTTCTCTACTTAATTATAGTGTTGCTTCCGAGCTTCGTCTTGGCTTTGTCAACAACCCCTCTCCCTCCTCCCTCAAAACCTACAAGGTCGAATCTATATAGATGGATGCAGGTTATTATTGAACTACACATCTTACACGTTAAATTAATTTACGAAAAGTATTGATATATTATAATGAGTTTCTGTCCTCATCCCCAAAATTCTACTGGAAAATTAGGCATACAGGATGTCACTTTATAATTCTTCGGTTGTTTTCAATTATTTATGAAATAATGCTTGTTATTGCGTCTACATTCAAATAAATTAACGAAAACAATTATATGTATAGTTGACAAACAGTGTTACCGCTCTGCACGTTTTATCTAGATTTTGTATATAACAAATATGTGAAATGATTTTACAAACATGATTCCAATAAAAAGAGAATGTATATTTTGTCTTTGTTCATATTCTAGAGAAATATGTTATATGTAATTAATAATATGTATTGACATAATCAGGGCTATTTTGACATCATAGTTCTACACGGTGCTATATAGAAATTGTGTGTCATAACCTGACCTATCGATATTCTAAAAATTCGACTCCAGATCAGCGTCATAAGTATAAGAATTTCTACAAAGAAATTACCTGGTTGGTTCGATTTAACGTCCAGCTAACCATTAGAGGTCCTCACCAGACTTTTTCAAAGTTCTTTTATACCACAAGGGTGGTGATCAAATCTGTAATGAATTTGGGTAAAAACCTCACCCCTACAAATTTAGGTGAGAGTTCTTTTAGTTTCCACACCACATAGACATGGTATGAGCACGATTGGCCTTTGATATAGCAGAACCACTGAGCCCACTCCCTACCCTCTCAGGTTTGAGTGGAGAGGACAGTTATATCACTATGCATGTCTTCCAAATAGATTGGCACAAGTGCCAAGACAATTTACCAGGGTACTGAAAGCAGTATTTGCTCATTTATACAGACATCAACACTGTTTTCGGGTACATAGATGATACCTTCAATATGCCAGAAACTGTCCAACAGTGTTGGGATACAATTCAGACACTTCTGTCTTCGTTAGTGAAGCTAGGCTTCAAAGTACACGAACAAAAATAGAGATATGCCTCCAACAACTAAATTGACATTCTTAGGGTATGTCATTGATACCAAGGAGATGAAAATCTTCCCCCACTGAGTCAAAAGTTCTGAAATTCCAGGTGAGATGAGAATTACCTATGGAAACTATTGACTAGATTGGAGACTGAATATTGTTTTGGTAGCTTACATAGAGTAGCAGTTGGAGGCAGGAAGTAGTAGTAGGGACAGGAAAGTTTCTCCTAGTTTGCCACTAGATGGCAGCACTGTATATGGCACTAGTCTAGTAGTGGACATCGCTACATCTCGCTTATCGAAAAATAAAGAATAAATATGGTATTCTTTGTTACGGTTAGTAAAATGTGCATATCAAACATCTTTGATAATGAATGTTATTCATGTGTATGAGTATGAGGAGTCCAACTTAGTTGATACAGCATAGCGTCTTCATGGTAAATGTATGAGAATGTCATTCTAAAATATCTGTTTTTGAAACTAAGGAAGTGAGTAGAATGCTCACAACCTGATCCACTTGGTGGTTTTATTCTGACCTCTTTGACCAGGTATTTTTGCGTAGTTAACGTCCAATTTCCCTATCTATTTTCACCTGTATTGCACAGGTCTGGACAACACAGCCATAGCATGTTGCCTTGACTCCGTGGTGTTGTGAGAGTGGCTCCAAACTTGTGGGTGCAGGCAGCTCCAGACTGGTTGGAACAGTAGGAACAGGAACATTTTCTTATTGTTGGGGTGCTCCTGGCTGAGGACACTCTGCTTCGTCTTACTTGAGTTCCTGCTGGGGTCACTACAATGTAGGATCTAGGCTCAGGACATTTGTTCATGACAGTTCCTGGGTACCATGTGCACTGTTTTGTCATGGCTGTTTTGTCATAGTGCTCTTTGCTTTATAGCTTTTGTTTTGCTTCCATCCTCTCTTTGTTTGTATATCTCTGCTTTGTGAATGAGGTGGAAGCAGATTGGACAACTTGTGATTCATAAACAATTCTCCGGGAGAATAGTTTTTAATCAATTGGTGTTGCCTGGAGGTTCCAAGGGATTTGTTGATGTTTTGCTTGTTTTCTAGACACTTATTGATCACTGGCATGATCCACCATACCTGTCTCTCAATGAACCCATTTGATTGGGAATATTGGTGTGATGCTGTTGCATGTTTCACTTCCCACTTGTTGCAGAGCTTTTTGAATGCTTCCCCTGAATACTGGGGTCTATTGTCTGATCATATTTCATCAGGTCATCCAAGAATGCCAAAGGCATCTTCAATAAACTTGGAGACGGATTTGGAAGTAACTGGACATGTCAACTCTTTGATAAGTGAGTATTTGGAGAAGTAATCAAAGTAGAGGTCTGTGCTGAGCATCTTCCATTGGCCATGTGGAACCTCTACTGGCAATGGTGGTTTCTTTTTGTTCCCATCCTGCTCTTCCTGGCACAAGGGGTAGTTCTTGACCATCTTCTTTATGTCTTCATTTATGTTTGGCAAGTACACAATATCACAGGCCAAGATCATTGTTTTCTCAATTCTTGCATTATGTCAGGGATCAAAACTTGTTTCCCTTTAAAGATGATGCCATCTTCCAGTGCTAGTACATCTCTGTATGACCAGAATGATCTCAGGTTTTTAGGTAGCTGTTTCATATTTTCTATAGTCAATCATGGTAGATTATTTCAAATAGTGTGTTGAAGGTTGGGCATCATCTTGTTTCTGCTCTGAGTTGTTGCTTTATTGGACTGGAATTGACCCAAGTAAAGAAAAAAAAACGTTGTTTCTGTTCACCCTGCAAAATTTATTCTGTTTATTGATTCATTGACAACATAAATGAAATACTTATGTATTTATGCTTCTTATAAAAAAATAAGATAAGATATAATGCTATTCTTCACCAGTAGGGGATGGTGAATGATGTAAAGTATTTTTTGTGAATCTTGAGAATGTTCCGAAATTTCGTCTGAAGCCTATATACATAGCCAACCAATAAGGAAGCATTTTTAACAACAAATGAACAATTCCACAAGTATTTCAACTGAAGTGTAACAGTGTTATTCCATAAATTATTCTTTTCACCATATCTGGTTTTCTGGAAAATAAGTAATCCTGCTAAAGTTTTGGGGTAACTTTGGCCCAATGCGTAACTTTGGCCCATCAATTTTTATTATGTTTTCTCTATAGAATTCTGCTGTTTTCATGTATCTGATTGTGCTGTGCATGAACCTTTGGTCATCACTTATTCAAAATACCCTTTTTGATTAGTTGATATGGTATTGGTACCTTAAAAGGGATTCGTTTGGGCCACACAGGGTAACTTTGGTCCAAGGAAAGAAAGATGTACGGTATGTTGCTTTTGTTTATCCCACAAAATTTATTTTTGTTTATGAATCCCTTGACAACATCAATGAAATACTTATCTCTACTCACCAGCAAGTGGATTCATGCTTTATATGAAAAAAAGATAAGAAGATACTGCTATTCTTCACCAGCAAGGTATTTTCATGAATTACATATAACTTAAGATATGTACATACATCAAGGATTTAAGCAAAACAAAAACTTAAATGAAATCAATGAAATGAAAAAATGCTGATAAGAATAAGAATTGGAATGAATTAAAAGAACTATGACACAAACCTTATAAGTGTACGATTTATATGATTGGGTTGGGGATAGAAATAAGAAAGCAAATACCCTGAAATAATGAAAGTGAATTAATTTGATCAGAATATAAAGATGAAAATAAGAGTAAAGAAATGTACGAGCGCGGGCGGCCGTTTGAGCGCTAGCGGAAATACTGGGGATTCCCCCTGAGGCTTATTTAGCCTCGGGCGCGATGACGTCATCGCAAGGACGATAACGAGCCTTTGAAGTGGAAAAACCATCTCCAAGAGTTTAGTATCATTATCCTCTAAGGTAAGTTCTCTGATATTAAGGTTCAGATGTAATATTCTTACATTTGGTACCAGGAGTACTTACCTATGTGGATTCTGTCTGGTTTATATAGTTTATAAACCAATTTTAAGAACACTTTAAACACTTTTTGTTATAGGGATCCCCAATAAGGGACATGTACTCATCCCTCCAGTGAGTGAATTGGGGATTCAATTTCTTAAAACACTCAGGATATTTCACTCTCCATTGGAACTCTTTGCATATTATAATTTGGCCATCATTTATTAACATTCATCAGAGGATTTGGACAGAAATAAGTGGACCCTTTTATCTTGGATAGATTAGCTCAAGTGTGACCTTTGTCTGGGATTAGTGGAATCTGTTTAGCCATCTTGGATCGACATTCTTTTTATAATCCAAGTCATTCTATCAACATCCTTAATTTTTTTTGGCAAGAACATTCACAAAGTGACTGCTGAATATTGACACTTTATCTTTATCTTATTATTTTTGAAGAATTAGTGCCAAGAAATAATTAACCCTTTCTGGCAGGGCAATGCCATATGGCATTCGCCTGGCCATGGCAGGACAATGCCATATGGCATTCCCCTGGCCAGGGCCGGACAATGTCATATGGCATTCATATATGGAATTGATGAACCACTCTGTATTTGTTCCTTTGTAACTTTTTGAAAAATTATCGCAGAATCATAAAAATTATATGAGATATTATGCTAAATGTCGCCAGTATGTATGTAAAATATCGGAAAGTTCTAATAAAAAATACAGATTTACTGGAAATTTTAAATTTGTAATTTCTCTTAATAATATTGACTACAAAAGCCGGCCATACAAAGGCCACATTTGGTTCTGGTACCTGCTGTAGTATGGGTACATGGTGAATTATGTGTGGCTCTTGAAGGGTTAAGGGTTTTTCAATTATTTCCCACCCCCCTTCTCACATGTGACCTGGAGGCCATCTTGGATGCTTTAAATATAGCAGTCACTTATCTTTTTGACAAATTGTCATCCCCAACTTTTGATAATTAAACAAGAGGCCAATATTAAGTCATATCTGGCATACTATAAGTAATTTCCTGGAAGTTCCTATCTTCACATTGTCTCATCTTGGATCTTACAGAAGAGGATTCTTCATTGTGTTCTGTCTAGGCCAATATTTTCATATATCTGGCAAAACACCTACCTAATATAATTTTCACTGTTTCTGCTTTGGCAACAAAGCATATTGTATAGGCCAATATATTTATATATCTGGTAAAATACTTACCCATAGCAACTTCCACTGTTTCTGCTTTGACTACAAGATATATTGTATAGGCCAATAAATTTATATATATGGCAAAACATCTACCCATAGCAACTTCCACTGTTTCTGCTTTGACTACAAATTGTTCTGCATAGGCCAATATATATCTATATATCTGGCACAGCACCTTTACACAGGGATATCATCTAGATATACAGTAAAACCCCTCTTCCGGGACACCCCGCTTAAGGGAACACCTCGCTTAAGGGGACAATTTGCTCGAAACGGAATTTTTTTCCACTATTAAGAGTTTATTTTAACCCCGCTTAAAGGGACCCCCGCTTAAGGGGACACCCCGCTTTAGGGGTCAGTTTTTCGGTACAGAAATTCTTAAAAACCCCGCTTAAGGGGACAGTTTGGTAGGACATCATATCAAAAACACAGAAAATCCAAGATTATGGTGCCCGTTTGTACGGGACAGACAGTTGTCGCAACCAAAACAAAAGACTGAGCATTCCCGTGTGGGCCTGGGCGGCCAGAATATGTTTTTTCACTGTTATAATCACATCTCCAGCGGCTCTGGGCGGGCCACAGTGAGTGAATATTAGTGTGAGTTACTTTCGCACCCGTTGAAGGTAGGGGGTTAGAGGTCCACTTACAGGTTAGCTGTGGGCGACACAGGGAGGGATGGGGGCTTTGAAGGTGCCGTATTCAGTGGGCCGTCGCGGCTCTGGGCGTCTCACTGAGTCCCTTATAGGGCTGCTGATTTCCCTCAGAAGTTACGGGGGGGGGGGGGGGAGTGGGGGGGGAGGGGGTATTGACCGGGGGTATAAAAAGGAGCGAATTTCACAAGCAAGGAATATCCACCTTCAACCTCTATTATCTATTTTTTCTTTTTTGTACAGTTATATTCATTTATATTATATAATTCATATTTATTTGCTTATATAAGTGCTATTGATAAACCTTTTAACCTAATAAGCAACGTTTCCTTCATTTACATAATAGGTATTCTCTATTGTATAACCAGACTGAAAACCCCGCTTAAGGGGACACCCCACTTAAGGGGACACTTGGCCCGGAACGGAGGGTGTCCCCTTAAGAGGGGTTTTACTGTATATGATTTTCCTCTAGAAGCATATTTTGTGTGGCAGCTGGACCTCACCATTTCTATATCCAGATCTAGTTCATAACTGGCCAATATAAATTAATATCTGGCAGATACTATTTTGGAGAACTGTTACTATATTTCTGCAACAAGTTATTTTGTGCATGATCCCCAGATACTCTGGGTCAATATTTTAATATCTGGCATATCTTGGTGCAATATTGTGAGCCAATATTTCAATATCTGGCATAACTTGATGCAATATTGTTAAACTGCATTACATCTGGCATTTCACTGAATGAAGGTAAGTTCTTTGATATTAAGGTTCAGATGAAATATTCTTACAGAAAACCAAGCAAATTATTAAAATAAGGAAAACAACTTCTTTGAAACACCAATTTGAGTTTAAATAGGTAAGAACATAATTGGGTTAAAGTTACCCCATGGCTAGGGTAACTTTGACCCAGCCTTCATTGTGTAAAGCGCGTGATCCACCAAGAGTGAGTTAGAGCCGGACAATGACCATGTGGAGGAATTGTGGACGTCGGCCACCCAAATAGTTCGTCGGCTCAGATCAGCTTGGACAATCTGCTTGGTGGATCAGCAAATCGGCCAGAATAGGCCGGACTCGCCTATTGAAAACCCTGTTGCCCGCACCGGTGCGGTCGTCGCCTCTGGCCAGCCGGCCATGTAAAAACCTAGGTAAAGTATCCACCCCTGATCTCCATTCAGGGGTGAACAGCTGTTCTATGGAAATAGGCAATGCTCTTTGCAGTTAGGGAACCAGCGAGGAAGACTGAACAAAATGGCTGGACCTGAGAACCAGCGAAGCTTTCAACACTGGAAAACTACGTCTAAATACACAGTTATAACACAATGTTAAGTCTTGGACCCTACTTGTGTAAGGAGTAGACCTTAAGAAGAGAGAGAAGAACTCAAACACAGAGGTACTATGTACTACTATGAGTCAAGAACTTAAGTGGCTCTAACTAACTGTTTATTGACAGGAATGGGTCTTGGTTTTATACCCTTAGCAGGGGGTTGACATGACAGGCTTGGCATCTGTGAGCTCTGCGCTCTCATTGGCTGTTGTACCAACAGCCAATAGGGGAGACCAAATCTGTTCCGGTTGAGTGCCCGTTCCGGTCTGTCGCACATGTCAGGAGGCCGCTCAAAATTTGGGGAATTAGATCAGTTTGTTCAACATCTAGCAGAATTGTACGTTTACAAGGAGTTACAATTCCCAAACACTGGCTCTGAGCTTGTTTTTAGTCAGTGATTTAAAGCCGACATAAGATTCTGTCCTTCGTATTTGGGGAGTGAGACTGTTCCAAGCCGAATCCCCGTGGTATTTGAGAGATCTCATATATGAGGTACAGTTCGGTCTGCTAGTAAAAAGGATGGGGGGCATCATGGGCCCTTGTGTTTATAATAGTTTTATCAACAAATGTGACATCTCTTGACCTTTTGTACATATAATTAAGGATGTGTACCTCTCATCTTACTTTAAGCATGGGAATTTCAGCATGTAGATCCCTGATAGGGGTATGGACAGTAGCTCTAAGGCAAATTCTAAGCGCATTATTCTGTAAAATTAGTAGGGAGTCAGTGAAGTATGCATGAGCCCCATCAAGAATAATGTCGCCATAATCAAAAAAAGTAAGAATAGCTGTCTTGTAAACCTCGAGAGCAGCTTTTTTAGATATGTAGCTTCTCATTTTTGCAAGCTGATATAGACGAAAAGAGATACTTTTCTTAAGGGAAGCAAAGTAATGTCGGAAGTCCAAATTAGAGTCTAGGACAAATCTCAAATACTTATAGGAAATCACTTTCTTGACCTCTTGGTCATTGACAAAAAGCTGGTTCTGGCCTCCCGGGCGATTTTTCTTTTTGGCCGAGAATAATATATGTTTAGTTTTACCTAAATTGACACTTAACTTATTTTGTAGGCACCAAGTACTAAAACAGTCTAGGTCAGCTTGCATGTCATCGTACAAAAGGTCTATATCATTACCTAATTTGTAGATAACAGTATTGTCAGCAAACAATAATACCTTACTAGATTTCAAACAATGAGATACATCATTAACATAAAGCAGAAACAGCAGGGGCCCAAGAATTGAACCTTGGGGAACACCATGTAAAATCTTTTTGGGGTGAGAAATTAAATTAACCTGGACTTTCTGTTCCCTTAGGCTCAGATAATTCGCGAACCAGTTGTAACAGTTGCCCTTCAAGCCAATCCTGTTTAGTTTGTCTAACAAAATACTATGATTGACCGTATCAAAGGCCTTCCTAAGATCAACAAAAACAGCCAGGGTTGAAACACCAACATTCCTACCAGTAAAAACATAATCTGTCAATTTGGAAATAGCATCAATGGTCGATCTAGCCCTCCTAAAGCCGTATTGGTCTTCCGACAAAATTCTGTTGTCTCTTATGTAGGTTATTAATTGTTTATAGACTATTTTCTCCATAAGTTTATGCACTACAGGTAACAATGAGATAGGCCTATAATTGTTGGTTTTGTATAGGTCACCTCCTTTGGGGATAGGTATAACCGTGGCTGTTTTCCAACTTACAGGGATTACTGCCGTACTAAAGACACAATTATAAAGATCCACAAAAATGGTAGAGGATGGCCTTCACAGAATCCACAAAAACCTGTGAGGAGATACCCGGCAACATAGATTGTTTGCTCCTCCTTATCTTTTTCAGTAAGTCAAGAATTTCACCAACTGAAGTCGATAAAGAATCAAGAAAACAGGGAGATTCCTCCATATAGGGTCGCCATGGGAGTTGCATTTCAGAAGATAATCTTGTACCAATTTCAGTGAAGTAGTTATTGATAAAGTTAGGGACCTCCTCATTTGCAATTAATTCATCATCATCATTTTTTATTCTAATATAGTCAGGAGTACCTTTCGCTTGGGTGCCGGGTATGATTTTATTGATATTGTACCAAAACTTTTTACTATCGGATTTATTCTTTTCCAGCTCAGTAAGAGTATATGTCTGTCTCGCAGATCTAACTAGCTTAGTGTTGTCATTACGTGCTTTCCTGGCTTTCTCCTAGTCGGATCGTTTACCTGTTCTCCTGGCTTTTCTGAGAAGTCTATCCTTCTCTCTAATACTCACAAGGACTTCAGTTGTTATCCAAAGCTCCTTAGAGACCTTGACAGAGAAAAAACGGAACGCACATTCCACATCGAGATATCCCTCAATTGCTTCTTTGATAATATCCCATTTAACTGAACTATTGTTAGACTCACAATAATGCGCCCAATTCCAGTTCTTCAAATGAGCAGTGAGACGATCATTCGAGTACCCTGTATACGACCGACCCCAAACTCTGGTCGATTCTGGTTTAAGTCTGCTAGCTTTCTTAATAACGAATACAATCTGATGATCGCTAATCGCATTTGTTAAAACTCCACTGTTTGATACATCCATAAAAGAAGTAAAAACCAGATCAATGATTGAGCCCCTTTCAGAGTATCTCGTGACATCTTTGATATGTTGTACAAGTCCACGTTGTCCCATTTCAAACAATAAGAATTTGACTCCAGGTGAGCCTTCTTCTAAAATATTGATATTGAAATCCCCAAGTACAGCAATATCCTGTATACCTTCTTTTTTAAGTATATCAATGGTTTGGACAATCTGCGTAGTACAAATTTTATGGCAACCACGTTTTGGTCTGTACACATTTAAAACCGCAAGTTTTTTTGTGTGAGGTCTTTCAACCAAAACAATTTGTAGTTCAACATAACTATTACTTTGATTTAGGGTGATGAATTTGTTAGCATCGTGAGAAATACTCTCCTTTATAAACATACATAGACCACCACCTTTTTTGGGGAGTTCATCATTGGCCTCTTCCTTCCAGGAACGATCCAATCTCAATTTTTTGTAACCCCGTAGTACATAAGACCCTTGAACGTCATTTTCTACATGCCACGTTTCCGAGGCAGTTATGATATCCCACTCGTTAGATTGGGCTTCAACAGCAAGGGCCTCATAGTTAGCTCTAATACTCCGCAAGTTGGAGTGGATAATTCTAAAACCCCTTAAACTAGACACCGTACCTCCATCTTGGAGGGTGTTCATGATAACAATAAGTAGAGTAATCCCAATCTTGAGACAAGGTAAGTACTTAATTCTAAGCTGTGCTTTATCTTGTACATTATACAATACTTTTTGAGACTAACAAGAAAAAAATGTGGAGTACACATCTCCAAATTAAATATAATAAAAAGTAAAAGAACAAAAACCTCGGTCAAAACGACCGTTTTTGTTTGAGAAAATATCAAGACGGTTTCTTACCGGCAACTTGAGTTGTTCGGGGCCAGCTCCCACATTAGTCATACATAATAATAAGGTAGAGTATGACACAGAGAAATATTGTGACAAAAACAAACTCTAGAGTTAGAGGGTTAGAGGGCAGATCACAAACCTGGACTTGGGATGATTTCTTTCTAACCACTCATAGCCCACTTGAGCAAAGGCCATTAAATGGCTCACTAAGGCAGGCACAGATTCCCAGTCCATGCTGATTTTGTACTTCTTAGGTCTATATGATAAGATCGTTTTGGTAGTAACATTACAAATACCACCTGCTATATATGCCACAGATTTAGGACAGTGGTTCAAGTGATTGTTTGCCAAAACAATAACATCTTGGAGCTTTGCACCTGGGAAGCAATAGATTTCGAAGCGTTGATCTAAATCATTAATGCTAGAAATGGACTCATATAAGTTATAAAGCCTCGAATCCCCAAAAACAACGTTTTTAGGGAGGGGTCTCCAGGTGTTAATCAAGTTTCTCTCTAGTTCTAAGATATCCGCATTTAAGTCAGTCGGAAAAATATTATCATAGGCACTAGCCATGTTTACAGAAATTTGTACAAAGGCTGGGTGATCTGACTTATAGGCAGTTTAGACAAACAAAATTACTTCTTCTGGGATAAATCACTTTGCACTTGGGCTAATGTAAGGCCAAATTTGTTCCCTTTGATGGTTTCCTTCGTCATTTTATCAATTTCCCCCAAGTGGAAACCACATCCCCAATACTCGTTTTTAGTGGCTTCTAGAAGGGCTCGATTCTCGGTGGTCAAGAGCTTGTCACGAATAACCTTGTTCTGCTCGAATTTGGCCGTTAGAATAGTATGCATAACCGTATCCCTTGCTTTGAGCCAAACGTTGGACGGTTTGAGATTCCTAGTGAAGTCAAGAGCGTCTTCTGGTGAACTTGTAGCTAGGATTCTATCGGCAGTACTGTCGTCACTCAGCGACTTAGCATATGCATACTGGTAGGCTTGTTCTGATGAGGAAAATGATTGACCCTTGTACTTGACCTCCGTGAGAAAGAGGTTCGAAAATGGGACAAAACGGCTTTGGAAAGCAATTCCTAGCTGTGTATCTACTGTCTTAATTTTGCTTATGGATAAACCATGTGGTAGATCATCGATTTGTTCCGGTGAATAGTTCTTATTATCAATACGGATTGACGTACCCCTAACTACACACTTGATGTTCTTTTTCCTGGCAACAGATTGTATTGCTCTAAGATTCTGATTGATCCTCCTTTCATCTCTGTCTAAATCATCACCAATTGACACCCTTCTCCATTTATCATTGCCTTTCAGTTTACTGATGTTTTGATATATCAACGATTTGGTATTCACACTAACTAAGTGAACTACAATGGGCCTAGCCCGGTAGGAGGGGAGCCTACCTCGCCTGTAGATTGATTCGACTTGAATATGGACTGGATCTAACCCGATGTCACTGGTCAACTGATCGAACGCGTCCCTAAGGTTTTCCCCATCACTCTCCTTAAGGCCGTCGATAATCAAAATTTTGCGTTTCCGTTGATTGTCTAGAACAGATAATTTTTCCCCTTGGTCAGTCAGAACCCTGGTTGTCTCATCCATAGTCTGAAACAACGTCTCGATGTCATCACTGACTTGATTAATTGTATCTTCTAACAGGACAGTAGTTTGTTTAGTGTCATTCGCTGTCTTTTCTACAATCTGCACTCTATCTTTGAGAGACTCAATCAACTTGACAGTATCATTCTGAATGGTGTCACTCTGCTCGATTCGACGGTTCAATTTCGATAAGGCACTCGCAGAACTTGAGATAACAAGTTCCTGGTTCTCTAAATGGACTTGTAGAACATTAACCCTTTCAATGATCTCAGAAGTTGTCGACTCACCGTTTAGTTTCACAAGTATAAGCGAGTCTGGGAGCGTGGAGGCTGATGCGTCGATCGTGAGCATGTGCTCCGACGTGGGCGATATTGCGGGAGAATCATCGCTTCGGGCGCTCTGCGAAGTCTGCGTTCGATTTTCCACCTGACTTTGTTGATCACGACGTTTCATCTTACTTTTGCCAGCCATATTGAACTATAGCATCTATTTTTTCACACTCCAGAGTTATATCATTCAACGTTCAAGTTAACTGCTTGTTGATTGAGAAAGCCGCTGGCCCCGCTCGAATCGCGCTTAGTTTGGTGTCGCCATCTTGACTAATCCTTACGTCTCTGAGCTTTGATTTGGCGGATTACCGGTATGTGCTTTAATCAATCGAAAAGCAAACTACATTGGAAAGATATAAATAACTTAATAAGAACTCAACCTTATAAAAACAAATATTTCCACACACACCCTCCTACCCCCACCTCCTACCATGTTTTATTTTTGAAAATATAAAAAAAAGTGGGCCAAAGCAACCCTGTTTTACAGTATCTAGTTTCCAGATTATTACCTACTATATCTAAAAAACTACGATTCTGGTAGTATCTGCTTGGACTTCTGCCCGCACATAAGGACAGAGTGAACCAGACTTAGGCTTGGAGAGTGAGGAGCCACGAGAGTGAGAATCTCGTGGAGGAAAATATTAGAATCTGTTCTTCTTTTTTGTAGATCTATTGGCAGAAATATCTTTTCTCTTATGATTTATTTCGAGCCATGCAGAAATCAATGTTTAGTAGTGTAGTTTTCTTATCTACTTTTCTCGTGAGAAACCAATGAGATCTCAACTTTCGCTGGTCGCCCCACTTTCAAAACTCCGCTGATTCCCTCCACCCAGCAACAGCCTAAGTATTTGACCCTATCAGAGCATCTGACTTTGTGGAGTAGTGGGCAGCGTGTTTCCCTGGCAATGTGAGTGTCGGGTGTTCAAACCCAGCAACAGGCAGCCCATAATTTCATTTTTCAATATTCTCCCCTTAACTCGGACTCGACGAAGTCGCTAAATATATCCATGATATTTATGAAAGATAGATAAAAGAAGCAAAAGGAACCAAACTGATTTGTTCCTGCTATATTTTGAGCGTACCAATCTCTGATCACTTTAAAGTTTGCCTATAATGGATGGAGACAAAACCATTCCTGTTGAGGAAGCATTTGTTTCACACCGTCTCCACCAGGTGGCAAGCCTGTACCATGACTTGACCAGTCTCTCCTCACTGGTAGGGTTCCCTACACAGCATGTTGCAGGGCTTGCCCTGTAGAGGAATCATGTGCATCTTGTTCTGTATAACAAATTCAGAATACTCTCATCAGCAATGTTTAGCAAGACACATACTGATATTACATTATCTACCAATGACAAAGGGTTGGAGGGTTTCAATGTGATTTTTCTTGAGAAATCCTACATTGAAAAACGTCCCTGTGAACTAAATGCTTTTTCATAGAGGTAAATTAATTGCTCTTGAATGCTATTCCAGTGAGGGATTATGATATCAGTATATGGTAGTATTGTGGAGCAGCTTATAGGACTTTTTCTTGGATTCTAAAAAAGCATAATTGAGACTTCCCAGCTAACAAAAAAACGTTTTATTAACGTAAAGAAAATGGTAAAAAAAGGTTTCGAAACGTTTCTATTGAAACGTTTTTTTAACGTAAAAACGTTGACTCAAAATAACGTAAAATTAACGTTTTTGTTAAACGTTTCACCAGAACGTTATAAAACGTTAAAAAAACGTTTTTTTAAATATATGCTTGGGGATACAAACGTTTAAAAAACGTTTTATAAACGTTTTGAAAACGTTATTATAACGTTTCTAAAGGGTTAAAATATAGCTTTATTATTAATGTTTCCAGATTATTTACTACTTAGCATTGAATATTTTACATGGTTTTCCTCATATCATGATACGTTTTTAGAATTTGAAATTAGATAAATCTTAGTTTAATATTTACCTTTCTTTTTCTAACAAAACACAAAACACAAAAGATTTTAGTTTCAAAACAGCAATTTATTAAATACCTGTGCCAGTATGTTATACAAATAAAAACCTCTGCTAGGGTATTGGTATTAAAGCAGAGTATGATAGTATAAAATGATATATATATATACTTTACATTTATTTCTATAACCTATGCACAGCAAATAGATAACAATAACAGGTGTAGACTTGGCAGCAGCTTTTAAGAATGCCAGAAATCTTAGATCTAGATTTAAAATATTAATTTAACCTAAAAAGGCCTAGTACAGAATTCTATAAGAAAAAATCAGCCTGCTACAACCTTTGGAACAAACAGACTGAACACTTAAAATCAAGTCTATCAAAACTTGCGTTCAAAAATCATCTCAATTCTCCTTTGGTGATTCCGAGATCAGACTAAGTTAATGAAAACGATATAGTATGGCACATGATAATATAGTATTGCACATAACACAGAGAGTAATCACCTGAAATGTAATGGGAACCTCAAAATTCCACTGCCAAGTTTAAATCGTAGTCCATACTAGATCTATTTTCTAGTCATAGGCCAATTTATATGTTATTTATAAATATTACATTACTATTTTCAACTATAGATTATATACAACACAGAGTGCACTATACCCATGCATGTACAAGTGCAAACAACCTATAGAATGTACAGGGTTCAGGGGCAATCTTCTTCCAAGCCACCCTGGTCTTCTGGCACAGTCTGGTCTCCTTGGTTGATTTTTGGGGTGTAGAGGGCCCCACCCTTCCGAATTGGAGCTGCTTTGAGCTTATTCTGGATGGCCAGCATGATGTCTTTTTGGGTTGTTGTTTTGTGGCGTTTGAAGCAAAAAACTGTAAGAAATAAATATATGTGCATATTTTTAAATCAAATGCTTTCAATCAAATGTTTCATATTTATCCAGGGCTATAAATGGAATTACATACATTCAATACATTATTAACTGAAGTGTTAATAGAGTAAATGAAAATTTTAGTTAGATGATTTAAAAGAGACATAACAACAATCATTTATTACACTGAATTAGTACAGGAAGCAATGTGTTGTCTTGTATATCTTATCCATTAGCGATTGTCTATGTCTGTGGATACAAGATTACCAATAAATTAGGTAATTCTATATTTAGATATATGATTGGTACCATATTTTATCCTACCCCTAATATAAAATCCCATAGGCTTAACATTGAGATTCCGTATGCCACGCTGACTGGCATACAGACGTTTTTATGCTACTGGGGGCATACGGAATTTTTATGATTTTCATTCATGATTTTGATATTAAAATATTGTAGAGAGGGGTAGGATAAAATCAAAACCTGATTCGTTTTAATCTTGGCTTCCGTATGCCACTCCTGGAGTTTGGTTCGGATACCACTCGGCTCCGCCTCATGATATAACTACGCCAAACTCCAGTCGTGGCATACGGGAGCCAAGATTAAAACTCATCCGGTTTTACGATAGTCATTTCACAAATAAGAAATCATTATATTTAACACATACCAGTCAACATCTGCATCACGTTCTGCAGTTCTGTAAGGGCCTTTTTGCCTTTTCGTCCCTTAAGGCTGTATTTCGACCACAGCTCGTTCGTCCCCACTTTTGCCAAAGCCAAGGAGATGCTTTCCTGAAGGCTGCTGCCACCTAGTGAGTACAATACCCTCACCTGAAAATAAAAGGAAATTAATCAGGGAATCAGTTGTAACTAGATATTAACTATTGTCATGAGATACCAATGACAGGTCATTTCAGTCCATGCCACTATATACTTTATACATGGGAATTGAAAATATATCAAGACAAAAACTATGTTTCTTTTGAAGCAATATCTTTTTTTTGTACCCTCTATATATTAACCTATTTGAAGTGTGTCAATTCAAAATATATGATTTAATAGGCCAAAAACAGTTTTAGTATTTTAGGGTTTACATACAATGAATAATGGAGTAAAAATAGTGGATTGACAACTTCTGCACATGTACATTCTCAGTTTCCAACAGGCAAGCCAGATTGTCAAGAAGTCATTCTAACGCTATTACTGTGTTATCATTCTAAAAGCATTATATCTTGATCCTGTTACCGTTACTGCATTACCACTTTACCATTCTAAGTGTCTTAGCCCATTACCATTCTAACTGTTGGGTTCCACCACCATACATCCACTGTGCATCACATGCATACCCAGTATGCCACATACATGTTATGCAGCTATAAATATGAAATGGGTAGTAGTAAGTGGTAACATATAACTAAGGAAATAACATTTAATTCATCTTACCGCCTTTCTAAGTGTGGCCTTATCAGAAAGTTCATTGTCAAGTTCTTTTAGCTCCTCTTCGGTTTTGGACTGGCAGACCAGAACAGTCCCAACCAAGTTCTCAATGTTATTTGTGGCACTTGCTGACCCTTGCATGCTGATAATCTTTTGTTGGTTGCTCATTAAAATTGACTGGTTGTCCAGAATCTGCTGAAGCAGACCCATCATCTGTTGACCTGTAAGTGATTATAAAAATGAAATGATTATGTATTGTAATGTGGTTGACATTACATTTGGTAATGACTTCACATTGAGACAGTTAGTTATAAAATGCCTTCCACCTAAATGTAAACCTTGAATCACCCACTCTACACCTCATTGCGACTGCGGAACATCCGAGGACCCTATCGATTTCTTTTGACGCCTTGCCATCACTCACCCGCCAACTCCCTCTTTCTACTTTTGTTGGTTTGTATTTGGTAGGTTAATGTCCAATTTCTTCAATTAGACTTACTTTGGGTTTGATCGAATCGATGAGATGAATGTAGATAGAAGTCCCACCCCTACACATTTACTGAGGATGAGTGTTCTTTTACTTCCTACACTATATATACACGGTACGAGAAGGATCGGCCTTTGAAATTTCTGCCTACATTCATCTCATAGATTCGGTCAAACCCAAAGTAGGTCTAATTGAAAAAATTGGACGTTAAACTACCCAAACAAACAAACAAACAATTCCAACTCCAAGTACATTAGCAATCAATATTAAACTATTTGAGAAGAATTTCATGATGAAAATTTAATTATTTCTATTTATGATGCAATTGAAATCTATTTCATGAGATCAGGCTGCATCACCTTGGGAAGAACAACTGTGGCATCTTTCTTTAGCCAGGGTATCTTGATTTGTGGAAGTCATTGGGGGAGGAAACAGCAGCATATCTGGTGGAGGTGGAGGTGGCCGCTCTGAAACCACTGCACAGTTCTCTTCCATTTCACCAGGCTCACTTTCACTAACTGGAATATATTAACATATTGTGTCAACCATTGAGTTACTACCATTCACTGCAATATGTCAAAAATAACTTTTGGGTTAAGAGCCAGGAGAGGAGGAGATTCCCCATCCATAATTAGGCAAAATCATTATCTACTTCAAAATAAGGTCATAAAATCTTTATTCAATGTAAATTATTTAGCTATAATAATCTCATTTACTATCAGAATGTACTGTCATAAAACGTTTTTAATGCCAAAAGCACAGGAAAATGGTGAACTATATAACTGGAATAAGTATACGCCGAAATACTACCATGCTTCACAGTCTAGTGGCATTATTGACTAAGTCAAAACATGGGTGAATACTGATATTAATCGTGTAGGTGGGTAATAAATACAAAAACAAATGGTTTTACATACAAGTGACTGTAATATCATGGTAGTTGATAATATAATATCCTTGATATGGCTCTAATAATACTATGCATAAACTACTGGGAGATTATGGCCGCTCATACTCAAAACCAGTCATTATTGTGTACATATATATAAATGTAGGCTGGTGTGTTAGTGTGTGACTGTGTCAATCTGTTCAGAAATACTCACTGAGTTTTAAGAATTAACTATATTATTTTTATTTAATGCATACCGTCTGAAGAAATATATCTCCTGTTTTCTTTACGCTTTCTTTTCCCCAAGACTTCAACATCTGTCTCAAGTTCGGAAGAGTCAAGGGCCCTCTTCTCAAACCTCTTAGCCTTGGTATAGTTGCCTGTATAGAAGTATTAAATGATTTCTTATGTAGGGAAAGTATCTCTATAAATCAAAATAGCTTGCATAAGAAAATTAGATAATTTATGAATTGATAGCAATGTATCTCTGCTGTGTCCATAATGAATTGAAATGCAAAGTGTCCATGTTGTGTCACTAAGACCAAGAACCAACTTATTTTCAACCTCTTCATCTCAAATCTCAAAGACAAAATGAGAGGTATAAGGAATTTGCACGTAATAAATGAAGGACAGAATTAGCTTGTAGGCTTTTAGCTTGAAGAGCATGGTAAGACATCATATATTTGCTATATACTCAAAATTTATAAAAATTATCAACATAATTTGGTCGAAAAACAAAAATTTTAGTCAAAATTTTCTGAACAGTATTCTGTATTGTGCCATTTAGAACACTGTTCCGCACAGTATTTTTACGTTATATGGCGAAACTGTACATATTTACGTTATATATGGCATGGGTGTATAATAATAAAAGAAAGTCAATTTCAAAATAAATGTATGTAATCCAATCATCTCATACTCACTGGTTTTCTTAAAAATTCTGCAAACAATATGCCGATCCCAGGTGCTATCAGGCTCCACCTCATCCCTGACACTGATGTGGGTTTTTTTGGTGGCCAGCAGCATATAATATTCTGTATCAAAAACAGGAAAAAAAGTAAAATATCAAAAGTTTTCAATGAATGTTTCTTTGGTTGATAGTTTTCTAATGCTCTTTACATTGTGCATCACTTACTTACACTAATTCAAATTTGTTTGCAATCTATCATAATGTGCTGTATAACTTGATATTATAATTCATATAATATCAAGTATAAGTTTCAAGCTAGTATCCTATAAATATCCCAATAAATATTGCAAAGTATGATCCTAATTAGAATGATACCATCGATCTATGAAGAGGTATCAATTCTCTTCAACTTCTTTCTATAAATGCACTTCAAAGCAAAGCTTAGCTATTTAGAAAAATGTATACTTACGTTTTCATTTTCAACAAGCCAGCTCTCTCGCACTAAGGCAACTTCATGTCCCTCGAACTCAACTACAGCAAAAGTCATCTTCAACAAGCCAAAATTCAAGGAATGATCGAGATGACATTCAATTGAGAAGAAAAATCATAATTTCAAATAAACACAAATATCTTTGCAAATAGGCCAATTGAAGAATCAGTTTTGGAAATATTTTTCTTATAGTGTGGCACTATCGGTTCTTTAACCCTTTCCTTACTAATGATGCCACTGTGGCATTCCCAAGCCATGGGCTAATGATGCCATATGGCATTCCCCAGCCATGGGCCAATGATGCCAAATGGCATCATTTGACATTTTACAATTTAGGCCCATAATTCATGAAATAATCAATATTATAACAGCATTTTTACACAAAATATGTATTTAGATATGACCAACATAATTATTGAAAAAAATATGAAATGGTTGCCATAGTGACAAAAATCACGTCACGTGACACCATTTTTGAAATTTGGTGCTCGCCCTTACCAACCATACACATGAACTGGGATCGCTGCCTACAAGATGCAGCACAAAATTCGTTCGTAAGGATTGGGTGCTGTGAGAGTCTGCATGATGTAACATTGCCATATATGTTGTGTATCCCTTATATTCTGATATTTATATTTTTTTTATTATGACGTGTATTGCAATGCAGACTCTTCAATTGACATGCCATTTTTTTTTCTGTCATTACCCATTTGTTTCTCCACAGTTGTTCAGAAAGTTATTCTAAGCTTATACTCAGTGGGATGTAGTAATAAAGGCAGTAGGCATATGGTAATATTTAATTTTATGACTGATGATTTTATAATAGTTGAATAAAAGTGTTTAATTAGAATTAGCATATTCATCTAATTGTCAGAAGATAAGATATACATGTTATTCATAGAAAGCTTTTATTCAGATCTGCAATTACTTTTTTAGATGATCATTTGATTTACATAACTTAGTGAAAATCACTTGATCTTATAATAGACATTTATACTGTTTGGGTTCATTCATAAAGTGCATACAAATTGAAGGGGGTGGGAGGCTTTAAACAAATTTAAAAATTTAGAAAAATTGTGCATATACATACTTTATGGATTGCCCATTGGGTGAAGAGAGGAAATGATATGGGTTCTCACCACAGGCTCAGATCCTTACACTGAATGTTTATCACTAAGAATTTCTTCAAATACATTACCACTTATTTAGTATATTCAATATCCAACATCAAATCTTACTCCACTTCCTACACCTCTACTGACACTCCACTGTAATCTCAACAGTTTTTGTGCATACCGTTGCCACAGCCCATGAATAACAGTTTTTTCATCTTTTCATAATCACCCATTCCTTAACTTATTTTTTATATTAATTCTGATATAAATTACCAGTATATTTTTACTACTCTACATTTTTTAACATGCCTATCTTACTTATTATATTAATAATAGGGAATACATTCATATTCAAATAAATAATGTATTTCAGACTAACCAGTCATTCAAATCTAGAGTTCATCTTCTGTATGTCTCTGGGACCAACTAATTATCCAAATGTGGACACAAGTCAATCAAGTATAGACACATGGTGTAAGTTATCATTCGCTCACACCCATGCCACTACCCCTACGATTTGTAATGATTGATCTATTCTTTTTCCAAGTGTTTATATTAAGACCACCAAAGATGTGTTCACATAACAAACGTGATCTTCCACAGAACAGACATGGAAAATGACAAAACACTTAAAAGTTTGAATCCTTTCATCTAAAATTTTGCCCCTTACTTGCTCAGGCCATGTTTTGTCCCTATTTAGATCGGTGCTATAGCAGCCCCCTATTGAGTGCCTTCATGGTATGTGGCACCAAATTCAGTCACATGGAATCAATCAATTAGGCATATATATGAGAAATTTGTGCACCGATATATAATAATTTAGGCATATAATAGTATGGCTCATGGCCAATTTCTATCTTATTATTTTTTGCCATTTATCATAAATAATTCCAGTTTTACCACAGGGTAGTTCTTCCACCGAATTTACAAATCAGATAACATTGTGAACTCAACTTATACAGGGCTAAATAGGTGAACATGGTACCTGTATAATGGTATGAAATGATTTGGTACAGCAACTAGGCATCACTACGTGATCCACTCATTAGCAGAGTACTGTGACTTCACAACAACCTTGAAGTCCTTTTTGGACACTATACGCTGAGTCGATTCACTGAGGTTTGACCACAGGCAGTTACCTCTATAATGAGGGGAGCGTTGATAGTGAGAGTACCTAATCTGAGACATCTAGAACTACACCATATTGTCACTTCTCATCCTGCGAACCCTAGTATCCAGCAGCTCCAGTTTCTTCAAGCACTTGTGCATAAGGGCTAGTAACTGAACACTTCTTCAACTATCCAAAAATTCAACTCTCACTGCACAATGGAGGTCAATCACACTTTACTACCTTTGATGGGTTTCCTGGATGATACATGAAGCCCTATTCTGTGCCAGTTGTAACTTGCGACTCACAGTGGTCGGGGCCCCATCCACAAGAAAAGAACAATATTCAATCGTAGGACGAAATACTGTCATGTAGATTCCTTTTGTTACACCACTACTCAGACAACGTTTCAATTTACCCAATTTGAAAAGCCTTGAGTGTACGCTCTTTACAGATTCGTTCACAAAAGCTGAGAGATTAAGAGCAGTGTCTAGTTGGACACCCAAGTATCTACGATTGTAGATGAAAAACCACATTTTCTTAACATCTGTAGTGTCCCAAAAACCAGCCCAATCCTGATTAGACAGGTAATCTGCTAAGCTATGAACTCTATAATCACGATACAATCGCCCCTCAAATGAGGTCGATTTTTGTTTCTCTGGTGTCTTTTTTACGCCGAGTTCCGTACAAACGGTAAATTAGCATCTCATTCCGTGACTTGTACAAGCATGGTTGGACATTAAATATTTACTATATACCCGAACTTTTAAAAAAAATCAATGTCGTTTTTCTTTAAAACCAAAATTTTAATAAATGTGTATGGCTAGGTGGTCCATCTTTTAGTGTATGGACCAGCTGTCCGTATAGTATTTTTACGTCATAGGCCGAAACGGTGTGTATTTACACTATATATGGCATGGGTATATAGTAAAGACCTGTAACAGTCAGCCGCACCAAAACGCTTTAGCATTGCCGCTGATAGGAAAATATAGTATTATCAAATTGGTAACGAATACACATAAAAAGTTGGTAGATACAGAGATAGCATAGCAACAGTATACCTTAGGCGGCATTGATAACCACAGACCACAGGTAAAACAGATATGAGCAGCAACACATCACATCATGGTTTCTATTTCAGAGCACCATGAGTATAAACCACAAATGAAAGCTAAGAGCTTAGGCAGTCAGTTATTATGTCCAGCACCCAGGGTTGGTTTTTAGCCACACAGACTTCAAAACATTAGCAAATAGAATAGTAATGCAGTGCCTCCTTACGGATTGCACTTCTCACTACTTTTCATACACTCTATTATGGTTCATTACAAAGGCATAGCCTAACCGCTCGTAGGATCACATGCACTGCTTTCGAATACCAACATCGCTTCAGGTGGCACCCGTCATGGAGCTTTTGGTAATGTGTATACTGCTTCCCAGTTTTTGACTGGGTTACACAGACGATGGTAGCTAAGTGCACAGTGGCCACCCCATTTACTTGATTCCTCCTCACAATTGCTTTATTCACTTCAGCAACTGTACTATCCAAGTGAGCCTGCTGCTCTGCCGTTGACGGAACCTTACTATATACACTCAATTGTGAGCCAAAGAAAGTCCCATAGCAGACACAGACATCAGGGTAGAAAAGCTTGAACCTCGCATCTATCCCAGCCATCGTTTTTTCAATCCGCTCAACAGCGGCAGGCACTTCCTCTAAATGCACACATATTTCGCCGCTACTTCTGTTCTTCACAGTAACGTCACAGATACCACCTATTAATAGAACAAAGCGGAGTCCGGGACCAGCTGCCACAGCCATACGATAAGCTACTTCCGAGAGTTCATTATAATTGCCGCCGGGTATTCCAAATGCATCAATCACGTTAGGATCAAGTCTAAGTTCATCCACAAAACCACCTATCCTTGAGTCTCCAATAATTAGGACAGACATGCTAGCGATAGTGTTTAACCAAGTTTGTCACGAACCTCAGTCAGCAGCTTACCAAACGCATTAGCACAAGGGAACTTGTCACAGTGTCGACTGCGCTCAAAGCTTATACCGGCGCCCCGGTACAGGTTTGACGGACTGGAAGTAGAAAGTTTGGTCGCACCCTCTTTAATATGTACTTTGATTTCACATTTAACAGATTGCTCATGAATGCGGTTGGACCTGCGAAGAAAATACCAATTTCAGCAACCACAGAATGTAGGAACCATATATGAATCAAAATTTTGTTTGTTAATTATTAAATGGTACAGGCTATAATATGATTAAGATTTCATAAGTTTAAAACTATATCCCTATTCTATATGGTGGTCATATGTTTTAATGGTTATTGTGTATGAGAGACATGAATGTTGTTGTCCCTTTGTCTCCATTTTGTATCATGATAGCTTGCCTTTTCAAGTCATTCTTATCCACATATTTCATACAGGAGTCTTTGTTTGGGACAATTATGTTTCCTACTTGCCTAGAGTCACAAGGACTCTCGAACAGTGGCCTTGCTTTCTTGCGGCTGTAAACCCGGCAAAGCACACAATTCTGGCCACTAGCTGTTGTTTGTGGGTTGGAACCTATTACTTCACAAAACCTACCACTCTCAAGCATATATGCATTGTTTGGGCGTGCCATTCGTACTGGTCTTTTCGTCTTCCGTATGGGCATTGACATTTTTTCCGACATCCGACAGACAATTTGCTGCACCACCCTTGTGCCAGAACGGACTGACTTTTTGATATTCTGCATGTAGTTTTCAAACTGGAAGGCAGAACAGTTGTCAAGTGTTCCATACAGCCTGGCCTCCTCTGTGATGTGTGTTAAACTGTGCATGTTGTACACCATTACTTCTTCCCCATATAATGAAATGGCGACTTTGAGGAAATGTTCCAGTAGCTTCTGTGCATAATCATGCTGAGGGCTAGATGTTGAGTCGCATACCAGTAGAGATATAGCAATACTCAGGGAAAGAAAGTTCTTATACATCTTGTGAGGGAGAACATCTTTGAGGACAAGTTTCCCTGTATAGAGTAGGAACTGGCGGTACTCAGTTGCCTTCCACCTATCAACCTCATTTAGCCTTCTTGGTTTACGAGCAAAACAATCAGGGATATATGGTTGTAGGGCAGTTAAGTTGTCACTGATTTGGTTGATTTGACCTGCTGAGAGACGAACAGCTCTTGGTCCACGAATCCAAATGAGTAATAGACGTTTCATGACACCAAGCAAGACTTGATGCATGTAGTCTATTGGGAAACACTTTACAAGGTCAATGCCCAGGTCAACGAAGGGGGTAGCAACTAAGTGATGTCCCTTGTCTCTTTGTTCCCGGAAACTCTGATCTGTGCGGAGAACAGACCCATGGACATCCAGATATACAACCTTGTTACGCCAAGTACCATGTTGTTCACATTTATCGCATCCGGAATACCCAGAAACAAGCTTACATCCCCTGACAAACGATCTGGCAGCAGCATCACATACTACACAGCGTAACTTCACAGGAATCTTTCTGACTTCTTTCACAGTCAGGCCATCATGAAGCAGAGTCTTCAGGTCTCTCAATGTATCTAGAAGGAAGTCAAGGTCACTTGGTTTGGTTGTGCCATAGGCAATAGCTACAGGGAAAATGATATTTGGTTTGGTATTCATGATACCACACAATATGGGCCACACTGATGAATTGGTACTGCGAAATAGCGGTACACCATCAATATTGAGTGAAATTTCCAAGTATTCTGGCTTTTCTATACAACGATGAAAATGAGATAGAAGCATCTCTGGTAGACCAAGGTAGGTGTAGTCACAACCAGACAATTTCTTTATGGAAGTTAAACTCTTGGTTTTCAGCAAAGTTCTGGCAGTAGCAGGCAATTCATGATGGCCTTCTGATCTCCATATTTTCAAATTACTGTCTAGAGCAGTGAGACTTATATGAAATTCATCTTGCCACTGACGTAACTTATCACATAGTGTTTCAGACACTTCAGAAACCTCATAATCTGATGATCCAGAGTCAGATGACATAGTTTTATGGTCATCTATAAGGGACCATACTTTTTGAAAAGTATCTGGTTTGATATTCTCAGATGATGACATAGATTCCAAATTATCAGATGAAGTGTCTTCTGACACTGGAGCTGTAGTAGCTGGCAGACCTATGCTATTTCCAGGAGTAGGATTGGAATTTGTACTGATATGCTCTTGAAGGTTATCATCACTGTCATCTGTCCAAGTGATCTGGGCTATCTGTGCTTGCTGGGAGGATGCTTTTTTCCTGGCCCTATATTTTCTTTGCCACTCTCTTTGATATGTTTGGCGTCTGCGTTTGTTGCTGTTTTCTTCCATTATTGCAAAATAATGTGGCTGAGAGAGGAAGCAGAGGGTATATGCAGTGAGGGATGACAGGAGGTACTACAGGCATAGCTCAAGTTTACTTTAAGGAGGTATACCACACCCTTTACAAGTCCATGCAGCGATGCTGCCAGTCAGCAGTCGGTGCTTCATCTTGAAACTGAGCAGACAAGTCACCCTTTTATTCTCAGAGCTTGTCCCCAGAGAATATTTTTTACCACAACCATTTTATTGCTGACCCTTGTGCAGTGATCAGTTGTCCTCATCTTCTGTGTAGCACTCTCTTTTACAATATGATCTTGTTGTACTTATTGGTCTTGAAATACTGAAAATTGAATAACTATAATATTAGTATAAGGCAGGCTGTGTGCACTCAGTAAAGTAAGTATAACTTACTATTGTATACCTGTGTTAGTATATCCTACACATACTGCCCGCTACTATCGTAAAAGGAATAAGCTTTTGATTTTATACTACCCCTTGTCAACGATATTTTAATATGATAATTCTAAAACACACGAAAGAAACTAAATTCTTTAAAAAAAAACTATCCCTCTCTACGCTTTTACATTACCAACCTTATCTGTATGCCAGATATCTATTTGCTACTTTTTATTGTCGGAGCAAGTTGCAGTTCCCGCTGTTTTGTGCCCGAGTTATTTACCTACACAGAAGTTGTTCGGTCTGCTCTAGGAGTAGATATATAATTTGCAATGTTTTAACTCCAGTCACTCAAATCTAAAGGTTAAAAGTGTGTAAAGAGCGGAATCAGTTTAGTATCAACATTCCAACCTCACTAAGCTGGGGGCCGTTTCACTAGTAGATATAAATAAGACGAGAGGCGCGACGGCAGTTTAGAAATTTATTCAATGTGAAACTTGAGATATAGTATAACAGGGTAGCCTTGTGCGTCGTGGAGCCATGCAGGGGCACGCCTTTTGCCGAGAGAACCAAATAATAGCCACAATTCTCTCTCAAATATCAAAAGATCAAAGATCCTTTCAAGTCCAGCGGCGCGCGTGGCGACGTGACGTCAGAGGCACACGTCATAGATGTTAGTTTGTGGTCACGCCGAGAGGTGGAGCTGCCCGTGCTACCCGGTTCTGCCGCTGCGCCCTCGCTGACTTATACCCGTATACTTGTCCTAAGTCTTGTTGTTTCTAGCAGTGGCACCACAGAATATTTAGTGGCATTTTGAATATGAAGACGATTGGATGCACCGATCCGCGGATATTACCGAAACGGGTCCCTATTTACTCTGCAGGGATGTCAGTTGGGGTCAGTAAAAAACAAGGAATTATTTGCTCTGGTGGCCAGTGTACTGTATGACCCAGGGTGCTGCCCTCTGTGGCCGATAATTATAATTATTTGAATCGACATTTTGCACTCATTTTTGCTCATATGAATTGGCTTGTATCTTACATTGAAATCATCTAAACTATAGCATCATGAAAGATCAAATTGGTTTTAATACAACTTATTTTAGAAAATATGACCATTAAAGGCAATCAGTGGTGAAAATCCAGTCTACAGAGTGTCAAGATAGACAGGCATGTCGAAAGTCCTCCTCACTTATTCATCTTGGCAGGGAACCAGTCTACTGGACATCACACTCTCCCAGCATAGAGGTTGCGCCTTGCTTCCTGCCCTGGTTGTGATAGCAAGCACCACAAAAGATCTGCTGGGAGATTGTGCCTATCACTCTCTCTACTCACAGGCGGGCACCAGCGAATATCAACCAATGGCGTTCAGAGCCTGGGCCCTGTTTTTCAGTCACGACAATCATTAAGAACGACATCTTTTTGCTCTGAGTGTGCTATAGTCGCGACATTTTAGAGGGTCGGACAATTATTGCCGCTCTACGACATGTAGGGCGTTGTGAGGTGTGCTATAGTCACGACACTCGGTGGCCAAAGGACCGGAAAGTGTCGCTACAAGTGTTGCTCTGGTGGCCAGTGTACTACTACTATCACGTGATCTAATTTATGCGGCGACCTTGACATCGACTGCGCTTACTTCACTCTCCCAGCAGAGATTCCACACGCTACACCGCAGAAGATCTGCTAGGAGACTGCGTGTACGAAATCCGATCAATAGCTCAATGTTTTATATTCAAACGCCGATAACTTCATAACGGTCCGGCCGTTCTTATTCATATTTGGTACGATTATAGGTTATATGTATCCCTTACTCGTGTTAAAATTTCATGGCTCAATTCCGTCGAAAAGTGGAAAAATCATCTATATATGTACAGTGATATGTTATAGAACCTAAGACAGTTCTATACTTGTCGTGATGGCCGACACTTTTAGCGGCGATCGTCCGTTGCGCGCTACGACACCGTCTATAAAACACCGGCCATCTTTTGTCGTCCCAAAAGGTCGTAGATCGGCTGTGCGATCGTAGACCTGCGACACTCACAAATGTTGTGACTAAAAAACAGGGCCCTGGTATCCTTCTGTGCTTTCTGTGGTTTTCTGCTGAGAGGATTTACACAGAGAGAGTCCCCCGATTAACATGTCGGAATCTGTGGCGGAAATAGGCTGAGGGTGTATGGGCAAGGTCCAGGAGGTGGGGATACAGGGAGTGAAGGTGAATATTTATAACAAAATATGATTCTGTGGCCAGGTTTAATGGGGAATGGAGGGATATGGCTAATTTGAATATTTATTAGTTGTCATGTTCGTTTTACAATAGGAAAAGGGATTTCATATTTCAAAAATGAAAACACCGATTTCCTCTGAAACAAGGAAAACTGACATCCCTGACTCTGTGTTATATCCACAGCATAGAGAGACCCTGTGCTCGCCTAAGCTAACAGTGAGAGTTGGTCCCACCTCAACTGCGAGACCAATGATGAACCGCTATTTTGGGAGTGACACTGTTGGTGCCACTGTTGCGGTCCTACCTCTCGCTTTAACCCCCCTACTAGTGAAACGGCGACCTGGTTGCTATACAGCCATACATAAATGTGTCAGGACTGCAGTGCCTCCTTGGGCAAATTATGAACTCATCGGTTTTGGTGTCAGAGGTCGTCTTACTGTGAAGGGAACATATATTTTGGATTATTTAATTTAAAGTGCCACGCCTATATGATATAACCTTGCTCTTAATGGGAGGAGACAAATACACCCTACTACAGACATTGTGTGATCACTGCTAGCAGTATTCGGCTTCATACATCCCACCACAGACTTAGACAATAGACAATAGACTAGAAAATACAATGTCAATGGAGTGTGAACTTGTCAGTGAAGAGAACCTCAATTTGGGAGATACACATGCTGGGGCCTGTTTTTCAGACAGCGACGTCTTTATTTGTAGTAATCACAAAAGAGTGACCAGTTGTGCGACCAAACCAGTGATCATGACCAAAAAGTGTTCGTCAGACCCGGTCACTATTCAGCTGTTATGATCATTGTTGGTCCAAGGCCTATTCAAAAACAAAACCATGTCTCACATGTATATTACTCAACAGAAAATTGGGAATTAGATAAAACAGATATAGATAATTCATCGCAGTAAATATTGTTTTATTTGATAAAGTGGAAGTGTATGAAATGAAATATGCCACCATTTGGGCTAAATGGTCACAACTCTGGAACCCAAAACCGTCACCACGACACTTTACCCCCGAAAGTGGTCGCACATGTTATGACGTCGCATCTCTGGAACCCAAAGGTCTCCAAACCGTCACTAACTGGTCACTATAGGAAAGAGTCACGACTAAAAAACAGGCCCCTGGATCATTCAATTTAAACCGCAACACCGATCTGCTAACCTTAATGTGACTAGAAGTACACAAATACACTGATCTGTGTGGACTATTGGGATTATAGTGCTACAATGCCTAACCCAGTAGGCTTAATTATATTTTCATTGTCATGTTTCGGAGTGAAATATATGTGGCCATTACTTTGGTCACCAGCGACTCCAACTATAGCACCATTTTCATGCCCACATCATGTACTGTGGCTCATAACGGTTTCCATATTTAGAAATATGCATGTACATACCGTTGGTGTTGCTTGCTGCCTTATTATGATTAGCTCAAGGTATTCCTGCTGTATGGCTTCGTGCTGCATGTTGTGTGGATAAGAGAGAACAAAAATATTGATCTGTGTATCTTTCCTGGTATGTGTTATAATTTTCAAAAGACAACAAGGGTGGCAGTATAAAGTGCACAAGCATGTGAATGAGCTGCATCAATCAATTAAAACAGTAAAATGGTTGTGATGATATGCAAAGTCCCTATCAAAAATGTATGGGGACTAAGTAAAACCACTACCAGCACAGGGCCCTGTTTTTTAGTCACGACATTCGTAACTTACGACATGTTTCATCCGTCAGTGTGCTAGAGAGGTACAATCTTTAATTAGCTGCAACACTTACTGTGAATATGACACTTAGGGAGGTAAAAGGTGTGCTATAGTCACGACCATCGGTGGCCAAAGGAACGGAAAATGTTGCCATAAGTGTCTTATATCTAAGACAACTATGGACATGTCGTACCGAATGCGCAACTTCACTTCCCGTAGGAATTAAGCAATGCAATTTTAACACTTTTAGTAAGGTATACATATAATCTATAATCGTACCAATTATGAAGAGAATCGGCCGCACCGTTCCTAAGATATGGGCGTTTGAACTTTGTCATAGCAAATGCTGCTCCGGTGGCCAGTGTAGCTCTACCCTCACATGATCTAATTTATGCGGCGACCTTGACATTGACTGCGCAGAGGTTCTGTGCTCTATATCGCGCAAGATCTGCTAGGAGAGTGCTTGTACGACATCCCCACATCCTACATCTCCACATCCTACATCCCCACATCTCCACATCCATACATCCTACATCTCCACATCCATATATCCATGCATCCCCACATCCCCACATCTCCACATCCATACATCCTACATCCCTACATCCTACATCTCCACATCCATATATCCATACATCCCCACATCTCCACATCCCCACATCCATACATCCTACAGCCTACATCCCCACATCCCCACATCCATACATCCTACATCCCCACATCCTACATCCCCACATCTCCACATCCATACATCCCACATCCTACATCCTACATCCCCACATTTCCACATCTCCACATCCATACATCCTACATCCCTACATCCTACATCTCCACATCCATATATCCATACATCCCCGTGGGGATGTAGGATGTGGGGATGTAGGATGTGGGGATGTAGGATGTATGGATGTGGAGATGTGGGGATGTAAGATGTGGGGATGTAGGATGTGGGGATGTAGGGATGTGGAGATGTGGGGATGTAGGCTGTAGGGATGTAGGATGTATGGATGTGGAGATGTGGGGATGTAGGATGTAGGGTAGTATAGTGGAGGGGCAGTATGGTGGAGGGACAGTATGGTGGAGTGGCAGTATGGTGGAGGGACAGTATGGTAGAGGGTTAGTATGGTGGAGAGACAGTATGGTTGAGGGACAGTATGGTGGAGGGGCAGTATGGTGGAGGGGCAGAATGGTTGAGGGACAGTATGGTAGTTATAAAGAACTGCATCGAGAATCGTATAAATAGACAATACTCCATGAGTTTGGATGTGCCCGAATCGTCATCGAGGCAAAGCCGAGTGACGATTATGGCACATCCAAACGAGTGGAATAGTGTCTATTTTACGATTCGAGTGCGGTTCTGGATTTATCTCACCCCTTTCTATGACGTTAGATAGTATCAGAATATCAGAATAGTTTGAATATACCTAGCAAATCCATATGACGTCATCTCAAATTCACTACCCCACAGCCGTGGTGTAGTATTGTCACTTTACGGGGGTGATCGTTGAGTATTTTCTCCTTATGTTATTTCTATGGCGAAGCTTGTACCAGGGGTGAGATAAAGGGGCAGTATGGTTAAGGGACAGTATGGTGGAGGGACAGTATGGTTGAGGGACAGTATATATGGCGGGGTAGTATTTTGTCGCCGCAATTAGTCAGCTTTCCTTAGTTGCGCTACAACGCACTACGATTAAGTCTGCGATGGCATCGCAGACTTAATCGTAGTGCGTTGTAATAGGTGGGAGGGGGCCCTAAGTATGTTATATTGGCTTTAAATTTGGTCCTCTCTGGAGAGGAAAACAAACAGAAAACCCTATTAAAGCCTATCCCTAACCATTTCCCTATCCCTAACCCTATCCCTTACGTAATCTCTACACCTAAGCATAAACGGGTTCATTTCAATATCCACTGGTTTATTTGTGGATATACCATTCCTCTGGGCTCAGTAACCACATTTTCTCTTAATACTTTACCTGAGTTGGTGTGGCCAACAGCAGCTACTCTTGTAACGGTTTCGCTCCCTTTCCAGAATATCTTGGTGGTTCTGAATGTTCTGTAGGGCTGCCTATAGCTTTGACTCCTGATCCTACCAATAGCAAGGAGAACTTGTCAGACTGCAAAATGAATAAGAATACCTTCAATGATCTATCATGTAGGTACAGTTAACAACGTATTCTGTCACTGTTGGTCTCACTCCTTACCGGACTTGCGTTCACACTTGAATGCACCTTCTGATGAAATGAAAACTATCACTGTTGTGTCACTGTGGCAGCTTACCCTACTAGTGAAACGGCCCCCTGCATTCGGCAAGCTTGTATGAAACCTCATATGCTTAGAGAGTGGGCACGCTGCATTGCTGTGGTCATGTTAGATTACTAGATTCTAAACTCTGTGAATAGCAGTTATATTTGTGTATTTAAAGTCATATTGGACAATTAGCCTTGAGAATTAAATACCATGGCATTTTTATATACCTGGCCTCTAGCAGTAACTGGTACCTCTAGTACCCGAATCCATACCTGTGCTATTGCCATGGAAAACCGATGCAATAGGGTTAATGAATATATGTGGGTGAGGCTTACTAGCTAAGTCCAGCGGAGCAGACAATATAGGACAGCTATGGGCCACTATTAGAGATGAAGCTGGAACCTCAGATGGACCTACAATTCCTTAGAAATCAGAAAACAGAATACATCTAATAAGCAATAAAGAGATGAAGGAGCATATATTTGGAAAAGTCAGAAACAAAGTTTAAGGTGAATTTGTCAAATTGCAAAATGAATCAGAATAATCTCAATGATCTATATTGTATAATGTTGAAGTGGACTTTCTGTACAGTATTGTTACCAAGTTAAATATTAATAAGGTACAGTAAAACCCCTCTTAAGGGGACACCCTCCATTCCAGGCCAAGTGCCCCTTAAGTGGGGTGTCCCCTTAAGTGGGGTGTCCCCTTAAGCGAGGTGTCCCCTTAAGCGGGGTGTCCCCTTAAGCGGGGTGTCCCCTTAAGCGGGGTGTCCCCTTAAGCGGGGTTTTCAGTCTTTCAATGGTTATACAATGGAGAATTCCTACATAAATGAAGGAAACGATGGTTATTAAGTTAAAATGTTTATCAATAACACATAATTAAATAAATAAATAAAAATCATATATGATTTATATTTATTTACTTTAAATAATTTATATAATATAAAAGAATATAAATATAGAAAAAAAATAGATAATAGAGGTTGAAGGTGGATATGCCTTCCTTGTGAAATTTGCTCCTTTTTATACCCCCGGTCAATGCACCCACCCAACCCCGCCCACCCCCCACCCCAGTAACTTCTGAGAGAAATCAGCAGCCCTAAAAGGATTCCTCGTGAGCCGCCCAGAGCCGCGACGGCTCACTGAATACCGCACCTTCAAAGCCCCCAGCCCTCCCTGTGTCGCCCACAGCTAACCTGTAAGCAGGCCTCTTACCTGGCACCTTCAGCAGGGGCGAAAATCACTGGTACTAATATCCACTCACTGTGGCCCGCCCAGAGCCGCTAGAGATGTGGTTATTACCATGAAAAAACACACTCTGGACCTCCTCGGGAATGATCAGTCTTTTGTTCTGTCTGTCCCGTACAAATGGGCACCATAAACTTGGATTTTCAGTGTTTTTGATATGATGTCCTTCCAAACTGCCCCCTTAAGCCGGGTTTTTAAGCATTTCTGTACCGAAGAACTGTCCCCTAAAGTGGGGTGTCCCTTAAGCGGGGTGTCCCTTAAATCGGGGTTAAAATAAACTGTTAATAGTGGGAATAATTTCTGTTCCGAGCAAATTGTCCCCTTAAGCGGGGTGTCCCGGAATAGGGGTTTTACTGTATATACTGTAATTACACACTTTACAGTTTCATCATGTAATGTAGAAATGACCACTATGTAATTCACTCAGCTCCACTTTCACTGCTGTATATGCACTGCTGCTACGGGTGTAGTATATTTATCATATGGGGGTACTCCATAATTTCTTGTACAGCTGGCCTTTTTTCTTTCATGTTGCCCCTCTTGAAAATACCAGACAAAAATTAGCCCCCCCTCCCTGCCCCCACCCCCCCGAGATTAAAGAAAAGTGGTTCCCTTGGAAATGAAACATTTCATATCCCTCCCCCCCCCCCCCCCCCCACATGGACAAAAATGCCGGTACCAAAAAAAAGTAATCAAAACCATAGGGGGATACCCCCCCCCCCCACCCCAACTTTCAAATGGAAATGCCCAAAAATGTTAGTACCACCCCCATGAATTTTTGTTTCTTTAATGTTGCCCCTCTTGAAAATACCAGAAACAAATTAGCCCCCCCCCCCCCCCCCCACGAAAATTAAACAAAAGTGGTTCCCTTGGAAATACCCCCCCCCCCCCCCAAAGGGCTCAAAAGGTAAAAAGCTGAAGGCGTTTAATTCCCTTCCCCCCCCCCCCCCAAACCACATTGACACATTTCCTTATTTGTGATTTTTGTCATATTTATGCATAGCAACCATTTGGCCCAAGTAGGTCAGACGTCAATCATCCCAGATTCCGATGACGTCACAATCGCACAAACGTGCAGCGTTTTCCGTTTTTGTGTGCCGTCTTCTGGCAGCAAAATAGAGGGAAACTATGTTCCGGTGGGCAAAAGTTCAAAGTTACGAGGTGAGGACAGGAAAAGTTACTGTCCAAGGCATCAGCCGCGGGCAGTATTTTTCCCGATCCTCACCGAGTAACTTTGACTTTTGCTTACCGGTACTTGGTTGCACTATTCCTATATACCTTCAAATATCGATAAAAATGTTTAATTCTTTACCTAAAACACTTCCGAAGAAAATGGCGACCCTTATTGAGTAACCACAACAGCTAGTGTTTCGTCCTTCTCCGCGTCAGAGCGGGACGAAAACATGAGAGCGGGACGAAACTCAACCTTGACACATAACTTATATTTAGTGCACCCCCTAGCAGCGTATGTAACTCCAGTTAGTTCGCTAATGGGTATATAGGAATACTCTTTATTACCCACCTGATACGGAGTCTCCATACTAAGCCTATGGAGATTACAGATCGCTATTGAGGAGGATACGGAGCTCCGTACCCTCCTAGGAGGATACAGATTTTTGAGATGAAAGTAGTCCCAAACATAACTTCTTCATTACGTTGAAAAGTTTTCTAACGATCATATTTATTGCTTAAATATAAAAATAAGTGAGTAATAAATACAACATTACCATAATTTCGATCTGTGTGGCCGTATTCTCCCTCCCCAGTCCCTCAATATTTCCCTCACCACTCCCTCACCAATCCCTCACTGTCCCTCACCATTCCCTCACTGTCCCTAACCAGTCCCTCACCACTCCCTTAATTTCCCTAACCAGTCCCCCACTGTCCCTCACCAGTCCCTCAATTTCCCTCACCACTCCCTCACCAGTACCTCAATTTCCCTCACCACTCCCTCAATTTCCCTGACCAGTCCCTCACTAATCCCTCACCAATCCCTCACCAATCCCTCACCATTCCCTCACTGTCCCTAACCAGTCCCTCACCACTCCCTCAATTTCCCTAACCAGTCCCCCACTGTCCCTCACCAGTCCCTCAATTTCCCTCACCACTCCCTCACCAGTCCCTCAATTTCCCTCACCACTCCCTCAATTTCCCTCACCAGTCCCTCACTAATCCCTCACCAATCCCTCACCAATCCCTCACCATTCCCTCACTGTCCCTAACCAGTCCCTCACCACTCCCTCAATTTCCCTAACCAGTCCCCCACTGTCCCTCACCAGTCCCTCAATTTCCCTCACCACTCCCTCACCAGTCCCTCAATTTCCCTCACCACTCCCTCAATTTCCCTCACCAGTCCCTCACTAATCCCTCACCAATCCCTCACTGTCCCTCACCAATCCCTCACTGTCCCTCACCACTCCCTCACCATGCACTCCCTCACCACTCCCTCCCCAGTCCCTCAATTTCCCTCACCAGTCCCTCACTAATCCCTCACCAGTCCCTCACCAGTCCCTCACCAATCCCTCACCAGTCCCTCACCAGTCCCTCAATTTCCCTCACCACTCCCTACTCCACCACCAAGCCCTACTGCTCCCGTCAGAATATGACCGCGAATAGTCCGTATTCCCACCGCAAATGGTCCGCCGCGAACGGCCAAAACACCACCGCGAATCGTCAGGCAATCCTCTGAACGGTAAACAAACTACATTTAGAGACGCTGGTATAAAATTTGCCTAATTTTGTCAATAATTGACCAAATTTCACATACTTTATATTACACGATAGGTAACGAATGGGATATTGAGGGACAATAAGTATATTATAGGTTTACTGATTATTCCTTGCTGTCGGAGGAAGGCGAATTTGACACTGTTGGTTGTATTATAACTGCCAGCAAATTCACCACCAAGTCACAGATCATGTCAAATCTACCTCCGTAAGAATAACAGAAACCCTGAAAGAAACCTTTCCCACCAGCGAAATATGTGTAGTTTACATACCTGTGCTATGTCTTGAAGCCTACAGGTAATATTGTTCAAAAACGGCCGTAGTGGGCGGGTCCACTGTAGACTAGTGTAGTCTGTACTTGTACTTGTAGTAGTATAGTGAGACAGCCTGTGAACCCAGGCATACGACAATTGTTCACAGAAATTTGCTTTGTTTCTCATAAGATATAAATAGTCAATTGTTGCTACTATGAAGCAAGTTTAACTGATATAGCTATATATATATTTCTTATGTTATTGGCAATATACAGGGTATGATATACGCACAAACATGAGAAGAATTAAAAAGGGGCGTCTCACCTTGTTGTTGTTGACATCTCCTCTGCTGGTTAAACAGCTTCACGATAGTACAGACAGGAACAAGCAAAAACGGGCTGCATTCCACTGACGTCATACAGAAACGACTTGTGTTGTACGCGAATAAAACGCAAGGTGGCGCCACGATAGAATAGGTTCTGACCTATCACGGTCTACCACAATCCATTGTGCCATTTCCCAAGATCCGGTTTTGATAACGTCTGCACGTCGCAATCACAGCAAAGCAGAGATGAAAATAATGTAATTTGGGAATATACACTTTCATTCCTATACTAGAGTAAACTGTTGTTAATGAGATTTCATTTTTTTGTCAAGAAATATAAGGTATTTATCTTGTTTACATACTGTTCGAGCGCCTAATACACATATTATCGCCCATTCCGCATACGACGAACGTGAGGCGCTTTGTAAATAACAATAACTTCGGATCTAACGCTCCTATTGGCACAATGTTTATATCATTGGAATCGCCAGTAAAAACTTAATTAGAATCCATATTTACATCATGTTCCGAAGCAGCTACAGAAAATTACATGTGATTGAAAACGGAAATTTGTGGATGAAACATAGTCAGACTAGTCAGCCTGTGAATAATTGGCGTAGAAACACCAAATAAGGACAAATAGACAGCAAAATACATTCAGGAAACGATGGGTAAGTTTATAGTTTAATTCTCGTGAGGGAACTTATGTTAATTTTCCGTTTTTTTGTTATGGAGTTTGTCGCTAGCGCAAGATTGCGGGCCACCCGAGGTAAACATGCTACTTGAATGAATAGTGTGGCGGAGGGTGGCGGAGGGTGGCGGAGGCGCCCTCCGCGGGCTTTGCGGAGGTGGCGGAGGTGGCGGAGGCCGCGGAGGAGGTCGGCGGAGGACCGCGGGCGAACCGCTAGAGGGCCTCACGGTCACCGGAAATGACGTCAGCAAGACGCCCGCGGCCTACTATATAAACCTCCGCGGGTGCCTCCGCAGACAGTTGGATCTTAGACTCTGACCAGGCCGGACCTCCGCGGACCCTCCGCGAGACCTCCGCGACCCTCCGTGAGCCTCCGTGAGCCTCCGTGAGCCTCCGTGAACCTCCGTGAACCTCCGTGAGCCTCCGCGAACCTCCGCGAACCTCCGCGAACCTCCGCTAACCTCCGTGAGCCTCCGTGAGCCTCCGCGAACCTCCGTGGACCTCCGTGAGCCTCCGTGAGCCTCCGCAGGCCTCCGCCGACCTCCGAGAGGCTCCTGTGCACCTGTGGACGGACAAGTCGCCCCCGTGAGGCACCGAGCCTCCGCGTGAGTCCTCGAGACTCCGGGTGAGCCACCGGGGAGCCCTGCTGAGCCCTGGGGAGCCGCGAGCCGCGTGTGCGTATGCGCAAGGACCAGCCACCCCTGTGAGGCATCGAGCCTCCGTGTGAGTCCTCGAGACTCTGTGTGAGCCACCAGGGAGCCCTGCTGAGCCCTGGGGAGCCACGAGCCGCGTCTGCGTACACGCACGGACCAGTCGCCCCTGTGAGGCACCGAGCCTCCGCGTGCGTCCTCGAGACTCCGTGTGAGCCACCAGGGAGCCCTGCTGAGCCCTGGGGAGCCACGAGCCGCGTGTGCATACACACACGGACCAGTCGCCCCTGTGAGGCACCGAGCCTCCGCGTGAGTCCTCGAGACTCCGTGTGAGCCACCAGGGAGCCCTGCTGAGCCCTGGGGAGCCACGAGCCGCGTGTGCGTCCACGCACGGACCAGTCGCCCCTGTGAGGCACCGAGCCTCCGCGTGAGTCCTCGAGACTCCGTGTGAGCCACCAGGGAGCCCTGCTGAGCCCTGGGGAGCCGCGAGCCGCGTGTGCGTACGCGCAAGGACCAGCCACCCCTGTGAGGCATCAAGCCTCCGCGTGAGTCCTCGAGACTCCGTGTGAGCCACCAGGGAGCCCTGGGGAGCCACGAGCCGCGTGTGCGTACACGCACGGACCAGTCGCCCCTGTGAAGCACCGAGCCTCCGCGTGAGTCCTCGAGACTCCGTGTGAGCCACCAGGGAGCCCTGCTGAGCCCTGGGGAGCCGCGAGCCGCGTGTGCGTACGCGCAAGGACCAGCCACCCCTGTGAGGCATCGAGCCTCCCCGGGAGTCAACGCGACTCCGGCTGAGCCACCAGGGCATCCCGCCGAGCTCCTGAGAGGCGCGGGCAGCAGTGTTACCTGTTAGGATAGCGAACGCAAGGACTCTATTGGTCACCTTGAGTGTCATGTCTAGCGAGTTGTGAGCCGCCCTAATAACAGCACCTGTTTACACTGTGTTGGAGAGTTGTGAGCCGTATCAATAAAAGCTCCTGTTTACACCATATTCCTGGCGTTCTCGTGTTTACTACAATAGTGTAACCTGACATTGACAATGAAGCGTCTTTGCATCTAAGTTTGGATTTGTAACTCGCAGGACAGTTAGAATAGGGTGTTGATTTATTTTGTTTGCAGTTCAGAAGTTGTCTGAGGTGTAAGACTTGCATGTTAAAATTTTAAAACAGTATATTTTGGGGTGACAAAGTCACATGCAATTTTCTTAAGTGCCATAAAACACAGCATTATAGCTGCGGCGTTGGGACGTATTTATGGTATAAAGAGACAGAGAATGACATCCTTACGGGCTCAGTAACCATGTTCTTTTATTACGAGTTTTTACCTAAAAGAGATTCTCATTCTCATGGGTTTTCATGCTCCAAAGCTGTGCCTATGTGTGGGAGAATCTCCAACCAGATCCGACTAGAATCACAGTTTTTTAGATATGGTATGTAACAAATTAACTTATTAAGCTATAATTTCCATTCGGGGGCATCCATAAAGTATGTAGGCAGATTTTCCTGAAAAACTGCCCCCCCCCCCCCCCTCGTTGCACAACATACCCTTTTCATGGACCTTCCTTATTGCGTATGTACATTTTCTGGACCCCCCCCCCCCCCTTTCCCACACCTGAAAGGGGATTCATATATAGGCATGATGTACCTAGACAGGTCTACTTGAAGGACAGTATGTTTGAGGCGCAGTATGGGTTGGGATGAAGCGATCTCGGCTAGCGGTCGCCACTACTTAAAAACACATACGTCGATTCACAGGAAGACATAATGCCTGAAAGAATATATGATGGATCACTGTAAAATATTGGAAGCTATTTCTCCTGAAGAAATGTGGCCACATGCATCAGGATGTTGATCGTGGAAGAGTGGATCACAGTGCATTTTGTCATGAACAAACGCATATATTAATGCATTCTTTATGTTTTATGAATATCTGAACATACCTAAAATATTAACAATGTCTTATGCCACTGGTTTGTTTTTTTGAGGGGCTTTCTACATTTATAATTAGCGAAGTTAGGACATAAAGTATAAAAAGTGTTAGGACAAAAACTGGAATAAATATATTCAATAGGTTATTTAAGTCTTTTGTGACAGTTACATTTAACACCATACTTATATAATGATGGTATATATAAGGTAGGTTTTCGATTTCATGGAGGCCCTCTCATTTTTTAAGAGGTGGGATGGGTTTTAATTGATGATATCATGTTTTACGTTATTTTAACGTTAAATTAACGTTTCTCGATAAAACGTTATTCTGGGAAACGTAATTTTTACGTTAATTAAACGTTTCATAAAAACGTTTTTCTAGTAACTATTAAATAACGTTTCGAGACGTTATTTTAACGTTTCTTGTTAGCTGGGTTTTGTCATGGACTTCATAGGGCTCTATGTTCAAGTGAGGCCATTGTTTTAAAATGATACAAACATGATCAATTATACATAATTATCATATTTGACCTGAACTTCACCAAGGAAAATGCCATAAATCGTAAATAAACTGGGGGAGAGGGTCTTCTAGAGATAAGTGAAAATATGCATGTCAAATATATCCATGATACTTATTACCTACTATATCTAAAAAAACTACGATTCTGGTAGTATCTGCTTGGACTTCTGCCCGCACATAAGGACAGAGTGAACCAGACTTAGGCTTGGAGAGTGAGGAGCCACCAGAGTGAGAATCTCGTGGAGGAAAACATTAGAATCTGTTCTTCTTTCTTGTACAACATTTATAAACTTCGTTCAGTGATTATTGCCGTTGTTGAGGTGTGTTTAACATCATAAGGGTGTCGTCTGCATACATTAGCACAAACAATTTGAGATAGTTGTTTATGGTATCATCCTGAAATCTTAGATACTCACATCCATTTTCCTTAATGTCATTTACAAAGCCCGTCTACCTGTAAGTGTTTGATTCTCTCCAAGCAAAAAGTGGAACTATTCTCTGTCACGACCACTCGAGGCGCACAGGGCACGCTGACGAGACGTGTACACGCCGTCTGGTGAGTGGTGGCCACACTACAGGATAAAACCATTCGTCGTTGTTGTTCACTGCTACACTTTCAACCAGAGCTACACAAAGTTAGTGTCGTAGCTCAGTGTAGACAGCGGTTGGTCTCAAAACTTTTTGACTGCTTGAAGACGCATGATGCAGCCTACCTTGAGCCATAAACATGTCGCCTGGGGAGGCTCGCCGCACGAACTAATTTCGTCGCGCCCTCTACCGAACGACCGAGGAACCAGTGCATATTCACTTTTAAAAGACTCTGGCCAGGGATGACCGGGGAACCAGCAGTGTGTTCCCTAGCCACACCACTCTCCAGCAAACCGACAGCATGGCGACCGAGGAGGAAAATTTAGATCTTGAAGACGAAACCCCTGACGCAAGGAAGGGTAAAAAGGCAGCTAAACATGATTCTAAAGGTGCCGCTGACTTGGATAAAGTCACAGACTATGTCGAGGAAGTTGAAATAACAAACCAAAACATCGGAGATGTAAGTTAAATATCACATGATCTTTCTTTTCTTCCTTTATCGCTCACTCAGTCACTGTCACAAGCTCAGTAAACTGGGAATTCTAAAGACATTTTGTCATCTACAGTCAAAACGATTTCGAAACATAGATATCTTAACCTTTTTGATTTGAAGTGATTTCATTTTAAGCGGGTAAACACAAATATTCTGTTAACCTAGTGATGCATTCGAAGCCACTCTTGTCAAATATTGCTGCTACTTGCTCGCCTGGGAGTCTTGACTGACAGGAAACATGTCTACATACAACTACTACTACTACATATAATTATTTACTATATACTCATGCCGTATATACTGTAAATACGCACCGTTTCGTCGTATAACGTATAAATACTGTACGGACCGGTCCGTACAGTAAAATACGGACCACCTTGCCATACACGTTTATTAAAATATCGTTGTTAAGCTAAATGAAATTAATGATATTTATTTTTAATTTCGGGTATATAGTAAATAAATAACCTCCAACATGCAGTACAATTCACAGAACTCGATGGTAATTTACAGTTTGTACGGAATTCGGCGTAAACGTAAATTACCATCGAATTCTGTAAATTGTACAGCATGGGAATACAAGAGAACTGAGCCTGCAAGGGAACTGAGCCAGAGGTGTGATTGCGAACTGAGCCTTCAGGAGAACTGAGCCTCCAAGAGAAGTGAGCCTGGCTCAGTCAGTGCGAATGCTGGACGACAAGCTTATAGGTCACATATGTCCCTAACTCGTCTAAAAGTTTCATTGCTTAATTCCTATGGGATGTGTGGAAAATTCTGTGTATGGTACGGCCCGTCGATCTATTCGACTGTGTGTGTCAGTGTTATCAAACTTAGACAGTACAAGTTTAAGCCACTCAGTACTTTTCAGGTGATAACTCTGTGAATGATTGGTATAGAAACACCAGGTAAAGACTTACTTGTGTTAAAGTTTCATGGTTGGTACGGAACTCGGCATAAATGCCTCGTTCCATACAAACCGTAAATTATCATCGAGTTCTGTGACTTGTACAAGCATGGTTGGACGTTACATATTTACTATATACCCAAATTTATTAAAAAAAATCATTAACTTAATTTTTAACAACTGATATGTTAATAAACATGTTTGGCAAGGTGGTCCGTATTTTAGTGTATGGACCAGTGGTCCGTACAGTATTTTTACGTTATATGTCAAAACGGTACGTATTTACAGTAAATACGGCATGGGTATATAGTAAATGTGTATTTTGATAAGTCTTTCGAGCTACTACTTGTAAATCCACGACCATGGGTAAAACTGCAGATCCATGGCACCTATCGCCAGCCTATACACACTAATCGGACATTCTGAATCATATTTCATCTCTTTTACTATATACCCATGCCGTATATACTGTAAATACGCACCATTTTGCCATATAACGTAAAAATACTGTACGGACAATTGGTCCGTACACTTAAATACGGACCACCTTGCCATACACGTTTATTAAGTTACTATACACCCATGCCGTATATACTGTAAATATGCACCGTTTCGCCATACAATGTAAAAATACTGTACGGACCACTGGTCCATACACTAAAATACGGACTACCTTGCCATACACATTTATTAAGATATTGTTTGTTAAGCTAAATGAAATAAATGATTTTTTTAAAATTTCGGGTATTATCGTAAAACTGGATGAGGTTTAATCTTGGCCACCGTATTCCACGACTGGAGTTTGGCAAAGTGACTTCATGAGGCGAAGCCGAGTGAAGTCCGGAGCCAAAACTTCAGGAGTGGAATGCGGTGGCCAAGATTAAAACAAATCAGGTTTTGATCTTATCCTACCCTATCTCCTCTTTTTTGGAATATTACGTGATAACAATGCTGTATGCCAATAGTGGCATATAAAACTCCGTATGCCAGTCAGCGTGGCATACAGAAACCCAATGTTAAGCCTATGGGATTTTATATTAGGGGTAGGATAAATAGTAAATACATAACGTCCAACCATGCTGTACAATTCACAGAACTCCATGGTAATTCACAGTTTGTACAGAACTCGGCGTAAACGCCTCGGTCCGTACAAACTGTAAATTACCATGGAGTTCTGTGAATTGTACAGCATGGTGAGGACGTTCTATATAAATATTGTTTGTTAAGCTAAATGAAATTAATATAAAAAAAATAATATTGGGTATATAGTAAATATATAACGTCCAACTATGCTGTACAATTCACAGAACTCGATGGTAATTTACATTTTGTACTGAACTCGGTGTAAATGCCTCGGTCCGTTCAAACTGTAAATTACCATTGAGTTCTGTGAATTGTACAGCATGGTCAGGGCGATCTATATAATTACTATGAAATTATTGAATCGATATTGGTTCAGCTCTAAATACGTACCCTACCTAGAAGCTATCAAATCTGTCTAGTTTCGCGCGATGTTTTGAAAACGGCTACACTCCAGAACTTTGGGTACTGGGAACCATTGATCTGCAGTTTTACCCGACCATGTGGTACGTATGGTCGTCTGAAAATATTAAAGTTTAACCACGAATATGACGTTATTTATTAAATAAATTCTATAAGCTTACATTCGGTCACTGAAGCTACCATCGTTTTAATATGATCCTATTCCAGACAATCAGTCTCATGAATGACCGTCAACAGAAGCATGCTACTGAGAAACAGCGCAAAGAGAAAGAGCTTTCCAAGGTCAAAATCAACAAAGAGGACGTAGATCTTATAGTGAGTGTTGTTTTTAATTGTTGTTGTAAAGTGATACACACCGCAAAGGATCACCATGTATGATGTATGCGCTTTAACAATATTATAGGGGTATATTATTTAAGCCTAGATTAAAAGCGTTCAGGACATGATTAAGGCCGTGCTCCATAGCACCAATCCACTGGAGATAGATGGTCGTTGAGCAATCACAACCCTATCTCCTCCCATTCTCCCATAGTTCTTGCCCCTTGGTTCTTCCCTTGATCTTACCTCGGTCGCCGCTGCTGCTCCACTTCGGTGACCGGTTGAAGAACAGGTTTATCCCAGTCCCCAGTGGATCAGCTCTCAATCTCAGGTATGGAACACCGCTAGGAGTTTGAGCACCGACCGTTGGGGGGATCTGGACTCTAGCTCCGCTACAGCACCACTATTGGCGACTGGGAGCCGATTGGTCGGTGACCAAATCTCCAGTGGAACGGCTCAATGGAGCACGGCCTTTAAAGACTATGCTCAGGTGATTAATTGGAGTGTGGACTAGGTCGATGTTGCTGACTTGTACTATAATGGGCTGTGTGATATCAACAGCACTGGTGACAAAACTGGCCCTGAGGTCTCAGACATGGTGGTCAGGGCGCTCTCACATGTTGTGAGGATGTCATTACAAAAAAACACTGTTAACCTATTCACGCCGGGTTATGCCTTGAGGCATTGAGGTATCATTTACAAAATATTCATTTTTGTGAATAAAATCGGAAATATTAGTCCAATAAACATGAAATTATCACAGAATGTAGGTATAACATCATGGGTGAAATTGAACAAAGAATTGAAGATCAGAGAGAAGCAGCTCAGTACTTGTCTACTGAATGGTCTGGCACAAATGCTGAGAGAGTTCGCCAGGGTTTTGAAAATTCAGAGGCACTCAGTTTTTACGTACATCGATGATACCTTCATCATGGCAGAAACTGCCTTTTAGTTGCCAGTCTGATAGCAGGCGCCGGGTCTTGGTTGCCGGGTGAAATCAATGCCGGTTGGTGTTTGTTGGAGCATCACCTCATGGTTGTTGAGTGTTTGCTGGTGCTCCGAGCCACCGGCTGTGGCTGAAATACTCATTCTTTGATTCCTTGCTGTCCCACTAGCTAGGTTTTGAATCCAGCATCCCACCCGGTCTACATATTCTCACTGGCATGGTGAGGTCTCTCTGATTTATTAATTTTTTTTGCCAGCTGGGACTGCGTGTCCTGCCAATCGGTTTGATGAGAGCATGGCATTCGCTTTGAAAGTTCATCGCCAACACCGCAATGTAGGCCACCAGAGAACCGATACTTGGGATCCTCCCGTGAGCTTTGCCGGTACCTGCGTTGACTGCTCGCCCACATACACCCCAACATACCGTCAACATGGAAGAGGCATCATCCGCAAGCAGCTATCCCGCCAGCAGACACAGCAAATTCTGACAGTTTCATTAGTTTGGGCAGAATTCTAGCACCAGAGCATGCCATACACATTTATAACATCAAGGCTTATCTTTCTTTACCTTTATTGTTCAGTTTAACAGGAAATTCAGTGGATATTTGATGAGCTATCTTTCATGTACAAATCCCAACATGGCAGCACGCTGCTCTGCTTATGGAACCAGGGCAGCTGCTCGAACCGCCATCTGTCGACTGAGCAGAGAACTTGGCTAGTGCAGCCAATGTCCACCAGACAGCACCACTGTCCCCTCTGAGCCAATCTCCTACTTGGCACCGGGTCTTGGTGTATGGACCCCGCATGGCCATTGGCCAACTAGAATGGGTAGTTAGTTGGTGGAAGCGTGTGGTAAAAAAAACACCTATATCAGTCTGGCCTGAGATGAGAGACCAGGTGCTGGTCTGCTGGGGTGAACAGCAATTACCAATCTGTTCACCCTCTTGGTCGCCTTGCCTCCTCGAGGTGCAGACCAGATATGCTTGCATGTAAGCATAACAAAAACGACCAGGGTGGGGAGTTAGCTCAGTGGTAAAGAGCACTGGACTTGTAATCCCAAGGTTGTTGGAGTTTGTTGATTTGAGTCCCACTGCACCCGCTTTTCTCCTTCACCCCCAGTAGTGGTAGATTTACTGCTATACCAGAAGCAAATCCTTCTCATACCATGCCCATGTGGTGTGGGAAGTAAAAGAACTCTCACCTCAGAAAATGTGTAGGGGTGAGATTTCTACCTACTTTCATCTCATAGATTTGGTCAAACCCAAAGTAAGTCGAATTGAACAAATTGGATGTTAAACTACCCAAACAAAGACAAAGGACCAGGTGCTGGGCATCGAAAGAATGCCTAGTCGGTGGAACACGCGCTTGAAGCCATCCTGAGGGATTTACTTATACAAGCCACTCTGAGGAAGGCCAGGTGGGCACATGCCAATATGTTTGCCCCGTTCAACAATAGGACACTCCTCAGATGACAACACCTTCCAAGATATGATTCTTCAGACAGTGAAAGACTACCAACTGCCTGCAGTCATTTCTCTGGAGGAGCAAAAGGTATGTGTCAGTAACAAGAACCAGACTTTATAGGTTAAATAAGAATTACCTTGGTAAAAGGTGGTACTTGACCTAAAGTCTACGATGTTAGCAGGTCGTCGGATGTTGTCTCTCTACCTGTAATTCTGAGTTGCTCTTAAGAGGTAGGGCAACTTTTGGATGTTAAATACTGCAGGTACCTGGCGAGTGTCACATTTCCATTGCTATGTTTTGTGACATGGGGGGGGGGGGGGGGGGGGGGCTAAAAATCCCCCTAGAATGCGTTATGTAATTTCTTTCACACCCCCTTACCTTGGGGCAAGGATACCGCCAGTGACTGCACTGTGCGCCCCAAGGGGTCTGTGTAAGAGACTGGGTGGCTCAGGGACACCTTCTGTTTGGTAGCCCCATAATACTATGCTAGTGTTTATCAATGATAAATTGCTCAAAAACATTGATCGTCCCATACCGAAATAAAGGAGATACAAAGGCACGAATAAATTTGAAAAACCTTTCCCAATATCTTAATAAGGTTAAATGTTGTTGAACCTTGCTTTCTTACGGCGATTTTAAAGTATTTGTAGTCTCCAAGCGGTCCCAGACATCTGGGAGGTCGATGGTATGCACGTTGGTGTGACTATTGCAAAGTTCGTTTGAATACCTGTATGATACCTGAATTTAGTTTTGTTGCAAGCCTCTCGCAGTTGCTTTAGTCTTGATGAATTATGGCTCCGTATTATTGACTAGGTAACTCATTCAATCAACTAGAATACTGCTCACAAAATCATATTTGAAAAGATTTGTATTAAGTATGAACTGATACTAATTCGGCTTGCCTTTCGTGTTTAATTACACCGGGAAAGATGTGGCTAGTTCCTTTCAACATGGACATTGTATTCTCTATATTGTCCATGATTTGACTGAGGGTTAAAAGACAACTCACAAATGTGTACCCTTTTGTCTAGATGAGTTGAAGTAGATGTACAAAGGAGCATAGGCATGTTAGTTACAATATAACTGAAAAGCTGCTGATTACATTGCAATATCTCTCAATCTAAATTAACCTCACCGTTGCCTTTTATCTCACCGTTTGAAAGGGACAAATCTATTTCGTTGTTTATATAATACTTGAAACCATTGAAAAGAATTGACTTAAGATAAGTCGACAAAACTGAAAAGCATAATCTCTGATGGTCCCTATATACCCTAAGGGTTCCGACGACATTAAACCACGACCAAACCAAACTATCTCACCTTTGCCCTTTCTTTGTTATTTCAGATACAGGAAATCGAAATACCGAGATCCGAAGCAGAGCGCAACCTACGGGAACATAAAGGGGACATTGTCGAGGCCCTGGTGGCACTAACAAATTAATGTTCACATTCTTCCTAGACAAACGTATAAAAGTTATTCGTGCACCTCAGCTCATGATGTTGAAGATATATTTCGTCATCAGTCGTGTCATTTCCATACTTAGTAATAAAATATCTAATTGCCTAAATTAGTTCATTAATTTTTGTCAATGGAACAAGAACAAAAATATTATGGACCATTCTTGTGGCCAATCTTCATCTAGGACCTCTCTAAGACATATTTATAAGAGATTATGTTAGAGGTACAGACGCCTTCGTGGTTTTTTTAAATTTGGTTCTCTATTATCGCTCAACAGTACTGAATAGCTCCTCTGAAATTTATCTTAGTACTTTAGACAAAAATCACAGTTGACAGAAATGATTGTTATTGCGTTCGAATAGAATATATACAAATCTATTAGTAGAGAATAGACACGATCAGGATCTTATTCATCTGACAGCTCGCACATTAGGAAAGGTGAACGTGGTACTAAATAGAATTCATGTCATTGAAAGTTTCCACTTTTTTTTTAAGAGCATGACATCCTGATATAAATGGTTACCTTAATAGAATAAAGGGAGGTGGATGCTGGTGTACACATATTAAATGTGAATACCTATAATAAATCTTGTAATACGCTGTAGATCAACCAGCTACCCAGGCAGTTGGCTGGTTCCCCCTGCTGCTAGAGCTAGCAGGCAGGTAGTACCGCCCGGGTATAGTGCCGGCAGTGGTTGACCGCCGGTATTGGAGTGTATCGTCGGTAGTTGGGGACGGACCCGGGAACCAGCTAAATTTTCAAAATGCCAACGGACAACGCGATAGTTGCGATGTGGTTATCACAAGTAATACACTTTGATGGAGTATCAAACTGATACAAGTCAATGAGAACAGATAAATATATCGAATGATATCATATCATAGCTGAAATATTTTCCCAAAACAAATGTTGGTGACTTTGACAAGGTGCTTGAGTGATAATAGGGGCCGCAGGCACTTGACAATTCTCCGATCCGGCTGGACACTTCCGGTTCAAAATACCCTACAAATTATGCAAATTTCCCTGACAACAGATCGATCCGCCATCTTTGCTGGTGAATACAAAGCGCTGTCAGAGTTTAAAATGGCGAAATACTATACTAATCGACCGTCTCCTGTGAATTTTGTACATTAAATAGTTTAAATGGGATTATTTACATTATTCAGACATAAATTAAACGTGCCTACTCAAAGAAAATCGATTGTTTCGAAGATTTGTTGACATCGCGTTTCTAGTCTAAACTGGGGCTACCAGATAATCATTTGATCTGAAATTACCAGGGAAGTCTGATTTTTTATGGGGAATTGCTTCAGAATTACTTAAAACATCCTCACACTTTAAAAAGTATCATAAATGGACATCCGAACGGTTCCATTGGTTAAGCATTGCGGAGGTGCTTCTCCAAAATGGCCGCCCAGGGGGTTTGTAGCGCCACCTACTTCCTGGCCGGATCGGAGAATTAATTTTGACTGCATATTGCTCAGGAATCGACTGTCAGTATGTGTAACACATTCAAAAGCAAAGGCAGAGTAATAAAACTCAATTTCCCTGTTATATTTGTTACAATCTATTAAGTGACAGTGTATGATTTCCATTACATGTGGTTCCTATACACACTTGTACCACAATCGCCATGTTGTTTGTTTTGAATCTGGTGGCTTCAACCCCACTCACTTGACAAGGCAGTGCAGACAATCCAGTAATCGACTGTCAGTATGGTTTGAATACTCAACAACCATGGAAATACTATAATGTATCATATTTCAGTTAGATATGCCATTTTAGATAATCACACATATTGATAGTGTGATGCCGGTTCTGTCTTGCCTTCGAATCGGTAATATACGCCATCTTGTTTGTTTTGATTTTGATACCGACAGTGCGCATGCACGAGGTGGTCAGAACCTGTCCACCGATCGGGCTGTCCCTGCGGTCTAATTCCGCCGAGCCCCCTAGCGGATGACCGGGGAACCAGCGTACCCAGGCAGAATATCAGGTTTCCAGCCTCTTAACCCCTTAAGGGCGAATGATGCCTCAAGGCATCATCCAGCCCAGGGCGAATGATGCCTTGAGGCATCATCCAGGCCAGGGCGAATGATGCCTTGAGGTATCATTTCTCAAAAATCTACAAAATCTTTTTTTTTTTTTAAATAATGGAGGAACATCAATGAAATTTGCACAGAATGTATGTATAATATTATAATTAGTATTTCTATTCAAAAGAAATAAAATATTAAAAATTATATATCATATCACATGATTTAACAATTGAATTATGGGTTTTAACGACTGTGTGCCCGTCCCCTAGAAGTATAAAGTGCCACCAGCACTCGTCCTCTAGGCAGTAGCTTGGCCACAGGCACCCGTCCTTAAAGGGTTAATGAATCCAATGAAAGTGTACTAGTGCCCTTACAGTGCCAGGAAGTTTTTTAAACGGCTTTGGGATGAATTGACCTATTGCACTGTTTTATGACCCTGTCCTCTATAAATCAGTCAATTCTAAATGGCTTAACTCATCTGTGTGAATCTATCACCTACCGCCCAGGGCCCCCTAACCACGCCCCCACTGTTTTATGACCCTGTCACCACGTGGGTACCCCAAGCAGCTCGCACAGCTGGGGGAGCTCAACACTGAAACACAGTATTAAATACTCAAAACCATGCCTTTTCCTGTTCATCTGACTGAATTTCCGGGTAATTCTGTTAAAGTATTTTTCAGTGACACCCATACACTGAGAAACTGAATACAGACAAAATGTTTCTCATAAGAGAAATTTCTATATTCAATTAATTCAGCAGGAAATCCACGAGAAACCTTGATGTGTTCAGAGAAGCCAGACATAAGTCCTTATATCTGTGTGTTTCTGTGTGTATGACTGTGTCTAGTAGTGTCTCTGTATGTCTATGTGTATGACTGTCTATGTGGATGTGGATGTGTGTATGATTTACTGAATGACTGTCAATGTCTGTGTGCACAACTTGGTGTATAGTGTCTTTGTATAAATGTCTGTGTGTATGACACATAGTTGTGTCTCTGTCTATATATATATGTATATTTTTGTTTGGAATCCCTCTGTCTAAATGCCTCTTTATCTCAACCCAGTATTTTTTCTCCATAGACTTAACATTGGGAACTTGTATCTAACGCCCATTAGATATTTAGGAAAAATATTAGGTAATTATCCGAATACTTACCTTGGTAAAAGTATGAAGGAGAATTGAGGTTCTTGCGAAGCCTAGGAACTCTTTCGGAGTGTCCTAGGGTAACAGGGAGATGATACCGTGGGGGATTATGTCACAGCCCATTAATGCATCTTATGGGTGAGATAAATTCAGAAACCCATTCAAGTGTCAGAGGTCATAGGTTTCCTTTATAGTCTGTCTATGCTTCTATTCATGTTATTATTAGTAGGAGTGTTTCTGTCTACATGTCTATGTGTCATACTGTAAGTATGTTGTATCTCATCTTTGTGTATGTGTGTATTTGACTGTGTTTATCTTTCTGTGTATGTGAGTAGGAGTATTTCTGTCCATGTACATGTGTGTATATGTGTGTATGACTATGTATGAGCATCTCTGTTCGTATCTGTGTGTCTGTGTGTTGGCATATTGGAGAGTGAGTGTTTCTGTCTATATATCTGTGTATGTGTGTGTATAAATGTGTCTATGTCTTTGTCACTGTCTGTGTTTAAGACGTTGTATAGGAGTGTTTGTCTATGTGCCTGTGTGCACCTTTATACATGTGTATGACTGAATGCAGGAATATGTGTGTATCTGTCTGTGTGAGTTTAGTTTCATATTTAAATCTGGAAAAGGTTAATGGGTATGCCTGAGGGACCTGTAATAGTGGTGAAAGGTATTCTGGAACCATTTGTGGGTTAACCATTGCAATTTTGCCACAGATAGTGACATTGTGTGCCCCCCACTGCCTACTATTCTCTCTGTGTGAGTAGCTCCCCAAACACAATGTTTGGAGTCACTCTGTGGGGTATGCTGAAACACACACCACGTGCAGTCGACCTTTTGACTGAGATCTGGCCCCTGATAGACCGGCTGCACCCGTTAGATACACCCCGGCAGTTGATCAATTACACATAGTGAAAGTAGCTGCCTGAGCACGATGCACATCATAATTAATTGTCAAGCGCCTGCGGCCTCTATTATCACTCAAACACCTGTCAAAGCCATCAAAGTTCATTTTCAATCAATATTTCAGTACGATCTTATATAAATTATATACTAACTCTTATTGAATTGTATCAGTTTCATATCCCATTAGAGTTCATTATTGCTGATAACTGCATTACAGCAAGTCCGTTGTCAGTTGGTATTTGAAAATTCAGCTGGTTCTAGGGTCTGTCAGGCACTTCCTGTGATAGACTCCAAAACCAGCAACCAACCTCTGCCAGCACTCCAGCCACGGGGTAATACCTGCCTGTTAGTCATAGACCGCATTAGTGTGACGTCATTCTACGTGCTGAGAGCAGGGTTTCCCTATGCTATGGTGCCAAACATTGGGATATCCCTTCACAGTGCAGTGATCGGCAAACAACCAAAACATCTCAAATTATCTAGTTCTGCATGATATTTAAGTGTAGTTTGGTATTAAAACAGGTGTATCAACACCAAAACTTTCTCCTGACTGTACTATTACTGTTGTCACACTTTCAAATGTTCGAAGAGCAACTTGACACAGCTATTGAGATTTGACTGGAAGGTTTGCACCAATGCTAGGAAACCAAAGTTGAGTCTGGCTTAAGTCTTCCTAGTCGTGGGCGACCCTAACAGTACGTTCCCGTATTAGGGTCGTGGATCGCTCCATAAGCAAATTCTGGGTTTTTTTGCGAACCAAGTTGGTTCACACTCTCACGTCTTTAATTTTTAACATCCAACTATCAAACTAACCTGGATCGATAGTTCACATATTTCTCTTGCTTCTGATATATTTTGATCAGAAAATATCTTCAAAATACTAAGATATCTGGACATGAAAATGATAAGAGGTTGTCTGTGACTGAACCAGAGAGTACAGCGGCCATCTTGCTTCCCCTCTTGTTGTGGTCACATGACCTCACCATGTGCTTATGACTGAATGTCAACAAAGATCAGAAGTAAGTTTTTTTAAGTTATTTCATTCAAATTATTGGTCTGCTTTATGAAATTGCAATGCACGTGTATCAAATAACAAAATAATAGCAATATGGTCACTTGTTATTTATTAGAATCGATAGAAACACATTCTGACAGCAGTTTGTTGTTATGTCTCGTTTTCGAAAATAGTGCGGCCCCCTATTATCGCTCAAGCACCTGTCAAAAGTTAGGAAAATCGCTTTTGACCAATATTTCGGCTATGACTTGATATCATCATTGTTATCTACCTATTCTGAATATATTGTATCCGTTTGATATCCAATTCAAGTTTATTATTCACAAAAACGACACAGAAAAATGTGCAGGATGTCCGTTGGCATTTGAAAATTGAGCTGGTTACTGAGTCTGCTGGGTACCAACCAAAAGTAATGGCGGACTGCTGAAGCCAGTGAGATCGATTCCCACAGTAAAACATGGTGATCTAGGTTGTTATAGGGATGGCACAATATTTAGAATGGTGGCATGGGTATATTATAAGTGCATATTTTGTGAATGCAGTCTAGAGGGACGATGTTATAAGCTAAAATATCTTTATTCACCCTGCCAAGGAAAACCCCAGAAATACCCTATGCAGTGGTGTCCGACCCTAATACTACTAGTGTATAGGGTCGGACTCATCTGACTATAGTCTTCCCAGCAATCATACCAATCTTCCAGTCACAGATCAGTTCTAAAACATATTTTCTGTTGAATACGTTCTTAACTTACTTTATAATTGCTAGTTTACCACTAAAAACATTCATCATTAGACACCACCCGACTTGCTACAGCACTGCGTGAATGCAGTGCTTCGTGGAGTTTGGAACTTGTTTGACACCAAAATCCCACGTGATAGCAGGGAAATCCCGATACCGAATAATGACGTCAAGGCTAATGCGGTCTATTCGACACAAGTGGGTACCAGCTAAGCTATCTTGTGCGCTATTAGGCGGTCTGTGGAAGAGCTTATTGTAGTCCAGGAATCTGACCTATTGTATTGGCCACCACCTGTCACCACTCTGTACCAACTAAGAGTTGGGACGCTTATGTGCAAAAGGTGAATAGGCCAGGTAATGCCTGCCATTTTTTTGTGCATTATGGGTAACAACGCCAAAGATTTGCTAGAATAGGCCTTTTTCCACTGGCCGGTGTCGCACCATATCTGCTTAGTTACGCCAAGGCTGAAGCCAAACATTCACCTGGCAATGTATTCTTCAGCATAGGATGACAGAGTGTATATATGTGTAATACACTCATAATGACTGTGTAATTATTTCCATAGAGATAACAGAGATTGCATTGTACTCTGATATTCCAGCTCCAATTTGATGTGTCATACATGCATATCACCTCAATGATACTTCAGATATAACACAGGGACACCTAAAGTGGATATACACTAATACATTGGCAGACCTAACTATATTATGCTTATCTTTTTCCAAGTTAAAACCAAAATGATTATCAACTATAAAGTTTAGACAGCTCAGACTAGCTGATACAATACCCTAGTTTGTTACAAAATCTAATCTGTCAAAAAACAACACTTCTGCAATCACACCCACAGTTCACACTTTAGGTGTGATTGCTGTGTGTTTCTATGGGCATGTGGCCGCACTCAGCCTTGTTTGTCAGAGTGGCCGCGTTCCTAGACAATGAGCCGTTAGGCGGCGCAGAATTGCAACACCTGTATTGTCAGCCTGGATCACCGTTCATCCGCTAGGGGGCAGAATCTGTCAGTTTTTAGAGAAACATTCTCATAAATTATCTTTTATCTTTCGAAAGGTTGCCATTACTTTGTTTTTTATTATCCTTTATTATTTATACAAGTAGAAATAAGGTATTTGGGGAATCTCATAAGGGAGAGAGGTTTATACTGGCAACCAGAGCTACAGAAAGTTAGCTCAGTCGGGTTAAATCCAGAGGCCGCCTTAACCCTGGGCTGGTTCCCACCAGTGTACAAGAAGTGACCTGCTTTATCGAAGCATACACCATCTGGTGCACTACAGGGTAGGAATATTCCCTAACCTCGAAGCCAATTTACTATATTGTTATTTCATTTTGCTGTGTATTTTTAAAATAAAATAAACATTAAGTCAGGATCCCTTATCAATTTGTTAATCTATGAATACTTCCTATTGATTATTTCTGCTTTTAGAGCCTTTATATAACAAAACTAGGCTTACTTGGTTTGAGGCGCCCCCTGGAGTGATCCCGTGTGTGATTTAACCAGACCAACCACTATATGTTAGAGAATGACGTCTCCCCAATTAAACTCGCAGAGAGTTGACGGGAGAAAACCAACCTCGCAAGATTAAGTTTGCGCCAACCCTTATATTGTATCAGGGGTTGGGTGCCAAACTAGAGAGAGGTCCTGGTTCTCATTAGCACTTCAAATCACCAGGAAACCAGCGAAAGATCGTTAACACATTGATATCGCTGGGCGTTACCTGTCTCAATTAGATATGCCTGTATCTCTGCACCAGTATTCTGCGTTCTACTTCTGCATAAGGATGCACATATTTATACGGTAAATGAGTTATACTCATTTCTGTTGTGTGTTATGTCAGATCAAACATAGTATTAGGGATTACTTTCTTCAATAGAAAGCACCTCATATGTTGCTGGATTTTGATTGACAACATAACACATGCTCACTCGAAGGGTAGTAATGGACTGTGTATTCACATTATAGATTGGTTTAAATCTGAAAAACCAGTGGATTGTCTATGAAGCTCATATTTTCCAATTTCATAATATATGAGAGGTAGAGATTAGTAAGCACTACCGCCACCAAAGGAAATTTCACCAAAATACACTTTCATCTTATCAATTGTCACTAGCCTTACATTTTCTTAATGTTTATGTGTTGACAATGGGTCCTTTTAAGATGACATTACAGAGTACTCCTGTAACATAAATGACATAAACAAAGGCCTGCAATAAACGCTGTGATAGTTTATGCTGCTTTTCTCGGGAGTCGCGCCGACGTCACGCAACGTGGTAACCAGTACCGTACACAAAGGTATACTGCACTGCTCGGGTTTGTCACTCTGGAGTTTTTTTTCCCGAAAGTTGCTACAGCAGTGCAGTACGCCACCAAGGGTTAAACAATCTTGACCGACTTTTCATGCCGTTGAAACCAATGTTAGATCCACTGTACAACTCTGGTAATGTCTCCGTAAATATCCAACATAGAGACACCAAACAATAACTGGCATGTAGGTGAAGAAATGGGGAAGAAAATAGATGGTTCCTTTATTTTATTTTGTAGGTTTTAAAATTGTTTCATTTGGCGTGTTCTCCAGCAAACTGCCGAAATTGCAGATGACAGGCTGCTGCAAATGTCAAAATAAAAACTTACTCAAAAGTGCCTAAATATGCAAATTCAGACATTTACACTTCTGACACAAAGTTTATTCATATTCCTTGTCAGAATAACATCAAACTACTTCTTATTATGCATATTAATTAGAAATGCGAGTCAAAACATCCCTTTATGTTTCGGGCGTCGAGCAATAATAGCAGAAAGTTAGGGTGCCCGAAAATGGCAAAACTCTTTGCCATCTGGAGCCTCGTTTTTTGTTGCTAGCTATGGTAAGACAATTGTTGAAATACATTGAACAGCAGACCAATAGAGGTCTTGGTAAGATAAGGCACAACTCCACATGTGAATATGGATAAACGGGGCTTTATAGCTGAGTAGCTATCTTCTCCTACTGCTTTGTGACCATGATAGAACAGGGAAGTGGACCCAGGTGAATCTCCCACGCCCGATCTGCATACCCTGGTTTCAGCTGATTTGATTAGATAAGGGTTCCAGAGGTCTAATACAGGGCGCCGCTAATGGGCTGTTCTCATCGTGTCACCATGTGACTGCACGGCGATGCATGCTTAGGTTTTATGGGGCGCTGTATGTGTAATACAACACGCCTTATGGAGTTTTAAGTGTAAAAACTCCCCTACTGGGGTCAAGAGACCCCATCCCAGTCTGTGCCGACAGGGTGGTTATCCCTTTATTGTGCAGCCATCTTAAATGGTTTGAAAGTCATTCCCGTTACACTCCTCTGCCGATTCATTTACAGGGAGATAATGTATATAAACTTTAGAAGATTGCGCTATTTCTGTATTGTGGTTTCGACTGTTTTCTAGTCTCATCAGGCAAGCTGCGGTAGGTGGTATTTAGTGGCCTACATCCCCTCCCAACCCCGGAAAATGCTTTCAGGGGTAGGATACTGCAGCCCTAATATTTGTTTTGGGTCTCTATTTATGCAGTTCTAGTCGTCACTCATACCTACCAGAGTATTTTTTTGTTCTATTGAGGTTTATGAGAAGCCTCCAGTTTGGAATGAAATTTGGACAAGGCGTTGTGTTGGTGGTATAAAGTAAAACCCCGCTTCCGGGACACCCTGCTTAAGGGGACAGTTTGCCCGGAATGGAAATTTAATAAATTATGAGTACTTGGAATGGACTCCCATCCCCACCCCCCAGTTTAATTATCCTCACATCAACCACCCTCCCCCTTGAATAACTCACCCCTCGCCTGCTGCTATAAATAATATAAATACTCCTTAATAGGGTCTCAGCGCGATAGATATAGCGTTATCTATAAGTTTCATCTCCCTTACTATCTCGTTTTCAAAGGTGATGGATAAGGTTCTTTCTATTTCATTTCCAAGATCCCGAGATTTCAGGATTGGCGTGGATGATGGCTAACTTACAAATACTTCATTGATTTTAAATATATTATCATGGTTCGTAGAGAGTAACAATTTCTTACTTAATAACATGAATGTAACAGTATTTAATTACTTATAGATAAACCATAATATATACTAAAGATGATTAAAGGTAAATGTAGCATGTGGTTTTCTAAATGTTGTACCAAAAACCACGGAGTATATGTGAATTTAAATGTACAACCTATTTCTGTAGTCTGCGCCTCTAATATAATGTGGGATGTGATATTGCAAATGTCCGTGGGTTCTGTTTTTCTTTACAACAATCATTCCATGGATATTCGGCCGAGTCTTTTTTTTCCAAAGTGATCTTTATTTGGTTCAATGAATGAAACAGACATGAGTCTGCAACCGGTTTGTTTCAAATGATCAGAATAAAGATTGTGTACCACAAAAAGTCATTTCGATAAGAAAGAATATCAAGACCTCTTAAAAAACAATTATTTATTTGTTAAAACCGCATTGATACAACTACCGAATCCACGTTACTTGATACAGGTACTTTCATAATTGGTGGATCTAATCAGATGACGAACTGGAATTTCTAAATGGCTCATATATATCCAGAATATGTGATTCAGAGAAGCATTTACCTGAGATTGCGAGATCGCACAGTATTCATCTTAGAATCATACATTTAGGATATACTGAACTGTGTTTTGACAGCGAAGAGAGTGCTCGTATCAAGAAGGAAATATAAACTCATGACCTAGATAACGACTGGAAAAGTTAAGGGACTACCTTTCATAACTCACGGAATGGTAACTAAAGTCACAAGGCATGTTGTTTACCAGTTGCACAAATGAAAAGCTTTCAATTTATCCTGATCTTAAATTGGCAGTGCATCATCACCTGGACGAGTCGGACAACTAACATTCAAAGCATAACGGTGGCTAACGTGACCTCATACTAAAACCCTGCAGAAATTTATACAGCTCTGTACACAAAGATATGTGTCCATTTTCGGTGTTGGAACTTTGTACAGTTTTCAGCGACGTCAACTCTCCATCGTTGGTCTCCAGGTGACGCATCACCTCTGTGGTTGATCTCGTGCCTGGTATTACTACAACGTCTGGATTCAACGCCACCTGCCGATGCCATCAGAAACGAAAAGGACACTTCATGCCTCCTGATGTTGCGTGCTGAGTGTTTCACGCGGGAATTCACCCATCATCTGCAAAATCAAATAAAGAAATGTTTTGAATAAATGGTATTTATAAGGCTTATTTGATCACACAACCTGCATTTTACCAGATAGGCATACACGATAAAACCATATTAAGTATATCGAATGAGTTAAATTGTTAGTTTTTAACCACTCTCCTATTTGAATTACTAGTTGTATTTGTGGTAGCAGACATGCACGTTTAAACAAATAACAGAAACTCCAATTAAGAAACACAAAACACACTGAGAAGCTGCCAATTTTTGAGAATTTTTACCGGTTAAGCTGGGCGGGTGGCGGTATATAGTCTTTAGCCACGTTTAATTAAAAATCGCACGAATTCTCAACAGACTAACATTAGTTGAATGGAAGTGATTGTAAATGAAGTCCTCGGGACAATCATGTCTGTTGTTGTTGTTGTTGTTTATTTATGTTTCTTAAGTTGGTAGGACTCGAAAGACAGACCAGGGGCCTACGCGCCCCTACATTTGAGGATAATTTCTAGCCTTCTGATATCTTAAGGTTTTAATTTCGTACATACGGTACATTTTTTACACAAATTAAAATCATTATTTCGTAAGAGGACAAAAATTGTCTAGCAATATATTTTGTGGTGTTGGAATATTTAGTGATATAGAAATCCAACCCGAGCTCCCCCTGAATAAATGGATATCCACTCCAGTTTTGAAAATCGAACACTTTATTCCCATTATTCAGGGTCTTCTTCAGGACAAGAATTTATATGGATAAAACGGAACAAAACACTATTCATACATGGTAATGATCCGGTCACCATATCTCGAGTAACATAGTTAAATACAGACAAGGGTATTATATATATATATATCAGTGCTTTGGCAGATATCTTATTACCCATCTAATACAGAGCCTCCATGCTAAGCCTATGGAGCCTACAGGTCGCTACTGAGTAGAATACAGACCTCTGGAATTCCCTAGGAGAATATGGCTTTTTGGGCCACCTGACGGACATTATGGGAACTAATGTATATAAACAATGCATGGCGCTTGGGTCGAATTTCTAATTATTTACAAGATTTTTCCCCTAATAATTACTCGAAAGGTGAGTGATAAATACAACATTACCACGATTTCGATCTGAGTGGCCATATTCTCCTTGTAGTTATTTGACACTATAGTAGGCCCTATACGTATTAATACTCCTCGCTATCGCTCGGAGTTTTACTTCGCGTCAACTACCCGGTAGGCCTACGTGGAGAATACGGCCACTCAGATCGAAATCGTGGTAATATTGTGTATGTATTCCTTTTTGGTCCAGCATCACACTGTAGGTAGTCACATCAGAAGAGTAAATATATAACAGGCAACTTAAGGTGGAATAAATAAATCTTAATATCGATACCGTATCGAAGTGGTAAACACGCGTACGGTAGCCTACTGGCACAGCAAAATACAACGCTTACGATATTCGTAGATAGCCTACCATCGGTATACACTACCAATATTTAAAGCAATGCCCATTTATAACGGCCTGACGTAAATACCCCATACATACAAGCAACGAGTACGGTATACTATACTCGATCGTTGGTAGATCTAGAAGGTAGGTTAATTAACGATCCTGCTAGCGTTAGTGCTACAGTATTTTGGTTTACTTTAGGCCAGGTTTATTTATGTTTAGGGGAGTAACTTCAGTAAGGAGTATATCAGGGATAGATTTACAAACGCCTAAGAAATTCTCGCTGCCATGCTAATAAGTGGGGCATATTGCAGATACACGCGTGACATATTACACCGTCAGACCTGCAAGAACCTACTATTTCATTATGACTTCAACGCGGGAAAGCCTTACTCTGGACACCAAGAGTATTCGAGTAGTGCTACCTCTGACGTCATTGCACATATACCACCCTTCAAGGTCATCCGCCATCTTCTCTTGCGCTTGGTGTGTACAACTGCATCTCCTCATCATACTCAGATAACAAATTTAGCAACATGGCTGGTCGTCTAGATTATTTTTATACTCTGGTCATTCTGGCCCTATCCTTCGTGGCAGCAATGGGCCAAGAAAGTAAGTATTGGGCTTATTTTTCATTATTCTGTATGAATTTTGATACTGTCACTGGTAGTTCTGGCCTGGGATAGGCGTAGTCGGTGGTGGTGCATCAGCGGGCTGTCGCACTGTCTGTATGAAAATGATGCGCGTTGCAATTGATTATTCGCTGATCCCAAAGGCAAATCCCGAGGACTTTAACCCCTGTATTATGCATTGCAACATTCCATCACATATATGTTATCATGTTTTGGTTTAAATACAATTGGTATTCTCCGTTCTTTCTATCGCAGTATAACTGTGCATAGGCCGTAGCCAAAGCGCAGACTTGCAAATGTCGGCTCGACCGAATGCAAACTATTGATCGCGCAGAGGGCGTCAGTCAGTGGCAGTGACAGTACGATCTCGGGGTCTGCCAGCTATTTCTATGAGACACACGTAGTTATTCCCGTGTATATCATCATCCCCAGAATAATTATCTCGTGTTTAATGTAAATGCAGTGTCACTAACTACTAGCTTCTGTAAACGAGAAAGGAAATGCTTGTTGAATACATGTGTCTAAAAATAGCACTTGACATTGGTGATGACTTTGCCTAGATCGCGACGACCGCATTTACAAAACCCGTTAAGAACCAATCTAATGTCAAATTACGTATCAACTGTTACTTTCGCCCATAGGGGTTTCATACTTAACACAGAAAGTACGATTCGCATTAACGTCTGCGTGCCATGATTCCGAGCAGAATTTCCGAGCGGAATTTACCGCTATGTAGACGCCTGTTCTATATCGTACGTAAAGGTTATCCATGATGTGACACTGTCATTGACAGTGACCCGAGGCTGAGGTAAATGCCACTGATATACAGTCGGGAATGGGTAGGGCATATAACAACCACGACATATCTGTGCACATGTACATTGCCATATATGTAGGCGATGGTGTCATGTCTCGTCAATATGTATTAATCATGAACACTCGATTATTACTTTGGATTGAATGCCAATTTAAATAATCTGATCTCTTTTATGTGTCAGCAGCTTCTGTTCATGAAATCTTCGTCATGATGGTATAAAATATGTACAGATTTGAAGGTGTACTGTCAATTTTAGTTATCCAATGTATTTTCCTGTAGTCAACACCCAATATTATGTGTATTACATTGTCTCTCCGTAGGATAACTGGAGTGTAACTGAACAATCACTCAGTGTGTCACACATCACAAATGACCCATTCAGCATGCCTGCGTAACCGTTCTATATATAACTGTGGTTCTACTAATAAATGAAATATATACACACACAAAGGCACTCCAAATTTTGTACCTCACGCAAACTAATGGTAATATCTGATCCAGGTAACTAGAAGGGGACTTTTACCTGAAAATTCCTATTTGGCTGTATCAACGATCAATACACCATGCTGCTGATATCATTATCTGATTCCAAAGCATATTAATGCAATTGATAGATTATTAATAATACTAATCGACATTCGACTCTAACCAAGAAATTATCACATAGTTGTTCCCTAGTGTTCAAATTGCATTATCATTACACTAATGATGTGTATTTAATATCGTTCACGTGAAAAGCGTATCATTAACTAGTAGCTATGTCCGACAACGTTTCTGTTGATTCTTATCCGTCATTTTAACAAATAGGTGTATTTATAGGGTGATCATTAGAATCTCATAATGATAACCCTCTATAGTTAAGAGGTATATCCACAATAACCTTCTGTAAGAGACTGTCAACTCCACACTCCCTCACATCTAGCCCATTTATTATCAAAATATCAAATGGTCTGCTGTGAATTTCTCCTTAACATTATCTCATGTTCTTCGTCATTACTTCTTTCAGGCATTAATGTTGGTAAAGGGATGAACGTTGGAATGCACGCGGGCATCGCGCTTTTGATGACGTTTGGTATTCTCGGAACATGTGCCATCAGCGTCAACATCCTCACCCGGTACTGCGCCAAACGGCTCTCCCGTTAAGTCGACCATCACTGGGCTCCAGCGCCACCGGTGACAGCACAATGACCACCTGCACTGCCGTACTACCTAGAGTCATGTGCGGACGACGATGGGGCACCCTAGACCAGCACCTATGCTATGAACCACCACCAGATGGCTGACCAACGAGACAGGGAAGTCCTTCAGAAACTGACATTATACCACCAGCCAAAGTCTCATTCCATACTGTTGGCATTTCACTTTGATTGCAATGCATGCTTTTAGTGACGGGAAGATGCAAGCTGTGTACTACTACTTTTCCCTCACATACGTGTAAGGTTTTGTCAGCTATTGTATAGCACAGAGCAAAATGTACAGTAACCCCAGGCTGTGTCGGGAGTGAAGAAGACTGTACCAATTTTGCCTTGTCCTTCACCCAAATCAAGGGACAGGATCGTTTCAAAGAAAGAAAAGACTTTATGCAAAATAGATTTAGTATATACCACCTTGCATAGGTGAAGATATGTAAATATACATGTATATCATACGGGATTGATGTACATATTTGTTACCATTACTTCTTATGGCATCTTTCAATCTTTTCCAAAGTAATGCTAACAGTTTTACAGAGGTACATCCCCACAAATCTTTATCCCTGCTTAACTCTTACTATTAAAACATTCATAATTTTTGCCAGTGATTTTAATAGTTTTATTAATATAAGAAGTCCATTTGGGTGTTTTTGAATATTTACAGGAAAGGATAATGTTTTTTTAAGTAGAAAGAGGATCATGACATTAGACATAATATAGCCAGACGAATTTCAATCCATGCTTTGATAGCATAGTTGTCTTACTTTGCCTTTTAGCATACTGTCGACATTTGCATTTCTCATTGGAGGAATTTTTTTTTACTTCTATGTTAAACCATGCTAATTTTACTAACCCAACTGTGTATTCACATGTATTGGACGACCAAAGGAGTTAAGTGTGTCTTCATATTATGTCGACAGAACTCGTCCTTTGAACAGTTTTGTTCATCTGTTTTTATAGCTATTCCATAAACTTTTTTGAAGAATGTTAGAAAAAATTCATATGCTGTTTCTCCCAATCATAAATAAATATGTCTAAGAAAAATAAACCCTTACTGATTTAATTGAATTCATACGTTTTCGCTTTTAATTCCATCTTGTTTCTATTCCAGACTAACGTTTAAAGATAATCATTAGAGCTCTAATGATATTAATTCATGACGTTTGATTTAAAATAAGTAAATATTTATTCTCTTGATTTCATTTCCTAGAATTTACAGGCATTATTGAAAAATACCTAAAAAATTGCTTTTCGAAATGATATATTCCCTGTTACTAATATTTTACCTGAAGCGCTTCATTATCGACAAAGATGATGGTGTCATCCCGGTTTTAAACTTGATTGCACTGATCTTCGGGTACAATAACTAGCTTGCTATGGAGTACAGGTCGGTTGCAATTATACTGAATTAAGTCAATAGATTAGACTGAAATCTGAACATATACATTTCCTTTTTGGCCGTCTTCAAGTTGCTCCTACTTGTCTATGATTATAAGTCGTTCAAATCAGCTATTTCTTTATCCCAATTTACTTGTCTGCATGATTCATTTCTTTCTCTATTTACACATTTAAACTTATCAATATTATCTCATATGTACATGTAATTAAGGAAGAAGAAGGTTAATGAGGTAGTAAGGAGTGTAGCTCTGATGTTTGGCATAATCACTGGCGCCATCTGTCGAGAAAATAGTGAAGCACTGTGTACTTACCATACTGGCACGCCATCTAGTGTTGACGAGCACAAGCCATGTTCTTGTGAATGACGTTAATCCCTATGGCGCACGTTGCTAGGATACCAAAGCTCAGAGCCAGAGCAATACCCACGTGCATACCGACGTTAATGCCGGCCTGTGGGTTTATACCTGAAATACGGAATAACAATTTGTTATCTAGATTCTCGGTTTCCAACGTGTTGATACATGAAATCAAAGGAAAAATATACTAGGGGCTCCTGGAATAAATACCACCTGTATTATTATTGGGTCTTCAGTATTGACCTGCCACTTTTGGATCAAGTAGTTCATTCGATCGAGGGTTAATTGCCATACATAAATAGATTTAAAGTTTTATTGAATTGGATTGAGATATACCGGGAAACGAAATTCAGATCTATATTCTCACAACGTTTCACATAAAACAGCTACACTTAGTTCATTGTGAACCCTAAAGTCTCTTTTGTTTTGCAACGAAGGCTTAGTCGGTATTCACAACAATTATCTCATACCTGTACTTTAGTCTTTACACCATAGGCTTAACATTAGGAACTTGTACTCCACAGCCATGAAGTTTGTATTTCCAATACCCAATGGCGAATTCGGTGATTCATTTTATCAATAAATAATGTTATACAGGGTGAGATGTCCATGATCTTAAGTAACGCATTTAAACTGCCGTCAGCATATATTTTGCAGAGTAAGATATAGCATCATCCCCAGGTAATGTTCAGCCTACAAACATGTGCTTACTGTGCCCGTGTACCTCTTTGACCCTGCGTATCGGCCTACAAAGCAGACCTACTCTGTCACTACTCCAAACGCCTTCCATGCCCAACCCTGAATACAGTCCAAATGTTTGGTCCGTGTCCACATCTTGACAGGTCTACACACTGAAGGTGTATGGGGGGTGTGAGGCGGATGGAATTAAGGGAGCTCATTGTTCAGAGCAGGCGTGGCAGAAACATGCGTGCAGTGGGACATAAGAAAATGGTTGGACGGTGGAGAGTGGGCAACCTCATATTGTTGAAAATGTAGGTCAAATCAAGCACCTTCCACCTATTTTTTTAAACCTACTCCCCTGAACTGTATTCTATTTTAAGAATTTTGAAACGAAGAATGCATTTTGTATCATTCTGTGTTCTTTAGGGTAGCTTCCACATTAATAGAGCCATGGCTATTCAAATTGGGTGTGGCTTGCAGTAAGGTTAATGTATCACATACTCGCTGTCCTCCTATAAGCATTTATTTCGATTCAATCGTGCTCAGATAGAAGGATAAGGTTTGTTGAAGGAGTTGGGTCTTCGATGCGAAATATGTATACAACTCCACTTGCAGAATCAGAATAATTTATCGTACCGTATCCGACATAAATAGGCAGCTTTAGGATGTATCCCCGCATTCCGGTATAGGTTCCTGTGTTCATTATGGCTCAGTCACACCGGGGTTACGGAAGCCTACCGGAAAGAAACGGAAGAAAAAAATGGTCATCCGTTGATGTCCGCTTTCTTACGCAACTCTTTCGTTAGACCTCCGTATCGCTCCGTTCGCATCCGTACACATCCGCAGGGGTCCGGAAGAGGTCCGTCAAAGTTTTCAACATGTTGAAAACTTTGAACGGAGAGGTTACGGAAGAACACTGATACATTTTCCGTTACTCTTCCGTTACTCTTCCGTTTTCTTCCGTTTCTTTCCGTTTCTTTCCGTTTTCTTTCCTTTTTCTTCCGTTTCTCTTCCGTTGCTTTTCCGTTTCTCAGCCGTGGTATTTTTTTCTAACGGACACGTTACGGATGTATACGGATGGCAACGTATGTCAACGGAAGCCTAACGGATGCTTACGGAAGCATTGCGGATGTATAACGGAAGAGAAACGTAAGACTTGCGGATACAAACGGATATAAACGGCAGAATAACGGTAAAGGAACGGAGGTATTTCTTGTGGTACGGTTGTGTTACGGTTGTGTTACGGAAGCATTACGGAGAGCTTTCTCACTAGATATATAGGTAGGGATGTGCTACCTCCTACATCCTACATCACTACATCCTACTTCCCTACATCCTACATCACTACATCCTACATACCCACATCACTACATCCTACATACCCACATCCTACATCCCACATCCTACATTCCTACATCCCTAAATTCTACATCACTACATCCTACATCCCAACATCCTACATCCCTACATCCCCACATCCTACATCCTACATCACTACATTACTACATCCTACATCCTTACATCCCCACATCCCTACATCTTACATCCCCACATCCTACATCACTAAATCCTACATCACTAAATCCTACATCACTACATCCTACATCACTATATCCTACATCCCCAGATCCTACATCACTACATCCTACATCCTACATCACTAGGCTACATCCTACATAATTACATCACTGCATCCAACATCCACACATCCGACATCACTACATCCTACATCCCTACATCCCCACATCCTACATCACTACATCACTACATCCACATAGTGATGTAGGATGTAGTGATGTAGGATGTAGTGATGTAGAAGGTAGGATGTAGGATGTAGGGATGTTGGATGTAGTGATGTAGGATGTAGTTATGTAGGATGTAGTGATGTAGGAGGTAGAATGTAGGATGTGTGGATGTTGGATGTAGTGATGTAATGATGTAGGATGTAGCCTAGTGATGTAGGATGTAGTGATGTAGGATGTAGTGATGTAGGATGTGAGGATGTAGGGATGTAGGATGTAGTGATGTCGGATGTGTGGATGTTGGATGCAGTGATGTAACGATGTAGGATGTAGCCTAGTGATGTAGGATGTAGTGATGTAGGATGTAGTGATGTAGGATGTAGCTATGTGTGGATGTTGGATGTAGTGATGCAGTGATGTAATGATGTAGGATGTAGCCTAGTGATGTAGGATGTAGTGATGTAGGATGTAGTGATGTAGTGATGTAGGAGGTAGAATGTAGGATGTGTGGATGTTGGATGTAGTGATGCAGTGATGTAATGATGTAGGATGTAGCCTAGTGATGTAGGATGTAGTGATGTAGGATGTAGTGATGTGGGATGTAGGGATGTAGGAGGTAGGATGTAGTGATGTAGGATGTAGTGATGTAGGATGTAGTGATGTAGAAGGTAGGATGTAGGATGTAGTGATGTAGGATGTAGTGATGTAGGATGTAGTGATGTAGGATGTAGTGATGTAGGATGTAGTGATGTAGGATGTAGTGATGTAGGATGTAGTGATGTAGGATGTAGTGATGTGTGGATGTAGTGATGCAGTGATGTAATGATGTAGGATGTAGCCTAGTGATGTAGGATGTAGTGATGTAGTGATGTAGGATGTTGGGATGTAGTGATGTTGGGATGTAGGATGTAATGATGTAGGGGTGTATGATGTAGGGATATACAGATGTAGGGATGTAGGGGTGTAGGATGTAGGGATATAGGGTGTAGGGATGTAGGATATATGCTTCCGTAAAGTTTCCGCAACCTTTCCGTTACTCTTCCGTAAATATCCGTAACTCTTCCGCAATTTAACGTTAATCCTCCGTTGGCGTCCGTTGGCGTCCGTTACTCTTCCGTACCACTTTCCGTAATTGTCCGCAATTTAACGTTACTCTTCCGCAACTCTTCCGCAACTCATCCGTGTTTGTACGTTACTTGACCGTTTCTCCTCCGGTGCGTTGCATCGGGGGCCTCCTTCCGTTCAACTTTTGCCTACGGAGGCCACCGGATCACGCTCGACACGTCCGTTCTCTTACGTAACTCTTCCGTTTCCCGGTGTGACTGAGCCATTAGGCTGCAACACTAGCACCGAATAGCGTTAAATGCTTTCAGGAGCGACTTCAGAGAGGCACGCTAGCTTTCCGGTTATGTTTGAATAAATTATCGGGTTCTGTGGTTCAATGAAGTTGGTGGGAAACGAGGCCTGGAGTCTGGAGGTGCCCACAATGTATTATGTAAAGGAACTGTACAGTGCCGTACGTCTCTGGCAACCTTTCATCCTTTCCTCAAGGTCTGACCGTCCCAGCCTCAGTCTGAATATCAGTACCCGGATGCCAAAGCTAGGATGGCACACCTTCTTCCATGTCCGTTTTCCCGGGTCCGACCAAGATTTCGTCATAGCATAATATACACATGTACAGGCAGACTAAAATAAGTCCGTGATGACGGAGATGCCCCACATCTACGCTAGAGCTTTTCCTCATAATAAGTTTTTACGTCTAACAATATGCGGGAGATTATCTAAAGTGGTCACCCCTTGTTAACTAGGGGGAATTAACTTGTCATCCATTGACTGCACTTTCCAATTCGGCCCTCTACAGTCAGCGGCGGTTGGGGGCCATTGTTTGTCGTGGGAGGGGGCAACTAAAAATAAACGGCTTGTTTATAAAGTACCACAGAAACTGACCCAAAGTGGAACCAACTAGTATAGAGAAAGAGATGCACAGCTTCGGAGGCCCTGTTGGGGGCGCATGTCACCAGCATATTTTTTGGTGTCATAATGCTAGTGGTTGGTAGCCACCTCCTGGTGACCACATGTGATTATGGATATAATAAACCATAAATGCATGTTTTAACAAAAGATTTTTGGGGCTAGGCTTTATTTTTCCATTCGTGTGAAAATGAATTTGTAATTCTATTTATTATTTATATCAATGCTAAGTACCCCAATTTTGGAAACAGTTATGCATTGAGAAAATGCAAAATATTCAGGATGTTTCTGATATAAATGTGTCAGATATTCATTTCTCTGCCTTTATATTCATTTCTCTGCCTTTTCCATGTACTCAAATTGGAATGACTGACTGCCCTGTTTTTTTAAACTGGGTCATGAGGTCCTATAGGGCTTCCTGAAAACGTGACTTAAAACGAGTAACATCCATGGTGACAGCATGTTGACCAACGAGATTGCCGTCCTATAGGAGGTGCTTTTTACAGTTTTCTCTGTAGTGGTGCGGGTACTAATTGCTTACAAGGATGAGAGAAAAACTCAGATGTCCTAGCGCCCTGAGCTTTGTCTCTCTTTCTCTATACTCGTTGGTGGAACCGATTACTTCTAGTTGGAGGCCTGGTTTCCCCTGACATGGCCCCCTCCCCAAGTTTGTTCCACCCCTCCCCGCACACAAACTTTAAAAGAATTAGTATACTAAGTCTAGTAGACTTTTATTACACGTATATGCTTACATATCAATCACAGAAAATATTGTACTTGAGTGGGAATCCATCTCTATATGCAAATGAAAAAGCGAGGATGGGCATTCCGCATCGGAAATTTGCCCCCACCCCACCCCTTTTGGGACGTTCCTGTGCTCCTGTTATCCTACTAGGTGATGGCGGCGGTGGTGGAGGGGTGCAGCCACAGAACCTATATAACGGCCTACTGACCTCCCTACAGCTCACACCCAGTTCTAAATTTAGAAAGACCGGAGCTTACGTTCCTAGACCCCTTTGAATTTAGTCTTTCCCCATGAACAGCCGGTAGTTGGGTTTGGTAGGCATATCCGCTTACTTTCAAATGGTTCACAGACAAATATTGGGAACCGTTCAATATATACATAAACTACCTGTTCAATGCATATCTTCATATTAAGCACCGACTGATGGCAGTACATAAGTATGCCGCATGTCGCATATATCAAAATAACAGAGGTTCTGAGAAAAAAAGTTTCATGTCCTTCATATAATTATTGTATAAAAGGGTGTCGCAACATACCTACCACCATGTACATGTTAGTATTTCGAATGTAACTTTAAAAAGGAATATGTTCATTCTTTAGTCTATTACGCATTACACTAATTTTATTCGTCTTCGTAGAAAGAGATTACACGTTACACGAGAGTCCCAACATTAGTATGAAACACAACACACCGGGGACTTCTTGAAGGCTCACACGCTGCTAGATTTAACGTAATACTATTACGCATTATGCTTATCGAATAGTTACACAACGTTGCTTACATGAATAACTAGCGGCCACCGAAAGGCGCACACTCCCTAGTGAGAGTATTGACCCTTCTTTGATAAAAGTCTTCAAAATGGCAACCTCATGCATGTTCCATCCTCAAGCAGAGATTTCTAATTACAGACCATGTCCCTCTATACTGCAATGTATATGGAGAGGGGTAGGGTTATTCAAATATTTTATTATGGAAAGTCATTAAGTTAAATATTAGTAGAACATACTCTACAATATAGCCTTCCTCTCACCGTTCCCTAAATCTTGTTCTTGATCAAAGTGGGATAGGGGTGGGATGTGAATGGAGCCATTTTAGAGAGCCAAATGCTATACGGAGAGTGGACCTGCTCTTTCAACCACCTCATGGTTGTACTCGAGAATACATTGCAGTTTCCACTGCCTATAGGACATCACGTTCAGCCAACTCTGCCCTGGCCGTGTAAGCGCTGGGGCTATCGGTGAGTCCGGCTGAACCACACACATTTACTACGTTTGCGTGGAGACCTACAACTAAGGGTGGCAAGTGCAGCCGGCTACCTCCCTGCCACTCCACTGCCCCAGACCGCCCCAGCTGCGGCGCGCTGGATCAGCTGGTAGTCTGTAGTTCTCCAGGTGGTTTGAACAGCCGAGCGGCCAAGGCCGACTCAAGGACACGGCGACTCCGCCCGCCCGCCGATCAATCACCGGCCTCCTACCCACCAACTAGCCGAGCTCTCGCCGAGAAGGTTTTTCCTCCAGTTGTTTTTCCTCCGTTGTGTGCTTTACAATAGCTACTAGAGGCAGTGTATTAAAGAGGCTCAGCGGGACGGAACGGATGCCATGATGTAAATCTAATATATTCTCATTATTGAAAATGCCAACTTTTCTCGCTGGGAGGAGGCGAGAAAGCACTGTTCGTGTGCCGGTAAACAACCGCCACAGCCACAGGTTAAAAGGTGGTGCGTGGCTAGACATTAGTCATGGCTGCTTCGGGTAGCCATGATGCCTGGGGTGTGTTCGTATCGATCGACCGATGAAATATTACCCCACCTCCACCAACTACACCACCACCCACTCCACCACTACCATTCCCAAGGGATATAGGCTTAGATTTACAGGCCAGCTTGTTTTCAATCCGACTTGCCGACTGGTAAAGTAATTGAAAAAAGAACTCGTCGCACGGTCAACAGTATCTAATTAGGGCCTAGTTATAGAAGCGCACCGCAGAAATTAGCCGGAGGAAAAACACGTCTATTCGATGTTAGCCGCGTGCCTATTAGTGTGGACTTGAGACACAAGGCTCCACAAAGATGACAGGCTGCTGCCGAAGGCAGGGGGGTCACAGGCACAGGTCGCGATCTCGCCTTATTGTCAGGCTGATTTCGCAGACGTGAGCGTGCAATCCCCAAAGAGCTACGCCCACATGAAACAGCAGAATAATTAACCAACCTTCTTGCTGACAAATCACAGCGGCACGAAAAAAACCCAAAAGTCTGCGGATGGAGGGGTGCTTGTTGAGGGGACGGCATGTGAAATGTGGGGAAGTATCCCCTTCCTGACACTCTTCCACATCCTTCACCCCGTCTTATATATGAAAACAAGACATCGCTGTAATCGATAAAACGTGTTGACTCATTGGAGAGGTCAGTCAAGTACATATCTACTAAAGATCTGAAACTTAACTCGCTTGCCAATTGACCCGTTGGTCTTCTTTCTATGGAGTCAATACTTAAGCACTGACTCCTTTTGCTAAATCAGGCAAACGATAAATTAAAAAGGCATTATTCCAGATGAATGAGAGTTGAAAGACCAATGCATCTAAAACTTAAGTGGATCCACGTATATATCGTTGAAAACCAAACAAAATGTTTTTTTTTTCAATATTTCTAAGTTGAATGTGGACATCCCAACTAATATATGAAAGCAACAAATCGACAACGACATTTCTGCATCTACTTTCCGATTTTGAAAAGTCTTTTCTCTAAATTCTTTATGAAAAGAGAAATATCCTCAAAGGGTTCTAGAGGAGGGAAAAAATCATGATTTTTCAGTAATGTGTGGCATTACCCAGAAACTAACAAAACCATTGGAAACTTATGATTCTGTGTATCACATATCATCACTGACAGTTCATGAGACATTATAGATCAGACCTGCACGCAGCCCCACCCCAGACGTGCAAGCCTTGCATGACTCGCCCAGTGGGGATCGAAATTACGTTTGTGGGCCAGCGCAATTGGATGGCGTTTATGCCAAATAGCACTTCAGTGATACCCCCCTATTTCCCGCAGCACCGGTTCTAAAATAACGAGGTCTTTAATAGCAAGGTCACATCACCCACGCTAGTCGAGGATTCGCCGTCAACATTTCTAATTTTATCTAATGCAAAGGGGAAACGCATGGTATGACGTGGGATTGACTCTAGACGGCTTGCACACTCCAAGATGATGCGGTCTTGATTAACCAGATTTAGCACTCATCACTTGAGTCTGAATCGTCAAGGTTATACATCGATCACCTATCTCAGGTGTGTATGTATTAATAGAAAGAGTGGTGACTGACGGGAACCGTGCCTTATCTATTATCGAGGGATAGCATGGTTTAACGATTTCGCGGGTACCGTTTATCAATTAAGTAGTAAATGAGGAGAAACGATAGCAGTAGATTTGACTGATAACTGGTGATGCTAGCCATGGTGGTTGAGGGGTGCGGTGCAGTGGATTAGGTATGGGTTGTCTCCACTGCCTCTGCCTCATAGCTCAAACCAGTCGTACAGCATCCAACCTCGCTTATCTGTTATCGCTGCAATGCAGGCCAAGGACACTGAAGGTCCATCGGTGCATCCACTACAGTAACGCGCCATAGCAGAACACAGTCTAGATCTCGGGTGGGTTTAGTTAGAGAGGCTCTAAGGGCGTTTCTGCAGTGACGATACCTAGATTACTATCACATATATACGTGTATACGAGTGCCCGTATAATCGGCTAATAAATAAATAATTCTTCGACATATACTTTGCCCGGATGGATACTTGGCATGCCTAATCAGCCATAACGACGCAATTTTAATATGCAACCAGAACAGTCCCATTATAGTGTCACTGTCAAAGTGGTACGGACCTCTATAAAATGACACATCAGAGCTGTGACACACATAACTGGCATCTCATTCCCGCCCTTTGAATGTGTGTTTTTCTCCCTTGGCAAGACCACTTGCCATCGTGATGTTTGGGACAATAATATTTGGTACTGTATGACCTATTTTGTTCCACACAACACCACATCTCCGGGGAGGAGGGTTGTCAATTTGCGTTTTACGAAGAGCTTTCGGTAGACGACACTACATTTAGGATCCCTATCCTCTACTTCTGAAATGACTCTCAATATAACACTATATAGGATAGGTCTGTTCCGGCAACTTATAATGAAACACGGCTTAAAGGATAAGCTAATAAGTATACGGGTATATTCATGATATGCCATGAAAAACATAATCCTTTCACGGGATGTTGGTTCATCAATCCGCTCATAAATATCCACTGACACTGTTACAATGTTCATGTATATCATGTTTTCATACGTATGATTGCGACTTTGTCGCCAGACTTGATAAAGCGATGTTATTATCTATATTCATATCAATGTCTTTATTTCAAGAGATAGGTAACAGTTGAACACATTGCTCATATATATCGTCATACTTGATTAAAAGTATACTTAGTTATGAAGCTTCAGATTTCCAACATAAACAATTGTATATACTGGCTCGGACCTAGGATAATATCAATACTGGGGATAGGCATTTAAAAATATATATATATACTGATACTGTATAATGAGCTTCTGTTTCGACTTTTAACCCAGACGTGTTTTATAGTCAAGTATAAAATAGCTTCTCATTTTCACCCTCGAATAAATAAAATCTTGTTGAGGAAGCGCGTGACGCCGACACTGAACAGCGGGAATCTGTAAGAGTTGCAGAGTCTTTAGATCGCCTGTTACCTTAATCTACGAAAAAAGTGAACTGAATACCAATAGGGTGGTTGGTGCATGGTTGGTGCACAGGCATCCACAGGCATGACGCACACTCTCCGTGTTCATTATATTTTATGTTTTCACTTATTCAAACCTGTGCTTGGGAATTTGCTTAACATTGACTGCCCAAACCAAATTCCCATCTGGAGTGACACTAAGATAACTTTCCATTGGCAACAATAATTTGATTGTTGAACTTCAGGGTGAAATTATGTGTCGGATGACGGTATGCAGGGGAAGAAACCAACAACACAAATTGTCGAGGGTGAAAATATGTGAAGGGCCACTTCTCGACAGTCGACATATTGGGTGGGCAACTGTCGACGGGATGGACAGATTCAATAGACCTACAATAAACCGCTTTGTTGGCCCTATTTAATATTCGACCTAACTAAAATCAGTCTGAGGCTTTTATGAGTGAAGGACTTATTAGTCGAGCCACGATGCCACATCGATACGGGTTGCCTACATGCTGGGACAGGTTCAAGTTGGCAATGTACGACGCCATGAATGCATTACAGATGCAGGCACATGACCTGGTTACTCACCAGCCGCCAGTCGCCCTGGGCAAACAACGTCAAACTGAAGCATACATATATACTACAGGGGTGTGCTTGTAGGACTTTTGAAGTGCTTACGAGTTAGACCTATGGTTGCAAGCTGTAGTACAATAGGAACATTACAAAAAATACTGAGACTACTTTATGAAGCTGATTTATAAACAGACCAGCTGCCACATAGAAAGGAATCAATAATCTAAATCTATCCACACACAATCCTAATTGATTTCGACACATAGCCTGGAGCTACCACCCCCCGCGCTATGCTAGGAATCGGTTGAGTTTGTGGGGTGACGGTTGAGGGTTATGCTACATCCATTCCTACTAGTGATATACCTCCTGTATTTGAACGCCATATGTGTATAAGTATTGGCTAAAGTGATGCAAGTTTCTGGAATAAGGCATATGTATTACATTGAGTTTGTATGCGTAAAACCTCCATTGAAGGGGTTAAATGGGCTAAATAATAGATTCATAGCATTGGCAAACCTGAAAATACCGTGTATCCAATACATGATACATGAAAGTAAATGTAAATAGACCGAACTAAGTTTCAAAAGTCCGTATTTCTAATTGAATAACTTTGAAGGTTGTCTTTATTCCATATTTTTCCCTCTATGCGTTTTCATAGTATGTCCTCACATTTGCGTGTGCAACTGACTCTGTAGAATGATAGAATAAATTGTAATTAATCGTATAGGTATAAATCTTCAGATCTGTGCGTCTTTCACTTGAACACTCGTCGCTTTGCCTGCCCTTGTCCTTGACCTCGACCGTACCGTCAGTGGACAGGTAATATCGCCACACGTTTCTCTCGTCTCTCACAAACTTTCCTCCCAGGGTCGGTTTTGTTTTTCCTTATCCGTGTTCTCACGACCGTATGTCCCTTGGTCAACGAAGGTGGCAGCACACATGGCTAAAGTGCTATGGCGTGACCTTCCCTCGAAACTGAAGGGCACGAGCTCTCAAGCGGTGAATCGTGCGGTTACCACTACGGACAACAAACTGCTCTAACTGAACTATAACGTGGAGGTTCAACTAAACACGGTGTTAAACAGAATAAAACAGAAATAAAGGAATATCCGTTGGCAACTTACTCTCCTGTGCCGCGGCCATAAGGAAGGCCTGAAGTAGGAAGAATAGAGTGAGAGACGCCTTCATGTTGTTGTCGTGAGCGTAGCGTATCCGAACTGCCTGGCCGCGTGCTTCTTCCTAGTGGAGACAAACCAGGACGCGGAGAACTCAGATCCAAAATGGCGTGGTTGCTGATTGAACTATGGACTTTCCCGGTAGGGGTGGGAGGGCCGCTTTATCGGTGTGCGACGCGTCCACCTGGCCGCTGCTCTGATTGGTCGCGAAGACTGACCATGGGTTTGTATAATTACGTAATAACGGTCGTGCTTTGAAGTGTGCAGAGAGGCACAGTGGGCACTGCTACGGTCCTCGGTGGGTGATTGTTGGGTCTCCAGGAACGCAGCCGTATGTTCATGGAAACATGCTGCATACCACCCACCCACCCCTCAATTCTGTGCGGAGATGGACTCTGCCATCATCATTCCTTGGCGCAGCGCGCAGTGAGCGGCAGCACCAACAGCAGCATATTGGACACGAGCTGGAGAAACCAGCAGCTGCAGCGCCCCATTCCCGCGCGAGCAACTCACAAAGATCTCACCGCACCCCGAGGTAACGCCTAGCCTTAAAACACACCGTCGTGTCGTGGGTCACCAGCAGGCCACTCGGGCATCCTCAGTCATGCTTGTTATAAATAATAATGAAAGTATACCCTAGACTTGCTCAAGTCTTTGATTATGAACATTCATGAAAATATTCAACAAATTTCAATGAAGATAAACCCCCCCCTGACTGGTCCAGGAATCAGATCGCGGAGAGGAGGGATGGGGTAAGTGGAGGGGCACAGGGACTGATGCCAGTCTAGGTATACCCCTACGTCTCCCTCTCGGACACGCCCGTCACATATCGCAGGCATTTAATTCAATGGTTGTCAGTAGTGTGCTTATATATGAGTGAGATCCCCCGGTCCGTCCAGGGTTCGGCCCGCACCAGAACCATCCGGTTAACCTACATATCGTCGACAGGATCCAGATGTAGGTAGATCTTGTACGCCTCCTTCCAACCTAGATAAATGCTTTCCTTTCGTGGCTGTCATGAGCCCTAAGGTTAGCGCACTGCACTATCTGGTCATATTCATTGAAACACGAACACGTAAGCAACGTCAGTTAAAAATGTGAAAAAAAGACAAGATATAAAGAAACAACCAAACAAAAGAAGCAGCCTATACAATATTCGTTGGTATGATCATAGATCGTTGTTGTTCAGAGAGTAACTAGCCAGTGTACCCGGCCCTGTCCCCAGACAGGGCCAGGTTCTTACTTCATACACCCCAACCCTGCCTTGTCAATCTATACTGGACGCAGTATCACATGTATCAAAACAAACAGAATGAATTAGCACATAAGCATTTTGCTTCGCCAACATTCAGACAAGGTGTCTGTTGCTTTATAACTGTGTACTTGTACTGGTAATTTTCCAGTAAAACTTCCCTTCTTCTCAGTTCAGCCATCTTTGTTACTGGTCCACAATTGCACATTATGATACATCACTTACCAGCTCAGCTATGAAAGTAGTTTTCTATAACTGGACAATGATATAAATCACCAGTTACCAGCAGTGATTGGAACTAGCCTCAGCTCAAACAAAATGGCTGAAAATTGTGTGGCCTCACATGGGAGTAAAATCACTGGAAACTTGCCTTTATAATGGAATAACAATACGTGTAGACAATGGATTTACTTCTATTTATTAGCTTTTCAGCTTAAAAAGCCATAATTTGTCTCAACTGTCCCAGATTAAGGTAAGTTTGGCGAACTTGGCAAAGCTGGACCTCTTTAGATAGGACAGCTTTTCACCCCTAAATGGAGGGAACGGACAGATTAGGGGTGAATACTTTACCTACAGTGTAACATATTCTGAATGCATTCAAACGGGTGCACAGGCGGGATAGTCCGATAAACTCTGCTGTCTGGCGAGCAATTTTGGTCAACCAGTCAGAGCCTCTCTAACTAAGATGGGAGTACAGTAGAACCCCGCCTAACGGACACCCAGCATAAGCGGAGGCATGGGGCAGGCTGGATGTAAATTTAAAACAGAGCATTTGTACCATTTTACAAATATTTATCAATTTATTCATTAATTCATTCCTTATTCTAGATGTAATTATCTATTTGAAATTACATATATTTTAATAAAGATTCCATATAATGACTACTGTTTATTCGTACTAATACTATAGACTCTAGTGCAGTCTGTTGTCGCCAGGGCCAGGGCTCAAACTCAGAATGTTATGCGCTGCCATTTTGAGGCAGAAATTCCTGCCTCAGCTGGTACTGAGCTGCCCTGATTGATTTGCCTGTAACCAGTGTGTTACTCGTCAAGCAGAGGTCCCAGAGTAGCTTTTACTGGGCATGTACCAAATAAATCAGCTTGGAGAGTTATATTGATTCCCAGAATAGTGCCAGAATCGTGGTATTCTGAGGCTTGGGTTTGCACTAAAATTAGAACAGCCAACCAAGAAATTCCTTTCTCCAATCAGTGCCTGGGGAACTGGCACTGTAAACAGACTAAGCAATTGTCGGTATTCCCCCTTGTCAAACTGATACTATAAATAGAACAGCCAACCACAAAATTCCTCTCACTAAATTAAGGTTGCTGGCCAGTCAGTGCCATGCTCTGTTAGACCTTCACATACCGTAACCCGAAGGAGGCGCGGTGCGTGAACGGACTAACTAATACTATAGAAATTCATCTAATAGGCAATTCAGCACTATATAAATAACCACCATAAACCCCCACGTATTATAAAGCGGACACCCGGCGTAAGAAGACGCTTTGGCCGGGAACGGAGGGAGACCGCTTACATGGTTTTTGTTACTGTACTTTTAATAACCATTCCCCGACATCTTCATTATACCAAACGTTATTGGACTTCGCGTTAATAACTATGGAAACTTAGCATACACGCCAAGTGGCCCCTACGCTGGTTCCCCGATCATCCGCTAGGTTCTACGATGGATAAGACATTCACGCTGAAAGCCTGCGCATCTACCGCTCACGTCGGTTAGTACGTGACCGGTAGATGTGCAGGGTTCCAGTATGCTATACCTGCGCCAATCTTACATGAGCGATAGTTGTTCGGTTTTCAGCTTGATGGAGGGAACCATCCAAAGCGACCCGAAGCTTAAAACATGTCGAAGGTAGTGCCCTCTGTTGAGTAAATGGTAAATCCCTTGTGGGAATCGCTGAAATACATGGACACCGAAATTATCCTGGACAAAATGTAAGATTAGATTCAAAAGTGGTCGGGAATAGTCCTATTGTAGAGATACTCAAATAGAAGTCTGACCATAGCTGTCACCAAGAGATAGAATACTTGTGGGGAGTCATTACTCGCCTAAAAGCGGCTCACTCTTGTGGTTAGTTTTGCTGTCTGACGCTAAGCGGAGATCCACCTTGGCTGGTATCCGCATATGTACGATGTTGAGCCCCCTAGCGTATGACCCGGGAATCAGCGTAATGACCGGGGAACCAGCGTAAAATCCATCTAGCGTCGAACGGCAAGACTAACCTGTCAAATTGTTGTGGGATCAATGATAATGAGGGTGGGTAGGTTGGGAGCATACGTCGATATTTATCATCACCGTGGTTCCATAATGAAACATCACATTCTTTTATAAAAAATTCTGATAAAACCATTTGATAATACTAGTTGGCAACAGAGCAATGGACAACATCGAATTCAATGATAGCAGAAGTTATCATCCTTTCTAATATTCCCTGACGAATTGACCTATATGCTGTCGGGGCTTCCTTAAGCGTGAGATCCACCAAGAACTGCAGAGGCGACGTCCAGCCGGCTTTGGACGACGGTCATTTCTGCTATAATCGCCTAGGCCGGCTGTCCGGCCGTCTCGAATTCTCCGTGCTGATCCACCAAATAGTTATTTCCAGCCGGCCGACGTCCACACGGCGCCCGCGGGGACGGGCCAGCCGAGTTCTCCATTGATTCGATAGGCGGTGCGCATGGTATTTTACGTAGTAATCGAGTTCCTCGATAGGCGGCGCCGCATGCGGCGATACACTTTGACGCTCTGAACCCGCGAAAGCTGCGCATTGAGCGGAGCAGTGTGCCGGCATGCCGGAATTTGTACGGGAACGGTCAGAAAACATCAAATAACCGCGGAAATACACGTTAAATCGAATAATGAAGGTAAATAAAGATAAGGATTAATGTTATGAGTGTGTATGACACGCTATGGGGCTAGAATTCTGACAATAGTGTCAGAATTTTCAATGTCCGTTCGCAGCTTCGGGTATCACCGTGTCGGCCGCGCCATGTTGGCGGCGATCCCTCGCCGCGGAGCCCGGCAAAGCTTGTGGGTGGGTGTCGAACTCTTCAAATGCATCGACATCGGCCGTCCGGCCGCCTTTAAAAAATCAAATGAATCAGATTTGCGTCGGCTAGGGTCGGCTAGTGTCGGCTAGGGAGTTTCCAGCCGACTCCACACGGCTCGCGATCGGTGGATCAGCAGAACAGTGATATTTAGGTGAGGTGACGACCGGACGAAGCCCGGACGGCTACGGGCGACAGGGAAATGGGAGAGGCGACTACGACCGACAAGAGGCAAATGCGGCCGGCTCTAGCCGAGTTAACATTATTTGCTGATCCACCAAGGTGATTGTCCCAACCGGCTTGAACCAACAAGAGGCGGGAGCGGCCGACGTCCACATTCCATCCGCACGGACGTCGTCCGGCCCTAATTTAAGAAAAGGTATATATCTAAAGTCTTTTTTTGTGCGTTATTTTTTGGTGATATTGCTGAGAATGATGATTTATTGTTGTGCGAGCGTTAGCAGCTGACAATCAGTAATATAGCAACAGTCCGGATTCCCCCTGAGGCTGTCTCAGCCTCATGTGCGATGACGTCATGCATCCTAGGGGTTCCCGCCTTGTCTCACATGCGTTAGGTCATTTCCATGTGCTGAGGGCAAGTGGAAACACCACACCTGTTGAAGCTCAGTCTCACATCTACTATAAAGGTAAGGTCTTTGATATTAAGGTTCAGATGTAGATGTAAGGGTATGACTTGGCGTTTTCGATCCTACCCCTATCGCATTTACGACCACAATGTAGAGAGTGTACGGGTAGGCGAACTGGAATTCGCGCGTTCTGTTGTCAACCCCGTTTCCTCGATTCCCATTGGTCGACGTCGGAGGCTCTTCCGTCGACTGTGACGCTGTTCTTTTTGCACCCCCCGCGGGCCGGCGGGTGCGAGTGTCGATGGTTATGGCAGGTCGGATGTGTCGTAATGTGTGTAAAATCTGTTCTCTCTTGTTGTCTTGTTGTCTTTGGTCTCTGTTTAGTGTGATATGGTGGTTTCTTTGTTGTTCTTCCTCTTTGTGGGTTGGTTCTGATGTTTGATTGTGAGTTTGTTAGATGTTAGTTGGTGGGTTTTATGTGATATTAGGTTAGTGGTTAGTTTCTTTTTTGTAATAGTGTCAAATGGCATTTGACATTATTTAATGTGCTGGAAGATTCTGTCGTTTGTTTGTCTCGACTTATTTTATGGCAGGGTGGAGAAACGGCGTTCTCCATCCTTTCCTGATTTTTTGATTTTCTGGTGTATAGTGACGTTGCTTTATATATATCGTGTGGTCGATTTGTCAACGGCCATCACTTGTCTCCCAACGCAAACCTCTTCACAAGGTTAAACGAACGGAGAAAATTTACTCACATAAGGTTCAGATGTAGGCCTAATATTCTTACAGTGTATATATATATAATCACACTTTGAATTAGAATAGAATAATAAGTCTAATTGAACAAATTGGACGTTAAACTACCAAAACAAACAAACAAAAGAATTCAATAAGCAAGGTTTATTGGATCTTATAAATTGATGTATACTGTAGCAATCCATTCGTTTAGTTAGGTTTTTTTTGGGTTTTTTTTTATACCAAACTACCACTTTTGTAAGCAATATACATATCATATAGGCCTATATGTATATCGAGTTTCCTCAATTGAAGAGCATAGGGACCAATCCTATATCACCTGGTGGATAACCTATGTATGAAGTTGCACGGGCATAAGGTACATCTTCCGCTGTGCAATTAGGCCATGTGAAGTAAGTAACATAAATACACTGTGAAAAATTTACCATGAATTTTATAGTATTTCCCTGGCAAGTAGGGTGCCACAGAAGTACCGTAAATTGTACGGGTGACCGTAATATATTTCTGACCTAATATTTTAACTGTTCTAAATTGTATTTTCCTAGCGATTTAAACTTGTAATAAATTTCAGACCATAAATTTTCACTTTAATAAACGATATTTTAAAAACAGTTCAAACCTGTAAATGTGAAAGTGCAAAGCCGTCTGAAATATACTACCTGCACAGCCCTTCAATATGCATATACCAGAATTCTTATACGGTAAACTGACTGTAGATTGGGTGAATTACAGTCCTGAATATGTTTATAGTTTAATACCGTTTTTTATACCAAATATACGGTATGGAACTATGGATAAGATTACGGTGATATACCGTCCACGTTTACGGTAGTGTATTGTATAATTTACTGAAATTTCTACAGTGTAATCATATGTGTAACTCCTTATTCCACATAGATACTCATGTTAGCTAGTGGTAAACTTTGTTGCTATCCCGGAATAGGCAACAACCTGCCATAGGAGAACATTTAGAAAAGAATGACATTTTTCTGTCAACAGACAGCATAAACAAGACCATGATCAAGTAGGTTGGCCTGGTAGCTATTCATGATTATTATCACCATTATGGCTACGATAACTGATGTTAACTGTGCTTTGTATCATGTAATCTGTAAATAGTAATATGTAATGCTGTACTACACATGTAAAGTGTAGCTTACAACTAATAGCTACAGAGGAAGATCTACCCAAAAGAACAATTTGGGAGCAAATGGTATGTTCATCATTGATGAATGAGCGTGGAGTGTCTTATAGGCTTTAACACCGAAGGCACTACTATATGATAGACATATATAGATGAGGCTAGGGATGGGTCTACTGCCGCCCTCACTTAACGCGGGTTTGGAGGTGGGGACAATGTTCGACGGTTAGACCCTCTTCAACTTTCAGGACCTTCCTACACTAACATACTGCACACAAAAACATTAAGTGTGCTATTTGGGATACGCCTATTGGTGACCCGTATGAGTAGCCACCGATAGATTCCCAAGTTTGTCACCCGGAAGTAATTCAATAGAATGCGTGGCATCGCCTGAGCGGCATGCTACACTGCTCTGACTCAGAGGTCACAGTATCCTTTTCATTCGCATTATATGCGCTAAATAAACTATAAAGCTATGAAGCACCAGGATATAGGATGACGATAGGCACTAGCAAGGCAAAGAATCCGGTTTGATCTATTCAACTTCATCACTTAGCTATACCATCTTCATATAGCGTACTTTCACGTAGGATGATTCACGTTGTTTGAGGAGAATAGGAACAGCGGTCGATTGTTAACAGCGTTTGGAAGCAAAACGATGGGGTGGGCTACACCTGTACCGATTTTGAGGACAACTGTGGTAAGTCAAGGAAAAAATTGATCTCACGATTATTCCATTTCTAATGAATTTCATGTTATAATTTGATTTATATAGTTGTAGAATCTATAATCACCGAGGGCTACAATTCGGCGTGTAAAGAACCCATGTACATGCTAAATAGGCAATACTTCTTTGAACACGTTGAAAAAATAAGTTAGTTAAATTGGTGATATCATATTTTGTGTTTATGTGAATATGCCGCTTCTATATATACCGATCGGTGATATCGCCTATAAATGCTGGTGCGACGTGATATTCGCGAGAAGGCAAGGCAATAGAACCTAATAATAATAATAATAATGATAGCCAATATCACTATGTACATGTACCATGGAAGTATCCCACATGATACAGCTAGAGAGGGGGTTTAATTTGCTTCGATATGATAATACAGATATAGTAGTATATTTGATTAATCATGTTTATATCATATCGTTAAATCATTGCATACAAATAGTATATCGCCTCTATCGAAACATAACGCGGAAGATTAATGCCAGAAAAATAAAATTTGTAATCATTCTCAATGCGTTTATACCCGTATCATGAACAGGAATAATCTATTTTATGTAGTTTGCAGGAAGTAAAACTTTATACTTGACATGCACAACTATGTTGAGTATTGGATCTTAATTGCAGTTCCATGTCTACATACTCGGGATTCTGTTGTTACAAGCGATGGTATCAGCTGATACAGGTAAGTTCTCGATGGTCAGTATTTGAAATGCAGAGGAAATATTGTGATTAACAAGTCTTTCATTGGAATTGCTTTAAGTAATCGGGATTTCGGAAACACCTTAAGTTCAGTCTTTCCTTTTCCCCTGTATTTTCTTCAGCTTTTCTCGGAGTGTGTTCATTTTGTAAGGTCCCTCTACCACGGGATTACCACATAGATCATTTTGAGTAACAATGTTATGACTAAAGAAAAGGATCTGAAATTGGTTAACCGACTATATGATTACTAGAACAAAAGACAAAGACAGGGCACTAAAGTTAGCAAAGAAAAACGAAAAAAACCCAAAAGACTTAATTAGAAACGCCCAAAATACCTTTTTCCAAGATAACATGGGAAATGAACCTTAACAATTTTGGGAAAAACCAAGGCAGATAATACCTTAAAAAACAAGGGCAATTTCATCAAATTTAATGATGATAATACCAAGACACAAATTCTTGAATCTGACTTACCCAACCATATCAATGACTTCTTTGCTAAAGTAGGCCCTAATCTCACAAATAATCTAAATACACAATGGGAATTTTCCGAAGAAAGGAACAAACTGAACGAAATGAAACTAGAAACAACTATTGAAGAGGACGTGGTGAAATTGATAAACGACATTGATATACACTATTCATCAGCGATAAAACACCTGCCAGGCAATGTTATTAAAGATGGATTTCAGGCTATCCTGAAACAAATTGTAGACTTATCTAACTGTTATATCATATCACGAAAATTCCCAAACTAATGGAAAGCAGCACAAATCGTTCCACTGAAAAAATAACGGCAACTTTAAGGAAGTCACAAACATGAGAGCAGTGTTCTTACTCCCTGTACCGGGTTAGATAATCACAAAGATCATACATCAACAAATAACTACTCACCTCGAAGAAAACGATATCCTAGACTCAAACCTGGGTGGCTTTGAGAAGGGTCATTCCACCATCAGTAATCTCATTCACAGACGACATGCACATGGTCAACAGCAAAAGATTTAACTGTAGCAGCCTTTATAGGCCTATCAAAAGCCTTCGATACCATTTCACACCACATATTGATTCAGAAATGCAACTATTATGGAATAAAATTGAAGCTGACCTATTCTTGGTCGCCGACCACCAGCCTGGCCTAAAGGCAATTTTGAAGCTGTTCCACCAAGCACATTGAAGCAGGCCAGCAGAGTGGCTTGGCGTTTTGACCACTAACTTGTACAAATCCACCTGCAAAGCATCCCTGGCCAAAATCTAATTGTATAGACACGGTGTGGCTGTGAGATTTGCCAGTATCCGCGTTGACTGCTCGCCCGTATATACCATAACACACACCATCAACATGAACGGTTGACACCCGCAGTTTTGGTACTCTGGACAGAATTTTAGTGCCAGAGTGTGCTATACACATTCATAACATCAAGGCTTATCATTATATACTTTCATTGTTCAGTTTAACATAAAATTCAGCAGTAACTTGATGAGCTATCACTGTTCCCATACAAATCCTGACATGCCACCACACTGCTTCGCTTGATCACCACGAGTGGCGTAGTCTATTGAGGAGTGTTTAGGGTGCCCCATATTGAATGAATGCGTTAGTGTGGCCAACATCCACCAAACAGCATCAGCATATCCCCTGCATGTTTGCTACCCCGCCAGTGTCGGCCAGATGGTGTGTGTGCACTATGTGATCTTTGGCCGGCTAGAAATAGGGGAGTTGGTGCAACAGCACAGAGATTTTGCAGAGTAATGGGCCTATTCCACCAAGGAGGCACAAGCCCAGGCCGGGCCCCTTGTGGTCGCCTATTGGCGATCGGCGGCAATAGCCGGCCCAAACCTCCTGCCGGCGGCGATAATCTGCTTGGTGGAACAGCTCATGAGAGCTCACAGGCCCCTCACGGCCGGCCACCGTGCCTCCAAAACCCCGTCGCCGGGCAGTATTGGCTGACCTGTTGGTGGCCGCCGGCCGCCGGCCGGGGACAATACTTGGTGCAATAGCCAATTTTGGAGGTGTTCCACCAAAATATAGTGAGAACCACAGAGAAGGCCGGCCAGGCGGCCGGGCATTATGATCACGACCTCCCCCGCAGAGCCCTGCTGGAGGAAAACTGTTTGATTTGATTTTAAGCCCCCAGCAGGCCGGCGGGCGTGCCAAGGACTACACCGAGAGTGACGCTGAGAGCTCGCCGAGAGCTGTTCCCCTGGTTCGCATTGACCGCTTGCCCGCATGTACTGCTACACACACCGTCAACATGGAGCAGGCATTCCCGTGTACGGTACAGAGACCGAAATTTCGGACAGTTGTGGCAGTTTGGGCAAAATATAAGCACCAGAGTCAAATATACACATTCATAACATCAATCCTTATCTTTATTTACCTTCATTGTTCGATTTAACCTGTAATTTCGCATTTTTTAAATGTTTTCTGACCGTTCCCGTACAATTCCCGACACGCTGACACACTGCTCCGCTCGATACGCGACTTTCGCGGGTTCAGAGTGTCGTAGTGTATCGCCACACGCCGCGCCGCCTATCGAATCAATAGAGAACTCGGCTTGCGCACGTTAATGCCGCCAACGTCCACCAGATGGCAATAGCAAACCCGCTGCGATGTATCGCCGCGCCGGGTCCGGCCGGCTATAGGGGCGCCCGCCGGGCGCCTTGTGTATGCCTGTTGGTCGCCTCGGGGTGGCTTTGGTGGAACAGCTCGGAGAATTAAGGGGTTTAGGGGCGGCCGGGCGGCCGGCCCCAGCGGCAAATGCCGGCTGGAGGGCAAAAACCCGCCTGCTGAGGGCCTTTTTGGTGGAATAGGCCCATAAGGGGTGACCTGGTGAGCAACGTTGGCTGGAGGCTAAAACCCACCTGCAGAGTGCCTGTTTGGTGGAGCATCTGCTTATAAGACGGGAATACCATAATACATAGTCAGACTTGGCCATCACATCACAAAGAAACCGAGACAGTTATCAATTCTAAAGTTTAGACAGACCAGACTCATTACTGCAATGCCATAGTTTGTTCCAGCTTTCATATCTTTAAAAATACAACAGTCTTGCGATCACGCCAACCATCCACACTCTAGGTGTGATTGCTGTATGTCTCTACAGGCATGAGGCCAGACTCAGCTGTGTTTTTCCGAGCAGCCACATAACTAGACAGTGCACGGTTAGGCAGTGCTGAACGGCAAAGCCTGTACAGGGGATAACCAAATTGTTCCGGTTAAGCACCCATTCCGTTCTGTCACACCTATGAGGGCGCTTCTGACACTAACAACTCCGAGTGTCATAGATATAGCACCCTGCCCCCATTTGGGCAGATTATGAACTAGAACTGAGCGAAAATGGGGGTAAACATATCATTCATTTAAAGCATAGCAGCTCAACTGTATATATATCAGGAAGGAGGAGATTAATCTAAGATAGTGACTTTTTCACTTCAGTTCAATTGTTTACTAATAATTTTGATGATCACTTTCTTATCATAGAAACCAATATTACTTGGCCATGATAGGGATGAATTGACCTGAACTTCATTTTTTGAATAGATTCCTACGTTATGCCAGTTCAGTAGCGTCTTTGATTTCTTTGTAGATTAGTAGGTTTTATACTCTAAACTTGATAAACAATGAAAACGTTTTGACAATACATTTAAAGGAACATATATGTGTTGTTGTGGACGCCGGGATTGAGTATATTTCAAAGAACACGTTATAATACACTGACGTTTTTTCTCTCTTTTTTCAGTTCCACTTTTTCATTCTATTTCTCTCCTCTCACCTTCCCTACTATAGACATTAACACAGCCAGTGACCTAATTCAAACACTCTCACAGATTGCTCCAACTCTCAGGCATAATCTATCAAATTTTAGAGTGAATTCTTTATACATCGGCAAAATTTATTCCGCAGCAATCATCATAGCTAATATCAGGGGAGCTAAGAAAATGGAATGACTTTCAAAGAATGGATATATCGAAGTATACCTTTGTCAGTGAGAAACAATAAAAAGCAAATGGTATGAATCCTTTGAGTTGCTTTAAAACTTCTGCTTAAAAGGGTACAAAACCTATTCGAACTATGAATATTCTGAAAATTGCATTGTCAAAAGGAATGTTGCTTATTTATTCATTTATTTATCTATTTGTTTAGGATGCATGCATTTTATATAAAACTGCTAATGTCTTATTTTAGGGCACCTGTATGTAGCAACCCAGGAATGATGTAATGAGGTAACGTAAGGTTCCAATAACGTGATAGGCTTAATGTATTATCAGGTAACCACATGTTTTGAATAATTTCAGAATCCCCGGATATGTTCAATAGACACACCCTCCCGACGGTTACTCCACGGCCAGATACCAAAGCTAGTGAGTGGGTCGATAAAACTAGATGTACCATACATTATTTAGTATAGCACAATATAAATATAGTTTTAAAAATTGTTTTTCTTGGGGATGATTTGCAAAAACATCTTGTTACGTTGCTGTCTACCATCAAACCCTTTATTGGTATCAGAAAAAAACAAACAGTGTTTATCCTACCCCTAATAAAAAAACTCCATAGGCTTTACATTGGGTCACTGTATTCGGTCTGGAGTTCAGGAAAATGAAAAATTTCGCTTTAGTGGGATATACTTGACAAATGACGTCATTTGTTAATGTAGTAGTAATTTAGATGGGCGGGGTAGGATAAATTCTAAACCAAACTCGAGTTAGTCGTGTCATTGTTCATCGCACTCCGACAAGATCGTGTATTACTGCTCTCGGCTTCGCCTCGCGCAGTATTACGCGATCTTGCCATCCTGCGATAAACAACAACACGACTAACTCTTGTTTGGTTTCTCCATAATACTGAAGGATCAGTTAGTCTGGTAATCAAGATACAGATCGATTATATGAGTTTCTATTTTACTATACACCTTCATAAGCCGGATCTGTTCTAGAATGACATAAACAAATGGCTACGATTTGATATGAGGGACTACCGTGTTCTATAATGAAAATACTTGTTTCGATGTTCACATTAATTTTTCCAGTATATAGTATAATATTTTCGGTTAGCACTTCTGAACTGCAGGGAAACCAAGGTGAAGTGGATGGAATGAGTCAGATGGATAGTATTCCTTGCATGAATGAAAACATTAAGGTGGCAATCTATATCCAATATATGCATAGGGAACCAACTACCTGTTAACTTGAATTATATTTTCTCTACGCGCAGTGATTGGTGGATCGGTGGGCGGCGTTGTCATCGTGATGGGAATTATTATTATTGTGGTATTGCTGCTATGGTATGAATTTTTATATCTGACGTAGATTTCTTTTCAATGGGGAAGTTTTCTGAAATACATTTGAATAAAAAGTAAACAAAGACCTGCACCCCTCGACTATTTTAAATTATCATTAAGATATGTATTTGACATTGTTTCTAAAACAACAACTTGTATGTCTAACATCTATGGTTTCAAATCTCTACCAGTTCTTTTCAAGTCACATTGCATCCCTTTCCTTTCTAATTAATGGTTACATTATGGATATCCTTCGTGTGCTATGTGAATATTATTGAATAGCGTTAGAAATATATTTAGGCCCGTCTAGAAATGTGATATGTGATATATCAATATAACTGACCATTGCTTTACTTTTATTTTTGTATCAAAATCTGAAGCAAGAAGAGGGGGAAGCTATGCAAGCCCAAAATGAAGTATGCTGAATTAAAGCGACTTTCCCGTGTTGATCGAAACAGGAACCCACTGTGTGTTCAGTACCAGGACTCACAGAGGCTCGGCCAACTTCGTGTCAACCTACCGCCAATGTGTGCTTCGGGTGCGTGTTCTAGCAGTAATGATGACTGCACGGCGACCTTCCCTCCAGCCTTTGTATCCTGTCCTAAAAATGAAGTGTATGAGGACAGAACGGCTGGTTACAGTGCACTGCAAGAATTTGAGCACGATAATACCATCCCTGTTGCTGTGTCCAGCGTGCCTTGTCGGGAAGACACCGATTATGATCATATACCAACCTCAAATCGTTTTATATCAGAGCAGCCATCAGATGGTGTTCAGACCAATGAACAATTAGGGTCAGATGGTGAGTATGACCATATACCAAAGGCAACAGTTGGCAGGTTTACAGTGGTGGATCCTAGTAGTGAAAGTGAAGTCATTGGACTGACACAACCCTCTGATGTGTATGACCTTATTGGAGGGGGAGGAAGGGCTTCAGCATTACCTCTAAATGAAAGTCATTCAGCCGATATTGTAGGTCAAGATGATGAATATGACTACATACCAAAACTAAAGCCTGCCAGAAAAGTCAGGGAGAGTATGTCAGATGATCAATACGATCACTTACAAAGGGTAATTCCTTCACCTATCACAATTGTTCAGCTTCCATTTGAGGGAATATCACTAGACACACTCCCTCAACCTTCTCTGCTACAGGTTGAAAATGGAAATGTCGCTTGTGTGGATAACAATTGTGAAGATCTGAAAAATCTAGATGGAATTTCTGGTGCCTCCTTGGATGAAGCAGGCGATATCCCTAGAGCAAACACAGATGTCTGGGTAAAAGATGATAAAACAAATAACTTGAGAAGTACTGGAAGTTTGCTGCCTACTGATAATGACTTGTCTCTGCCCTCAGATGTGAAATTGTTGAACAGGCAATCTGTCATCATCGCTGAAAATGACATTTATAACTTTGACAAGAGTGACATCAGTCAAATTATGAGAGCAGAAGGGCAAAGCAGTGACTTTGAGAGAACAATATCAAGTAAAACATTATCAGATGGGGTAGCTAGCCCGATTGTTATCATGTCCGAAAATGAGCTGTATCAGCCTATAACAGACGCAACTTCTATGTCAAGGGATACACATGTAGATGCATCTAACATAACAACACCTTCTTTAACTAAGATAAGAGAAACAGGAGCCTATGATGAACAAAGTGATCATGCTATGAATGAAGAACACAGCTATCCACAGTTAAAATATCTTGGACGTAGTAAGAGAATTGGAAATAAGATTTTCAATCATTATCAAGAAAACACAGCTGATGAAGACGATCATTATGACCTTATACCGAAATCAAGTCATTCTATACCAGACCAGGCTTTGGAAGGTGTTCAGACCAATGAAGAATGCGGACCAGGTGATGTATATGACCATATACCAAAGGCGACAGTTGGCAGGTTTACAGTGGTGGATCCGAGTGGGGAAACTGAAGACACAACCTCAGATGTTTATGATCTTGCTGGAGAGGAAGTATCCTCAACGTTATCTCAAAATACAGTTAATTCCATCAACGTTCTATATACACAGAGCAAATAAAACTACATACTGAAATCCAAACCTGCCAGAATAGCAGAATTGGGTTTTCCGAGATCAGCACGCTCACATTGAAAAAACACTTGAAAATAATTTGAAAATTCTTCGATCCCGTAAGGGAGATTCTTTAAACAAGACACTTCTATCTTCTCTACTTCAGGCGGAGACTGACATTCGCTTTCTGTAGATGGCAACAATGGAGATCTGCAGCATATTCTAACGACATTATGTCACCCATAGAGTGGTGTATACCGACATATCGACTGGAGATGTCCTCTGTGGAAACCAGTTATGGTGATTGTTGTAACCGAGATGACATTTCTGGCGTTTCCAAGTCGACTTTTTTTTAACGGCAATCTTAAAGTCTCTTTGTGTTAGACTGTGGATGCAACTGAATAGCATTTGTTAGAAAGAAAACTGCAGAATCAGAGATTACTCATTTGTAAAGGTGGGAAAGCAACTACCCATTATGAAGTACAAATGTAGATATCAATTGCATGAACATTATGGCTGATCCATGGACATCTGAAATATATGTATCTGAAGTACATTTATATGGATACATCCATGGACATCTATAAAAGAGACAGAGTAAATATATTTGTAGAATTTATCTAAACGGTGGAATATATAACTATTATTATTGTTGTGACTTGAGGTAAGGAAGTGTCAACACCTCTTTCCATGACATCTAACTGATTAGATACTGGTTTCTAATTTTATCTCACCCTGTATAACATTATTGATTAATGAAATAAATCACCCAATTAACCATTGAGTATTGGGTGCACCTCCTACACGGCCGTGGAGAAATTGCCAGGGTGAGATAAATAACTATCATTATTGTTATCTCCTTATTTTGAATTATATATGAACTTGACTTATATGTTAACTTGAAAGTATTTGGGTTTGTGAAAAGTCATGAAAACCAATTGAACCACAACTGAGACCCCGCCCCAAGTATTAGTATCGTTTAATGAACCATAATTGTACGGCAATGTATTAATGAAAGATACTATGATACCAATAAACTACGATTTAAAAACGGGACCGAAAAGCGACGGGAATACTGTGTGGCAGAATGCTGAGACTATTCAGTTTAAGTTACCACAGCTTCTAAAGCTAGGGTATATTCTCCATAATAACCCTCGGTCATGTGTAATCTTTTTATATACCTATAAGCAATAATCTATCTGTGGGCCTACAACTACCATATCGTAGTACATATATATATATATATATATATATATATATATATATATATATATATATATATATATATATATATATATACATCTAATCACTTCCTCTGAATCATCAGGGGTGGAGATGAACTCTTGATAACAATACGTAATTCAAATCTTATACTGCGCACTATATATTAGTAGGTTATATTGGAGAGACAATTCACAGAACTGCATGTGCATTGTACACACATCGAAAGTAGAAGAGACAAATAAAAATCATTTACTGTTTGTTGTATATACATGCTTGCATAGGATTTATTCATTTCAAGAGTGCTATTATCAGGCACAACTTCTTTCATTCATATCTTGATTTAACAATGTCGCTAACTGAAATGGTGATATAGTCACTATTTTGAACAATATAATATACATTGAGAACATGTTTGGATACTGTATGTGGTGGTTCCTCATTTTCCATCCCCAGTTTATCAGCACAATAAAAGATCATGAGATATTTTAGGAAATAAGCTTGTTGAAGATGCTGCATGTAAAAATAAATGTTAAAGTGTCATTTTGCCATTAACCATTTGATTTAATGGATATTTTTTACCAGAGATTAGTCTTGTAGTATCATAAGAGTTAGCGACCACAGCGGAGGATTCATTGCCAATGGTCTTTTTTTAGTCTCATCCGCTTCTGTTTCTGTTACGATCACGTTTCATTCACAGTGACACACAGGTTCTGTCTGATATGATATGCGGTGGAGATGAGAAGCACCTTGACTGTAGTAGTCCGCAGTACACCGGCCTTGAGGGCCGACAGTGAAACAGGTGAACGTGGGTCATTACCTTCAGCGGACTATAAATCGGGGTGAGCAACAGGGACAAAATCCAGAAACTCACCTGTAGGACTTTATATATTGATTATTTCACTACTTCGAAATCCATAGCCGCGTCTAAGGTTTCTACTCGTCGGCATTTCTGACCCAACAGGACACGAAATGAATCAAATGGGTCATGCCTAGGCTGACGTTGCAGCAATGCTAACCATGATATCAGGAGATCGGAAAAAAATCGCATCTATAGCAGAGAGAGGGAGAGAGTAGGACGATGGAATTCAGGATCTTAGACCGTTCTCTCCCAACAGTCCTGTTGTGGATTGTGTTCACCCTAACTGGTAAGGAATGTTCGGCATTCTACAGTGATTGACTTATGCTACTGTTATGAAATTCATTTGTTATGAACTTGTATATATGTGGCTCGTGTAAATATCACAGGTTTTCTTGTGCGATCAATACCGATAGCCAATGACATGTGTAGTTTGCATGAATGAACTGGATATTAAAATCGATTTTAATATGAACCTTTTGGAATGTAGTGTTCCTGATCAGGTACTCTTATATGTACAGTGGGCCAGGCGTAAGTCGTTATCCAGGTTATCGGATGAGGATTGATAAGGGCTTTATAGGTTGATACCCAAGGGCAAATTCCACAGGACTCGCCCATGGATTGCGTTTAGTGTCCTTAGAGCAAATCACCTTGTTAGGAAATTGAATAAATGTTCTTTTCACCAAACTCCGACGGTAAATAAAGCATAGGAAATAGGTTGGATATTCAGGGCAGATATAAGTACAATTTACAGTTTATAATTGTGACTTTTGAACAGAAAATTATTTTAGACAGGACATTTTTTTATAAACAGTTTTCTATATATATCAACATCAAGGCGATTTATGTCATTGGTTAGTAACTTTGCAACTGAATATGTGAAATATTCTGTAAACCCTTTCCATATTTACGGATTTCAATGTAAACATACATATAATCTTGTGTTTGTTCGAGCATTCAATGTTTCCGCAAAGTTTCCACAAATGCATATGAGTTCTTTGAGGGTAACACCTTCAAGTATATGTTGCAATAGTTCTATATCAGAGAAGGGCAAGGAGGCAAGCGTTCAATGGCAGTACTTTCCCTTAAAAGTTGTAGTTTGATATAATTTTTTTACCATCTTCATTAAGCTGAAGAAAGTGTCGGCAACACGCCGGTATAGTTGCTCTTCCAGGTTTCAGTGTACTCTATTACAATCATTTTATAGTAAACAAAAACAAATATGTAGACTAATTTAACCATTCATTGGCTCATCTTTGATAAGTGATCAAGTTATAAGGTCACGTATATTTTAAAATCTGGTGGTTTGTGGGATTGTGATCAGGGTAACATTGCTTGGTTAAAAATATTTCATTGTCATTAGAAATATCGATACTTACAGTCCTCAGGAGTGATTGATTTAGATTTTAAAGTAGTATCTAGTTGGTGTCTTTCATTAGAAGTAGAAATAAGAACAGAGATTAAGGGGCTCGACACTGAGAGACTATATCCGTTTGCAAACGGATGTGGCCTTGCGTGTATTGCACCTGTGGTAGCCGCCATATCAGAACTACACCCAGGGAGATTATATAAGTTTATTCTTATAGTCCTAGTGAAAACCAAAACTTTAGGTAAAAAAGAAAAAAAGGACAACTATTAAGCACGGCTCCCCTGGTGCGACTCGATGGTCGCAAGTCAATAAAAGGTAATAAAAGCCGAGTGAGGGTATTAAAAGCAGCAGCGCCCGTCGCATGGCACACAATCGCACCAGTGGAGCCGGACATTCGCGCATGTGAAATATGAAATATTTATGATCTGCTCTGGATCCGTCGGGCAGGTATATAGGGACTAGTGTGTATAGTATCGTAAGCAGTTGGTGAAAGTAAGTGCGTACATCGACAATCGTCGGGAAAGGTAATAAAATCGGGATCCGTCGGGCAAAGGTGGAATCAGGCAGAGTTGATGTGTCGATGTATCATAGGCTTAAGAGTTGCGACGATTCTATCGCATCAGGCATATACCCATCGGTTCTATTGCGACGAATCAGTGGAGGATGGGGGAATTAAAGGCCCGGCGTCCACCTACTACGATAGAATCGTAGACCTCCCGATATGGCACCGATACAATATGTCAAAATCTGTGCCATATCGGGAAGGTACAAAATCGTAGACATATGTCTAGACATGCCAATCCACCATGCATTGTATGGGGTTTTTATCGGTGTCTAATCGCAGAAACGTGGTCAACTGCCCCGATATTAGGTGACCTTCCGACGCGATTTTGATTTTGCATCGGGAGGTGCATCGTAGGGCATATCGGTGCCATATCGTAGTAGGTGGACGCCGGGCCTTACACTGCCAATGTGGCGGCGATGGGCAATAAAACGTACGACTATCGCGTCAGACCGAACTAAGTTATGGTATGCAGAGTACAGATCAAAATTTCCAAGCTGACTTTTCACAGTGTTTCACCACAACAACCGATTCCTCTCTCACAATTTCCCTGCAAGATACCAATAACATCCTGAGCACATGTATGCCGAAGTCATCAGTATATCTCGCCATATATCTTTCAGGACGATGCGTAGGAAATTCCGTCCAGCGTTGCTACGGGGATTATTACTCAACATATATACTTTGCACAAGTCCCTCTACCATCTCCATCACCCAAGGTAGTTATGGCGTCAGTTCATGTGCATCGACCGCAGCCACATGTTGTCCCGAGGCTAGTGACTGTAAGGTTGCTATGACCGACACTGATAGTCATTTACAAGACCTTAAATCTAATTGTAACGGTCGTCAACGATGTATCGGCAACCCAAGAGCAGTGCGAATCGATGCAAGAATCACATGTGGAGACTACTCTGACTTCGTTGTCATAGAGTTCCAATGTTTATCAGGTAAATTGTTTGAGCATTATACAGATACACTCGTCTGACGATATAAGTATAAGATATTTACCTTTATTATCTAGATCGTTTTATCTGCTATCAAAAATCGTCAACAGGTATAGTATTACTCTTGCGTATCAACATATATTACGAATGCTTACAGTGCAGAATATTTCTACTGCAGGAATTAAGAGATAAAATTCTATTTAGGGTTTTGATTTAGACTGGAATATGGTATTGGATATCAATAAATAAATACTTAGAATTATGGATAGCAGAAAAGAATTATCTTCACGTAGACTATTGGATTACCAAATAATTTCTGATCGCAGGAAGGACAACTGCGGATGAATAACCTGGCAGGCCCTTGGGAATATTGTTTGTTAATATTCTAATGATTTCGGTACAAAGTATTCCAACTCATCATTGCACATAACAGGGTCATTTATGTTACTTTTTACTATTCCACTTTGTGAGTGCATGACCCACAAGGCAATCAAGTCTATAACATTCTGAGCGGGTTCTCGTGTCTTGAATTCAAAGAATATGCAGGGCATGTATGATATCCCACTGAATGTCTTGCAGATGGGCAAACGACCACGGCAATAGGGTCAACACTCCTACCTTCATCTGGTACAACTACAACTTCCTCCAACGGAACAGCTCCAACGAGGGTGCCACCTAGTCCACCAACAGGACTAAGTGCAGGTAAACGTAATGGGCATAGGATATTTTAATGTATTCATTAGTGTATCTAATACTGCTATTATTCAACAGTAGTAGTTATGTATTGGCGTTGTATTAGCGATAGTATTTACACATGCTTTATATACATGCACAGGCATGTATATAATAACCAAGGAAAAGGGACAAGGTGATCAAGCCAAAATAATGAGAACGATGGGAATGGGGAAGATGACGGCATATACTAGGTTAAGTATATATACTATAAAATAGGGATAAGAGCGGAAGAGTGATGGGTAACATCGGCATTGTAGGAAAAGGGTGACACATAGGTCTGCGAATGATGTAGAAGTTGGAGAAAAGCAAATACATGTATGTGTTTGGGAAAGTTGGAGACCTGTTAGTGTAAGGCCTGGCGTCCACCTACTATGATAGAAATTTAGACCTACCGATATGGCACCGATACAAAAAGAAAATATCGAAGACATATTTGGAAGGTGCAAAATCGTAGACATATGTCTAAACATGCCAATCCACCAATCATTGTATGGTTTTTTTATCGGTGTCTAATCGCAGAAACGTGGTCAACTACCCCGATATTAGGTGACCTTCCGATGTTATTTTGATTTTGTATCGGGAGGTGCATCGTAGACCATATCGGTCCCATATCGTAGTAGGTGGACGCCGGGCCTTAGTGAAAAGAACTCTTTGAGTATGTATAGGGAATAAGTTTGAGAAGGACGGGATTCCAGATGCTCTCACCTATTGAAGGCAAGGTCGATATAGCCAAGGAAGAACAAGGACGTTTATCTCCGTTGCTTAGCCCGTGTAGCTCATCCTGGTATAACTTCTTTTAAAGCCATTTTCCACGAAAACGGCACCAATTAACTGAGTTCTCCTAACAGTCGATCGGTGGTGGCAAGCGGCGACACGTCTTTATCCCGAATTCAGTTAGGGTACTGCGTATGCCTTGTTTCTGTCGCATACCGACGGAATTGTCTTCCAAACACAATGACTGCAGATTACTGGCGAATAGTCGGCCAGGGGAAAATAACTTAAGTATATCTACAAGCACGATTATTTTCATTACAGCTTGTAGTATGAATACATCTATATAGTAAATCTTAGTAGCGGCCCATCTACTTTGAGCAGACCACCCTGTTAGGCGTACCACATTTTTGCCCTCTACATGGGGCCATCCGAACATGGGGCCATCCATAAGGTATGTACGCAGAATGAAAATGTTGACACTCCCCTTCCCACCAACAATCTTGTACGCATTAGAACAAATTAGAACAAAGAAGGAACATACGCAAAATTTCCAAAATTTGTGGGCCCCACCCCCCTCAGTGCGTACGCACTTTAAGGATGGCCCCCATGTGGATGTACCAGTGATGTAAACAGAAATATATGTACTCTATATTCCCTACAGGTGCTATAGCGGGTATAGTGATCGGCGTTTTTCTGGGCATCTTGCTCATCATCTTTATTATATTCGCAATTCTTGTCAGAAGGAAGAACCCCAACTGGCCACAAACCCACAATTGGAAGGAACCATTCAAGGACTACAAAAGGTAGACAGAGCTTTAAACACTAGGGCATTTAATGTGCACATATTTATCTAGAGCTAATGGCAGGTAAACGTAATGACACGAAAAGAGATACCGTTAACACGGAGAACAAAGAGAAAAACTAGTTAGGACAGGTATTGCTATAGATAGAACAATTATTTACATAATGATATGTTATCAGCTTTATTCTAGAACGAGAAACAAAATCTGTGTTTACCATGAATGTCTTTGTCACATATATATTACAAATGTTTGAATGGCAATACCAAATCTAAAATGGGACTGACACTAAAGTAAAAAAAAGTAGGTCGAGAAGCTCTTGAGAAGGAATAACATATTTGATATATATGTACATCAATGATTATTTCTGTACTCTTTTTTTCAGTTATGTCCCGGACCGTGTGCACTCTGTCGTTAACAGAATAACTCGTCGCGCGCCTGAGCCCGAAAACAAATACCGTGTGTCGGAAGAGGTGATTCATGTGAATACCAGCCAAGACTTTGATAACGGCCAGGTCACAGTCACAAAATCCAATGAGAGCCCTTCCCTGCACCAGAACCAGAACTCATTGGACATGCCGACTGGCGTTCAGATTGTGCGAACTCCACAGGATGCTATAGAAAGTGCCGAGGTTCTGCAAGTGGAAGCAGGCGCAGGGTTGCCGCCAGTTGACGATGAGCCCATGTACGAGACGATCGACGACTTGACGCGGGGTAGTTCTGCGCGCTCTCTGAGGCGGTATGATTCATATGATTCCTTCGATTCAGAGGATATAGAGTCTGAGCGTGGCACAGGAAGAAAGACTGACCGTATGACCATAAACGATGCCATCTACTACGGAGCCATAGATGGGGACCGAGCAATCAACTTACAAGTAGAAAATAGTTTGTATAATGACCAAGACCGATTAAAAGGTCAACCCCGGTCTGGTGTTAATGATCCCAGTATATCCAAAGGCGGGAAGGAATCCAGGGATAATCTAAAAACAAGCAATGCCAGCTCCAACCCACCAGCATCCAGTTCTAATAAACCCAATCAAAAACCGCGTCCAGTGAGTCCAAAACCTGGGCAAAAGAATTCGAATTCTACTCATGCTCACCCCGAACCCAAACAGAAACCACCTCCTCTTAGTGACAAACCAAAAAGGGGCGGCGCCGATGGGGTTCCCGGGAAGGGGAAGCCTCCGCTGGATGATGACGGGGATGCGGGTCAGGTGTATGAGAACACTGACTTTAATCCTGTTGACGACGATGGGGAGATGTACTACAATGCCGACGACAGATACTCTAAGTTAAACCTCGCATCGGTGGGTAGCACTACAGACTTAAAAAGACAGCCTTACGAGAGTCTGCGCATGGATTCCTCTTCCTGCTAAGAATTGATGAACTCAATGCAATGTCAATAATTTTAGAGATCAAAAGCCAGATATCGAACTTCAACAATGATATGATATGGTGTTAAGTCATGCTGACGATTCTTTCATCACACACATAAGTTTATATGCACGCATCCATGATTTGTGTGATGTAATTGAAGATAACTGTTCTAACAGTCTGAAGTTGGGTTATATCTAGGTCTATTTGATATTTCATGATACATACATTAGCATGATATTATCGTCTTTTGTAATAGGTTAAGCATTATTTTTAATTCTTATAACATATAATAACGGCCTATTACATTTGGGTAACTTATTCTCATCCGTTCCTTTCGCAAAGTTTCCACACTGGAAGTGCCATTTTGCTTCCACATATACTACATCCAAAATGTACTTTTATGAGATTCACTGTACAGACTTGTAAGACTATTATTAAATAGCCCTCCATTTTTGTATCAAGCATATGTTTTAGATGCTATTTGTTTGGTCGCCTTCAGTACCTCATGCGGCTTCGTAGTGTGCAGTCTCGCATACATAACTATTAGTTGCAACAGGCGATACCATTTATGATTACCTACTATATCTAAAACGGTAGTAAAAATCAAATACTCAAGAAAACTTACTAACGATATCAATGTAGAATGGAGTTGTCAATTTTCGCTCATATTTTGTCCTCTTTTAAATCAATCATTCTGTGACAACGGCAAGTGTGAATAAAAAATTTCTACAGCTTTTTAATTTTTATATTTGTTTAGGCTATCGAGAAAAATACTTTTGATGAGTATCTCATATTTCTTGTAATAAACAAATAAAAGAAAAATGTTCACTTTTCTGGTTTTCCGTTTCAAAAGTACCCCTGCTTTTCACGTTAAAAGCCCTTCTCCATTGCGCCGATCCACTAAAAATTGGGGGCGATCCTTTCCTCGCCGACTGGCTGTCCCCCATTCGCCGATAGTGGAGCAGTAGTGGAGTTGTAGTGGAGCTAGAGCATCATCGGCACCCGATCTCCACTGATTTTTGCATGGTTCTTGACACATTCTCTCATTGGTCGCCCTACCATCGGCGATTCAGAGGCGATTTCGCCGATCTTGACCCTCTCAATTCAGGGAAGAATGGCTTGCAATGACATTAGAAAAATCAGATATGGTCGGGACCTGCGATCGGCAAAAATGGAACACATTGTAAGATTTTAGAACCAGAGTATCCTATAAACATTAATAACATCAAGGCTTATCTTTATTTACCTTCATTTTTCGATAAATGGCAATATTTAGTGGAAATTGAAGAGCTTTCGGTCATCCTCCCGTACAAATCCAAGATGGCAGACACTGGGCTAGTCTGGTAATGGTGGCATTGCTCGAAAAACACAAAGCTTTTAATTTAAAAAATCAAAAACGGTCAATTTTCCGAAAGCTAAGCAAATAATCGGCCAAAATGGGTCGATGCAGATCATAAGAGAGAAAAGAAATCGTAGCGGAATTTTTTTTCTGAGAGGATGAAGTCACCGGAACCAAACTCGCAAAGAGTTGACGGGAGAAAAGCCCACCTCGATGAGAAAGTTTACACTAATCGATAACTCATATAGTCTGGAAAGGCGATCCAATCTATTAGCCTTTCATGCCATTAATGTATATTCTGATGGCATTCACTTAATAAATCTCCCAAATCACTGCAGTAATGTTACGCAAGTGATGATACCATCAATTGCTTATTCATGACCCTCACTTTGCTAGCAGAGAGCCTTCATCACCACAAATTCAATAAACAATTCCCTATATGAGAGTGTGTAACTTAATTGTTAGGATATGACATCCTCAGGAAACAACAAAACCTGCATTCTGCCAATGTTGTAACTGGTATCAGAACCACTGGTGTTTTTTAACCTTTGCAACACCTCTAAGAAACTCTTCGGTGGTAGTTTCTGTTATAATTATAATTATAGGTACTTCTACATTAGTAGGAAAGCTATTGGCCCCCCCTGTGATTGGACTCTGCTACACATGTTTATAGTACACATACCAACCAACCAGCTCTGCAATGAAAAATAGTGCCAACTGATATTGTGTGGTCTCTGTTTGCAGAGATATGAGAAAAACTGATTTATCAGATTTTAATTTTCATAAATTCAGTCAGCCATATTGGTTTGATTATATGTAAAAACAAAAGCTAGGTGAACGTTCACCTAGCATTTGAAACAATCCACATTAGTTGCATTCTACCCACCAAAACAAGGCTTTCCCTGTACTTTGGTGCCAAACAATGGGATATCTATTCCTGATAGGTAATTCCAAAAATCTTTAATTCCTGAGTCGAATATCTAACTGGACTATGTCATTTCAGAAGATGTATCCAAGATATGTCCCAGAGCAGCAGGTACAAACTCAGACCAAATATTTGGATAAAGTACATCGACGATGTGTTCTTTGACTGGGAAATTGGAAAAGAGGAACTGGAGAGGGGAACAAAATCGAATACCATTTGATCCGCTTGCTACAAACCCAGGCTCCACAGGGTCTTAACGCAATGGACAGTAAATATGGGTAGGTCGAGAAACAAAAACAAATCGGCCAAACCACGTAGACTTTGACCAACGCACAGGACCCCAGGGTTCAGCGGTAAAAGTATTTGAATAGAAACAAAACTATCATTAGTATAGTGGTCCACATTTCTCAAGGGCTGGATAGGTGACTGGTGTACAACATATATTGCGGGATTTTATTATGGAGGTTTGATGTGTGCATTGTAGAATTCACCTGTCTATATGGGAGAGAATTAATATAAGGTCATTGCCTGAGGGAGACGGATATCAGGGTATTTGCCTAGGGGAAGCGCTTTATTTGGAGGCATTCCTAAGAGGGAGGCCGAAGCGTTTTATTTTAGGTATTTGCCTGGGGGAGGATTTTATCTTGAGGTATTCCCGAGGGCGATGTGTGCTTCATTTATGAGGATTCGAAGAGCAAAACCAACACGCCCCTGCCATGAACAAGGAAGGTTTCCGTAGTCTTAACTTAGAAATGTTAATACATTAGCTTGATTTAGTTAGAGATTGACCATGAGTCACATTCAAGCCAAAGGACCTTTCAGTCTCCTAAAAAAAACAAGGAGCCATACATCTGACTTTCATAGAATTACAAAGGTATAATGTCATATGGAGAATGTTTACTTTACCCATACACGTTTGATAATGCTATGGATATGGAATGATTTCAGGCATCACTGGCGATATTTCGATGTACAGGTTTTTGTAATAAATGCTGCTTAAAACAAAAAGGTAATTAATACCTATATGTTGCCATGCACCTATACTACCATGACAGTCTTGCTGCATCATATAGGGCCTACACCGCGTTTTAAATTTTGCTTTGGGGAAGAATTTGTATACTACTATACATATATTCACTTTGATATAAAATTTATATTTAGATAAAGTATGTCTTCGATAATTATTTATTTATCTGGACACCTTACCTGTTTCCTTCTATAACAATGTATTAAGTATTTAGCATCATTTCTTTCAAAAAGATTATATTTTCGGAAATGAATATAGAAAGTAGGCTTTCTATATAAGTTGCACAAATCTAGCGATATATGATGCACATATAGATCTATATTTGTTCCTTTATTTACTTTCAATTTCCCACCCAGCTGGTCTATTCTGAGTTTCCTTAATACTATGTGCCTGGCACGAGCAGATTTATATAGGAGTAAATCTGTTACACTAGTTACATACAATATTCAATTTTCAAAAAGTGGATCTCCTTGTCATTCTGAACCTTTCATGGGGGCATTGTTGACAGGTTTACATTTTAGTCTTTTTATCGGGGAATACAGCAATCTGGACGCTCGAATTTAACACTGTGCCTTTTTTTTATTGAACAAATGACTAGGAACAGTCACACAAACAAAATAGAGCACGTCTAGAAGGGTCATAGTTCAGTATGCCTCAACACGACGGCTACACATGCGATATGGACCAAGCATCATGTTTCACCCTTTGTTCTCATTCCTGAATTGAATTTTATGTGCCAAAAGCTAACTGTGCGTCAACACACACTTTTCGAAAAAAAAAAACGGGGTTCAGTTGTAGACATTATATAGCTATCTTATATAGCACTTAGGCTACCATCAGCCCTTACAGGGGCCATACGATTATATACATGTATGTGTTCATACTATTCCTATAGCCTGAGAGTGGGTTAGTGATCCACCTTTCTAGGATGTGCAGCAATACGCTAGTCACGAGTCATTCCACAGGAAGTAAGAAAATAAACCACGACACAAACACATGCACAAGTCCGAGCACTGTTGTCTAATATTTTGATAATATATTGATGTTTGAATTTAGCCCATATACTGTAATACCTGAGCTTTCAGATATTGTATGTTATTAGGGAGTGGCTCAGTAAATTAAGGAGAGAACATGATTGGACTGTAAAGTAATTCTATAAAGTGGATACACCTAATCATAGGCCTATACGTATAGTAGGCCTACACAACCCATGCAATTTTATAGGCGGTTGCAACGATAGGAGACAGTTTACGACTGCCTCTCAAATCAGGCAAACATTGGCCAAAGCAAGCACTGATATCAGTTAGTCGTTACATCATTTAGTAGGTCTACTATAGTGCATGTACATATTTTGCCTTGGTCAAAATCCATCAGGCGAGGAATCTGCCAACTTAAATATAATGGGCTTTATGCCTGGACTTTTACATCTTTCTCACGGCACATTAGATCTTTAGAAGTACATGTACGTTTATTGAATGATATAAGTCATTTACATAATAGTTCGGGAGTGCTGCATTGAGTCAAACGAATGACCACAAAAGAGCATCGCATGGTGACCACACGGTGGCCTTTTGTCAATTGATTATAGCAGTTGGTGTTGTGGAGGAGGAGGCACACTCATCGACAGCAGCCAAACAGCAGTGTCACAGGTAGCGATCTATAAAACCTAATAATTAGCTTTTCTTAGATGCCTACAAAGAAGCCTACAGAGCCTTTGAAGTTCCATGTAGGTTTGTACACTATAAGCATGTTTGGCAGCAGTCTTACGGTGTCTGATTCAAGGCCAGCACAGTGGAACACCCCCCTTAAGTAAGATATAATGTTGTTTTCTTCAGGCCCCACAGTAGAATGTCTTCACTCCCTGCATCCTTTTTCTACCCCTCCATTTACTGCACTCCTCGTCGTCGGAATACAGGGACTGGTAAAATCGGCAATGGTGTTAGATTTATGGCGTTAGTTAGCGCCATGCATGCCTGGCAATCCCCGTGCACATATATCCTGATCACTGGTCAAGATATCTGCTGCGAGATTGTCGATCCAGTTTTGTTCATGTTTGATGTGACTGATATCATCGATATTAAATTGCACTCTTTGCTTACATAGGCAGCTATCCACTAATCAGAATACTCCTGTTAACTCCTGAATACTCCTATTAACCGCTCATTTGAAACTATAAAAACTCACAGTCGTATCCAGATAACAGCAGAATGTACCCTATCTCTGCTGTGTGAGTGACATTTCCTGTTTAGGCCACTAAAAATAAAATGGTTTCTCTTCCCCAACCCAGGAAAAATGTGACGAGGGCGCTTTTTTTTCTCGCTGGATCAGAGATTGCTTTTGAGTGTCATAAAATGGACTTCAGACAAACTTATTTAGGTCATATCTTGCACTCTCACTCTAAGCTCCTAATATCTCACTCATTTTAATGTGTGTAATTGTCTCTGTATTAGATTTATTATAACATTGTGTAAGCAGCCACCCCGCATAAGTGGACACCCCGTGTTAACGGACAGTTACTTCAGCAGTCCCTTCAGAGTGACACCTCATCAGATATGTCTATGTGGTGTGTGGACACCACTCCAGAGTATCTTGATCCTTAGTTTACGTGTGTTTTGCCTGGTGTCTGATTGTCTAGACACCAGTCTACTGGCCTGCGTAGGCTACTGTAGGTGTCAGGTAGGCATCTGTGGGGTGTCTGTGTAGTTATAACAAAATATCACCCCTGATATTTTTTCCTCATAGACTTAACATTAGGAAATTATTTCCAATGCCCTTTGAATATTTAGAAAAACTACTCAATGGGGGATTTTATCACAAAGGTTAGTCCAGCTGTCAATGTGAAGGGTGAGATGACTTCAGAAACCTGTTCAAGTTTAGGATCAGAGTTCTATCCCATCTTGTTTGAATTGCTACATAATTCACACGGCTTTGCCTTGTTCATTAATATGGCATTCAAACTCAATGGGATACAGGCTTTGAACTCAAACTTTCATAGGTTTCCTTTATAGTATCTATGCCATAGTATTACCTATATAAAGGTATGATATCCTACATATCCTATATTATGCCATGCCCATCATTATAGAGTAAGTACCAGGTAGTAAACACCAACCTTTGGTAGTAAACCTCAGCCTTAGGCAGTATATGAAAGTTATCCCACCCCCATAGCACGGTGTAACCATAGAATGTTCGCCCATAGGTACATAGGGATAGAAAAGAGCTGTTCCTTTTTGGTTAACACACAATACACCCTTTCCCAGTGCATTATCTTCTGAAGAGATTTCCAAAAGTATTTAACTGCATAATATTCTGATAGGAAGTGCATCAAGGTATCTTTTATGTTACAATATTTGCATTCTGAGGAATCTACAATCTTCCTGCTTGCCAAGTATACATTGCATGTTATGATACTCTCAATTGAACGCAGCAGAGTGCAGCACCGGTATTAAAAATAGCGAAGCCAAACTGTGTGGCATATACTAGAAGCATTGAGTTTATAAGTGGACAAACATGGAATAGCCTACCAGCCTTGGTAAGGCAAACAGCTACATATATTGAGTTTAAAAGATTAACTAAACAGATTATGAATGAATCTATCCATGTGTATTATGAAAGTGAAAGACAAGAACAGTAGTAAAGGATAGACAGAACTTTATTGATGTACATCAAGAACTGACAACATACTTCCATCATCATGGTTAATAATTAAAAGTTATGAGTTTTAAAATCAGAATGAATGGAAAAATCTGCTAGGTGTATAGGCCGCTATATATATACCCGCTTTAATATCTCTCTCTCTCTCTCTCTCTCTCTCTATCTATCTCTCTCTGTCTCTGTGGATATCTGGATGTGGTGTGTCCGGTCAAGGAGATACAAGTTAAACAAAGAAATGGAATTGACCCGTCTGTCAATACACAAAAACTGATTGCAGAGATGGCCAGTTTACTATTGTCTTGTCAGGGGAATGGTATTATCAACCTGCTGATGTCTGTAGATGTCGACAAATTTCTAGAGAAATTGATAAACAAATTAGATTGGAAAAGGCAAAATTGTACAGAAAAATATAATGGAAAATACAAGTAATCCCAGGAGATTTTGGAGATGTGTGAATGATGTATGGTCTTCCACAAACAGTATTAATAGTCATCAGATTGAAGCCACGAATGGAGAGATTCTTTCAGATGATGAATTGCCACAATTTCTAAATAATTTCTACTCGACTGTTGTAAAAGTAATTGTACCAACAGAATATCTAGAAGATCTTGATGTAGATGTCTCCGCAAATGGAGTTATTGGCTTTCCAGAAATTAACCTGGACAGTAGTGTAGAACTGGTGAAGGAAATCAAGACCAATATGTCCTCAGGTATATCTGATATGAATACCACATTTCTGAAAATGGCATACAGATTGCGTCCTGATGTACTGCAAGTAATCATAAACAAGTCGTTGATGAGTGGTGTTTTTCCAGCTGACTGGACCCATGGTACCATCTCGCCCATACCTAAGCTTCCCCAACCACCTCACCCTGGTGACTTGTGACCAATTACTATTCTCTTGATTATGTCAAAGCTATTAGAGTATGAAATACACCATCAGATTATATCCCAGCTTATGAATTTAGTTTTTTTATGAGAACCAGTACGGTTTTTTGCTGGGTAGGTCCATGGGCCAAGCCGTGTTTAAGCTGCTTACCAAACTATATGATGGTGTGGACAGGCATTGGAAAACTTTGTTTGTGGCTTTTGACTGTGTATCTCATGTAAAGTTTCTTGCAGATGTGGGCTGCTCTGTGCACATGCTTAGGCTCCGTAAGTCTTATTTTATTCATACATTGCAGGTTACCAGACTAAGCAACCTTGTATTGGGCCTGGTTGGAGTTAAAACAGGGGTGTCACAGGGTTCAGTTTTGGGCCCTGTTCTCTTTGTCTTATATCTGAACAAATGTGTAGTGGTATTCAAGCATACTGAGTGTATCCTCTATGCAGATGACATTGTGTTGACTATAACAGGACAGGATGAGAATATCATGACAATCCTTCTTCAGGAAGGCCTTAATAACTTGAATAGCTGGCTGGCTGATACAAACCTGAGGATTAATAAGTTGAAATCTAAAGTGTTGTGGTCTGTTGGTAGCAAAAGAATCAAGTTGTTCAGAATACTGTTAATATGGATGGTACTGAGCTAGAAGTTGTCAAGGCATTTACCTACCTACTTTTACACCTTTTTTGAAAAGTTTAAGAGGGATTTTTATCACAAACTGTTTAAGCTGTGTGAACTACGTTTTTTTATTGACACTTCTACCGCTACAATAATTCTGAAAACCATGATGTTGCAGAAGCTTGAGTATTGTAGCTTTGTCTGTGTTGCCCTCCAAGAGGATCAAAAGAAAAGGTTACAAACGCTCATGAATAACGCAGTGCGTGCATGCTTTAGGGATGAAACCAACAGACGTCTAAGTACAGCAACTATGCTGGAAAAGGCAAATCTTAAAAATCTTGAACTAAGTCGCAATCAGCAGCTTCTCTCATTTGTTAACTGGTGAGCATCAAACGCAGAAAATTTAGTAACTGAGGGTGCCAGAACAACTAGAAGTACTGAAAAAGTGAAAATAAAGCTGAAAAGACCTAATACAGAGTTGTTTAGGTACTGCCTGCTGTATTGTGGCAAACTGCTATGGGACAGGCCCCAGGTGCAGTGTTTAAGGAACAGGGAGAGCATCGAAACTTGGCTAGAGAAAAAGTAGATTATATTTTATTTTATACTGGAATTTTGTAATTCATGTAGCCAAATTCACTAGGCACAGTCTGATCAAGTTTTGAGATTGGTTATTTGGGTTATTGGATCATAAGATGTCTTTGTCAGACGTTCAACAAATAAAATCACTGCTAAATACTGTTTTTGTCACTGTTCTGTAGATGTTGCCACCGTTGCTGATGATAACTTTTTAGAAAATGATTATTCCCTGGTTATGTTGAATAGATATATGGTAGCTGTACTTTTGTGTTGTATTTACTGTGATTTGTCACGAACGTACTGTTTTGATGTTAAAGGCTGAAAATCATGCATGTATATGTGAACCTTATAGCGTCAATAAATAAACTCCCCCCCCCCAAAAAAAAAAATGTCCCAGCCCCCCCCCCCCAAAAAAAAGGCCCAGCGCCATTGGTAGGGGGCTCGGAGCCGCCAGGAGCCCCTTCCACGATATTCCATCACAACGTTCCAAATCTGCCGGCGACCCCCCATACAGCCCCCACCTGGGGCTATTGCTTGTGTGACCTGCCAGGGGGCAATACCCTAGGACATATAAAAGTAAGGAGATTGAATGGAAATGAGTCAGTAAGAGAATTGAGTAAGTGCTTGAGCCAGAGCTGATCGAATCTTTAATATGATCTCGATATATCTATATAATATGTTCTGAACTATGTAAGGAATACTTGAGGACCGGAGTTTAATGTACATCCAGTTTTACCATGGCGGTCCGATGCAAAAATCACTTTTTGGCAATGGTTTCCCTGATCCAGTTCACATAGTTGCTGACACGGTTGTAAACCCCGGGATAGCCAGAGGCACAGCGGTATCCATAAGACACGAGGCCAATAACGTGGAAGCGACCGTTTCTCTTCACCACTAGTGGACCACCCGAATCAGCCTGCAAGTACACCAATAGAAATCGTAATATATGTAGACTACATGTTACCATGTTCGCCGTAGGACAAACATTTATTATAGGATAATAACTTAGAAGGAACTGCATCGAATACTATTGCTGTTGAAAATATGCTATGAGTCTTTTTTGTGAAGTAATATGTGTGTCGTGGCAAAGCATAGCAAACCAAAACGAATGCCATATTTTCAGCGGCTATGGCATGAGCACGGTTCAGATTTCATCTCACCCTTATCACTTAATAATTGGCTAACATTTGTGATGTCATCCCCAGTATTTTGCACAATATTCCATGGGCATTGAGCACGAGTTCCCAATGTTAAGTCTATTGGGTATCCAAGCCTGCTGTTCAATATGGAGTACTAAGTTATCCCAATGCATGGTACTATCATTATTTTTCCTTCATTGCGATTCAAAGTGTTTGTAGAGAGCACAATAAATTCTACCATCAGCATAATTACCCGTAGACCATTGGCACACCATTGGTATATACTTCATAAGTGATGCATTGCCCGCCCTTGGCCACCTAGCTTACTCCCCTCAACATCTAGCATGTGTAGAGACAACATCTTGGCGCTAGTAAATCTTGCGGGTTGGTGATGTACGCACCTGGCAGGTGTCACGCTCGTCTTCCGTGAGGCGACCGGCACAGAGCATGTTCTTTGTGATGGTCGTGCTCCCTGCAAATCGCAGCTGGCACGCACTGTTCGCCTGCACCGGTGTCTCAATCCATCGCAGATAGTCTGACTGCTGCTTCGATCCTGCAGTTTGTAAGGGGAAAGTGTTTGCTTCAATGCTTCCATTGTATTTATTGTATTGATTAAGAATTTAGTTTTTTCAAGTAAGTTTGAAATACCTATTTCTAAGAATGAATCGATATACTATCTATATTTACATGTAGCACTCACATGTAAATGACTGTGAAGACACGTTGAATAATGTCATATTACAACCCCACTCCAATCTTATTTGACAATCCCTACTCGTATCAATGTTATTGTAAAGACCGGCTTCTCTAACTGAATAGGCCTACTCATACGCCACTGCTCCACTTGTGTTTCAAAGTATATACACTATGAAAAAAAGTTCTATCTTCTCACTTCACAATTCAAAATTCGATATATCTGACCTCTATATGGATACAAACACTCCGCGGTTACTGTTTTGTGACCGCGTATCTGCTGCTTCAGACAGTTCACTATATATAATAGCTCCCTATAAATGAAGACCTTACCATAAAAAGTATCGCCCCATCCCGTGACGACAGCCTGCACCTTGTTGTAGTCGTCGGTGGTGTTGGGCGCACAGACGGGTTGCACAGCATCCGTGAGCTGGACGGGTTTGCTCAGCTTGACGAGCGCGATGTCATGGTTGCGCCCTTGTGGGGTATACTCCGGGTACACAACCTTGTCGATGGGTTCGTCATATTGTCGGTTCTCGTTGTCCCAGTCGCGTTCTCGCCGACGGTACTCGCCCATAACCAGAGTCATCCGAGCAGGAGAACTAGGAGGTGAAATAACAGCTGAGTGTAGCATGCGATGTATGGTTTAGAAGGATACTCATGAGATGAAAATAACTTGGTCCGTACCCCACTAAGTTTAACAAGGGAGTAAATCGCAACGTGAAGCTGTGTGAATTATGTAGCAGTCAAAAGAGGTGGAGTGCGAACCAAGATATTTTGATCGCGCGGGTTTCTGATTTTTTCTCATCCCGTATACACGATCAGGAACATTTTTAATCAATAAAATAACTCGCCAACTAGTCATTGAGTATTGGGTTCACCACCTTAATAGCCATGGAGTTTTAGTTCTTAACGTTCAGCCTATGGAGAAAAATATTGTGGTGAGATAATTAGTTATTCCCAACTGCATGTACATTGTGAATATCACTCATCTAGTAGTTCTAATAGATAAGCACACAATATTAGGCCACTAAAAAAACAAACTTGTTTCTCATCACCGTGCGCTTCAGCAAAAACGTTTGGGGTTTTTTTTTAGAATAGGATGAACCTTGATAGACATCATGAAATGTATGAGTATTGGGTATCAAATTGAAGGTCCATGAATGCATTCAATGTGGTTATATGGTTGGCAAAAGTGATACATCAAGTGTAACAAATTATGTGTATCTAGGTAGAGGAGGCCCCCGCGTAAGTGGACACCTTCCATTCTGGGCCAAAGTGTCTGATTACGTGGGGTGTCTGCTTACATGCAGATTTCAGTCTGGTGATAGTTAGGCTATATAGAGAGAACCTCTGAAAGTTTAGGGCCAGAGCTTGTATCCCATCAAGTGTCCACTGGGATTCCAACACGCACCGATACACATCAATATTGACCTCCTGATACAAAATCCATATCGTAGCAAAATTGTAGTGCATATCGGAGCAGTTGGTCAGATTTCTACGATAATGCTACCGACGCACACTGACACGCTATGATAAAAAAAAAGTATCATGTAGGGTCTGCTACAATCGATAATTTATCGATTTTCATAGCGTGTCGGTGTGCATCAGTGACGGTTTGAACAGGAAATCATTGAAATAATCGACAGAAAATTATGAAATTTTCAAAATACCTGGAATACATAGTGATAATGCCACTCTGCAAATATGGTGAAATTCGAGAATAGATAAAGGTCTCAAATTGATCATTTTATACTTGAACTTGGAACTGATTTTTTTCATTAAATATTATTATGAAATATCATATAAAATTGTTTTGTATCTACATATAAAATCTCAATCATAAATATGCATTATTTCTGGAATTATAAATATTTATTAAAGGAAAAATGGTTGGTTACATTGGTTGCATCATAAGCTATATCGGGGGGTATCGGGACCATGGTACCTTTTTCATGCACCCTCCCAACAGGTTACAATGCACACAGATACACTACGATATGCCTCCCGATAGGCTACGATTTGGTCATTTTGTATCGGTGTGTATCGGCATTGGTGGGTGCCCGCTCTTATATACGTGATATAATGGCGTAGATACTATAGAGGAAACCTATGAAAGTTTGGGTTCAGAGCTTGTATCCCATCAAGTTTGAATTGCATAGTGACAAAATCTCCCATTGATTATTTTTTTTAAATATTCAATGGGCGTTGGATACAATTTTCTAATATTAAGTCTGTGGGGAAAAATTTTCTGGGGGTGAGATATACTGTTATAACCACACAGACACCCAACAGATGCCTACCTGACACCTACAATAGCCGGTAGTAGTCTACAGGCTGATAGACTAGTGTCTAGACAATCCAGCAAAAAAAAAAAAAAAAAAAAGCGCCCTCGTCATATTTTTCATGGCTTGGTGATGAGAAACAAGTTGATTTTTTGAATGGCCTTACCATAGTTTGGATCTGTGTGGTTGTATTCTCCACGTAGTTGATGTGAAGTATTGCGTAGCATCAACAACAAGGAGAATATGGCTTCACAGATCGAAATCACCATAATGTCGTTTATACTTACTTGTAGTAAACACAGTGGGCAGCTGTCAAAACCCATTGGGGTGCCACGAGAGCTCCACCGCAAAAGTGCTGTGTATTTTGCCCAGGCCACCTCCGGATAGACACCTATACATAATAGACATACCTTAAAAGAAATCCCCTCACTCTTTTAAAATATTGTTCGGACTCGCAAGCACAGGCGAATACTTTGCATGAATAACATGATTATTTCCTATCATAATTTGTACTCAAAACTAAATCAAAGAACAGTGCCATAGATCTATTGAAATCGATTCGCAGAGAAGAATACATTCTCTGGCAGATGAGGCAAGATTTTGTGAGTAACATTTTCACCTTACAAATATAACCAACATCTACTAGACAGACAGAAATGTTATTTAACAAAATGGTCAGTATTGGTTAACATGGTCTGATTGGTGAGGGTAATTACTACTCAATATAGAAAATTACCATGTAGGGGAATTCGTGACGGCGGGTTATTTCTCCACCCACAATTTGAGGCCCTGCGATCTCGGTGAAGTTCTCTCCCGCATCCTTATACATACTGCGGCCGCAATCAGCTGTTGGTAGATACTGCTCAGATTAGCAACAGGATAGAATCAACTCCCTTTAAGCATCCAAATATCCCTCAATTTACTTAAATATACTAAACAACGTAAGCTTCAACTCCGAACCTTGAATTATAGAGGTGCTTCGACGTGGAGATAGGTTTATGGGCTTGCTTTAACATCTCCTGTTATAATGACCTACTGGCTGAGCTAGTAACTCGTGTCTGACAGACATAGACATGTGTTCTTATCAAATAGGGGCGTATTTGGCGGATGGGACCACGTGGCTACCGACAATTAAGTGGAATATGGATAAAGTTAATCAAATTTGATTAAAAAAAAGAGAGACCCCGCACTTGTATCTGTTAATAGTTATTCACTGTCAGATTCCTAAATATTTAGGGAGCGTTCATTAATTATGGCCGAGGGGGGGCGCAGTTTTTAGGGGGGGGGGGCAACTTTTTTGGGGGTATTCCAAGGGGGGGGGGGCAAAAAAAGATCTTGTATTCCAAAGGGGGGCCCAACTTATTTTTTTGGTATTCCCATGGGGGGGAATTTTTTTTCACTTTCTGGGGGGGGGGGGGGGGGGGGGGGGGGGGGGGTTCGACGTTTTTTCCTAGAAAATGAGGCTGACACCCATATTTATGTTCAATTAGCAACGCGCGTGGCCGCCACTCAGTGCGACAAACAACAAATCTCTCATTTATTATCCTTTAAATGGTTCTCCACAAGCGCCCACTCATCATATCTAAGATCGAAATACATAATTCATTTAGATTTTTCACTTGTTTTCAAAGGAATTGGCCTGGGCCTACACCCTTGTCCATGGCATCTGCTCTGTCAGATACATTGTTTATTTCATCCATTTGCTGCGTTCTCCTGGCATTTTCAGTGCCAAAACACTATATCAGCCAATCAGAGGACATATTGGGCTTCATCTTAGTACTAGCACAAAATTTCTATGACCAACAGAACTTGATCAAGCACCAATTTGAATTAGAAAAAACTCTTCACACAAAACTGAATGAATCAAACAATTTTTTGCCTATGCCATTACAAAGAGCATACATAGAGGATCAATTTGATGTATGATATGCCATAGTTTGATAGATGTAAATGGCTGGCATCTTGAAATAACTACACTGAAAAACTGAGTTTATCAATTCTCTGATCCGTCTGAAGACTTCAGGTTCAAGATAAATTATGAAAATTAGCTGTCCAAATTCCTATTTACAAGTCAAAGATATGTTTTGCCTTGTATGAAATTATCTAGATTAGAGAGGAGTATTATTCGAGCGTTTTCTTTTGCAGAATCTATACATCATTATTACAGATTTCCCCATTAATACGCAAATTAACTGTGACATCATCAATATACATGAAAATAAATATCTCTATTGGATTCAGCATGTGAAAATACCCCTCTATGCTAAATATCATGTCCCTATCACCAATATCTAGAGAGGTATTGTAATAAGTCTGTTCATCTGTGCTTATCATTATGTGGTGCTATGCCTTTCCTCAAATTCATCTTAATTTGACTAGACTTTCCTCCATAATTCTTGAACCACTTTACCGATTTAAAAAAATCAAATATCTTTGTGATCCTCTCTTTCCAGGCTATCTTTTACATATAATATTCCAATTATAGATATAAAATTCAATTTTTCATTCTCGAAGCTAGTTCAATGACAAGAATTGATATTTTTAATGAAATGTATTCACATCATATCACAAGAAATCAGCTTAGTTGTACTACTATAGTAATGATTAACACACAAGGTAACCATAGGTGTAGCACTCCCTGGAGTTCAGTGTCTATGGTTACAGTCCCGTTTCTCTACTGGGTGATGGGTGTGCACCCTCCCTCTGTCTGACAGACTGATGTGGAGGGAGACAACAATGGACAAACATTAGTACATTTGTCCCAGAATCAATGCAGTCTCACATGATCATTAGTTTTTTCTTCAACATCGATGAATTAGGAGCATTTACTACAACATCAAGTGCTACAAATTGCCCCTGTTGCTGCTGTAGTGGTCACCGGCTCTGACCATGTGGAGGACTTTATCCTGGGAAAGATCATATTACACAATGTGCCACCCTATAAGCTATTACATAGGTCATAGGTCATGAACAAACCTTGTCACACAAAGTGCAGTACTTTGGCACGGTGTGCTATGAGAGAATGGAGTTTTCCTTTATTATTCCAAAAATAGTGAGAGTAACCTATGATTTTTAAAACCTAAATAAGTAGTATTATAGATATACTATATTCTGGTAAAGTTTGAAGAAGGTGACATGAGTTTCACTAATTGAAATTAAACTTTTTAGAATTATTATATATCCCATTATCAAATATTTTAAAACTCTTCGGATATGGATCTAGCACATCCTGATTAGTATGTGACTTAAGTTGTGTCAGAATATGTCAAGTATTAACGGAGATATAGTAGAAAATGTAAATGCCTATTGACTTATCATTGCTTCCATAGGCGCCTGTGTCAATATCACGTTAAATCGTAAACTTGTTGTAAAGTTGTCAGAACGGTGTCGTAGCCCTTGTCGGAAGCCTGCCCCCACTAGTGCAGTATATGCTACAATAGCCTTTCGAGCGTGTCGCAGGCCACGTCGGGGAGTGTCGCAGTCCTTGTCGGAAACAGAGGTCCACTACTGCGATAATTCCCACGCTTCGATTCTGTGTCGGAGGGCCTATCGGGGCGTGTCGGAAGCGAAATCGTAACTAGTGGGTGCCGGGCCTTACCTGGAACCACTACACAGTGGGGACTGACATCCCGCACCCTCTTTCGAAGAGTGAAAGAACCTCCACTAGATTTACCCGGCCCATACACTGCAAGTTTCAGTTATTATTACACATATCAGTATGTACTATCAGGAGTGTGACCACTAAGGCTACTAAAAAAACCAACTTGTTTTTCATCACTGCGCGCATCAGAAATAACGATTTTAGAAGACTTTTTCTTTTTAGATAGATGAACCTTTATAGAAATTATGAAAGGTATGTGTATTTATTATCAAATTAAAGCTCCTGATGTCAGGGATGCATTGAATGTATAACCAGTAAAAATCTGGAAACCCTGTGAAAGCAGACACCCCGCTTATGCGGGGTTGTACTGTAAGTCTGAGGCCCATTTTATGACACTTCAAAAGCCATCTTTGATATAGCAACAAAAAAACAAAAAAGCGCCCTCGTCATATTTTTCATGGCTTGGTGATGAGAAACAAGTTTGTTTTTTGAGTGGCCTAACATACTTTTTACAGCAACGATTTAAAATCATCACTGTCAGTTGCAAGGTAATTTCATCATTCAAATTACATATATGTGATTCAAATTCATATTATAAAAGCAGAACACAGGATCTTCTCATATATAGGCTCTCCAAGGACTCTCCTGTAAAACTGGCCAAGGAATACTTGAGAGCTGAAATCATCCACTACTGGTTGCCAGTTGTGCAACTGCTAGTGCCTCTCCACCAGAGGTGACTCCGGATTGTGCAATGACTGAGATTGAAACTGGCCTCTACATGGTGTGTCTTTCAGTCCTGCTCCAGACCACCCATCTTTTTTGCATTGGCGCTGTTCTGTCAACAACAGATGTTTATTTGCTACTTGTTTCTTTTTTTTCATTTTCAAGCAATTTATATGAAGGAAATATTGTGTGTACAATCATCAAATTTGGCAGTACAACCATCCTTCCCTTCGGGCCCTAGCCCCCTACTCCTCATTCTAATGGCAGGTGTTAAGCTGAATGAGCAGTGGGTAACATTTTTGTGTAAGTCCTTGGTGCATCTCTACCACTTAGCCACCAAGCTTTGCCAAAATGTTGACAAATGACTGAATGTAACTGGGTTTGTTCTAAGGAAAGAAGGAAAGCCTTATGATAAAAAAGGCCACATTAGTTAAGTCTCCCCTGTGCTTTTATCCTATTCCGATTGGGGGGGGGGGGGGGGCTATTTTTTGGGGCATTCCAGGGGGGGGGCAACTTTTTTTTGACCAGTTGGTGTTCCAAAAACTGTGCCCCCCTGTCCATAATTAATGAATGCTCCCTTATACACCACTCTGCCTGATGACGGGGACACACCAACCAATAAACGCGGCAATTTCCGGAATCGCCAACACAAAATTGCGTGTACTTGAGCTATTACTTCATATTTCACCTGGTTATTGCTTCTCAGATGCTGAATTATCGGTAGGTGATATTACCATGAAATAATATCTCACATACATGCCATTTTGTGTTGACGATTCGAGAGATCGCTGCCTTGGTCGTTTGGTGTATCCCCAGCTTAAGGGCATAGAGGATTTTGTGTCATAGAGGATTTTGTGTCAGATACAATGCCCAGACCCCAGGGACATAGGGTCTTGCAGGTGGCTCATACTGATCACAAATACACACCTCACACAAACTTCTATTGCTTCAAGGTGGATATGTTCCTTCCTGCAGTTGAAGTTATCCATCTATTTATGACATACTACACAGTGAACTAGGAGACAAACATTCTGAATAGTCAGATGAACAGTTACGTTTTTCTCACTCTCAACTTACTTACATCCCTGGATTATCCTTATCATTTCACAGATGCCAAGAGTCCGTCTGTACTACACACCGGAAGTATCTGGAATCTGCTGCATCCCCTAAGGGCAACGGATGATGTAATCGACATGAACATATTGTTTAAAGTTTCACTTTAGGAGATATCAGAAAGGTGGTATTCTGGAAAATCCATGTAAGTCTAATGAACAAGTTAGTTAGGAATAGCTTAGCTGAGATAAATTCCTAAAATTTAAACATTAAAATTCTTTTAGAAAAGGGTAGCAGAAGAAAACAACCACTCCGAAAATATAGGTTCAAAGGAACAGGTATGTCTTTCTGTGCTGTTACATGTACTGCAGTTGTAAGGAATCTTATGAATAAGCACTTCTTACTTCCCAAAAATAGAGAGGATAGTTTCATCTGCTTACAATCAAAAAAAGATAGTTTACATATTATATATATATATATATATATATATATATATATATATATATATATATATATATATATATATATATATATATATATATATGCATTTCCTATTCTTGAAACCGACACTATGTAAGCCTTTACTTTTCTTCCTAATAACCTGACATTAGTATAGGGGACCGATTCATATTCAGTGTATGCCTACAGTTAAATGCCTTTAACTACATTTCCTTTTATATGGAGTTATATTCCATAGCAATCTACTTACGGAACCATGCATTTGGATCTGAAATGTAATATAAAGTTATTTTAATGTAGGGTATAAAGGATTAATTACCAGATCAATAGTTAACGTGCAAGTTGTGGTAACATTTTCTTTTAGCCTCTGAAAAGATATCGATCTCATTAAGACAAACAAAGGAATAGTAGTTGTTTTCCCACTTAATAACATATTTGATTGATCACGGAAATGCGATTAAATATTTCTTTCATTAAATAACCAACCAGAATAGAGTAACAGAAAATCTATCCAACGAAATATTACTTTAATATTTGATATCCAAAGGGTAATATATATATCCTTTTAATGAAAGTCTTAATCCAGTTATTATTGCTCACCTGCGGCTGAAAACCCCCATACTGCAGCGAAAAGCAGTCCAAATGTACAGAAAGCTGCGACCGACATCATCTCCCTAAGTTCAGGCGTGAACTGCAGGTGTTCCTTTGTGTCGCATGAGAACCAACCCATCCTATCCAACAGAAAAGGTGATAACAGACATCTGTTCTTGTGATATCAAATGATGGTCGGTAGCATATATTATGACAATGACGAATCATCTGATAATGAGCGACTGACCTTTTAAGCTATGGATATTCATTGCCTACCCAGATGATCCGGAATACACCTTGGGTAAATGTATGACATGCATGGACACCTGTTTCCTTACTAATGGGACATATCTAGCAACCAACTAACTATAAAATGAATTTCTGGCAAACTTTCCATATGATTTTAACGAAGGAAATTGTCTTTGTCCCAATGGGGGAGGGGGGGGGGATTAATGAATTAAGAACAACAGAAAGGTATCTTAGAATTGTCTTTGGAGCCACAGTTTTGTATAAAGTAATGTGTTCCAAGCATAGGATGTTTTGATTTTAAGAGTAACCTAAAGCTTTTATGAGGTGTTAAAAGGCCTATACAAATACGTTCATTTATAAAATATATTTTGTTTTGTCATACAACACTAAATGAAAAAAATCGTCCAGGTTGTCGTTTATTGTTGGAGTTATAGTATCGTCCACTCTATCACCAGAAACGAACGACTTTCTTCAACAGCATCCAGGCAAGCCCTGCCATTCCACGGTATAGCTTACACTGCCTCCTAGCGGACCAAGTGAAAGGTTAGGAGGATCCAATGTCGTGTAGTCGACAGACGCTAGGTGAAAATTACCACCTTGCGGGAAAATGCAAAGGTGTCGAACATTGTGCTGTAGGCCTATCAAATACAAGCCCACAGTAGAAAAAGGAGAAGCAAATACTTTACTGATTACATCTCCCGTTTCCATTGATACTATGAACATGTCTTTGGAAGTAGTACCAAAATACCAGAGTGAGCAATCACACACTACGGCTAGTTCTGTTTATCCCCGCTAGGTGAACATTTTTGAATGGGGTCGGTAAGACTTCTTGAGTCTTTCATGTTAAATACCACGGACTTGGATGATATTCGTGGTGATATCAATCAATAGAATAGTTACAATTTTATATAAAATAAAGAAATGGGTTTTCAGAAATTGGTGTCATACTGCTGACAGAATTAGCGCCCAATTCTCTGATTATATTGATGTTCTGCTGCACCAGACGGCGCTGCAGGAAGATATTACTTTTTCTGGTTCTTGGCTTGTCTAAGCTTTACGGGTCTGTTTACCTGTTCATTCATCACAAGCTGTAGGACATAACAGAGAAGGTATGTCTGTCAAGAACAGCAATTATCGTAAACGATTCTAACCTCTTGAGTGCATTGCTCGCCACTTTGCTTAATTGCACCGACAGGATTTGTTATACCAGTATTTTTTGTGTTACCCTTCCCAAAGTTCTTTGCCCTTCCACACATTCCCTATAAACCTGGGTGACTAAATGTGTGCCATACCACCACGTGTATGTCTACATTACAGCGTCAAAATTGTTCCTGTTTTGTTGGGGCCGGCTATTCTGGTGATCGTAGGTTTTAACTAATCAAATATAACTTAAGATGGCCATGTCACGGATGATAGCACAGCCAACTGTATGATGTCGTTACAAGGCCGAGCCAAAATAGTAAGAAGGAAATTAGGGTAAGAAGGGTACATAGTGAAAATAGTTATGTTACTGGGTATGTTAATTAGGCTGACGGATTGCACTCATTACTGCTATTGAAATAGGGGATCCTCGAAAAGCCCAGCAATCATGCTCTCTCCCATCGGGTTATTAGTTTCTCCTTTAATAGTAGGAGAATGTGATAGGAGAGTGCAAGAAATCAGCATTTGCACATGCCATGCACTCCTACCATCCGGTAAGGATTTGGAGAACTAATGTCAGTTTCATCAGTAAAGTAACTTGTTATTCCAACAGGAAATGCAAGTTTTAGTAAAGTGAACCAAATTAAATCTAATTGAACAAATTGGATGTAAACTACCCAAACATATACAAACAAGTCAGAGAACTAGAGACCCCTATAGACACATAGATCATCGTTCCATTGTTATCTCAGACTGTATTACAGAAAATTGCAAAATGGTTTATTCAATATAAACCATTTTGCAATTTCTATTCCTGCTTTGACATACCCCCTTGCACACTGTAGGCCTGACATACGAACATGCTCATTAAAACTTCCAGGTCAGCTCATGCCTCCTTCGCCTTCAGGGACTATTATGGACCCCCTGACCCATACCATTGCAAAGCCTCTATATTGATATTTTCCATTGATAATTTTCAACATGTCTTAAGCTACTTGTATTGAGTTTTAAATGTGCCCACCCGCTCATTTGGCCTCATTCTACTTTAAAATAGACATTTTGCTCTTGTTTCAATAAGATTACCATATTTGTGGGAAAACCCCAGGAGTGAGGACACCTCTATATTGAGTTCTTGAAGAGGTCCTTCGTTTCAAGAAATGGGACGTTCTGTTCCTTCTATAATGCCACACAATGGGTTGGTCCATCTATGCTGAGGATCTTGTATCCCATGCAAGAGAACACCAAATTGCCAGATAATCATTTGCATGATAATGATATCCCTATTGAATACCTTGAAGGTAATGCAAACACGCCTGATGACCACAAACTGAGGGCACAAATCAAATAAGCACTTGCTGCTGGATATTTGACTAAGAACGACCAAGCCTCAATAAGTGACGTCAGTGAGCAGTGCATAATCAACCATTACATTTTTTAGGAATATATAATCCATCTACACCAACTGGAACTCCTCAAGCTGATGAGTAAAGGTCTCATAAGGTAGCAGCAGCATCTAGAAATTTGAAAGGATATTATGACTATGACTGGGAAGAGCTACTTGATGAAGGCAAGCTTGACAAACTGTAGATACCTCAAACTGGCAAAAAAGAGATAAAACTATAACAGCACATCCATCACGAGCTTTTCAACAGTCTTGCTGATATCAGTGTGCAATCCGAGTCTGAAGATGTCAAAGAGCAAGATGAGAGTCTGTTCATACCGCCAATAGCACATCAAACAACAAGATCTTGATAGTGTTCCAAGGGAGCAAATGTCAGTGATTATTACACATATCAGTAAATGTAGGGATATACCCTTCATAGTTAGAAGTGAAACCATGACCATATACTTTGACAATTATCTGAATGTCATTGATTTACTTTTAAGATATATAGGAGGAAAGCTTTATCGAAAAGAGCCTCCCTTACGCTTTTACCCTATTCCTAAAGGGAGACGACCTTTTTTCGTGTATTTCTATGGCAGGGCAACGTTTATGATATGTGCCCCCAGCCATAACTAATAATGCTCCGGAGTGTGATTTGATAGAATCTTGTGGCGATGAGAAAGTTGCATGTTGATGTAAATAGGTAGGAACCTCCCTATGACCGCACTTGGGATAGCGCACGAATCCAAGCAATGTCACAGGACATATTTTTTGATAGTTGATAGGACTTTCTCAGGAAACTTGAACATGGACTTCAAGGATTCCTATCAATGTAATTGAACTTGAGTCATTAGACTATGGACTTGTCTACTGGTGCTTATGGTTACTTGTATAGTTAAGCGATTTGATATACCAGCTTGAAATTATTGTATTTATCCACTTTTCTTTCTGATCCAGACTGACATCCCTGTTCATTAGTGTTAACTCCAAAAGATGGTAATATATAAAATATATACTAATGAGTATTTTAACATCACACCTTAACTGAATGATACTGGTTTCCCCTCTGGAGAGTTGTGAACGAACCACTACGCTGTATGCTTAGCCTTGCAATTTACTGTGATATTACCCATTGACCTGATGTTTGCTTGATTTTGATTGTTATTGTTTTGTATTCTTTGGAAAACATCCCTAACAAAATTCTGGATGAGTAGTATATGGAAAGTGGATATATGCAACAGTTTCAACCTTGACTTACCATTGCTACGCACCGTTACAAAGATACTCTATATGGAGCCAAAGTGAACCCGCTAATACAGCTGATACCCGTGCTCAAAAACGCCGTTTCCGAAGCCCAGTAAAAACGGGGCTTAGTGCTAAAGCTATGATGGTTCGAGGCTAGAATTTCGTTTTTGGTCTTGTTTGCTATTACTGAAGTGTGCTTTACTCATTCGTTTCTGAATAATTTTGTCTTGAAGCTACGATGACAGTTGTATTAAACATATGCATTTTATTCCTTGCCCCAACTGATATCCCTCCCATTCTCTATTAAGACCTCAAAGCATGCCTCAAGAGTACTTTGGGGTTTGTCATACACAATTGGCTGCATGAGCTAAGTTCAACAAATGAGTGCAAGCCTCATCCAACACCTATATGGCCTAGCAAAACACTACAACTTTGGTGATCTACATGACAAGCTCACCAGGGATCAAGTCATCGTGGGGGCTAAGGATAAAGTTGTGAAATAGTGGCAGATTGGCCAGTGAAATAGAAGAATAGCAGATGTCGCATAGTTGTCTATTTTAAATAGGGCGCACACCGCTGACACTGGTCTTAAAGACCGGATGGGGCTGCTCCACCTCACCGATTTGTACTCGGCTGATCTCGTTGCTTGCACGACGACAAAAGAGCAACGTGCGCCGTCCTCCTGAAGTGTCGGCCAGCCTCGATGGAACAGGCCCCTTATCCAAAAAGTTGTGCATTCCAGATTGATGACATGATAGCCACAATTTTGTTGACAGTTTTATTTTCATGAATATCTACAGATATAGTCCCAAGTCCCAGCCGCTGATTTAGCCAATCATCTTGTGAAGTCACAAAGCAATAAGTGTGCCATGTAGATGCCATAAAACACTTTATTGCTGGGACCTGTTTTTAGACGCGATAATCGTTAATATCGAATATTAAAGATATCTTGAGTTTTCAAGATAAATTCAATGACTATTGGCCCCAATGGATCGATAATTATCGCTAATTTTTGATAATTACAAAACGGTCGCTATTAACGATTATCACATCTAAAAAACGGGTCCCAGATGTTAGTACTGCAATGTCGCTAACTGCGGACAATACATAGAGTTGCCGTACTGTATGTTTACCTCTGTTATGAGTGGGGGCCATCCAACACAGCCGCCATACAGCGCCCGTGCGGTGCTGTTCAGTGGAACACATTCATTATAATATATGTTAACGCTGTGTTGTGTAGACATTGCCTCAAACCCTACAAATACATTACTACTGCCTCATTGCAGTTGTGTTCTCAAGACTCTTTGGTTTCAGTCTTGAACGCGTCCACCTACTAGATTGGCAATGAATGGCCAAGAGCGCGCACTTTACTCCTATTCTTCTTAATCACTTGTTCAGACTGATTACTACGTCTAGAAAGGAATGGAAAATGGTATCAATCACTGTGCAAGTCTACTGCTTCATGTTATATAAGATAAAATGGTTTTCTATGTGTTATGGCTCTATGATTGGCCTGCAATTAGAATTTTGTAATTTTGACAATAAAAGACACAGAAATTTATTTATTCTTTTATTTGGGTGAAAAATGAGAATTTAAGAGCTATGCTCTTTTAAATTGACCCAGACATTTTTAGACAACATAGAATAAACAGCAGAACCTAAACCTTGTGTGCGGGATACTGCCTTGACTTAGTTGATGCTATTAACTTGATTTGTTTTGTTTACTTTGCCATGTTCAGCAGTGCTCTTGAAGAGGCAAATACAAGATATTTATTCATCACGTAGAATACTTCTCCGTCGCGCTGGTCATGTCGTCAGAGGTTGGCAGCGATGCAAATGAAGCACAATCCGGTGAGTTTTCAGTTAGAATCTTCTTTCATTATTGCAGAACAACTACAATCTTTACAATGTTGTGGGTTACTATTTGGTTACATAACATTTGTTTTTGTATATTATGTATGCCTTGTAAATACAGGTATCTTGAACCGAGTTCATACTCATGTACAAGGTTCGGGATGGGGTAATCCCAAAGTTGTGCGTTTGAGACCCATTGCAGGATCTGCCATAGTTGACTGGACAAACAAAGCAAAATACTCAGTTTATTCTTGAAACCAGGGATTTTGATCAAACTCAGAAATATTGTTTTCACTATTTGTAATGTGATCTATTATTTCTATTTATTTTACAGAATATTACATGTCAGGAAGTAAAATATTTTGACTATTTATTGTGATTTTTATGTTTTCTCAGAGAGGGGGGCAGGCATCTTCTCAGTTTTTCAAATCCAGAATTGATTTCCAGTGAGTGCAAATATTACATGTAACATGAAGATTGCTATCTACACAAATCACAGTGAAGAATTAAATAAGAAATCATCTAAGGAAGGTGAGGTTGTAATACATGTTGACAGCTAGATCTCAAAGATCCCCAATCAACTGCTTCTCCAAGGTGACCATTCGAGGTTTAACATCAATGCAGGCCCCTCCCCCAACCACCTGGCAGTCATGGAGAACTGACCAGCTGTATAAACAAGACTAGTTGTAAAAACAAGAATAGAAGCTTCTTGTTTCTTTATTTTTGCTGCCACCTCAATTTTACTCATCGTTTCGCTGAATTTATAAGCAGCTTATCAGACCCAATAGACAATTATTGAAGGGGGGGGGGGGCATTTTCAAAATGTTTTTGAGAAAAAGAGATGAATGGGTACTTCAGTATTGTAATAGCATATGGAGGTGGGTCTCAGTGTGTTTGGGAGAAATGGGGATATTGGATGATGATCCTTGCAAAGTGCAGACCTTTAATAGCATCCATGAGTTGAATTCTCTAGATCTTGTTAATAAATCCAAGGTACATCAATACTAAAGTATATCAAAAGTGCCTCGATTTAGTAGCCATTTTTGGATATTAATGAGTTCATCTAACTTCAACAATTGACAAACGACATTTATTTTCCATTTACACCCTCTTATCATATTGAACAAAATGTGTGCTTCATTTCTTGCAGATGAATTGATCTTAGAAGTGGACAATGTAGTGATTTACAGCAGCTTACGGGATTCAACTGAGCCAAAAGTTTCACAGCACAGTGAAGGGGACAGAAACGATGGACACGTCAACGGAGGACAGCAACTGTGTGCCACTATTGAAGAGGATGTAGCCAATGAACCACCATCTAAAACATTTGATAGAAATATCGAGCAGGGTAGTAGCATGCAACCAGATACGAGCATGTGTAGCAACAAAAAAAGCATGGAGAATAATCAGAGGAAACTTCGTCGTCCCAGGTCCCAGGAATATCTTCGAACTATACACCAAAGAAATGCGTCTAATGCTGCAATTATGAATCTGGCCTCATTCCTAAGAGTCAATTTGGGAAATCGTTCTTTCAAACCACCGGATATGGGATACGGGACTAACAGACCTTCTGTACCTTCTATTGGACACATTCCTCAAACATCCCAACATGGAACATCACTTCAAATAACGTCCAGTAATCAGCTTCGAGAAACTGAGTTCAATAACAGATATACATACACGCCTCGCCCAGGCCTAGAGCCTCTATGGCAGCAGTCAGATACTCTTCACAGTCCACCTCCTCGTAACCCTACACAAAGATGTATCGAAGGACCTCCGCTGAATTCCCATACATGTAATCAGTGTGGTTGCCACCAACAAAATGATAGAAACGAATATGAACAGTACCAGAACCGCGACACACCTGCAATGATATTGGTTGTTGTTCCGTGTGAACAAATGCTGCAGACCTGCATAAATCATATGCTCCCGCCAAGGTGTTTTCACAGACAGTGCTGTTGCACTTTCGCCCAGACTCGTACATATTTATGCTCCTGAGTTCTGTTTGTGATGCAAGTTTCTATATTTACCACAAATGAAACCAGTCTAAATAGAACCCACATTAGAGCAAAGTGAACATGTTAAACACGCATTGATGAAGACTGAATATATCAAAGATAAGTGATTATTTGACTATGATATCGTATTGCAGAACCTAGGGCAGACACTTACTTTCATGCAACTGTTTTTGAATAGATGTTTATCTTAGCTGCCCACCAGGCCAGTAGCCACGTCTTAGAAGTATTTATAAAGATTATTTGCCTTGCATCTTAGTGACCTAAGATCTGCATCGACTACTTTGTTTCCCTGTAATCTCCAACTCATGTTTATTTCTATAAGTGTATTATGGTATTAATTGTTGCAAGAACTATTTATTTCACTGACGGATGAGTCTCGTGATGAATTCTGAAGTGAAATTCATGTACATCACCTGCTTTTCCTGCAAAGTCATCCTCAATGGAGATCCCAGGTGTAACGTCAGCCGTCCTTATAATAGGGGCCATCCATAAAGTACGTATGCAGAATTTCTGAAATTTTTGACCCATCCCAACCCCCCTCCCCATCTTGTACGCAATAGAACAAAGAGGGAGCATACGCAAAATTTCCAAATTTTTTGACACCCCCCCCCCCCCCCCCCTCAGTGCGTACGTACTTTATGGATGGCCCCATACGTGTTTGTATTTCAGAGACCGTTTTGAATGCACAGTTGCATAATACGGTTTATAACTGTATGATAAAAGGAAATATTTTCAAACACACAAGAAGTAATTCCAATCCAGAGAGTGAAGGATAGTTAATGTACTTAATTTCATGGTATACCATCTAAAGGGTGACATGATGAGCAGTATCATGTAACGTTTAATTTTTATAATAAAAAAGTAGTATATTTGACATGGTTTCTTACACAATGTGAGTATAGCTCAAAAAGGAACGTGACCAGATTATTAACATGATCATATTTGGTATAAGGATGGATGATACCAGTAAGTCAACTTTGACCTGAAGCTAGGAACCTTGCCGGGGTAGTGGAATAAGGTTATTTTGTTCCCGTGTAAGCTTTCCAAGTGTAGACTCGGTATACAAGTATAGTTTGAATTTTTCAATAAAAATGCTAAGCGTATGATCTTTTTTCTTTTATTTCATTGCATGAAGCAATATTTTACCACATATGAAGTGGACAGATGTGTTTTTAGGAATTACGTGACAGGAAGAATTGTCATCACTATACAATACCGTATCAAGCAAATTATTGATATTTTGATTAAAAGCTAATAACGGAATTTGAATCAGTAGAATCAGATTTACACAGCTGTTTAAGTGCTACCAAGGTTTTGTTTCGTAGTGAAGTTTGGTCAGGTAAATGGAACAAGTAATTTAATCGGTTATGGGTCAGTAAATTCTGCACAGAACAGAAGATACCATCAGGTGGGGTCTATGATCTACAATATTTTTGGGCCTAACCCGCCACAAATTTCAATACAACTTTTTCTTCGCAATATCAGGGAGGTCCCCAGAACATCATACAGAAACTGTACCACAGTGTCAGGAAAGCATTCAAGCGATATGTGTATCAATGACATATCCGAAAAACGTTAGTTTAGTGGGTGAGGCGACACATTTATTTCCTTGCACTTTAAAGCCTAGCTTCAATATTAATGACAGAAGCCCTTGAATGCTGTCCTGACACTAGACCAGTTTCTGTTATGATGAAGGTATTATCAGTGCACCCAAAAACCGAGTGCCCCTGCATTTGTAAGTGGGCAAACACTGGTTTCAAAACGCTGGTGAACTATCTCGGAATTTGTGCAAGACCATTAGGTAGAGTAGTAAACTGGTATAGTTGACCCCTCCACTCAAACCTGAGGTATTTCCTATCCCTCACACACTGTCATTTAGATCCAAAAGATCTAAGATCCCGACACATTTCTTCACAATACCTTTAAGGTACAATGAATCATGAAGTTACGACAGTTGAAATTACCTACAATAACCAAAAAGAACTGCCAATCAACGACTCCAACAACTCCCCCCCCCCCCCCCCCAGCCTGCCTGGCAGCTGTGTACGAAAAGCTTAATGCTACAATTGAGCCACTACCCCTAAATCGTGCTATTATAATCATGGGAGATATCAACATAGATTTGTTGGACTAGTCTTTAAAACGTCAACATATTGATAAATTCTGTACTCAAAATATGTTGAGCCAATTAATTGATGCACCATCTGGAATAACCTCCAATAACAGCAACAGTAATTGAACACATCTACACAAATTTAAGTAATGTTTATAAATCAGGTACAATTAACTTTAATACAAGAGATCACTTACCAATTCAATTGAAATCACTTAAGAATCGAGTACACATGAAGAAAATAATTTGAGAAATGGTAACGAATATGTAAAAATTACAGAATTCTTGACTCTCAATACGGTTGAGTCCAAAATGACCCTACTAAACCATACAGAAGATTTGGATTCTCAAGCTTCTTAGAAATATGGTGCATAACTCTGATGGGCTGTTGATGAACGCCCATCTCTTCTTTTAAAATGAAACTCCGCAACACAATACAAATATAACTAAAGGGGACAGTTGATGAACGTCTCCATAATAAGTTCACATATATTGAAGTTAGAGATATACTAAATATTTGGAGTGTGTTCCTTGCAGGAAGAAAGTACTCATGATTTCATTTGACTCAGTTCCGCCCAACTACTCTACTTTTGGAAAAACTGTCAAAACTCTCTTTTCTACCATTTAACTATGTACGATGGCTAACTGGTTACGTCTCTGGCCGTGTACAGAAAACGAGCGTAAATGGTTATATAAATACCTTTAGTGACTTCCAGGTTACCTTAAGAGTGCTTCAGGGGTCAGTGCTGGGACCATTACTATTCATTTGCTTTATAAATGATATGCGTCAGTTGATCGAGAATTTTACTTTTTTTTCAGTACGCTGATGATCTCGTCTTGTATGTGAGTAAATAGGCTCAGAGATTACACAGTTTATACAGTATCATGATCTTTCTATATAAACACACTTCATTAGTCTCCCTTGTAAAATGAGAGGGAACTTGGTACAGGCTCTTGCTTGATTTTGGGATGTATATGAGGGAAGAATCATCAACTGTCCATCAACAAACCTGGACGCTCCTAATACAGAAAATAATAGCTAATTTACTCGAACATTGTATAATTTAGATGAAGTATTCTTCTTCATTTTGAGCTTAAATGCGTCTTAATTATCAATATTGCGAATTTCACTTGGGATAGAATTTCACAGACGTGCTCCTCTATATAAAACCCCTGATTTGTATTTTTCACACTTAGGTCTAGTGACCTTAAAAATAACTGCACCCTACTGTCCAGTGGATCCTTGAGAATTAACAATTAAACTTTTACATTTTTTTTGTTTATATATATAATTCAAAAAATATGCATATCCTCTGTATCCATCAACATAGGAGTTCCCACATCCCTGTGCAATTTCAAAACATTTGATCTGCTATCTCAACCTAGACACATCCTCAAGCCAATATTTTGTTTTAACTGGAGTTTGTTTTTTCTAGTATTTTAGACGTGGCAATAAAACCTGTGTGGCAAGTGGGTGCTACCTTGTTAATGACAACTTCCTGTCAGTTTAAACCAAGTTACTATGGCATCTCCAGGTAAACCATTGTTCTAGGTTAGACAACATGGGATCCAACCTTGGAAACGGATCATAGATCCGCTCCACACTCTCCAAACACAAGTGTGGTTTGAGGAAATGAAAAAACCAAGAGATTCATTGGTTTAGCCTATAAATAAATTACATGGGGTTGGAAGGACAAGGTTTCATCCGTTTTGGACTCATCAGGCATCTTAAGGTTTGGCTAGGACAAGGTGTGTGACTTTGTTATGTTTTGAACCCTGAAATAATTGTTTCAGGGTCCACACCATAAAAGTGAACAGGATAAAAGAGACTATAGTAACAGTCTTGACAGTCTTGAAAGGGGAATGTCAAGGCTTTCACCCCTATGTACAGGAGAAAACCATCCCAACCCTATGATTCATAGGTGGTGGGAGTTTCTTCAAGGAAAAACGTCAACAATCCAGTAATAAATAAATAAATGAAAAATTTTAGACAAGGCAATTGGATTGAGACGGTAGCATGTACTATGGGGTGGGTGGCTCCCTAATAGTTAGGTGCATCTATCAGGTTGAGCCCATACAGAATCTGGGTTCGTAGACAGAACATCATCCAGTTGCGTAGAGATTGAGTCTGGAGAACATTGTATGAAGTCCACAATGTGAATGACAACATCAGATAGGCCGTGGTGACCATCGGTGTTGAAATGGTAGCCCATGTCCGTTTTAACCAGGGCATATTTGATCCGATAAAACTGTTGTTGGAATCTGTCCATTAATCCGTGCTTGGTCTGTCCCACATACTGATTGTGACTGTGTTTGCATGTGATGCAGTAGATGAGGTTAGAGCTCTGGCAACACTCGCTGTGTTTTGCCGTATATGTTCTACCTGTAGATGAGGGGAGGATTCTTCCCCCAGTGTCAAAAGCGAGGCAGTATCTACAGTTGGTAGTGTTGCACTTTTTTTATGGTTTGGGCTTTGCTGCCTTGTACAGCTGCCTGGTTTTTGCCCCCCCCCCCCCCCGGGATTTGTTTTAAGAGATTTTTGCTCAGACCAGCATGTCCCTCACATTCGGGGGTCGGCAGAGGCCTACAACAACTCTTAACTTATGGAGGGCCTGAGTTTTGGGGGACCTGGACAAAACGTCCTAGTTCTGTCGTATAATGGTCTGTAACCCATTAAAAGTGGGGTGGTATGTGGTGACCATCAATGTTGCGGGGGTTTTGTTCTTTTTGTGTTTGGTTGGCCAGATAGATGGATCTGGTCTTGGTTTGCATGAGACTTTCATCAAAGCCTCTGTCACCAATAGGGGTGGTATCCCCAGAGTTGGTTTTCAGGTGCTGGTTGCATGCTGCTTTAAAAACATCTCCATAATTAATACACGTGACGCTGGAATTGGAGACATTAAAATTTATTACTTTGACAAGACTCCGCGGGAGTAAGTTATGAGTTGAACAATTGGAAAGTTGTGGAAAAGTCAATATTTAGTGATTATTGAATGTCTATGTCATATGAGAGCTGTTGGGTGGGTGGTGGCAAAAAGTTCTCGAGAGTCTGCAGCGCCCCGCCCGAGTGAGGTCGATGGATGACGTCATCTCGGTAGGTTGATGGATTATCCGATAGAGGGCGTCGCGGATAAATTACAGCTCAATTTTCAATTATTCTCCAATTAATACACGCGACGCTGGAATTGGAGACATTAAAATTTATTACTTTGACAAGACTCCGCGGGAGTAAGTTATGAGTTGAACAATTCGAAAGTTGTGGAACAGTCAATATTTAGCCAGTTTGGCGGATAGTGCCGACGGAACCTCGAGGGAGGTTGGTTGGAGGTAGGCATTGACGCCTGACTTTGACCTCCAGGTGCCGTGGCACATTATGGACTGGAGGTCCACACCTGGAGAAGTGGCCGCATCCTGGGCGGCTCCCCTCCGGAGACTGTGGATGGAGAAACGGCTCGGAGCCGGTATGCCGGCTTTTCCCAGTCCAAGCCGAATGAAAGCCGTCAGTTGGCGCGAAGCCAACGGCGCTCCTGAGGAGGTCAGGAAGGCGGGAGCCCAGGGAGGGGCGGGGCTCGACTCCCTGTAGCGGCTCCACGCCTGCACCGGGCAGAGGTCTGACGCAGAGGGAGCCACCAATAGAGAAGTAGAATGGGCCTGGTCTCGGATGGTCTTTGAGGAGTTGATGAAGACCCGGAGCCCCCCTCCTCTCCTGCTGGATGTCTCTGCGCAGGAGGGTGTGGGGGCCCGGGCTCAGAGAGGAGGGGGAGATGAGGTTCAATCCCCTGAGCATGGTAGAGTAACCAAGGAGTATAGCTGACTTTAGGACTGCAGCCTACGGCCCCGCCTTATCCGCGATCCTGGCCAGGAGGGCCACCAGACCTGCCGAGAGGAGGGGGGGGCGGAGCTGGGATTTGCTTGGAGAGGTGAGCTGCTCCTAGGCTGAAGGGCTCCGGGGAGCCGCTGTGAGCCGTTATCCAGGCCCGGGCGCCAGATATGTAGTTTTGGCGAGACGCTGGGGCGGCAAGGGATACTGCGCGTAGAGACCAGCCTGGCCTACCGTCGGGTGGAGGGGATCCACTGAGTACCAAGCCGAGAAGGTGATATAGGTTCTGGCTTGGCGGTCCTTGTTTTCCCGAGTGGAGTTCGAGGTCGCTGCGTTGACCGAGGTCAGCATCTGGTCGTGCAGGGGTCCCGAGGGTGGAAAGACAATTACCAAGGGAGAGTAAGGAGAGGTGTTGGAACACATAAGTCAATGCGGACAAGGTTGAGCTCTCCCGCGAGAGCACTCGTCCAAGCGCAGGCTGAGGCAGATACTAAGGTCCTGGCCGCTGCGTAGGGGAGGCGAAGCTGTCTCCCCGGCGCCTGACGAAGTTCAAGGTCTATGTCCCTGCCCGCGAGATGAAGCCAGACCTCCCGAGTTATAGCTGCGAGGACTGGGTCACGGGTCCTTCCTGTGGAGAGGGCCTCTATACCTTTGAGGAGGTCGAGACCTATTACTATCCTGGAGCCCGGGGTCACCTGTGGAGCGAAGGTAGCGCAGGCTACTAGGATCCCACAGGCTAACAGGTGGACCGGCCTGGTGATGAGGACCCTCATGGCCGGCGTGGTTTCTAGTGCCCCGTAGGCTTGGTCCGAGGCCGCTGCCACGCCCCGTTTGGTCCGAACCACCCAGAGGGGGGCCACTATTCGGGGAGGAGCTACAATGGCCAGACCGTTCTAGGCTGATGCGTAGGCTGCATACCAGGCGAGGTCCGCCTTGACCCCCCTGGAGAGGCCTATGAGGCTATCCGGCCTGACTTTGTGTAGAGCAGCTAGAAGGCTGTTGGTGAACTTGCGTGCCGGGAGGATGCAGCTGGATACATGGATAAGCCTCCCCACCAGGGACTGGAGTTGGGACTTGGAAATAGCCATGGCGTTAGTCCAGTGCGCCGCCAGAGACTCTATCTCCCGCATCTTCTCAGAGGGGATGGTGACCTGGCCTGACCGTGAGTCAATAATATACCCTATCCAGTCCATGGCCTGAGCTGGGGGGGCACACTTCCCGGGAGATAAAGCTAGGCCCAGCCTGTTCGCGAGGGCCTGAAAGTCCAAGTAGACTGTCTGAGTTTGGGCTCTGCAGGGGGCCACCCCGAAAAAGTCGTCCAGATACACCAGGGTGGTGTGGCCGAGCTTAGCCATCATGTATACCACTGCCGTGGTAGTCCGTTGGCAGGCTGCCGCGGAGAGCCTTGCGCCGAAGGGGGGGGCAAAGATGGAGGTAGACCTTGGCACCATCCGTGATAGCATGAAGGGGGTAGCAGAGGGGGTCAGCCCGGAGCTGACGATAGGCGCGAGCTAAGTCCGCCTTCCACATGTAGGCTTCCGGGCCCATCTGCTCCAGGTAGGTCTTGGCGTCTCGGATACCTGGGAGGGTGTAGGTGTATTTGGCGCCCTCAAAGTTCCCGGAGAGGACACCTGCGTTGACAGCAGCCCCAGGGGGAAGCTGAGATCCACGATGATACGCCGGGACCCATCCTTTTTGGGCCTCGTCATCATGGGCGAGACCTGGGTCCATGAGAATGGAGAAGCTGTGAAGGGTCCCAGGAGAGCCCTGTGGGAGAGCTCGGTGTCGATGTAGGCTTCTACCGCCTCTGGGTACTGGGCTGCTGAGGAGTGGTTAGCACAGGTAGGAACCGGGAGGGTGGTGCGGGTATAACCTGAGGGCCAGCCGAACTCCAGGTAATCCAGCAGAGTGGCATCATGGTATCCGGACAGGCCTGCCTTCCAAGCTTGGATGTTGAGGCCTGTTGGTAATGGTATCCTCGCTTGTAGATAATTAGGTAGGCCAGTGGCCAGAACCTTTTTATATGTTTCCCGTTGAAAAGAGTGATCTTGCCAGATAGCATCGTTCGGGGCTGGCCAGCTCTTCTTGATGAATGGCGCGAACTCCCCCGGTCCTATCCAGAGGGGATATCGACCGAGAGATAAGTCCGTAGGGGCCCAGTCCGCCTGGGTGAGGGACCTGAAGGTGCCGCCACCTGGTGGCACACTGTGGCTCTCCCGGACAGCGGTGGCGCCACCTCGCGGGGAATGGCCGACATAACTGGACACACGTGTTGCGCCCATAGGGGCCTGAGTAACATAGCTCATATCATTGATCACATCATCGTTATCCGGTACAGTACAATCCTGGGAAAGAGAAGTAGGTTGGACCGGATAGCTTACCGTAGGTGACGTTGTAGTCGGGCCGGAGCCTGAGGCGAGCCCGGAGGCTTAGAGAGAGAGTCGAGGGGCGAGGCGAGCAGTTGTGCTTGGAGAGTGAGAAGGGGTACTGGCTGCGTTGTAGGCGCAATAGCTCTCCCTGAGTCCCGTGTTTATAGGCCTGGGCCGGCCTAGTGATGAAAAGGGGGGGTCACACCTTTCTTGAGGTCCGGTTGTTGGTGTCCGGTGAGGTGTCGCTGCTTAATCCGACAGTCCTTCTCTGGGTGTGGGTGATAAGATGACAGGTTGAACAAGCAGTATTGACAAATATGAAGTTGTTTCTGCCCATTCTCTAGATGACCTGACTGCTGATGGCAGCCTTTCTTGTTGAAGTCTTTGCAGGGGGCTCCCCCCCCCCCCCTGAGGTCTTGTTTCTCCCTTTTATCCGGTTTTATCTTGGCTTTGCTCCCTGCTGGTTGGTGAAGCCGACCCAGAGGCAAGCGTGAAAGGGATATCCGTAACATCTGGATGCGTGTGGTGTCTGCCCAGGCCTAGGCTAGGCGGCCTTCTGAAATAAGGCTGAGGACTTCTTCCGACCAAGCCTGGACTTGGTCAAATTTGTACTCCCGAGCATCCTCCAGAACATCCCGAATGTGCTGCATCGTGGGGGGAATCCAGTCTTGGGGGTACTCCGGATCGTCCATGATTCTGAATAGGCCCCACAAATACTCTGGGAGGTTGAGGTCATTAAGTGCAGTCTTAGTTTTCGCCGGACCACGAAACACATAGTTGTGAGGAAAGAATTTCCGAGCCTTACCTGCGGCTCCCAGAACATGCGGGGCTCCCTCTAGTATCTTCTGAACTTGTTCGGTAATTTCGTCTCCCCGAGTTGAGGCTTCAGCGATGGAGGTGGGCAGGCTTGCTGGGACTGACGCCGCGAGGCCTAGATATCCAGGGTCGCGCGGTGCTGGGGCCGGATTAGCCGCTGCGATTTCTGTTATCCTGCAAGTTGAGGATTTGACTTGGGTGTATGGGGCAAATCGTACATCTGCCCTGGCTGTAGCTCCCTTAGCTCTCCTGAGCTTGGGGGAGAGCTCCTGCAGTTCCTCCACTGTATTATCCACATCTGAGCTTGCTGTGTCTTGGATAGACTTGGGCTCGGTAATGGCGCGCAACAGTGACTCCAACTGATCTAAGCTGTCTAAGGTGGTAACTCTTTCTCGAAGACTTGCAGCCTTTTTACTCCTGGTGATGGTCGGAGTCTTTTTTCGATGCTTTCGCCATTTTAAAGGTGTCAAGACAGGGACTATGCCTGTTTGAAATGAGCTGAGATCAAAAAGTTCTTGAGAGTCTGCAGCGCGTCGCCCGAGTGAGGTTGATGGATGACGTCATCTCGGTAGGTTGATGGATTATCCGATAGAGGGCGTCGCGGATAAATTACAGCTCAATTTTCAATCATTCTCCAATCGATAAAGGGTAGAACAATGGTCTTATACAATAGAATAGCTGTCTTTCGATTTATAAATTTGTGAATTATGCTCAAGATGAATGATTTAGGAGACACTTTTGGTGAGTATTCTCTGTGTCTATCAAAATCAGTCCGCCTGGGTGAGGGACCTGAAGGTGCCGCCACCTGGTGGCACACTGTGGCTCTCCCGGACAGCGGTGGCGCCACCTCGCGGGGAATGGCCGACATAACTGGACACACGTGTTGCGCCCATAGGGGCCTGAGTAACATAGCTCATATCATTGATCACATCATCGTTATCCGGTACAGTACAATCCTGGGAAAGAGAAGTAGGTTGGACCGGATAGCTTACCGTAGGTGACGTTGTAGTCGGGCCGGAGCCTGAGGCGAGCCCGGAGGCTTAGAGAGAGAGTCGAGGGGCGAGGCGAGCAGTTGTGCTTGGAGAGTGAGAAGGGGTACTGGCTGCGTTGTAGGCGCAATAGCTCTCCCTGAGTCCCGTGTTTATAGGCCTGGGCCGGCCTAGTGATGAAAAGGGGGGGTCACACCTTTCTTGAGGTCCGGTTGTTGGTGTCCGGTGAGGTGTCGCTGCTTAATCCGACAGTCCTTCTCTGGGTGTGGGTGATAAGATGACAGGTTGAACAAGCAGTATTGACAAATATGAAGTTGTTTCTGCCCATTCTCTAGATGACCTGACTGCTGATGGCAGCCTTTCTTGTTGAAGTCTTTGCAGGGGGCTCCCCCCCCCCCCTGAGGTCTTGTTTCTCCCTTTTATCCGGTTTTATCTTGGCTTTGCTCCCTGCTGGTTGGTGAAGCCGACCCAGAGGCAAGCGTGAAAGGGATATCCGTAACATCTGGATGCGTGTGGTGTCTGCCCAGGCCTAGGCTAGGCGGCCTTCTGAAATAAGGCTGAGGACTTCTTCCGACCAAGCCTGGACTTGGTCAAATTTGTACTCCCGAGCATCCTCCAGAACATCCCGAATGTGCTGCATCGTGGGGGGAATCCAGTCTTGGGGGTACTCCGGATCGTCCATGATTCTGAATAGGCCCCACAAATACTCTGGGAGGTTGAGGTCATTAAGTGCAGTCTTAGTTTTCGCCGGACCACGAAACACATAGTTGTGAGGAAAGAATTTCCGAGCCTTACCTGCGGCTCCCAGAACATGCGGGGCTCCCTCTAGTATCTTCTGAACTTGTTCGGTAATTTCGTCTCCCCGAGTTGAGGCTTCAGCGATGGAGGTGGGCAGGCTTGCTGGGACTGACGCCGCGAGGCCTAGATATCCAGGGTCGCGCGGTGCTGGGGCCGGATTAGCCGCTGCGATTTCTGTTATCCTGCAAGTTGAGGATTTGACTTGGGTGTATGGGGCAAATCGTACATCTGCCCTGGCTGTAGCTCCCTTAGCTCTCCTGAGCTTGGGGGAGAGCTCCTGCAGTTCCTCCACTGTATTATCCACATCTGAGCTTGCTGTGTCTTGGATAGACTTGGGCTCGGTAATGGCGCGCAACAGTGACTCCAACTGATCTAAGCTGTCTAAGGTGGTAACTCTTTCTCGAAGACTTGCAGCCTTTTTACTCCTGGTGATGGTCGGAGTCTTTTTTCGATGCTTTCGCCATTTTAAAGGTGTCAAGACAGGGACTATGCCTGTTTGAAATGAGCTGAGATCAAAAAGTTCTTGAGAGTCTGCAGCGCGTCGCCCGAGTGAGGTTGATGGATGACGTCATCTCGGTAGGTTGATGGATTATCCGATAGAGGGCGTCGCGGATAAATTACAGCTCAATTTTCAATCATTCTCCAATCGATAAAGGGTAGAACAATGGTCTTATACAATAGAATAGCTGTCTTTCGATTTATAAATTTGTGAATTATGCTCAAGATGAATGATTTAGGAGACACTTTTGGTGAGTATTCTCTGTGTCTATCAAAATTTAGATATTGGGCCATGATAAAACCGAGATATTTAAAATAAAACACTTGTTCAATCAACTGGTAATTCAATAATAGATCCTGGGGATATAGATTCGCTTTTCTACAAAAGCTCACCCCTACACATTTACCGAGGTGAGAGTTCTTTTACTTCCCACACCACATAGACATGGTATGAGAAGGATTGGCCTTTGATATAGCAGTAAATATACCACTGCCGGGGTGAGGGAGAAAAGTGGCTGCAGTGGGACTCAAATGAACAAAGTCCAGTGCTCTTTACCACTGAGCTAACTCCCCACTCCGGTTGCTTTTGTTATGCCTGTGTGCAAGCATATTCGGTCTGCAACACAAGGAGACTAGGCGACCAAGAGGGTGAACAGATTGGTAATTACTGTCCGCCCCAGCGGACCAATCTGCCACTCTATTCAATTTGTCTTGCATGATACAGTACATGTCGCTCATATTTCGACCATGTAAATAAATAGCCATATCATCAGCATACATATGAACTTTACTATTGAGCAAAATATTAGCCAAATCATTTACATATAACGCATAGAAAAGTGGTCCAAGAATTGACCCTTGTGGTACTCCAAATATGACAGGTAAGATCTTTGATAGCAGTCCATTCGCTATGGTCTGTTGCGATCTTTCAGAAAAATAATTTTTGATCCATTTGTAAAACATACCCTTAAGGTGGTGCTCCATTGCGCTAATTATTAGTCTCCGAACAATCTTCACCCAGTCTTCACCCATTCTCCAACTGTTGATTAGCGCTGCTGCTCCATCAGCGCTCCAGTGCGGTGACTGACTGGTGACTGGGTTTTACCCAGTCCCCAGTGGGTCGGCTCTCGATCTGGGGCATTGGGGCCACCTAGAGACTGCTAGGAGTTTGAGTGCCGACTGTCGGAAGGGGATCAGGACCCTAGCTCCACTGCACCTCCATTATCGCCGACTAGATACAGAGCAGTAAGCGACCAAATGATCACAACCCAATCTCCACAGGATCGGCTGCATTGGAGCACGGCCTTTTTTTATATTGAATAACTTTAGAGACTTACAATAATCGCCGTACTGGACAAGTAAAAACACAGATCGCACAGCCGAGTGATAATAGTGGATTTGAGCAAATCTTTCACATTAAAGTGAAAAAGGTTATTTGTCAACTCACAAAAAACACCAGGGAGCTGTTTCACTAGTAGTGGAGTGAAAGCGAGAGGTGAGACTGCAACAGTGGCCCCAACAGTGGCCCCAACAGTGTCAACCACAATTTCGTGTTTCATCAGTGGTCTCGCTGTTGCGGTGAGACCAACTCTCACTGTTGGCACAGGTCTCGCTATGCACACGCACTTGACGTTCAAATTTATTCATCGACGGGCCGGGATCACATGGAATGTCACCCCTTCCCATAGGAATTAAGCAATGAAATTTTCACATGAGTAAGGTATATATATAACCTATAATCGTACCAAATATGAAGATAATTGGCCTCGCCGTTATGAATATATCGGCGTTTGAATTTTGTCATACCAAATACTGCACTTCCCGCCGGTCTCCGGGGGAGACAAAAAGAATAGCCGAAACCCCGCCGCACTACGGAGGGAGTGAAAAAGAACAGCGACTAACACAATCGCACAGAGGGAGTAAAAAGTACACATAATCAATGAGAGGGTATACCCTCTCGCTTACAGCAGCTCCACAGTGGCACTAACAGTGAGAGCCACTGCGTTGGTGAAACGGGTTCTGCCACTGTTGGTGCCGCTTGTGTCCCAAGTGCTGTTCACGCTTGACTGCACCTTCTAATGAAACGCAAACTGCCGCTTTGCTGCCACTGTTACCAACAGCGAGACTTATAGCTCCTAGTGAAACAGCCCCCAGGATACATCCCTCATTGCCTCTTGAATGTAATCCTGTGGTAGTTTGATTTCATGTAATTTGCTCAGATTAGACTTGTTTTGGGTCCCCCTCCTTTGACCTGTTAGCTCTGAGGAGCCATGTTGACAGTTTGATCTCTCTAGTGTGAGATTTATTTTTGATATATGAATACGCTGTATTACATATTTTTTGTGTACTTCTATCTGAATATTCATATTTTTGTGAGTCATGATCTATGTTTTGTCTATGTTTGGTGATTGTAACAAAAAAGTGGAATCACATCCCATCATGTTAGGGGATCCAAATCAAAGCTGTGAGAAATCAGATTTCTCCTCTTTTGTAACTACCAAGGCCTTTGAGGTGCTACAGAGGTATGTATTACAAAAATGATGTACCCTAGAATTTGTGTAATGAAGATATTTTGGATAATTATGCTTTTATGGCCCATATTAGATGACTTTGGTTTGAACATGTGACTTCTGCTTGAAATCTGCTTGCTCCATGATGTGAGACTAAAAGTATATTGAGTCAAGACATGAGTGAATATTATCAAGAGACGTCACGAGTTTGAGTATGAGTTTATTTATGTCACACATTTTGTTGGCCCCATTACCTCACGGGTTGAAGACGAGTGAGATTATGGAGCCAGCACAATGAGTGACATAAATAAACTCAAATTTATCCTACCCCGTTTCCACGATTTTTGAATATTAGAAAGTAGTGACATTAACAAAACTTTATGTCACACCCGTGATATGAACAAATCCCATGTTAAGCCTTTGGCATTTTTTATTAGGTGTAGGATAATATCCTATATGGAGTAGATTATGAGCCCAAATGTGGCTATTCTATATTATTTAAGGCCTTAAGGCATGGGCCCTGTGTTCAGGTATGTAAAAAGGTGTACAAACAAGTAAAATATGTGTCTGAATATCATTTCACCCTACTGAGTAAAGGAGTCTGTGTAGTTCTACCATATTCTACCATGTGAGTACTATTAGTGACAAATCCAAGAGTAGAATATATTTAAAGCAGACTTGTTGTATTATGACCAAAGTTTCAATGAGATGGTGTAGTTAACTGGTTATTGTCAAGGTACCACCTGTTTTGTATTTTTCCGGTTCTCTACGATGGTTGATACATGAACAAGAATTCACTTCGGTGGTTCATGACGAATATTTCTATGAATATGTCACACAAGAAATAAATCATCTGTTATATTATGAGAGCTTTCGTATCAATCATTGGCCGAGGTGCAAACTGAGACGTACAATACAAACAAGTTACAATGACACAGGAAAAAGACAAATCTGAATACCATGAATACTCAATTTCTTCGATAAAATAACGTGGTTAACCGTGTCAAACACAAAAGTCGAGATAGCAGTCCAAAGAAAGCAGTCCATAATCTATAGAGAGAAGGTCTTCAGTCATATTTACACAAGTATTGACTGTAAAATGATTTTTGCAGAACCCTCTTTGATTATCGACAATGAGATTATTTCGTAATTTACCAAGGCTGGGTAGAGTAGAAACAGGTCGAAGATTGGAAACTAGTGGTGACTTTCCAGAGTTTCTTAGAGGAATCACTGTAGTCTCCTTCCAGGCCCTGGGCAAGATTCCAGTCAAAAGTGAAAGATTAAAGAGATGGGTGATCTGATCGGGAATAGCGAATAAAGCATCCTTGGTAAACCTAGAGGAGATACTTTAAAATTTCAATTTTCGCTAATTTTCGTATAATTATACATGTGTATATTTTTCTGCCCACCGCCCCCCTCCCCACTAATGACCAGGCCCAAAAAAATCGTAAATGCAATGTTATACCAACATTCTGTGAAAGTTTCATCATTATTGATCTATCATTTATAAAATTATTACATAAAAACTATCAAATATAAGTCGAAAAAAGGATGCCTTAAGGCATCACCAGGCCACGCTCGGCGATGCCCTGAGGTATCACCCAGCACTAATTGGTTACTGACCACTACGGTTGTCGCATTCACCATACACACACACAGAGTATAAACACAAATAACCTATGAATACAATGACCACAGTCAGGTTGTATGGCTGATCCACCAAGCCGGAGCTAGCGCCGGCTGACGGCATTGTGGTGGAATTGTGGTCATTGGCGACAGTTACTGGCCCAAAATGCGTGGCGGCGCCAATAATCTGCTCGGTGGATCAGCAAATAAGGCACCCATGGCCGGCTCCGTCAACTGCCTGCCCATCAGGATCGTAGACCTGGGAGATTTTTGTGAACATGGATTCACTTGTGGTAGGGTTCACCCGTGAGGTAGCAAGCCCTATCATTAACCACAAAGATATTCATACAACCTAATTCTATACATAACATTATTGTAATTTTGTTTTTTACTAACATGACCTGCAATATTTCGTCATTTATGGCTCTTTCTTCATGGCTTACTAAAATTTCATGAATACGAATCACATTCTTATAATCTATAATATATATTTTTTTATATCATACAAGTAAATTCAAGTGACCATTAAAAATGATTTTATTAAGAAAACTCATGATTGAATTGACAATAAAAGTAGGCGATTATGATAAAACCAGTTCACAGGTTCACATCCGTACAAATTCTGTCTTCATAGTCAACTGCATACGCCCTCAAGAGGTTACTCGTCTCCCGATTATCGCCCAGGGTAAACACAAGTTCCGCGCGCGAGAAACTGGGCACACCACGATCACATGAACCACAGTTTTCCCATTTATTTTTGAGTAACCTGAATACAATTTCGGATATACATGTAGAAATAGCTGAAATTTCCATGTCTGACATCGGATTTCCCATTTGAAGACTTATAAAAACCGTTACAAAGCAATGATTGTGGGTTACGGGTCCAGGGTCTATCACCATACAACGTCGGTAACCAGCGCACACCGGGACCTGTAAACAGCCTGAATTCTGGGATACCTCAATAGGGTCTATAGAAGTCCATAGTATATCACCCTGGAATGTGACGATGGGGTGCATTTCATGCCTTTTTCACGTTTGTGTTCTGAATGGTTCAATTAGATATAGGAAAAAAGACTAGAGCTCACAAATAAAACAAGGTGAGGTGAGGTTGGCCTGCGACTAGATTTGACTTTTTTGTTACCTAATATACGAATGAACAACTAATCTTCATCACATTCGGGTTAGTTCCTCATTCTTTTCTGGTTATTTGATATGCAGCAATTTGCTTAAATCAGTCTCTGCATCTCAAACCTTTTCAATTGATATATGACATACAACGAACCTTCTTACAAAACTTTTAAATTATGATAATTTACAAAATATTCTCTCTACCAGAATTTAAGTGTAATATTCTTTTTGTGAAGGTAAATAGAGACAAGAGAAAGAGTCAGCATGTAGCCGACAAGGATTAGAAGTCCTGTTGTGTACGCTGCTCTCACTGTCTGCATCACCATGTTGGTGGCTCCTGTCAACACATTGGCGAACAAGAAGTAGAATAGACCATTTCGGTTGACTGCCTCAAGAAGGCAAATATTCAATTTTTGGCGTCCGCCTGTTCCTGTAAATAAAATATAAGAAAGAGTTCATGTTATAATTTTAATGCTTCTGTATTAGAAATTCTTCCGAAATTAGAAAAGACTTTTAGTAACACTATTTTTTATGGGGGGTACATTTGTACTGCATTTCATGCATAATTATATTACTGCTATAATTTCTTTTGTATATATCATCTTTTCATGACACCATTAATTGATACCCATAAACAGAATATATAAGAGACACCTGAAGCCTCACTAGAATTACTGCCACCTAGTTATCGAGACGTCACACTTTAAAGAAATCACCAGAGACAGACTAAAGCGAGTGTTTCACCAACCAGGTGCTAGCCACGCCCGGGGCCTGTTAGGGGTCGCTGGCACATTGGGTGCATTGCTGGCGACGATCTGGCCGTTGGAAGAATGCAGAATGTGTCCCCGGCAGTGCCAGACCTGTGGCCGGCAGTGCTGGGTTATCATTCCGGGTTGAATATATCGCTGTCGTCCTACCACCGGTTGGCTGGCAGCAGCCGGTTGTGGCCAGCGGAGCAGTGCCTTGCCCTGCAGCCAAAATATCCCGCTCCCCACAGACCCGGTCAGCCGGATGGTGTATGGTTGTAAGCGCCTGTCCACACTAAATTATACAATGCCGCCTGCAAAGGATCGTAAGTCAAAAGCTGATTCAATAGCTTTTTACCTGCGGCACCGGCTCACCCAATACACATCCGTGAGCTTGTTGCCAGCACCCGCAGTAACTGTTCCCTGCCTTCATCTCAGCGGACGTGGTTAGTATGAGCTGGTTACACCCGCGAGTCGTAAACCCTTGAGCATAGGCTGAAAGTTCAGTCATTTTCGGAAGTTTGGGCACGAGTGTTGCCACAGTGTGTGCTATACACATTCATAACATCAACACTTATATTTATTTACCTTCATTAGTTGCAGTATTCAGTGTAAAATTGACCAGCCATCATTACCCTGTACAAATCCTACCGCCATCGACACTGTCAAAGTGGAGGCGGCACAGTGTCTCGCTTGTGCAACTGGTTTTGCGCAACTGGTGTGGCGTAGTGTGTGGAGTTATGTTTGATGCGCCTCCTATCCAATGAATCTAGATCTAAATATGCTCCTGGGTATATTCAAAATAAAAAATAACTTATTATTGTACTTACCATGACCATGTAAGACGGCTTTCACCATGGTGGTCTCCTGAAGAATGACGCATAAAATGTCTACGACGAGGAATGCAGCCACTATATGAAGACTGTATGCCATCTGCAACACAGTCACAAAACAACGACTTCATTTTCTAATAAACAGAAATTCTGAGTTTATAATATATATAGTTTTGTGCCCTGTCCTATCGCGCTACATATATTACTATTCAATGCATAGGTTTTCATGTTAAACAGAATTGACTGATCATATGCGATTTCTTTCTTTCTAATGATAACAGAGTACACACAATCTACCCACATTTAAGCTTATATCTTATTAGCAATCAAGTATATAGAGAATAAAGACAGTTGTTACAAATATACTCATATCATTACCCTGGTATTAAAAACATGCATAAACCATGCTACTCACAATCCATAAAATGTAAGGTAGATTAGCGATGCGGCGAGACACGGGAACCATGTGCGTTTCTGTATATGCGAGCAGCACCCAGAAAGCGACATCGGCTAATGTCAACAGCAGAGCACACCTCACCCACTCACGTAACTTACTCCTGCAATGTTTATCAACATGAGTGACCAGAGAGCCAATTGATCTACTGAAACGACGGATACCCGTTCACAGGCTAGTCGTTTGAGGCTCGAAATTCTTAGTCCTGAAAAACCCTGACAAGTAAAACTACAAATCTATTAAGATTTACAGGTATTTTCTCCATCCCTTTGAAATAAAAAATATAATTTTACCATCACAGTGTCCATAAATAAGTCTTTATAACTGGGGCAGATTCATCATTATAGTTACTGTTGAATTATTCGTAATCTAGGTCGATATGATTTATAGTTATGCAGAGGAGGACTGATTTGTAATTACCTTGGTTGCCAGAGAAATCGTCCAAGTTGCATACCAGCAAATGAGATAGCACAGTAGCCTAACGAGGAAAAGATGCCCTCGCGGTTTGCCTCTAGAAAGCTTCTCCTAGAGTCCAGTCCATCTGCACCATGCAGCACATACTGACGGTAGTTCAAGCCAGACAGGAGGTATTCATACCCTGAAGCAATGACGATTGCAATGAGCCAGCTGACATTTGGATCGAAGATACTAAGCACCAGACTTGACATCACCTGAAGTAAAAAAACCTGGCTGTTCACTAAAAGCATATCAGACACGAACCTGATGATTCATGTAGTCAGTACTCTAAATGGTTATCAATATCATAATGAGTAACAAGGTGACAAACTCGGAAGCAACTCGTAGTGATAACCCGTAAGACCTGAGGAGCATTAATTATTTACAGCGGAGAGGTGGGGGGGGGGGGGGGGGGAGGGGGTTACTCATGTTTCGCAAAATTATTCGGTAAAAAGAAATTTGCCCCTCCGCATGAAAATATCCCAAAGAAGCCCCCCCCCCCCCCCCCCCCTTTGGATTAAACTGAAAGGTCTATCCAAATTCGTCTCCCCACTCAAGAACAGTGAAGGTACTGGATACCTGGCCTGCAAAAGGGAGTATTCCATCAACCAGGCGAAATGCCTGTGTTGGTGTTGCTGGCAGACCTGGCCTGCAGCTGAAACTGTGCAAGGGCCGCTGGCCTGTATAGCGTTGGCCAACTTCAATGTCCACAAATCTTGCACCCGGCCTGGCTCATGGCCAGCGTTAAATCTAAGAGCGCCTGTCCACACTGAATTATATAATGCCACCTGCAAAGGACTGCAGGCAAAAGCTGATTCAATAGCTTTTGCTGGCAATAATGTGAACAGGTCTTGATGGGTGCCCATCAAACGAGTGCTCACCATGGGATCGTTATGCCTACACTCACACGGACACCGTGGCGTGTATGGGTGAATGGAGGAGGGGGGGGGGGGGGAGGATGGGGTAGCAATTGTGACTGACCTGTTGATAAGGTGAAATAACATAATTTACAATTGTTCGGACGGCATTGTTTGTTCTTCGACACAAATGAGCAAACGCCTCTTTGTTCAGCTGAATAAAATTTAACTTCCAGCAGAAATAGCAAACAGAAAATGTGTTCCCAAGGACATTAAAAAAAGAGAGATTAGCCTTCCATATGGAAATGTCAGAGGAACGTTGTCCACTGGCAGGTGCAGCTCAACAGCACTGATATATCTCCAGCAGACGATTGCTGAGTACCCGGCATGAAGAAGAGCAATGGGTGGATGTCGTGCTGGTACTTCAGTCAGTCTGATGGAATCAACCCTTAAAGCATGAGTGTTTCTTAACTTTTGAATATCAAAAGAGTCATGTTGATCTTTCCCCCGGGTTTATCACATTCAAACACATTGTTACTAGAGACACTGGGCTTATGTTGTTTGTTGTAGGGACATAATCTCAAATAATTAGGTGCATAGATATGTGTATCAGTTGGTTAGATTAATGGGTGCGTTGGTGGCAGACCTTTCAGGCTCGTTCCATAGGTATGAGTGCTGACAATATAAAAGTGTTGCAAGACGAACCTTAACAAGTGCCAGTGTGAAGAAAAAATTCCAGTGAACCCCATATTCTGAGACATGCTCTTGGTAATCGAGTCCCTTCACAGACGCCAGACGACATATACCCAGTATCCACAGAGGAATGGTGGATTTAAACGTTTTCAAAATACCCGTCAAGCGCTGATGAAGAGGCCTGCAAGCATTACAACAAGACAAAGTTAATTACACATGACAGCGGAGGGTTAACTGGAGATCATCTATCTTTGAACAAAATTAATGTTAAAGGCCTTGACTGATCAAAAATCAAGCAGCAATAGTTCTATTGACTCTTGACGAGTATCTAGATGTAACAGCAGATCAACTATAAAGAATCTAGATGTCCGCCAAAATGAACCCACGGATACCTCGATGTATTAATTTTGTAATAAAAGCTGCTTTTTAAAAAAAGGCCTCGTCTAATATCAAATGTGTCACCGCTAATACTAGTTATACGTAGTACAACGCTGTGTCCTATATCACTCCCCACAGACGTTGTACTTAAGGACATAGGCAAACTTTGAGACTCTTTGCGAACCAAAATGGTTTGCATGATAACGTTTGTAGAAGAAGTGGCATGAAATAAAAGACAGTTGAATGACATTTTTATCTCCCCCGGGAACTAATTGCTTTGTTTGGTGACTCCTACACCTATACATGTATCCAGATCATGACCTCTCTCACCGTTGGATCGGGTGTTTCCCACGCGCTTCTGGTGAGACGATGGAATTCGCTATGACGAAGCCGCCAACTGCAACGTCCATTAATCCCGTTCCGTATGTCTCAGTTTTGCAAAATCTCCGTGGAAAGATGGTAAAATCTACAGCGAGGATACATACAGCTGTGGCAATGTTTGCAAATGCTCTGAAATTTGTTACAAATGGTTTCTTCCCGACGACAGCTAGATCAAGAATGTAGTTGAAGATCTTTTTCTCCTTAAAATCATCTCTGTGGATCTCACGGAACTGATGATGGAGAGTTGTTATCAATATAGTGCACATCAGCATCGAAAGCAGGACGTATGCAACATAATCCGAGAGTACAGTAACACATCCAAAGGTTGGGAGCACTGTGCACGAAAAATCAATTAAGATTCTCCACCTGAAAAGAGAAATTGTGTTTTAAACTATATTTGCATAGAAAATTAGTAGCACTGAATAGGCCAGAGACTATTAAAGTTAGTGATTAACTTCCAAGGTATTTTATGAAAACCAATGCGAAAAGACATTTTGAAAATCATTCTCTATTATCTCAATTAGATCAACAGTTAGTAGACTTAGTAATATTGTGTATTTACCTCAATGGTCTGAAATGCATGGTAAAAGAGGATTGGAATTTTATCAATTCTCAATCGTTAAACTTGATTCAAATTTATCATAAAATGAACCTCGTTCCTCTGAGGAGAAAAAGACAACTGAAGAGTGTATCCCATCAGATACACAGTGAATTTAGGGGTACTGAGGTTTTTGAAAAAATAGCGATGGGCCGGCGCTATCAACGCGGCCCGTCGGCTGGCCGGGCAGAACTTCTGCTCTCTTCTACCGAGCAAATCATTGCCAGCGACAAGCAAAATGGGCCGGTGACGGCTATATGGGGGTCTGCCAACCGGCCTGCGTGCTTGGTGGAACAGTGGGTAAATGGGCTGAAGGCCAGGCCGGCGGTCAGCGGCGCCCATCTGGCGACAGGTTTTTGTACACATATCGATGGGCCAGGGCTGTCATCGTGGCCGGCCGGCTGGCCGGACAGACCTTCTGTGTTCCGCTACCGAACAAATTGTTTGATAATGGTTTAACGTCCCAGGGGACAATGAGGTTATTATGAGAAAACGTGGATACTGAGCCCGTACAGGTGGCCGTTCGAGGTCATTTGATGAAAAAAATACGGCCCGACGCCGTAGGCAGGAGGGTCGTATTTTTTCATCAAATGACCAAGATCGGAGACTGTACGGGCTCAGTCACTACGTTTTCTTATTACTCTATAACTCCTACTTGTTTAAAACGCCGTTTTATTAACAGTACAAAGCCTATGCCATTCACTACGGCCCGCTGTAACGGCGGGCGTGAACATTATTTATACTACACCCTTAGCAGCGGGTAGTATTTCATAGACGTTCGCTCACAGGTATATAGTAAATAGGCACTATCAATGATTTAGCTTTTCACTTTTGTAGACTTATTTCAGTCAATTCTTTTTAATGTTTTCAAATATTTATATACAATCAAAGAGAGATTTGTCTCTTTCAAAAACATGATTTCTTTCTTTGGAATAGTTTCAAACAATATTTTCATGTTGTTACTGTTTTTCAAGTACTTTCTTCTATTTTCTTGTACCCTTTTACAGTTCAGCAGGATATGCTGAACAGTTATTAGTACATTGCATGATTGGCATAATGGGGGATTTTCCCCTTTCAGGAGATATTCGTGTTTAAATCTGGAGTGACCTATTTTCAGATGGGTCAACTTCACCTGTTCACTACGACTTAATCCCCCACAGTTTCTCTTCCCATTCACAGTTGAGTGAATGGTATGCACTTTGTTTCTTATTTGCTTGTTCAAGTCAGATTGCCATTTGTTCATTGTCAATTCTCTTATTGGAGCTGTCATATTCCTGTGTGGATTTTTTCGCTGTACTGAGGGCCATATGGGTGTCTGCCGGCCAGCCAACTGGCTTGGTGGAACACTCACTATAGAGCCTGGCCAATTCTCAGACATTCTTAGACAGGTAACTGGGACAGCTGGCTAGGACAACAACCTCATTCATTCAAACAGCAAAATGTGTTTCAAATGTGAAATACTTCACAGAAATCTCAGAATTAAGTATAATGGATATTACACATTTTCTGCTGCAAATATTGTGTCATTCTCTGATCCCACCCAGAAGTAGATGGCACTATTTTCACTGAGGCCTGTGGGTCGCAATTTTGTTGAAGTACCCACGTAATACTAAGAGTATGCTGGACCCGGACGTTCATTTCTGGTGATATTCAATGTGTGTGGATGTATTCAAGCTTCTCCTTTGAGAAAATCAGACTTCTCTAGAAATCTCAGATCAAATGATCATGTAATGCCTCGTGATGTCAATAAATCTCCGAAACAACTGATTTCCTTCAAGTTGGAACATTTGAATTATGCCTGGATGATGTAAACTATTATTTGTAGCGATTGCACATGAGATAGTCAATTGATTTATTTTTTTTACAATTTTACACTCTGCCAGCGCTTTGTTGTCACCAACAAGATGGCAGACAGATCCGTTGTCAGGAAAATTTGCATAATTTAGAGTTTACTTTGAATGGGATGTCTGAAGCCGGATGTGCCGAGGTTTATAGCCCAGGACGATTTTAGCCCTGGACGCCTTGACCCTACCCTGTGGACGCCTTGAGCCTCCCCCGTTTGGAGGCCCTGACTCGGCCTCTAGGTGTAAAAGCTTTGAAAAGTGCACTTAAATTGGTTTAGAGTCATATACACAACCCTAACCCAACCCTATTCTAACCCTAAGCAGCGAGTCAAAACTAAAATAAGTGAAGACTCAAGGCATCCATGGGTGGGCTAAAGGCCTCCACGTTTTCGCACTGACACTAAAGTGGCTATTCCACCAAAACGGCCCTCAGCAGGCGTGTTTTTACCCTCCACCTGACGTTTGCCAGCGGGGCTGGCCACCCGTAACCCCTTAATTTCTCTAAGCTGTTCCACCAAAGCCACCCCCCGACAACCAACAGGCATACACAAGGCCCCCAGCAGGCGCACCGAGTGCCGGCCGGCCCCAGCGTGGCTATACGTACACAGCACGTTTGCTGCTGACGTCTGGTGGACATTTGCAGCACCAACGCGCAAGCCAGGTTCTCTATCAATCCGATAGGCAGTGCGGCAAGTAGTTCTCTGTACACTAAGCCGCTCTGGATCAGCGGATGCTGCTTATCGAGCGGAGCAGTGTGCCGCCACGTTGGGATTTGTATGGGAATGCTCATAGCTTGTCAATTTTGATTTGGATTCTCTGTTAAATCGAATAATTAAGGTAAATAAAGATAAGGCTTGAGGTTATGAATGTGTATATTTTGACTCTGGTGCTTATATTCTGCCCAAACTGCTGCAACTGTCCAAAATTTTGGTCTCCGCGTATAGGGATACTGTCCGCGGGCCCGCCCGCTCCATGTTGACGGTGTGGACCGCGGTTTAAGCGGGTGAGCGGTCAATGCAGCCCCCTGGAACAGCTCTCGGTGTGCTCTCGGCCTCACTCTCGGCGTTGCTCTTGGCACGCTGGCCGGCCAGCTGGCCGGGCGCTAAAAATCAAATGAAACAGTTTTCCGCCAGCGGTGCTTTGCTGTGGAGGTTGTGCTCATAACACCCGGCCGCCCTCCTCTGTGGTTCTCACAATATTTTGGTGGAACCACTTCAAAATGGGCTATTGGCCCAGGCCCAGGCTAGCGACCACCAAGCCGATTCTGCCCGGCAACAGGGTTTTGCAGGAACGGGGAGGGGCCGGCGGTTGGAGGCGGCCAGCCGTGAGGAGCCTATGGGCTTTCATGAGCTGTTCCATCAAGCAGATTATCGCCGCCGGCGGGAGATTTGGGCCGGCTATTGCCGCCCAACACCAATAGGCGACCACAAGGCGCCTGGCCGGGCCCAGCCCTGCGTTGGTGGAACAGCTGCTTTAGAGTGGGCTCAATCGGTAAAAGGCTCAAGCCGTCCATGATACAGTGTACTTGAGATGTTAACACGGGTACCGGGTACCGTAGACATTCGCCATGCGGCGCACTATTCATGCCATACCACCATGCAACTACGAGCTTATTATCTCACATTGATATTTTTCTCCATAGGCTTAACATTATGAACTCGTACTCCACGGGCGTGAGGGTCATGTACTCAATACTCAATGGGTAAATCGGTGACTCATTTCATCAATAAATAAAAACAGAAATCGTTTGACCACAGAGTAATTCACTCAGCTTCGCTTCGTGAATTACTCTGCTGTCAAACTTGGTGGAGTACGGGCCAAGCTATTTCCATCTCGTGGGTTTCCTTCTAAGTACTGTGGTAGATCTCCTAGATCTAGAATCTAGTCTCGCGAACCCTGTTAGAGCCTCTCGGACTAGTACGTAATGTTCAGCAGTTGTAATACGAACTATAGTATACCCGGTAGTAATAATTAGTATAGTACCGGTACTTTCCCATTGATTACCTTTCCGGAAGATTTGGTCTATGTGTTACCAGCACACCTATGATCACGTTCCGTAGAAGAACAGAAATAGGTGCACTTGAGGCGACTAATGCAATCTCCAGCGTAGTTGTGCCACTGTGACCGCTTACGAACTCCTCGGCAAGTCTCTTGTACGCGGTTCTGTTTACATCAGCCATGTTTACAGTTTTCCTTGACGGGCCGGAAAAGACTACACATCACGTCATCAGATGCTGCATGTACGACAAGTACAGCAATACTCCATTATCATTTAGTATGCCTATATCACTGTGTATATATTCTATTGATGTACAGAATCCAGATGCTCTAAGTAGATCATTTTTTCATAAAACAGTCAAAGTTTATAAGGCGAAGCTGTGTATCGCTCCTACTTCCATGGGCGCCGCCATCTTGGTCATACTGCGCCGCTCCAGTTTATTGTACCGCAAAACGAGTTTCAGAAGGTTGCTCTAGCGGTGCAGTGTGCCATCTTGGTCACATGTGTTCAGGAATGCGCAGGTCATTGCGCATCTATCCACAAGGCCAAAGGAGGTATCCTTACACATCGTCGGCGCATTGTCCCTGCCAAATAATTTGTGTTTTTACACAAACATGAAAATGGTAAGTTTATTACATTTGTCACGATGACAGTCGAGATAGCATTGAACCTACCCACGCAATCATTTCATCAATTCAATGATATCTTTTGTAATACTTGAACTTGAAGAAAGACTGCCTTGAATTGATGATCACTGTGTCTTCCCCTCAACAACCATTGGCATTGACTCAGACGATGAAAACCGAAGTCAAGTCAAGGTCCTTCAATTTTTATTTACAGTATAGATCTAAACTGGTTAGAACCTGGTTTCTTTAATTTTACCAACTCCACAAACATAGTAGCCTGCATCAAGGAGTGTACCAATGTGATTGTGAACCATCAAGGCTGTCGTTGTAAACACCATTCTATACAGTGGCAAACACAAAATAATTGATAATGATTTAATATTAAACATTGGGTCTAGATCTAGTATTGATATCAATTGCTGCTACAATGAACTTGTGCTATATCTATTCTGGGTGTCTGCTATTATCAGATATGAGGGCATGGAGACTGTTTATCTTTGAATATTAAGGTTGAACTACGATAGGCAAGGGACATTGAGTAGTATTTATATAAAACGTCCTGACCATGCTGTACAAGTCACAGAACGAGATGGTAATTTACGGTTGGTATGGAACGAGGCATTTATGCCGAGTTCTGTACAAACCGTAAATTATCATCGAGTTCTGTCACTTGTACTAGCATGGTTGGACGTTATATATTTACTATATACCCCAAAAAAAATTAAAATCATTAATTTAATTTTTTAACAACCGATATGTTAATAAACGTGTTTGGCAAGGTGGTCCATATTTTAGTGTACGGACCAGTGGTCCGTACAGTATTTTTACGTTATATGTCAAAACGGTACGTATTTACAGTAAATACGGCATGGGTATATAGTAATCCAAATATTCGTGTTATTATCTGTGGAGTATGTTACTGTGAAACACTGCAAACAGGTGCTGCAGACAACACTCCACCCTTTTGTCGCTAAAATTTAAAGTCAGAAGTGAAGCCACTCCTGAGATATGCAACACGGTTACTGCCTAGTGACGTTTTCTTTGATCAGGGTCTGACAGGGAATGTGGCCACAAACAAAATGTATTTATTTTCTCACTCTTGTTCCACTGAACATTTAATATAATTGCATCGAATTCTATAGACCCTCCAGAGGTTACTAAACTCCCCATTATCGCTTTAGAATAGCTATCACTCAGACATAATTTTGATTGGGCAGGGCCGGACCGTAATAGAGAAGGTAGGCGGCGCGGGGGAAATAAACCCGTGCACACACCCGGTCTCTCTCACAGTGGTCGCGAGCAGTAGAGTGGATGTACGCATCGTCTTCATACACATAATTTTGATTGGGATTTTGCGCATCTACGCGTACATCTATTCGCGACCAGAGAGACTCACGCTGCCTTGTAACATCTTTCGGAACCTGATATGACCTTTGACCTTAGTGACATGTGAAGTTGGAAAAAATAAACCTTTATTTGCTTGAGTCCCTATATTGAGATATAAGGAATAATGGGGATGTATTTTAGATAGCCACTGATATGACGGGCATTCGATTTATACGGCAAAATCAAGGTCCGGACTATACTCTTCCACATGAATTATATCCTACTCATAATTTATACATATGTATATTGGTATTATGGATATTCACGAGTTCCTAATCATATGATAATGGTGTTGATTTGACATACTGCAAAATCTAGTTCCCTGCAATATTAGATACGACACCGAATAGATATTCAACTAGTAGTAAGCACTGGGGTGCATTTTTTACGCCCTAATTCAGTATGGGCTTAGATTTGAAATTCGAATGCTAAATATATACCCCTGTTAAATGGGGCACATGAGGTCAAGATCGCAAAAATTAAAGTGTAATTTATGGGCAAATATAAATCTTTAGCAAATGGGGAAGTTTTTTTTTTAGAAATATGATACATTGATTCAGAGGCTATAGCATGTATTATAGAAAACCAATAAAGAAATTTTAAAAAAAGGAGGATTATTTGATACGTTCAAAGGTTTAAGGTTTGTGGTATAGATACATATCTCTGAACTTGTTACCGTGGTACTTGATGAAGGTTAATGTTGCCAGAAATGCACACATATGTACCATACATTTTAAGTCAAAATCTGTGCATAGTTTTCCCCTCACACGAAGCTAGTCATGGTATGGTTGTTGTAATCGGTCCATCAGTTATTAGTCTTGTAATTGTCTTATACAATTTTTTTTTTAAAATGTTGTAAAATCGAACGAAACTTCGGAAGAACAATGTGAAAGCGTTGAGAACAATGATTTGGATTTTTTTTAAAAAAACCAAAAAAAACACCAAACAAACTGTAAAGCATCACCCCTAGAACACTTTGCGGAACACCGACACAGTTTTACTGTTTCATTTTTCCGTTTATAATTGGCCTAATGGAGTATCAAACAACCCAAGCTTACCCCTGCCAGAACATGGTGGCTCTGTTTCTGATAACACCACCGACGTAGTGACCACTATATACGACTAGGCTGAGGACAAACACTTACGGCTTCTTTATATAGACCATTTTAAACCGGGGATGACCTTAAAATGTGGACAATATTAGGACCTTGTCCAAAGTAATGAGTCGCCAACTATTTCGACTGTCCACTATATTGGAATTTAGACAAATCCAATACCTGAAGTACATAGTTACAATACAAGCTAGTGGGTGGCAATCCCAGAATTTGGCTAATTGGCCATGAGGTTCGAGCCCCTTTAATCCCTGGATGCAGCCAATTTCCACAAAACGGAAATGTATACGTTCTTGTTTATTGTAGCCATTGAGCAGTACGTATACCCTGTAAATCCGACTGCTTTGACTCGGAGGAGAGGGTGCCCTACCTAACGGGGTTGACTGTACCTCATTTTCAGGTGATATATCCTGAGAAAATGAGTGTTGAATCTCACTATATAATCCTAATTTATTTGTGGAAAATGAAATGAGATAGCATAATTATTGAATATCAGTATTCAGGGATGGCAGTTTCCCAAGGAAATCATTGTTTTCATTTTTATAAAATTCTTTCTTCTTGTGTAAAAGAAAGAGAGAATGCTTACATCAATAAATAGTACTTGAAACCTCCCTACACACCCCAGCCTCCTTCCATGGCCAATAACGATGTGTTTTACATGTTTACTCAGTCTCTCTGAGGCAATTAATTTCACCCCCAAAAAAATCCTTTTTTCATGACCTCAACTGAATATTTAAATTCATGATCCCATAATATTTGTTATTATATATACCTATTGCAGTATCAACTGCGTGTACTGCCCGCTCCTACCCATGGCGTATTTATACCCGCACGTCACACTGTGACGTACGGGGTATGTGATCACGTGACTGGATCAAATTTCGTCATTTTTAGGCATATGATAATACAAAAACAGGCTGACTCTCTTCGTACGTCAAAATACTTGGTAAAGTTATTGATCAAATACATCCCTCTGCCTATGGCATCGGGATGTATGTAATCAATAATTTCACCGCTTACTTTCTTCATCTGCCAACCAGACCTTGGTGGCTGCTGATCTGCTTGGTTAAGTTCATCTTTGGTCAGAGTTGACTGACAAGGTCAGGTCCTTTAAGGTACAAGTGTACCTTGACATGAACCCCCATCCTCCCGACCTACTGATTTGACCATATATAAAAACACCATCACTTGTCTAGTATGCAAAAAGACTGAAGTGTGAAGTACAGTCATGGGTGGGTGCGCTCAACGTTCCACCCTTTTGGATACCCTATTCATGGGTGGTTTATCAGTCGCATGCTACATTCTTACACATCATTACTTTCTTAGCTGTATATAACCCTTTCCATATGAGAATGCATTAAGGCAATATATAGACGAAGGATGAGAACTCCTTTAGGCAATATGTACACGAATGGTGAACATTTCATGACTTAATGCATTTGCGACAAATTCAATTTATTTTCAACAAATATAGGAAAAACAATATGGAAAAATTTGTGTGGAAACCAGTATATTGTTTACTCATGGCAAATATGCGATACTAAAACAATTGGACAAGTTAAATGTTAGTGGCTGCTTTGAGGCATCTTCACCCCACCCCCACCTCGTGACATACTGCCTATCAAGGGCATCCTCGGTCCTGTGGCTACTGCCTCTCCACATTCTGCTCGCCTAGAAAGGGTTAAATTAGTCTTGGTTCTTGATTGCCTTTAATATGAGAAGCAATTAACCACGTCGAGAATATGGGACACATCTCAAATACAGTAATTTGTAGAATTTGCTTTATGATATCGTAATTACCATTACGCGAATGCGTATATGTGGGATTTGTCCAGAGCTGGCAAGTCTTACATTCCCTCTTGTAGCTATGTAGGTGAGCGGAGTGAACTTAGTACATGTATGTCATATGTATTCATTACTTTTGGGGATGTGTTCACATCAAACAGGTTATGCTATTCATTTTGCTATTGTCTTTCCTTAAATATGATATTTTCCCCTCACCAACAGATCAGCACATATACGCAGTCAAATACAAATGTCAGAAGGAAACATGGAGTATCACGATAGAGTGTGCTAAAGTGTACGCTGGAGTTGTAGAGCAGTGACTGGTTACCCCGTTACGTATTTCTCACATGACCACCTTACTGCCGTGGCAACTGTTACCTGGGAAACATCCTCGTACATTCAAATTATAACACCTTCACCGTCGATAATTTTCCCTTTCAGGCATCCGACGAAGCTGTAGCACTTCTAAAACGGTTTTATGAGCTCCAAGAAGAAAGAGTACAAACTTATACACTATTTGAAGAGTAAGTCCTCCACCCCGGAGCCAATTACATAATTACAATAAATTGATTAGTAATATGTTGGTCATCATTAAGTAGTTCCCACCGTGTTTGACCTCTACTACGGCTGCGCTGTTTTTTCGTCACCTCTACTACTGCTGCTACTACTAACTGACTCTCAGGTCCATTTGTTTACTATGACAGACTCCCTAATTCCCTCCTCCTCTGCTACACTCTTCAGTCGTGACGGTCGTGACACTCTTCCCCCACATAGCTAGTCTCGGCTCTACTTCTCCTGACTACTTTCTAGCTCCTCTGTGTATGTACGTTCACTCACGCTTTTATGATTTTGCTCTCACCCGTCAGGGAGTAGCGGGCACCCAGTTCTACTCCACGACCCTGTGCTCTACTTCTGTGTTCTCGTCCTGTGTTGGGTGTCTTGCGCTGGGGTTATGTCCCCACACAAGATACTGCGACTGGTTTCGATACCCGTCTCTGGACACTCACTGACCCTTCAAACTGGTTGGACTTGTGCCTTTCAGTTTGCATTGGTTCGTTTGAAAATTGATGTTTATTACTATATACATATATTCTATATTGTTTCTTTTACAACCCGTTCCATGCTTCATATGTAAGTTCGCATTACTGCACGTGGAGAAATTGCATGTGGGTCGATGGCGACTACAGATAAGGAACTAATCAATTATTTGAAGGGAAAAAAAATCAAATTTAAGAACGATTTGGTTGAATAGGGGTAGACAAAACGTCATGTGATGTGAGGTTTCATGTAATGAAAGCATGTTCCGGGCTTTTCTCCCATTATTTTCAACATAGACTGTATACTCTAGAGTCTACTGTCCATGATTTCACTATTTCTGCCCAAAATGTGACCTCTACCGTCGCGTGAACGGTTGACTCATGATGATGCTAACCCTAGGCTATCTATTCTGATGGTCACCTTATTAGATATGCTGTTACCACCACTGTTCTTGCCGTCTAGTTATTCAACACTCTGTCTTTTGTTCTGTAGATATTTATGCTGCTTCATATGGGCTCTTTAAGACGAAATGTTAGTAAATTAACTAAAATCTATTTAAATGAAAAGGTATACATGTAGATAATTTGATCTAGTTTGTTAACCTTTTAAAATATAACCTCGTTCGATTTAGCAATGAAATTCATTAATCATTTTAGTAAATATGTTCTCTAGTTGCCGGTCTATTTTAATCAAGAGGATAATATCAGGAATATTGATTGATTCGGCAAATTCAAATATCCATGTCTGACGTTGGCCATCGTTGTTGCATTGCAGACTACGATACCCATACCGGCAACATAATTATTATACCTAGATTTGATATTCTTAATCATAATAGGATGAGGCACTGGAAAAAAATTCTGTTCATGTGCATATGATCTAGTTTTCATATATTTATGTCGTGCTCTAATACCCCAGTGTTAATTGACTTGAAGTATTCATTACCCCAGGCTAGTATCAATTTATATTAATTATCTTACAGAGTAGTTACAGACTCCTTATCTCACCGTATAATGGTAAACAGCATGATTAAAGTAGGTATAGAATCTGTACCCGGTTATTTTCGCCAAACCACTCCCTCCTGACGAATGGACCGAAGTATATGGAAAGAGAAACAATAGATACATCTGTGATATGTGTTTTCAGAATACTTATTTCCTGTACATTCTGCCTGTAGTGTATCGAGAAAAGTCATCGTACGTGTTAGATCATCCGTGTTGACAGTTCAATTTTTTTTTTAAAGTGACTCCGACTCGAGACCACTTTCCAGACTACATACATATAGGAAATTGTTTTGGCACAGACATTTATGTCGACATATTTACATCCACTTAGTACCATGCACCTCCTCACTAATAAAAGGTACATTTCTCATAACTAATGCCTTTACGCCAAAATTAAGATATAGATATTTTATTCAAGGACATTGATAAACTGTCCAATTCTGATGTTCTTTTAGTATGAATACCATACATCTTTCTTGTGAGATCCACTGTGTCAGAGGAAAACTCTTACGCATTACAGGAAAATCATTCGACAAATATTCGGTGTTTCTTGTCTCCCTCGATGGTCATTTCTAGTAACTGTATGCATAATTGCGTTGTTAAAGTAACATGTACCTCAACTGCTACTTTCAGAGGTCATCAAGCGTATCTATCGGCAACACCGAACTACAATTTTCCCATGTACCGCCAACTTGTTCACGAAATCACACAAACATTCAAAAAGATTTCGGATGAAATTATGGACATCGAAAACAAAATTGGGAGTGAACATTCGCTACCAGAGGTCGCTAAATTCATCGGAAAGGTGCAAGAAGAGGAAAAGCTCAAGCTGGAGTTAGTACGTATAGTTTGTATTTTTTATTCTGTAGCTTATATGTACTCTTTCTCTAAAACAGATGGTGATGGATGGGGGTGGGCGGCTGTACTTCCCTAGGAAGATCTGTAATTTGATCTGTGGATACATTCGATCTTTATTCATCATATACCCATGGCTTAGATACTGTAAATACGCTCCGTATCACCATATGACATAGAAATACCGTAAAAAACAAGGGTATGTACTGCAAAATATTGAACCCTGTTCCGTATGAATCAACTAAAACATGGTTGTTAGTCAAATAACGGTAATACTTTTATTAGCAGGTGAACAGTTGGTCTTTAGGTTATGGCTATAGCCTACTGCAGTACACTGCTTGTAGAGTTACTAGGCGACCTGACCACATTTTTGCTTTTTATAGCTTTCTAAGTACAGATAGGATTATGATTTCTGTTTTGGATATAAGTTTTTATGGCCATACAGTATCCCACTGTTTACGTTTTCTCAATCAAGTATGTCTGAAAAGGTGAGTCAATGGATATACTACCACCCATTACATGCGCAATTCTAATCAAAAGCATTAGAATCTGTTTCTTGTGGACGTCCTCTTGGTTTTGCTAGGACTGGTAAATGACGTCTTGTGTATACTTTCAGACGGCGAAGATGCAGATTGCCAAGCAAAATGTGATCGATCACCACGATGAAATTTCCTACCAGGAGGAGGTGGTTGACCTTAAACACAGGTTGGTTGGACTGGAAAAGTGCGCAGTAATTAACTCTGAGAATAAGGGAAAAATATATTATCTAACGGATGAAATATTGCAAAAACCTGACACGTTATGATTTACCAATATCTTTATTCAATGTATAACGAACTTATTGTTCTCAAAATATAGATGGTGAAAAGATCTGCAGTTTCTAGCCATTCATTTAGAAAATAAGAATGATACCTTTAGAAAATAAAATCCTCTGAGAGTGGATGTATGCAATTTCACCGAGATGGTGAAGACTTGTTTCTTTAACTCTATTATTAACCAGGATTTCTCTTGAGGTATCTGAACTTGTCCGGAATCCGGAGAAAATTCTCATGAGAAACCCTAGTCACGATCTCCCTAGCTTTAATCCAGTAGAAAATGAATTAATAATCACTTTTAGAAAATGAGATCTCAGTCATTTGTATGTCAGCGTGTGCGATGTATTTGTACTTAGGCTCCTTATTTGAACTCCTTGGTTTAAAGGGTATGGTCAGATATGACCGCCTCTCAGTAGTCATACTGTTAGATACTTAATCGAATTCAATACTACGATAACTGGAATGTCTGTAGTCGCTTGTAGTTTAGCTTTGCCCGTCTTTTTCCTCATTTAGTTTACGGGAAGTCGTGGAGCGGATCAACGAACATGTCGAGGAGCTAAAGTATGAATCAGAAGACATGCTTGACGTCTGAGCATATTGGACGCACCTCCTACAACTCTCACACGCCAAAAAAACTCTTTTGTTTACCACAAGGGTCCAAGTTTAGTCTACAGTCGTCGCTTCTGTCACCAGGGCATCGTAAACGACATGGTCTCACTAGCCTTTATCAATGTGGCTTTCCTGTTTCTTTACACAGAGATAACAGATGGAACATTGCAGTATTTCTAAGTAGCCATATTGTTTATAATATAAATGTTATGCATTGTGTTCAGAAAACAAGTATTTTCTAGAGAAATAGTATACCACAGACAAACAGGTAGACATGCACTGTTGAAAGAATTTCCCTTCATTTTTTCACCTGCAAAATGAGGCTTTACAATCTGTGAAGATGGAGCTATGGCGTGAGCCATTTATCCACTGTATTTGATTTATGAAGTTTGCGGAGTAAGCCTGTAAAGGTCATAGGAATAAGACTTGGAACTTATTCAGGAAATGCAATGTACTTTTTGAATATTGCGTTCAGCACTGGTTGGAGTCAGTTATTTTAGCTGACTGGTTCAAACGTATCGAAAGCACAGGTCCCTTGACCATAAAGGATAAGTGCAGTGAATGTCAAGTTCCACCTTGCGAATCCAATTAGGCAGCAATTCATATCACCAAGATAGCCGAGCAGTTGCTGCTAGGCAGCGATTAGTGTACGGTGCAAACATTTGCAGGTGTGTGCTGCTGGGTACGTAAAAGGTGTTCTGGAAGGCTTAAACGCTACACCATGTGATTACCATATCATTTTGTCTGTCTCGACCACCTGTAGGTTGATGATTGTTATTGGGAATAGCATATCCCCGTCAACATTGTTTTTTAACAAGCATCGGGTATCCACTGGGATAAATGCTATGAAGTATCTCATAATAATGCATCTCCCTAATATTACCCGCGTGGTCTTATTACACTGCCCTTGGGTTCATTCCCATAGTAAGTCAAACCAAACCTACTGAAACAGCAGATACCTGTTTAGGAAACTACTTCCAGCGACAACTAAAATGAGGCTTCGGCGTTAGGCATATCTTACGGTTCAAAGTTTTAGTAAAAACTGGATCCTTGCGATTCATTCTAATGTCAAATGAGTAAATCTAACTTTTTGGCCAATCTATCCAAACCCAATTGGTAAAATGGCCCAATTTACACTGGCTTGATTTACATAATAATTTTGCCTTCGAAATCTTCGCTGAATAGACATGAAAATACGAAAATAGATTTAAAAGAGGCTTTTTGAGATTATCAAGAATATGCCTTTCAGAGATTTGACTATAACTAGAGTTCTATTCTTGCACCACTCATCGGCTAAGGCCTAAGGGCCTCGAGAAGTGCTGTTTTGTGAATAGGTATCTGCTATTCACGTTGGTTTCCCATGGAAAACCCCAGAAAGTGTCTCATTTATCTCATGTAAAACTGACCTTCAAGAAAACTCATAGCCGTCTGGGATGTCACTTGTCTGGGGTTTCATAGCTACCATTGATTTATCTGCCCACTAGGTTTTTAAATGTTCAAACGAACTCCCTGGGCTATAATACGTTTCTCTTCTGTGGTGACTGGTATTGTCTTGGAAAGGTCTGTGGTGAATATGAGAATGGACCCAGCTTAAGATGATTAGTAAATGTTACATATCGGTAACACGTCAGGATCCACTGGTAAATTTGTTTACTAAAACATATTACTATTTCCTAAGGTTGCCAAATGATCAGCTGAAGTTGTCGAACTTCATAGAATGTCTCTAAAATTGATAAGTTAAAAAACACTGTTCAGTTGTTCGATGTTATTGCTTCTATGATTATAGTAAATGTTGTTTTGAGATTATTATAAAAGAATCTAATGAGAAAATACAACACATGAGTTATCAGAATTGTAAAATTCCTTATGTAACTGTCTTAGGGATCAATAATAATGTTATTGATTGTGATCTTCGGTTACTTCTGACAGTGCAATCTGGGCTTGAAATATCTTTGAGAAATTCCATTTCTCTTCTTGTTTGTCGAAGCCGCTGTTTCTGTACGTGCCATTGGCTTATGCTATCGGGAAGTTAACACAGTTGTCACTTATATTCGGGTAAATGATGTATGTACTTTGTGGGGTTCTAAAATCATTTGAATTGCTAAAACCGTATATTGGTTATTGCAGAATAATCCATGAAATGAGATGAATCTTTTGTTTAAAAAAAAATCTTGCTGTGGTCTTAGACCACTGGGTTATGAATCCTAGAAAGGATGATACAACATATTGATTAATATCACTAATGTTCTAGCTCTGCTAGGGAATTAATGATAAAAATTATGCGGGGACTGATATACTTGTGAACATTAATCTCGTGGTTAGGAATTTTGAGATTTATTTGACTCGTTTAAACTTGAATCCTTAGATCTAAAAGATTTAACTTTTATTGGGGGTTAACACAAAACATTTGGTTCATAGTTCACCTAAGTACTAGTCTAGAATTTTGTATTTGAACCTATATCGCTTGAATCTGTACCGGGACTGAAACACTCGGTTTCTACTCTTGAATTATACATGAATTATATGATTCCTTTACTTGAGAATAGCATACATAACCATTCTCCTATGGTTTGATGGTGACCCTAAACATTCATTTTTTGTCAAGGTTATGCGACTACGGCAAACGTAGCCATACCTCAACACTTGTGGTAACTAACCGGCTTTGTAAACCCAAGGTCTGTTTTGATTAGAAAAATAAATTAGAATATATATCTATAGTCGACAGCATGGCGCAAATTATCTCTGCCAAATAATCCAATTCTGTGCCAATATAAACCTGTGTATCTCATGACCCCGAAGCAATACTATGTAACTGACCCCATGACCTCGTGTCTGTACTGTTGTTCCTTACATATCAGACTGTGCCCGCTAGGCGGCGGGTCAGTCTAGAATAGGAAGTAGGAATGAAGGTCTGACCTCAGCAGCCAAATAGTGCGGCGGTTTACCTTAACATATTAAAGTAAAACTGAGCTAATTAGATTGAGAATTTATTTTGATTGACGTAGTTTTGAATGTTTAAAATATAAGCAGTGACTAGTAATTACTTTCCATCAAAATTTTGATGTCAGAAGATGAGTATTATCAGGACCGAATTTAACTGTATATTTTACCGTTTTGTAAAAACTGGATACGGTACCTATTTCAGAAGAATTTCCGTAGAATAACCATATAGTCAGTCCTATCTCTCAACTAAAGTTGAACATTAACAAAAACTGAACTACTAGGATATGGTTTAAACACGAAGAGATTAACCAGGAGGAGTATTCCCTGTACACTGGAAAAAAGGATATACATGCATCTAGGTTTCGTTTTAGAAGCGGCCCTTGAGTCTAGTGATGGTGACTTTTGGTTGACTATGCTGCTCTCTAATTAAGAGAAACTTGGGCTGCATTTTCAAGATTATTACACCTAAGGCTTTCCTGGTCTTTTGACGGTAGTAAGTATAGAGTACAAACGACCAAAGAAGTTGCCAGTCTTGTCTTGCCATAATTATTGATATATAATATATTCGTTTCCCGTATTGGAAACTGAGCGTCGTGGATCTACACGATAGAGAAGGGTAAAGGCCCGTCAACGAGAGGCAGGGTCTAAACCACATAAAAAGCCAACTAATTGATATCTATTCTATCATAGTGTTGCTGTACTTAGTATAAGCGTTTAGATTCCTGGCGACGTAGGACGTGTACTTTCTCAGTCAGCATTAAAATCTCTTCTTGGAAGATGATCGCTTAATTTGTACTTGTCATTGTGTTGGAAATTTGTGCCCCGTGTTTGGGACCAATTTTGGAGTGGTCGCAGCTTCGGATTCATTTGTTCTTTATTTTTGAACTAATTGTTTGTGTGTGGGTGAGTGCATGTTCGCCTTGTTTCTAACACTGCTGTTTCTGTGACGTCATTGTAGATTTCATATCAATCATTGTTATTGAATCGCGTGACTGTGTCTAACAAAGTCATTGTTATATACATCCATCGAATAAATCACATTCATCAACCTATTTATGATGTTTCTTCTTTCTTGAGTAGACCTCTGAGTAAGCCATGCTGAGGAATTGTGTAATGGAGAATTTGCTTTGTTTATCTAACACCCCAGAGGTCCCTGAGGGTATACCGGGACTAACTCATGGTTAAGCTTTTCTTGCTGGTTTACACAAGGGTGATGATCGAATCTGCGAGATGAATTCAGACGGAAATCTCACCCCTACACATTTACCAAGGTGAGAGATCTTTCACTTCCCACACCACATAAACAAGGTATGAGAAGGATTGGCCTCTGATATAGCAGTAAATCTACCACTGCTGGGGATAAAGGAGAAAGGTGGCTGCAGTGAGACTCAAACCCAAACCTTTATCCTACCCCTAATAAAAAACTTTGTAGGCTTAACATTGGGTCACTGTATTCGGTATGGAGTTCAGAAAAATGAAAAATATTGCTCTAGTGGGATACACTTGACAAATGACGCCATCTGTTAATGTAGAAGTAATTTAGACGAGCGGGGTAAGATAAATTCTAAACCAAACTTGAGTTAGTCGTGTTATTGTTCATTGCACTACGGCAAGATCGCGTATTACTGCGCTCAGCTTCGCCTCACGCAGTAATACGTGATCTTGCCGTTGTGCGATAAACAACAACAGGACTAACTCTTGTTTGGTTTCTCCATATTAACCACTGAGCTAACTCTCACCCCCATTCATGGAGGAAGGAACAGTACTCCCTGATTAGTCTTTTCGAGGATTTGTAAATCAATTTGGCAACCTCAGTTGAAACACAGCCTCTGACTTTTTGCAGCTTAGAGAGTGGTATACCATTAAAGGTCAGTGCCATATCCTCTATTTTCCCCAGCCTCGGCTTTGTGACGAACCAGCAGCCCTTCTGTCTTTTGAACATTCATTGTTAGATTAATAGAACGTGGCAGAAACACCTGTAAGCTAGTGCATTTTTCTTGCAACAGGTCGCTATATGGTTCACCCCTTCTGCTGGGTAAATTGATAAATAGCATCTTAAGTGGAATAGATAAACCAACCCGGCTTTTACGTACAGACGACCTTGTCCTCTTCACCAATGACACTAAGAGCGGACTCCCTGGGGATTCACCGTAATCTAGCCGAGAACGCCGTCCCGGTGCTAGATATAAATTAAACCCAATGGTCACATATGAGTGCTCCTGAGTATTCACGGTCCATCACCCAGAGTAAGAACAAATACTCCTATGCTGATTAAATTTATCCAAAAATGGCCCTACCAAATATCTTCCCAACAAATTAGCTTTGATTTCGATTGTACACAGTGTAATTATGTATTATCACATGCTCTTATAGAAAGTACTCTCGCAATGCATATATTTATCAGAGCTGTGTTGAATTCTATACCTGGGCATATTTAAGGCTTTCGAGTTCACAAATGTGCACTTGTACCAATTATGGAATACGAGTCTTATAAATCTAAAAATACGTAAAAACTTTCAAAAAACATTTTAAACATTAGAAAACAAAACAAAACAAAAAAAAACCCCAAACATATGGTTGTCGTTTGAAATAGTTCTCCCCCATCATAAAGACAACACTACAAGATCTTTATTTTGAATTATTCAGACAGAACCGAGACAGACACCTATATCTTGTGTTTATATCACTTCATTTCCATTGAACACATTTTGTATAAAATATATACAACAATAACATACAGGAAACATACAGACTTTCAATTTTTAGAAAAAGCACAATTTATGATGACGTGCACACATATTCCTAGTTCAATAACAATGGCATAGTTTCATCGTAGATATTTATACAATTATACTTAATCATATCATCTAAACGAAGTACTGATAGCTAATGTACACTGCAAACCAGTTCCTTAAATAAGCTTAGGCACTTAACGTTTCTATTTCGAAATGGGATCTATCTCCCCATATAAAAAGATTACAAAAAAATAATAATCTTACTTAATCTTTTTATTCATTTTCGCTTTTTACCAAAATCTTCAGAAGATATTACAAAAAAAAGGTATAGACATAATGGACAAGGTCGAAAATTATCACGCATTGACTTGGCCAAGAGGAATCACGCGGGGACGTGGAAGGTTCCGCCGGCTGCTCTTCAGCAGATGAGGTCCAGGCTGAAATGATACATTGTAATGAGATTGATATCCCTATAAAAGAAATGTCTAGCTTATTTCATGTGTGAGTGTCAACGATGGTAAAGCATGTTCTACTTGGGACATACATAATATAGATCAGAAACAGACTGAGTGTACAACCTGTAGATCTACATTAAATAGGACGTAGCAGTCTAGGGGTGTGCGTCAATGAAATGCTTTGGCAATATCATCAATAATACGATACATTTTTCATATTTAAAAAAAAATATAATGTAAACAAGGTTTAGTAAGAACATGTGTGAAACGACGCTGTTATTTAAATGATACAACTGTTCTTCACCAATATCGAAAATACCGATGTTATATCAATTGCGAGTTGCGCTCAGAAATACCAACATATGTTACAACCATTACAAAATCGCTGCCTGAAAATATGTTTTTAAAATGCTCCCAGGTCCACATCGATCAGAAATCTCTATATTGAAGTTGCCGTTTCTCACCTAAAAAGGGAAGCACATATTGAATTTATGTGCCCACGATTTAGACTAGATACATACACTGATAATAACAAGAGTTAAGTGTGCATTTTGAAAAAGAAATATTGGCCTTTAAAGGCCAAATTAGCAGGTGGATGCGTTAAAAACTCAATACAAGGTCTGCTAATAATTAATTGCTAGTGTAGGGAGAGACCAGACCATGCCAAGGAGTTCTTCAAAATGGACCTCTGACGAAAAAAGTCCTCCCCTAACTGAAGAAGTCCAAAAAATATAACTAATATAACTCAGTCCAAACAGGATAAATGTAATATTAAATCTATTAACACCCCATATCATTTCATATTATATCAGCCTTACAACAGTCTAACAACAGTCTTACAAGTCTTGTATCAGTCTTACTGCAGTCTTGCAGCAGTCTTACAAAAGTCTTGTAACAGCTTGCAACAATCTTGTATCAGCCTTACCACAGTCTTACCACAGTCTCATATTAGCCATACAAACAGTCTTACTGCAGTCTTACAACAGTCTTATGTCAGTCTTACAACAATCTAAAAACAGTCTTGCAATAGTCGTTATAAGTCTTGCAGAAGTCTTATTGCAGTCTTGCAACAGTCTTCGACAGTCTTGCAAGTCTTACGACAGTCTAAAAGCAGTCTTGTATCAGCCATACAACAGATTTGCAAAAGTCTTGCATCAGTCTTACAACAGTCTTGTATCAGTCTTACAAGGGTCTTGTATCAGTTTTACAACAGTCTTGCAACAGTCTTACAAGTCTTCAAAAGTCTTGTAGCAGCCTTAAAACAGTCTTGCAACAATCTTGTATCAGCCTTAGAACAGTCTTTCAACAGTCTTTCCACAGTCTTTCAACAGCCTTACAATAGTCTTGCAAAAGTCTCGCAAAAGTCTCACAACAGTCTTGCAAGTCTTACAAGCTTCTTGCAACAGTCGTGTATCAGCCATACAACAGTCTTACAAAAGTCTTGCACCAGTTTTACAACGATCTTGCAACAGTCTCACAACAGTCTCACAAGTCTCGCGCCAGTCTTACAACAGTCTTGTAACAATCTTACAACAATATTGCAAGTCTTGTATCAGTCTTCAACAGTCTTGCATCAGTCTTACAGAATTATTACAACAGTCTTGTATCAGTCTTATAACAGTCTTGCAACAGTCTTGTATCAGTTGTACAATAGTCTGGCAACAGTTGTTCAACAGTTTTATATCCGCTTTACAACAGTCTTGCTACAGTCTCACAAGTTTTACAAGTCTTGCAACAGTCTTACAAGTCTTGCAACAGTCGTTACAACAGTCTTACAAATCTTGCAAGTCTTACAACAGTCTTGAAACAGTCTTAAAACAGTCTTGCAACAGTCCTGTATCAGTCTTACAACAGTCTAACAAGTCTTGCAACAGTAAAACAAGTCTTACAACATTCTTGTATCAGCCTTACAACAGTCTTGTATCAGTCTTACAACAGTCTTGTATCAGTCTTACATAATTATTGCAACAGTCTTACAACAGTCTTGTAGCAGTCTTACAACAGTCTTGTATCAGTTTTACAACTGTCTTACCGCAGTCTTGCAACAGTCTTGTACCAGTCTTACAATAGTCTTGCAACAGTCTTGTATTAGTCGTATAACAGTCTTGCAACAGTTTTGTATCAGCCTTACAACAGTCTTGCTAGTCTCACAACAGTTTTACAAGTCTTGCAACAGTCGTTACAACAGTCTTACAAATCTTGCAACAGTCTTGTATCAGTCTTACACCAGTCTCGTAACAGTCTTACAACAGTCTTGTATCAGTATTACAACAGTCTCACAAGAGTCACACAAGTCTTTCATACACTTGCAACAGTCTTGCAATAGTCTTGTATCAGCAGTACAACAGTCTTGCAACAGTCTTGTATTACTCTTAAAACAGTCGTGCAAAAGTCATGCTACAATCTTACAACACTCTTGCAAGTCTTAGAACAGTCTTACAACAGTCTTGTACTTGTCTCACAACAGTCTCACAACAGTCTTGTATCAGTCTTACAACAGTCTTGTATCAGGCTTACAACAGTCTTACCAGTCTCATATTAGCTTTACAACAGTCTTACTGTAGTCTTGCAACAGTCATTACAAGTCTTACAAATCTTGCAACAGTTTTGTATCAGTCTTACAACAGTCTTGTATCAGTCTTACAACAGTCTTATAACAGTCTTACAACCGTCTTGTAGCAGTCTTACAAAGTCTTGTAGCAGTCTTACAACAGTCTTGTAGCAGCCTTACAACAGTCTTGCAACAGTCTTGCAACGGTCATGTATCAGGCTTACAACAGTCTTGTATCAGGCTTACAACATTTTTACCAGTCTTATATTAGCCTTACAACAGTTTTACAGCAGTCTTGCAACAGTGATTACAACAGTCTTACAAATTTTGCAACAGTTTTGTATCAGTCTTACAGCAGTCTTGTATCAGCCTTACAACAGTCTTGTATTAGTCTTACAACAGTCTTGTATCAATCTTACATAATTATTGCAACAGTCTTACAACAGTCTTGTAGCAGTCTTACAACAGTCTTGTATCAGTTTTACAACAGTCTTGTATAGGATATTGCATTGCCATAAAACTTGTCCAAGGAAAAAAGAAATCATATATCTATCCGTACTTAGCTATGGCTCAATCTGGTTTTTGTTGGCCATACTACAGACTCCATGTTCAAAGTGAGGCTGAGCTTCAACCAGCTATTTAATGTTCTTATAAGGATATAGGTATAAGGCATGTGCCAATATGCTTGGAGAGTGATAGGAACCACAGAGTTCTCTGGGGGTACATGGCTGCATTACAATTCAAAGATGGCTGATACCCCCCATGCTATGAAATTAGGCAAAAATACATGAATTTCATGCCAAATACAAGTTCAACTAAATAATGACACTTCCTAGAGGGTAAGCAACTGTCAGTGCCACACTGTCCGTGCCACTTATGGAGATGGTAAATGTTACACCAATGCTCACTGTACATCAATATTGAGTAATCATCTCTTTGAGTATGCCCATTTCACTGAAAATCCCCCCCACTTTCAACGAATACTTAAATATCTCTGTAAATATAGAATCTACCTTGAAAATTCCACTTCCTAGCACCTACTGTTTTTTATTCTCTTTCTAATGAGGCATGTTATATTATGATTCAACCAGTTTAAGGGGTAGAAATATGTTCATAGAGGAGTTCTTAAAAATTGACCTGTGACTACTAAAGTCCCCCCAAAACTGAATTCACTATTTTTAAAAAATCCATACCAAAATACTAAATATCAAAACTGTAAGGCATTGTACCACCATAAAACCTTCTGTCCAAAACAAAAATTACATTCCTATCTGTACTTAGTTAGCTATAAAGGCAAAAATGTGGTCAGGTCACCTAGTGACTTTACAAGCAGTTATACTACAGTAGGCTATAGCCATAACCTAAAGACCAACCGTCCACCTGCTAATAAAGCCAATACCAGGTTATACAAAGCACCAGTACTAGTGGTCACAAGCCTAATTGTCAAGCCTATATGTCCTCACTGCATTATCATGGTAATAAACTTTGGAACAGGCAATCAGCCATTGTACATAACTCAAGATGACAATTCGTTTAAGGCTCTAACGAGAACAAAGTTGCTATATAGTGTAACAAATATTTGATGTATGACGATCTCCATGTGCACCACAATGCGGGGCCGTTAAATGTACTTGGAACATTGCTTTGCCAAGTTATATGTGTACTTGTATCAATTGGTAACATAACATCCCCAGAAGTGTTAGATAAACTCTCTCTTAAAGTAACTTTATTTCAATTATTTGTTTTCTTAAATATAATACTTGACAATACAAGGAAATTGTACAAAAAAAATACTTAACCATTATTGTTATTAGCCTTATGGGATTAGGCAAGGTCATGAAATCAGTTGAACTACAACTGATGCCCAACCCTCCTTATTGGTTTCAACCGTAGATTGACCTATGAACAACAAAGGAATTATGTAAACTACTACTTCTGGTACAAATAAAGAAAGATGAAGGGGAAAAGAAACCCAAAACTCTCCAGGTAAAAACACTGAATGCTACGAAGGGTCAATCAGTTCGAAATAGAAATTTCTAAAAATTGGCAGTAACACGTGGACAAGACACATACCGGAGTGCTATTCTCTGTACAGTGCCGTGCTTTCGGAGAGATGTGCTGTCGCTGGTTCTCTTTCTCCGCTTCTGGGCTGTCGAGGCGACGCTGGGCGGCAAACTTGCGCTTTAGCGCCTGCGCAATAAGCGACGCTGGATCATCGACATCGCACGGACGCGGCTTCTCTCGCACTGGGGTGCCCCCTGGTGACCTGAAGGTTTGTCATATACAGATGGATTGGCGTGCGTCCATAAAGGTAAGTTCACAAAGTAAAGTTTATTTTAATGTCTGTATATATACAGCTAACGCTATTTGACAAGTTACCTTGGAACTTATACCAGTTCTACAGTTAAGTGTTTTGCACTTACCATAAGTTTGACTTATAAGCCTACAGCATATCACTGTGTAATCGTCCCAACGCCATTATCTCTGACATACATCACATCGTATTGTAAAATATTCTTGGAAATCAAGTCTAGCCATAAAACTAAGGTGCCCATCAATTTACCTGGCAATGGAGCGCAGCTTGACTTTCCCAATTCCTTTTAAAACCTCGGCCATGTCAGGTCCTTTTTTAGAAGAATTTGGTTCCTTTAGTGTTTCACCTTTCTTGAGCTTCGTCTGAAAAAATATGAATATCAAAAAGGATATTATTTCCATGGAAATAATGACCACTGTATATTCTTGAGTCAGCAGCAGATTTCCTTCACAATTATAAAAAGGCAGGCGAGAGGAAAGCTTCAAAATACAGGTCACAGGGCAGTAGCGTCAATTTTTAAGAAAAATGTTCCACCTGATTTCCAGGGACAACGGGGAAAGTTTGCTGTTAAAGTCTTTGAGTTGTAGCGTATACAAGATTGTCCTACCCCTAATATAAAATCCCAAAGGCTTAATATTGAGTTTCAGTATGCCATGCTGACTGGTATACAGAGTTTTATATGCCACTAGTGGCATACAGAATTGTCATCACGTAATATTCCGAAATCGAGGAGATGGGGTAGGATAAAATCAGAACCTGATTCGTTTTAAATGTGGCCACCGCATTCCACTCCTGGAGTTTTGGCTCCAGACTTCACTCGGCTTCGCCTCATGAAGTCACTATGCAAAACTCCAGTCGTGGCATACGGTGGCCAAGATTATAACTCATCCCGTTTTACAATAGTATTGTCCAGAGATCACCTCACAGTCAAACATTTGTCCATTTTGTCACTGGAAAACAGACTCTCTGTATTCACCAATGTACCACCTCAGTCAAATTGTCACTGTACTTCTGCATAAATTTTGAGTAATGATAAAAAAACCTTAATGTACAGAATACTGAGAGAATCATTATACTGTTTTACTCGTTGATGTTTTGGCACAACCCCACTCCTTATACTAAAGTTCTGAAACGTACCTGTTTTATAATATCGCTGATAGACTGTTTAGGCACCATCAAGCAAGGTGGTGGTGGAGGCGGTGGTGGTGGCGGCGGCGGTGGTGGAGGCGGACCACACGGTGGTGGGGGTGGTGGTGCAAGTATTGATGGTGTTTGTTGACCTTTAGAATAAATATAGATAGTTTAAGACGAAAGGGATTGACGAAACATGAAAATTCTCTAAGCCGAAATGGACTTTTGCGCATCATAGAACAGCATTCACATCTTAAAATGACTCGATTAAGTAAACTGTATTGTAAGTTACAATTCAGGGATGAAAGTTGGGACTGACGAAAATATCGGAAATTTAAAACATTTATAAAAAATAATCATCTATAATATCATTTTGGAAGAGAATGGCTATGAATTGATATATTCTTTAGTGTTGTCTGGGTATATGGAATGCTGGGATTCCGTCATTTGTCGGAAAACTTTCATACCTGATAATTTATCAATTCGTTTGTTTGTTAGAGTAGTTTAACGTCCAATTTGTTCAATTAGACTTACTTTGGGTTTGATCGAATCTATGAGATGAATGGAGGTAGAAATCTCACCCCTACATTTACCGAGGTGAGAGTTCTTTTACTTCCCACACCACATAGACATGGTATGAGAAGGATTTGCCTTTGATATAGCAGTAAATCTTCCACTTATGGGAATGAAGGTGAAAAGTGGCTGCAGTGAGACTCGAACCCACAACACTGGGATTACAAGTCCAGTGCCCTAACCACTGAGCTAAGTCCCCACCCCTTTCAGTATGTATAGTGTATACTTATTATGTCAAGCATCTTGACATAAAAATCCTTAGCACTGATTTCAAGAACTTGGCTCAATAAATTGGAAAGAACATGAAATGTATGATAAATGTCAGCAAATTATCAAAAGGGCCAACCATAAAGTCGCTCCGCAAGATTTGACCCACCCCTTCTGCATGTATACACGTATACCTTATGAATGACCCCAAATAAAACTTTAAGTTTGCTTAATGTCAATCAAGTCCCTCCCCGGTTATTACAGGTTCGTTGCAACCCACACTTATCTAAAAGATCAAGAATACTACAGGAGAACTAAGTACATTAAGGAGTACCAACCTGTTACTGAAGGTGCAGGAGGAGGAGGAGGAGGAGGTAGGGAAAGGTTTGCCTGCGCCAGGACCATGTTGGAGATCTGCAGTTTAAGTGTCTGTAACTGCTCTTCTAACTCGGATATACGAGCCAGGGCTACTGAGTCTGTCGCCTGAAAACTCTGGTTAGGTGTGCTTGTCAGAGCTGGTGTCAGGAAGCTGCCCGCTAGTGACACCTGGAGGCTGGCATCGCCCGCGCCTTGCGCCCTCTGCTGGTTGCAGTCAGTACATTGCAGTAGGCCCTCTGTGTGTGCTGCCGTCGTATAGGAGTGTCCCGAACCACACAGCGCTTGGACCCTGGCGAAATAAATGAGATATTATTATTTATTTTTGCAGAAAGTAACGAAAGATCAATAAGAGGGTGGGGCAAACGGGAACACATAAAAATTAACAATGTAAGTTGTCGCATTCATGTATAGTCAAAAATAGACGATCATAATCATTTGCAACATAGCCAGTCTATTCTGTAGTGATGATTGAAATAAAACCAAACTACCTCATTAAATCGTGCTTTAAACTAGCAATTCCCACCCCAGTCGCTTAATTGGAAAATTTGCATCTCTTCAAATAACCTATTTTTAATTCTGTTGTCGTTTTACCGTTCAGCGCCTCCTTGCGGTGCGTTTTTAAATTAGGCCGTCCCTTGGTCAAATACCACTCAGTCTGGCTTCATGGCTATGCAAACTCAATGCATTCACACATAGGGTGGGTATGGACGCAAGGCTATTATTTCCCACATTATCGAACGATTGGGACATACTAGGACATTGTAACGAGCCTCGGCTGTTTAGACTTCAGAGTTGATAATTGTTTTGCATTTTCACAGAGGGGAAGATAGGCCTATAGTGGCTAGGCCTGTACAAGTGAATCACTGCTACTCGTATACATTAAAAAAAATTCTATGAAGGGTAGAGCTAACTTTATTATCTTTTTTATTCAAATTCGATACTTATGTTCATCCTCTGTAGTACATGTGGATATCCATCGCCGATCTTACATGTGACCTTCTAGCGTTGATAATACAATACCTCCCTCTCTGTGTATAACCATTTCCTAATATATATTACTACTATTGAATGACAAAGAGAACTATTCATCATTTAGTACGTATTCCATGTTGAAAATACTGTTTTATTATTAAAATTCACATTTTCCCATATTAATATGAATTAAATGTTTGAAATAAAGTTCAATTATAATCAATCCCCTGGAGCTGAAGGTCAAAGGGTGCATGGGCTTTGCTGCTCCCTGCTGTGGTGTGATCCAGTTTTTAAACAATGTAGGTAACAAGAGCTAAGTGTGCATTCTGATATAGAAATATTGGCCTTTAAAGGCCAAATTAGCAGGTGGACGCATTTAGCACTCAATACAAGGTCTGCTAATAATTAATTACTAGTCTAGGGAGAGGCCAGATCCTGCCAAGGAGTTCTTGAAAATGGAAAAGTCCTCCCAACTGAAATGACTTAAAAAAAAAAAAATCCATGTCAAAATACTAAACAAGGATACAAAGGTTGATATGGCATTGCCATATTTTTTGTTGAACAAAGTTATGTATAACTGGTTGAAGAATCCCAAAAAATATAACATTTTAAATCAGTCCAAACAAGATAAATGTAATATTAAATCTATTAACAGCCCATATCATATATTATATCAGCCTTACAACAGTCTCACAAGTCTTGCAACAGTCTTGTATCAGCCTTACAACAGTCTTACCACAGTATCATATTAGCCTGACAAGTCTTACTGCGGTCTTACAACAGTCTTTCATAAGCCTTGCAACAGTCTTACAATAGTCGTTCCAACAGTCTTACAAATCTTGCAACAGTCTTGTATCAGTCTTGCAACAGTCTTGTATCAGCCTTACAACAGTCTTACCACAGTCTCATATTAGCCTGACAACAGTCTTACTGCTGTCTTACAACAGTCTTGCTTAAACCTTGCAACAGTATTGCAACAGTTTTACAACAGTCCTGCAACATTCTTGTATCAGCCTGATAACAGTCTTGCAACATTCTTGTATCAGCCTTACAACAGTCTTGCAACAGTCTTGTATCAGCCATACAACAGTCTTGCAACAGTCCTACTCAAGTCTTGCAACATTCCTGCATCAGTCTTAAAACAGTCTTACAAATGTCTTACAAAGGTCTTGCAACAGTCTTATAACAATCTTGCAACAGTCTTGTATCAGCCTTACAACAGTCTTGTATCGGCCGTACAACAGTCTTGCAAGTCAATCAACAGTCCCCCAACAGTTTTGCAACAGTCTTGTATCAGCCTTACAATAGTCTTGCAACAGTCTTGTATCAGCCATACAAGCCATACAAGTCTTGCAAGTCTATCAACAGTCCTACAAGTCTTGCAACAGTCTTGCAAGTCTATCAACAGTCCTACAACAATCTTGCAAGTCTATCAACAGTCTATCAACAGTCTTGCAATAGTCTTGTATTAGTCGTACAAAATTATTGCAACAGTCTTACAACAGTCTTACAACAGTCTTACAAGTCTTAGAACAATCTTGCAAGTCTTGTAACATTCTTACAACAGTCTTGCTACTGCCTTGCAACATTCTTGTATCAGCCTTACAACAGTCTTGTATCAGTCTTAAAAAAATTCTTGCAACAGTCTTACAAAAGTCTTGTAACAGTCTTGTAGCAGGTCTTACAAGTCTTGCAACAGTCTTGTATCAGTCTTACAACAGTCTTGTATCAGTCTTACAACAGTCTTGTATCAGCCTTACAACAGTCTTGTAGCAGTCTTACAATGATCTTGTATCGAAAAATAATAAAATTATAAGATATTGCATTGCTATAGAACTTGTCCAAAAAAAGAAAAGAAATCTATCTGCCCTTACTTATGGCACCATCTAGTGTTAGTTGACATACTATAAGCTCCATGTTCAAAGTGAGGCTCAGCTTCAACCAGATACTCAGTGTTCTTATAAGGATATAGGTATAAGGCATAATATGCTTGGAGAGTGATATGAACTACAGAGTCCTCTTGGGGAATATGGCATTACAATTCAAAGGTGGCTGATACCCCCCCCCCCCATGCTATGAAATTAGACAAAAATACATGAATATCATGCCAAATACAAGTTCAACCTAAATAATGATACTTCCTAAAGGGTAAGCAACTGTCAGTGCCATTTATGGAGATGGTAAATGTTACACCAAAGCTCACTGTAAATCAATATTGAATAATCATCTCTTTGAGTATGCCCATTTCACTCAAACCCCCCCCCCCCCCCACCCCTCTTTCAACAAATACTTGAATATCTCAGTAAATATAGAATATACCTTAAAAATTCCACTTCCTAGCACCTACTGTTTTTTATTCTTTCTAATGAGGCATATCATATTATGATTCAACCAGTTTAAGGGGCACAAATATGTCCATAATGGAGTTCTTACAAATGGACCTGTGACTACCAAAGTCCCCCCCAAACTGAATTCACTTTTCTGAAAAAATGCCATCAAAATACTAAATATTAAAACTGCAAGGCATTGTACCACCATAAAACCTTCTGTCCAAAACAGAAATTATTTTCTTATCTGTAGTTAGTTGGCTATAAAAAGCTAAAATGTGGTCAGGTCATCTAGTGACTTTACAAGCAGTTGTACTACAGTAGGCTATAGCCATAACCTAAAGACCAACCGTCCACCTGCTAATAATATGGTATCACTGTGTTATCCTATACAGGGCAGGGAGATGAACATAGTGACAGCTGCTCCCAGACAGCCTGTGACATCCAGATCCTAAGAGTTGATTATAATTAAACTTCATTTCAATCATTCAAATATTAATCTAACCCACTTGACCAGTAGAGGTCATGGTAACGTTTTCTTTGTAAGTATCCTTAGACTGTTCATTTGTGTTGATGTATATTCTGCATGAGATCTATTAAAATCCAATGATTCCATATTTTGTATCTATGGAAATGGAAATTTGGTTGCCATGGCGACAGAATTAATCAAACCTGTATGGAAGTAATGTAAAGCATTAGTTCTCTTAGAGTCGGTCATTTTAAGGTGTCACATGTCTGTATTTGTAGGAAAGAACTAATTTTATGTGTTTTTGTTCTATTTTTGGCGGCCATTTTGGATTTTGGCTTCTAATTCGAAAATCCCACATTTCCCAGAGGTTGGACCCAGATAGAATTAAAGAGCAGAAAAAACTGTCCTAGAAACAACTCTCAAAAATCGGTAGGCTCAAAATGATTATGTGGCTGATGAAATGACCTCCTACTAATGCCTTCCCCATTAAGTTGAGTACGTGCTCGCCGTCTCTACTGTCTTTGCCGGGGTAACTTTCTCACCATTCTCACCATCTCCAGCAATTTTACTAGAGGCCTCGCAGCAAATCATAAAGCTCGCTGTATTCCACTCAGTTCAGCATCCTGTCACGTCACCCCATCATCCCGATTGTCAGTTATCTTTGGGTTCAGCTGTGTCTTTGTGAGTACCATGGAATCACTGACATCACCTCTGTTCACATTTTCTAGAGTCAGGTCTAACTGAGTATCCTGAAGGTGAACAATACCCGGTGGAGTAAATAAATCACTCTGATCTCCCGAGGCAAATGAGAAAGAATTCCCAAACTCCATCTTATGTGTCACCAATTATGTGTCCTCCAGCACCGATAAGGGGCCCACCAAGTGGGCTATTCATCAGCAGACCACTGTCAGCACTCAACTGTGGAACCACATCCATGCCACTTGCATCGAATGCCGGTAATCTGCACAGCTAGAGTACACTGAGCACCACCACATTGGTCAGCTATCCCAAACAGCTGGCAATAAGTGACCAGTGTCAAAGATGCAAGAGTAAGGGTGTCAGCCCGAAAACATTCTGATGGAACTATTGGGTGCCTGCCCAGTTCCAGTCACAATTACTGGAAAATGACAGGAAAAACAGACTCTCACACCACACCAGACTATGAGCAGTTAGTATGTTCATCATTGATAAATGAGCGTGCAATTAAATGAATAACAATTAAAAGGTTTGGGTTACATTCAGTCAATGGGTAGTTTTCTGTAATCCACTTGCACCTAGTAAACTTGCCATTTCTGCAACTGCCTACCTTGGATCCAAACATATCTAGCACCAGTGGGTCTTGAGATATTTTGGTCTTGAGTGATTGGTCATGGTCAGCTAAGCATGGCTCTAAGACCCCGAGACACAGTTTTTACTATCACAGTGAACAGCATGCTGATAGTGAATGGATAGTTTTCTGGTAGCATGCTGGAATTTCAATGTGACCACTCTAACCTCTAGGTGATGTATACAGTGCGTACACGCACGTTCTAAAAACCGAACTTAGAGGAAGACCGCTCAGCTCAGTCAGCGAGAGCAAACTGAATCACGCCAAAGCGAGAAGCACCAAAGCCCCGGCACTCTGTGACCTCTACAGGTAATGTGGTTTGATAAATCTTGATTCCACAATGACAATTTTTTTTTTACTCCATATTATTGGAAATCCCGCTCTGAGCTTTTCTTGCTCTTTCTTCATATTCTATGTTGTCTCGTGAACTTGGTTATAGGCCCATAGTTGTCTCAACCATACCTGAATTATTATTGAAGCGATATTCACGTTCAAACCATCAAATTAAAGCTGGAATACCAAAAATACATGTATTCTCCTTGGGGGATAATTTAGATAGGTACTACAAATGTATTATGCTCATACACTAAGTCCTCTAATGCTAAAGGATTTATAAAGAACTGCATCGAGAATCGTATAAATACACAATACTCCACGAGTTTGGATGGGCCATAATTGTCATTGAGGCGAAGCCGAGTGACGATTATGGCCCATCCAAACGAGTGGAGCGTTGTTTATTTATACGATTCGAGTGTGGTTCTGGATTTATCTCACCCCTTTTACTGTTAGGGACATTTAAATCTCTTGTTTTGTCTTGTCTTTTCTCTGAAATCCTGGCCCCTGATTGGTCAATCGCCTATGACGTCATCTCGTATTCACTACTCCATGACCATGGCGTAGTATTGTCACTCTACCGGGGTGATCGTTGAGTATTTTTTTCTAACGTTATTCCTATGGCTAAACTTGTACCAGGGGTGAGATAAAGGTTACTATATGATCGTTTGGCCGAACGCCTTGCGTAACAAAGTAAATAAGGCACACCAGAAGCCTTTGGAAAAAGGTCCATTGGAATCGACATATTTACATTATTAGCTACATTATCGTAAAGTTACAACTGATCGTCAAATTTTGTCACATTATGATATGATTTGCATTGAATAACATTACATTTGTGTCATCACGGCCATCTCTTCTAACAATCTCTGTGACAAAAGGCCCAGCGTTAAGAGGCTAGGCAATAGTCTAGCTAGTGTAATAACCTCGATATCAATCCTCTATTCGAGCCATAAACACACCCGTGACAACTGCACAGATGCGGGGATGGGTGGCAAAAAAAAACACCTCCAAAAGAATTATTCCTGTTGTGGTTCCGGGTCGGGTAAGTCAATGCCGGAAAGAGGGTCTTTGTCCTTATCTTTATTCTTATATACAAGGTATTTTACGATATAAAGAAAAGGAAGATATTTAAAATCTTAAGATCAGAAATTGCAGAAACCATAAATCTGACATGGCCATCGTTGCTATCCAACCTGATAGTTCCCTTTTATAGAGGAAGTCCGAAAAAGAATTTCAGGGGGTTGCTTTGATAGAATATAATACAAAGTTCAATAACTTTTGATCTAATCATATCAAGAACTGGTTTCAACATCCATTCCCAACTATGTGCCAGATTCAAATCAGTATCATATTGGATAAACTGGCAGCTCAATAAATACCACAAAAGGAACAAACTAATCCGTACTCTCAATTCCCTTCACAATCAGCTGAATATAACTTCTCATACTGAACACTCCTCATTATAGCACGGAGGAACCGAGAGACGGGTCATCAGATATGGCTAGACGTTTATATTTATACAGATGCATGCGTACTACTTCTAAACGGGTTTATATCAACACACCCATAGAGTCCACTGACCTTAGTGGCCGACAATGGAAAGGTCCGGAAACAGGAGAGTTTCGGTGGACATCGTGCACACCACAGGATCCCGGATACATGATTAGACCTCTTTCCGCGGGCAGACTGCTCAGCACACTCACACGGAGTGGAGAGCAACACATACGTAAGTAGAGCATGTCATATAATATGTAGAAACATAGTAATGACGCCAAAACTCACATACCTATTGAGGTGTCTCCGATTATTTCGTTCAGAACGAATTTAATCTGTTTAACCTTTCACAAAGTGGAAGATAAGATACGTCCTAAATTGAGTACTTACCAGCTCTCATTTGGCGCCAAACACAGTGGTGTGCAGAGTTCGACGATATGGATATGATGATCTAGGCTCCCAGAGTCTCAACCACATATGCTGGATGCTCAGCCTGACAGAATGACATCCTCCTCCCACCAAATATATTGGTATTTGAAGTAGATATTAGAGTCGACCCTGCCTATCCTAGAGGGGCTCAAGTGGACGTCGAAATTTGCAAAGATATACACGATGCCCTAGTTTAGTTTATCCTCTACTTTATGACATTTCTAAGATCACCGACTCCTTCATTGTACTTTACATGACATACAGTTTACCATCCAAAAGATGTGATACACGAATACACTAAGATACAGACCGGTTTAATCTAGGGGCCATCCATAATGGTAAAAACTCTTTACAGAGATACCAGAAAATTATTATCATTTCACTAAACTCTAACACGTACACACTGTTTTACTGCAGAATGGCGACTGAGTCGTCGTCTCGTCTAATTGTTGCAATCGTTGTGTTGCTTGTGGTTGTGGTCGTAGGACTCATCGTCATCCTGTTACCACTCAGCTTCAAAGCCCTACAGTATTATGAGGTAAAGTAATAACTGTCCCTTACACTGCTACAAGCTTAAGTACTAGCCCCCTCATACCGGCTTCACTATTAGATACGAAGGATCCAGCTCATAATACTAAATTGTCGTTTTGAAAGGTACATCATTTTCATAAGAATCACATGTATACAAAAGGATGTCCGTTGGGGTCAGAGGAACATATTTTTATGGGGAATCTGCTGTCTAGAGAGACCAAAACAATATGTCAGTGTCAGCCATGGCGCAGAGGCTGAGGATTTGTGGGAATGTTCAAAGCAGTTTTATTGAAAAGTGATTTCCATGGGAAAAATGGAAAACAGCTATCTCTGTATACAACAGTCCTTAAAAAGAGAAAGAAAGAAACTGTATAAATCTTTAATCTAATGTTCCCGTCGGAATCCCCTAGGTAAAAATGATACATAATCTTTAAAATGTTTACAATAGATTCGTACACAACCTAGACGACTTATAATCAGTCAATTGGATTAGATCTACAACTAAATACCTCTTTTACGCATGACAATCCGGTTCTTGATTCAGGGTACTTTTTACCCCTATCTTTGTGTTCCCTTTCTATTAGTATGGATTCCGTCGCCGCGACACCACCGGCAGTGTCGACAAGAGCAGGGTCTATGCCGGAGGTCTACATCTCATAGGGCCAGACTACTCCTTCAAAATATTCTCTGCCACGGCTCATTTTCTCGAGTTCAGGAAAGTGACTATCTTTGCATCTGATACACTGCAGGTACGGTCGTTCGCGTTGACACATCACTGCCATCAATAACTCTTAAAATGCCTTTAAAGGGTTGCTTTCACTATATATCAGCTTTCATTCGTAATCGGACGCGACCCCTGGATAAAAATATGATGTGTCTTTTTAACTTTCTCTGGCAGTCTTTGTACACAGGAACAGACGAAACGGAGTTAATACTATCCCAAAGTCCACCCAGGCCATACTGGGGACAAGGTTAAGACAAGGATTTAATTCCTTTCCATTTCAATATGGTCAGATTGTTAAAAGGTCACTTATAACATATCTAATTTGCACCATATGAAAAAAAGATATATTGATTTCTTCTCCACTTTATTTCAGGTCCAAATCACCGCTAACTTGCAGTACTTTCTTCGTCCATCTCAGCTTGTTCAACTTCATGAAAAGTATGACCTTCAGTATCAGGATATTCTAAAGAGCAACGCCCTTGATGCCATGAAGGTCATTGAAAAAAATGTGTTACTGAAAGTAATGCTTCTTCAACATTAAGATGAAGATCTAATTTATTTTTGTACAAACAAACAACTGGTCGATGCACAGCATTGACTTTTCTTTATTTTCACCCACCCCTGGCTCGCATAGAATCAATTTCAGAACATATTTTGGACTTTTACAAACTTTTCATTTCACCACCCTCCAGCCACAGTAGCAACTACGCAATCGATGTCACAACCCAACTGCTCTCTCTCTCTCTTCTAGTCTTATCCTGCACTCATTATTATGGCTAGTTGTTTGTAAGTGTCGCATCAAACAGCAGTTGTGGTGTATCAAAAACACACAAGTAAACCTAATATACCAAGAAGCATGTTTTCATTTGTCAGCTAACCACACGATTTTGTTACTTCGTTCGTGGTCACAGCTCTATCACCTGGGTGATTATGTTCGCGTAGAATTAAGTTTCGCGGAGACTCACTGCGTCAGTGATCATAATTGAGAAAATCGATCTCCTTGCAGGGGGCAGCTACGGTATTTTCCACTCGGGAGTTCATACACAGAAGGAACAGTGTTGAAAATCACCTCTTTAAGGTTATCAAAGAAAGACTCGGAGGAACATGCTGTGAAAGAAACTGTAGCACAGGTATGACATTTTTTTCCTATTGGACCTGAAATAAATCTAGTTTTCATTGTTAGATTTGTATGGGTAGATGAGGCGTGTGCACAGCAACGCGGTTTAAAAAGTGATTATCTTCTCGATATCAAAATCGTATGGCCTTCACTTACTATAAACTCTTGAACAAGATATAAAATGCAAATCAAAGTATCTTTTTTCATGTTCATTATCAAATGCTCTATATATGTATTCATTTATGGATCACCAACAATATAGTTAATTAATAATAACGAAGACCGAGCTCCATGAAAAACACTCCTTCGTCAGCAAATACAAAAATCAAAGAGGATTGCCTGTCCGATTCCGCCGACCCATCTAACCTCCGCTTGCTATACAACCGTATATTATTTCCAAAATATTAACTCCAGTGTCCTGAACGATAAACTTATTTCCCCAGGTCCCTGCACACCGGGCTGCCTACCAATAAACAGGTGTACAGATAAAGATTACGGGTTGTTCGTGGATGTACGCTACTTCCAGCTGCACGAGCTGGAGATCCCGGATGAGCTCAACCAGCGTTTTCTCCAGTCACTTGTTCTGGGCGAATCTACAATAACTGCAGGTTTCCACCGGGATGCACTCATCTACCGTAAGGAAACGGAAGCATTAGTAAGTCAACCGTACCTATCATCATAGAAGCAAATTAAATCTAGAAGGGAAAATGACTGGACAGTGTCATGACTTGTTCTAGTTGTAGTAGACTGTGTGCTATGGGATGTGTGTATCACTCGCTTCCCGAAAATTTAATAAAGGGTACCACCAGAGTTCGGTTAAGGGGGTGTTCCACTGGGCTTGCTGTGAATTTGATACCGTTGAACGGCTGCCAAACAAGCTTATAGTGACGGTGTACAAACCTACAGGGGATATCAAAGGCCCTGCCACAAGGAGTCCTGTGGGCCACGTTTGTAGGCAACCAACAAAAGCTAACGTATTAGGTTTTATGGGCCATTACTTGTTACAGCACTTTGTGACTGCCACTGATGAATGTGTTGCATCCTCCACCACACCGATTGCTAGAAGCACCTGACTAAAGGCTGCCGTGTACTCGTCGTGTGATGCTCTTTTGTGGGTACGCGGTCAGCCTAATGGAACACCCCGTTTGAGATGTGCCAGAATGCAGCAGACTTGCAGATATTGCGGAATTTCGATCATCACAAAAGAAAATCTTGCAATTTCGTATCTCTGTGAATTATTGGAATACTTGCATCTCTGTTACCAACGAGTTCAGACAATATACACGATGCTGTCACCCTGAACTCCCACACTAAGTGCACATTTTTAGTAACGACAATTATATAACTTAGAACATAATGATTTCTTGTAATCTATAAACCAACTGGGTACAAGGAACAGCCACAAAACAAATTGTCGCTTCAGAGGAGGGCCACTACTGTGGCAGCTACGGTATTTTCCACTCAATATATGAATAAACCATTACCGTACACGAAGATTTTACTAGAAAGGCACACATAAAGATACCTGAATATCTGTAGGCCTATGGTAATCATTCACTATATACCCATGCCGTATATACTGTAATTATCTCGCCCCAATATTTTTCTCTATAGGCTTAACATTAGGAACTCATACTCCACGGCTGTGAAGTTTGTGTACCCAATACTCAATGGCTAATTGGGTGATTCATTTTATCAACAAATAATGTTTTACGGGGTGAGATAAAATCAGAAACCCACTCGATGAAAATAATTTGGTCCGCACTCCACCTCGTTTGACCGCAGACTCGGTGCAGTACGGTCCAAGCTATTTTCATCTCGTGGGTTTCCTTCTAATTACGCACCGTTTTGCCATATAACGTAAAAATACGGTATGGACTGAGACTTGACTAAGAAATTAATTGTTAGGCTAAATTAAATTTATAATCTTTATCAGTTTCGGTTATATCGTAAATATAGAACGGCGTAAACGTCTCGTTCTGTATAAACCATAAATTATCATCTCGTTTTGTTGCTTGTACAGCATGGTCAGGACGTTCTATTTAAGTACTAAAGCTAATATTTCTAATTTTCAACCATATTATAATACATAGAAAATCGATTATATGTAACATGTATTGAATATAAAGTCTCACTGCCTTAATGCATCAATTCATTTTATCGGATAATTGTAGGCTAACAAGATTGAGAATGAGGCGAGGGAGACTAGGCAGAACGCAACAGCAACGGCAGTGCTGATGGCCGCGCGTGCTCAGGCGGAAGCGACGGCCATAGTAGAGGAGGCCCGCAACACGGGACTGCGTCATCTATATAATGAACTAGGCCTCACCACGCAGGAGAAGCGCCTTTCCTTCGACTACCTGAGAACACTGCGCCGACACAACGGGATAAATCTGGCAGTCAACTATAACCAGCTCGTCTCCCTAGGGCGTTCACTCCCATCAAGCTAGTACATAAGTCAACGCGGTGTGCAGTACATTTATTCCAACTGATGCTTTAAGTGGCAAAGACGGTTTAAACTATTACTTCCAATTAGCTCTCAAAATTCCAATTTGACTATTTTCAAGGCCATTTTTAATGAAGGCAATTTTTATGCTTTGGTTCATCATTGATGATGAAATTGATGTTTATATTCACTGTTTTTGACCTGTCGATGAGGCTCTTCTGGGCCAAGACCTGTCCAATCCCCACCTTCAGAATCCAATGAAGGACTTTAGTGGACCCCATGAAGTAAACACTACCTGTACGTTTCTAAACACTGTTAAAGTCAAGGACTGTGCGAGACTACTACATAGCAAAGGAGACTGTCATGGTGGTGGTACGGCGTCACTACTGGAAATACTAAAAGTGAGCAATGTCTGTCTTACTTTTATGGTAGCAGCAATTTGTTTGTTGAACAGATAGATCGTATGCCTGGTTTTAGACAGTACTGATTGAAAAAAAATCGCAGATTTGTCAAATTCTGTATTCAGAATGAGTACAAATGCTAAATAATGTCTTCTAATAAAAAAGATATTCACTGTTAGCGAGTTACGTTCATTTGCTTTTACGATAGCGTACCACGATGCCCAGTCAAAAAGCAAAGTAGATCTACGCCCCCTCACCAAGCTTTAATGATTTCCTTTAATGCAAGTCACAGTTATATAAAACATCGGAAGTAAAATGTATTGGAAAGAATTACAGGAGTGTTGGGACTTCTAGTAAACCTACTGAGTTGTGGCATGCGTGTACTATATCAGCTGGAAGAATCAAATGCTTTCCCTAAGTCATTAGAATACTTACATCCCAATATGTCGATGCTACTCTGCAACCCTTTCCGGTTGTCTGTAACCTACAAGACTCTTGATTGATTTTACGTCCATTAAAATGTGTTATGGATAATATAAGCAGTTTGTATAAATAAAGTTTCATTCTTACCTCGTCTTGATGTTTGGATCACCTCCATCGTCTATCAACCAGTTAATATCGGCTAGAGTCACTGGGATTGGTGTTAACCACAAGGCCTCTCCGACTACTGAATCTGTGTCGTCACTCCGGTTCGACTTCAACGACCCGTCTATGCTGCCTATTAACTCCCTCTGTGATGGAATAAAATTGCAAAACAAATAAGTACAAGGATTATAAGTTGGCATGGCATTGCCATGATTTCGGTTTCAACAAGTAATGTATACATGTTTTAAGAAATAAAAAAGATTATTAAACAGGCTCCTGATTTCATCCAATGTGTCTGGTATCGGCACCCGCGGAACACAGCTGCTAGGGAGGGAGGGAGGGAGGGAGGGAGGGAGAGAGAGAGGTGGAAGCCTGTTGCAATATATATAAATACACTACTGTCGCCGGGTGCGGATCACATCTGACCAGAGCAAGTCCCACCCGCTAGTAGGTATTCATTGAACCGCAACGGGTGCCGATACCAGACGTGTTCGAGGGAATCAGGTCAAATAGGTCACCAGCAAACAAGACAACGTAACATAAATATAAGGATCGAACGCACCTACGAGGGAGGGAGGGAGGGAGGGAGGGAGGGAGGGAGGGAGGGAGGGAGGGAGGGAGGGAGGGAGGGAGGGAGGGAGGGAGGGAGGTGGAAGCCTGTTGTAATATATATAAATACATTATACTGTCGCCGGGTGCAGATCACATCTGACCAGAGCAAGTCCCAGCCGCTAGTAGGTATTCATTGAACCGCAACAGGTTCCTACACAATATATCAAAATACACTACTGTCGCCGGGTGCGGACCCGGTATCGAGGGTTTAATTATTCAGAATATATTACTTTAATGTATTATAATGTAAGCCGCAAAAACCGTTCCCCGTCTCCCCTAATATATTTCGGTCTTGACCTACAGGTCAAACCGAAATAATAAAGGAATCTCAAAACGCAATGAACAATGGATGAGTCACTAAAATAGAAATGTAACAAGAGCTAAGTGTGCATTTTCAAATAGAATCATTGGCATTTAAAAGGCCAAATAAGCAGGTGGACGCATTTAAAACTCACTACAAGTAGCTTAACACATGTTTAAAATTGTTGACAAAATATTTTGATATCTTAATTCTAATGAAAGGAGGGAGGTAGTGGGAGGGAGGGAGGGAGGGAAGAAGGGAGGGAGGGAGGGAGGGAGGGAGGGAGGGAGGGAGGGAGGGAGGGAGGGAGGGAGGGAGGGAGGGAGGGAGGGAGGGAGGGAGGGAGGGAGGGAGGGAGGGAGGGAATCCATGAATAGGGAAGGACCTGCATTGATTGGCTATTTAAAGGCCTATTCCTCTGTGAACACAGTAGTTCATGGATCAGTGCACACATATATTTAGCTACCTGAAGGGGATTCAATTGGCAATTTGCCTCATGGATGAGTGCACACAGACCTGTCTGTATGCTGCCTGCCCATGTAGTCAAACAGAAACTTTGTTCCTATATCCAACAATAAAGTAGGTCAAGCCAATATCTGGTGGTAAATGACATTACAAAACAACATCATTTGACTGGGTCTTGATTGATTCCTAAAACAAAGTTATGAACCATTTTGACTTCTGTTTGTGTGTAAATATGATGAAAAAAATATCTTCTCATACACCTTCTGCCTCCCCCCTCCCATTATGAGATTTGGCAAAAATACATGAATAGCACAACAAATATACATTTCACCTTAATAATGACACTTTCTAGGGTGTAAGCAACTGTCAGTGCCACATATGGAGACGGTAAATGTTACACTATTGCTGAATGTAAATCAATATTGAGTAAACATGTGTTTGAGTATGCCCATTTCACTGACCCCCCCCCCCCCCCCCCACTTTTAACAAATACTTGAATATCTCAGTAAATATAGAATCCACCTAGAAAATTCCACTTCCTAGCACCTACTGTTTTTTATTGTCTTTCACATGAGGCATATTATATTATGATTCAAACAGTTTAAGGGGTAGAAATATGTGCATAAGGGAGTTCTTAAAAATGGACCTGTGACTACAGAAGTCCCCCTCCCCCCCAACTGAATTCACTTCTTTTTTTTAAATCCATACCAAAATACTAAATATCAAAACTATAAGGCATTGTACCACCATAAAAACTTCTGTCCAAAACAGAAATGATATTCCTATCTGTACTTAGTTAGCTATAAAAGGCAAAAATGTGGTCAGGTCACTTAGTGACTCTACAAGCAGTTGTACTACAGTAGGCTATAGCCATAACCTAAAGACCAACCGTCCCCCTGCTAATTATCCAGAGTATACATAGAAGGCCTCATACCACACTTGAAAGCAGGAAAGGAAATTTGTCAAAGAATGAAGGAATTATACAATAATTGTTACAGAAACACAAGAAGAAATATTTCTCTTTGCAAATAAAACATACATAGATTTATTGATACAAATCAAAGTTGTCCTGTTTTATGGGAACCGTGTCAACAAAAGAAAGTCGAAGGGGCCTTTACACTCATACATGAAAGACTTCAACACGTTTTTAAAAGTTCAAACAGTCCTTAAACACATTTGCATATTAAAATAGAATTATTGCCCTTTAATGGCCAAATAGCGTGTGGACATATCCAAAACTCAAGAGGAAAGACCAATTACCCTACAAAGTATTCTATGTATGGAATACCATCATATACTAACCTTTATTCGAATCCAGATTATATTCATCTACATGTTGGCAATATCAATTGGCAATCAGCAATACCCTGATTACATATGAAAGATAGGTCGGTTGCCAGATGGTGACACCTTCATGGATCAGTGCACACAAGAACTGAGCCCTGTCTACATGCTCCCTGGCAACCTGCCTCAAAATGGGGAAAAGAAGTATTTTTTCCTATGTATACAAATTAAGAAGGTCAAGCCAATATCTTGTGTTAAATGTTATTGCAGGGACTAGAAATAAAACGAGGTGATAAAGTTATTCAGTAAAAGTCGGAAAAATTGCTGCCCGCGGCCAAGGCCTTGGGCAGTAATTTTTTCGAGCCTTACCTTGTAACTCTGACTTTCTTTCACTGGAACATAGTTTCCCTCTAGAGTGATAAACTTAGCCACGTATTCAGGAAGTTCGTCTTTATGCTTCAGATTAACTTACATGTAAATAAATTCGGCGAGCGCCCGTAGTAGGCAATAAACTGGCGATGAATCTCACAAGGTTACGCTGACGCCCAAGATTGCCAACTTCTTGTGGAACTCTTGATGGACGTCGATATAGATTCTGAAATAACAGCACCCACAAGATGAGGTCATGTTTATTAAGAAATCTGTAGCTGCATTCTAACTAAGGCTAGATTATTGAGGTTTCAAAGTTCTAATTTTTCGGATCTTGTGGAATTCTATAATAGTATAAGTATAAACTCGTGGAGTTCTATAAAAGTATAAGTATAGACTCATACAGGGTTCGTACATAGACAGCCCAATAAAATTCCAGGCTTTTTCCAGGCTCTAATATTTTTTTTCCAGGCACATAACAATACTAATCAATACAATCTTGCTAGTAAGACAAATATGAAGACAAAGAATCAAAACAGCTATATTATTAGCAAAAAGTATTTTGGAAGTATCTAATCCAAGTTAAGGAAAGCTAATAATGTCCAGAATTTCATAGACTGAAAAAGATGTTGTTATGCAAAACTAAATATTCCAGGCTCTTCCAGGTTTTTCCAGGCTCTCTGTAAGAATTCCAGACTTTTCCAGGCCTGGAAAACCCAAAAGCACTAAGGTTGGAGGGGGGGGGGGGGGGGGTAAATCTTTTGGGGAATTTTGCATTTGCCCTTCTTTGTTCTATTTCGTACAAGACTTGTGACTACAAAAGTCCCCCCAAAACTGAAGTCACTATTTCTTTTAAATCCATGCCAGTGTACTAAATACTTAAACTGTAAGGCATTGTACCACCATGAAACCTTCTGTCCAAAACAGAAATCATATTCCTATCAGTACTTAGTTAGCTATAAATGGCAAAAATGTGCTCAGGTCTCGTAGTAACTCTACAAGCATATATACTACAGTAGGCTATAGCCATAACCTAAAGAACAACCGTCCACCTGCTAATAATTCACTACAATGTTTTTTTTGTTGTTGGTGAGTATTCAAACCATACTGACAGTCAGTCCTCAAGCAAGATACACAGTCACAATTAATTGTCAAGGGCCTGTGGCCCCTATTATTCCTCAAGCACTTGTCAAAGTCACCAAAGTTCGTTTTCATCCAATATTTCAGCGTTTACCTCATGTAATTAGTCGTATTTACCTCCTCTTATCGAATTGTATCTGTTTTATATCCCATTAGAGTTTATAGCTTGTGATAACCACATCGCAACAAGTGCGATGTCAGTTGGCTTTTGAAAATTGAGCTGGTTTTGGGTCCGTCGGGCACTTCATTTGATAGACTCCAATACCAGCACTCAACCACTGCCAGTGCTGCAGCCAGCTGGCAATACCTGCCTGCTATCGCTTGATACAGGTGGGTACCAGCCAACAGTAAAACCCTGCTTCTGGGACACCTCGCTTAAGAGGACATCCCACTTCAGGGGACAGTTATTTCGGTACAGAATGCTTCTTAACCCTTTTCATACCAGTGCCTGTGACCGATCTACTTCCTTAAGGACCGCTTCTGGTAACAGTTTGTCCCCCTTTATTTATAATCATAAATATTTTGTTTCTTTTTAATAGAAATACTAAAGATGATATCATATCTACGTTTTGTGAAGATTTCATGAATATTGTTCTAATATTTCTTTTTATTTCGGCAGCACCGTTTCTTCTATGGTGCTGCCATTTGGCAGCATTGGTATTTTCATGGTGCTGCCAAATGGCAGCAGCGGTCGCAAAAGGGTTAACCTCGCTTAAGGGTGCACTCTGGAGGGACCCTTATCAAATCTAACGGGACAGTATGGGGACAACACTCCAGATTATTTTGACTTCTTGTTTAAGGTATGTGTGTGAGGCAGGTAGGCTGGTGTCTAGACAATCAGACACCTGGCAGCAGCCTGCTTGGCTCCTGTAGGCGTCTGTTGGGTATTTGTGAGGTCAAAACAGTATATCTAAGACATGGTATCTCCTCTATAAAGGTATTATATACTTTTTCTTTTTTTCCCCCCTGGCTTTCATGACCCCGCCCAGGGGAATAGGAACATGTACTTTTGTGAGCCTAATGGACTTTTCCAACGATGTTGAACTTGCTTTTAATGTTAATGTCAACAACAATGACATTTCGCAGACTGGGCCACATGAACTCAGACAAACTCTGTGAGTAAACATTACCAATTTGCTAGTTGACCACAATGTTCTTGATGACTCTGTCCTTTTTTGTATGACTCGACGTATCGACTCATTAAAGGTTAAAACGAAATTGACTGTTGTTAACATTTCTTCCAGGCTTCTTTCTATCAACGAACATGCAGTTTTATGCAAGGGTCTAAATTTCTGCCCCACACCTTATCTTAGGTGGGAAATTAGAGGAAATCCATAATAGTGTGGTGGTCACCGCCTGACCAGCAGGTTGGAAGATCCACTTTCGGAAAGCTAGTTCCCGGCAGAAAAACCTTGACCTGGTAGCCACCGCCGGGCGGCTCAAACCTAGAAACCTTTGCCACCCTTAACGAATTATAAGCGGCAAAAAGTAGGTGCATCAACCCCTCACCCCCGAACCTGACACAGACGAAAAATCGACAGTCAGATGTCTGAGAAGGATAACGGTATTATTATCAAACCAGCAGATAAGGGAGGGGCTATAGTAGTAATGAACACTTCTGACTACACCAAGGAAGCAAAACGCCAATTGTCGGACACAAAATTTTACAAATAATTAGACTCTGACGCTAGTAAGGTGAATTCAGCTCCCATAAACAATAACCTAGAGGGCCTCCATAAAGCGGGACAGCTCTCACATAAACTCCTCCAACTAACATGTACAAATGAAGTGAGAACCTCTAACTTCTACTTCCTCCCCAAAATTCACAAAGAGGGACACCCCGCTCCAGGACGTTCGATCGTCTCGGCGAATGGTTGTGCTACAGAGAAGATTTCAGCTCTGGTAGATATAATCCTAAGACCATTAGTCCCCAAATTAAGTTTGTACATCAAAGACACAACATATTTCCTGTCAATCATCAGAGACTTTCCGCCACAACCCCCCCCCCCCCCCCCCACCAACAGGTACCATTCTCTGCACTATAGATGTTAGTTTGCTGCACACCAATATCCCAAATGAAGAAGGCCTGATTGCGGTAGCCAACTGGCTAAGCAAAAATCAACCTTCAAGGCGTGATACCTAACATGCAACCCACCAACTCCAGTATAATACAACATTTATGCATGGTGTTGGAACTGAATAATTTTCAATTCAATGGTGAGAATTTTCTACAGGTTCATTGGCAACATTTTGTCCTATGGACACATGGTGAGACTACACTCACCCAGTTTATTGAACACTTAAACTGAAAAAGATACTCAAAAGAAGGAAATGTCCATCCTTGTGACCACTTTCCACTTGACCTTCAAGAATCTACAAATTGTAAAATCCAACTGGCATATACTGGCATCATCCAACCACACAATAGACATACTCTCAGAGACCAGTTATCGTCATGCACAACCCCCCAACCAACTCGTGGCAAAGTTCCATTCGGATATTTATATAGAACGTCCTGACCATGCTGTACAAGTCACAGAACAAGACGCTAATTTACGGTTTGTACGGACCAAGGCGTTTACACCGAGTTCCGTACAAACGGTAAATTAGCATCTCGTTCTGTGACTTGTACAAGCATGGTTGGACGTTATATATTTACTATATACCCGAAAGTTTAAATATCTGCTAGTAATTAATTACTATGATAATGTGGAAGCCCCCCAGGAAGGAGGGAGGGAGGGAGGGAGGGAGGGAGGGAGGGAAGGAGGGAGGGAGGGAGGGAGGGAGGGAGGGAGGGAGGGAGGGAGGGAGGGAGGGAGGGAGGGAGGGAGGGAGGGAGGGAGGGAGGGAGGGCAATTTCGTTTGCCAATCAACAATTCTCTGAGTACATAGAAAACGTTTTCAGATAGCTTCATGGTGATATCTTCATGGATGAGTGCACACAGAGCTGTCTGCATGCCCCCATGTGGGGACAAAACATTGTTTCTATGTACACCAATAAAGTAGGTCAAGCCAATATCTGGTGGTAAAAAATATTGCAAATAATTGTACAAACCAATATCTTTGACTGGGTCTTGACTGATTCCTAGAACAAAGTTATGAATCATTTTGACTTCTTTTTGTGTGTAAATATCCTGAATAAACCATCCACTCATACACCTGCTGCCTCCCCCCTCACATTATGAGATTTTGAAAAAATACATGAATAGCACATCAAATATGTATTTTACCTAAATAATGACACTTCCTATGGTGTAAGCAACTGTCAGTGCCACTTATGGAGATGGTAAATGTTATCTATATGAGTAATGTATAGAGACATAGTTACTGTGATTGAATGGAATCTGTTCAGAGATATTTTGATCAGAAACACTCACAGAGTTCAGAGAACGGGGCGAGTATTTCTGACCAAAATATCGAGGAACAGATGGAATTCAGTCACACTCACTGTGTCTCTTTATTATCATATACCTAGAAATCATTAAAAATGCCATTCTACAACTCACTATGACGTCACATGTTTATATACAGGCAGAAGCAGGACCGAAAATCAACTAAGCAGTTTCGGACAGGAATAATACTTTCCCAAAAAGTTTTATATTTGCTGATAAATAGTACATATATAAATCTATCAGAAGATCACAGACTGTGAATTTGGTTTTGTGAATTAGAGAATTTTAATCATCTGACAGCTCGCACGTGTGTCTGTGTTTGGTATTCCCTGGGTTTGAATATGTACTATTTTTAGCTCACCCAACAAGAAAATTCAGATACCAGCCAATGAGCGCCCAGCCCTGGTAGACGCCCACAGACCCTCGTCAGCGTGCCCTGTGCAACTCGAGTGGTTGTGAAAGAGACAAACAAGCTCCATGTTCAAAGTGAGGCTGAGCTTCAACCAGATACTCAGTGTTCTTATAAGGATATAGGTATAAGGCATAATATGCTTGGAGAGTGATATGAACTACAGAGTCCTCTTGGGGAACATGGCTGCATTACAATTCAAAGATGGCTGATACCCCCCATGCTATGAAATTAGACAAAAATACATGAATATCATGCCAAATACAAGTTCAACCTAAATAATGACACTTCCTAGGGTGTAAGCAACTGTCAGTGCCACTTATGGAGATGGTAAATGTTATCTATATGAGTAATGTATAGAGACATAGTTACTGTGATTGATTGGAATCTGTTCAGAGATATTTTGATCAGAAACACTCAGAGTTCAAAGAACGAGGCGAGTATTTCTGACCAAAATATCGAGGAACAGATGGAATTCAGTCACACTCACTGTGTCTCTTTATTATCATATACCTAGAAATCATTAAAGATGCCATTCTACAACTCACTATGACGTCACATGTTTATATACAGGCAGAAGCAGGACCGAAAATCAACTAAGCAGTTTCGGACAGGAATAATACTTTCCCAAAAAGTTTTATATTTGCTGATAAATAGTACATATATAAATCTATCAGAAGATCACAGACTGTGAATTTGGTTTTGTGAATTAGAGAATTTTAATCATCTGACAGCTCGCACGTGTGTCTGTGTTTGGTATTCCCTGGGTTTGAATATGTACTATTTTTAGCTCACCCAACAAGAAAATTCAGATACCAGCCAATGAGCGCCCAGCCCTGGTAGACGCCCACAGACCCTCGTCAGCGTGCCCTGTGCAACTCGAGTGGTTGTGAAAGAGACAAACAAGCTCCATGTTCAAAGTGAGGCTGAGCTTCAACCAGATACTCAGTGTTCTTATAAGGATATAGGTATAAGGCATAATATGCTTGGAGAGTGATATGAACTACAGAGTCCTCTTGGGGAACATGGCTGCATTACAATTCAAAGATGGCTGATACCCCCCATGCTATGAAATTAGACAAAAATACATGAATATCATGCCAAATACAAGTTCAACCTAAATAATGACACTTCCTAGGGTGTAAGCAACTGTCAGTGCCACTTATGGAGATGGTAAATGTTATCTATATGAGTAATGTATAGAGACATAGTTACTGTGATTGATTGGAATCTGTTCAGAGATATTTTGATCAGAAACACTCACTGAGTTCAAAGAACGAGGCGAGTATTTCTGACCAAAATATCGAGGAACAGATGGAATTCAGTCACACTCACTGTGTCTCTTTATTATCATATACCTAGAAATCATTAAAGATGCCATTCTACAACTCACTAAATAGTAGAATGAGTGGTCATATGGTACAGGGGATGTATGCAAAGCTGCTCTTAAAAAAGAAGATATTTCTGTTCTGATCAAATTAGTTAATGCCCTTAAGTAGGCCCAGTGCCTTTATACATTGCCCTGTTACTGGCTTCTATTATAAACCATTCAAAGGCAGGTAAGGACCTGATGTTGGGTTAACAGTGTTCCTTTTATTACAAAATTACCTCTTTTGGACATTTCTTGGTATCATTGGCCATCCTCTATCTATCACGAGCCCATGTGACCTGTAAAATGGAAATCATATCAATAGCAACAGTCAGCGTGGATCGGACTATTGCACATTCCTATTACATGTACATGTATGTGTTTACAAAATTGGGAACTTTTTTTCTTTTTAAAGTTTAGCTGTATTTACATTGATTTAGGTACAGTAGGCCTACAAGAATAGAATATTCATGAACTAGCACTTCAATCTCAGCTAAACATTGAAACTAGTTCATAAAAAAAAACCCCAAAAAACCATAAGACTATTAGAAATCAGGGCATATAATAGAATCTGATGTTAGTTTTAAATAAAACCATAAGAAGTGGAAATTAGAGCATATGATAAAATCTGATACTGAAATGAAACCATATTGATAATTTAGAAATCGGGGCATATGGAGTAAAATTGTGGCCCAACCCTTGCTGCACCGGCGTTTCCCTTTGGTTATGAAAACAATGTGAAAGGTGAGGCAACTAGTTTGTGCCTTAGAAACTCAGAAAGTCAAATGATGACGGGTGTGCCAGCTTACTCCTAAACCACAGGAAAGAGGAAAACCCTGGGAAAGGAAAGCGAAATGAAGCCAGCCTGAAGCAAATTTGAAAAATTGATGAAAATAATGATGATTGTTGAGCGGTGGTGGCAAAAAGGGTCTCTAGATCGCTAGTCTGGATCTAAATCTAGAGTAGTGGAGTGTATTATCGGCACCTTAAGACTATATTTTCTATAAAATATCTGGAAACAGTTCTCTGCACATGAAATTAGTGAATTACGGTTAACAAGAAAATCTTGCAGGTCTTAAAGAAGAAGTAAGTCCAAAAGCAGCAGAACTAAAGGAACAGCCATTGCTTTATATTGCCATGTATTATCAGCACGTTTTAAATTTTTTTTTGGTTTTGTTAAGGTTTGCGTGAAACGTTGTGGTTGGAAAAAAAGGTGGTGGGACAAGGTGATGAAGAAGCTAAGCCCCGTCTTTCCACAGTGTATTATCAGCACCATGCATATATCATTGGTACATTCTTACTTTTTTAGAGTGTGCTTGGACACCCTATATAAATCACCTAGAGGTTAGAGTGGTCACAGTGAACTTTCAGTATGCTTCCAGAAAATTATCCATTCCACTATCTGCATGTTATTCACTGTGATAGTGAGAACAGACCAGGGAGCCAGTGTCTCAGGGTTTTAGAGACATGCCCAGCTGACCATGACCAATCACTCAAGACTAAAATACCTCAAGACCTACTGGGGCTAGGTATGTTTGGATCCAAGATAGGCAGTTACAGAAATGGCAAGTTCACTGGGTGCATATGGGTTACTATAGAGGAAACCCATGAAAGTTTAGGGTCTGAGCTTGTATCCCACCGAGTTTGAATCACGTAGTAATTCACAAGGCGAAGCCGCGTGAATTTCTATGTGATTCAAATGAGATGGGATCGAGCTCTGACCCTAAACTTGAATGGGTTTCTGAATTCATCTCATATCTAATATTGACTAATGGGCTAACATTTGTGACATTATCCCCCATTGAATATATTTCCTAAATATCTAATGGGTGTTAGATACGAGTTTCCAATGTTAAGTCTATGGAGTAAAAAAATATCTGGGGTGAGATAAAGAACACTACCCATAGACTGAATGTAAACCAAATCTTTTAATTGTCTTGCCCCTCTTTCATTGCGCCAATTCATCGCCGCCGACCAATCTTGACCCTAACTTGTCCCATTCTCGTCTAGTTTCTCCTCCTGGTTCTTCCCTCCGCCGGTCCCCCTGCTCCACTACAGCACTAGTGCTCCACTTCAAGGGCTGGTCGGTGACCGGTATTTTCCTGGCTGCGATTACAGGGAAACTGGGTCAAGGCCCGAGGCGCACCAGGGAGGCTGGGTCACGGCCTTGGGGAGTTTGGGTCCTGGCTGCTGGGAGGGAATCGGCCCACTAGCTCCACTACCACACCACTGCCGGTCGGCGACCAAAGAATCGCTATCCAATCTCCAGAGATATCGGCGCAATGGAAGATAGGCTTTATTCATTTATAATTGCATGCCTTGTTTGTTTGGTTTGATTTAACATCCAGTCAACCATTATAGGTCATTACCAGACTTTCTCAAGGTTCTTTTCACAACAAGGGTGGTGATCGAATCTATGTGATGAATTCAGGTAGAAATCTCACCTCTACACATTTACTGAGGTGAGAGTTCTTTTACTTTTTACGACGCAGTACTAAGCATATGGAGAATTCAAACGTTCATTTCTAACAGTTTTTGATATGTGGGGATGTGCTCAGTAACCCCAAAGCCCTTCCTTCAACAAAACAAGACCAGTTACAGATCAAATATGAATTATGAAATAAATTGACCGAGAATAGCTGAAATGATCTCAGTAAATCTAGTCCAAGAGACTTTGACTGCCTGTTGGACAGTCAGAGAGCACATACCCTTTTTCCCATAGTACATAAAATCACTTCCTTGGTTCTATGTTATCCTGTCAATGTCAGTGCATGTTCAAGCTCTCTTACCTTCAGAAATGTATAATAAATCTTTTTTGATAATTAAAACTCCTGGGTTTTTTTTCATTGTGTCACTTTTTGAGCCTTTTTGTACCTAGTCATTTCACTTATTTCTTACCAATGTCGGCCATATTTGATAAACTGGTTTCTGCATTCCCCTGTGTAGGGCATTGGAAGCTGCTATTTCCGGAAAATTTCCCACCTATTGAAGGCATGCCATGGATTTTACAAACGATGGCTATTCTATTATTTAGAACTAATGCACAGGAAGGAAATTACTGTCATTTTACTGCATTTTGCACCACAATACTGTCTACCACAAAATCAGAAAGATTCAACCTATATTTATAAGGAAAACGGCTGCTGAGCTGAGCTGTACCAATCTGGTCGAGCCCTAAGGCTCTATGGGACTGCTCTGGAGGCACCATAAATAACAAAAAACTGGTTTCAAAAGTGCAGGAAATCCTTCACAGGGGATTGCCAGAAACCAGCTTATCAAATGTGGCCGACATGAGTTAGAAGTGTTGAAATGTGGTTAAGGCTTGGAAAAAATGTATCTCGTAACTTTGACTTATTCCCACCGGTACAGGGTTTCCCTATTCCTATATACCTTTAATTGTTGGCTAATATAGATAAAAACCGAATGTCTCTGAAAAGTGAACGTCAACCTGGGCAGTAAACGTCAACCTGGGCAGTAACTTCAACCGGGGCAGTAAACAAAAGTTATTCCACCCCCAGCAGCGTTAAGTAATCATAGGTTGTCCGCTCATAGGTACCGGTATGTAGGAATACAGAGAACCAAACACTTCATTTTTGTATTATAGGAATAAGCGGTTGTGCTCTCTGACTCTCTTGAATGATGAATTTATGTTGCAACTGAAAGCAACAATTTTTAAATTGTTGCTGTAAAGAGTATATGGTAGTGGTCACATTTCTGATGTTACATACTGATATGTGTAATAAGCATGTTGTGCCATCAGTTGGTAGTCATAAGGCTCCCTTGCAGAATTTCAAAGGACCTTCACTGTTTCTTGTAGCAGTATCAGTGAAATGCAAATACAGATGTTCTGGCAATTTGTCTGGCATGGTGTGAGGAATCCTTGGAATGAGTGGATCAATCTTTGGTGTGGCACTACAGATGGAAGACAAAGTCCCATTTTCTTGCATGCAGAACCCCTTTAAGTACTCAATGTAGAGTTCTCAATAAAGGTCATTTGCTCATAGTGCACTTCCATAAATATGGTAATCTTATTGAAGTAAGCAGCAACAGGGGCATTTGTAGCACTTGATGTAGTAAATGCTCCTAATTCATCGATGTTTAAGAAAAAACTAATGATCTTGTGATATGATATAAATGCATTTCATAACATCAATTCTTGTCATTGAACACAAATATGGGAGTTGGCCTCCAACATCGACCCAGCGACAGAATTAGTGAAAAAAATTGCCCCCCCCCCCTGGAAATACCAAAAAAAGAGTTGGCCCTCCCCCATGGAATACCCCCCAAAAAGTTGTCCCCCCCTTGGAATACCCAAAAAAAAGTTGGCCCCCCCCCCCCATGGGCCATAATTATTGAACGCTCCCTAACAAACCGTAGTATTCCTATACTATACATGTAACAATTACTCTGTAATTTCTTTAATAAATCGATAAAATATGTCAGAGGTGCCAATAATACACTCCGCTAGGCCTACTCTGGATCTAACCCTCTACTTTGTGTGTATATTTTTAAGATTGTAGCAGTGTATTTAACATCTGGAATCCATTATCCAGTTAAACCAGGTCTTCTGCAAAAGGTGGATGCTTGTGTGAAATAATCGGAATGATGTGGGATTCTGTAAAATCATTTAAGAATCTAGTAGGTCTTGATCTTACAAGTAGACTATAACCAGCCTATAGTATTGACTGTTTACAGTGTTGTTCACGTAGACTATAACCAGACTGCAGTGTTGACTATTTACAGTGTTGTTCACGAGGTCTACTTCTACGAGGCCGAAAGCAGAACGTAGCGCTCTGTAGGCCCTACTGTAGTGTATTATACTGATTTGGCCTAGCTCTTGATCTCTGCTATGAAAGAAAGGATAATACCACTACATACTTAATGTGGTTAAAGTTAAAGTTTACCATAAACGTAACCAACTTACCTTATCAGTAAGCCACAGAGCGTAATATCTAGAATTAAGGCTTGTTTTTGAGTGTTTGAAAATGCCACCTTCCGATCCATGAACGACCTACTTTTGTACTTCCGGTGGACAAGCGACCAATCACTTTGCCGTTAACTTATGCATGGACCAATCACAAATGCGGTTACAGTTGTACACAGAATTTAAATGGTAGCAAAACACATGGTGTCACAGCTTCAAAATATTCAACATCAGCGAATATTGACACTATGTAAGTACATCAATATTTACTTTCACATTCAATACTTAGATCTATAGTCTTATATCTATTGACGGTCATTGATAGGTCTCATAACCCTGAACAAAATACATCAACTTTTCATGATCTTGATCTTGTCCTCGGCAGCGCCGACAGTGACTAATCTATCAACTCATAAAAGTTGGAATCGAAATACATTACGGGGTTCCTTGGGAAGATGGTCGAATATGTATATGGGGTTCGGTATATGTATTCGGTTGAATTTCAATCAGACGTTTATTGTTAGAAAAATAAATAGGGCCTACTACCTTTCTCGGACATAATGTCTCGGACTCACTCAGTGTGGGTTCTCAACACTGTCACGACAGCATTTTAATTTTAAACTTTTTAAGTGCAAATTCGTGTGGCTGTTTTATGTATGCCAAATCGTCTAAGCAAGTGTACATGCCATATCATCCAGGTGAGTGCACAATATCGTCCATACACCCTGACCACTCACAAGTAATCGTAGTTCCCAAATCGAACCTTTTCTGGAAAACATCCATGAAACTCAGAGGATAAAAACTACGACACAGTGTACTGAAAAAAAGGGGAGGGGGTGGACCCAGATAAAGGCAAAGAAAACATAGCCACCTATGACTATAAACCGGTATAAGTGCACTTTTCAAAGTTTTTACATCTAGAGGCTCAAGGCCACCAAAACGCTCAAGGTGTCCACAGAAAGAACTGTCACTGAGCCCGAAGGGATGGCCATTCGAGGTCTTTTAATGCCATAAATTAGGGATGGGCGAGCAAAAAATTATTTTTATAAACAAGAATGGAATTGTACATTTTCTGAAAGCTCAGATCAATACGAATACGATTCTGTAATTATTTTTTCTTTACTCCGAAATACCAGCAGTTTACGAATTTTTGAAAGATAAAAGAACGCCTGATTTTCTGCCACTCATTGGGAGTGTATTGGAGACAGTAGCCCCGTGTGGAGCGACCACGGCGACCATCGCATGGTGTGTCTACCGCGGCAGCAGGGGTGAAATTTTTAGACATGTTTTATACGGAAACTGGCTTACTGTCTACGTACGTCAAAAATACGCGGTGAAATTGTTGATCACATACACCCCGATGCCGTAGGCAGAGGGATGTATTTGATCTACAATTTTACCAAGTATTTTGACGTACAAAGACAGTCAGCCCGTTTTCGTATTATTATATACCTAAAAATGGCGAAATTTTACCTGGTCACGTGATCACATACCCCGTACGTCACAGTGTGGCGTACGGGTATAAATACGTCATGGGTAGGAGCGGGCAGTATACGTAGTTCATACAGACACAGGTATATAATAATATGAGAAAACGTGGTTACTGAGCCCGTACAGGTGGACGTTCGAGGTCATTTGATGAAAAAATACGGCCCGACGCTGTAGGCGGGAGGGCCGTATTTTTTCATCAAATGACCGAGAACGGACACCGTACGGGTTCAGTCACTACGTTTCCTTATTACTATACACCTCCAACTCATTTAAAATCCATTTTATCAACTTTCCTGGTTCATGATTCAATCCCTCCATTCCCATATGATACCACTGCCTTTCACTACGGCCCGCTAGCGGGAAAACCCTGCAACTAACGCTGGAACTTCACTTCCCGTAAGAGTTAAGGAATGAAATTTGTACACGAGTACGGCACATATATAACCTATAATTGTACCAAATATGATGAAGATCGGTCACTTTAAACCGAAGATATCGGCGTTTCAATACGGCGACTTCGACATTCAATGCACACTGGGAGATGGGAGGGTGAAAACCCGGCAAGGGTCGACGTGGTGCCGACTATGAAATGTATGACACAGGACGACCTGGAACTCTGGTAGCCAACGTTATTATGACATCGACAACGCGGAGCAGCGTAACGGGAGGCGATCGGACTTGTTGTTATCGAGTTACTTCATATGTTTCAGCTATTTAAATGGTATTGGGTTAAAGCTACACATTCTTTACCTCAATATTTCGCCATAGCAGACTTATAGTTGTTACGTGGATGTTGGGGCCTGCCTCTTATGTTATGAATGGGAGAGAATGGCCATTTTGTTTGTTTGTTTTTGACACGGACACTGCTCTCGCGCTATCGCGATATTTTACGTCAGCGGGCCGTAGTGTCTGTAGCAGCGGGACGTACGTTTTGCAATGCTTAAGCCTATGGGAATCCATACGTCCTACTACTCGGCGGGCCCGAACGCTATTTATACGATATGCCTAGCAGCGGTTAGTAACCCATAGACGTTCGCCTATAGGTGTATAGTAATACACAAATCCTTGCTCAGTAAACTCCTTTGCGCAACTCGGCGATATTCTCTATGTTAAAACAGGCTTCAGAATCATGTAGAGAACAAATTTATCTGTATACCATGGTAGTTTAAAGGAGTAAGCTCGGTGATAAACCTCTGAAAATTTCAATTATATTTTCTAAAATGCTAAAAAGGTCACTCTGTTCGATTTTCGCACTAATTTTTGTTTATTCCGGAAGAGGAATGTGTTCTTAAGGACTTAATGACTTGCTTGATGCTGATTGGCTTAAAATTGGGCTGAAAAAAGGATTTGCTGTGGAGCTCTTTCTCCGAGATTTTCGGCGAAAACGGCATGGCGACAGGTGCGAAAAATGGCTATGTTTATTTTACCGTTCATAACAGGTAAAATAAAACACAAGGAGCGTAATCTATGGGGTTTTCTACATAATCCTGTAAAATAAAATAAAATTACGAGCAGTGGAAGTACCTGAAATATATTTTTTAATGTTGTTCACTTTACTATAGTAAAGAACGACAGGCGGCCGCACTGCTGTGCCGTGCCCATCGCTATATCATTTATACGTCCCGATGCCGCAGGCGGAGGGACATATTTATGGCATAAAAAGGCCGAGAATGGCATCCCTACGGGCTCAGTCACTATGTTTTCTTATTATTACATACCTAAATATTAAAAAAAGGCCATTTTAGATACTTTTTAAATGTATTAATTGACCTGCTGGTCACAGTGCGCCCGAATATTCACTACGGGCGCAGTGCGCCCGAACATTATTTATACTGCACCTCTAGCAGCGGGTAGTATTTCATAGATGTTCGGCTATAGGTATGTAATAATACATCTGAACCTTAATATTAGGAAACCTCCTTACTGTGGACGAAACGGTTCCTGTTCGAGGTCAGTCATCGATTTCATACTGCCTAATGCCATAGGCGGAAGGCAGTATGAAATCGACGACTGACAGAGAAGAGGAACCGTTCCGTCCACAGTCAGGACGTTTGCTTATTATTATATACCTTACATCGATGAAAAAACGACAATGTAATGACTTATTAAGTCACTCTCACAGCGGGCACGAACATTATTATTACTGCACCCCTAGCAGCGGGCAGTATTTCATAGACATTCGCACACAGGTATATAATAGTATCAGAGAACTTACCTTAGAGGATAATGAGACTGAACTCTTGGAGATGGTGTTGCCACTTCAAAAGCCCAGATTCGTCTGTCTTTTACCTATGGTGAGTGCCTCATGCACTTGTGACAACCCAGGAATCCCGCCGATTACGTCATGGTGCCCGAGGTTGAAACAGCCTCAGGGGGAATCCCCGGCATTCGTACTAATGCCTAGTCGGCCGCTATCGCTTGTACAACACTCCTCTCCATTCTGTTTTTTAAAAGGCCGGGAGGCCAGCCTTCAGGTCTCCAAGACCCCGGGCTTGAAGCCCAGCTTAACTTTCTAACTTTGGTGCCCAGACATTAAGCCCAAATATAACTAATGCAACTATTATGGTATATGTGCCGGACATTGAGCCCAGCCTACCGACTACATGGCAAAGCTTGAGGGACTAGTGCTGAGGGCTGAAGAACACCTCAGCATTCCCCATAGCTAACCTCAGGACAGTGCTATCAGGCAAGTTCCTTAACTCCCCTTTGCGCCAGGCTACCTCCAAGATAGATTCTGGACAGTGCTGGCGACGACTTAATCCAGGGAGGCAGGGGTGTAGACTGTCTGTTCCCAGAAGCAGCCTGTCCAAGCACACATATTTTGCATTACCTCCTCCAGCTCTGCATGGTGATTAGGGCGCAACAGCAAAGTAGAGAAACTAACAAGTTTTGGTCAAAGTCCCTGTTCTCCACTAGTTTGATGTGATGTGATATGAATAAGGCAACAACCGAGTGAATATCACATAGCATTCAAACGAGCTGGAGAATGACTTCTTTGACCAAAACAAGTTGCTTTCTTTATTCATCTCACCCCTGTACACACTCAAGTAATGGACAACACACAGGATATAGACTATGGAAAACGGGCAATACTTGTAGGGTCATGGAGAACGAGTTCCCAATGTTTAAGCCTATAGAAATATATTCTAGGGGTGAGATAAAGAGTAGGGTGTGGCTGACAGGTGTGGGTATAGGACATACCCCCCTCCCTCATGCGAATTTCACAATGTGGTCAGGACACAGGCAAGATAAACTTGATACCCACCCCCTACACCACACTCCTCTGCCACCGCTCAGGGTAGCTGATGACAGCCTGAAGACAGGAGCCCGCTGTTTGGCGACTTATGGCTCGTTGACAGAGAAATATATGGAGCACCACTGTGTGAATGTTGGAGCCACTCCCCAACATGGCACGATGTCGCACCAGATGACTAGATGAAGGCTGATAGGAGACTGTTGGTACCAACTTTGGTGGAACCCGCCCTTTACCAAACCATATTATTCCTGGCTAAAGGCCACAACTTCAAAGTAATAGAAAGGAAAACAAAATGGAAACTCATTATGATGGGAAATATACTGATCTTTTGTCACCTGGTCTCAAAAAGCCTATCAGTGTCTAGAAAATCTTACTCTTACTAATGTATTTCTCCACCAGGGATGACAATCCTGTATTGCCAGCAGTTGATGCCAATCAATTAGACATGCTCAAGGAGATGGCTGCCAACCCTAAGATGTCATCTGCCCTGGTACAGGTAAGTTAACTTCCGTGATAATGTACCATTATGGGGTGGTGTTGATGTTGACACCACTATTATATTCCTAGTTACCTATCAAATACGACTAAAGCTCGGTCGGTAGAGAACTATTTGCCTGCCTGTGATAACTAAACCTCTTAAGCCCACATATATGACAGCGACATCTACCACCGATTGTCACTGATCCGATCAACCATAATAATCGGGAACAATAATGTCGCTGTCTTGTACCCTCCGAATCACACCTCCTCCCCGTTTTAAACATCGTAAAACCACCTGATTGAGATCAAAGAGACCATTCGGGTCCCAGACCTGGGGCGAGTGATGATATAAAGTTCAATATCTTCTGTTCTATTTGAGATATTGGAAAACTGTTTTCTTCAATATACTTCCATATAGAACGGGGGGGGGGGGGGGGGGGTACATATCATCGCTATTTAAATGGCTTTTTCAAAATCGGGAACTGTTGGTGAAGAGCATACAGCGACACTCTTAAGGATGGGCAGAGTCGGTCATTATCCCCATACTAGTAATGCCTGACCTGATTATAATGAAGTGCATACAGAGACATAAAGTTCACCGATTCTGCTCTCAAGTGCCCTGCCTGCCAGTGCCCTGCATGCCAGGTCTGCTGGGGTGGACAGCAATTACTAATCAGTTCACCCTCTTTGGCCCCTTGCCTCCTCTTGGTGCAGACCTGATATGCTTGCACGTGAGCATAACTAAAGTGACCGTGATGGGGAGTTAGGTCAGTGGTAAAGAGCACTGAACTTGTAATCCCAAGGTTGTCAGGCTTTATTGATTTGAGTCCAACTGCAGCCACTTTTCTACTTCACCCCAGCAGTGGTAGATTTAGTGCTATATCAAAGGCCAATCCTTCTCATACCATGTCTATGTGGTGTGAGAAGTAAAAGATCTGTCACCTCGATAAATGTGTAGGGGTGAGATTTCTACCTACGTTCATCTCATAGATGCCCTGTGTACCAGTGCCCTACATGCCAGTGCCCTGCCCGCCAATGCCCTGCCTGCCAGTGCCTGCTACTTTCAAAACCCCTGACTGTGTTGGCAGCGGTGTCCCGTATTGACGGCCGTGACACCTACGAGTGCTGGCAGACACATCAATGACCACCAGTCTGTCTACACTCGTCGGAAACCCGGCCAAGGCCCCGAGGCCTAAAAAGGAAACCAACAAGATTTTGGTCAAAATCTTTGACCAAAACGAGTTGCTTTCTGTATTTAGCTAGGATTTCTTTCCATAGGGGCATCTGCGGTGAGCACCCAGTAGATATGTAGGGAAAAGTACTTTTTTATGAAACACCCATTTCCTAATTTTAATATAATTTATCAGAAATTTTAATGAAGAAAATCACCTCGTTAAGACTCAAGTTCTGCAGTTGAAGTAAAAATTGATCTACCCTTTCCACATACGCAGTGCCTTATAATACAACAGATAAATATTGATTATTCATGGTTTCATACGGTCGAAATATTCACCTCTCCTTTTGTGGCAGCACTGATTACACTGAGGATTGTTCGCCCTAGGTGTTTACACAAACCTCATTCCGTGTTATTGATTAGACACTGGGCAATATCAAACCAAACACTTTCTCTTGTAAATGTCTTCCTAATACCGACCCTTTGTATTTGACATGATTCCAGGATGACACGTGGCTGGGTATGTTGGTGCTGCTGATGGATGGAGAGGACAAACCAATTGTTACATTAACCTTAGAGGTACCTTGAATCTTTCTAATATGTTAGGTTATATATGTATAACCCGTTCTCACAAAACGGGAAAAACCCCCATCCAGGTTCACCATGTTGTAAGTTGTTCAATATTTGATGGATACACCCGATTTTTCATCATATAGAGCTCAGTGAGAGCTACAATGCCATACATAGTTTTGCCTGGATGTTTTATAAGAAAAGCCGATAAAAATGAGAAACCACACTTTTTTCACTGGTCTCAATTTTTTGCCATAAACATGTAAAAAGAAATACAAACCACATTTTCCCCTCAAAACTTGATCTACACCAACCTTACTCATTGCAAACAATATGTTCCAAGTGAAAATTTTGCAAGAAATTGCCTTCAAAAATATTTATATGCACTTTTAACTAAAATCAGGCTTCTTTACGTTGTCATTTTTCTCTGTCCCATTGAATGATGAAAAAGTGGTTAACCACTGCTGATTTGGTGTGTGTTGTAACCCATTAAGTGTATATTAATAGGGGGGGGGGGGGAACTAAATAAAAGATGATAAGGAAAGACTCCATAAATGCCAATATGTGTTCATCTTTACGTCGCGCCGTTAGCAATGTCGGAAGCAAAGACAAAATTATCAATATTCAAAAGAAAAACTTTAGAAAAATTGGAAAATATTTTCAGCTTTGCTTTCACTTTTTTTTCCCTATATGTTCTGTACTTTTTCTTATAAAAGAATGTGGCGACGTAAATATGCGATTTCGTGTCTCTTTTTGTTGCCGGTTTTTATGTCTGCGGCAACAAATATTTAAATTGAAATTTGATTGATTCAGTCTCAGACTCACCCTCAAGCTATGTCTCCGCCTCACTGATCACCCAGATCACATGAATTGTTGAAAATGAAATATTAGCCTTTAAAGTGGCGACATATATCTGAGGGACTCATCTTTGCATCTGGGAACAAAGATTTAGATTTAAATTTGATTGTTTCAGCCTCAAACCCATCATCACCCTATGTCCCACCCTCACTGATATTTAGGATGAGACATTTTCATGGTCCAAAACACCCCCTCCTCCCGATTCGTGAGAACGGGTCATATATAATCCAACTATGTGTACTTGGGTGTAATCATATTCTAGCCATATGTCTTGCCTATATGCAACAAAACCTATTCAGAAAGGCAAAGGCATTTTACAAGACCGATAGATGAAATTATACCATTGAAATGTACATGACTTGTGCATACTTCTTTTTTTCCCTCTTTTTGAGCAAACTTTTATTTCCAAATTTCTGAAGTCTTGACTTTTTTTTTATTACATAATAATTAAGATTTCCGTCTCTTACATAGTGTATCACATGATTTTTCTGCGCTGTGGTCTGTCTCTCTCTGTTTTATAAAGTATTTGTTATGTTTTATTCTAAAATATCTAATTTGAATCCTATACCTTTTAGAGATGAACAAGTTGTTTTTTCCTTCATTATAAGGTTTTTTTCTTGGTTGCAGATACTAAAATTACTCGCCACCCGGAAGGAGTACAGACCACGTATGAAAGAATTCATAGGAATGATGCAGCAACTTGAAGATATATTGAATAAGTTAGTATGACTAATCACTCAGTTGTGAAGTATTAAATTATAATTTAATTCCCTTAAAAAAAAAAAATCTCAACATCATGTTCTCATGATAAATTCGTAAGGAGACCCTCAGGGCAAATGTCAATTCATTCAATCAATTCCCCCAAGCCACTCCCTGTAACCCTATACTTCCTCCTACCCCTCCCCCCTCCCCTCCTCCAGTTCCCTCGCGCCTGTTGTCATAGCAATATATCTCGCCTGCTCCTGACTGTGACTCGATTGAGATCAAAGTGAGAAGGTATCAATCTCCAATCAGGTATCCTGACCAGTAGCCAAAGATTACCATAACAAACACACCCATTAAATCTCCCTGTCCTCCCTACTCTTCAGGGACTTTTATGGCCCCCCTGACCCATATCATTGCAATGTATTGAATTTTACATGCATCAAACTGCTCTTTTGGTCTATTTAAGGCCAATAATTCTACTTTAAAATGCACCCTTATCTCTTGCTATTTTAAATTTCCATTTGTTTTCCTTCATGTTAAAATCTCTTTTCGGTTTACCCTGGGGGTATTATTGCTACGTCTCATTGATCTTTTTCTCGAATGTTGGAGAATAATGGTCAGATATATGTTGGATACACTAACAAATAACAACTTGTTATCATATGCAAGCTGGTAAAATGTTATTAGCAGGTGGACGGTTGGTCTTTAGGTTATGGCTATAGCCTACTATAGTACAACTGCTTGTAAAGTCACTAAGTGACCTGACCCCATTTTTGCCTTTTATAGCTAACTAAGTACAGATAGGAATATGATTTCTGTTTTGGACAGAAGGTTTTATGGTGGTACAATGCCATACAGTTTGATATTTAGTATTTTGGTATGGATTTTAAAATATTATCCTACCCCTAATATAAAATCCAATAGGCTTAACATTGGGTTTCCGTATGCCACGCTGACTGGCATACAGAGTTTTATATGACACTAGTGGCATACAGCATTATTATCACGTAATATTCCAAAATCAAGGAGATAGGGTAGGATAAAATCAAAACCTGATTCGTTTTAATCTTGGCCACCGTATTCCACTCCTGAAGTTTTGGCTCCCGACTTCACTCGGCTTCGCATCATGAAGTCACTTTGCCAAACTCCAGTCGTGGAATACGGTGGCCAAGATTAAACCTCATCAAAATTTACGATAATAGTGAATTCAGTTTGGGGGGGACATTTGTAGTCACAGGTCCATTTTTAAGAACTCCTTTATGCACATATTTCTACCACTTAAACTGGTTCAATCATAATATGATATGCCTCATTTGAAAGAGAATAAAAAACAGTAGGTGCTAGGAAGTGGAATTTTCAAGGTAGATTCTATATTTACTTAGATATTCAAGTATTTGTTGAAAGTGGGGGGGGGGGGGGGGGTGGGGGGGTTGAGTGAAATGGGCATACTCAAACAGATGTTTACTCAATAATGATTTACAGTGAGCATTGGTGTAACATTTACCATCTCCATAAGTGGCACTGACAGTTACTTACCCTCTAGGAGGTGTCATTATTTAGGTTAAACTTGTATTAAGCATGATATTCATGTATTTTTGCCTAATTTCAGAGCATGGGGGGTATCAGCCATCTTTGAATTTTAGTGCAGTCATGTTCCCCCAGAGGATTCTAGTTCCTGTCACTCTCCAAGCATATTGGCACATGCCCTATACCTATATCCTTATAAGAACACTAAGTATCTGGTTAAAGCTGAGCCTCACTTTGAACATGGAGCCTGTAGTATGTCAAACCAACACTAGATGGAGCCATAACTAAGTACAGAAAGGTATATGATTTCTTTTTTTCTGGAGAAGTTTTATGGTAATGCAATATCCTAGTTTTATTATTTAGTATTTTGACATTGATTTAAAAAAGACAAACTACTGTATGAACTTCCCCAAACACCTGACAGGCCCAGTAATCAAAGACATGCAAGATATGCACAAAACTTGTCTAAGTTTCTCCTATGGAAACCCAACACCTCTATTTCCCCCTCCCCTATACCTCCAATTCCTTCCAACTCCTTGGGGGCTTCCTTAATCTCATAGTAATTAATTATTGGTGGACCTTGTATTGAGTTCTAAATGCGTCCACCTGCTAATTTGGCCTTAAAAATAATATCATTTACTGAGCTTTATATACCTCTTTTTGTTGAGCAGGAGGCAGACTCCAAGTGATATCTACGACCTTGCCGATGAGGTTTATACTCTTCTACTAGGAGTCACGAGCACGAAACAGAGCCATCGACCAGTTCACCAGAGTCAGCAAAGTCATGAACCTCTGCAAGACATTAAGGATACATCAGCCAATCAATTAAAGTAAGATTGAGGGTAGGAACAGGTCTAAAACTGAGTAAACTTTTGATTTTATTTTAGGTTGGGCTTTCTCATTTATTGCATAACATCGACTTGAATTAAACAAACACGTCTGTTTGCCCTGCTACATATTGACAAATTTGAAGTAAAACGGAATTCTGACCATAGCCTTGCCATTTCAACCACAATGGAGCCTTTTCGTAACAAAGAGAAATAAAAGTGCAAATATCAATACCACTTGATCTCTTCAAATTATCCAGGAATGGTTTTGGAATCTATTCTCTTTCATTTATAATGCATGCAGATCTTACATGAGCTTATTCAAAACACTGGCTGTATAGGCAGTGGTATGCGAGAAGGAGCCACTGACGTGTTCGTTTTTGTACCTCCCTTTTGGCATCGATGGTCACACTACCTTGTATAAAATTCTGTCGTAACTCCCTCATACATGTACTCTATGTTTCCTGCTACATTTAGTCTAAATGTAGCATTTGTTCTAAATTAGAAATATGACCACCTGTTCATAGTTATCAACTATTTTAGTATATGGTTTTTTCTCCACAAAGGCAAGAGGCACTCCTATGCTACAATTTTTGAAACCTCAGCTGGAAATGTGATTGATGTATTGTGTATGATGGCCTCATTCTATTTAGGACCGAAACCAAGATTAGTCAGAAGGGGAGAAGGAACAGCATGCGTCTGAGAGAATCTGGTCTTACCAAGTCAGCAAAGACGATCGTTTTACAAATTAAAGGCATGGTGAATCGGGTAAGTTCCTGCTTTGCAGTATATCTAGACCGCTGACGGATCAACATTCTTTGGTTATCATTACGTTCCAGTCGTGACAAAAAAAGATATCTGATTTCCCCATAGCATTGCATATATTGATCACATCATCTTCTTAATTAGTTTCCTCATATTCTTATGCATGCAAATGACGTAAAAGTCCAAAATGCCATTCAATTTTACATATAGAGATTTAGAATGGAATTGAACAGAACACCCAAGACTCCTGTTTTTGCTTTCTCTTTAAATCGAAGCATTATTTGAATGGATCAAATAGCTCCTTTAGGTGCTGCAGAGGGTGAGTGTACATATATAGTATTAATGGCTTACAGATATATACCAGAGTATTTTTGAGTTCTTTCTCTTTGTAGGATGACATGGATTTGTGCCGCACACTTCTTGTGAAGGTCAAAGGAGTCATCAGTGTCACATTTAACTTTAAAATGAAGCGCTCCATTCTCAGGTGTCGAAATGACTTGAAACCAGAGGTAGGTGACATGTGAATCTGTACCAAATTACTATGAAATTTGTCATAAACAATTTTCAATATTTTGATTTTTTGTAATTTATTTACATGTGAATTAAACTTTGTTAACCACTTTCTTTTTAGGTTTTAGTTCAGGCTATCATGAAATCCATAACAATGACAGCAGATCAAGTTGTTAAGGACGACCAAGGAAAGGAGGTAGGCTCCAGTGGTGTAGACGTTTTAAGGAATTATATTTCTGCTTGAACTTATTTCCGCCTTCATGAAACATTCAGACAGCGGTTGGAATAACTTAATGAATTCTTGACGAGGTGATTAACTCACCGTCACAACTACAAAATTGAAATCACTTTCGTGTTTGCGCTGACATGTAATTCGTAGCCTATTGGAGAATCAAACAGTATTTATGTGTTAATTTTTATGTTTCTATCAAAAATCAATTGTTAAGAACTCAACTATTTTGATTTAAGTGATGCTGGCTATGCATTGGAACCAGCCTTTCATTAGTAGTGTTAAACATGCATGGTACACATATTAGATCGATTAGCACATAACAAGAATATGTGTTTTCTCTTTTGCAACAGACATTGGTTTCGTTTGGGTTAAAACCATCGGAGGTGAACAAAGAAAATGTAAAGATGCCCGACTACCCTTCTGATGACGATAGCCCTATTAAAGGTGACAAGAACATGGCTAGGATGGGGTCAGCGGCAGATTCTCCTGGAGGCTGGCGCTTCATTAAGTCTGTAGGTAGCTATCTAGCAACATCATTCTATTGGTAGCACAGATTCCTAATCTTCCATGTATTTGAATTGAACTTTACCATGGGCTGCATTCAACACATACTTGATCTACAGACTTTATTCTACATGTGGTTGATCTAGAGGCTTTATTGTACAAAGGGACATACATCTACTCTTACACACCGTCCGAAATACATGTACAGTCTGTTTAAAGCTATTATCTCACCAGAAGGCAACTCGGTTTGGACAAAGTCATTGTTTTCCAACTTGTTTGAACACTACGTGATATTCACTTGGCTGTTGCCTCGCTCTTATCACTCAGCATCAAACTCGTAGAGAACGACGGCTTTAACCCAAACTTACTGGCTTCTTTAGTTTGTGAACCACGACATATCTATAGTTGAACCAGTACTCAACCAAGGTTGTCTTCTGCTCAGTATTGATCCTGGGTCTGCCCTCTATATATTGGTAATACGTTAGTGTCATATCAACATAGCAGATCGAGTGACTGCCTTCTACCTGTGTATAACCAGGGAATGTAGCATACACATAATTGGCCATGTGACCGCTTTCTTCATAAAAGCAGAATGTAATTCATTATACACGTTTGAATCTTAGAAGTTAACAGGTGATATGTAAGTTGACGATGAACCATATTCTAGATAATTTAGTCCACAAAAAGCTCTTGTAGATCTTATGTACCGTTAATTCCCGCGTATAAGACGCACCCCGACTTTGGGAAACCCTTTAAAACGCAACTGGGGGTTTGGGGAAAACCCTTTAAAACGCAACTGGGGGTTGAGTGTTTTGAGAAAAATCAGTGTATAAGACGCACCCTGACACACTAGGGGTTTGGTTCACATACAAGACTCGCCTTATACGCGGGAATTTACGGTAGTTGAATTTGTCGTAGGGTATTACAGCTCATGTAAATGAACTGGATCCGCTGTAGTCCGTTTGGAACAAAGTTCAATGCAACGTGCAACACAAAACCTCATTTCATTATTTTAGATGATCATAGAACTATTTCCTCTTGTTGTGTACATGTATTCTTTCATATCACATTGATTATGTGTGGAGCAAGACGCTTAATGATATTTATAAAAAGACTTGTCACTTTGTACATTGTTGTTTTCTGCATTAGTGATTATTCAAGATCTCTCTAAACAAAGAGGTATAGATGTTGTATGATTGAACTTTTGATTGTTAAGTATGGTTGTTGTGATACTCTGACAAGTATGAATAAAATTGTATACAAATGTGGATGGAATATATTCAGTTTTTAATCTTGTATTACAGAACTATACTTATGGTACACCTAAACACTGAATTACAGAGTGTAAGTTGTGCTGTTGTGTAGTCCGTGGGTTCAGTGCTTGAAGAAGCACGGCAACACAACGCCACTTTAACTGAAAACCTTATCCTCCGGTCACTTAATCTTTGACTTGACCTTCCTTTCAACAATGGAGTTCCAATATCTGTAAATTTCAAACAATAAGCAGGGAATCCTGTTCAGAGAAATTGACATCATAACTAACTTCTAATTCCAAAGTATTGCGATTGTAGTAATAACACAAAGACCAAGGTATAATGTTTCATTCTTCAAATATAATTCTTCGTTTCATTTGTTGACACTGGATCACTTAAGATGATAATACTTACACACAATGAGCCTAAATAGCTTTTCAAATTAATACCATTTTGAGTGGTTGTCTCACAATAGTCACATTTATGAAATTGTTGTCTCTACTTTTAAATATATTAACACCTAAACGATTTATACAGATACTATATTTCCTGGGTCCATAATAACTTACCAAAATATCACAGTTAAGACCAGGGAAAACACTTCGATTCATTACAGTATATAACACAATATTGGTCTATTACAAGTTGAATAAATATCATGTGTATATATTTGTTCTTAAAAAAGACAAGTTTTATTAGTTTATCAATCGTACAAATATCTCCAGGCTCCAGGCCCGATCTGTCTCCTGGTCCCTCATACTTTACAACGTGTGTTACATATTACATTCAGTGGTAGTGTAGAGCAGTGGATCGTTATGTTGGAGTATTCATGATCTTATACATTTGCGATCGATTTTTGCATCAGCAGTTTGTTAGGTGACGAGATGAAGATGGGTATGGATATAGTGATTAACCTGAGGTATTTCCTTATTGTTTACCTTCATTTCGGAACAACACCATTATTACTAATTTCGCTGGCTCACTTTTCAATAGATCAGTAAATTTAATTTTGAGTTTTTGTATAAAACTGAAGAAGTGTCCCATTTTTGTTCTATAATTCAGCTGCAACGCAATCTGAGTAGGGGCTATCCAACTTTTATCTGTCTTCGAGTACGTCACATATTACTGAACAGTTACAAAATTCACTATTCAATAGAAATACATGTGCACATCTATACATATATCAGAATACATGGTGTGGGTGGACGAATGATAATGGTTCGATTTATTTTTGCCATATTCATTATTTACAAACCTGTCTTCAATCTTCCAAAGTAGGTCAGTGCAACCAACGTGACATACACTATGGGAGCAGCGGTAATTATATGATAGCAATCCGCATAAAGGTATATGATCTTATTACATTCACACATAACGTGGAGACATGCATCCTAGAAAAGGGACGGAATTGGCTAATCACAATTATAATATCACGCACGCCTGAGATGCGTTCGAGCTGCTAGCAATCTTGCTGGCCACGTTGGCCTTTTCCTCTAACGTCGCAGGCCGACTTCGAGTAGGCGTTCCGCCGGATTGACTTCTTGTCGTTTTCTTCTGGTCGCGTCTTGTAGAAGGCCGTGTTTTTATTTGCTTAGACTCCTCTGCCACCTTGGAAGTCGTCAGAGGCTTTTCATCTTGTTTTGCCTGTAACTCGGCCTTTTGGTTTTCTTCAGTCTTGGGTTTTGGTGGTTCCATTTTCGCAGGTTTAGCATCTGGTGTGTTAACCTGTTTTCCTGCCGCACTTTTGACTCTTGCCGAAATAGGACGGGCTGATATTGGTCTTGTATACATTGGTACTCCTGAAGTTAACCAAAGATAATTATGTTGAATATAAACAACAACAGCAATATCAGACTTTACTGAGACAAAATACGGTGTCTAACAAGAGCAAAGTGTACATTTTAAAATAGAATTGTTGGCTTTTAAAAGGCCGGTGCATTTAAAACTCAATACAAGTAGCATAAGACATGTTGAAATTACCAACAGAAAATAATATTAATACAGAGGCTTTGTAATGTTATGGGTCAGGGGTTCCATAATAGTCCCTAAAGGGGAAGGGAGGCGGGAGCTGACCATGATGTTTTAATGGGCATGTCCATGGCAGGCCTACTGTCTGTTAGACTTGCTCAAGTCTTTGATTATGAACATTCATTAAATGATTTAAGAAAATCTGAATACAATTCATTATAGCATGTGTCCTTCTCTGACTGGCCCATGAATCAAAGACTTGTCCACTCTGACCAGAATCTGCTATGACCCCAAGCCACTCCCTGTAACCCTATACCTCCCTCTAACCCTCCCGCCTCCCCTCCTGCAGTTCCCTGGCTGCCTGTGTTGTCATAGCAATATATTTCGCCAACTCCTGACTATGTCTCGATTGAGATCAAAGTGAGAGGGTATCAATCTCCCAGCAGATATCCTGACCAGTAGCCAGACCTCTGCTTGGAGAGTGTGGCGCAAAATCGCGCCAGTCTACACGGCCGATTACAGATGAGACCAGTCCCTGTGTCACTCAGAAGGGGTGGATGGGTAGGACACAGGGACTGAGGCCAGTCTAACTGTCTGTGTGCAAGGGGAGGTGCCATGCGGAAATGGAAATTTTGACAAGCATTTCTCATATTCCATATTGAATAAATCCTTTTGCAATGTTCTGTGAAACAGTCTAAGGAAACAACAGAGACATGATTTATGGATCTAGAGGGGTCTCTAGTTCTCTGACTTGACCATAGAACTAGACCACTTCCCTGACTTGACTGAAGAAACTGACTTTAGTTTCCCAAATTCTCACCAGATAGCAGCACTGCATAGCATATATGCAAATGTGGTTTTTCTTGCACTCTCCAGACACATTTTCCTACGAAGTTGGTGCCAAAAAACTAGATGGCAGAGTATACAGCATGGTGGGTGGGCTTTTGGAGGATCCCCTATTTCACCTGCAGCAGTGAGTGTTATCCAACAGTCTAATAAACTTAACAGAACTTTTGTCACTACATACACTAATTTGATACTTGAAAACTGATATTCATTTAGGCATATAACTGACCAATAATCTGTAGTTTACTTTGTCAAATACATGTAATGTCATTCTTGAACTTGCCATGTGCTTTTCAAGATGGCTGACTGTGTTTCCCACTTAATGGAAAAATGATATTTCCGATAATTTTAGCAATTCACCATCCCTCAAAACACCTTCTCTGATTACTAGAACATGATTAGGAACAATTGTGACTTAATTTGTCTGTGAATATGCTGAATAAACCAACCACTTATTCACCTGCTTCACCCCCCCCCCCCCCCCTTTATGAAATTAGCCAAAAATACAGGAATAGCAGGTGTATCTTTTACCTAAACAAGAGCTAAGTGTGCATTTTCAAATAGAATCATTGGCCTTTAAAAGGCCAAATGAGCAGGTGGACGCATTTAAAACTCACTAAAAGTAGCTTAACACATGTTTAGAACTTTTGACTGAAAATATTTTGATATCTTATTTCTAACGAAGGGAGGGAGGGAATCCATGAATAGGGAAGGACCTGCATTGATTGGCTATTTAAAGGTCTATTCCTCTGTGAACACAGTATTTCATGGATCAGTGCACACATTTATTTAGCTACTTGTAGGGGATTCAATTGCCAATCCCCTACAATGCCTACATACAAAACAATTTTGCCTCATGGATGAGTGCACACAGACCTGTCTGCATGCTGCCTGCCCATGTGGTCCAACAAAAACTTTGTTTCTATATACACCAATAAAGTAGTTCAAACCAATATATGGTGGTAAATGACATTGCAAATGATTTTACAAAACAATATCATTTGACTGGGTCTTGACTGATTCCTAAAACAAAGTTATGAACCATTTTAACTTCTGTTTGTGTGTAAATATGATAAATGATAAGCAACTGTCAGTGCCACATATGGAGATGGTAAACATTACACAAATGCTGAATGTAAATCAATTTGACAACATGTGGTTGAGTATGCCAATTTCACCACAAATCCCCCCTCTTTTAACAAATACTTGAACATCTCAGTAAATATAGAATCTACCTAAAAAATTCTACTTCCTAGCACCTTTTTTATTCTCTTTCAAATGAGACAAATCAAATCATGATTGAACCAGTTTTACAGATAGAAATATGTCCCTAAAAGAGTTCATAAAAATGGAACTGTGACTCAAAAGTCCCCCCCCCCCCCCCCCAAACTGAAATCTCTTTTTTTTTCTCTCTAAAAATCCATGTCAATATACTAAAAATTAAAACTGTCAGATATGGTATGACCTTCTCTCCAAAAGAAAAATCGTATTCCTATCTGTACTTATCTATACAAATGCGAATATTTTGGTAGTTGTAATTTGTCAGATAGAATGTGATATCCTATATTGGTACTATACTTTATCATATACAATAGTCCATATACCAGGCCACCATTTAATGTTTTGAGCTGATGTGACGAAAGTTCATGATTATGACCGAAAATTCTACAGAAAGATGGGGGGGGGGGGGGGGGGGGGGGGAGGCAGGACCCTTAAGTGGTGGGGTCGGCTTATAAGTGGGGTTTTCCTGAAGTTGAAATGCCCCCAGAATCGGCTTATAGCATTTCCTGACGTGAGGGTCGGGAGGGGGAGGGGGTCGGCTTATAAGTGCGGTTTTACGGTAACTGCTGTTTTGCAGTCTCTTTCAAATGAGGCATACCTTATTATGATTGAACCAGTTTTAGGGGTAGAAATATGTCCATGAAGGATTTCTTAACAAAATGGACCCGTGACCTGTCCCCCACACTGAAATCACTTTATTCTTAATCCATATCAAAATGCTATATAGTTAAAGTAAGATGTTGTATTGCCATAAAACTTGTCCAAAACATAAATCATATTCCTATCTGTACTTGTATAGCCATAAAAAAGCAAAAATGTGGTAAGGTCACCTAATGACTTTGCAAGCAGGGTATAACAGTAAGCTATAGCCATAACCTATAAGATCAACGTTGCACCTGCTGGTAACAAACATAACATGCATGTTTACTAGACAGAGCTTCAACCTCCAGCTAAATAGGACCCATTGAATTCGGAGGCTGGCGTGACCTCCTATTGGAGAGGATGCTAGTAGCATATAAGTCAAGGTAATATGTGTATCAGGAATCTTTGCTCCTATTGCATACAGATTTTTGTTTGTTTCGTTTGATTTAACATCCAGTCAACCATAATAGTTCCTTACCAGACTTTCTCAAGGTCTTTTTTTTTTACACCACAGGGTGGTGATCAAATCTATTCAGGTAGAAATCCCACCCTATGCATTTACCGAGGTGAGAGTTCCTTTTCCTTCCCACACCACATAGGATGGTATGAGAAGGATTGACCTTTGATATAGCAGTAAATCTACCACTGCTGGTGGTAAAGGAGAACAGTGGCTGCAGTGGGACTCGGAACTCCACACAGTCCTACAACCCTGGGATTACAAGTCTAGTGCCCTAACCACTGAGCTAACTCCCCACCACGCCATACCGAATTAAAATTGCTGTTCTCCACCCCTCACCCCCCCCCCCCCCCCCAAACCGAGAACATCTACCGGAAACCGAACATAAGTGGGGTGTAAATGGTGTCTGTACTGACCACCCTTGTCTTTGGCGGTGGCCTCCATAGAGCTGGTCACGGCGCTGAGTCCGGCCTGCAGCACGGCCTCGGGCGTGTCGGTGAGGACGTCGGTGGGCGGCGGCACTTCCTCCTCCGTGAGCACAGTAATCCGCGCCTCCGCCCGGTGCTCCTCACACAGCCAGAGTACCTTCCCACTCGGCAGGTAGCACCTGCAATACATCAATACACACTAGGTTTACACCTGGCCGCGCCCGCCAATATGTAGTTTTCAAATGGATAGATATCTTAAGCTCACACACTCATATGCAAATATATGTATGTGTATGTCTGAGGAATTGAACTTAAGGAAAATCAATCAATGAGAAAACCCAAATTTACGTACACATGTATTGCACTTAAAGGGACGACCCTATAATGATTTTCCCAGTCTACAGCGCGATGACTTGATTGGCTTAACAAGATATCTGCAGAATATGTAACCTTTCTGATAATTTAATCCAATAGTAACGTTATTTCTTCTCTTCACTTTATTTTCTATGAGAAGACATGTCCTACCCTTTCATAAACCTACTTCCCACGACTGATCTTATGTTGCAAGCCATTTAACTAGACAGCTTTCATGATCTATGCTGTTTTCATTTTGTCTGAATTTCCATTATATTCTATTTGTAAAATAGATGCTCACCTTGCAAGTCCACCACGAGTCAAGGTGCTGTCTTTGGCCATAACATACTCCCTTATGAGAGTGTACAGTGGTTTCAAGTCCACTTGTGGTTGCAAACCGGCTTTCTACAAATAAAATTGAATTATCGGAGGACCAGAAAATAAACTCGCTAGAATCTGGTGACCCTCTTTCTATTAACATCAATGGCGTCGTGACCATAATTTATGAACAGACGCATTTTTTCGAGTATTAGGCGTTGTTACAGCAAAGAATATCGACAGTGTATGAAAGGTTTAGGTGATTGTTTTTTCCAAGAATTAATGATTACGCTTAACTAGCATAAACTAACCACATTCCAGTACATTTATTCAGGACAAAATTTAATTACATGTTTTAGTATACGCTGGGTTATAATTGAAGATTTAAGAAGAAACTAACAAGTTTTGGTCAAAGTTGTGGTTCTCCGCGAGTTTGATGCGGAGTGAAACGAACGAGGCGACAGCCGAGTGAATATCATGTAGCATTCAAACGAGTTGGAGAATGAGTTCTTTGACCGAAACGAGTTGCTTCCTGTTTATCTCACCCCTGTTCACTCTAAAAGAATTCACGACACACAGGATATGGAGAACGGACTGCAATACTTGCAGTGGCATGGAGAACGAGTTCGTAATGTTCAGCCTATGGGGCAAAAATACTAGGGGTGAGATAAAACAAGCAGACCTGCCTTGTGTTATCTTTTCCGAACCTACCTTCTCCAGCAGCTGCAGCACTCTGCTGCCATCAGGATGCTGTATAATGTGTAGGTTGATTTCTGAGTGTTTCAGTATGGCCAAGATGCAAGCCATGTATGGTGCTGTCATCTGCCACATCTTCGCTAAGCTAGTTCCACCGATCTCCACTGATACGCCGCTTGTTACTGAGTGCCAGCCCTAAGCAGATAACAACTTCTCAGCAATATCTCATAGTAATGGAATTATGAAGTAAAGAAATGAAGCAAATAAAAAAAAATAGAGGAAGTTAATTACCTGTATGGCACTGCTAAATATTCGCTTTAAAATCCAAGACTTCAAAAGCAAAGATAAACATCATGTATTTTGTTTATGGGGACGATGGGAATGTACGGAAAAGTAAGATTCATGGCAGTTGACATATATAACTGTTGCTATTTAAATGTCTTTATTAGTAGGAATCTATCTTACCCCTTCATGCTCACACAGCGTCTTGATACAGAACATCCCGGTCTCCATATTATCCACTGACAGTTGTTTGGTGTCTCGTTTATCAAAGTCCACTTCAATATCCAGGTCATCTAAACCGGCTTTCCCCTAAACATATAATATAATTGAATAACATTTACTTTGTCTTGACTTTAATTTTGCGAAGACGGGACTAAAACATTGCACCTGCAGCTGATGCTACTTTTACAACAAAAAATATTTTAAATTTAAGATTTGACCGAAGTGCCATCTCCATTCAGTGAAAGCTCATTTATATATACTGTTTCTTTTAAATCTTGCTCTAGAATCATCATGAAGAGTAGTCATGGTAAAGTATTGATGGAGAATATGATCGAATGATGTTTCTCTACGATATTTACCTGCTGCTCACCAGCCGTTGGGTCGTAGTTTAAGTCCACTACAAATAGACGCGGGTACGGGTCCGTGAACTCTGTGTACGATGAAATTTGCCTGAGAAACTTGCGTTGGGCCAGTTCATACAACTCCTGTGGAACAAATAATATAAGACAATCAAAACCTCACAATTATTACCTACTAACTAGAATCACAGGGTTATTCTCTTCATTCAGGTAAGGTAGGCTATATTTTCTTAATAGACTGGAGAATGTCAGCTGCCTTGGACTGGTCTCATAATTCCATGTTTCACCTAAAATCTGAATTTGCTTTTATTTGCATGCGACTTGATATCTATGACAGAACGGTTATGGATTCGTATTTTTTCCTATTCATTTAAAGAATGAATTTGATTATTCTAATGATAGTTATTGATTAGACCATAACCATGTTAGAATATAGTAGCAAACGGATAAAATGAAAGTTTTCCCAACCTGGAAAGCCATTTTCTTTTGAGCCGGTTGCTGAACACTGAGTGGACGCTCGACCCTTAGCTCATCAGCATGTGACGTCACCCGCTCTCGGACATGTTCTAAGAGCATCTTGTGAGCGAGATTGTTGGCCACTTGGAAATTTACCTTTGGGTAGCCTAGTGACAGCATTCCAATCTGTAAGACATTAAGTAACTCCTTAGGGAAGCGTCATACGACAAGCCCCTACTCAGGATATGTAGATGATTTTGCAGTATACAATAGAAAGTAGAGAAGCCCATTTCCTCACGTTAATCACTGCTTTAATCTTGCATTAGTGCAACTACTGATAACTTCAGCATACTGTAACCCCCAAAACTGGACATAGCTTGTTCACAGACAGCCATGACTCAATGCTGTAGAAGATTAAGAAGGGACTGCATCAAGATCAAGATCCAGGGTCACTGAAAATATGCCATAAGTTTTGGTTCCGGAGTAATCCAACAAGGCAAAGCCGAGTGAGAATATGTAGCAAACCAAAATGAATGGTGTATATTCATTGGCGATGTATCCAGTGTAGTTAAGATTTTATCTCACCCCAATTACTAACTAATTAGTCTCGGGGGGGGGGGGGGGGGGGGAGATACCAGAGGTGAGATGAACGTGCTGTATCACACTTTTCTGTTTTCTCCAATTTACTGGGAAAAAGAAAGCCTCTACTCGATACATTGTATTTACAGAAAAGCTAATTACCAAGCATGCAGATTAAAAAGCAGTTTCTTTCTTTTTATCATATAATATAAGCATTCAGCTGCCTTACCTCTGTTGCCTCCCATTGGAAGCCTGTGCCCACTATGACGAGGACTATGGGTACGCGTAGAGCAATATGTGCAAACCGGAACTCCATCTGACAGTTGTCCGACAATACATACTGCAATAAAAGTGTTGATCATATAAACAAATTCACCAGTTTGAAAGTGTCATCATTTCCACCAGAGCTTTTTTTGCTACTATCGGACTATAATCCTACCGGGACTGATATTGGTGATAGAAGTCGCCAATATTCAATTTTAAGATGACTGTTTGATATTTTAATGAAGGGAGTTTGACCACAAACCACATGTCAGCCCAATCAGATGTTTCAGACATTTATTATTGATTATTAAACCGTTTGTACATCAACCATTTTGTGTTTCATCATTAATAGGAGTCCTTTTGTTGCCTATATATTTCGACCTCAGATGTGGTCTTCGTCAGGGCAAGGACTGGAGTGATAGTTTGTAGAGATATTGCCCTTATATAAGAATTATGTTACCTGTTACCTAGGTGATTTCGTTGCTATGCTAGGAGAAGAGAGCATCATGGGAAATCTCAGATGGAGAGATAATTATTTTTTCTAGACTGTATTTGTCCCCTGGTGGCCGTTTTGGTCACTAGTATAAGTTATCCCAATATCAATGGGTATAGTTGGATGGTAGTGTGTAAATATTCAATACAGTTATTCTCATAATTTTTACACTGGTAGTAAAGGATGGATGGTGATAACTGATTGATATTTTAATGTATGTTATCATGCCAAAACTGCATGAACATTAAACCAGCTTTGTAGTGGAAGTTCATGTAGTATAGATATCGAAAAAAAAATTCTACTTTGCATCAGTCGAATTTTATCCCATCGGTTTATCAATTATTGTTATGGTTTCTAAAATAATGTTTACCTCGTCGGATAAACAGGCAACGACGACTTTGGACTTCTTCATGCCAGCCGCAATATCCTCAAACAGCCCAGCCTGAAATTTAGCCATACAAATTAAACAAGAGACAAGTGTGCATTTCAAAATAGAAAAATTGGCCTTCAAAGGCCAAATTAGTGGGAGGACGCACTTAAATCTCAGTACAACCGGAGTCCAAAGACCAGCCACTGATTTATTACTATGATAACAAGGAAGCCTCCTGAGAATTGGTGGGAAGTGGAGGTATAGGGGAGGGGGAAGGGGAGATGTCGGGTAACCACAGGAAACACTTATAGGAGCTTACGTGCGTATCTTACAAGTCTTTGATTCCTGGGCCTGTCAGAAATTTAGGGAAGTTCACAAAGTAGTCTGAGGCCCATAATTGAAGACTTGAGCAAGTCAAGGGAGAGACCAGTTGCCTGATGGTGACACCTTCATGGATCAATGCACACAGGGACACAGCAAGAAGTGATTTATGTATTTGAAAATAAAGAAAATCGGAAACAATATATAGAGTAAAAATTACTGGACAGCATGGGAACTGAACAGTAAAACCTGCCAGAGTTGCAGGGACACAGTTGGAGACATTTTAGGATCAGTTGGGGCATGGTTGGATACCTGATACTTGTAGATACTACTCAATTTTCATTGACATTAAATATAAGAAATATTGATTACTGGATTTAAAAACATTGAAATTTGGGACATCACTAATTTGTTTGAATACTTGAATCAGTGAAGTTAAGTGCTACACTTTCGTGGATGAAACCTCTTGGTTAGAAAATAATTGACAGTGAATAGTGAAAGTATGCCCTGAGCTGAAATTAGAAGTCATATTTGTATATGCCATACTGTTTTCAATCCAATGTTGTATTCGATGTTGATTGCTCTAGGTTTTTGTTTCCATTTTGAGTTTGGCCAATTTCTGTGATCGATATGTTGGTTGATTGCTCGTTGGATCCAGCGCAAGTTTCAGTAAATACGCTCTATGTAGAAGTTAGCATTCTAAAGTAGACATACTCAGGATTAAACAGAGTGTGGAAGTTGATGGAATAAAGATCAGTAATAGTATGTTGGAATCAATAAAGCCTGAAAAAGGGTCACTTACCTTTCCCGTCTGCTCAAGATCTATCCAGACTGTCAGCCCATTGTCTTCTAAGAATTCTTTGATCTTTCGTGGATCTCCAGCACCCACCGAGCCATCTTTGGGGCGAGCAAGGCCCTCGTCAATGGACATTCTTGAGTTGCTCCAGGCGTAACTCAAGAAGACGTCAGGGGTTATGGTACTCTCCTGATCAAAGTACGAGGTAACACAGTCAATCGGCTGATGCCGTACATGTACATATTGCGGTGACAAGTGCTTGAGAATATCGGCGGCGATTTCGTGTTTCCTTTGATAACTTATATTTGGATTTATAAAAAAGGTAATCAACTGATTCCCTATCATTTACATAGAAGAACAGCATATACGGTTTAGAGAGAATATCTTGTTTTTTCGATCTTATATTTGGGTTGCTGCATGATAGATACATTACCATGATTTTGATCTGCACGGTCGTATTCTCCTTGTAGCTGACTCTATGCAATATCCTCGACTTCGCTCGGATAAAACTACACCTCAACTACGCGGAGAATACGCATTTAGACCAAAATCATGTCTCACTCGTGGTTGATAAGCTAGGGCTTTATTTGATGATGTTAAACGAACGCTTTACTGTTATAGACAGGCATATGACCTCTTGTGTACGGCGAAATTAACTTCATGAGAACCTTACCTGAACTCTCCCTAGTTTCTGTTTGAGTCTTTCTATTAGGGCTCTAAATCTGTCATCGTACTGGGCCATTCTTTGAAAGTTGATGTAGACCTGTAAATGAAGTTCATGATATTAATTGTGTACATGTGCCAATCCGAATTCATATAATATCAAACCAACGAGGGGGGGGGGGGGGGGGGTCATCCATGAATAGGGAAGGGCCTGCATTGATTGGATATTTAAAGCCCTACCCCTCTGTAAACTCAGCACTTCATGGATCAGTGCACACAGTTGAGGGGAGAGGGGGGAGGGGGGAAGGAAGAGACCAGTTACCCTGCCAAATGATCTGTGTACATAATGCAATTATACATACTAGAATCCAGGGCCCAGGGCCCTGTTTTTTAGTCACGACATTCGTAACTTATGACACATATCTGCCGTAAGTGTGCTAGAGAGATACGATCGTAGAGCAGATACGACACTTAGTGGAGATACGACACTTAGGGAGGTGAAAGGTGTGTTATAGTCACGACACTCGGTGGCCACTGGACCGGAAAATGTGACCCTAAGTGTCGTATGTCTAAGACCACTCTGGACATGTCGTAACAAATGCGGAACTTAACTTCCCGTAGGAATTAAGCGATGAAATTTTAACACGAGTAAGGTATACATATAACCTATAATCGTACCAAATATGAAGAAAAACGGCCGCACCGTTCCGAAGTTATCGGTGTTTTAATTTCGTCATAGCAAATATTGCTCTGGTGGCCAGTATAACCCTACCATCACGTGATCTAATTTATGCGGCGACCTTGACATCGACTGCGCTTACTTCACTCTCCCTACAGAGATTCGGCGTGCTATACCGCGAAAGATCTGCTTGGAGAGTGCGTGTACGATATCCGATCGATAGCCCAATGTTTCAAATTCAATCGCCGATAACTTCAGAACGGTGCGGCTGTTCTTCTTCATATTTGAAACGATTATAGGTTATATGTAGCCCTTACTCGTGTTAAAGTTTCATAGCTTAAATCGCATGGGAAGCACAGGAAATCCACAGTGACGTATTATAGAACCTAAGACAGTTCTATACTTGTCTTAACTTCCGATACATCTCGCCAAGATAGTTCGATTCAACTTACGACCGTGTCTATAGCACACCCGCCATCTTGTGTCTTGAAAACACGCGTAAAATCTTGATCCGATCTCAGCTGATTGTAGACTTGCGATGTCGTGACTAAAAAACAGGGCCCTGTTTTTCAGTTGAGACGATCTTAAGTTGAGACCGTTTGAGGGCCAAAGTGTTTTTCAGTTGAGATGATCTTAGGGGATCTCAAGTTGAGACTAAGATAAGACCGTTTGGGGTGCTTTGGGCGTTTTTCAGTTGAGATGATCTCAGGTGATCTCAGGGGATTTCAAGTGAAAGGATCTCAACTTTGGTCTCAACTTGAGACCAGTTGATACTTGTCTCAACTTTTTTATTTGGTGCTTAAACTTAGTCTAATTAGAAGATATTTAAAGCAAAGCGAACTAATAACCTGGCAAAGCTATATACCAATTTTCAAAATATTCTTTTGCTTATTATGACCATGAGAAACATTTGAAAAGAGAGTGAAAAAGTGCAGTCACTGCACCACTCGGCCGCATGTGAAATTCCTACTGGTATGCTCGAAAACGGTCTCAACTTGAGATCGGTCTCAACTTGAGATCGGTTCACAAAAGGCATCATGAGGGACAAAAATAATAGGTGATTTAGAGGTAATTTCTAGACCTAAGCTGGTTACCCGCAGGAAGATCACTATAGAACTTGAGATCGCTCTACACAGAGGGCTAGGGATCTCAACTTGAGATCCTTGGAGTTGAGATCCCCTAAGATTGGCTTTGTAGACTTGAGACAACGTCTGAAAAACACTTTCCGCCATTGATCTCAAAGTCGGTCTCAGGATCTCGGATCGATCTTAGCGGATCTCAAGTTGAGATCCTCTCGACTGAAAAACAACCCCCAGGGTATATTTAGCTACTTGTCTGCGATTTCAACTGGCATTCAGCAATGCCCTACCTACATATGGAACGTTTTTCAGTTGCCTCATGGTGATACCTTCATGGATGAGAGCCCACAGGGACTGAGACATGTCCCTGGTCATGTGCTTCAAAATGGGGTACAAAACTCTTTCCCTATGTACACAAATAAAGAAGGTCATGCAAGAATTTTACAAACCAATATCACTTGACTGTGTCTTGACTGATTCCTAGAACATAGTTATCAGCCATTCTGACATATTTTTGTGTGTAGATATGCTGAATAAACCATCCACCCATACACCTGCTGCCTCCCCCCTCACATTATGGCATTTGGCAAAAAATACATGAATAGCACATCAAATATACAATTCACCGATATAATGACACTTCCTAAGATGTAAGTAACTGTCAATGCCACTTATGGAGATGGTAAATGTTAAACAAATGCTCACTTTCAAACAATATTGAGTAAACATCTGTTTTGGTACGCCTATTTCACCCCCCCCCCCTTTTTTAACAAATACCTGAGTATCTGTATAAATATAGAATCTACATATAAAATTACACTTCCTAGCACCTACTATTTTATCTCTTTCAAATGAGGCATATCATATTATGTTTAAACCAGTTTCAGGGGTAGAAATATGTCAATAAAAGAGTTCTTAAAAATGAACCTGTGAGTCAAAAAGTACCCCTCAAACTAAATCTATTTTTCTTTTAAAAACTCTGTTTATAAAAAGCAAAAATGTGGTCAGGTCACCTAGTGACTATACAAGCAGGTGTACAACACTAGGCTATAGCCATAACCTATAAAACAAACCATCCACCCGCTAATAACATACTATTTAAGTGCCAAGCTCAGATGCAAGAGATGTTAATCTTACCTCCTTTGAAACTTTCATGCCCATGTTGGACTTCTGCCAACCACGACCTTCACCAACCATTAAAAGCAGGAACTCTGCATCCAGGTTTGTCGTGATGTACGTGAAGAGGCGTTGGCAGTGTTCATCCACGACAAAACCGTCAGATACACAGACCAAAAATACCTACCATAAAAGAGATATAGAAGAAATTACTACTATGAGATCAATCTTAATTCATTTCCTTAATGGCAGTTATTTTTCTCGAAAATCATTCAAACGTGTATGATTTGATACATCCATTGCGTTAAAACCCACTTTTGGTGAATACTCATAAGTATAAATATACTTGTATGTATTTTGGTTCCTTTTATATTCTGCTTATGTTAGAAAAGACTCTCTTGTACCATACCTTGCAGTTTCTCATGACTGATAGTAATTCATCAACAGTTGTACTTTCCATGTCCTCTTCATACATACTGTAATACAAGAAAACAATTGACAATTTGTCAAACATCGAGATCTATTTAAATCGTATCTGAGAGTAAATTAACATTACACACTCAACTACATATCAATCAACCCACCACTTGAAGCCAGCTGCTTCCAAATCATTCATTATTCGTTTCGGGTGAATCACGTTGGGATCCAAGACGTCTTTTGGCACATCACCTTTGCTGTACAAGAAGAAGACGTCATAAGCAAGGTCCTCGTGTAGGTCATCCAGTTCGCGCAGGGTGCTGTCCAGCTGGAGGGCGTAGTCAGTGCTGGTGGAGGGCAGGAGCACCTGCTGGACGGAGCTCATTGACAGAGTGTGGAAGTGGGTGTGACACTGGAGGAAGAGAGCATGCCGCTGGACAGCTCGTGTCATGATCCGCGAAGAGAACATGGCCGGGTCTTTCACGTCCTGCAAGGCAACGAAGGACACCTTTCAGCTCGCAGACCTCATTTAATAGGCTCGTCTGATACAAACATGATATATCTACGTATACATGTATACGTTTTCTTGTATGTATATTCTACTCTGAATTGATTTCTTATACAGTTGTTACCCTTATAGTCTATGGGCTAATAGTCAATATTTCTATCTGCATCTACGGCGAGAAATTCTTTATTAAAATTTGAAAATCTTTTCCAGATGAGTTTCTATAGATTAACTTGACAATTTATAGTCATTTATTAAAAGTGTAATGTCTAATACCAATATGACCCTACCGTCTTCATACAGTCCCTGCATGGAAGGGAATATTCGTATTTGACACCCTGGAAGAATGTCGAGATAAGCCCCTCGAAAACTTCATGAACCAATAGGAGAACATTCTCGGGCTTCGTCCCCGATACTCTAACCATGACTTCGTTGTCCCTGAAAGAAAAAACATCGAAAAGTAGACTACAAACGTAGACACATTTAGGTTGTTAATTCATTTAGCGATTGCAGAGGAGGGGGTGGGCAAGGAGAAAAGGATATACTGCTTGGATTTATGTCATTTCATAATTTCCTTTTATCAAATTAAGTTCTGTAACACCCGTTACTATAGATTTTGAAGCAGGAATGATGTAGAATAACAGAAACATTCAGGCCAGGGCCACTACATGATTTTCTTGCAATATACATCACACGCTTTGCTCATGCTAGTGTTTAATCTCAAGGAGGTAAGCCACGGTATTTCTGTCTGCTTTCACAAGCATACTTTAGGAAATACATTTTAGACACAAGTTGATTTTAAAATCATTTCACAGCTTTGTATCGTCTCAGTATTGGTTAACAGATTTGGTAGTACTGCTGCATATATGGGGAGGTACTTTGCTATGTGATAAACAATATATGAGAGGAGACGTCCTTTACTGTTCAACCCCAAACCAAAACTTGTAGATAATCTTACTTAGTCTGCTTGACTAGAGCAACATGGTTGTTTTTCTTGAGGACGCTTCCCTCCTTCCACATGGATGAACTCTCTGAGAACTGGTACAGCCGCACCTAAAACAATAGCTAAGTGTGCATTTTGAAATAGAATTATTGGCCTTTTAAAGGCCAAATGAGCGGGTGGACGCAACTAGAACTTAGTACAAGTAGCTTAAGGCATGTTGAAAACTATTTGCAGAAAATTATATTAACCCATTCACTTCGGTTGATGCCTTGAGGCATCATTTACATAAATATTCGTTTTTTTAGATAGAATTGGAAATAATGGTTCAATAAACATGAAACTTTCAGAGAATGTAGATATAACATCATATTTGATATTCCGGGCGAAATAGAAAATAGTATTAAATATCACGTGTCATGTCACGTGATACAGAGATCAAAATATTCACAATAGGCCTATATGCCCGGCCTCTAGCGGTATTTACTGGCACTAATACCCGGCTCCATGACTGTACCCCTGCCGTGGGTACCCGGCGCGATAGGGTTAATGTTCTGGCTTTGTTATGAGAATCTTTGTATACCAAGTCAAAAATAGGTACTTATCCTGTAGTACCCTATATGGTTGAGCAGCCTATAACTCCCCCCCCCCCCTTCCTCCAACAGTTGTCCACCCCACCCTGGTCTCCATACAGTTGACCTGTGTGCCAGCAGGAGGGTGGGGTAAGTGAATTGGCAATCAAGAATGCCCTAACTATATATGAAACGTAGGTCGTTTGCCTCATGATAACACCTTCATGGATGAATGCAAACAGGAACTGAGAGCTGTCTGCATGCTCCCTGGCCACGTGCCTCAAAATGGGGGACAAAATTATACTCCGATGTATACCGATAATGTAGGTAAAGCCAATTCCTGTAACATAGATACCGTATGAACCATTCATACACCTGCTGCCTCCCCAATCACATTATGAGATCTGGCAAAAATTCTCGGGAGCGGAACGTTTAGTTTCTTTCACAACCGCTTGGGGCAAAGGGTTAAGCCAGTTTCGATCACCCTAGCTTTCTGTTATTATCGCTCGATCGACAAAACGTAAATCGATGTTTGAACTCACTGTTCATGATTAATATACATAATTAAAGGTATTTTGATGTGTTTCTAGCAAGATATATCAGTAAACTTTGTGGGATACAAGTAAAAATGTTTGAATCTTATTTATGTACTTTTGAGCAAGTTTCTATTTTGACATTTGTAGCAGCCTGTTATTGCAATCTTGGCAGATTGCTGGGGAAAACACCAAATAAAACAATCTTTGCAAAACGAATTGATACAAAAGAAACCACCAAACATCTTCCCCTGCTCTTAATCTCCATACCATTTTTTGTTTGATATCTGTATCTTCGATATTTACCGAGATATTACCAGTGATGTACAGTGGTTTTAACGTTGGTTTCAATGGAGTGAAAAGTTGTTTAACCCTTCGCGCATACGAGAGTGCACTGCACCGCTTTACCGAAGATAAACTGGACAGCTATAAACCTTAGTAGCGCAGTGTTCGTTTTTGCGGCCGGACCTATCCGTTACTACGTTGCGTGACGTCATCGCCGCTCCCGAGAATACATGAATAGTACAGCAAATATACATTTCCTAGGAGGGTGGTTGTGGCCCCTAAGATTCGAGGTAAACTCTCGATTGTATAGCCCTCCCAAGGCGCTAGAAAATATCATGTAAGGAGGTCAGGGTGAAGGTCGGGGTTTGCTGCGAATGCAGTCATTGGCTACTCGGTCTACTCTATTCCTTATATGGACTTAAGGTAATGGGACAACTCCATGCTGGGAGGTGACACTTCCTAGGGTGTGAAGCGAGTATTCTCGGGAGCGGAACGTTTAGTTTCTTTCACGACCGCTTGGGGCAAAGGGTATTGCCAGTTTCGAGCACCCTAGCTTTCTGTTATTATCGCTCGATCGACGAAACGTAAATCGATGTTTGAACTCACTGCACATGATTAATATGCGTAGTTAGAGGTTGTTTGATGTTCTTCTGTCAAGTGATATGAATAAACGTTGTGGGAGAGAAGTATCAATGTTTTAATTTGAATATTTATGTACTTTTTAATAAGTTTTTGTTTTGACAGTTGCAGCAGCCTGTCATCTGCAATTTCGGCAGTTTGCTTGAGAACACACCAAATAAAACAATCTTTGCATAACAAAGGGATAAAAAGAAATCCATATACTCTCTTCCTCTGTTCTCCAGCTGCATGCCATTTTTTGTTTGGTTTCTCTATGTTATATATTTACGTAGATATTACCAGAGATGTACAGTGTATTTAACATTGGTTGCAATGGAGTGAAAAGTTGTTTAACCCTTTGCGCGACGAGAGTGCACTGCACCGCTTTCGGGAAAATAAACTGCAGAGCGAGACAATCGAGCAACGCAGTGTATCTTAGTGACGTCAGCACCGCTCCCGAGAATTCCACCAACCAGATAAAAACGTTGTACAGCGCCCGTATGGAGGTTGCCGGCAGATCTGATCTATCTAAATCATCTGTCAAGTTGGCGTTGGCTCTAAACTACCGGGTGAAATTGACATCTCTTGGAGGATATTGGGGGTTGTTGGGATGTCGCTTCAAGGTTGCTGACCTTCTGCTGGGGCGTCTGGCCATCTGCTGGCTGAAACACGCTTCCACCAGCTAGATCTTTTACCTGGAGCTCCACCCGATGTACATTTTCCCATCCGCCAGACGCCTTATCTCCTACCAGAGAATAGCTGATTTATTAGTTTTTTGTCTGCTGGAATTGCATGTCTGGCTGATGGATTTGAGAAAGTATGGCACCCACTGCTAGGTTTTGCCGGGACCTGCGTTGAGGGAATGACGTCAACATGTACTGTTGATACCCGCGATAGCAGAAGCAGCGAACGGAGATTGAAAATTCTGACAACTTCGGTATTTTGGGCAGAATTCTCGCACCAGCGTGTGCCATACACATTCATAACATCAAGGCTTATGTTTATTTATATAAGGCAAATTTTCCCTGTCGTATGGTCATTGGTCGGATGAGACCTGTGTACCGCTTCCGACAGAATTTTTTTTTACCAGCAGTCGCTGAAGCTGTTGCCACGTCTTTCCACACTTATGTTTATTTACCTTCTTTGTTCGATTAACCGCAGTATTTCACAGGTATTTGCCAGTTGTCAAGTTGTTGTTCCCGTACATATTCCCATACAAAATCCAACATGGTAACACACTGCTCCATATTCTCGGGAGCGGCGATGACGTCACGCAACGTAGTAACGGGTAGGTCCGGCCGCAAAAACGAACACTGCGCTACTCAGGTTTATAGCTGTCCAGTTTATTTTCGGTAAAGCGGTGCAGTGCACTCTCGTACCCGCGAAGGGTTAAACAACTTTTCACTCCATAGCAACCAATGTTAAATTCACTGTTTGTCTCTGGTAATATCTCAGTAGATATCCAACATAGAGACATCAAACAAAAAATGGAATGGAGATGAAGAGTAGGGGAAGGTGTTTGGTGGTTTTTTTTTATCAATTTGTTTTGCAATGATTGTTTTATTTGGTCTTTTTTTCCAGAAATCTGCCGAAAATGCAATGACAGGCTGCTACAAATGTCAAAATAAAAACTTGCTCAAAAGTACATAAATGTGCAGATTCAGACATTCAAACTTCTATCCCACAGAGTTTATTGATATATCTTGCTAGAAACACATCAAACTACCTTTGATTATGCATATTATTCATTTACAGAAAGTTAAAACATCTATTTACGTTTCGTCGATCGAGCGATAATAACAGAAAGCTAGGGTTCCGAAAATTGGTTTAACCCTTTGCCTCGTTTTGGGTTGAACGTTCCGCTCCCGAGAATGCAGCTTTCACGGATTCAGAGCAGCGTAGTGTTTGGCCTCTCGATGCACCCCCTATAGACTCAGCGTGGAACTCGATTACCATGTTAGATGCGGCCAACGTCCACCAGGTGGCACCACTGTCTGCACACCGCTACTCAATATGGAGTGTTGGGTGGGACGTTGGCTGGGGGATCTGCTGGCACGTCAGCCTGCCGGCGCTGAGATCGGCCTGGTGGAAGCTCACGCCCGACAGTTGTACAGTGACCATACAATAGTCTGTCTGAGTTTTTGGTGGAGCAGCGACGCCTCTATAGACCATTTGGCCAGACATTTCGACTGACGTCTGCTGGAAGGTTGGTTGGAACTTCTATTTTGCGTCGAAAAGCATCTGGTTGGTGGAATTCTCGCTTAAGGAACTGTCAATACTCAATAACCATCTGCTTTAGTATGCTTACCCCCCCACCCCCCCCCCCCCCCCCCACACACACACACACTTTCAACAAATACTTGAATATCTCTGCAAGTATAGAATCTACCTTGAAAATTCCATTTCCTAGCAACTAGTTTTTTTTTTATTCTCCTTCAAATGAGACATATCATATCTTGATTGAACCAGTTTTAGGGGTAGAAATATGTCAGTAAAGGAGTTCTTAAAAGTGGACCTGTGACTCAAAACCCCTCCCCCCCCCAAAAAAAAAAAAAAATAACCCCCTGAAATTTCGCTTTGAAAAAAATATATATTCATGTCAAAATACTAAATACTAAAAGTGTAATATATTGTATTGCCATAAAACCTTCTGTGCAAAAGAGAAATCATATTACTATCTGTACATTGTTAGCTATAAAAAGCAAAAATGTAGTCAGGTGAACTAATGACTCTACTAGCAGGTGTACTACAGCCATAACATATAAGACCAATCGTCTATTGGCTAATAAATGAAATTACCAATGAAGTTTTATCATAACTAAGATACAATGATCTACAATGCTGATATCGCATGAGACACTGGTTGGTTTACCTGGGCGCGGTTGAAGAGTCCGGCAGGTAAATAATCAAAGGTGTAAACCATCTTCAAATCTCTAGTGTTCTCATCTGCCGCTGGCCATTCAATCTAATATCAAACGAAAAAACAAAACTTAGAAGAGGAGAGTCAATGTCTAGTCAAGTAAAGTACCTCTTCCTCTGCTTTTGGTTGTGTAACTAAGTTATCACAATCAATATCTATGAATCAAACTTAAAATCTTTACAATCGTTGCAGTCATAGAGTTACAGGAAGATCTATTGATAATTTTATTTGACCGTTAGATCGGTTTCTTCATTATATATTTCCGGCATTGGCTATGCATAAAAGGTTTTCGCCTAGCATCATCAGAATCTGAAGAAAAAAACTTGACAACTGGCATGCATAGTCATTGTACACGTAATTCTTCCATACCTGGGGTTCCTCTTTCGCCAGTAGGCAGGGGACGATACTCTCCTCGCGGTCAGGTAGTGGGAAGGTCAAATCGAACACCTCCGTTAGGTGCAACAACCACTCGTGAAGTAGACTAGGGTAATCCTTCCAGATAGTCCCGATGTCTGCATGACGTAAGTGGCCGTCCTGTTTGGAAAGTTCACATGATGAGCAGCTCATAGCGAAATAGTTATCAACTGCTACTCTGACGCTACAGATTCATTGATATGACATTATAATTACTCCCCAACATAAAGTCAATGGTCTGACGTCACTGATGGTAACAGCATTTGACTTCCTTGATACTTTAGTCATGAAGTAACGAATGGCGACACCAATAAGGATATCAATACCAACTATTCGTCTCACGCCTGCCGGGGACAATCATTCTCTCTGTTTCAGTGTCTAAAAAGAAAGAAATTATTGTTGCAAGTGTATTTGTACATGCATGTAGTATACATGTGCGAGGTTACAGCTTACCACAATAGGTGAGTCGTGAACGGAGACGATGCACGCCATGACGTCAACAATCCACTGCGGATTAATGACCACTCGATCCCTGAGCAGCTCGTTGTCGAAAAACTGCAGCGTACCGAGCTCGTGAAGGAACAGCACTGCACGGCGAATCTGTTTATAGCAGGAGCAGATAGGTTTATTAACTAACAATCATCTAAAACGCACCCTAATAACTCTTTGTATATCTTGGTTTCATTTCATAGAAATATTTGATGGAATGAAAAATAATTGAATTGAAACCACTTGATCTGATGTAGTGTGTTGAGATCTCATTGACCATAGTGAGGACAGGCTTGCCCCTCATCGGTTTATATCCCCCACAACTTTGTTTTAAAAAAAACCAAAAAACCCCAACAGCAAATGAGAAAAATCACAATCACTCGATATGATGTAGTTTTTCGGCAAATCATAAAACATATTAATTATAGTCCTTTCAAGCTAAGAGGAATTATTCCCCTAATTACTCTAATACAAAACGTGTGTTGGAAAATAATCTTAAAAATTCGTGCGATAATTTATCTGATTTAACACATTACCTCTAAACCTGAGATGGCAGCTTTCATTGCAATACAACAAACGCGATCCCAATCAACCATATTCGATGTCGACCTCTCCCTAGATCAAAGAATCAATAAACACCATGATGATTCAGATTCTATCGTTATATAGAAAACAAACATATATGGAATATCAACGAATCGCTAATATACAATGGAGACGAAATTTGGTTGGCTGAAAGAAGTTCACTTTAAAAAAACAAGGCCAGTGATATGGCATATAAATTGCACCGCAGACCCGATGTGGCAGCTATGTTGCACCCACGTTAGCTTAAGCTACAGCGCAAGAAGTCCGATAAAAATGGTCTTCTAAATTCTGCAGACTTGATGCTGATGTGACATTAGTATCAGCACAGGAAACGATATACGCCTTTCTGTGTTTATTTTCCTAGACAAAAATGATTGTAGTCATGTGGTAAGGAGGGATATATGATTAAACTTTTCGTCACTCAGAGACGAACGTGGTCCGTACTCCTGGTCAGTAAAAGTGAGGCAGTCGCTCATACGAAAATGATAATAACATATTATATTTGATGTGTCACTTTGGATGCTCCCAAAAAGAAAGAGTCGACCATTTCTATTCCAATAAAAAAAGGGTCATATATTTTATAATGTAAGCTAATAATCCATAATTCTTTTTCAGTAGTGATATAAACAATTTCAGTGGTGATATAAAAATTTCGTTCCCAATCTTTCTTCAATATGTTTTCATTGACGTCAATATAGGTGTTCTCATAATTGTTTCGATACAGTTGATACAGCATCTAATACTCAAGATGGCAGGAGTGAAATGCATGTCTAAAGAAACTACAAATTATCGAATATGTGAGAATATGAGAATAGTTCCCCAAGAATTAATTTCGCATGTCCAAAGAAATTACAAATTCTAAAATATAGGAGAATAGGAAAATAGTTACCCAAGGATTAATTTCTCCAGGTTAATCCAGGCCTCGGGGATCATCTCACCAATGTAAGGCTGATCGAAGGTCACCTTGACCAGCTGACTGAGCAAACTCAACACACCCTGTGAAAACCACATTGGAATTTCAATTCACCAGAACACACCTCTTTTTCAAGCCGAAATTTAAAAAAAATTCACATTGGAACCAAAACAGCCATTCGGTACTTTTTTTTAAATGAATCGGGCTCTCTTTATTGATCGGTAACTTCGCATCGAAGATGAAAAGATGTTTTATTGATAAATCATAAGGGTATTTTTTTCCATCATAGATTACATAATGAATTAAGGATGCCTGTCAAGTTTTCATTTTGACTACAATTTTCACAAGTATACAACAGGGAATGTTAACAAGAAATCTGAAATCTAAATCTTCACTGGCAATCTGAATCTGAGTACATTGATTATCAGTACAGCATATCTCTGGTATCAGGAAACGGTTCTCCGTAAATCACGAAATTATCAAAAGTGAATAACGTGGTACTAGTGTTTTGTGAAGATACAAATATTGATTATTTTCTTTTTGTAGCATTGGCTGCAGATGAAAGTGTTACTTACCTCCCCAGTGCGGGAGCTAACCTTCAAGAAACTGACAATATTTGGGAATCTTTCTTTCAATTTCTGCTGAGGGATCTCGGACTTTGAGATCTGAAATGGAATACAAAATAATAAAAGTTGGGATAATACGAAATTCCTTTTATGTAATGTAGTATCTAAATCACAAAAGCATAACAATATGAGAAGACCTATAAATAAAAATTGACCGTTACTGGTAAAAAGATCAGCTGATTGATACACTGTAATTATAGTGAAGGTCTGGTATACCTGATCGGCATGGGTCCCAACAATAAAGATAGGGGTCTTCGGTGTGTGGCAGGCAATTGATGAAAGCCAGAACTCCAGACCTGAATGTTCGAAACCTAACCGTGTGTTCCACACCAGGACGTACACAGCACGCTTAGAGAGGAAGAACTGAAGGTAAAATGCACAGGTGTATTGTTAGGTAAGTAGGCCTATATGTCTAGAATACTTAACATACATTTACATTTAAACTAGGATGCAGACGTTACTCACCTCCTAGATCTATTACACAATCTTTATCAATGATATTTTGAAAAACATACCAATATATCTTGGTGTATGGAAAATTATAACAACATGACCGTTGTAAAGTCATCTTTCAAGCCCAATCCAAGAGTTTGAACCCATAAATCTCGCACACCCACTTTTAACTTGCACAAATTTATTAAAGTTTAATAAAGCTAGGGGAGTTTGACCACAAACCACATATCAACCCGGATGGATGGTTCAGATAATTTATTAATAAAGACCATTCGTACATCAACCACTTGTTGTTTTCATAGATTATGGGTGTCCATTATTTCGACCTATGTGGTCTTCTTCAGGGCAAGGGTATAACAGGTTACTTCTTGAGGTTTGATAAAGTTAAATATAAGAACAGACCAGAGCGTTGGATGTGTCAGCACACACCCAACTTGATCTAAACATATATAGATTACTCTAATTTCAATTAAACCTGCAGACCACTCTGGAGCTTTGAGTCACGTTTAATTTGCCCACAACTAGTGGGATACCATCTGTCAGACAGCCTCTGACACTACCCAGTGTCATACCCTGCCTCTCAAGCAGTCTGAAGATTCCCAGAGATGAAACTGCTATTTGTTGACAATAGCCATTGCTATAACAACAAACCACGCTGCCAAAACTGTGACATCATGGCCAGGGCTGATGATAAATGATCAACTTAGCGATTTGCCTAGAAACGTGCTGATCGAAAAGGGAACTGTTTGAGTAAATGATGATGTCAACGCTGTTGCGAGACACTGCATTCAAGCGGTAGCTGCATTGATAGCATGACAAGCCTCATCCCCACAAAACATGACCATTTAAAGTACAATACAGAATTGTGGTGGGAGCTATTTCCAGGGGATCAAGTGAGTGGGAATAAAGAATCACCTTTCCACTCATCGCAGGTCGCTGATTTAATTAACAAATTAAGATGACAACAAAACTGATGCAGGTTTACTAGGATTGAATCTGGTCTACTAGACTGACCTTGTTCCACACTTGACAACTCCTCCATAGGATAAGGCCACCCAGAGAGTGTGCTGCCAAGCTTGGTGTGCATTATAGAATGGCAGCAACTTGCAATTTTTAAAGGTAAAAAGCCACCGATGCTGCGACCAATGCATTATGTTCTGCTACACCTCAATCGACTGACCCTTCCCAATGCCACCTATAAACAATAAACGAACTGTCTTGCTCGTCAATCCTATTCCCATTACATTATTTCAACGGGTAATCCCTTACCTGGTGAGTATTATAGTACACTGTCTGGCCTGCAAAGTCCCAGACGTTGAATGTCAGAGTATTCCCCTGGTGTGGCACTGTCCAGTTCGTGATATCGATACCATCAGTAATGCCTTCAGCCTTTACCTCTGGACTACGACCGTCTTTGCTCATCAAGGCACGCATCAGACTAGGGAAGGAAGTTTATCACTAAGATCAACAAAATTGAAGACCAAATACCGAATGAGGTTAGAGCAAGGTGGAACTTATTCTACTTTAATATAAGGAGAAATTATATTTCTAAAATTGTCAAAAAAAGGAGGACACAAATATAAAGTAACCAAATAAACAGATAAACACAAATAGCAAAATACTTAGGTTCCATAGTGTAGTCCTACTGTATATTCATGGACATATGTATATTTACCTTCAATGACATGTATATTGTTCTTTCATGTAAAATGTGATCATACAAGAGCTAAGTGTGCATTCTAAAATAGAAATATTGGCCTTTAAATGCCAAATTAGCAGGTGGATGCATTTAAAACTCAATACAAGGTCTGCCAATAATTAATTACAATGATAACAAGGAAGGCCCCTGGGAGTTAGCAGGAAGTGGAGGTATAGGGGAGGGAGAAAGGGAGGTGTCAGGTTACCATAGGAGAAACTTACAGGAGTTTTGTGCATATCTTACAAATCTTTGATTAATGGGCCTGTCAGTAGTTGGAGAGATTTATTAAGTAGTTTGAGGTTCATAATCAAAGACTTAAGCAAGACTAGGGAGGGACCAGGCCGTGTCAAGCAGTTCTTAAAAATGGACCTATGACTTAAAGAAAAGTCCCCCCCCCCAACTGAAATGACTCTGTTCTTTTAAATCCATGTCAAAATACTAAATGATGAAACCATAAGATACTGCTTTGCATAAAACTTGTCCAAAAAAGAAAAGAAATCATATACCTATCTGTACTTAGTTATGGCACCATCTGGTGTTAGTTGGCGATACTACTGGCTCCATGCTCAAAGTGAGGCTGAGCTTCAACCAGATATTTAGTGTTCTTATAAAGATGTAGGTACAAGGCATGTGCCAATGCTTGGGCAGTGATAGGAACCACAGAGCCCTCTGGGGGAACCTGGCTGCATTAATTTCAAAGACGGCTGATAGCCCCCCTGCTATGAAATTAGACAAAAATACATAAATATCATGCCAAATATAAGTTTAACCTAAATTAAATTACTTTCTAGGATGCAAGCAACTGTCAGTGCCACTTATGGAGATGGGAAGTGTGTGCCCATTTTACCCCCCCCCCCCCCCCCCTTTTTAACAAATACTTGAATATCTTTGTAAATATAGAATCTAGCCTACCTAGAATTTTTTTTCAAATCTTTCAAATGAGGCATATCATATAAGTTTAAGGGGTAAAAATTAGTCCATAAATGAGTTCTTAAAAATGGACCTGTGACTACTAAAGTCTCCCCCCCCCCCAAACTAAATTCACCATTTCTTAAAAATCCATGCCAATATACTAAATACTAAAGCTGTGAGGCATTGTACCACCATAAAACCTTCTTTCCAAAGCAGAAATCATATTCCTATCTTACTTAGTGAGCTATAAAAAGAAAAAAATGTGGTCAGGTCACCTAGTGACTCTACAAGCAGTGTACCACAGTAGGCTATAGCCATAACCTAAAGACCAACCGTCCACCTGCTAATAAACAGGTGACACCTACATATAGGAGAGATTCTGTTCAGATAATGCTCATACCTCGTTTTGCCTGCTCCACCAAGGCCAACAAACATCAGTTTGGTCCTGAAGCAGGCCACGGAGCCCTGTGAAAGTCTTCTGAGGTAAGCAATCAGCGCCAAATTCCCCTGCGAGACAATCTCCCGGGGCGGTGTCCGTAGGTTGGGACAGTTCTTGACATTGAGCTCTGAATTCAGAAGCGTGAAACTATATATGACAATTAAAACGTGTGAAAATCCTCTCGGGAAATGCAATCTACATTGGAATGATATTATCATGTGGCAATTGGAAACCATATCGCTGTTTTTACTTTCTAGCTTGTAAGGTGACCTTTTGTAAGGAGGTATGAGGTATTATTTGGCCAGCCTAGTTGCAATTGGAGGTTCTCAACAATGTGGAGATCACAGGAATGAATTGTGTATTGTACTCAATTTCAGTTAGTAATCCATTCATTTTCGCAGCATTTTAAGCAACATTTCCTGCTTAATATATATATAGTATTTTGTAAATGGAACCGAGGACATAATATTTTACTCAAAGGCACTCATGGCGTGTGAAGCATTGTATCATAAAAAAATTGTCGAAATTGAGCGAATGGTCATGGAAAAAAGAAAATCATCTTAATAATCAAATTATTCAAATCCTATTTCAATTTCTTTTTAAAACTATGTATGCTTTCCTATATATGCATGCCTAATAGCAAATTTTTTTTATTAAAAAATCCTTTCCCGTCGGTTAGGACATGAACAATTTTTTGGGGGGTTGAGATCAACGCCACGTTCAACATAGCTAATAACAGTTTTAGCCTGAAGTCCTTCTGGCTCACCTTTCAGTTTCCTGAGTTTCCCTGCTTCACTGCTGATGCTCTGAAGATACAGATTGTTGGAGACCTGGAGCTTCACTAGCTTTGAAAGGTTCACGATGCTATCAGGGATGAGAGTTACTGCAGAATACTCAATAATCAGGAAACGTAATCTCCGGCAGGAGAAGATCTCGGGAGGCAGTGAGCAATCCTTGCTTTGATCCTCCGTCACGGAAGCCAGGCGCGGGAATGTCTCCATCAGCTTCTTAGTAAACTCTGGCAACTCATCAGGACTGAGGCATGCATCGTTGTTAAGGTCGTAGTCATCGAACAAATTCATCCAGAACTGGAATGAAAGGTTTCGATTTATTTCTCATATAGTTTAGCTGAGCCACATTGTAATATTTACATGACTGTCAATATATGGTCGATATTCAGAATTTGGCGACAATTCAGTCCAAGATGGTAAAGAAATAAAATTTCTAAGATCCTTTTAGTAGTCTTCCTATGCAATCTAGACAGTCTTACCGTAGTATTCCTAAACTGGCTAATGGATTGGACTAATAGTGGGTTCAGTAGACCATATTAAAGTAATTGTCTCTTTAATATTTGAGCGAATGGTTAAGCCTGTATTCCACCAAACAACCGCTTTTTCTGAGCAAAAAGATGTTCCAGCCGACTTTTCAACAGATGTCGGCTGAAGCGTCTGGCCAAATTGCTTCAAAATGCGTCGCTGCTCCACCGAAACCCCCAACAGACGCTCATGTGGTCGCCATACGAGCGTCTGGTCGGTTCGAAGTTCCAGCAGATCCTAGCCGACGCCCCAGCTGTGGTGCCGACTGGTGGACGTTAGCCGCATTTTTACGTAGTAATCGAGATTCCCGATAGGCAGTGCAGCGTGCGGCGATACACTACGACTCTCTGAACCAGCGAAAGTCGAGTATCGAGCGGAGCAGTGTGTTGGCATGTCGGAATTTGTACGGGAACAGTTAGAAAACCTCAAATAACCGCGGAATTACACGTTCAATCGAACAATGAAGGTAAATAAAGATAAGGATTGATGTTATGAATGTGTATGGCATGCTATGGTGCTAGAATTCCGCTAAAAGTGTCCGAATTTTCGTTGTCCGTTCGCGGCTTCGGGTGTGGCCGATACTGGCGTTACTATGTTGGCGGCGTTCCCTCGCCGCAACTCCCGGCAGAGCCCGCGGGCAGGTGTCGTACCTCTTCAAATGCATCGGCCAGATGCCCAATTCCAGCCGATAAAAACCTAATGAATTAGTTTTTCGCCAGATGGACAAATTCCGTCTCTTGGAGGGTTATTGGAGTATCGGTTGGGATATCGCCTGAAAAAATCTGGTTGATGGAAGCGCATCTCAATTGGCTCTCCTGCCAGATGCTCAGCAACCGTGAAGCGACACTCCAACGACCCCCAATATCCTCAAACAGACGTCTTGAAACGTCTGGCAGGAGAGCCGACGCCTGCTGAAACGTCTGGTGTGAGCTTCCACCAACCCGACAGAAGATTAAAATAGAGCAGATCTGCCAGCAACCGCAGCAACCGCTATACAACGTTTTTGTTTTGTTGGTGGAATACAGGCCTTAAGTTATATCAATCTAAAGCTATATTTTAGGCTTTTATAGTACTAAAATGATAAAGTTTCTCTGCTTGTTATGTATAAAGCTGGGGAGAATAATCTAAAACAAATGTATAAAGAAGATGCTCACCTAGGAGAAGAAAGTGAAAAAGATGGTGGGCACATTTAAAACTCAATACAGTTCAAAGGTCTGCCAGTAATTAATTACTATGATAACAAGGAGGGAGGGAGGGAGGGAGGGAGGGAGGGAGGGAGGGAGGGAGGGAGGGAGGGAGGGAGGGAGGGAGGGAGGGAGGGAGGGAGGGAGGGAGGGAGGGAGGGAGGGAGGGAGGGAGGGAGGGAGGGAGGGAGGGAGGGAGGGAGGGAATCCGTGATTAGGGAAGGGCCTGCATTGATTGGATATTTAAAGCCCTACTCCTCTGTGAACTCAGCAGTTCATGGATCAGTACACACATATGTTTAGCAACCTGAGGGCGTTTTCAGGTGCCTCATGGTGATAGTTTCATGGATGAGTGCACTGCAGATGTTATTGCAGATAATTTTACAAACCAATATCATTTGAATGGGTCTTGACTGATTCCTAAAACAAAGTTATGAACCATTTTGAATTCTATTTGTGTGTAAATATGCTGAATAAACGATCCACTCATACACCTGCTGCCTCCCCCGCTCCCATTATGAGATTTGACAAAGATGCATGAATAGCACATCAAATATACATCTCAACTAAATAGTGACACTTCCTAGGGTGTAAGCAACTGCCAGAGCCACTAATGGAGATGTTACACTAATACTGAATGTAAATCAATATTGAGTAAACATCTGTTTGAGTATGCCCATTTCATTCCAAATCCCCCCACCCCCCACTTTTAACAAATACTTGAATATCTCAGTAAATATAGAATCTACTTTGAAAATTCCACTTCCTAGCACCTACTGTCTTTTATTCTCTTTCAAATGAGGCATCTTTATAATATGATTCAACCAGTTTAAGGGGTAGAAATATGTCCATAAAGGAGTTCTTAAATATGGAACTGTGACTACAAAAGTCCCACCCCCCAAACTGAATTCACCTTTTTTCAAATCCATGCTAAAATCCTAAATACTAAGGCTGTTAGGCATTGTACCACCATAAAACCTTCTGTCCAAAACAGAAATCATATTGATATCTGTACTTAGTGAGCTATAAACTGTCCACCTGCTAATAAAATATGTACATGGCGATGAACATGTCCCCAAAAAATATGGTTAATTTCAAGAATCTGGTACCATTCAGCTGAGAGCTATAAAATACTGAAACGTTGAACATGGAGGCAGAAACAAAATATTTTAACTTGGCCTGTTTCCTTCCTATATGGAGATTTGTACATAATTTTTGCTAGGAAATATTAGGAATTATGTTAGATTTATTCATCATAAACGATACTTGAGTAGTGCTCCATCATATCTCAGGTCTCCCTTTCATTCTACAGACCCATTCATGCTATGAAAAGATAGAAACCCATGTACATGGAAGTAGAAGTGTGTACACAGACGCAGAATCAGAAAACTTAATCTTCAAGCAACCCAATTATTTGGAGTTGGGTGTTGGAGTAGGTGCTGGTAGGTGTGGCTGTAGGTGTTGGTGTTGGTAAGTGTCGGTTATGCTGTCTGTGGGTGAGTTGGTGTTGGTATATTGGTTGTAGGTATGTTATGGGAAGTGTGGGTGTGAATGGGTGTTGGATGTTAGTGGGTGTTGCTATCATTTGGAGCCGGTGTTTATTGGTATGGTTGTTAGTTGTGGTGGGTGTTGGTCAATTTTCGGCTTGAGAAAAGAGATAAACCTATGCACACAGAGGCAGAAGTGTGAACATAGAGGCAGAATCTGCCTCAATGCACACTATTTACAAATATAACTCCATAGTGTGTATCCTCATATCCTACGCATATTATATCTTTTTCAAGTCATGTTAGCAGATGTTATGGAGATCTTGATAAATATATGTGTACACAAAGGCAGAAGCACAGTTTAGCCATTTTCATGCCCCCAACACCAATTTCCATCAACATCAACACCCACAGCAACATCAAAACCCACAGCAACATCTACCAACACTAAGACTCATAGGAGGCCGATTTTTGGTCTGAAAACATAGATAAACCTCTGTATACTAAGATGTACATAGGTGGACATCAGTATAGATAACAAGTACACGCCTAACCTACCTCTTCTGTTACCCCACATGTGACGGAGGCATTAGTATTGGTGTACACCGTGTTCCACGCTGATCTCCCTAAGGTTTTTTTCGGATCTGGCCAGGGAATGCCATTAATCTTTAAGTATTCCAGTTCCTGAAAATGGACACAAATAATAGTTACTTACAGAACCATAAAAACGACGTAGCAATTCCTAGGATTATTGAGAACATAATCTGAACATCACCTTCAGTTTTCTGAAGCTGGCTGGGAGTCGCGATATCATCACGCTGTCCAGAGACAGGTTCTGCAGTTTGCTCAAGTTGCCGATGTTGTCTGGTAACTCTCGCATATAACTGAAGGAGAGTCTGGTAAGCGATGTGCACTCACAGAGAAAATCGGGGATGGTTGTGACAGGGTTATCCCTCATATCGAGTTCTTGCAAGGACGAATGGAGACCGGCGACTGCTTCTGGGATGGCAGTTAACTGGTTTTTGAACAGCCTCAGCACAATGAGATGACGGCAATGTTCAAGACCTGGTATGGCCGACAGGTTGCAGTTCTCCAGGTTCAACACTGCCAGGTTAGTCAACACTTGCAAGTATTGTTCTGCAAGTTGCACTGTCTTCATCTCGCTACTTAAGGCGAGGTGTCTCACGAATGATTCATACTGGGCGATATTTTCATCGGGTTCTAAAAGATAAGATAAGATCACATGGAAATGAATATCTTTTCGGATGCCACCTCACTGCTGCAAGGCAGAATTAGTTTTCTTGTGGTTTATCGTCCCAGGGTACACTTAAGGTATATGGCTTTCACTTTTGTAGACTTATTTCAATCAATTCTTTTCATTGTTTTTAAATACTTCATAAAGAATCAAAAAGGTATGTCGCTTTCAGAAATACTTTCTTCTATTTTCCTTTAACCTTTGAGAGTCCAGCTGATATGCTGAACAGTGATGGGCACGTGTTTCTAGGCAGCGAAATTATGCAATGTGAAGTGCCGCATTAAGTAAACATTAACAATTGTTGATAAAACAGCGAAACCAGCCTCATCAATTCCTCATTGACACCTGTCATTCAGTTCTATGATTTCGCTAAATTCACAATCTGATTGTGAAGAGCATGGTGGGGTTTATAAAACCTAACATCACAGTTATAGCTGTAAGTTATAACGCTTCACCATCGCGGAAGAAGACGAAAACTGTCTTGTAATTCAGTTTCTTCCATCACCCAACTGTGTGTAAAACATCTCGGACAAATCTATAAAAAATCCTTTATATATTACCAAGTAGTTCATAGTAGACTGCTGAATGGGAAGGGCACAAGAGAGCATCCAACTTCCTATTTTTCGTCTTCTTTTTCTTCTTCATTTTCTGCAAGGGTACGTTGGTGCTGTTCCAGAGAGTCTGTATGAAAGCAGATGGCCGCTCTGCCTGGAAGGTAAAAATCCTAACACATCTTAATTCTGAAAATATCGACTATCAACAATAGAAAATAGACGAAAGATTAATCAACTGTATATCTTCAAATTACTATAAGATAACTACGTCTTGAGAGTGCATAGGGGCCATTCCCTTTTTTACACAGAATGTTTTTGAAAAAGCAGGAATCATGATACTGACTTGTAACCATCCTTTGAGTCCATTGGGAAACTTCTTGAGCCATGACAACAACATCACTGTTGCAAGATAGGTGTGCATATACTCTTTGATGTATTTATCTATCTGCAAGTAAATCAAGTTAAACATAGCACTGCAATGATTCAGTTCGCAAGGTAATAATATGAAATTAAAGAAAAACAGCTAGTTAACAGTTTAATTAATGACTCACAGATTTTGATATTTTATTAATATGCCCACTAAAATTTAGATATTGGTCAATAACTAACCCCAAATAGTTGTATCACTTCCTACATGAGACTCTGCCTGTGCCACGCCATGTATTTGGACCTTGTAAATTACGCGACCTTGTCAGTGACATGTATCAGACAGCACATGGGTTTTGCGCGTTCATTTGCATCCCATTCGAGTTACACAAATCATATATTAGATTGGTTGCATTCTGTAGTTGTTGTTCAACGACTAACAGGATATTTGCGGAGCTATATATCGTCTACAGGCACATGGGTCTACAGGCACATGGGTCACCCCGCCTCGGCTCCCAGCGGCTCACTTTGATCTCACTTTAATAGGTTGCTATACAAGGCCATAAAGTAGAGAGGTGCAATCAGGAAGTATCTTTGTGTCACTGTAAGAATACCAGTGAATTCGGTACCGCGACAGGTTCGGCCCGGTGGTGAGTTCGCTACTGGGACAGTTTCGGTCCGTGAAAAAGGTAAATTCGATACCGCCCGCGGTGCCGTGGTCGGGTACCAGCCGCCATCCACGGTCAGGGCCGGCCTCCCGGCTGTCCATACCCGGAATATACCCGCAGCCCTGTCAGCCAGTCTGTCTTGTCCTTTTCCTATATTCTTATCTATTGTTGCAAAATAATACTGAAATTGTCCCTCCCCAATCTCGATGTTAATTGAATCCCATAATGAAATATTTATACATTAGTTACCTTGTCTCTTTTTTTGTGGAATTTTAACCAACTTGATTCTTATTCATCCCTAACCTTGACCTATCCCTAGCTATAACCTTACCCTATCCCTGACCATTACCCTAACCCTAACCCTATCCCTAACTTAACCCTAACCCTAACCCTAACTCTATCCCTGACCCTAACCCTAACCCTAACCCTAACCCTAACCCTATCCCTATCCCTATCCCTATCCCTATCCCTAACCCTAACCCTAACCCTAACCCTATCCCTAACTTAACCCTAACCCTAACTCTAACCCTAACCCTAACCCTAATCCTATCCCTAACTTAACCCTAACCCTAATTCTAACTCTAACCCTAACCCTAACCCTATCCCTAACCCTAACCCTAACCCCGACATAGTCCGGGAGAGGCCCGGGGGGACACGGCCGACCTCACCGCGACATAGGCGGCAGGCCCGGGAACGTAGCGGTATCGAATTCACCGGTACCGAACTTGTAGCGGTAGCGAATTCACCGGTATCGAGTTCGCATGTGACCGAATTCACCGTAGACCCACTGTAAGAGGGTATAAGACAGCCACATTCTTGTTCCTGATTTTCATCGGATCGGTGAGAATCAGAGGTAGATTTCGCTGTCTTGCTCAGTGGGCTTAAGATCAGGGAGAGTCGGTCATATCTGACATGGTAGTAATGCCCGACGTGTCGGGAAAAGCAATACAATCGGGTCGGTGAAGTGCGTACATCGACCCGATTGGCGTAGGTTCTCACCAACCCGTCTTGCAAAGGAATCGGGCACAGTCAGCGATTGGATATCTTATAGGCTCCCCTACAGATCGATATAAAGGACTTGTAGATCGGACTGGGGGAAAGATTAAATCAGTAATTAAATTGCCTGCTGAGAATCGGGAACTGTCAGTGAAGGTGCGTACATCGTCAATCTTATGGTCGGGCCTAGTCGATCATTACCCCCCTCCCCCCATACTAATAATGCCGGACGAGTCGGAAAAGGTACACAATAACAATTCCTACAAATATTCCAGAAAATGTTCCTAAAATGTGTGGGAGCTCAAGTGTCAATAGGGTGGGCTCAAGGCGTTCAGTGAATGGACACAAGGCAGCATATTTAGACACTAGTACCCGACCTTGCAGTTAGTTACATATGTCATCCTGCCACAGACCCAGTCCTTATTAAGGGGTTCAACTAATATTCAGAGGCGAGTTCTACAGAACATGTCGAATTCTTCTGTAAAGTGCGGGGCGTTTTCCAGAAAAAACTGTCATCTAGCAGGAGTAGGCATGGTGGCGAGTAGCGGGACACAAACGGCAGTAGCACCTGCCACATCCACACCTCAGCCGCCTCGCCGTCAAATCAAGGAAGTATTGAATGACATGCAACCAACTAAAGTCGGTGTAGCATGTCCAGCGACAAGAGTGCAACCGGGCATGGTTGTTCATTTCCGAAAAAGACATGCTATGACGAATCATCATCGAGATGTGACCGAATAAGGTCTGTAGAGTGCACCAATACCCTAAAATAATGCAGATCTGATGACATGGTTGGGCACCATCCGATTAGCGTTGAGCATTAATTTTTCTATTTTACAAGGTTTCGGAAGGTCACTTGCACTTCATTCATCCATAACACGTATATATGTGTACAGGGACAGAGTACCTATTGTGGAAATACCGGTAGTACATTTCGATTGATCCATCATGCCAATTCTCGATCTTGTCATATCCTTAACAAAAATGGAATTCTTAAAACACACAGAGATTTAAAAAAGAAAGACACCAATAATTACCTCCTCACTGTTTCCTTCAGCGCAACCTTCAAACGGGAGTAGCACATTCTGCACACGATAGACATAAGGTAAGTGTTAACATTAATGTTCAACATAAAAAATCAAATACGCTACAAATAATTATTCAATGAGAGGATTCAAATATTTCCCATCAAGGAAATACTGATGACACCACGTCATTTTTTTTTGCCTGGATTTCTGGCACCATTTGATTTATGTATTATGTAATGTATGATCGTCATGTAATGACAGGGTTGCCAGTTCATTTTTCTAGTTTTTTTTCAGCACTTGAAGAACCCATTAATTTAATTGAAATCTGGCTGTATAGGGGACCCGTGGCCTGCCGTACAGCCCCACTAGTGGGAGTCTGGCAGGAAGACTCTCTTTTGGCGGGCGGCGCTGCCTCTCCCATGGAAGAAAAACTAAGACCCCCTCCACAGTTATTAAAATAAGTTCCCCTGCCCCCATGAAAATACCAAATAAAACACCCATCCCCCTCGAGAGAAATACCTGGAAAAATGCTGCCCAAACACCACTCCCCTAATGATTTAGCACCACCCCTCATGATTTTTGTTTGTTCTAAATCCCCCCATGAAAAATATAAAACTAGTCCCCAACAGATTTACCAAAGTAAGTCGCCCCCCCCCCCCCAATAGAAGCATCTGAAAAAATACCCAATCCCGCTCTGATAATTTTTCCTCAAAAGGCCTTCTCCCCCAAAAAGAAAAATATTATTAGCCCCCTCGTAGATTTACCAAAGTAAGTCCCCCACTCCCATGAAAATACAAAAAAAATCACTCGTTCCCTTCCACAGACACAACTGAAAATCATTGCCCACCCCCATTTATTTTTTTCAAATCCCCCAGGAAATATATTATTAAAAAATCAGCACCAACTCTTATTCTTTAAAAAAGAAAAAAAGAACACCCTAAATTAGCACCCTGTAAATAAGACCCCCGCCACCTTGAAAATAACCCCCTCCGCCCTCCACAGAAGTACCAGAAAATAATTTCCTAAAAATTCCTCAACCCCCAAATGAAGATTATGACCCCCCCTAAATAAAGAACCTTCCCCTAATAACTTTATCATTGAGACCAACTCTAAGGTTCACGGTGCCATATGGCTGAAGCAAGAAAATAATGAAGAGTGGTGACTTTGTGAGTGGTGCCATTGGTCTAGCTGAAATGTTGCTATCGTTCCGAAGTGGTGCCATCAGTACAGCTGCCATCAGTTTAAAGAACGTTGATTCTGCACTTTAATGCTAAAAAATGAGCAATATTTGATTATACAATGAATTAATAACGAAATATGAAACCCCAAAATGGAGGGAGGGAGGGGTAGGGTGTGGAAGGGGAAGGTGGGAGATGTAATGGGGTAGGGGAGAGACCAGTTACCCTGCCAAGTCTTCTCTTCTTTTAAGTCTTTTTCTTTATAATCATATTTATATATGCCCCACACACTGAATTTAGAATTTCCTCAATCCCCTACCTTTAAGCGCAAGAGGCAGAGGTACGTGTATGTAAGAGCTCCTGATGATTTCGCAAGAATGTTTTTCAAGTCGCCTTCAGTCAGAGAGATTGGGGGCACACCAAGGAAATGGGCATCAGCTATTCTAGCCAGGTCAGTCGATCCTAGGATAAATGAATCAATTCAAATTAGTTTTCACTGGTGATGTAAGGCAATAAAATACAATACATGTACCTTTTACAACAGTAGACAATCCATCTCAATGTCAATGTTATCCATTATTTTGTTACTCTATACGAAGTCCTGTTTACAACAAAGGGCTGCTTATCCTTGCACATTTGTTTCATAGATGGTGGTCACTACATCGGTGGCGTAAGTAGAAATAGAGTCATCAGGTTCTAGCCTATTTAAAGCTCCTAAAATATGGTACTTTTGATTATCTCATAAGTGAAGTCCAGTAACTCTTGACAGGTGGCGCTAGAACTATCGTATATGAAGTCCACGAGTTCTTTTACCTGAACAGCTGTTTCCCCCTCCCCCAACAAGCATTTCAAAATCTTGTTATATCTGTATAGACATCTACATAAAGGACTGCGTAAAAAGTCAGTCTACCTGGCGTAAAAGAACCTTGATATTTTCATATTACAAAAGAAACCAATATGCATTTATCTTCAAATAGATACAAAGGTAACATTAACCAGTGTCCTTGAGACCCCCAATTATTCGAATAAATACTCATTTATCAGGAACCGCTTTTACAAAACCACAGTTCTACAACATCAGCAATTGGACACATAAGAGGCCATACCTTTGATTTCTAGATCTGTACCCGGGCAGACAAAATGAATGCTTTGCGCCTCCCAGTTGTGGGCCACACGTCGGTGAGGATTATACAAGTGGCGCCCCGTCAGATCGCTTGGCAGCACGACAAAGCAGTTTTCTACACCCTTGTTTTTTGTGTGGAGGCTCGTAGCTTGTCCGGCATTGGCATGTATAACTGAATGATACAGAAACATCCATTTAGAAATAATGGGTTCTTTAGATCTTTTACTTATCTAACTAGAAACTTATAAGACGATTGTAACAAACCCTATGACCAGATACGTCATATAGGATAAACTGTTGTTCTGACGAGGGATCAAACGATAAATAGATAGACTTACGAGAAAATGCCGTGGTGCTTTTTCTAATTCTCAGGAGCGGAACGTTTAGTTTCTTTCACGGCCGCTAGGGGCAAAGGGTATTGCCAGTTTTGATCACCCTAGCTTTCTGTTATTATCACTCGATCGACAAAACGTAAATCGATGTTTGAACTCACTGTACATGATTAATATACACAATTAAAGGTATTTTGATGTGTTTCTAACAAGATATATCAATAAAAATTGTGGGATACAAGTTTGAATGTTTTAATCTGCACATTTTTGTACCTTTGAGCAAGTTTTTATTTTGACATTTGTAGCAGCCTAGCATCGGCAATTTCGGCAGTTTGCTGGGGAAAACACCAAATAAAACAATCTTTGCAAAACGAATTGATAAAAAAAACCCCACCAAACATCTTCTCCTATTCTCCACCTCTATACCATTTTTTGTTTGGTGTTCCTAAGTTGGATATTTACTGAGATATTACCAGAGATTTACAGTGGATTTAACATTGGTTGGAATGGAGTGAAAAGTTGTTTAACCCTTCGTGCGTGTGGGAGTGCACTGCACCGCTTTCGGGAAAATAAACTGCAGAGTGAGACAATCGAGCAACGCAGTGTATCTTAGTGACGTAGGCTCCGCTCCCGAGAATACTTATTCATCTGATTGTACAAACTGATACGAATAAATAATAATACTAATTCTAAAAAAAACATGCGATATATATCCTTTCATAACGAATTTAAAATGGATTCATTAATTTCTGAAATACATGCTAGGTAAATTGGACAGTAATTTTTGTCGTTGTATAGTTGATTAACACTACGCCACTTCGTGTTATCAGTCCAACTACCAAAAGTGACGTCACAGCTTCGGCCCCACGCAGGCGGCGTGCTTCAAACACTTTGACCTCATTGCTCTATTATCCATCTGGTACTCGGGCTATTTCATCCCCAAAATGCTGAAAATAGCAGAAGGAAAGCTACAGTAATAAGGAGCAGGAAGAACAACCAGCTCGAGGACAGTGTATCCGCCTCGGATGAGAAAATAGAATAATTCTGAGAAGATCTGACCAGCTAGAACCTCTCCTGCGCGCCATCACAAAACCCGAGTCAGCAACGGTCACAGCTAGGGCCGATGCTATGAGTAGACAAGAAACATCACCAGATAATTTACCCAGGATGCTCAGAACTAGAGGAAGGACCATCAAGTCGTCTCCCACGCAACTCAGAAGCTGGCAGAGGGTCGAACGGCCGGAGCAGTGCGACCCTGCATATGCAAGCACATCCTGCCGCGCCGCCAGGAGTCTGACCGTTTAATAGTATAGTGAAAGGGGCAAACAGAGATGTAGAGATGCAGGGTCAAGTTCAACGCATTCTTTTTTATGTGTGGTAGACGATCCAGCCTATCCACAAGAGTGGGAACGGCCAACAATGAGCCACATACGAGATATCCTCGAGGATACGAGGGAATACTCATTTGATCAGGTCTGAGGCTGGTCAAAAGGAGTTCATAGTAGCAGGCTGCCTCCCACAGGCCCGGGGGGACGAAAATGGAGATGCCATGAGTCTCACTCTATCGCTTACCGCTAGGCCGCTTGGCAGAAAAAACGCAGAACTACGAATTAATATCTAATAAAATACCTTCAGGACTGTTTCGAGAAGCGGAGCACCGCCAGGAGTCGTAGTTCAACTTTTCTATTGCCTTGATGTTGTATTCAGCCTGAAAGAATATGTAGAGAGTTGCTAGTCTTATCATTATGCTTGGAAGCTGTTTTAATCACATCAAAATTCATAGATCATTCTTCATATCATAGTGTTTATACAATTTTTCTCTGTTGAGAGTTCCTCCACTTGTACAATATTTACGAATTATGTTGCAATGACAAACATCCAGTTTTTTATTCATTTAACATGGTAACAATGATGTATTTATCTATACTTACTCTGTCCTTGCTGTTTATAAAGTTGCTGAAGATACAGGCTGGTGCTGGCCAAAATATTCGTGAATTTATCCATGCGGTGTATTGACTGTTGTTGCGAACGATCTCTGTTGAATCAAGAGAGGAATGTGCATTTTTGAATAGAATTATTGGCTTTTGAAGGCCAAATGAGCGGGTGAACGCATCTAAAACTCATCACACAAACAGAAATCATATTCCTATCTGTACTTCAATATTTAGCTATCAAAGCAAAAAGGTATTGTCCAGGATAAGATTTACGCAACGATTTCTTGATGTACTTCACATGTAATAAAAAGATTTCTGACTATTAAGTATATGTATCCAGGGGTTGTGAACCAGTCTTTCAGGCATTTACTTAAAGGCAATACATCTTACATGTGCAATGATCTATTCATCCTCTAAGAACATAGTTATCATTAACCATAGATATCAATTGGGGGGAAAACAAATAAATTCCACATTCCCCACTGACAAAAAGGGTTTCTAGCCACAGACCTCGTATTCTTTCGTGTCCGCCATCGGATTTTTTTTTTTTATATCCGCCCAAAGTCTAAAGGGTCATGGTCTGCATAGGGCTAAACGGGGAAATGAATAAGTCAATGGCTTTCCTAAATCATCACTGAATCAGATACTTCAAATAGAAATAAACAACACCTTGTTCAAGAATAACAGTGAAGTTATTCATGTTGTGGGAGAACGGAAGTATATCCTCTGAGTCTGGACGGAAAGAGCAAATGTCAATTTTCTGCACTGTATCTCCAATGGTCACCATCCCGTTCTCCGTGGACACAACCTCCCCCAACGTCCAATGCCCGACAGGGAGTTTATAGAACAGCGAGCTTTTAAGTGGAAAATGATGCGCTCGCACAGTCTGGAAAAAAGGTTCAAATTAGTGAACATTTCATTGAGTAGTATCTGACTAGTCTACATTTGTGCAGTAATGGAGGCAGAAAGGTTGAGCAGACTGTGTCGCCGTCAGGAGGATGTTGGCAGCACTATGGTGCTAGCCAAATCCCCGTTCAGTCGATAGGGACAGCATTAGAGTCCGCCATGTCATGATTTATACGGAACGGCGAATAATGTTTAACTGAATAATGAAGGTAAACAAGAGCTAAGCGTGCATTTTAAAAAACAAAAATATTGGCCTTTAATGGCCAAATTAGCAGGTGGATGCATTTAAATACAAGGTCTGCTAACAATTACTTACTAGTCTAGGGAGAAACCAGACCCTGCCAAGGAGTTCTTCAAAATGGACCTCTGACTAAAATAGTCCACCCCCCAACTGAAATGACTTTTTTTTAAAAATCCATGTCAAAATACTAAACAAAGTTGTACAAAGTTATGTATAAATAGTTGAAGAAGTCCAAAAAATATAACTAATATAACTCAGTCCGAACAGGATAAATGTAATAACACCCCATGTCAAATCATATTATATCAGCCTTCAAACAGTCTCACAAGTCTTACAACAGTCTTACAGGTCTTGTATCAGTCTTACTGTAGTCTTGAAACAGTCTTGTATCAGTCTTACAAAAATCTTGCAACAGTCTTGCAACAATCTTGTATCAGCCTTACAATGGTCTTACCAGTCTCATATTAGCCATACAAACAGTCTTACTGCAGTCTTACAACAACGTAACAAGTCTTGCAACAGTCTAATTGCAGTCTCGCAACAGTCTAACAAAAGTCTTACAACAGTCTTACAACAGTCTTGCAAGTCTTACGACAGTTTTAAAACAGTCTTGTATCAGCCATATAACAGATTTGCAACCGTCTTACAACAGTCTTGCATCAGTCTTGCAACAGTCTTGCAGCAGTCTTACAACAGTCTTGTTACAGTCTTGCAACAGTCTTGCAGCAGTCTTACAACAGTCTTGTAACAGCCTTGCAAAAGTCTTGCAACGGTCTTGCAACAGTCTTGTATCAGCCGTCTTACAACAGTCTTACGACAATCTTGCAAAAGTCTTGTATCAGCCTTACAACAGTCTTACAACAGTCTTGCAACAGTCTTGCAACAGTCTCACAAGTCTTGCACCAGTCTTACAACAGTCTTGCAACAGTCTGACAACAATATTGCAAGTCTTAGAACAGTCTAGCAAGTCTTGTACCAGTCTTAATAGTCTTGCAACAGTCCTGTATCAGTCTTTCAACAGTCTTGCAACAGTCTTGTAACAGTCTGACAAGTCTTGCAACAGTCTAACAAATCTTACAACACTCTGCAACAGTCTTGTATCAGCCTTACAACAGTCTTGCAACAGTCTTGTATCAGTCTTACAACAGTCTCGCAACAGTCTTGTATTAGTGTTACAGACTTATTGCAACAGTCTTATAACAGCCTTGTATCAGTCTTACAAGTCTTGCACCAGTCTTACAACAGTCTTGCAACAGTCTTACAACAATATTTCAAGTCTTAGAACAGTCTAGCAAGTCTTGTATTAGTCTTACAACAGTCTTGCAACAGTCCTGTATCAGTCTTTCAACAGTCTTGCAACAGTCTTGTAACAGTCTGACAAGTCTTGCAACAGTCTAACAAATCTTACAACACTCTGCAACAGTCTTGTATCAGCCTTACAACAGTCTTGCAACAGTCTTGTATCAGTCTTACAACAGTCTTGCAACAGTCTTGTATTAGTCTTACAGACTTATTGCAACAGTCTTACAACAGCCTTGTATCAGTCTTACAACAGTCTCATATTAGCAATGCAAACAGTCTTACTGCAGTCCTACAAGAGTCTTATGTCAGTCTTACAACAACAGTCTTGCAACAGTGTTACAACGGTCTTGCATCAGTCTTGCAACAGTCTTACATACAAGGTCTGCTAACAGCGTAAACAGCTGCTGAGGTGTTCCACAGGCCAGGTCATCGCCTGCTACAGGCCAGATCTGCTGGCAAACGCTGTGTGATTGGTGTATACCAATTTCGCCTGGTTGGTGCAACAAAGCCTTTATATGAATGAAGGAAATTTGGTTAGTATCTTAGGAACTATATGGGTGCCTGTACAATAGACAACTTGATTCATGTGATTTCTATCAATATACATGTTGCCTTTGAAGGCCAGACTTACCGGGTATGTTGGGCATTCAAAGAGAACTTTGGTGACACCAGGAAAGGAACTGTCTTCTTCAAGCATCAGTGCAACACAAACCGGGAAATAGAATTCCCTGTTTGCGAAAGCAGTGCCATTTTTCCTGAACTCTACTTTGGCCTTTTCCTATTGCAAATCAAAGATACAGAATTTGAGAGAAGAACAGGAACAGGAAACTAATGGACGCGCAAAGTGGTATTTGTAATTATTGTTGTAAATTATGTGAATACAGATGATAAAACTGATGCAAATCTCTCTTTCCCAGTAAGAGTCTTGGTACATATATACTTGATATTCTCCCAAATAGAGACCGCCACATGTTCGACGAGACTAGTTTATGGGACACCTATCGCATTTGGATAACATTTAACAACTTCCCTGACTCCCCTATCAGATTTTGTCTAATCAGCATTCAGTGATCTTTTAGGGGGTGAATTTGACAAAGTCTTTAAACAACACCAGGTAGAATACCTTTGTGCCTGTCTCCTTATTCACAAAACGTTGTGATATAACATGCAAAGATAGTGTATCGAATGCAGAAATAGATCCAAGTTCAGTTATTGAGTCCTCAGACTTTCGAATGAATTTTCCAGAATGAAGTTCATAAGTGGCGCATGAACTGACAAGGTCCTGCTGCTCCAGACACCTGGAATGAGAACATAGGAATACATATTTGAAGCAAGTACACGTCATGATGGCGATGCCTTAGGGCAGCAGTTTGTATGATCGTTTTATTTGTATTTCGGTAAACAATGCTTATTTCTAGGATGTTGAATAGAAATCCCCAAGAAAAGTAAATAAATAATTATATAATTTGTATTCAATGAAAATTGATAAGATTTGGGGGCGGGGGTAATCCTCAGTGTTGGAAGGGCAAATTGGAATTATAAATAACTAAAAAAAGAAATACGATATCACATACAAACAAGAGCTAAGTATGCATGGGAGGGGAGGGAGGGAAGGAGGGAATCAATGAATAGGGAAGGGCCTGCATTGATTGGATCTTTTTAGTCCTACCCCTCTGTGAACTAAGCCGTTCATGGATCACTGCACACAGCTGAGGTGGATGGGATGGTAGGGGAAATGGGGGAGGGGACAGAACAGTCAGCCTGCCAGTATGTTAAAGTACTTGTAGGTGATTTCAATTGGCAATTAGCAATGCCCTACTTTCATATGATACATTTGTAAGTTGCCTCATGCCTTCATGGATCGGTGCACACAGGAACTGAGACCTGGCTGCATGCTCCCTGGCCATGTGCCTCAAAATGGGGGACAGCATTATGTTTCTATGTAAATCAATAAAGTTGGCCAAGCCAATATCTGGTGGCAAATGATATTGCAAATAATTTTTACAAACCAGCATCATTTGACTGGGTCTTGATTGATTCCTAGAACATAGTTATGAGCTATTGTGACTAATTCTGTGTGTTAATATGCTGAATAAACCATCCACTCATACACCTGCCCCCCCCCTCCCCCCACACACACACTATGGGATTTGAAAATAATACATGACAGGACATCAAATATACATTTCACCTAAATAGTGACAATTCTTAGGGTGTAAGCAACTGTCAGTGCTACTTATGTCGACGGTAAATGTTACACCAATACTCACGGTGGACCTCAGACCAGTTATCAACCTTCTGGTTATGTCTAAGCTTATAGAATATGAAGTCCACTCCCAGGTTGACCCTAAAGAAACTTTTGATGATCGACAGTATAGCTTCTTGCCCTGTCACTCCACTGGCCAGTCCATCTTCTTTCCTCTGCCCTTCTGTTTAAGGCCAGGGACAGACAGATGACTTCCCTTTGACATTTCATCGACTCGTTTCTATTGAGTTGTTCATCTCCTACACAGGTGGCAGTCAACTAAAGTACATAACCTTGTATCTGGCCCTAGAACAGTAAGGAAAGGAGTCCCTCAGGGCTCTCTGTTGGGGCCGGTCATTTTCATCACTTATCTCAATGACGCTGTCTGTCGCATCCAGCAAGCTATGGTTTTCCTGTATGCGGATTACATGGTCTTGGTGATTAGTGGGAGGGACTCAGACATTGTTGCACAACTGATGCAGGAAGACCTCGATGCGCTTTGCGACTGCTTCGCTGAACAGAAGCTAGTGATAAATGTAAATAAGTCTAAAATAATGTAGTGCCCGTGTAACACCAGGGCTAGTGACGTGGAATGGCCTGCCTGCAGGGTGGGTGGTACGAGGCAGGGCTGGTAGACAGATACAATTACACGGCATGTGTCTGTCAAGTTGTATAAGCTAAGAAAATTACAGTACCTAATGGATACTAATACCACAGTGACCGTTACAAAGACCATGATATTGTCTAAGCTGGAATATGGTGATTTCATGTCAGTGGTTCTTAGTGAAACGCAATGTAACAGCCTTCAGACCCTTATCAACAGCTAAGCAGCAAGACCATGTTCCTATTGATATGCTACTGACGAGGGCAAACATCGAAAGATTGGAGGTCCGACGCTCACAGCACTTATTGGCCATTGTCCACTGGTTGGCTACGGACTCAGACAACCTTGTGTGTAAAAGGCTGGTAAACACAATGCCAAAATATTGCTTAAGATAAAGAGACCTCGCTCAGATAGCTACAAACACACCCCATTGTACCACGGTGCTTAATTATGAAACAAACTTGGTGTTGAATTACAATCTATACAAAACCGGGGTGCCTTCAAATCGGTTCTAAAGAGGCAGGATCTGAGGGTGATCACTTGGGGTATATTGCTCTAGTACCTTTGTTTCTTATTTTTCAGTAGTTCATATTTGTATTTGTCTGTATCTGCCATGCTATATATTGTCTGTTGTTTGCTATAGCATTTTGTCTGTACCTGTATGACTGTAACTTATATTATAAGCATGCAATGAGTCAAAGGTAAATATTGATATCTAAATACTAGATGTCTTATATATAGCTCATCCCCAATCCGGTATTGAATAACCTGCTGTAACAATATTTTATCAACAGGTAACTAGACTATACTGAGGTGAGGAAATAATTCTCAAATAAGAAGATATGATTGGTATGTATTATATCAGATACTGTCTCCAATTGATCAAGCATTGTTAACCCTTAATGTCACTGTACAGTGTCTTATGTTAACATATTGTATGTCTGATTTTTCAATTCAGACGGAAACAGTGGAAGACCACTGTATGCTTACTGTGAACTATTTTGATCTGTAATGAAGCTCTTTAAAAAGTAAAATAAAATACTTACTGCTGGAGAGTTGATTGGTTTCCAAAGCCAATAGTCACCTTTCCTTTGGACAATGGTGTCACAGACAACACTGTAATCCCACTACTGACGAATGGGTGTTTCACGAGCGCCACGCCCCGAGACACGCTGCAAAAAAAATTGTAAATCAAAGCCAAAAGAGATTTTGTGTATTTTTTCCTTTTACAATAAAACAGTGTTTATATTAAATTTAGCGCCATATAACTTGATCTACAGCCCTTTGATCGCTGTACAGTATAATGCATGGGAACATCTCAAATAGGTCGTATAAGAGTGAGAAAATTTCTCTGTGAAGGTGTGGAATTAAAGCTGAGCAATATTATTGTTCGATATTTTGGGCACTCGTCAAAATTGAATATCATCTCTAATTCCTAGTCAACTGTACAGCTCTCTGCCAATGTACATGAGTAGTACGAGCACTCTGACTAGAATGTAGGGACAAAATTGTTATACTCTTCCTTTTCTTTGTTATCTTTGAATCCAGAGATATACTAGAGATTTATTTCTTTACTACTAGCATTCTACAGCAGATATCCGTTCACAAAACAGTACTTCATTAGTAATTAAAAACGATTCATCAGTGCATATCTTACAATTCAAAATTACCTAGCGATTTTCAGATATTGACAAGGTACATCCCGACAAAGTAAATATGTTTTACTATCATTATATAACTGAAATATCGATAGTTGATTAAAGAGTTACCAGAAACGTGATGACATCAAGCCGCTACCCAGAGTATGCTCAGACGGTGGAGTCCGCACTGCACCTGGTGCTAATTGTGACACTTACCAGCATGATTAGTAAATGATAATTTAGGGAGTCCTACATTCTTAAGGACTATATAGTTAAATCCTGATAGGCTCTCTCCACAAGGACTATTTCGTGAACTGGTATATACAGTTTAGTAGGTTCACTGTAGCTCACTGTAATGGAAATACGGCATACTTTTTCCTCATACTGAGAATATTTCCCTCCATAATGAGTGGTGAGGCAGAGGCCCCATCGCCGACTTGGGTCTCCAGGCTTGACACAGCAAAGGCTGGGTATAAACTGCATTCGTATTTCTGAATAAGAAACAATTCTTTGAATTAGACACAAGCGCTTTAACTTAGCACTTAGATACAGCACAGTTTCACTGAATCAAAAGGTACCCCGCAGACTGCTGTGAGGAACTGGCAGGAAGACGAATGACGAGCAACATCGTGACTGCACATTCATTATGGTGAAAACGAATTTGAAAATAATTCCCCGATATATCAAGTAGACCAAACGTAGCATTATTCCTCATATGTATTTACCACAGTGATAGTTTAAGTTTCCGTAGTCTTACTGCTGCCTTGTGTGAAAAGGGTAAATCACATTGTGATGAGCCCCATAAAGATAACTTACCCAAAGACGCAGTGCTGATATTTGGCCAATGTGACAGACAAAACACCTCCACAACGACTGAGTTCCTCCCCTTCCGGTCGTGTCCGAGTAGTTGAAAGGAACATTTGGGTTAGACGCCTCCTGCACATCATTTCCATCCACGAAGTTATGGAAAGGCAGCACGTGACGACGGCCTGAACGAAGAAGATATGGAATTCGGAATCATTTAAGATATTTTCAGTCTCTTACAAACTAAGAACAAATAGTATGTGCATCAACTGCCTGAGTCTAGGATCCAGCTATATCGAGCACCAGTTGGTCAATCATGTATTTTAGTCTTGAGTGATTGGTCATGGTCGGTTAGGCACGCCTCTGAGACCCTGAGACACTGGCACCCTGCTCCGTTCCGAGTATTACTGTGAATACCACACACATAGTGAAGGGATAGTGTTTTTGCAGTGCTCTGGAAGCTTATATCCGACCACTTTAACCTTTAGGCAACGTATTTAGAACGTGCAAGCCCGCTCTAAAAAGCATAAAGAATACAAGAATGTGAAACAAAAGTGGAAAACCACAGAGTGGTATCTATAGCCATTGTTGCAAACAAGAGCTTAGTGTGCATTGAAAAATAGCATTATTGGCCTTCAGAAGCCATACTAACGGGTGGATGTGTTCAATACCGAAACCAATCTACAAACAATGCTCTTGAAAAACCAGGTATACTCAAGCTAAACCCCTAAAACCACCTGTATAAAATTACATACCCCAAATGCCACCGTATACTAGCATAGACCGAGTGCCTGCTAGTGTTACCATATATCAGTCAATAAGCAATAACAAACATATCTGAAGTGCAAAATGGTTGGGAAGCCTCATTGGCCCTAAACAGGGTTCGGGGTAGAGCTCAAGATAATTTCTGGCCACAGCTGAAAGCTAAAATGGGCTTCATCATTCTGTCAACATACTTGTGAATTGACTTAAGAACTTGGTCTAACACCATCACCTAAAAAGGTAACCAGTTAAGAATACGAGGCTGGAGAACACTTCTGCACACAACCGAAATTAAAAAAGGTAATCAGGAAATCGGAAATGAGGCATGTTGGGTATGTCAGACCGGGTTGGTTAAGCTGGTTGGGTCAGACCACATCCGTTGGGTTGGACCGGCTTGACAGGCTTGAATTGACCAATTAGGATGGGCTGCTCTGGAAGAAGAAAAGGAGTGAAAGAGGAAAGAAAGGAATATGTGAGAGAAGGAAGGAGTGAGGAAAGGAAAGAAGGAAGTGGGGAAGGGATGAAGGAGTGGAGAAGACTGAGGGAAGGGAGTGATGAAAGGAGTGCAGTGAAGGAAAGAAGGAAGGAAGGAAGGAAGGAAGGAAGGAAGGAAGGAAGGAAGGAAGGAAGGAAGGAAGGAAGGAAGGAAGGAAGGGGCAAGGAGGAAGGTGGAGGGAGGATGAGAGGAAGGAGGGAGGGAGGGGGATGGGGGCGGGTAGAAGGAGGGAAGGATGAACGAAATTAATAAATCAAGGAAGCAGTGAAGGAGAGAAGGAAGACGTGAAGGAAGAAAGGGAGGATTAATGATTGAAGAAAAGAAGGAGTGAAGGAGAGACGACCTTAAGTGATTGAATGTTGCATATTCCAGGCCATACCCTTTTTTAAGGCACAATATGCACCTTACTGTAGGAAACAAGAAGACATATCCATGACCTTAGACGAAGCGATAATACAAGAATGTGTAGGATCAACCAGCTATCAAAAACACCTTGCTTTAAGAACTTAGTCTAAAATATCCATAATCACAACATTTATATATCGACTACATGTTCATCACAATTTCGGACATGCTCCATCGGGCTAGCGATATGGCATGAAAATTGCGCCACACCGCTGCTGCATGGTGCCCATTTGGTGCCCACCTATAGCTCAATATAGAGAACGGGGCAGTGGAGCAGGCTGGTGCGACCACACAGCGATGAACTACATGGAAGATCGCTTGGTGACAAGTGAATGTAATGTTTGTCGTTAATTAAACTTTGATTAAAAAAACAAAACTGGCAAAACCAAATGAATTAACTTTCGCCGGTTAACAGCAGGCAGCTGCCGGTGGTGCCTGGGCTGATGGGTTTGTACACTATAAGCATGTTTGGCATACTTCGGGTGGAGTTGAATATATCCGGCCCCTTGTAGCATGCCCTCGAGAGTATTTCCTGTATTTGTTTTGTTACTTGATAAAAATAGTTGAGTAGATACAGCAGAATTTCTGATAGTATGGTCTCAGTCACGCCTTAAGGAGGGTGACTCATACATTTGGCAATACTAGCAATTAAGGAATCTTCGTAGATGTAATTTTTTTCTTTTAGCATTGGCTTCCCATAGGTGTTTTGCCACATCTAGATAATCGTAAATATAAATTCTCTTAGTTTTCTTTCTGCATAACAAGAGAAACAGATCGACATAGTGGCTCTCTGGTTTGCTCCTGCCAACCCATGTAGGTGCTTTTTCTTTTGAGTTTGTTCACCGTAAATCGTAGGTGCATTCATACCCCCTCCCCCCTGTAGGAGTCTGTAACATATTTACAAATAAACTGGCATAGGCACTACATCTAATACATAATACACAGTTACATCAAAGAAAATCTACGTAGGAAATTATATATGCGAATGGCGAACACATACTCACCCAACAATGCAAATGTCTGATCTTCGGTCATCATGTCATCCTGACACTGTGGACACGGCATTCTGTGACCAACACGACGTGGGATTTCGTGTGGGCTGAACTTATGAGGATACCTAGTGGCTGCACAGGAGCCTCGACAAGGCTGCCTCACCTGTAAGCAATATAGAGATATCCACACCCTTTCCTCTGACCCTATCAGGAAACAGTATTTTAACTAGAAAATGTTATTTCTAGGAGATTCATGTGTTGACTGCAAGTGTAACACTATTAGTATCACAATCGACATATGTAATATCTTAGTCATCACACAGTAAGTTAATACTCTAATATAATCTAAGGAGGGCATGCCTAAGGAGGTATCCAGTGAAGGATAATACAAAGGGCAAATATGATAAAATTTTGAAATACATGTACTGTATATCTAACAATACCTACCTACTAATACACATGTTTATCCTACCCCTAATAAAAAACTCCATAGGCTTAACATTGGGTCACTGTATTCGGTCTGGAGTTCAGAAAAATATCGCTCTAGTGGGATACACTTGACAAATGACGTCATTTGTTAATGTAGAAGTAATTTAGATGGGCGGGGTAGGATAAATTCTAAACCGAACTCGAGTTAGTTGTGTTATTGTTCATCGCACTCCGGCAAGATCGCATATTACTGTTCTCAGCTTCACCTCGCACAGTAATACGCGATCTTGCCGTCGTGCGATAAACAACAAGACTAACTCTCGTTTGGTTTCTCCATATTATTAATTCAGTTTATATTTATAAATATAACACTTCAATGACACAATATTTCATTTAAACGCAGGTTAAAAGCAGGTAGGGGAGAACCAGTTTTATTATACTTATTTATCCTAAAGCAACTCATATTTGAGGAACCACATAATCCTAGCAACGACACACATTTATTGAACATTGCCCGATTCCAAACGAATTTGTTTTGATAAGAATTCTGCTGGCTCTTCAGGTGCAAGGATACAATTCATGGTTTGAAAGTAATCGCAAATAAATTCTACATGAAAAATGACTTGAGCAGCATTGAGAGTGGTATTGAAACACACCTCAGGTATTTCGCTCATACAGAAAAATTCCAGTATCTTAACATCTAATTAAACACTTAAAAGTTATTTCTGGGGAATACTTCTTTCACCAATTCCCATTGAAAAATCGAGTAATATTCGGTTTCGGTGAAATCCTGTTATTCGTGAATTCTGGGTAAGAACCAAGTAAAATAAAAGAGTTTTAGGAATCCATCTCATTCGTAAAATCCAATTAAAAATCAAGGGGAGAAATAAGAATTCTTTTAGTCGAAAATCCCAGCAAAAATCAAGTTTTCAAATTCGAATAAATGCTCATCTTGTTTTTATTCTCACCCACCTTCATTGCAAGTTTGGGTAATCGATGTATTTGGTGTTCAATGATGAGAATGTAATTGCTGAAGATACTCCACATGTATTCTTGCATTACATGGTCTGGGTCTGCAGAGAAACACCTCAACTCCAGGTCCAGACTGTTGGTCTGTAAATCTGCAATTTGATTATGTTTTACATAAATCTTTTATAACGGGTTCTGATGCTGCATTTTGACTGCGAAATACCATATGAAATACGAGCAGGTAAATCAATCTCACATATGGAGGTCAAAGACATACAAGAGCTAAGAGCGCATTTTGAAATAGAATAGTTGACATTTAAAAGGCCAAATGAGTGGGTGGACGCATTTAAAACTCACTACAAGTAGCTTAAGACATATTGAAAATTAGTGACAGAAAATAAGCTTAATTGGAAATAATGCAATATTTTGATATCTTGATTTCAATGTTTTCTTTTAATTGTTGTATACAAACAAATGCTTACATAACTAATTAGATATACAGCACATGTCAATCTATTAGATCTTTTAGGGAAAATATCCCACCATAGTCCCTTAAATGCCTTCCTGGCCTTTATTACGCCCATTTTCTACTAGTTTTTTTTACTGGTGGTGCCCTCTGGTACCCAATGCCTTGAGGCCTGACCTTGCTGATCTGTTTCCTCAGAGTGTTTATTTGAAGGTATGTGGATTTTTTGCAGTGATTTAACATTGTTTATCATGACTATTTTGAAAAAGAATGGAATTCTTATTGTAATCATATCATATAACAGTTTACAGGGCTAGGGACATCAAACTTGCACACTCCCAACATAATAAATGACAAAAATACGTGAATATCATATTTATAGGTTTTACCAAAATAATGACACTTCCTGATGAATTGCAATTATCTTAAAAACCAATATCATTCGACTAGGTTTTCACTGATTCCTAGAACAAAGTTATGAACCATTTGACTTCTGTTTCTGTGTAAATATGCTGGATACACCATCCTCTCATACACCTGCTGCCTCCCCCTCCCATTATTAGATTTGGCAAAAATACATGAATAGCACATCCACGGACCTATACCTCTCGATAGGAAACGCGGGCCAGCGCCGTGTTTGTTCAACGATTTCATCGTCTCGGCTATGCTTGAGTGTGTTTCGCGGGTGGTACGCTAATTTCCGTCAATTCCGCTAGGGGCAATAGTTCCAGTTTTGGCCACCAGGAGTAAAGGGTTTGATTCAGGGTCCGATGGCATGTAGAATAGGCACGGTTCTATTAGTAATATGCACACTTAGTCATAATCAGCACATTTACAGCCATAATCTTTAATGTCCCATTTAGGTACATATCCGAAATCGTTGATGATATAGTTTATTAAGGGCTGGGGATAATTTCAAAATCATGATTTCCCATGTGGAATCCTTGAAAATGAGGGAAATCTGAGTCCTGACCCTACCCATATTGACCCAAAATCTGCCAATTGTATGGAACCCCCCAGCACACCTAGGGCCATAATCTTTGCTGTTCTATCTAGGAACACACTTGAAATCGTTGATGAAATAGTTTATTAAGGCTTGGTGAGATGGGAATATTTTCAAAATCGATGTTTTCCATGTCAGATTTTCTGAAAATGGGGAAATCTGCCTGCCGACCCCAGTTAAAGTCACACAAAATCTGCCAATTGTCTGGAGCCCCCCAGCACACTTACAGTCATAATCTTTACTGTCCCATTTAGGTACATATCCGAAATCGTTGATGAAATAGTTTATTAAGGGCTGTTTAAGTGGAAATAATTTCAAAATCATGATTTCCCATGTGGAACCCTTGAAAATGAGGAAAATCTGAGTCCTGACCCCACCCAAAGTGACCCAAAATCTGCCAATTGTTTGGAATCCCCCAGCACACCTAGGGGCATAATTTTTGCTGTTCTATGTAGGAACTATGTTGGAATCGTTGATGAAACCAACGTTTACCAATGATAAGTCTATGAAATCTGTGTAGTATACATGGATGATTAGAAACCATACTGAAGGGTGTACAAGGGCGAAAATAGAAATCTAAACCAGATCAAAGGGGTTATCATTGTCTATGGAAAATTGGTATAGGGAGGCTCCCTGTGGCTCCAGGCTTTCGACATGCATTGCCCTCTGGTGTGAAAATGACAGTGGTATTGAGAAATTCCGACACAGTGTATTTATATCGAACGTCCTGACCATGTTGTACAAGCTCCAAAACAGGCGTTTTATCATCGAGTCCTACCATGCTTCTGCAAGCATGGTAGGTCATTCTATATTTATCATATACCCGAAATTAGGAAAAATCATTAATTCATTTTCGCCTAACAACTAATATTTCAGTCAATGTGTATAGGAAGGTGTTCCGTATTCTACCGTATGGAAGAGTGTTCCGTACAGTATTTTACATTATATGGCGGAACGGTGCATATATATACAGTATATAGTAAAACTACATATGGGAGAGTTTTCAAAAAATCGGTGTTGCGTAGTCTGGTAAATGATACTTTATTATTCTTCAACATGAACTCCATAATTAACCCCTCTTATGACACTAGTGCTTCTCGGCTTTCCTCCTGAAAATAAATTTGACAATTGTACTTACTCATGTGAATGTTATGTGTAATCCTGACCTCACAAGCACCATGGCGAACCAGGACACCCCATTCGTATAACTTCAGTGCAAAGCCCATCTCAATAAAATCGGAGATAATCCTCGGCAAGAGTAGCACAGGCATTCCATATGCTAGATTGTAGGACTGTTCCAACACAGACGTGTTTTCATCACTGTATGCATCACCCCAAAAGGTGGTCTAAAAAGGCAGTAAATAAACTATGGTGAATTTTACCCGGATTCTTGTATGGCGATGGCAATATCATGATAATATGGTGAAAATTTCATGTTTTGGATATTCCTCTGTCCCATGTAGTATAATCCAGACTTTAAGAATTAGCTATTTAGTGTAAATAGCTAAATATCATAGATCTAGATCGTTAAGGTCAGAGTAGTCATGACATCTCTTAAAGAAATGAGAATTCGATGATTGAATGTGTTCTGTAAATTGTATATTTTCAAGAATTGGAGACAGTAATTAGCTCTACAATTATAATTACAATTACATAAAGAACAGTAGGGTATAAAACAAAATACGCAATATCGAAGAAAGACCCTTGTAATCTTACCGTCAGTCGAGAAGCAGTATGTTTCCCATCATGTAAACCTTCCCATACATAAGGACGTGTATTCATATTACCAAAGCTGATGTAGAAGGGCCCATTAGAAACTGACGGTGATACAAGTGCCTGAGGGATTCTTAGTAATATTCCTGCTTCTTCCAAGACTGGCAGCAGAAGGCTAACCTGAAAATACCGATATACAAATGTATTGGGAATTCCACAAGAGTTTGGCCATTTTCAAACATTTAGAAAACCAAATCAATATTGTCAGAAAGCAAATGATTATCCAAGGAGGCACTTCCTAGAATCTACCTCGAAAATTCCACTTCCTAGTACCTACTGTAAATCTATTCTTTCAAATAAAGCATATCATATTCAAATTCAACCAGTTTAAGGGGAAGAGATATGTTCATAAAAGAGTTCTTAAAAATAGACTTGTGACTACAAAGGTCCCTGCCCCCAAAACTGAATTAGTTTTCTTTAAAAAATCTATGCCACAATACTTAACATCAAAACCGTAATATACAGTATGGCCATAAAACCTTCTGTCCAAAACATAAATCATATTCCTATCTGTACTTAGTTAGTTATAAAAAGCAAAAATGTGGTAAGGTCATCTAGTGACCCTACAAGCAGGTGTACTACAGTTGGCCATAACCATAACCTAAAGACCAAAGACCTTTCAAAATCATTCAATGATTGGAAGGAATTTTTTATGAATTTATTCAAATCAACCTGTTCGAAAGTAGCATTGTTTAACATCGTCATGAAGTCGGAAAGTGTGAAGAGCGGCTCATCTGGCCCCAGTATGCGAACAGCTGCAATGTTCTTGTGTTCTGCACGTCTCTGAGGATTGTGAATAGCCGACAGCAGCTCCACAAACCATGAAATGTCGGTAATGATGCATTTATTCTCGGCCCTGTCCAGCAAGAGAATGTCTCCCTGAAACAGAAAAGAAGACCAAATGAGCATTGGTATTCTTATATCAGTTAAGAGCGTTGCTGGTAAAGATTGTGGTATATCCCCTTTTAATCTGGTCTGGGCTTATTATTTGATAATGAAAGAAGAACCATTGTATGGTGATCAGGTTCAGCAAAACTAGACTTATTATCCCCCGTACCCTCTTACGAGAACTTGTTTTGTCGGGCTTTGTCTTCGAATATGACTTTTTATTTTCAATTTTTAGTGGGGATTCATGGGAACACAGAAGCTTAACATCGTCATTTTTCTGTCATACACAATTTTATGGTAATCTGTATAACTGAACACTACAAGAGGACAAGATTACAGCTCTGTAAAAGCAAATATATCAAAGATCTTTGACAAAAATTATCCTACCAATACATGCATATGTTCCAGCACTTTCATGACTGCATGAGGAGTGTATTTTCCAACCAGTGAAGAGTCTTCCAGGAATTTATCAAATGGGACAATCTTATCTGTCTTCATCTTTTCAATGACCTTGTAGACATCAGACACTGTAGAAGATAGTGGCATATGGAGGTGTGCAAATACACCTTCGTGGAAGTCGTTTAAGTCATTCACCATTACTTTCCGGATCAAGGATGGACCCTTGAAATTAAAAGAAAAAAAAGACATTTGATACAAAGAAATTTTGTTAGTTGCTAGTAACATTTACTGGTAAAGGGCTTATGTTATTGTACCATGGGAGGTTGGACAGCTTTTTCTTACACACTGATGACCTGGTGGTTGATTAGGCTAACAAGACACAAGGAAAATCACGATTCCAGCTGTATTCATAAGATTTAAACCATTTAGGCACAACTCAAACCGTATTTGTACCTATTCTATTGCATGGAAAAGCAATAACAAGGACTCCATGCGAATGTTTATTTTATGATTGTCGTAATGTTGGATTTGTCGTAATTACCTGCCCCAGATGACCTTTGCTGTTCTCCAGTTTCTCTATGCGCTCATAAATAGCCCGTAGTTTCGCCTTCATCGGTGCGACTGGCATGACAAAATTCTTGACGTAGTTGTGAAGTTCACGAAGCCAAAGTCCAAAGGCTCCTGCTGCCTGGGAAACTTTAAGCAACTGCAAATAAATGTTATAAATGTTGGCAACACAACAACTGCCTCATCCCCTGGGTCCTTTTTAAAGTGAAAACATAAATTTGAAAAATATAATTTAGAAACAACAGAAGCATTTTCAAATAGAATCATTGGCCTTTAAAAAGTCAAATAAGCAGGTGGATGCATTTAAAACTCACTACAAGTAGCTTTATAATAACACATGTTTAAAATTGATGACTGAAAAATATTTTGATATCTTAATTCTAACGAAGGGAGGGAGGGAGGGAGGGAGGGAGGGAGGGAGGGAGGGAGGGAGGGAGGGAGGGAGGGAGGGAGGGAGGGAGGGAGGGAGGGAGGGAGGGAGGGAGGGAGGGAGGAAATTCATGAATAGGGAAGGACCTGCATTGATTGGCTATTTAAAGGCATATTCCTCTGTGAACACAGAAGTTCATAGATCAGTGCACACATATATTTAGCTACCTGTAGAGGATACAATTGGCAATCAGCAATGCCTACATACAAAACGTTTTTGCCTCATGGTTGAGTGCACACAGACCTGTCTGCATGCTGCCTGCCCATGTAGTCCAACAAAAACTTCGTTCCTATATACACCAATAAAGTAGGTCAAGCCAATATCTGGTGGTAAATGACATTACAAATGATTTTACAAAACAATATCATTTGACTGGGTCTTGACTGATGCCTAAAACAAAGTTATGAACCATTTTGACTTTTAAAGACGAGGTAGAATCCTGGCTAACTCTTCGACACTGCACAGACTAATGTCCACTCCATTTTTTTGACAACGAGTAACTTTTTAATTTCCTTAATGTCAACGTTTCGGCTTTTGCATGCCTTCTTCAGGACAGGAATATTATGATTGGTTCATGACAAGATACAGTCTCTTAAATACTACATTTGTGGTCATTGTAATAGGGTTACCCAAATACGACAATTGAAATAGAACAATAGCCCATAATAGGGTAATGAGTCTTAGAGTTAGGTCCATATTGGTGAGGTGACCGTAATAGGGCAGTCAGAAATTATTCAAATCTGAGCAATGAGATGCACCAAATATTTACAGACTCAGGAGTTCATTGTGAATTTTTTAACTTTTGTTTGTGTGTAAATATGATGAATAAAATATCTTGTCATACACCTTCTGCCCCCCCCCCCCCCTTCCCATTATGAGATTTGGCAAAAATACATGAATAGCACAACAAATATACATTTCACCTTAACCCTTTAAGGACGGGCGCCTATGGCAGAACTGCACACTTGGGGACGGCTACTAGTGACTATGCACAGTTCTAGGGGACGGAGGCATTGTCCTCTAAACTCAAAATTTGAAGGTTCATCATGTGATATAATTTGTTATCCTTGATATTTTTATTTCTATTATCTAAAATTCAAAAATATGATGTTATACCTTCATTCTGTCCAAATTTCAAGTTTATTGTTAAAATATTTTCTTTTCAAAACAATTTTATAGATATCCAGCAAATGACGCCTTAAGGCATCATCCACCCCTGGCCGGTTGGTGCCTTAAGGCATCATCCGCCCTTAAAGGGTTAAGTCTTGCAAAGTCTTGGAACAGTCTTACTGCAGTCTTGCAAAGTCTTGTGTCAGTCTGACAACTTTCTTGCAACAGTCTTGCAACAGTCTTACAATAGTCTTGCAACAGTCTTGTATCGGCCTAACAACAGTCTTGTAAGTTTTACAATAGTCTTGCAACAATCTTACAACAGTCTTACAACGGTCTTGTGTCAGTCTTACAATAGTCTTGCAACAGTCTTACAACAGCCTTGCAAGTCTTACAACAGCCTTGCAGTCTTGCAAAGTCTTATGTAAGTCTTACAACAGCCTTGCAAGTCTTACAACAGCCTTGCAGTCTTGCAAAGTCTTATGTCAGTCTTACAACAGCCTTGCAAGTCTTACAACAGCCTTGCAGTCTTGCAAAGTCTTATGTCAGTCTTACAACAGCCTTGGTTTTAGTTGGCCATACTACAGGCTCCATGTTCAGAGTGAGGCTGAGCTTCAACCAGATATTTGGTGTTTTTATAAGGATATAGGTATAAGTCATGTGGCAATATGCTTGGAGAGTGATAGGAACCACAGAGTCCTCTGGGGGAACATGGCTGCATTAAAATTCAAAGATGGCTGCTACCCCCCCCCCCCCATGCTATGAAATTAGGCAAAAATACATGAATATCATGCCAAATATAAGTTTAACCTAAATAATGGCACTTCCTAGGGTGTAAGCAACTGTCAGTGCCACTTATGGAGATGGTAAATGATACACCAATGCTCCTTGTTAATCAATATTGAAGACCCATGACAACAATTATAGTGATCCTAGACTATATTACCAAAATGTCTAAGACATGAACTTTGGGGCTACGGGACCACCCATTGGGACTCCTTACTCAGCTAACAGATATCAAGTAGAATACCATCTAACTCCCATAGACATTCCATATAAACCACCGATTAACAGAAGAATCCCACCACACCTTCTTAACACGCCTGGAGACCCAAAACCATCGTACAAAACCAGCTGGACATCCATCCCCAGCCCACTGAGTGAACTACCACCATTCGACTTTGATGACCTATTCTAAAGACACTTGAACATTAATTATCTAATTGAACTATTGAACTGAATTATGCAACAACGAACTCTTAATCCCAGGGAAACTTCCCTCATTATATTTTCTCTCATCTAACATCAACAGACTCTTTGATATTTCACTTACACTGCTATTTATAGCTATAATCTGATGATCCACAAAAGCGATCCGGATCCTTAAAAGCGATCCCAAGTGTACTTCAGTACCCAATTGTGAATCCACAACTAATCTGATCCCTGAAGAAGGTATTAAAAATACCGAAACATGTCGGAATATACACCAAACTCTGAAGCCTCCTTATAATTTAATTCAAGAAGACTAGTCAAGTTCGGTTTTGAGGGAATATCTTGTTTATTTCAATTTAATCAATATTGAGTAAACTTCTGCTTCAGTATGCCCATTTCACACAAAATTCCCCCCACTTTGAACAAATACTTGAATATCTCAGTAAATATAGAATCTACCTTGAAAATTCCACTTCCTAGCACCTACTGTTTTTTTTATTATCTTTCAAATGAGGCATAACATATTATGATTCAACCAGTTTTACAGGTAGAAATATGTGCATAAAGGAGTTTTTAAAATGGACCTGGGACTACAGAAGTCACCCCCCCTCCCCCAAACTGAATTCACTTTTTTTTTATAAATCCATACCAAAATACTAAATATCAAAACTGTAAGGCATTGTACCACCATAAAATCTTCTGTCCAAAACAGAAATTATATTCCTATCTGTACTTAGTTAGCAAAAATGTGGTTAGGTCATCTAGTGACTCTACAAGCAGTTGTACTACAGTAGGCTATAGCCATAACCTAAAGACCAACCGTCCGCCTGCTAACAACCAGGAACAAACATTATTTCAGACAATAATCGGTCCATCCCCTTGCATTATCCCCATCCCTATTATATGTCCTATTACATGTCCCAACATGGCTCTACCACAAACCCATGGATTAGAAAATCTATGACTATATGTACAGCTTGTAATTCTATTCCAAAAGAATCAGGAGATAAGGAAGGCATTTTTCCATAAAGATTGATAATGGATAAATTGGATTTTGATTCATTATGAGTGTTATTATTGTGATTTAACTGAACGTTAAATCAACAGAAGGTCAACAACGAACAGGTTAGTTCTAAAACGGTAGGGGAACGAGAAAAGCGTGCAACAAATTTATACACGACTTGAAATAACAGTTTACTTTGTCTGCTATGAACGAGCTCGAACCATGTATTATTGCATGTTCGTTCGTGCCATGTGTGTGTAGTATCTACTGTAGATATCTGTTTAACTCTGCATGGAGGAACATCGGCACTTCCGACGAAGGTATATGTCTGTAATTCTAACGGGAAAAAAGAGATAGTATAGGACGCTTACTTTTTAAAGGGACCATACATTATGTGTTGTTGTTGGGGGGGGGGGGCACATTTATTAGGGGGCAACCTCTTTGTATTTCCATGGGGGGATAATATTCTTTTCATTTCTTGGGGGGGATGGGGAGGGGGAACTGTTCTGTTGGTTGTTTTTTTTAAAATTTTCATGGGGGTCCTTTTTCATTAATTTGAGGACACATTTTCTGTTTGCTAGATTTTCTTTATTTTCAGTTCCATACAGTCATATCTTCACTAGCTTCTTCCGTAAATATTTTCTGTTTGCGATTACTGCTGAGAAACTGTACTCATTTTTATATAGCTAATCAAAGAGGGTTAACTCATTTGTATGTAGAAATGAAAACCAATACGTCTCATTAGAGCGTTTTAATATATAGTATGTTTCCTGGGAGGTGATTTAGACCAACGCATCTTTATTAGTGACTGGGTGATCGTTTTAATGATCGTTTTGGAACGATCACTTCGAAACGTTCCCTATGTCTATGGATGTTTACCTGCCAGTAACCGAAGGTGTTACCATACTAATTCATGTCAGTAGACTCTAAAATATGGTATCAATAATTGAGATGTAAGTGCTATACCCAAAATCAAAGCTGATGAAATATACAAAATTGGGATATGTTTTTCAATAGGGTTTGTCCACCAAAATTTTGACTTGATCCCTATTAAGTCCAACCATGTCATTATTGTCCAATTACCTCATCTGGCATATTGATACCAACCTCTCCACTCATAACCTTACATAAATTGGTCTGAAAAATATCAGAAACACGTCTCCAATTTAGAATGATTTTTTTTTGCATCGGCTTGCAGCAGAGGTGTTTCAGCCACGTTCAAATAATCCCAACTTAGAATGAAATTAAATAAAAACATTTAATATCAAATATGACTGTACTAACCTATTTCTATCGAGATATTCAATGGGCTATCGCCATTTTGCGGCAACTATGTTTGGGCTGAATAGTGACATGTATAGCCTTGTCACTAATAGCACGGACTTAGATGACCGTGCTAATAGTGACCGTTTTAACTCAGTTTTCACGATCACTTTTCTGGTGGTCTTGGTGGGAGAAGGTATCCAAAATAGCAATCCCAGTGATAGGTGCGCCGAAGGTGCTGCGATTATTAGATGGATCCAGATACCTTTTGTGGCTGTGCCCCAATTTTCTATGTGCTATACAACAAACAGGAGAAGAGTCCTTCAGTAAATACAGAAGAGAGCTGGAATAGGGTATCTAAGTATTCAGTTCCATCACTATTCTATAAGTAATTATAGAGTGGGTTGGGGCAAATGTTTGTCAGTATTTCCACCAGGGGAGGGGCAACTCTTTTTTTCGTATTCCCAAGGGGGGACCTCTTTTTACCACTTCATGTTGCAAAAAGTGTGCACCCAGCCATGAATAAAGAACACTTCATAAGAATTGTACTTTTCCCCCCATTGAAAATTCAAAAAGGAAAGGGAAATAGAGAAGGCAAAGGATGTCTCTAAAGGACACTCACATTTAGATGATCATGCTCTGGGTCCTTCACGTATTCTTCTGTAAGTTTCATAGTCGTCGGCTTAACGCTCTCCTAAATCAGGAAAACATACCAAATCATCTAGTCAAGGTCATTATGGTCACGTTCAGCAAATGAAAAGTTCATGGAACTTGAAAAAAAGATGACCTCAACAATAAATCTACCTCCCATAGTACCAAAAACGTTTCTGCAGGATATTATGTAATCGTAAAGCATGTCAAAATATCTGTTAAAATAAATCTAGCAATATACCGTAATATACCTATCATAGAGTATTAAATTAATTTTTTTTCACCTGCAAGTGCTGCAAAATGCAACATACTGGGCATGCCAATTGTGAACTAAAAGGCACTTCGTTATCTACTTCCTTAAAATCGCCCAAAATGACAAGGAGGGTGAAGTGGCCACGCACTTCAACTCAGCCTTACTGGAGTCTCATTATACTATCGATTTTGGAAAAGACATATTTAATACCCCAAAGTACCAAAATATCTTTATTATTACCACTCATAATTTGGATATGGATTGTTCTCATAAACAATCACATGATACAATGGTCTCGCCCGGTTTAGCGCCATTTTAAAACATAACACACATTTTATTACCTACCCGATATACTGGATGGGACCAGTCAATGTCTACAATGACAGCGTTTGGCATCCAGAAAGAGTCTCAGATGAGGCCTTGCTGTGTCAATTTCTTAGCACAATATGATCAAAACCATATTCTTCATTACGTCTAATGACTACTAGCCTCCATACAAATCTCCATGATACTCATGCATCATCATAGTCGAATGTTCATCGACTGTAGGCTTACTGTAGCTCACTATGTGATCGCGACTGACCTCTCAACGTAGTCTCGCCAAGTAAATTAGCATAAAAGCCAATACCCACTGAACGATTTCGTTTCCACCGATTAACTCCCTGAATCGTCAGGGCTATTTAACTTGTCTCAGGCGAATATGTGCATAGCGTTGACTATCCCCACAACGTTTATGGCAGCCATTAGCATTAGTTAATCGTAAGCAAATTCTGTCCACACTGGACGATTGACTGCGTAAATCGTGAGCGATTTAGGGCCACCGATAAAGGAACAAGTAATAAATCTCAGTATATGGGAGTTAAATCGGTGAGCTGGCCTCAGTCTGTGTGTGGCATGGGTATTTCTGCTCACCCAGCGACTAATTAAGGGCCATTATTGGTAGGAACCACGGGGGGTATTTCTTAAACTCCGTTGTCGGCGACAACGGGAAGGAACACGTTCCTTAATTCATCGGTCTCGATTTCGGAACATTGGGCTGCTATTTTTCGGCGACAAAGGTACATCGCCATGGGGGGGATTTTCAAATCTTAGGCACATTATTGTAGGGGGGTGTCACATTGGCCGACACATTTTCTAGGCCTCGCCTGAGCTTACGATTGTTCTTTTGTCGCCGAGAAAGGAACATTCATGTTCCGAAATCGTACAGTGTGTATTGGCTTTTTACGTTATGTTGGGAAACGTATATATTTGGTTTCTTTTCTCACCATGTCGAAATCCATTACTGTCTGCAATATATTCGGTTTCGACAGCATCTGCTTACAGGTTCTCCAGTCAGCCTGAAAAAGTAAGAGAGTTGTTCAGAAGAGTTCTTTCTAATCTCGTAGTAAAAAAAAAACCGCGTTTTCATTGAATTCAGAGGTAATACAGATCCACAAGTCCTACAACCTGGGGATTCCAGTCTAGTGCCTTAACCACTGAGCTAACTCAAGTTTCACTTGTCTGGGACAAGTGAATCTTAGTTCGGGTCGACTTTACAATTTTTGTAATAGCATAGTATCTATACTCTGATGAGTTCGGCTCTGTTGTTGATGGGATGAGATGTAATGGGTATAATGGGAAAAACATTTTTATTAACATTGCTGTGAGGTAGACATATGAAGGCAGCATAGACCGATATCATGTCTTTGAAGTTTGTCTTGGAAAAGAGAAAAAATGATGGTAAATATATAAATAAATTGAAAAACTCACAGCTTGTTTGCTATATCCAAGTACCACTGCTACAAGACCGATAGTACTGATGACACGTGCTGGCGCACTGCTGAACGATTTCAACTAAAATAAAACATGGATTTGCATATATTTTCCAGGGAATTAACAATATAACTATAGGGAGCAAATCCATGAATAGGGAAGGGCCTGCATTGATTGGATATTTAAAGCCCTACTCCTCTGTGAACTCAGTAGTTCATGGATCAGTGCACACATATATTTAGCTACCTTTAGGGGATTCAATTGGCAATAAGCAATGCCATACCTATATATAAAACGTTTTTGCTTCATGGTGACCATTCATGGATGAATGCACACAGACCTGTCTGCATGCTCCCTAGCCATGTGGGGGACACAACTCTGTTTCTATGTACACCAATAAAGTAGGTCAAGCCAATATCTGGTGGTAAATGATATTGCAAATGATTTTACAAACCAATATCATTTGACTAGGTCTTGATTGATTCCTAGAACAAAGTTATGAACCATTTTGACTTCCGTTTATGTGTAAATATGCTGAATAAACCATCCTCTCATACACCTGATGCCTCCCCCCTTCCTATTATGAGATTTGGCAAAAATACATGAATAGCCCATCAAATATAAATTTTATCTAAATAATGACACTTCCTAGAGTGTAAAGCATGTGATCCACCAAGAGTGAGTTAGGGGCAGACGATGACCATGTGGAGCAGTTGCAGATGTCAGCCGCCCAAATAGCTCATCGGCTCAGATCGACTGGGACAATCTGCTTGGTGGATCAGCAAATCGGCCAGAATCGGCCGGACCAGTCCATTGAAAACCCTGTCGCCCGCAACCATGCGGTCATCAGCTCTGGCCAGCCAGCCCTGTAAAAACCAGCCGGCCGGCCTCCTCTGGCCGTCTCTGAGCGTCGATTTGGTGGATCACATGCTTTAGCAACTGTCAGTGCCACTTATGGAGATGGTAAATGATACACCAATGCTCACTGTAAATCAATATTGAGTAAACATCTGTTTGAGCATGCCCATTTCAATGAACCGCCCCCCCCCCACCCCCACTTTCAACAAATACTTAAAAATGGACCTGTGACTACAAAGGTCCCCCCAAAGTGAGTTTACTTTTTTTTTAAATCCATACCAAAATACTAAATATTATAACTGTAAGGCATTGTACCACGATAAAACCTTCTTTCCAAAACAGAAATCATATTCCTATCTGTACTTAGTTAGCTATAAAAAGCAAAAATGTGGTCAGGTCATCTAGTGACTCTACAAGCAGTTGTACTACAGTAGGCTATAGCCATAACCTAAAGACCAACTGTCCACCTGCTAATAAAGAAGGCTTAAAGTTTGTATCTTGATCGTTATATGGCCTGTAAGAAATTAACAATCCAGTTTGGAAAAGTAAAACAATTATAAACCGCACATACCTCTGAAATGTCTGCTTTTCGTAAGGTCTGCAGAGCCTTCTGGCCCTGTTCCTGAAAAAAAAGCAAACCCACATAATGATGGCAAAAGGAGGTCTTCTTTTTAATAGCTTGTTTGAAATCTTTTACCCTTTCTAGTCCTTGGGTCCGTATCATTCAGCGTGTCCCATAACTTTATAGCCCTATTGTGTGGCGACCTTTGATAATTACTGGTTTTTGCTCTTCTATCTTTGAAGTTGACTTTGCATAATCGTCTACTAGCTCTAACAGGATCGACCTGCCGATTTTTGTCCTTGGGCAGTTGTACATATATGTGAGCAGTTGTTGCTATCTCCAATTTTCAGGGTAGTCAACAACTTATTGTGTAACTCAGTTGCACTCTGCCTGTGCCCGTACAAGTTTTGAACCAGTTTGAGAGCTATGTTTTGGGTCTGTTGGGGTGGCTCCATGTCCCCTTTTAGTCCACCATCCAGCACAAAACTATAGTATTGAAGCAAGGGCTTATTATTACCTTGTACTTTTGCCAAGCTCTTATTTTTCTCATGTTGAATATTCTGGAATTCCAGTTTTGTGTTATATTGCTAATGTGTATCTTGAAATTTAGGTCTGGATCTACCATGACTCCAGGATAAATATGATGTGATATTTCACCAAGGTTTTCATTCAGATAATGCAGGTCAAGCTTTGGGAGATAATAGTGCTTTCTAGAAAATGCACACTAGCATGTTTTGTTTTGTTTGCATTCATTGTCATCCCGTTCCGATTACACCATTGAACAATTTTGTTCAACGATAGTTGTAGCCCGTTTCTGTCGTTACCTTGAGTTGTTGAGAAAATATGAGTAAAATTGCCACTAGCCATTATGCTCCACTGAAACCTGAAATAGGTTTGCACAGATACGGCCCTCTTGAATACTTAATTGGTGGAACTTGTGAAAGATGTAACAACACTATGACTTTTGATAGTAAATTACTTACCTTACCCTGCATAGCCGTTTCTGCCATTTTATTACATGTCTCTTGTAATCGTGTAGCTTCCATCTGCAATTCCTCGACGCTTAAACCAGCACTAATCTGTGAATTCTAATGGATATTTGAATTTTACTCGTAACATCATGATTTCCTACAGATTTGAGCTAGTCATGGTTAAAAAGATAACAACTAGCAAATAAACATCTGTCATTGACGGAAAATTGCAGATGCAAAAAAAATAAAAATAATAACACCCATCAACACCAACATTCACATCCATCAGCCCCAACACCCACCAACAACAACATTGACAATGACCGTCCCACACCTATCCACACCAAACAAAAATAACGCCTACTACCACTAACCCACTCCTACCCATACCTACCAACACCCACAACCATCAACACTAATACCTATGCCCAATATCTCTACCCACCAAGACTCACTCTGTCACTTCTGTCCCATGAAATATTTTTGATAAAATCCATTAATAATTGGTCGCGCCACCTGGTGTTTTTGAAGGCGTCAGGGGGCAAGATGACCACCTCCATAGCACAATAGCTATATGCTTATAGGACAGGGTTGACTTGGGGTAAAGGATAGAGTGGGGTGTGGGTGTAGCACAGAGTGGGGTGTGGGTTTAGGACAAAATGGGGTGTGGGTATAGGAATGGGTTGGGTATGATTAAATTATTGTTAAAAAAAAAATTTGTTCTGTTAAAGCTGGAGATGGAACCTCTTCAGATATAGAAGGGGTACGTCCTGATTAGTATGTGCCTAAAATTTGGTGGAGATATGTCAAGTATTAACGGAGATATAACCAAAAATGTAAACACCCATAGACTTACTTATGCTTGCCATAGAAAACTATGTTGACGAAAGTCGCTTTGCAGCGTATGGCGCAATATATGATGCACTGTGACGGCTCTATCAACAAGAGCTAAGTGTGCATTTAGAAAATAGAAATATTGGCCTTTCAAGACCAAATTAGCAGGTGGACGCATTTAAAGCTCAATAAGGTTCAAAGGTCTACCAGTAATTAATTAGTATGACAACAAGGAAGCCCCCAGGCAGGGAGGGAGGGAGGGAGGGAGGGAAGGAGGGAGGGAGGGAGGGAGGGAGGGAGGGAGGGAGGGAGGGAGGGAGGGAGGGAGGGAGGGAGGGAGGGAGGGAGGGAGGGAGGGAGGGAGGGAGGGAGGGAGGGAGGGTGGGAGGGAGGGATATCCATGAATAGGGAAGGGCCTACAATGATATTTAAAGCCCTACTCCTCTGTGAACTCAGCAGTTCATGGATCAATGCACACATATATTTAGCTACCTGAGGGCGATTTCAATTGCCAATCATCAATGACCTAACTACATATAGAACGTTTTGTAGTTGGTGATAGCTTCATGGATGAGTGCCCACAGACTGATCTGCATGCAGCCTGGCCATGTGCTGGGGTAAAACATTGTTCCTATGTACACCAATAAAGTAGGTCAAGCCAATATCTGGTATTAAATGATATTGCAAATGATTTTACAAAACAATATCATTTGACTGGGTCTTGACTGATTCCTACAACAAAGTTATGAACCATTTTGACTTCTGTTTATGTGTAAATATGCTGAAGAAACTATCCTCTCATACACCTGATGCCCCGCCCCCCCCCCCCCCCTCCTTTTATGAGATTTGGCAAAAATACATGAATAGCACATAAAATATACATTTCACCTAAATAATGACACTTCCTAGAGTGTAAGCAACTGTCAGTGCCACTTATGGAGGTGGTCAATGTTACACTAATGCTCACTATAAATCAATATTGAGTAAACATCTGTTTGAGCATGCCCATTTCATTGAAAATCCCCCCCACTTTCAACAAATACTTGAATATCTCTGTTAATATAGAATCTACTTATAAAATTCCGCTTCCTAGCACCTACTGTTTTTTATTCTCTTTCAAATGAGGCATATCATATTATGATTCAACCAGTTTAAGTGGTAGAAATATGTCCATAAAGGAGTTCTTAAAAATGGACCTGTGACTACCAAAGTCTACCAAACTGAATTCACTTTTTTTTAAAATCCATTCCAAAATACTAAATTTTAAAAACTGTGAGGCATTGTACCACCATAAAACCTTCTGTCCAAAACAGAAATCATATTCCTATCTGTACTTAGTTAGCTATAAAAAGCAAAAATGTGGTCAGGTCACCTAATGACTTTACAAGCATGTGTACTACAGTAGGCTATAGCCATAACATAAAGACCAACCGTCCACCTGCTAATAAATAGATCTAACGTGGAAGTCGCAGTCCAGCTGAGTGTTAGTATCTGGCCCCGCCTTTGACATTAAAGTCGATGGGTGTTTACATTGAAAGATCTGCTGGGGAGGTGGGAGAGGCTGGGAGTGGGGACTGATCGATCTGTGTAGGCATAGCTCTGACTTCAGGCTAGCAAATATCTGTTCTGGTGGCCACTATCATAACCAATAGCGGGTGATGTCACAGCTCAGTTATTCCTTTGAAGATTCTATGATTTTGAATAAATTCCCCTTGCAACTAAGGGCGACTATTTTCAATAGTCCCTATAAAAATGACGACACTATACAGCAGCCTATTAGTGGCATGTCGGCGGCCTTGTGCAGACAAGTTTCGGTAAGGGAATATCACAAGTGCAAATCTTGAAATTTCGGATGTGTTTTTAGAATAGTTACCTTCCTATATATCTATTTAAATGATTACCTATTTGACTACCATTGGATTCTTGATACAAATGAGTACATAAGGTACATGGAAAACAATCTTGAAACATCTAAAAGTCGTGGAGAAAGGCATGATGGTAAACCGCTACACTCACGGATCATAACCCCATCCTCACTCTAAAAAAGAAAATTAGGAAGAAATGGAATGATATATACCTGTAGAGAAGAGTTATTAGTGCCTTCTCCAGAGCTGCCCTCTTTGCCAGCATCACTGAAATGAAATGTTCCAGTTTATTCATATTGCAAAAATATGTGTGTGATTGAACGGAGAAATCCTAGCTACTTATTGTCAACACAAACCTTGATACTCTAGTAAATAATTATAATTCTTTAATTATACTTCATTTAGTTGAAACCTCAGCTAGATTTGAGTAACTTTTGTGTAGTGCAGGTATTACTGACAACTGGATTTCTTTTCGTTGTTTCTTTACTGACAGTACACTCGATTTTTCACTCTAAATTACAACTGACCTCGCAGGTCACTCAGCCGAGAGTGGATCCAGTAAACCCAGTTTCACCATGCACGACAAAGGTCAGCAGAGTCCTACACAGAGAACCCCTCCTAGTGAGACGGTATTAATGGAGTATGTCCACGTAAAGTTTCGCCTTATCAAGGCAGTCACTTGGTAGAAAACAAACAGCAGTACCGCTGTTCATGTTATACCACACCTGGTTCACATAACCCACACCAATACCACCTCTGCCTATACCATGACACTTCTCAGTCCGACACACCGACGGTTATATTAGACTATCAATCCGAGATCTTAGTGAGAATGTCAGAGCATTAGTCAGAGAAAACCCAGCGGTACTCACTGGGGTAAATGAATAACAACCAACCTTTGGAGACCATCGCCTTGCTTTTTATCCATTTCCGATGCAGCTAGTTCTTTTAGGTCTCTTTTCGGCCAAACAAGTTCCACCTGTTTAAGGGTGAAAACATCCATATATCAAATTGCGTTTACAGACAAGAAGTTTGAAATAGATTGGAGCCTGGAAAACAAGGCACTCTACATTTCAGGCCAAAGTGTGCCGAGATAATGGGTGCCTTGCTTTTGAAGGTTTATCGCACAATTGGCCTAAAATGTAAAACCAATTTCATTTTATTAGTAATAATACATATATCGTCGTGCATTTTATGAAAATGATGCCTTAAATAAATTGCCTTAATTCGCATTAATTATAATTATTATTTACGAGATTGTATCGTGTTTCGTAATGTATGATCTCCACTGCTTCACTGTGTATGACATACCTCCGTGGTTTGAGTGTTCACGGAGAAGATATTGATCTTGATACTCAATGCCTGGCTCTCTCGTGCCCTCATGTGTCGCACTTGCATCAGAAAGTCTCTTTCTCCAGTTATCTTTGCACTGCAATATAATCCAAGGAATTAGAGTTACTACTAAGTAATCGCTAATTTCGACGTACAGTGTACAGCGTACCTTTGAGGTTTGACGTGGCCTAGCGAAGATTTGTGCGTCTCCTTCCCATCACGATGCCAAAAGTTTTTGCGCACGTAACGGTTGTCGTTACTTCACCTAACTTTTCACGTACGTAAGGCCCATTTCGGCACTTTAGTTGTTATGTGCCAAATTCTTTCCAACCTCCGCGTTTTGTAACAAAACCCCTATGGAATGAAAAAAATACAAAAAAACATATCTTATACCTCACTTATGCTGCCATTCCCTCTGCATGCACTCCGCCTGCCTCATTCATATCACTCTCCCTGCAGAGATCCTTGCTGCTGGTCGTATATCTGCATCAACCTACCTGTTTTGGATGAAATTCGTCCAAGCTGCCAATTTTTCAGATATCCTGATTTCTGAACACTCTGAAGAAACATTTGTGTTCTACTTGTCTAAGTGAGATATACTTAAAATATAGTTAACATTTTAGCCTTATTCCTGTTAATTGAGGTACCCAATCTGGCATAGCGTCTGGGTCTACGTTTTTTTCGAGAATACACATCATGATACCTAATATATCAGTGGTTTGACTTTCTTTCTGTTTGACCATTCAACTGTTTTTGTTGCCTGTATGTAGTTTGATTCCTCTTGCCGTACGTCACATGAGCTCCGGGTTGTTGCAGAGACACAGTGCAAAAGCGGCACTAAGTATCTGCTGGGAGAATACCTTCTCGGATATTTTAGACTTCCATCCACCGACCCGACATGTAAACCATCTTAGTGGACTATGCATAACAGTATTATGTAAAATGTGGCTGAAAGACGTACAAGGAATATTCATCTGCTTCGATATGACCCTCGATGATATCTTTTCGCCGTATGTCAGATTTCTTAGCCTCCTCTGATAAGGTCTCAATGGCATCAGCACAACCAGGTTCACCCTGATGCAAGCAGAGAACCTGAAGTGTGAAGCTGCCAGCCTATAAAAGTATAAGAAAAGGAAATGATATTTTAATGGCATATATTAATTTTTAACATGTATTTGACAGGGAGGGTAGATGAGACTGAAGGAAAAATCGGAAATTGAAAACACCTCTGAAATATTTATATAGCATGTAGCAGACCACTGGTCGTTGAGAGTGTACTACCACTCTCCTTGGTATCTCTACCTTCCCAGTGGCGGAGACAAAGTCGCTACCCCATGCTACCGCTTCCGCACGGGTTGGTTAGATCTGATCCGAGGTAGGCTGGGAGATGCGGGATCTACTACCTAGCTTAGCCTAGGACACAAAACCAGACTCGGACACTTCAGATATATTTGCTTTTATTACTACCTGTCCGTTACAGTTCCTTGGTGCTACGGGGTACCAATTAAAGCTAGAGAAGAGATTCTGGTCTCTTCACCGCTGGAAGGTTTACGGGGAAACCTAACCAATACTAAGGCTCCAGGCATTCGCTCAACAGGGAGGCACTGCGAGAAGACCTGTCAACCTGCTGCGGACTCGGCCTATATATACTGACTGAGTTACGTAATGCGGGTGACCCCGTAGTATTTGCATACATGGGTCAGCCAGCCTTACCGCACAGCGGGGATGGGCACTCGCGCCACCTAACGTGAAGTAAATCAAACGCTGCTCAACTACCCTGACCCCTACATATATATATATATATATATATATATATATATATATATATATATATTCTACTGTTGCCGGCATATACGAAATGTCGGAATTTTGTCATTTGTCGGAAAAATTGCATCCCTGATTAGATATTGAGATGATCTAACAAAAGCCTATGAAAAGAACAATACACTTATCGATCACATCATCTACAGCAGAATCCAGCGAGGTGGACAAACCTCCACTCTGGATGTCGTCCTGCTTCCAGAGCTCTACAGTACTTAAAATTTACAAAAACTTTTACTTAAAAATACAAAAAAAAACACACACAAAATTTACATGCAGGATTAATCCGTTAACTACCGCACATCAATCCTATAGTTCTGAGCGTTTAATACGGGTAAAATCACAATATCTAGTTCAATGAAATGCAGCATATATAAAAGATGATACTTTTGAAAATTAAGTAGATAGAAATCAAGAGAACTTCATAAAGAATACATAACAGAACTTTCCAGGCCTATGATTCTAAAATTATGGTGCCACCTGTCATTTTATCAAAGAACTTTGGCCTGAGGTCATATTTCTGCTTGACTCACTGACATTATAAGTAAGCAAGTAATACTTGATTTTCCTTCAGTCCTATCTCAGTCAACAAGAGCTAAGTGTGCATTATCAAATAGAAATATTGGCCTTTAAAGACCAAATGAGCAGGTGGATGCCTTTAAAACTAAATAGTGCAAAGGTATGCCAGTAATTAATAACTATGATAACAAGGAAGCCCCCCTGAAGGGAGGGAGGGAGGGAGGGAGGGAGGGAATCCATGAATAGGGAAGGACCTGCATTGATTGGCTATTTAAAGGCCTATTCCTCTGTGAACATAGTAGTTCATGGATCAGTGCACACATATATTTAGCTACCTGTAGGGGATTGTATTGGCAAAACGAATTGCCTCATGGATGATTGCACAAAGACCTGTCTGCATGCTGCCTGCCCATGTGGTCCAAGAAAAACCTTGTTCTTATATACACCAATAAAGTAGGTCAAGCCAATATCTGGTGGTAAATGACATTACAAATGATTTTACAAAACAATATCATTTGACTGGGTCTTGACTCATTCCTAAAACAAAGTTATGAACCATTTTGACTTCAGTTTGTGTGTAAATATGATGAATGAAATATCTTCTCATACACCTTCTGCCTCCCCCCCCCCCTCCCTCCCATTATGAGATTTGGCAAAAATACATGAATAGCACAACAAATATAAATTTCACTTTAATAATGACACTTTCTAGGGTGTAAGCAACTGTCAGTGCCACATATGGAGATGGTAAATGTTACACTAATGCTCACTATAAATCAATATTGAGTAAACATCTGTTTGAGTATGCCAATTTCACTGACCCCCCCCCCCCCCCCCCACTTTTAACAAATACTTGAATAGGTAATTATCCGAGTACTTACCTTGGTAGAAGTATGAAGGATAATTAAGGTTCTTGCGAAGCCTAGGAACACTTTCGGAGTGTCCTAGGGTAAATGTAGAATCCACCTAGAAAATTCCACTTCCTTGCACCTACTGTTTTTTATTGTCTTTCAAATGAGGCATATCATATTATGATTAAACCAGTTTAAGGGGTAGAAATATGTGCATAAAGGAGTTCTTAAAAATGGACCTGTGACTACAGAAGTCCCCCCCAAACTGAATTCACTATTTTTTTTAAAATCCATACCAAAATACTAAATATCAAAACTGTAAGGCATTGTACCACCATAAAACCTTCCGTCCAAAACAGAAATTATATTTCTATCTGTACTTAGTTAGCTATAAAAGGCAAAAATGTGGTCAGGTCACTTAGTGACTCTACAAGCAGTTGTACTACAGTAGGCTATAGCCACAACCTAAAGACCAACCGTCCACCTGCTAATAAAGAGTGATTTGTAGATGAGCCCCAACAGAATACAACTGGTAGGTTATCTTATTGATTAAATGTTATTTAGAGGTAGTTATTGGCCGTTTCTAGCTATGCCATATGCCAAAAATGCAATAATATCAGAAAATCATGTTTTATGGCTCTTTTGGACTCTTTATCATCTGTCGTAATGATCCTGCATCTCAGAAAATATCTATCACATCCTGGCAATATAGGTATCATTTTAATTGTCTTGAAATTGGTCGTTGTGATAGATTATACATAAAATCAATGTGAAGACAGGAAGGTAAGATGTTTTAGTGCTTTTTACCTAAGAAATTCTGATGTTCAATCTACAACAGGAAATCTTAGCCATAACACAGGCATATTAGGTATATAGGCCTGAGTCCTAGCATTTTAACAAAGTTTTGTTTATAAAAATAGCCTAATTATTCACGACACAACAGTGATTTGCCATTTTAAAGTTAGAAAAAAATTAGTTTTTTTTGTCCCATATTAAACGCTCAGGACTGAAGCAAATAGCTGTCGGGCTACGTCATAAACTGCAACGTTTGTACGACAGGCCTCTTTGCTCCATGCTATTAGCAAATTTACAAATCTAAAACTAACAGTAATCAACCAATCATTCTCAGAAATTTCTGATACTTTACAGAATCATTGGCAGCACCCTGCCATGCAAGTCTATGTAATATACAGCTATAGTTCGTAATACACTAACGTATCCAATGTTAAAAAAAATTACGAAGACCATATTGGAGGAAAGCATCCCGTCATAAATAATTTATCTGATTTGAATAATTGGATGTATTGCACTGTCCATGTTTATACTTTATTATTTTATGTAGAATTAGTAGTTTTACTATTTGTGAATATGACATGGATTAAATATATGTGTATGAAACAGGTGTGTTAACAATGAAATTACGTATGGCTCCCTGAGGAAGACAAGCAATGGGCAACCAAGCTGGGAGGCTGCCATCTTTAATTGGTTATTGTGGTTATGTACAAGAATATTCACACCAGCAATTGTATTTACAAATTACCAAAATAAAGAAAACAAAATTATGATTCCACAATAACTTCCTCATTGCAGTGATCTTTCAATGTTCAAGATGTAATTGTTTATCTATAATTATACATATATCTAATAGAGATTTCATATAATAATCATCGGCCTACCTGTGCTTTGAGACTGCTAATCCTTGACATATAATGAATGAGAGGACTCTCTACGATGGATAAATCCAAGACAAGAATGTAGGTCCCTCTTTCACAGAGGAATGGGGAAAACATTGCCTGCAGAGAAACAACACATTTGTCAACGTGGCATTAGGAGCATGCAGAAATGAAGAAACGTGCCCCATGAAAAGAATAGTAAAGGCAGAGGCATATTATGCCAGTCACCTTCCCTTTCGTTTAGAAAGTGATTTATTTTTAGGGCATTATCAAACAACCTAAAGTGAAAGTGAAGAAAACCAGTCTTTTGTTGTTTTAACAGTTTACATCATCCAGAGGCATCTAGCTCCAATATGTAAGTATACAACTTTTCACTACATCGACCACGAATGGCGCCTTACACAGCTGTTTAACAATTCACAACAAAACGGTACTTGTACCACGCTGCCTTTATATCGATAAATAGCTTTGAGCATATATATTACTATATCATGCAATGCAATGAAGGAATTATACAACAGATTTTCCAGCATGCAGATATTGCGTTGATGTTATCGTTTATGTTCTGTGTCGCAGGGTATCATACGTTTGGTGGACTAGGTGGCGTACCCAATGGAATCATACTGACATCTGTGTATATTATGAATATGACTATAAAACGAAATTGTCGTACACTTACCCGTGGCAAGTGCGTTTCCATTACATTAAATCTGAAGCCCTCAACTTCGTCTATTGTTACGTCAGGAAAGTAATTCATTTTATCGTTCTGCTCCATTTCTTCTTGATTAAACGAGCCTTTGGTGAGAAAGCTCAGGATGGACTGCTTTATTTCCTTTTTCGCTAAGATCACCAGCTTGTATTTCTTCAGATAGCTCGAATCTTAAATTAGGCAGATACAAACAAAATCTGAACATGATCTAGGTGCATATTATCAAATAGAAATACTGACCTTTAAGGACCAAATGAAGGGGACGACACATTTAAAACTCAATACAAGTAGCTTAAGACATGTTGAATATCATTTAGGGGTATGTAGATAGGGGTATGTAGATAGGGGTAGGTAGGTAGGTAGGTAGGTAGGTAGGTAGGTAGGTAGGTAGGTAGGTAGGTAGGTAGGTAGGTAGGTAGGTAGGTAGGTAGGTATGTAGGTAGATAGGTAGGTAGGCAGGCAGGCAGGCAGGCAGGCAGGTAGCTAGGTAGGTGGGTGGGTGAAAATGGCTGAAAAACACTGTTCCATTAAGAATTTATTTTGGGAGTTAGAGAAAATATTTAAAGTCATACCCTTCCGTACATATGGAACAAGTTTGGCACTTTTGTCTGCAGAAAAACTATTTTGACCTCAACAGACTTGACTTTAGTGAATATAGTCAGTTAAATAGTCAGAAATTTAAAAAAGGCTGAAAATAAGACCTTTGAAGCGAATGAATGTCTATTTTATAGTCATTGCCCATGTACATTTAAGCCAGAATCATATTTCTAGTTCAAAACTAATGCTGCTCAAGTCGATATTTACACTATTACATTGAATTATGTTTGAATACATTGAATTATAAGCATTTCATTTTTAACAGTCACTCTACTGTAACCACAAAGTGAGTCCCTAGCCAGAACTTGTTATTCAGTCAAATCAAAATAGATGATTCTCTCTGCAAAAATCCCACTGCAGGATGCATGTACATACCAGAGTCCGGGGAGTTTTGATCAGCGACAAGAGGGCATCCAATCAAGGACTCTTTTGTAAGGCAGGCTTTGGTTGGTGGAGACAGAGTGGCCGGTATATGAGTAACTGAAGTTCCTTTCATGGAGATTGCTGTCAGCCCCTTGCAAAACGTGCTCATGTGGTGCAGGGAGGCTGCGGTAAGCTGCCTACATCCATCAAACACTGCCTGAAAGCAGCACATAGCAAACCATATGAAACTGGTTACAATATGTATTGCTGACTTAATTATAAGTTATTTTTCTACATGAGCGAATGGACATATTGAATGAAAATAGTCAACGCTACATGCAGATAATCAACTATACACGATAGTTGAGTGTGAGTTAGCAGTTAAGTTAGGTCTTTGCCCTCTCATATGATGTGTCTTGTTTTCCAGTGATTGGTCTACACAGAGATGAAAGACCACTCAGGCCTCATTATAGCCTATGATCATCCACTTCATGTGCTTGTTGAATCCCTCAAGCAGACAAGCAAAAATGTGGTCAGGTCGCCTAGTGACTCTACAAGGATGTGTACTACAGTAGGCTATAGCCATAACCTAAAGACCAACCGTCCACCTGCTAATAACAACAAGAACTTTGATGGATCAGCTGTTTATGCTATACCACAAACAAGGGTTGAGGTGGTTGGGTCCTTACATCTTTAATAGCATGCATCATACTGGCCTCATTGGTTGGGATATAGAGGGGGCCATCAACAGCACAAAGGAGAATATAGTACCATTGTGACTCGCCAATTATCTCATCAACTTACGCCAAGAACTCTGGTTGGGGAAACCTTCATGGAGCTCCAGATCAGGATCTTTGATATTCGGAACAGCTTGTCTTGAATGGATTTGAAACTCTTTGGTACCTTCTCAGCAAAGTGTAAAAATAGGTCTGAAGAAACTGGGTTCTCCAAAGCAGACCTAGTTGTGAATGGGTTGCCGGCGCAGGGCTACAGGATACGTGATAGAATTTCAAAGAATTTCCTTTGGACTTTAGAGCAACATCTCCAGAGAGCTGATAGTTAGCAAAAAGAATATTGCCAGTTGTCTTGCAAATGTATGAAAACCGTTATTTCAATCCCATAGAAGCAGAAAGTAAGGACAATTTATTTCCAATCAGTTCAAAATATGATAGTTAAACTCAGCATCATCAATGATTTTAAAAATGATACCAGGATCATGAAAATATGAGCCTAGCTACTCCGTATCTTTACCTTCTTTAAGGAGCCTGCAGCCTGGGCAAGGAATGAAATGCCGTAATCTGTGATGTGAATGCAGCCTACGCAGGATATCTCTGTCAGGGCCGTCCCCAGTCCCTCCTTCCACAGCATGTAAAACACCTCGTCTGTCAACGCCTCAATCCCATCAAGCACCAGCTGATTCGGCCTCTGCTGCTTTAATGCTTTCAACTGGAAATATAAGAATCGCTAAAGCTAGAACCTTGTCATGAAGTGTGAGTGAGGAAACAATGTATAAGGTGGCTGAGAATGTCTGATTTATATATATTAGACATTTGAAAAAAGGAGGAATGAAAAGATTTCTGAGACACATACACAAACCTCTAGACTGAAAAAAGTTTTGTTCACTTTCATGTTACACGGTAGACCCCGGCAGCAGACATCCGTAAATTAGACTGCCCTGTTACTTAAGTATACACCTTTTACTTGGAATAGACTCATCTACATAATTACCAATAGACATTTTTACCCAAGTATTATAATGAACCACCCCGCAACAGGGACCGGTTGAGTTTGTAGTAGAGGGGGTAGTGACTGCCAGCACCCTCTATGTTGGATATAAACCCCTCCTCTATGTCAATAAATCAGTCTTCTCTGGCTCTCGGTTGTTGCATGGACAGTGTACTCAATGTCCATGTACCTGTACTCCAGTTTCTAAGTTTTTACTCCACCTTATCCTTAAGTATAAGGCCAGTCTGAATCCCTAGATTTTAGGGTTTATCTCACCCCGGTGTTTTTCTCCATAGGCTTAATATTAAGAACTCGTACTCCACGGCCGTGAAGTTCGTGTACCCAATACTCAATGGCTAATTTGGTGATTCATTTCATCAATAAATAGTGTTATACGGGGTGCGATAAAATCAGAAACCCACTCGATGAAAATAACTTGGTCTGCACTCCACCTCGTTTGACCACAGAGTGATTCACTCAGCTTCGCTTCGTGAATTACACTGCAGTCAAACTCGGTGGAGTACGGACCAAGCTATTTCCATCTCATGGGTTTCCTTCTAATACCCCACCTATGCTATACACGCATAAAACACTGATATAAGACTGAACTCACCACGTCTTCTGTAGGTATATACTCTGTGGCCGTGGTCCATGCTGTCCTCACTTTCGGGTTTGGAACCACATTAATGTCGGCAAAATCCATCTTGAGATATAAGGATTCCCGCCTTAGCGGGCGTAGTGCTCTTATCTGTCAGTCTGAAATCTGCAGACAAAATGTTCATAGAATGAAAGAGTATTGGATTCGTATCAATTTCATTCAATTGTATGTACCCAGACTGTTTCAATTCATACAATAGCAAGATTATAATATAAATTAAAGCGTTGACAGTAAGAAAAGAGATAGATATGAACTTCTTGTGTACAAGTGAATATAAATTCAAGGGATATAATTAAGTATGCCTAGTCATAGGTGTTCCTCAGCCTTTTTATAGAAAAGACAATTCTGTTCTACGAAATTGATTTATGTTGAAGGGGATTTCATCGTTGCAGGATTTCAACAGCGTGACTATTTTGTACATGCTGGATCTTTTTACATTATTTTTGATATATTATTGGCAAGGGTGCCTTAAGTATTTTTCTAAATCAATGGAAAGGTTGTATTCATCACCAATCTCTCCAATATCATACTTTTTACATAATATCGTAAAACTGGATGAGGTTTAATCTTGGCCACCGTATTCCACGACTGGAGTTTGGCAAAGTGACTTCATGAGGTGAAGCCGAGTGAAGTCCGGAGCCAAAACTTCAGGAGTGGAATGCGGTGGCCAAGATTAAAACGAATCAGGTTTTGATTTTATCCTACCCTATCTCCTCGATTTTGGACTATTACGTGATAACAATGCTGTATGCCACTAGTGGCATATAAAACTCCGTATGCCAGTCAGAGTGGCATACGGAAACCCAATGTTAAGCCTATGGGATTTTATATTAGGGGTAGGATAAATACACATATTAAATGGTGGCTGCTTGTTTTTATTCTATATGCTAATTCAAACATTCACACTTCTATGCCACAAAGTCTATTCATATTCCTTGTCAGAATAGCATCAAACTACTTTTAATTATGGATATTAATCATGAAATGTGAGTCCAAACATCACTTTACATTACAGGCGTCAAGCGATGATAGCAGAAAGCTAGGGTGTCCGAAAATGGAAAAACCCTTTGCCAACTGGAGCCTCGTTTTCGTTTGAACGTTCCGCTCCCGAGAATAGCGTTACGACATGCCCCAACACGCCCTGACATGTCGTAGGCCTTGCAACACACTCCGACAATTCCAACATGTTGGAATTGTCGGAAGCGTGTCGCAAGGCCTACGACAAGGCGCCCATGTCGGGGCGTGCCGTAAGCCATGTTGGGGCATGTCGGGGCGTGTTGCAGTCATTGGCGGAAGCCGAGCTCCACTACTGCGATAATTTACACGCTTCCAACACACGATTTTGTGTCGGAAGCTTGTCGTAAGGGCTATCGGGGTGTGTCGGAAGTGAAATCGTAGTAAGTGGGTGCGGGGCTTTACACCAATGGTCACTGTAAATCAATATTGAGTAAACATATCTTGTTTATTAAACGCGTGTGTTGTGTTGTGTGTGACTAGGTCTGTGTAAACTCACCGAAAACCGAACCAACCTACGTAGATCACGTAGGGTGGGATCCTGCCTGGAACTAGCATTCCGGATCGGGGTCATCCAACCTGCTAGACAGGCGGCGACCACCACATTGGTGCCGTGACCAGGATCCTAGGTTGCTTTTCCTTAGGTACGATCCTCTCATGGGAAATTGTACACAGCCTCCCATACTTCTAACGTAAGACACAACGGCATAAAGAAACCCCAACGGGGTGGAGAATTCGGGGTGGAGCCAAAAAGGGCTTCCCCAGGTTTTGGAACCTACGCTGGGAGATTGAGGCGTGTGAGCGAATCAGGTCAAGCGTAACGAGGACCCTTGGTTTCTTCACGCATGCGGTGTTGAGGCGCTCAGATGGGTTTGGGAAGGACCCGGGTGGAATTTTTTTTTTTCCCCCCCTACCTAGTGACTTCCATGATGATCTTCCAGAGGCAATAACTTGATTCCGGAGGATTGTCGTCTTGCTCCTCATATATTAACTTTTATCAGTTCTTACATGAGGAACACCCACTCTGGGAAAATTTATTTTCCAGAGGAGAGGGTGTATAGGGTCCTTCTGACTCGAAGCCTGCCTCTTTCTCAGCAACCGCAAGGATCGCTGGGAGGGGTAGAGGGAAAGCCAGAAGTTCACCTAATGATAAGCGATCCCGGGTTGGGGCTGAGGAAGGTCGGCAACGACCTCCCAGAGGCACAACCCTGGTTTCAGGCGGCTGAAGGTTCTTCTGGTGGTAAAGCCCATGATAGGCTCCCATCATGAAAACCTCTGGCCTGTGGTGTGGACTTTGTCTGTACCTTTATGTGGCACCGGGTAAGGAAGACTATACCTCCCAGGTATGGATCTGACTTACCGGGTCTATGTCGGAACCGAGTTTGGTGACTCAACAGTGAGATAGTAGACATCATCCCTGTTTCGTTGGATGACGCCGCCTATCCCTACCTTGGGTCGGTGATCGTAAGTTCTGAATTTGGCTGGAATTGGGGCCTTCATTTGTTCTCAATTTCATGCATATGCCAGTATAGCTGGAGCCGAAAAATAAGAACACTGATACCACACACTCTTACAAGGTGGATGGAGAAATGTTTTGCCTTTTTGACCATTATTTCTGTTTTTGGAAAATACTCATCTGGAAGGTGCTGAGCGAGGCTGGCCCTTCTTCAACATATGGACGTCTTCCAACTGAAAACAGTAGGAAGCCAAACACACGCCGGCATCGGGCTGAATGTAGTAGGTCTGCAACGCCGGTGGGCCCGCTGGGCTCGATACTTCAAGACGCAGAAAAAGGAAAGAAGGAGAGAACGACCTATCACTCGCCGGGAGCCCTACCCCGACTTCAAGAAGATCCGGAACAGCTGGAGGCGGGGTACTCGACAGGCCGGGCTGACCACCTGTAGGTCCGCGACTGTCGAGTCTTCCCTGCCCAACGCTCAAGAACCTGCTCCCTGGCACAAGATGGGTGAATATCACATTTATCATACACCAAAAGGTGCTAGCGAGGCTAGTCCTTTTCTGTCTTCTTCAACATGTCGTCTCTTCTTTCCTGAATGTCTCATCTTCCACATTTTTATTCTCCATTTTACAATTCCACCTTTCACTAATACAAAGGTATCAGTGAATTCTTGTGAACGCCAGGAAGCTAGAGAGTAGACTAAGAACTGCTGGATTTGTGTTGTAATTTTTAAACGGGTTGCCCCTTAGCAGCAAAATGGCTGCCTTGGTTCCCCCTTAGTAAAAACTGGGAGGGGTAATGTAGTGGGGTGGGAATCCAGCAGTGTTTGTGTGTTCTACAGAAGGTGGCGCTACGTGCCTTACTGTGTAGCGATTCCGGGCAACGCCGCACATGAGAGTGGCCGGGATTACGTAACGCTGGGTATATACTCAGCGTTCACAGTAGGTCGACAGGCTGTCCTCGCGCGTCTCTTCTACGGAACAGACCCTTGGGCCCTCACTTTGCAGGCGGGTTCTCGTAACCTTCCTGGTGGTTAGGCGAGTCTTTCAGATTAGCCTCTCCAGCGTTACCTGGCACGTTGTGCTGGGGTACTGTACTTGTGGGAAAGATAGTTTATGCCACGATGGACAGGTTGTGTAGTACTACACGAGGCGTTAGCCAAGTTTAGTGAGTAACAAACCTGACCAGAGTGGTATAAACATTGACAAGGCTAACTCAACTTCGGTTTCGTATTTATCCTACCCCATCTCACCGATATTTCGAGAATATTTGTAATTATCCATATTAGTAGTTATCAATGCTGCCGGATCTAGGCCTACTTTCGTTATCTCGTCCCTGATTGATCTGTTTTTTTATTCACCTCGGTGCATAAATAACACTTTATCCAACGCTATGTCAAATACATTGAGTCAATGTTAAACCTATGCATTTTTTATTAGGGGTAGGATAAAAAAAAAAATATATATATATGTATATGTATACGGCATATAGCCTATGATCCATGGGCGCTGCCATGACGCCCCCCGAGTAGGTGTTCTTCACTAATGGAGGTGAAAAAGTAGGTGTTCTTTACTAAAGGAGGTGGAAAAGAAGTGAGTGATAATTGGGAAATGTCACTTTCCTTGCCTTGCTCACATATGTGAATAAAGTGTTCCATGTAAAAGACATCATGTCCTGGGTTTTAGCATTATATCTTCCTGCTCTGGGATCGGTGTAGAGAGTCAAAGGAACCTTGGTAAAACATTGAAAGGCAGCTGAATTTCGTAAGAACAAAGAGCCAGAATACAGGTTTTGTCCTCCGACCACCTAGTGACTGCTTCATGAACTAACAATGGCTCTGTTCCCTATAGTGACTGCTGATAGTGAACTAACAATGGCTCTGTCCCCTATAACTATACTCGGTCTGTCTAGATCTCTAGCGGTGCTGTCCATGACTAGATCTAGATCTGCACTGGCAGGTCAGAGCTGTGTATCCATTCCGAAGTATTGCAGAGCTTGCAATATTACTTTTCTTGATAAGATAAGCATACGCTGTCTACAAGTTCCACCTTACCTTATTTAAGTAATCAACGCGGGACATAACTCAGGCATCGACTTGCGTGGGACATTCATGCTGCAGTGCTCAGTCCACCGCAACAACATAAACAATCGACGGGTCTCCTACCTCGTTCGACGCCTTCCCGCCCACACTGCACCGCTAGAGCAACCTTCATAAACAAGTTTTGCTACACAATAATCCAGAGCGGCGCAGTACGTTTCCCGCCGTGGTCACGCTCTGAACCTGCTCATACTGCGCCGCTCCATTTTATCGCTAAGCAAAACCTATGAGTTTGCCGCACTTTGCTCGAGCAATGCAGTGTGGAACCTGCTCTGAAAAATGATTACAAATGGACTGATTCCACGTCGTTTTTACCGATACGCCTCTTCCCCGCTAGGTGGAATATAGACTTGCTCAAGTCTTTATTTATGAACGTAATTTCAATGAATGAAATAAATTACAATGTGTAAGGTTCCTCTGACTGCCTCAGGAGTCAGCCAGGCCAAGGGGAGAGTAGGTGGAGGGGTAAGCACGGCAGCAGTAGCCTGAGTAGGAGAGGTGGGTAGGACACAGGGACTGAGGCCAGTTTAGGTGGAATACTACTTGGCTGGGTTCCGCCTGTGTACTGGCAAATGGTACTATCATAAAACTGGATGAGGTTTAATCTTGGCCACCGTATTCCACAACTGGAGTTTGGCAAAGTGACTTCATGAGGCGCAGCCGAGTGAAGTCCGGAGCCAAACTTCAGGAGTGGAATGCGGTGGCCAAGATTAAAACGAATCAGGTTTTGATTTTATCCTACCCTATCTCCTCGATTTTGGAATATTATGTGATAATAATGCTGTATGCCACTAGTGGCATATAAAATTCCGTATGCCAGTCAGCGTGGCATACGGAAACCCAATGTTAAGCCTATGGGATTTTGTATTAGGGGTAGGATAATGGGTCGTATCAATTCCGCCGAGTCCCACCACAGAGTAGGGAGATCTATTCCTTAGTTGGAACGTAGTGTAGACAGAGGTGGCGGCCAATCTAAGCCTACATGTGTTACAAGACAGTGGCGTCAGAATAGGGGGGGCAGGGGGGGCGACTGCCCCCCCACTTTTTTGCCAGCCCAAAAAAGTCAGCAGCTTCAAATTTTACTAAAAAAATTGTAAAACCTGTCTTGACTTTCAGCATCGGAAAATGTCAAGGTCTGACTTTTTAGCATGCAATGATGGCTAAGCCCTGAGTTTCCACCATGGAAAAGTGTCAAAGTCTGACTTTTTAGCGTGCAATGATGGTTAAGCCCTGACTTTTCACTGTGGAAAAGTGTCAAAATCTGAATTTTTAGTGTGCAATGATGGCTAAGCCCTGACTTTACACCGTGGAAAAGTGTCAACATCTGACTTTTTAGCATGCAATGATGGATAAGCCCTGACTTTTCACCATGGGAAAATGTCAAAGTCTGACCCTTTAGCGTGCAATGATGGCTAAGCCCTGACTTTTCACCGTTGAAAAGTGTTAAAGTCTGACTTTTTAGCATGCAATGATGGCTAAGCCCTGACTTTTCACAGTGGAAAATTGTCAAAATCTGACTTTTTAGCGTGCAATGATGGCTAAGCCCTGACTTTCCACCGTTGAAAAGTGTTAAAGTCTGACTTTTTAGCATGCAACGATGGCTAAGCCCTGACTATTCACAGTGGAAAAGTGTCAAAGTCTGACTTTTTAGCATGCAATCATGGCTAAGCCCTGACTTTCCACCGTTGAAAAGTGTTAAAGTCTGACTTTTTAGCATGCAACGATGGCTAAGCCCTGACTTTTCACAGTGGAAAAGTGTCAAAATCTGACTTTTTAGCATGCAATGATGGCTAAGCCCTGACTTTTCACAGTGGAAAAGAGTCAAAGTCTGACTTTTTAGCATGCAATCATGGCTAAGCCCTGACTTTCCACCGTTGAAAAGTGTTAAAGTCTGACTTTTTAGCATGCAACGATGGCTAAGCCCTGACTTTTCACAGTGGAAAAGTGTCAAAATCTGACTTTTTAGCATGCAATGATGGCTAAGCCCTGACTTTTCACCATGGGAAAATGTCAAAGTCTGACCTTTTAGCGTGTAATGATGTCTAAGCCCTGACTTTTCACTGTGGAAAAGTGTCAAAATCTGAATTTTTAGTGTGCAATGATGGCTAAGCCCTGACTATTTACAGTGGAAAAGTGTAAAAATCTGACCTTTTAACATGCAATGATGGCTAAGCCCTGACTTTTCACCATGGAAAATGTCAAAGTCTGACCTTTTAGCATACAATGATGGCTAAGCCCTAACTTTTCACCGTGGAAAAGTGTCAAAGTCTGACTTTTTAGCGTGCAATGATGGCTAAGCCCTGACTTTTTCAATTTGGAAAAGTGTCAAAGTCTGATTTTTTAGCATGCAATGATGGCTACGCCCTGACTTTTCACAGTGGAAAAGTGTCAAAGTCTGACTTTTTAGCGTGCAATGATGGCTAGGCCCTGACTTTTCACAGACTTTTTGCAGATTCACAGTAAATCTAGTGGAACTGACAAATGTCAAATGGGGCTACTCCACCAAAAAGGCCCTCAGCAGGCGGGTTTTTGCCCTCCAGCCGGCATTTGCTGCCGGGGCCGGCTGCCCGGCCGCCCCATAACCCCTAAATTCTCCGAGCTGTTCCACCAAAGCCACCCGAGGCAACCAACAGGCATACACAAGGCGCCCCGCTTGTGCCTATAGAGCCAGCCGGACCCGGCGCAGCGATACACTCGCAGCGGGTTTGCTATTGCCGTCTGGTGGACATTAGTGGCACTAACGCGCAAGCCCGCATACCAAATAAAAAGTCAGCAATTTTTCAGTTCGCCCCCCCACTTTCAAAACGTTCTGACGCCCCTGCAAGATTAGTCTCTTCCACATACCGCTTGGAGGCGCACGAGCTACCGTACGCTGGTTCTCCGGTCATCCGCTAGAGGGCTCATTGCTTTTACCAGGTCCAAAGTTGTAGGATTAGATATCCACCATCTAGGAAGTGAACCCATAGCCTGTCAGGACATGCTGGTATGGGAGATTATATAGCGGCTGCTCTGAGACCTATCTTAAAGGGGTGTTCTAATGAGACAGTGGAGGCACCAAAAAGACAATGTGTAGGTCTATGTGCTAATTAAGATACGTTGCATGGCGATCAGCAGTCATGTCCTCTAGCGTAAACCAGACTCACCCAACCCCTACACATTCAATAAATATTCACAATTAGGCTAGAGACTTGAGCTAGTCTAGCTCTATGTGGCCGCCACTCTTTGAAAATCTTTAGTATTTTTTTTAGATTGTTAGACTGTAGCCTGGTACATCCCGTTTTCGCCAAGGCCAGGGTGCTAAGGCTCTCTGAGGGGAGGATGGGTCGTGAACGGACTATGGAAGTGTTTCAGTTCAAACCCTAAAAGCGATTCTTGTATGTTCTTATTTCACTTTGTGTGTATTTTGAATGATATGACCATAAATATGCACTTTATTGTCAAAAGGTTTGTTATTTGATACTGAAATGCCATTCCTAGGGGGGGGGGGGGGGGGGGGGGGGCTACTGATTGGCATTAAAGGTTAGGCCTACTTTCAAAAGCAGTCATGAGCTCATAGATTGTCGTGTCCTGTCTCTATCTGATTAGATCATGAGGTATTAGTTACCATAACTACAGCATCAATATGACATAGGCTACTCTGTAAAAGATTTATCAAAGTTTCACAAACTCACCAGATAGCATAGACCTCTATTTTGCTGGTTAACCGCCCCAACTGCTTCCGCGACGATTCACCTATATTGATATAGGGCCTATGTGTTTCCCATACTGTCCTAATAAAAGTATATTTTTCAATGTTGTCATATCCATATTGGCGAAAGTCACGTCAATCTTATTTATAGCAACGCTTTTAAAACTATTATACTTCCGAATATTTTGTAAGCTCTTCCTCTCTTGTGTCTTGCAATATAGTAGAACCAATCGGAACCAAATATGGACAAAAAGTGTAGTTGAAGTTATTTTCGATACCAGGCCTGCTGACTCATTACCCATTGGAAGCTAACCAAGTTCCATAATTCAATCCCAGTTTGGGACTCCTGCACCTTCCTTAAATGGGATCCTGTTCTGTCTACTTTGCTTCTTTATTCAGCAATGAACTGTCTGAAAACATACCAGGGGCACATGGCCCCCATCCCAGAAATTTCCCCAATGATAATTTGTTCTGACGGAAAATTCTTAAAACTCACATTTTTAAAGTCTTGATTTTAGCAATTATAGTTAAAAGGTTAGGATAATACATTTATACAACAATATCTTATTTACAAGCGGGACAAATAAATTGGACCTACAGGTATTTGGGGGGGGGGGGGGGGGGGCAGGGGCACATAATTAAGGGAATGTGGGTAATGTAGTACCGATCCGCAAATAATCTGGAGCAACGGTCCTAACCGGTTACTGGAGAACTCGACCCGAAACGAACTCGACCCGTTCCAGATACTTATGAATAGGACATTTTCATATGTAAGTAAAGGACTGATTGATCCGTTTTAAGACAAATAAACCAGCGCATATGGAAAATAAGTCCAGCTAGGTTTAAGGTAGGGTTAGGGTTAGGGTTGGGGATAGGGTTAGGGTTAGGGTTAGGGTTAGGGATAGGGATAGGGATAGGGATAGGGGTAGGGTTAGGGATAGGGTTAAAGTTAGGGTGTTCTGTTTGTTTTATTACCCACCTAGTACGGAGTCTCCATGCTAAGCTTATGGAGCTTACAGATCGCTACTGAGTAGAATACACATCAATACGAGACTGATAATCTATCACAGGAAATTATAGATGTGACACAGGTGTATCATATATATACCAACCGATAGGCCGATAAGTCTTAGGTTTCTAACAATGTTTTAATTCTAAAATTCGGTCGTTTATTTATCACAGACGAACAATTTATATTTTTCTTACTATACTGGTATTAGGCACTTTGCTGCAGCATTGGCTTCAGTCTAACAGCGCTCGCCTCGTTCTGGAGTGCGGAAATTTCGCTGGTGCGCGGCTGGTACTATATCAAGTACATAGAACCAGCGAAACCCGTTATCACGGCGATCGCCGCGCCATGCTGAGTGCAAGAGGTGAATTACCATGATTTCGATCTATGTGGCCGTATTCTCCTTGTAGTTGACCTAATGTAATACTCCTCGCTTTTGCTCGGAGTTTAACTACGCGTCAACTACGCGGAGAATATGGCCACTCAGATCGAAATCATGGTAATGTTGAGTACTTCTACCCCAGAGAAGACCAAATTTGTGGTCAAGGTAACCTACTTAATACTAAATATAATGTTCACAGTTAAGATAATTGAGTAGGGAATATTTAAAACGGGTCGAGTTCTTTACGGGTCCAGTTATTAAAACGGGTCGAGTTCGTTACGGATTGAGCTTTTTACGGGTCGACTTCGTTACGGGTCGAGTTCTCCAGTATTCTTTTGAACTCGGGTCGCTATTCTTTGATCCGCAAAACGTGGAGCAACGCCCCCACCCCTCAGGTGGCCATTGCACCACGTTAGCGATACATACATGTATGCGTTATAATATAATACGTTATCCGCATCGCCGCGTAAAATGTGGCGTTTTACGGTTATTTTTACGCGGACATTCTTCCCTGTCTTATTCGATATGTGCCCCTGCACTGCTGTCTTGCTATCACATCGTAAAAATTAGCGACGCCGTGTGAATATATATGGATCGACCCCCATGGGTTCTCACGTACGTTCTACTTTTCCATCCAGACCGAGGGCTACGTTTTGCTGTGAGTAGGCCTAATACATGCTTTATTCTACGAGACAGTTACTGAGTTAGGCCTATTCGTGGAGATGCACGATGATTCGTCATATTGTGTTCATTGTTTTATTAATCATATGTTGGTTGTCGATATAACATGTCGCATTGGAATCGTCTTTTACTGCCAATATTGGTGTCGTTTGATCTTAACAATTGGCTTCATCCTCATTGTAAGAAAGTATGTGTCACCATTTTATCCTACCCCTCATATAAATCTCCATAGACTTAACATGGTGGGCCTGTATGCCACGGTTATGCCATTAAAAATTTATATGCCACTGGTGACATATGGAGTTAAAAACATGTGACAGGGTAGGATAAAATCTAAGCATCACTCAATTTCATATAATTGTTTACATGCCATTCGTTGTCTTCCGCTACAGATATCACTCAGCTCCGCTTCGTGATGTCATTTTGCGAAGACAACTCATGCCATATATAAACAATCATATGAAATTTCGTGATGTTTCATGATAATATGACCTTAGCAACTTCATCGCATAAACCCCTCATCCCTACAGCAAATTAATCTTGATGTCATCACATTTTTTTATATAAGAATAGTCCTAATGATAATGTACATTTGTATGGTAGGCCTACTTGCTCCATCAATGTGTCATATTTTACCTGGTCATCCATGGACCTAATAACTATACAAGACTTGCGACTATACAAGACTTGCGGTTGTATTTAGAACTGGGTAGCGTTTTGGTCAATGCGAAAAAAAGAAGATTCGAAAGTCAATATTTACTAATTTAATTTGTTGTATGGAGAATCATCATTCTGAAAAGTTCCGGTTAGTCGACGATATTGTCCTATACCGTGGAAGTTTCCTTAGAAATCCCCATGTACATGTATATATTTACACACAGACGCAAAACGATAAAATCACGTAAATGAATACATGTGGTGCTGACACGTTAACTTATTAAATGCTTAGAGCTATGAGTGATGAATGGCTAATGAATCTCCAGAAATGCAGGTGCGAGCGACCCCCTACTAGTTGACATCGCACATATCAGGGCCCGTCGTCGTGGGATGCTGAGTTGACGGCGCTCCCACCCGCGTTCGCCGCTTTGCCCTTGGGCAGTGGGACGGAGCCACGTGGCGACCGCCGGGGTTATTATCACACTTCCATGCATGATGACCCCCTCCTCTGTGACACGACAGATAGCGCCGCGTCTCGACAGCAAGTAGAGGGGTGGGCACGAGCCGCCGATGACCTAAAGGAGGCTGCAGCCTGGGGCTCGACCCTCTAGCCAACAAATAAACTGCATTGATAATTCATCTTACCACCGAGTCACGACTTCCGTATTTACAATACTACGATGAGGTAGACCAGAGAACTATAAGTCATAACCTCTAGTTTTCCCGAGGAGGTTATTCATGGCAATCCTACTCTGTCTCGACTTAATGTCCAGCAGAACTCTGTGCGGATGTGGATCCACACAGTTTAAAGGAATGGACTTCCCAGAGATTTTTCACATACACAATGTATATATCTTATCTATTCAGAACTTTATACCCACGTAGGGTCGGGCGGTTTAGTGTTCCACATAGATACCTTTGTGTAAACGGTTACAGGCACTTCCGGTTTGACTACTGTCCTTTGTGTTATATCGGCAGTGGTGTCATTGCACGTGTGACGTCACTGCAATGAAACTGAGACGACTCCCTGGCAAAGAGACATGTCGACAGGTCCGGAAACAAATGGAAGTCGCTAGAGGCCCCAGTTTAATACCATAGGGCCACTGAAACCCGTCTGCACAACCTATTACCCCAGCTGCCATCCCAGCAGCTAAACACTAGTTCCAACAAGATAGTAGTACCTCTACTTCTCACCAACGTGGTCGCTGCAGGCAGACTAATCCAACGCAGACAGGTTTAAACGTACAATAAGTAAGCATACAACATCAATTACTATTGATATCAATCACCGTCATGTTCATCAGTAATTTTTGCACTTTGTGAATAATGTTGTATGTCCGAAAAAAAGACGTTTCTGAGAATAGATGAACTAGCTAAATCCAGGCCGAATCAATAATGAAAAATATTTATGGTGAATTATCCTGTTATTCTATTGGTAGAATTAGCGGGGAAGATGCATAGTAAAAATAACGATGGGGAAAGTATATATACATTTTTAGTCTTAATTCACCCTCAGGCAAATGTAAATATCCTTCTGGAGCGCGGAAATAGGTCCATGTAACGGTTGGTTTCCTGTCCAGTGAAGCGTGTCAACTGCCAGATAACGCGGTTCCGGGCCAGTGGCATCCTCTGTTAACCGACTGACAATACAAAGGTCTTCCACATATACCCAATGTGGTATGTATCAACACCAATGTATAGAATACATGTAACGTAGTAAACCCTGATGGTACGAAAATTCGCTTTCAATATATCATTTAATTTTTATAAGACCAGAAGAAGGCTACAATACTGTATGCTACTCGAAAGTTCCGCATGGATACCCATGCTGCCATGCGATTGCCTTGCGATTGCGGCCACGCATTTTGCTCTCGGCTTTGCTTCATTTGGAATGGTTGCACCTGCCATCACCCCCTTCACTTCCTCCCCTTCCGTCTCTCACCCCCACCCCTCCCACCCACAGCCTCTCTCAATGTCCCACTTATAAAATTTCCCATAGACTGGCATGATACCCGTTTTCTCGTCGGACCGTCCTTCACGTGCACCTGTCCCTCCCCACCTCGGGTAGGAGGGTTGGGGGATATGGTAGGGGGTGATTGATAGAACCCCTTAGGGATATCTCACCCGAGGTGGTGATGACACCACAGCCTATCAGGTCACACCCGAGTGACCAGTGATAACATGGCACTGATTAGTGGTGGGAATAGACCCATCTTCACCACACTGCTATCCATGCACCCCCGGACACACACACACGGCCGTTCAACAAAAGGCGTCTATTATTACTATCAGCGTCACGCAGCGAGCTGACAAGTGCACGCGTCAGGTGGCTTATTTCAATCACAGATCATTGACTCATTGCTTATTCTTTTTTAATAATAAACTATTATTGCTGTTTCCGTGGATCGACAGGCCAGTCAGGCACTGCTGTTGGTTGTGTTGGTCCGTCGCGTTGGTCGTACTCAAAATAGTCCTTCTCTGACAGATATCGTATATGTATTATTACATAAGAAAATATTCTTAAAACCTATAAAACCTATTTTAGGACATCGACTTATGTATCATCGCTTCCCACCGACCTGATAGTCGGGCTAAATTGGTGAAGTTCCTGTCGATGTAAATAATACAACGTTTAATAACTTCTCATCTAAGTATCATATCAATTTGTAGCCCTGGGCGACTAAGGTATAAAACATGGATAGCTGTCATTAACCGAGTTTATGGTCGGGAACATTATGAAACCTTCTTACTATAGACGAACCGGTTCTCGTTCCAGGTCAATTGTCGATTTCGCAAATCATTTTTACCTCAATTGCCGATTTCGTCCTGCCTGATGCCATAAGCGGAAGACAGTATGAAATAAAAGACTGACCAAGTGCTAAAATCGTTTCGTCCACAATCAGGACGTTTGCTTATTATTATATACCTAAAATCGATGAAAAAACATTTTTTATGAATTATCAAGCCACAGTCACAGCGGGCACGAACATTATTATTACTGCACTCCTAGCAGCAGGCAATATTTTATACATATTTGCACACAGGTTTATAATAATAATGGCGAACAAAATGTCGGTATCTTACAGGGTGATATTATAGGCTTTATACCTTTACGGTGAAATATTGACCACATAGAACTTCCAAGAAGAGAGTGTATATGCAGGTAAACCAAATAGCATGGAATCTAAGGGGAACCCCTTATAATATTTGCTTATACATATGTTTATCTTTATATGCTTATCACACACTAAATATATTACATATGTATAACGGATTCACCGAGCGAGATATAGGTGGTCGTCTCTCGTACCAGTTGATATTCATGGCAGGTAAAATGTGAACAGAGATGTGTTGTTTGAAAGGTTGACAATACAAAAATATTCTATGTGTGCAATAAGCAATCTTTTGCTTAGCCTTTGGTATTTGTTTTGCCTCATATAATACTGCTGGTCATGCACTACAATAGATAGCCGAGATACCATCAACATTATAACTTTGCACTGAATACAGTCAAGATGGCATTGTTGACATTGCAGACGCGGCAGGTTTGGGATAGCCTCGCTTGAATGCACTATTCCCGCACAGTATGGGGCCAATAGCAGCCTTGTGTTGACACGAGAGACTTTGTTACGGTAATTGCCCGGCAGCCGAAAAAGGCCATATGGATACAAGTCAGAAGTGCCACTTTGAAGTTGCAGAAGGGGCTAAATTGCAACTCAGTATGATGGGGCTTATCTTCCGGAATCTTTGATCGAATTCAATAATGATAATAAAATATCTTTATAGACCTTTATCAAAAAAGGAAATGCAGCTGCATGTGCAATGGGGTTTAAACCTCATTCGGAATTGAATAAACAACGTCGGTAGATATCCCGAAGGATTATTCTAGTATAGAAAAAACACAAAGGAATTTATAATCCATGTACAATATAAAGGAGAGCATTTGTTATCTCCTCACGCCTTGGTCCCGGCATTCTGAGTTTTGGGTTTTGATGATGATCAGTTGTTTGTTGCGGAAAATGAATTCACAGTCGTCTGCATGCTTCTTTCAATGCCTATCTATCTGCCTTTCTCTCTCTATATATTCTTCTCTCTTTAAAGGCTCTATATTCACGGGTTTGGAGTATATATATATTATTTGATTTTTACACATTTACATCGTCCCCGTGTCCATGTTCTGGATATTCACATACATGTGTGTGTATTAACACGGGCGTACAGGGGGTTCAAAATAAACATCTTAAAGAGGGATCCGTTCCCAGAAAAGTGTCATTAACGCGGGTTGTCCGTTAGGCGGGGTTCTACTATGTGTATTTATCTCACCCCGGTATCTTTCTCCATAGGCTTAACATTAGGAACTCGTACTCCACGGCCGTGAGGTTCGTGTGCCCAATACTCAATGGCTAATTGGGTGATTCATTTCATCAATAATTAATGTTATACGGGGTGAGATAAAATCAGAAACCCACTCGATGAAAATAACTTGGTCTGTATACTCCACCTCGTTTGACCACAGAGTACAGTAAAACCCCGCGTAAGCGGACACCCTCCGTTCCGGGCCAAAGTGCCCGCTTACGCGGGGTGTCCGCTAACGCGGGGTTTTGACGTTTCCCTCGGGCCATAATACAAGTGTCTTATACCAATATGTAGTGGAGATAGAGGGGATGATAGATCTAAAATTCACTTTTTTAATACCTTAATTGGATCCAAAGTTATTAAACTTTGAATTATAAAATTATTTTCTATGAATGTTTTCAAACACACTCATAAAAGACACAGATTGATCTATTTTTGGAAGGGTGTCCGCTGGAGGTGTCCGCTTACACGGGGTTTTAGCCCTTTTCGTACCGAAATAACTGTCCGCTTACGCGGGGTGTCCGCTAACGCGGGGTGGTCGCTTACGCGGGGTTAAATTAAACATCTAATATAGGAGAAAATTTCCGTTCCGAGCAAAAGTGTCCGCTTACACGGGGTGTCCGCTTACGCGGGGTGTCCGTTAGGCGGGGTTCTACTGTAATTCACTCAGCTTTGCTTCGTGAATTACTCTGCAGTCACATTCGGTGGAGTACGGACCAAACTATTTTCATCTCGTGGGTTTCCTTCTAAATATTTGTAGCGCTGTCTACTATCTATATCATTTGTAAACCGTAGCCGTGTTCGCCGTGTAGTTGAGCCAAATGCTATCAATCAGGCTTCACTTACACCTGGGGCTAGGTTTACTTTAAATACTGAGGAGGCTGCACTACCGTTTCACTTCCGGGTGTCTATGGACAGTCCAAAGGACACAGGATATCAAGTATGGATGTTGACTCATCAAATCTCAAATTCACAGACTGGATATGGAAATACCCGAGCAAATACTAGTAAAAGCATACGGAGATGTACTCCGGCACTCATGTTGATTTTTCTACGTACTACTCACCTTATATACAAAAAGGGTTATGTAATAACAATGAAGGCATAGTGCTTCCGTAGATGGGTCCACCCTTAAGTAGTCATCTATCCAATGAAACATCTATTGTTCGCTACACCCACTCCCTGACTGTCTTCCTTTCTCTTGCTCTTTTTATTTCGCTACCGCGCTCCCTCCATGTATACCAAAACACTCTATGGAATTGCTCCCCTCACCGCCCCCCCCCTAAAAAAGAGAAGAAAGAAAAACACCAAGAGTCGTTGAAGAACCATTGAAAATAAATGAGAAATATAACTATCACAATATTCTGAAAAGCATTCTACATGAAGCGCAAACTATGTCTATAATCCTTATCTATTAGGCATTGGATCTAGATATTACGATGGTCAAGATGAACAGGAGATGGTGAACAATAGAAGTCACTATAAACAAATAATTGTTCACAAAAGTGGAAAAAGAAAATAACAACCTAGAAGTAAGGCGACTCCGCGCCTGTTTCTTTACATCATGCAGGCAAACACCGCTGTCGACAGAAATTTCCCGTTAATTAGTCTGCTACCAAATTGTTAGCAACGACCTGACATTCCTGCTTTTGACTCATATCTGGTAATTTGGCTTGTCTCAAAACATGCTTTCTCCAGTGTGTCATACCCTGACCAAGTAAATCTGTTTGACACAACATTCCCAAATTTACTATGAAGGGATAAGGTGTCATGCAAATATAACTGCAATTTCGAATGACATCACTTAGCCTGTATCGGCAGGCAAAAGAAGTAATCGATTCATTTGAATGTAGGCAAATAATATTTATGTTATTTGAGGAGTAATACCTCACAAGACTTTTACTGTACATGTATATAGTTTGAACACATATGTGGTAAATAGATGTATGTTGATGGCCCTTCCAGGATACAAAAAAGTTATTCTTCTGAAAGGTATTTATGTCAATGTATTATCATATGATCTAAACCTGCATTGTTACATGCCATATGGACAGCTATATGTGTATGTATTTTAAAGAAAACACAAATTACTTAAGCCCGGCGTCCACCTACTACAATACAAATTTAGACCTAGCGATATGGCTCCGATACAAAAAGTCAATATCGGAGACGTATCGGGAAGGTGCAAAATCGTAGACATATGTCTAGACATGACAATCCACCACGCATTGTATGTTTTTTATTGATGTCTAATCAGAGAAACATGGTTAACTGCCCCGATATTAGGTGACCTTCCGACGCCATTTTGATTTTTTATCGGGAGGTGCATCGTAGACCATATCGGAGCCATATCGTAGTAGGTGGACGCCGGGCCGTAGCTCTCATTAGAATATATTACACAATTTCAAAACGTCTCAAGATTTCGTGATATACACATATCTTTGGCCAGATCTTAGAATCAAAGAATGAATTGTATGCAATTTACGTTAAGCTATTGTGTCTAACATGTAATGTACTAGTGTCAAATGTATTAGTGCTAAGTAATGCAATTAATCAATATACACAGTAAAACCCCGCTTCTGGGACAACTCGCTTAAGGGAACACTCCGCTTAAAGGGTCAATTTGCTCAGAACAGAAATTTTTATCTAGTTTATTTTAACCCCGCTTAGGGGGGACACTTAGCTCGGAACCGAGGATGTCTCCTTAAGCGGGGTTTTACTGAATATACATGTACATACACATGTATGTGTCTCTATATATCATAATTATGTGTCTTACAACCTATTATGATATCGTAATTCAATGTTTAAAATATCTATACTCTAGATATTTTAGATATGAGTCGAGACAGGAAAGATCCTATTCATCTACATACACCCCTTCCCTCCTGCCGGTACCTCGTTTATAGATCCCTACTCTGTACACCTTCCCAACATCCAGTCCTTGCGAGCTGCTCTCACCGCGACTGCCCCATGACTGAGCGACTCGCCATCAATCAGCCTCTACCCGTTGATCTCCAGTCCCCGGTGGATCCCCGCGCCGCTATCAGCTGGGCGCACCTTGCGGCCCGCCGCCCACCAGGGCCTCTTATCGCTCGTCACCAGGCGGGCCTCCCCCGGATAAATCACCTCGCCCCGGCGCCCGGTCAATATTGTGAGGACGACGCCGCCAGCCCAACGGTCGCACTCCACAAACACTCTAAATGGGATTTTCTCAGATGGCTGGGCTGTGGTAATTAAATTAGAGGGCTTGGAGGATCCGAGGCGGCTCCGTTTATAGTTTGACATGGGTGTGCACGAGGTGACCGAGATGTGGAGGCTTCCATGCAGCACTTTTGTGCCGGGCAGGGAGAGTAGCGGGATGTGGTAAAGCGAGTGAGGGAGTTATGAGGAGTGAGGATAGTGAGAGGGGAGTGGGCCATGAGTAACTGAACGGTCCTGAACAATAATTTGTGGTAGACGTGATCGCTTTTGCGACTGCCGGTATGGGACTAGATCCACCCCGCTCTCAGTGAGAAAATTGGTTCTACCACCGACAAGAGTCTCCACACCTCTACGAGGAAGTGAGGAAGGATTCGATGGGCATTAGAAACAATCTCTAACCCAAAATCCTGAACAATAAGCTACCAATTTGCCAGGCATACATACAACAAATGTAACATTACGTATGTGTTTGTTGATTAGTCCACTCCCTCAATAAAAGATCCGATTGCAGTAATTCATCCTGATGTAACTAAATATTCTATCCTTGAATTGAATATCATTGAGTGATATAACTTGCCACATGAGAGTGTACTAGCAATAGAAATATATGCACGAGAAAGGTCTTATTTGCACGTGCCTGAACATGCAGTTGGATTTGGCTGTCAGCTTTTGTTTTCAAGGCATAGGACGACGTCATCACCACGACCATAAAAATAACATAGGCCAATGCAGTCAACAATGGCATCAATGTACGGTATAAAGAAGGCCGGTTCAGCATGTCTAATAATAGACCACTTCTTTTGACCAACTGTGATTCTCTAGTTTTCTAACCAATCAATAGTATTGCTTGGTAACTTGACAACTTGCTAACTATATAAAACAACCATGGTCGTACATGATACACGGCGAGATGAGCAGTGACTTCATCGAGTCTTGTATCATAAATGACCATGACGAGAAAGAAATTGTGATGAATAGTTCTATGTAGAAGCAAGCGGCTGGACGGTATAACATTATGAATACTATGACACAGTGTGATGTATTCCTATATACCTATGAACGAACAACCTATGATTACTTAACGCTGCTGGGGGTGGAATAACTTTTGTTTACTGCCCAGGTTGAAGTTACTGTCCAGGTTGACGTTTACTGTCCAGGTTGACGTTTACTGCCCAGGTTGACGTTCAGAGACAGTCGGTTATTATCGATATTAGCTGACAATTGAAGGTATATAGGAATAGGGAAACCACGTACCAATCGGTAAGGCTTGGAAAAATTACTGCCCGCGGCTACGCCTTGGGCAGTAATCTTTCCAAGCCTTACCTCGTAACTTTGACTTATTCCCACCGGAACATAGTTTCCCTCTAATAATGCAAATGACATAGGGAGCAGTGGTACATAACTATTGAAATACAGTAGAACCTCGTGTAAACATGAGCCGTTCCCTTACACGAGGTGAATTGAAACAACTAAGAGAGTAAACCGTTTCGAGTAAACGTGTTGTTGGAAGAGCGTATGAATTGCTGTAATCTCCATGTAATTGGCGCGAAATATCCTCGCTTTCACTCAGATAATAATATATATCAACTACTCAGAGATTACTATATGTCAACTACTCAGAGAGTACGCATGACCAGTCATTATTGTGTATAGAATCCCTACTATACCTGCACACACTAGCTATTTCTTGTACAATGATTGGGTCGGATTTTTGAAACCTGCTAAATTCCGCTTTGATCCTGGGATCAGACACCCCAAATTTTTTTTTTAGAATAATACTTCTTTTTATATTCTATGTTATTCACCTACAATAAAAAGTATATTTTTTTATCTAGAAAAAAACAACAACCTGGGTATTCATGAGTGGTAGGGGTACTTAACATAACCAGGGATATTTGTTATTCTATTATGATTATTATTTCTTTTATACATCCTTTAGAGGTGTGTTGTCCAACAACCCATTTTTGGGAAAAATATCATCATGGAATCATAATGTTCTGATATCAGAATGGATAATCCGATTGTGTTGAAACTGTCAGGTATCACAGCCAGGATTCTGGTCAACATTGTACAATAAAGGAAAATTAATTTCTCACTATATATTTTATTAGTATTTTCCTCTGAAAGTCGGGGTGTTGAACAACATGCTCTATGGGTCTCTATGTTGGAAAATCTGAAAGTCCTGGATAGTTTTTACCATTTTAATATTTTTTCAATCTTTTACCAATTTTCAAAATTATATTGTCTACACTTCTCATGACATATGCTTTAAACATGTTAATAAATACAATTTGCTCAAAATTGTGTCTCCCAGATTTTGAACAAAGCGAAAATCACTAGAAAATCACAGTTTTTGTTGATTTTCGGAAGGAAAAATTCCTCAGAGCTCTACAAAACCCTATGTTGGAAAGAAAGATTATCAAAAGATACACCAAATAATTTCATTTTTACATTGATGAGATACGATTATCGATGGCGTACAGCTCCAAGTCCTATATCACCATCATATAGACAGAGGTCCAGGTCAAATTATCTCCAATGCATGTGCACATTCTAATATTAGTTCTAATTGCTCAAACATTTAATAGCCCAGTGTCTATTTAAACTGATTTATAAAGACATATTTACTTTCTGAAATGTAGGTTAATGTCAAGGTCAAAGGTACATATACTAAAACATTTATACAACTTTTTATGGGAACTTTATACTTGCAGACTCCATTAAAGGCATATTAAATATGATATAATTGTATGTGATTTTATTCTCCAACTTTTTATAAATAATGTAAATTTACAGGCTGAACCCATCGGCTGCGGTGTATAAGAAATGGGGTTTTAAAAGCAGCATTATTTTCTGCTTTAGTAACAACCATCAGACATTTCGTACTCATTCGTGACAAAATCAACCCCTCATCTCCTGGATTAAATCTTATAGTAAACCGTGAACAGTGAATGCGATATCGTTGAAGTGTGGATGTTCACTTCCACATAGTTTCTAAACCAATCCGTGGTAAAATGCTAATAATTCCAGGTATACACAATAAACATAGAACACCATACCATGGTCGTATATTATACGGTACAGTATGCAGTGGTGTACACCGTCAAACCGGATTGACCATGATTACTGAAAATATCACGTTTCTCCAACCTTTAAGAGTTTAGCTCACAACACATCTCTAATATTATGACCAAATCAAAAACTGTTTTCAAGGGATCATTGGTGATTGTTTTATATTGAAAAAGAAGCTACCATATACATGCATCTTTCGTTTTTTTCATCCATGGTAACAATGGTGGAGCATGCAGTCCCTAGATCAAATTTATCTCCTATCGAGTTTCTTATTCTTCAAAAGCCTAATTTACATTTGCATCCTAGATCTATTTCATCTGTTACAAAAAACAGTGATTATAATTTTCGCAGTTGTCCTCAATATGAACACTGTATGCTTTAAATCAAGCGACATAAATGTGAACGGACGAGGAATGACAGGTGAGCGGAATGTCGTCTGCACGCAGACATCATCGCTTAGGACACTCTGCGCATGATTCATTGTCCATTAACACCATTTTAGTAACACTACCGGAATATTTCCTAACATTCTCACCACGACACCCGCCACCTTTATCCAGTGAACGACACCTGTGAATGGAGAGTGACACGTCTTCCAAATCCTATTAGCGACCTGCCGGGTGATAATACGTCACGTGACCAAGCTCGTCAGGTCATTCACGGACACGGACGCGACCACGTGTTATGGCGAGAAATCGGGTCCTAGTGTTCTCCGTTCTGTTCTTTAGCCATGAACTGTCACGGCTTTCCGAAATCTATGCTGACTATTCATGTACGACAAGAGTGCGCAGTGAACCGTATACATACTTTATGGGAGTTTTCAGACAACTAGTAAGACAGACAGGATGTTAAACGTGTATGTGTTGGACTACATTGAGGTCGTATGGTGTTTCGACTATGTATTTTTTAAATTTTCAATGAATACAGAATAGATTTAGACAGTGATATTAATGACAATTCAAACCATTTCATTCGGAATTCAGATGACATAGGATGCACACAAAGTCATTGAATTGCTGTTTGCTTCAAAAACGGCAACTGGTTACAAGCAAGCATCACACGAAGTAAGTACAGTAGAACCCGCCTAACGGACACCCCGCGATAACGGACACCCTTGCTCGGAACGGTTCCCTCTATTAGATGTTTATTTTAACCTCGCGTAAGCGGACACCCCGCGTAAGCGGACACTTTGGCCCGGAACGGAGGGTGTCCGCTTACGCGGGGTTCTACTGTACATGTGTACATGTACATAGATAGTTGGTTTGTTTTAGTTGGTTGATAATATGTAACTAGTTGCTTCAAATCAAACAGCATTTGTTCTTCCGAAAGACATCAAAAGAGGCAACTAGGTCGCAAGCAATTTGACAAGTCGGTTGTGAATATATTGAAACAACTAGTAACTCAATTATTCCGTGTGACTGCCTCTTAATGAGTGAGTAGTATATAGACCTGGGGGTTCGACGACGGCGCCACGATGATGCGGGACAAGACGGAAAGGCAGAGTATTAGTCCACTCTACGTAGATACTACCTCCTATTTGACTAGCTCCTGCATAGTAACACGGGCCACACACCAAGCAGTCCAGGCTTGTATTTACACAAAAATGCTTTCTTAAAGACGTATCTAGACTGAAAGGTTCTCATGTCATCACTTGTAAAAGCCACAACTAAAGTATAAAAAAAATGATAGGCCGATTCCGAAAGGGTCGACCTAAATCTCATCAGCCGTTTCGTTAATCTTAACTGTGCATTCATACTGTGTCTGAACAGCTCATTTCACTATCAATTACCCTTATTACCGCCGCTCCACTGATTTCCGTGCCGGGGCGACCTGGGTTCCGACCTGGGTGAAGGACAAAGTGGTCGACAAAAGCACAGGAAACTCAGGTTTTCTAGGAGAAATTCTATTGGCAGGATATTCATCTGAGGCAAAATTTCCTTTAACTTATATTAGCAGGTACACCTATGGGACAGTTTCAGATATAAAGACAAAAATACCCTATATACAGTATATAACATTTCGTAAAAAACGTTAGCATTAATCAAACGTGTAATATGTGTATACATATTTATTTGTATGAACTTTTTCATTAATCTAAAATATTGTTAATACTACAGCATATCAAAGAAAGGGCCACAATTAGCTGTCATTCTACAAAATACCTGAAAATACAGTTATAATCACCTCTAAAGCTATGTTCCTCCTAATTTTGGCTATGTAGTAGCTGAGAATAGTTATTTTCTTTTATTATCAATGCCTCTCAACAAAGTCGAGTTTTTCAGGCATCTCCAGAAAATACAGGTACAATAAGGGGTATGGTAGTCAGATATATACAGTGGTAGCTTCAACAATTGGAAGTAAAAGGTAGGAAGATAATGATGAAATGAGTTTTCATGAACAATCAATATGTCATTATCTACGAATTCAAAATCTGGGATTGTCTATTTTTTTAGAGTCATTTGTAGTCTTTTCTTGAAGAATTCTTTATCAGGCGCGTTCTGTAGTTCAATATCAAGAGTATTCCAAGTTTGTGTTCCTCGTTGATAAGGGCTATTGAAGACTGTATCACATTTCGTCGTTCCTAACTTGAAAAGAATTTTATCCTGTTATTTCGGTTTTTAAACATAACACACAATAGTTGCGTTTTTCTTCTATCTTCAAGGGTATCAATATTACAATGGTCACTCATGGCTTTTATGGACATATATCTCGATTTTACCCCTAATAATATGCGTAGCCCTCTATTGTTTAGCTTGTCAATACAATGCAGATCTCTTTTTCTAAAACTATTGAATACAAATTAGCAATATTCCATTTGCGGAAATATGGTGCCAACGTATACATTATTGGCAGCTTCATAGGTTAGACTATTACGTACTTTGGCAAATTTGAACAACTGTTTACTTACATTTTTAATGATCTCGTTTGTATGCGGTATCCATGACAGCGTGTCATCCACAGTTATTTCTAAATATTTGTACTTTTTGCAATTGACAAGCTTTACATCATTCATATACAGATTCATTTCCCTGGTAACTTTTAACTTAGCTTGACTTCCAATACACATAACCTTAGTCTATTTTTAGATTAACTGTAAGTCCATTTTCAAGCCACCAATTTGACAGGATGTTTATATCCGTCTGCAAATCATTTTCAGCTATCTCAAATTCCTTGTTTGAGTTGAACAAGACCAAGTCATCGGCGTTTTGTATATAACTGGATTTCTTGATACTACTACTTAAGTCATTCACGAATAGAATAAATAAGAGTGGACCCAATACGGATCCTGTGGTTCTCCGTATTTAATGTCTCTACTACTGGAAAAGTTCTTGTTTACACTTACTACCTGTTCTCTATTCGATAAATAATCATATAGCCAGCTTACAATATTTTTCGGCAATTTCAAAATTGTACAAAGTTTTAACAATAATAATTCGGGACTAATGGAATCCAAGGCATTGCGGTAATTCACAAAGCACGATATACTGTACTGGTTGTTTCCTCTTGCCTCATATAATTCTTTTATCAGATAAAAAATAGCATCGCCTGTGCTGTGATTGGGTCTAAATTCATATTGTCTCTTTTCTAATAGTTCAGCCTCATTTAACAAGTCGTAGAGTCTTGTATGTACCATTTTTTCTAATAACATACTTGGTAATTTTAATAATGATATAGGCCTCCAGTTATCAATTGTTTTGCCATCTCCAGACTTAGGTATAGATACAACTATTGCCCTTTTCTAGGATGTTCGGAATCTCCTACTTTGTACTGATGTGTTACACAAGTGTGCAAAACGTTCTTTTTGAAGAATTATGCTATATATTAATACTTTGGCTGTTATATGGGTTATGCCACTGGACTTATGTGGGCTTACATCCTTCAATTTTTCCAAGACCTCGCTTGCTGTAAAATGTACGGAAAACTCGTCAACGCTTGGATCCTCATCTATACCCTTTAATTTTCTAAGATGGCCCTCTATATAGGTTTGGTCGATGTTTTTTAATTAGATATCACCAATTTCTGTAAAGAACTTATTTATGAAATCTGGTGTGTCTCTGTCAGGTACCAGTTGTACATTGTCTTCTATAATGCATTGTTGTTCCTCAGATTTTGGATTTATTAGCTCATTAATTATGCTCCAGAATTGTTTTGGTTGTCCTCGTGTTTCTACTAGTTTGATTTTACAATATACACTTTTTTCTTTAGTGTACTTCTGATGTTTCTTGATATTCTTCTGATTTCTTTAAGTATTATGCTATTTTTCGTTATATTATATCTTTTAACTAGATCTCTACGGTGCTTTATTAGATTTAAAAGATGGATTGACATCCAGTTCGGCTTGCTATCTGAGAACTTGGCATTTTTTATAGGGCAATAGATATCCAAATAGGTGTTCACCTTTTCCATCCATATATCCCATTGTTGGTCAACATTTTCACATTTTATAAAGGATTCCCAATTTTTGATGCACAGATATCTATCAAACTCTTCTCTATCATAGCTATTTTGATTCCGCCCTGTGAATTCTATGGGTCTTTCTTTCCTATTTTTATGTTTCTTTACTATCAGTACCGAAAGATGATCACTCACCATCTCACTTAAAGGTTTAACAAAACTTACGTGTTCGCTATTGGTGTATGCATGATCGATTATAGTGCCACCGTTGGGATTTGGCCTTGTAATTTCTGTTATAGTTTGTTTCGATCCTGTTTGCCTAAGAAAACTAGTCATAATTTTGTGTTCTGAGCTATGGGATTTTTTTACATCTACATTACAGTTTCCTAGTATCCAAACCTCTCTATTAAAAAGATCTTCTGATCTAACTATTTCTGTTAATTTATTGTAAAATACTTCAGCTGACTTGGGGGTGGCTTATAGCAGGTTATAACAGCCTTTTTTTAAACTTTTGGTTTATCAACCAGTAGGACTAAAATTTCATAATCTTCAGAGGTAGCAGTAAGCTGGTCACACATACAGGTATATTGGGAAAATTCGGCCGAAACATAGCAACATGCCCCACCCCAACTACCCGTGGTTCTATCTAATCTCACTAACTTATACCCATTCATCCATAGCATGCTACCATCGTACAAATCATGTAGGAGTGTCTCCGTGAGACAAATAAATTAAGCTACATTGAAAGCATCATAAACCTCATCTCTTTTTGAATATATGCTTCGTATATTTTGTCCTACGAACTTTATTCCCTTTTGTTTGATTTCTTGAATAGACATTTTATTACTTTAGAATAGATTATCAAATGAATTGATGATAATGAGATAGAGTAGATGAGCGGTAGAGAGTAGAGTAGATGATCCACACATATAGGCTACCTTATATGTGCGGACCCGAAAACTACCCGACCACTGATAAAATGAGTGGATCAGATAGTTTTAGTTTACAAGAAGAGAGACAAGTATGTAAGTCAAAGGAAAGCAGTACCGTGCCGTTACCCACAGTGTACTTTATATTAAACCATGAAACATGTGAAGACTCAGTAGATTATTATAATGATACAGTGAAATGGGGAAACGGCAACTTTATGTTGTTAATTCTTCCAAGAAACAAATATTTCCATCACATGCAGTTTTTTTTCCGAAGTTTTATTTTTGACAATCTAATGTCAAAGAAATGGTTCATTAATATCTTTTCCCTGATCAACTATAGTGATATTTTTAATAATATGTAATAATAATAATAATAATAATAATAATGATAATAACAACTCAATGTGGCAAAATAGTGTCATGTCGTAGAATGAGATGGCACTCTACATGTTATGTTAATAAACTAGATATATAACCTTATCTGTTTTCCTATTTGCAAAACATCATTCATTCTGCATGTTTTGTTTATAAAACTGATGGTGTAGATACAAAATTTCAATTTTGTAGGTTATCCTCTACAATTCTTTCTACGTTAAATGATTTTCCCCCCTAAAACTTTACCCCGAAGAAGCAACTTGCCCAGACCAAAGATGTGGATTTTGTGGAAAACGAATCTCCCACCAAAAAGAAGGATGTCGCGTCGTGAGACTCAAGCCCCTCTACACACACAATTCATCTCTTGTTCAAACAAGATTTAGAGGAGGCGGAATGGCTGCAGCGCAATAAGCGGAGAGGTAGGAGTAAATCCAAATGTGTCGAGGTGAGGAAACAGGATCCTGAAATCCGGCGGGTCCAATCCAATTTGGCGCCCATCCAGGAGTAGGTCCAGGGTTTGTCAAACGAATCGACTGTGACTAAGGATAAATTGGCAAAAATCGAATCTTTGCTCCTGGAATCGATTGGATCGTCTAAGAAGGGGCGACGCAGATCCAGAAATCGCTCACATATAGCGATGGCTGGAGGTAATCAACATCGGCAACATGGAGCAAAGGACGGCCCTCGACGTGAAATGAAATACCATCGTCAGAGACTCACGGTTCATCTTCGGATTTGACACCGGGGTCTTCAGGTCATCCAGCTCCTCTTCTTCTTCCTCGTCAAGCACAGATTCGTCTCATCGTCATCGTCACAAGCATCACAGACATCATCGTCGCACGACTAGAGGTAGGAAGAAAATATACAAGTTAGACCGTTTTCTAGCCCAAAAAGAAAAAGCAAAGATGATGACCACGGAGCGTCTGTGGTATTGCCACTGGCGTCTGATGCTAGAACGACACCGAAAGGGTGAGGATATTGAAGGTCTTCTAAAACACAATTGTTTTATGGCGAAAAGGCCTCGACTCGTGCTTATCAACCATCTGGACTGATTAAGTACGAAGAAGAGGTAAGGGACATTGCAAAGAAAAAAGGTGACAAAGCTTATTCACCAGGAGATCGCAATGTGATTCCTGAGCACCGAGTTTGTCCGGGACAACAAAAAGGCTAATCTAAAAACCGTGTTCAACAAGCGTGGGAATACCAAGGACTCTAAGCTTCCACGTAACTGTCCAGTTTGCCTGGCTTTCAACGGAGACGGTTGTAACTTTAATCCTTGCCGTTACCCACACATCTGCGCAAGGTGTTTTGTATTTGGCCACTCTTAGCACACTTGTCGTATTCCTTCTACTGTGTCAACTTCTACTACTACTTGATGGAGTGGAGGGAATGATCTGGATTTTCCCGATGTTGATTACAGTTATACATGTGGACTTCCCATTGTCACGGATATTGCTACAGAATCCAATAATTTGGGGAATAATCCAAACGGAGACTGTGATACTTCGTTCATGTATGGCCTTTTATATCTTTTATATAATCGCATAAGTTGAAACAACAAAAAGTGTACGTTGTTGTTGTTTTTCACTTGTCACACCAATTAGTCTTGCCATGTTGTTGAATGACATGCCATGTAGTAGAATGATACAAGCACACTATATACAGTAGTGCTCATAAGTCAGACATTGGGGCAAAACTTTAAAAATACCAACTATATATGGTCTGTACTCTTACATAGTGTGGTATATTTTGAATAATGCAGCTGGAGAATCATCATTCTTTACCTTTCTTAGCACTGAGGTTCTGAAATAAATGATTCTGTACCAGGACTATTATGAATATATTCTGAAGTAGATTCCTTGGGTCCTCATATAAACACTCTTATGTATCAAGAACAAATAGAAATAACCAAAATAACATAGTTTTAATCATTTTGTGTCTGTCTGTAAGCTAGTTATAGAAGATTTATTTAGAATGGCATGGCATGTTGTAAAATGACATGCCATGTTGTAGAATGATACAGGTGAAAGCATACAATATACAGTAAAATGAGTAAAATAATGGGGCACATCCTATGATATCTAACCCCCCGAAACGCTCTCGTTATATTTTATAATAAGATTCTTGATTCTGGAGTAGGAAATCCCCTGGGGACCTTTCATAGGGCAAATCTAAGCTTTCCGAAAATATATAGGTTACAAAATCTCCAGGAAAAAACAAACAAAGCTAAATTTTCAACTAATTGAACTTGAATTCGTTTGCTCTAAAGCACGAAGGGACTATTTTCCCGTATACCATGGTTTTGAAGACCGTATACCATGCATGCTTTGATACTGTATACGACAATTGTGGTTGTATGAGTCCCCATACATTTTCAATAGGGACTTTTATACAATGGATAATAAATACCCATGTCTGTCATACAGCATATAGTTTCCGTCCCTTGTGAATGCATAAATATAACAATTGATACATTTGGTCGCGATGAGGAGATGAAATGTGTGTTTGCCATTTTGATTTATTGGCACAGTGACACAGAATATCTACGCGCATGGTAGGTAGACAAACAAGCATTTAACAATGAAAATAGCTGTCAGTGGTTCTGGCAGCAGCAGTGGTGGTCGGCGTCAATTAGATATGAATTAACTGGCTAATATGGCAAGTGGAAGCACTGTTGGCTTCCGAACACTACAGCATATACCAACCTAATTGAAGTCAGGATCTGCTTAATTCCATCCGATGTGAGCGTGCAAACATCCGATGCGAATGTATAAACATATGAAATAATGTCCGTGTATTTTTTAGAAAATGATATCCGAACATATCTAACATAATTAATGTCCCCAAAAATGTTATATAAATGTAAAGTGGAAATCACACGGGGGGATTCATGTACCTCATAGGGTTCAAAATCTCATGAGATTCTGTTCCTTTTTCGGGGTAAATGTCGCTAACAATTGCAAGGAAAAAACATGTCTCAGGGAAATGGAACCCTACAATATAGATTAGGAAACTCTGTTCGAGTACAGAATCTCAGCAGGATTTGTCTCAGACAAACACCCTGTAAGGTACATGAATCCGTTTATGTGAATCCCACTTTAGGGATTGGCATGAACAGGGTTTGAAACTCATATGGTAAGAGCTTTTTTATTGGTTGTACACACTAATTTTCTTTTGCCGAACGCGTCACATCTTCATCACCCTTTTGACACTATAGATAGCTGGAATACCACGGCATATATTAATTTGCTAGAACAGACAAAGGTAAGCGAGCTGGTGACATATGCATATCCGGTGAGCAATACAGAAGTATATCCAGAAATATGTATTCATGACTGACACGAACCTATTCCAGTCTTAATTACGTAGTTTAAAAAATTGTTTCTCATCACCGCGCGCGTCAGCAAAAACGTTTTTAGAAGATTTTGTTTTAAAATAGTGAATTATGGGTAGGAACACAAGTATTTTATATCATATATATGTATATATATATATATATATATATATATGTAGGCATCTCTGTGAGACCCAAATAGATGTCATCGGGAACTGCCGTAATTCGGTGCAAGTCGACTTATGTTGACAGGAAACTGCCGTAATCTGTCTTAAGTCGCCGGGCCCGGCAATCTTAATTCGACGGGATATTTGGGGCCGAGCGGAGAAAAACCGATAAAAAAACCATAAAAGTTGCATCTGGTCGGGACTGCCGTAAGTCGCCTTACGTCGATGGGAAACTTCTGTAATCCGTATTCCCCCAATTTTTTTAAATTTCAGTAGAAGCATCTCTCAATTTCTTGAGTTTTCCAGATATATTCAACCGTGGTATGAGAGAGATGTTAGGAATTTAGAGGGAGAGCGCAAGATAGGACCTAAATAAGTATTCTGAAGCCCATTTTCTGACATTCAAAAGCGATCATTGATACAGCAACAACAAAAAAGCGCCCTCGTCATATTTTTCATGGCTTGGTGATGAGAAACAGGTTTTTTTTGAGTGACCTAATCGAGACTTTTTGTGAAAACAAAAGAACGACGATGAAAAAGGAAAAAATTGACTAATAACCTAGCTAAAACTGATATCTGAATGGACCGATACAGGAATGATTAGGTTTCTTAAGACGTAATGAGTATCGTCTCAGTTCATTCATTCTGCCTTACTACTAAACTGTGTGATTTATAGTTATGATCTTTACTTGGGTGCCCAGGGAAGCGATGCCACTCGTGTGCTCATCCAATGGAAGTCACATTAGTCTGTGGAGCGCTTGGGTCTAGGCGCGTGGCATTGTCAGAAGGCATGCGGCTACGGACATTAAAAGTTAGAGGGGGTTAGTTTCACGCCCCCATAAATCTGCGCGGTTAAGCATCTCACCATAATAAGTGTCAGCATTCAAGTTGTCATTAGTAAAGACATTGTCCCGCCCTTCCCTTGGTGTTAGCGTACGGGCATCTTGCCGCCTGGGTCAGGGGCCGCGATGCAGGGGAGGGCAATGGGCCGTTAATGTTTCTGGTCGACTGGCTTCGTCGTGGACGTGGTCGGGGATGTCACAAAGTAAGCGCGACCCTGAGCTCTGGCTGATAGCCGCTAATCGCTTGTCAATGCCGGCAAATTGGGCTTAATGTGGCTTAATGTGTCCGCGCCCTCTAGCACGGGATTCTCGCTAGATTTATTGATGGCGCGACGAACGAGCGCTAGCGGTCCTGAGAAAGTTGACTCGCACCATCATCTGCCGGAGAGATCAGGGGGGGGGGGGGGGGGGGGGGGTTGGACACTTGGGTGTCAAATGAAGTCTCCACGGTAACCGATTACGCGCCTTACTCTCCGTATGCAAGCGGTCATGGGACATTGTTTAGGGACTCACAGTAGCAGCTGTTCGGTCTCAGACGATGAGTGTAAGCATATGGAAACAGATTTAGTTTGACTTGTCAAGGATTCACCGAACTTAACCAATATTAGCGGAAACAATGTTTGACCATCTAAGCAACACACAAGGTTTTAGGGATATGTTTGAGTCGACAAAAGACGCAAACGCGAGTCAACCTGAATAGGCAATTATGGACTGTTTGTGTTTTGAATGAGATCATAGTGAAATACTTTTGAGGTATAGTTGAGTCGGCATCGTTAGAGAAAATCGCAAATTGCAGATCTAGGCTCTAATTAATCCAGGTTGTACAGAAACAACCATAAACGGAAAACTCCTTTTGCTCGGTGTAATAATGTGGACATTTGTGATATTCACCATAGAAAGATTAAAAAAGCTATACCTTACTTGAAAAATGTCAAAAATCCAACTTCCGCTAGAAACAGTATGTTATACATCAGTTTATGACTTCTCTGTGACAATTATTATATTGTTCCCGGAATATGTTTTACATGTATTGTTGATTCCTAGCCAGATCTTAATTCAACTGTGCCTTTGAACATATGCTGACTGAGGCTCCCGTGTTTTCCTAACTGTATGCAGTCTTGAAAGGTGAACTAGTGGATACTGATATGACAAAAATCTGATCGGTTAGTCATCATGTTATACCCATTACATAATCCATTGCCATGTCGATAACGGGGCCTAATTAGGTAGATATTGTACTTGTATAATCCAATATACATAATGTGAGCCACAGTAGTATGTCATTTGCTACGATGCAACTTACATAGTCAAGTCTTTAAAAGATACCATGGTACAGAGGTCCATAGTCCGAGATGGTGCATACACATGTATATAATTCGATATTACATAAACACTGGTTTGGTATGCCCCTTCGCCTCCGTCGTCGAGGCATCATTTTGGGGAAAGCAGTTGGTAGTGTGTGACATACACCAAAGGTAGCCAGAGTTTTCCCTTTATTCTTAACCTCCAAGTCAGGCGTTTATTTCATAATAAAATAGCATCCATAGTGGAGGCCATCTCCATATTTGAATTTAGGAACCGGTCCTGTTTTGTAATGCATTCGACGTACATATCAGTTTAATCGTCTAATTAAACACCATTAATAATGCATTCCCCATGAAGCCGACCTGACGGTGCATTTCTGTTTTCCACTGTCCTGCGGAGATCTTAATTGCAGCCTCATGGTCCCGTCTGACAGTGTGGAGTGGTGTGGACGAGGGACCGGGGAGGTGGACAAACACCACGTGACAGGTCAGTCTCCTGCCGCACACTGGTCACTCAGGCTTGACCAGCTGACCAGCACGCGTGTTCGTGATATATGGGCAGTCAGACATGGTGCCGACTAGTAATGGACACCGGCACAAGGGGGAGCAAGGACCGGGCATTATGGCCATCCACACCCCGTGGGGTCGGGTAAGGGAGGGGGGTATCCAGAGTACCCGAAAGTCATAGTGGTGAGACTGTAACGCCAAAAGGCCGTCATAAGTAGCCCTCTTCATCCCATCACGACATTGTTAGTCGGCCGAAAATGATAAAAAATTGATTTTTTGATTACCTACTATATTTAAAACGGTAGAATTCCGTCGAATCCGCTTGGAGAATCTTCCGCACATAGGGACAGAGTGAACCCGATCTAGGGTGGGAGATTGAAGACCCACGAGAGTGAGATTCTCGTGCAGTACTAAACTATATCCTGCTACTCTTTTTTGTTTTTCTATACTCAGACAAACTTTTTCTCTTATGATTCATTTCAAGCCATGCCGAAATCAAAGTTTCGTATTGTAGTTTTCTAATCTACTTTTCTCGTGAGAAACCAATGAGATCTCAACTTTCAAAACTCCGCTGATTCCCCCCACCCATCACTAGCCTAAGTATTTGGCCCAAATGTAGCACCCTTCTTTGTGGAGCTGTCAGCAGAGCCTCCGGCTGGGGATGCGGACGTCGGGTGTTCGAACCTCGCTGTCGGCAGCCCATGAATTTCCTTTTCTGTATTTTTGGTACTCGGACCCGACGAAGTCGCTAGTAATAAATAAAAACCCACTTTGATATTACAAGGTCTTGCATAGAGTTCAACCGGACGCGTTGTTCGTAATGGCGTTCCTTGAATTAGCATTACCATCACTAATGATGGTGAGTATGACTGATACCAGTATCATTTGTATATAGAAACCTGATGTCTTGCAACGTGATTTCCAATGTGTTACTGCTAGATTAAATAGCCATCTGACACAGTCAATGAGGAATGTTTCTTGTGTCAGACATGTAACTTTTTCTAACCGCAATGCCTCATTAGATGTGTCCTTGAGAACAATGGAGCAGAATCCAACGTTGGCAGAGGAGGTTGCTACCTTGACGTTCAAGGTGAATTGATATTTACAGGCGAACGCTCCCCTCGAACGTGTCTTGTAACGTAAGGCCGTGACTTTGTTGACTGCTGAGATTGGTATCTGTAGGCAGGTACTCATAGTGCCAACAGGCCACTGACTTCTATTCTATTCATAGGAGACTGTTTTCTCCCGGTTATTGCCATTGTTTAACAGTGGCAACCGCCCTTGGCAGCGGAACTGCCAAATCCAACACTTGACTGACCATGACAAGCATGAGCTCATGTTAACCAAATAACGGCTCTCGGTTTTGTGATGCCACAATGCAGAAGCCTGCTTTGAATGTAATTGTTTTAAAATGCCTGAAAATTAGATAATGTATGACGTCTATTTAATCCTCTTTGATATGAACCTCACTAATAATTGCAAACTCATGACTCATTAATTCCTAATACGACTTAATAGAGATTTCAAATTACCTGCTCTCCGAAATGTTCTCTCCATAAGCTTAGAATGAAGGGATGTTGACAGCATAGTGATGTAAACGAAGGCTTATTACGTTCTCTGTTGCGATGTGTTGTATGAATGATACAGCTCTTCCTGTTGCGCATATTCCCTTATGAATGTCTTAGGCTCCTTGCCATATAAGTAGGCCTACACTATCAAATGTAACTGTGGAGATGTCAAAAAGTATGGTGACCATAGTAAAGTAATACATGTAATAGCAGTCTACTAAAAACAAGTGGAATGAAGTAACAACATATAGACGGAAGTGATTCATTTGTCCAGATCGAGACATGTATAGATAGAACAGTCCTGTAAAGAAGCTTCTCACTCCGAGGTTCGGTTGTGATCAGTGGAGTCTTCCTTGCATTAACCCAGTTTCCCCCCCCCCCCCCCATCTGCGTCCCACCCACCCCTCCACCACCCACCCGGCAACACGCAATGGTTATCGTAAGACCGCAGTGTGTGCCCGCCCGGTGATTAAAGTCATGAATCGCGGATTAATTCGGGGCTAATCACTGCCAAAAAAGCAGTGCCGGTCGCTGCGGCTTATCGGTGATTGGGGCTCTGTCTGTGGGCGTGCAGGAGGCGGGGGTACCGTCGCCGATGTCCTTTGTGGGGGCGAGGCGGGCAGGGATGAGGCGGGGCGGGGCTCGCTAGTCACGTGACCGCAATGAATACATAAACAGGGAGGGAGACGCGGCGAACTGCATCCGGCACCAACCACTACAGGAGGCATCCGGATGGGGGTTCTAGCGGGAAGGAACGCCGGGAGGTGTGTGTGTGTGTGTGTGTGTGTGTGTGTGTGTGTGTGTGTGTGTGTGTAGGTGTGTAGGTGTGTGTGTGTGTGTGTGTGTGTGTGTGTGTGTGGGGGGGGGGGGGGGGGGGGTGAGTGCACGATTCGTCCAGTAAATACAAGATAACGATTATTCCTCAAAGTTTGGCCCCACTCCTTCTCCATGGATTTGTTTTCTTCGGGTTTCTTCCCCATAACGCCTGCCTCATTTACAATCTTCCATATACTACTTTCACCAGGGAGACTTAATAGGAAGGGGCGGCAATGGGCTTGGAATATCGATCAAGTCCTCAAGAGATCGTGAGATGAGGAATTATAATAAAGTCCAAACCCCGCCCACCCTAAATCCACAGCAGTGACAACCCCATCCTATCCCTAAGTCAACCCCCACCCTTCTCCAACCCCTCATTCGTACCCCACAACATCCCACAACCCCCCGGCTATCATACAGACCTCCCCCATACACCCTCCACGACCCCCTCCCCCCCCCCCCCCCCACCACCCTGACCCACGTACATAACCGCGGTAGGCACCGTCAGGGCGCAGTTGGGTGACGGTCGGGGTGGCAGACTCTCCCCCACACTGACGGAGGGACAGCCCGAGCACAGAGCTACAGACTGTCGCCGCGCCGGACGAGGAGCAGGCGGGCGGGCGGGGCGCGCCGTTACTCGGGGCGGTGGTTCGGGGTCGAGCCCCGAGGTAAGGGCATCGATCACCGGACAGGAAGCCGGCGGAAAGAAGAAACCACACTAAGGATGTACTGTTGGATCTACATAAGCTGTTATACATATTATCAACGGTAACCTACTGAGTAAAAAAGCACAGAGATATGCATTAGGTAGCATACAGATGCAGTGCAGTGCTTCAGTATTGGACCACCCGGAACCAACGACTGGCGAAGGCTTTACGGGATAGCATCACAAAAACGTAGAGGAAGCGGTGACAGTAACATACATCACATGAGGTTTGTCTTTTAGATAACTTATACGAAATGATTTCATACGCCGTATAAGGCCTACAAGTACAATTGTATATAAACATGTTTGAACATTTTCTGCTTGAAATCTTCTCTTTATATTTAAGCGCAAATATATTCCCTTTTCGTACTTTAATGGCAAAAAAGATGGTTCGAGATCTTTAGTATCACCTTTTCATTAAGATAATTTCTAGAGCCTTTAAAACACGCGTAACGTTATTTTCTTTTATGTAGGTTAACTCAGATATCCTCCACATACATGCATAACATCTATAGAAAAAGTGATGAAAATGTTTACTGTTCCTACACGGGTGACGTGGTATATGTTTTGTCAGTGGCATTTTGATACCATCAGCATAGGTCAGGATTGCTTCATCCACGGCCATTAATATACAGCTGTACTTCAGGTACATAAGTGAGGGAGGAGAGTGTTATCCAGTAAAACGTTACTGCTATTGTATAATGCTATCGTGAAATCATTAACTTTGGGGATATAAATGTGCTCAATTCAGATATAAAGGAGAGATAACTGTGCGTGCGCAGTTTCATCGTGCTGTGTTCTCCAATGCCAATGTCTCCTGTAGGCATCATTAGAGTTACTTTGGAATTGAGGATCAAACACGAATAAGAAGCTGAATGTATTACTCAATTTTGACTCATATATTACACATATAATCTACACTTATACATACAAATTTTCTATACATGGAGTACTTACATATATGCTCACTCGAGTACAAGTTTTATGGAGCACATTTATACCCCCGCCCCCCCCCCCCCCCCCAAAAAAAAGAGTATCAGTAACCAGAGAAAGATTTATGTCTGACGAATTCTAACTATACTGCATATGAATAGAATATTCGCGAATTACAACTAATAAATAACTTCATTAGGAAGTTGAACAGCTGTTGAATATATCACGTATATCTATAATGCACTATCAAAAGCTAATTGATACTGATACTAACATTTTATCTAAATTCCAGGAGTGGCCTCTGCTGAAATTACAGACAAAATGAAAGACATTCCGTCGTGATCTACACTTCCGTCTGTGCCACGATCACCCGAACGATAATCATATATAGAGACCCACTGGAGACGGATGACGTAATCGGGCCGGTCCTCTGCGGGATCCGGGCCGGCGACACCCGACTCCCGTCCGGGCCACGTCACGGAGGCCCTTCCCCGTCCTCCTACCGCCCAGCACTCGCCCCGTGTCATTGTGGTTTTCTGGCTTCTGATACCGGATCGTGGTCAGGGAGGTCAAGCCATTGTTTATTGTGTCAGGAAGGTGGTAACTTAGGGGCGTGTAGTGGGAGGGGTAGTGGATATATTTGCCACACACAATGCCCAGGGTTCGTGTTCATCGGCCAGTCGTGAGCGGCACCGCAGTCTGCAAGCGCGAATCCAGTCACCGGGAGGAGTCGGACGGGCCGGACGATTCGGACGGCGAGGACCGGTCGGCCCCTCGTCACATGCAGGCACTCCTCCTCCTCCAGGGTTCCCGCCGCACATCACCGGGAGTTTCCCGGACGGGCGGTGGGCGCGGGCGGGAGAGCCTCTCGCCGCCTACGTCCAGACCGCCGGGAGGTGTCGACCATCGCCGACCGATCAAGCAGGAAGCGGATCCCGAACGGGATGAGCCCAGGCGTGGCGCCGCCCTGGAGGAGCGACCGGCTTCAAGGCACGACCAGGAAAACATGGATCCCGACAGAAACGGCAGCGGTGGCCAGAAGGAAGACAATAACAACAACACGGAGCATGCTCGCTCCCTGATGGGGGGTGACCACCTGGCCTCCCCGCTGCACGGTGCTCCCGGGTTCGGACCCGGTGGGGTGTATCCCACAGCAGGTGGGATTGGGCCCCACCCACACCTGCCGCCCGGCACCTCCGTCGCCGGTCCCCCGGGCTTCCCGCCCCACGCCCACCATCAGTGGGCTGCCGCGGGCTCCCCGGGTTTCCCCTTTCTCGCGCGGCCCCGTCCCTCCCCGTTCCTGTTCAGCCCCACTCCCACCCCGCTACCAGCCCCCTTCCCGGACCTGGACCGGCGCCGCCCGCATCCGGCAGCGCCCCCGCCCCGCCCGGGCAGCGGCCCCGGCGCCGGTGGTCCCGGTGTCGTCGGGCGCTTCCTGCCGGATCCCCTGGAGGACGCCCGGGCAGGGTGCGGGACGCCACTCCGGAAGGTGACGCGGAGGGTGTTCACCAACAGCAGGGAGAGGTGGAGACAGCAGAACGTCAACGGAGCGTTCGCCGAGCTGCGCAAACTGGTGCCCACGCATCCGCCCGACAAGAAACTCAGTAAAAACGAGATTCTGCGGCTCACCATCAAGTACATCATGTTGCTGGACACGGTGATCGCTTTTCAGAAGCGGCAGGCCGGCGAGGAGGTGGAGCCGTTGAAGGCGCCCGGAGACCCGGACAAGACCAAAGACGGCAAGCGGGACACGAAGACGCCCGTGTCGGAGCTGAGCACCCCGCCCGGCTCGCCCTGCTCCACCTACTACGGCGACTCCAGCGGCGACGAGGACTGCAGCGACGACTAGCAGCGCCAGACCGAACTTCTGAAAGACGTTTACCAACGGCCTTCACCTCTCTAGTCTCATAATGTTTCCTGTTACGTGGGAAATTGATATACGTGCCGGAGGTTTTTTTTCTTGTGATTAAAAGGAAAATGTTCGGCAAAATATTCCCCAGTTGTTATAAACACTGCATACAGAAGGTCCCTCACCATACCTTTCACAACTTGAAGGCTTAATCTGCGTTATTGAACTGACGATGTAATATATGATAAGTGACTATTTGGGTGTTAGTGTCTGTCACAACCTCATTTATGTGAAGCAAAATCACGCACATGATAACAATTCCCGATAAAGGAGGTGCGTTATCGGTGTGTCCGAGGAAAGTAGAGTTTTACATGCATTTCCTGTGCCAAATTGTTTTACTATCCATCGATTACGAAGTCTAGTTTTGGAAATATATGGAACTACATTAAACCGGGCATTACCCATTTTTTCTGAGATGGCAGGACCCATAACTAATGATCACGGCTTTGAAATCCACTAATTATACAGGCCTCAATACCTTTGATTACGGTAAATACACTCACAAATAGATTTGTAGCTCCTTTGTTCTTGAGATACAACATATAGAGATGCGTAGTAGACCTTATGATATAACAATTCATGGTTCTAAGATGGGGACTTAATAAAAGAAACGATGGTTTGCATACAGGCGGCTCTGAACCACTTGAGGTTGACTTCATAATAGACTCGCTAATGCTCGTGTATTAAGGCTACTACGCATCAACCTCTCGAAGTTTACGGTCGTCTTCTCACAAAACCATCCATTGATGACTATTTCACAATATCGATGAGCCGGTCTAAAAAATCATACGAATTATATACGTCTGTCGCACTATGTCAGAGAAATTACAACACACTACCCCTCAAACAAAATTGGCTAGGGCCGTATTTTTTCATCAAATGACCGAGAACGGACACCGCACAGGCTCAGTCACTACGTTTTCTTTTTACTATATACCTCCAATCTTTATACTCCACCCATAGCAGCGGGTAGTACTTCATAGACATTCACTCACAGGTATATAATAATACAAAATCTCGGACACCATTGTTTTCAAAATCCTCGATGCGCTCCTGCACACCACATCACCAGCGTCATTGATATGTACTTGTCCAATACAATATGCATTGATGGCTCTCACTTGTATCACAAGACAAGTGCTAGGGTTCATGGTGCCGCATCACAAAATCAGGATGGAGTTGACAAGTAATTATTTGATATTACTAACGATGATTGAAACTACATATTACAGTGAATTGATTTCTACACTTTCGTTTATTCCACATACATAAATACATTTATCTCACCCATGGAATAAGTGTCCATAGGCTTAACATTGGAAACTCGTTCTCCATGCCACTACAAGTATTGCAGTCCGTTCTCCATGGTCTGTGTCCTGTGTGTTGTCCATTCTTTTAGTGTGTACAGGGGTGAGATAAATACAGAAAGCAACTCGTTTTGGTAAAAGAAGTCATTCTCCATCTCGTTTGAATGCTATGTGATATTCACTCGGCTGTCGCCTCGTTCATATCCCTCCACATCAAACTCGTGGAGAACGACCACTTTGACCAAAACTTGTTGGTTTCTTCTTTAGTATCAGTACATGTACATTTAAAGACATGGGCTAAGCATTCATTGCTTCAGAATTGTGACAGAATTCTGAGTACATCACAGGACTGTATTCCATTTAACTTATGAATGTTGGAGGATGAATAGTTATGTTCATGTAGGGGAACATAGTTCCATTTTTTGTTTTAACTCATTGTACTTTTGTCTAAGTTGGTTGAGCTGTATACTGATTTGTGTAGCATAGATGTGTCACCAAGTGGCAACCTAATTATATTGTACGATGTAATTTGTAAAATGAGAATATTAAACACCCAAATGGAATTGAGTAAATGTTGTTCTGTGAATTATGAATGCTATTCAATTTTTACCAAGCAAATCAATAAGACTATATGGTCTATGCATATGACATTCCTGGGTGTTTGGACTGGGGGAGGACATAATTCAAATGTTTACATTTGGTATTCTATTATGGCCATACATTGTCAACTTTAGGTCTCGAGTACGATCTAAACTCCATTGAACACATGTTGAACATGTTAATATAGCGAACGATAATGAATACAGAATTCACTATGTTTCAACAATAATATGATTATCAGGATGATATGAGGTTTAATGTAATTTTCGGCCGGGAAAGGGAATGAGTCTGAGATATGGATAGTCCGAGTTCATCATTTATGGGGGGGGGGGGGGGGGGGTAAATTTCATGTTATTAGTTCTTTTAATCATGATGATTTTAGATATACAGTATCCATCAAAAGTCTTCATTCTGTAACAAGACCATTTGTTTGGTAGAACTGGAAAATATTTCACACATCGCTTAAAACTTAATTTATTGGTAGTACCTTTAGTTTTTCAGTCTCTGCAGTTCAAAGTACTTTCCCGTGACAATCGGGTGATTTCTTATAAAATTCAGTGCGAGTAAGGACACAATAAATGGCAGATTAGGGCGTATGATTTGCTGGAACCGACATCTTTCCACAATAGGCAAATCAGACCGTTCCTTTTCTTAATCCCATAGCATGACATGTCAATCGAGCTAGTCGATGAATGGTTTTATCCAAATGAACAATCTCAGTAGCACCGTTATAAAACAAAACGAGATTTCTAATCATAATTAACGCTTTTTATAGTTGTAAAAATATATCAATAGCCTCTTTAAAAAATTGAGGTGGCAAGACTTTCTCCAAAATCAACTCAATCTCTGTTGAGAAAAATCTGTGAGCACAGTCAGTTTTTGATCTGTTATAGCTATCCCATGTTTATTAGCCAAATTACACGATGGTTGCTTCTGATTGTCTTGTAGAATGCAGGTAAAATACATACTATTTATATAAGATTGAAAGCTGATTCATCGTAAGAACAAAAGTGAAACGTTTATTTGCATTTAGGGAGATACTATATGTACTTATTTAGCCAAAGAAGACTGAAAATTGCTGAAGAGTAATTTTCTTCTTTTCCACATGAATCGTCATAACCTAGTCGGCCCTATTTCACATCAGTTTATAGTTACACTTTCATTTATTGTCTCGGATATAGATTTCGTGACTCAACTAACAATGAAAAGCAATTAAACGTATAGCTTGATGAAATGGATCGCATGTTGCAAAGTTGTCTCTCAAATGTCATCAAACGGCACGATTTGAGCAATGTGACTTACACAATCTACATTTCAGGTAAAAAAAAGACAACCCAGATCAACTCCGAAATTTATGGCTCTAAAGAAAAATCACGACCTTATAAAGCCAGCCTTAATTTTCAATGACCAAACTCAACTTGGGAAAGTATGGAGACTGATTTATCGGTGGCAATACGTGATGTGGTAAGGACGATACTTTCCAATGAGCGATGTGGGAGTGTGGCATGTGTGCGTGGAGGGTGGGCGCCACGCCGACAAAAGGGCGGACACATTCACACCCATGAGATTAATTAGTCTTAGGCGCAAAGCCCGGTGGACGAGCAGCCGCAGGTGATGTGTGAAATAATGAAACACACAAATAAATCAAATTAAAAACCTAGGGTTTGAGGGCTTGGGCGTGGTGTGCCGGTTAAGAAGTGCACCGCCCACATAAATCAATTAACCCACAAAACCCTAAGGGGAAACTCTGATGAGCTGGTATCCATGGACGGGAGACTTCCCTCTCTATTCCTTCCAGAACTAAGCAAACGCTCGTGAAAGCTATCGACACAATTGTATTTCGTGAGGCACTTGCTCGTCAATTAAACGTGTGCGTTTACATCACCTGAAGGGAAAGAAGGAAGTTGTCTTATTACATGTACGACGTTCTGCGCCGACTAGCAGGTATCGTTTGGTTAAGGTGTCGCTCGGTCAAACACTGTTCAGTCTAGCCTCCTGCCTATGTGATACAATGATCGCAAGACTTTTGTTTCTTTTGCAAGATATGAATTACGGGTCTGGGCTTCAGAACTGATAAAATCTCGTTTTTACCTACTTTTTTTCTGTTAAGCCGGAGGTGCGAGTGGGCTCTAAAGCTGGAGACATACTAAGCGAGTAAAGCAGTGATTTCCGGAATCGCCAACACAAAGTGGCCTCTATAGCAGCTATTATTTCACCTGACTATTGCTTCCCAGAGGCTAGGTTATGGGTGGGAGTTATTACTATGAAATAATAACTCAAATACATGACATTTTGTGTTGGCGATTCCGGAGATCGCTGCCGTTTCTCGCTTAGTGAGTCTCCAGGCCAGACACCTACCATCTACCTGTAAAAAATTCTCGTGAATTTTACGGTATTTCTCTGGCAGTTGGGGTGCCAGGGAAATACCGTAAATTTTACTGGTGACCGTAATATATTTCTGACTGTAAGTTCTAACTGTACTGAGCCGTATTTTCATAGCAGTTTAAACCTGTAATATATCTCAGACCATAAATATTAACTGTAATAAACCGTATCTTGGTGGCGGTTCAGACCTGTAAATATGAAAGTGTAAGGCTGTATGAAATAACCTATATGAATGGCCCAGTAATATACTATAAATCTTGTTATTAAAGGTCTCAATAATTGTTTTATGTAGGGAGCCATCCATAAAGTATGTACCAGAATTTCAGAAAAATTAGACCCCCTATCCATCCTCCAAATATTGTATGAACAAATGTGAACATTGGAGTACATAAGGTAAGATAGCCAAACTTGACAAAGTTCTGTGTTGTCCATGTAGCGCTTAGGAGAAACTCGACAGCGGTAAATGTTAATGTGAATAAATGTAAACATTGGAAAAACAGGCATAGGAGAAATAGCCAAATATGAAACAAGTCTGTGATGTCCGTTTAGGGGTATGAAAGACCCGGGTGCCGAGGGCACAATGTGGCTGGAGTAGAGAGGCGTGAACCATGGAGGTTCAGAGGAGGAGAAACAAAGTTTAGTGAACCCGAGATCGGAGTGGTAGTGTGACCGACGTGAAACCCGGAATGAGCTTCAAATGAGGAACGCGAGGTCTGGCAACAACCTGAGAGTGGTGCCCTACAAGATCCCCCACGTAAAACCTCATATTACAGGTAATCTGACAAGGGGGGCAACCCGACACAGGGGTTCGTGAAGTGAGGTCCCTCATGGAGCGAGATGTGCAGAGTGTTGTAGGCGTGGCCCATATCAGAGCGTCTGTAGCAGAAGCCGATGTCGCAAAAGTCGTGAGGGTTCTGGCAACTGCCGGGCGGCGGCGCCCTAAAAGATTCCCTCTTACTGAGCCATGGGAGGTACCACAGGTGGGCGTGGAGCGAAGTCGACTGTAGACCACAGCGCCGGACTTTGGCGTAGTGTGAAGCATAACACTAGGCTGGCACGAAGCGAAGTGGAGCCTGGTGAGTTTTTGTTGTTTTTTTTAAATTTTTTTTTATTAGGTCTGATTCGCTAGTACAATGACTCCGATCTTCCATCATACCTTGTGACAGTCTGTATTCATAGCTTTTACATTCTGTATATTGCTTGCGTCACTTTCAACTATACTGTATAACAAGGGTGTAGGTACGTGTTCCAATTGGAAAAAAGTGCAAAAACAGTTATAACATAGGTTCTGTGCTCAAATAACAATGTTTGAAATAATTTGGGTGACAAATAATGATGACAAGAGGCGTTTGATGATTGGTGTTGTTTGTGTCTGGGTCATGCATATACTCCTTCATTAAAACGCTCTTTCTCTGAGTAGTATGCAGTACAAGGTAGTTCAATATATATATATATACACATCCAGTCTCAGTAATTACGAGCATGGCGTCATCTCTTGACTCCTCGCTCTTATAGTGTTTATGTCAAGTTCGTGGAATCTCACTTGATTCCTCGTTCCCGCATATTTGTTACTGATGTGCAGCGGCAAAAAAAGGTCTGTTAGTATGTGCATGTAACCCACATGAAATAGTCAGTAAGTAAAATAATTGCTTATAATGAGTCAAAACAAAAACAAAACAAAAACATTCAAGTTCGGGTGAGAGGTCCTAGATTTGACTGGTACCATAAATCAGCAGTCAGGTGCCATGCTAACAGTGGCCTTATCTTAAAACCATCATTTTCCTGATTTGACATTTAAAGGTTTCCTTCTTATCCAGCCTCCTTATCCATTCTGGAATTTTGTTCCATGACACTGACCCCCTGTAAAAGGGTGCCTTTTTAGCAAACTCAGTATTTAGCCTGGGTAAGTGTAGCATGGAACCTGACCTCGCTCTCGTCACCATATCTGTTCCCCTGTTTATTTCGTTTACATATTCTATCGTTTTATGAACCCCTAGGGTCGACAATAACCTCCTTCTGATAAAAGTTAATAGTATCTCATCACGCCTCCTTTCCAGATTCTGGATTCCAGAGATTTGGTGGAGGTCGTCGACAGTGTGCACCCGGGGCCCCGCATTCAAACATAATCGCAGTCCTCGATTTTGGCTTCTCTGTAATTTTTCTCTTAACCGTTGAGTTCCACAACCATGTAGGTATGAAGCATAATCTATAACGGGAGTTATACTCTGTTTGTATATTTTACATGCCATCTTCTGCGTGATTAGGTGCCGAATCTTACCAAGGAGGAAAATTTTCCTATTGAGTTTTTTTATGGTCATTTTGATATTTTTATCAAAAGATAGGGTTTCATCAAGCACTGTGCCAAGGTAAGTATATTCGCTCACTCTCGTAAGTTTAGTCAATCCCAAGAATAGGTCATTAGGTTCTAGTTTTTTCAATTTAGTTCTAGACGAGAACCAGAGTACCTTTGTCTTATTGCTGTTGACTGTTAGAAAGTTCTCTTGTGTCCAGTCATGCAAGCTATCTAGGCTAGTTTGCACATGCTCTGTTATTTCGTTCAAGTTTTTACCTTCCTTAAAAATTACTAAGTCATCAGCGTAAAATTTATATGATATATTATGATTATTCAGAATGTTGGTCAAGTCGTTAATGTAAAAAATGAACAATAACGGCCCCAGGACGGATCCTTGGGGCACTCCATACTTGACAGGTCACCATTCCGAGGTGCTATTCCCTATTCTAATCCTTTGAAATCTTTCACTCAAATAAGAACCAATCCAGCGCAATGTTGAGGAAGATACATTTAACTGCTCCAACTTTTTTATTAAGGTCCTGTGGTGCACACTGTCAAACGCCTTTTTAAAGTCTACAAATACTGCACATGTGATTAACGACTTATCCCTATTGTAATAAAGGTCATTCACTAGGTCCGCAATTGCATCTATCGTACCAACTCCTTTTTGGTATCGAGATGAAGACATTGTGGTGCGACATGGTAGAGACATTGTGGTGCGATGTGGAGGGGGCGTTGTGCTGCGACGTGGCAGCGACGTTCTGGGGACCTGGGAGCTGTTTCAAAACCATAGACTTAACCCACGTTTTGAAACAGCTCCCAGGCTGTTTCAGTAGTTTCGTGACATTAGGCCTAGACAGACATCAACAGCGACACCAACAGTGCAAGCAACAGGGAAAATATTTTTTCTGGTTTGATGTCAAATATCAGCGGATCAGAGCAGCCAATTTTCTTCATATTTGGAACGATTATAGGTTATATGTATCCCTTACTCATGCAAAAGTATCATTGCTTGAAATTGTCTAATACTTCTGAAACCGGACACACCGTGTTTGGGTCCTGTCTTGTCCTAAGTGCCGCGACTTGTGTTGATCTGTCCATGGAGAGGCAGCATGTGTCCTGAAGGCTGAACCCTCGCACTGACATCCAGCAAGGCCACTAATATAACTGCTACTGTCATCCACATAATAGCAGCAAAGGTGTGACAGATATGCAGGAAACACAGTCTTACCCTGAGGGGGTGTCCGAAACTGGTGTCATAAAGCCCCAAGAAACCAATCCTGTGAGCCATTGGTAGCTAGGGGGTGCCTGGGACCCCAGGCACCGCTGATCCGAGTAGCGGCCCTCAGTGAGATCGACTTGCGATGTTTTGCGGATTTTCAGCAAATCCGCGTCCCGTGTAGCTAGCATCACAAATGTGGCCCGCCTGTCATTCCGGAATGAAAGCTACTGCCCGTAGGGCGGAATTGTTGAGGTGAATCTACCAAGGCTGACGTTAGGACATCCAAAATGGCAAACCTAAATCTCAGTTGGCGTCTGCTAGGTCTTCTAAGAGGATTCCCAGTCAGAACATTTTATCTCCCGAAAAACATTAGCATAAACATCGACTGCGATACCACAATATTCGCTTTATATCCGTTGGTCTTCAATAGACGAGAAACTCAGGAAACACCAAGAAAACATAGTTTTAGATTGGAGAGATAAGTTTGAAGCCTTCTGTTAATGGGCTGGAAAGCCGTGACGTCAGATAATCCGGTAGAACACGCTGGGTGGTGTATAGTAGATCGGTAAGTGCGGGACATCCAAAAGTTACATCCTGTTGCAGTGTTTTATTACCACTTGTGTCTGTATGTGTATCTGCAGAATATGCTTACACTTAAAACAGACCATTTTGAGGTGTGCCGACATTTCATGAATGGACGACATGTTGTGTACTGGCCAAAGAGACTTCCGCTTGGCATCCCTATTGATATTGCTGTTGAACGGTGGTTCATGCAATTATCAAAAACAAGATGAGGCTTAGTAAATTTAGAGGATTTACAGAAACCTAGCACTCTGTGGAGTACTCTCCACTCCCTCTAGTGCCAAAGTGAATGGTGCCACCTAGGATTTCATATGCCGGGGACACACCATGCGAGTAACGGCAGCGATCTCCAGAATCGCCAACAAAAATTTGTGTTTATATTCAATATTATTTCATAGTGATATCTTCCACCAATAATTTAGCATCTCTGACGCAATAATAAGGTGGAATATGAAATAACAGCTCGCATATATGCCATTTTGTGTTTTGGAATTCCGGAAATAGCCGCTTTACTCGCTTGGTGTGTCTCCAGCATGAGGGAGGCATTCGCTACAAAGATACAAGTAGAGCACGATGTCTCCTCCACTGCTCTGATATAAAGTGTGTCTCCGGCTTAAGGGCGACTTGGATGTAGGCAAGTTAAAAACTCGCCTACACACACGTGAGCGAAAATATCAGATTTCATTTCAAAATCACATGATCACCTTTGGTCGTACAAAAACCTGACTGTAATGCATTGTAATGATGGCATTATTTGGATAACGATTACAATTCTCGATCATAGTCCTTAATACTTCATAATGAGGCCGAAGTTATTATCACAAAATACTTATTTCATTAACATTAATAGAAGAATAATCAAAGAAGGTGTACTTAAGACAATTAATCAATGTCGTACAAGTACCATTTGATATTTCATGCAGACATCAAAAACTCATATAATTTTAGATTATGATTTAGCACAAACCAATAACTTCTGCATTTTTGTTGATGTTTCTTTATTAATGGTTAATTTGATACATCAATAGACAGGGTATTTTTACAATGTATGGGGTAATCTTATGATAATTGTCTTCAGTAGAAATTTGCTTTTGATATGTACAAATTATTCTTATGGTAAGTATAAATTCATGGGCCAGACATTAAAAACGTCAAGTTAAAGTATGAAATTATCGAATTGAGTCCTTCATCTGTAATGGAATTTCACCATAGTTGCAGATACTATCATGAAACATCACAACATTTCATATGATTGTTTATGTGGCGTGAGTTGTCTTTGCGGAATGATAACATGAATCGGAGCTGAGTGCTATCTGTAGCGGAAGACAACGAACTCTCCACTCCCTCTAGTGCCTATGATGCGGCCTGTCATCCCATGACAGTAGTTGTCGTTGCAGTGAAGCCGGTCGATGGACAGCGTGATGCAATCAATTTCTAACATATATTTCCGGATACCCTTGGCCACTGGCCGATGCCGGTCGTCGACTGGGTAAGACTTGTGCTGCTTCACCGCTCCGACAACTACCCGATCGAAAACCGTAGAGTACATGGTGGCACTCAATGGTCATGTTAGTAAAATAACGCTTGAGGTACAGTAGTCAATGTTCAAGTAACTAAAACAGATATCTTTTGGAAAGGGGTGAACTGCATGATTATCTCCTGATCATTAATGAATTTAAATTGGTTTCATTGTCGGTAGTCCGGGTAGAATATAACTGAACCACAAGGTGGCACCACTAAACGGAGATAACAAGCGCAATGGACTTAGTATGTACAAATAGTCACATATATTTGTACATAATATATGTATATTCACACACCTGTATATATATATATGTGTGTAAAATATTATGATACATTTAGATGTATTTACATCCCCTTCCAGCCGAAATCGACGAGTGTACAATCAGTATTTTCATTGTCAAAACCTAACCAAGCTTGTGCCTCGGGTGCATACAAGGGCCGATTTGGAGGGGGGAAGTTCTTCCTCCACTCCCCACCCCATGTCGTCAACATCCACTTATCAAATGTCTGAGGTTGGGTCCTATTCACACTTGTTTCATTACACCACACCTGCACAAAAGGATATGTATATACATATTTATATTCAGATTCCGAATTCCGTCCCTTGTGGTTAGTTCAAAGGTCAATCGAAGGATGATTCATGAACACTGGTTTGTCTAGTCGTAATCATAAATCTTTGGAGTAAGTATTGAATTTGACAATAATTCATCTTGTAAACAAGAATCAAGGGAAAAACTATGTTGGGTTAAAACCAATCATGAAATAATACATATTAATTGACTAATAAAGAGAGTTGAACTAATTAGACTCAATGCAATAATTCACCATCTGTCTATGCTCTTTTTTTCAGTCGGGGTTTTAAAACAATTGCAAGAGTCTTTAAATATCTTTCGCATGGCTTTTATCATCAACTATAACATATATACATAATGTAGACCTGTACATTGTACATCGCTATAAGAACCCACAGCGTTAGTGTATTGATCTCTCTTTCCTTTTCTACACATCTGTCTCACTCTCGGTCTCTTTCTCTCATCTTTTCGAAGTGTCTACATTAGAGACATGCAGGGTCTTATTTTCTGCTTGAATACAAGCAGTGACATTTTCAAAAAGGCGCTTGTGTGAAATACCGCAAACCCTACTGACGCCAAAACAAAAGAAATAGATCCGTTTCCAATTACCAAGCAAGGCTTTACCCTACCTACAAAGGTTTGCCTCTACAGAATTTGCAACACCCGATTTCTCATGGAAAAGACACAAACAGATACAAAAAAGACAAAACAAACAGCAAAATATAAACTCTAACAAATTGATAAAGAAACTTTTTATGCCTGAATCATAATCAGCCATAATTGCTTTATTTCATCAGATTCATTTATGATTATAAATGATAAATCTAGTTTACAAAAACACTGCTATATGATGCCACCTGAAGGTTATAAATTTGGGTTCACAGTGTACCCCAGCAAGTTTTATTGTGTGTTTCATCATAACCAATGATCATGGTCGCTGGAATGATAAAAAAAAAGTAGGAGGATTTCACCTTTCAGGCAGGAGTTGGGTCCCATGCCAATGTCTCTCATATAAGACAACATGGGTTATTCAACACAGCGCTCTACTTATCAAAAGTGTTTCCAGTGTCTACACGTAATTATATAGAACGTCCTGACCATGCTGTACAAGCCACAAAACGAGATGATAATTGACGGTTCATACGGAACGAGGCGTTTACGCCGACATCCGTACGAACGGCAAATTATCATCGAGTTTTGTGGTTTGTACAAGCATGGTTGGACGTTATGTATTTACTAGATACCCGAAATTAGGAAAAATCATTAATTCATTTTGGCCTAACAACTAGTATTTTAGTCAAAGTGTATGAGAAGGTATTCCGTATTTTTCCGTACGGAACACTGTTCAGTACAGTATTTTTTTACGTTACGTGGCGAAATGGTGCGTATTTACAGTAAACACGGCATGGGTATATAGTAGGGCACATTAAACCCTCACCGTTTTTTAGATACCGATGGGCAGTCGTTGGCCGCCATCAACCGACTTTTAGGGGAACTCAATCAATCGGTGCTGTTATCGTCGGCCAATGGAAAATGGCTTATAGGCCGAATAAAGTCTGGTGTGGTTAGCTTTCCTGGCAAAAGATGCTAGCTTTTTAGCGTTTCACTTAAAAAGCATAGGCCTATATACATCACCAAGACACTACAGTTTTACCACGGACTTGGATAGGTCCGTGGCTCACATACCGCATATGTAGCTCATAAGGTTAATGCATAATTCCATGCAGTATATCGCAATATGACGATGGCTGGAATATAGGATATCAGATCATTCTTCCTACGTGCGTGCCCTTAGAATAACAACATATATATATACAGAGTTAATATCAATTTCCACCTGCGTTAGAGGATCACGGGATATCCGATACTCCCATCAGGTGGGCGTTCTCGCAGCCACCATGTTTAAACACCGCGCGCAGCAGTTGCCTAGCGACCGGCTTTCATGAAATGCCGTGGCTGGAGTTGTGAAAGCGGGCATGTTTTCTTCACATAACTCCTGCCAAAAGAAAGCTTACTCCCTGACGCAGACGTGTTCAACACTCTCTGGCCTACCCGAGTCAGACAAGCTGTTTGGCATTCACAGTTTTGAATAGAAGACATTTATAAACATTTCAACTCAGCCAGAATTAAACATAACCAGGAGGACGTCTGCTCATGATAGTGTAAACACGCGGCCATATTTGTTTGCATAGACGGCCAGTGCAGTACCCGCGTAACAGTTAAGGACGGTTTTCATCAAAATGTCGAAAAAGGAAGCAAAGGATGGCATTAATTATGTTCACCAAAATGCCATTTTGTCTGAAACGATATCAAAGGAATCGAGACAACGGAAACTATACACGGACTTCTCCATTAACCCATACAACCCTAGTAAGTGCATTCCCAATACCTCCCCTTTGCCTGAGACGGCCTATATATATATATATATCGTTTTGGAGGACCTCGAAACTCATACATCAAATATCTATAGGTAGATTCTGTTACCTGTTTTTTTCAAGCCACATAATTGTTCTAACATATCTAAAGCTCTATCGCGTTTATAAATGGCATATGTAGCTATGTATCTCCGTGTTGTAGTTTGTTGGCCCTATTTGTATCTAGGCTATATTGATGTAATAATTACAAACGTCTGGGGTAATGTATATCACATTCTTCATTTACCTAGCCACAGGATATGCATGCTATGAAAGCATGAGCTTATACATGTACAGTGATCAATTAGTCGAGTGTACAGTCTGGTGTCTCACTTCAGTCAACAAGCGCAACTTCTGCCGTTCACTGTCGCCATACGGCATTGCCCAGCGACCTGATACTATACTAATATTTCCATCTCATCTACAGGTAATAATACCACACAATAGTCTAATTGCACACGCAATAGAATAGAACATACGGATCCTAAGACACCATTACAACGATGATACTGGACATAACCGCACAAAACCCTTGCCACCTACCTTAGTAGCACTCTTTATGGATATAATACATATATCTATAAATCGGTTTTATTGTGACCCTATAAATCAGACACCCAATACCACCTTGTTGAAGTACGTTGTCTACAGACGTATAGTAGCACCAATCAGTTTTAGAGAGTGTTAACCTTACTCGATGTCTTAAGATTTTTATATTTCTCAAACAAGATATCATATCAAAAAGGCACACCTCCCTTTAAGGCGGGTTATACATGTGTATATACCATAAGTTAGTATCCTACATAATTGTACTGATGTCGTATATTGAGTTAATCACTGTAGCAACAATTATCTGATGAAACTCTAGTAGGAAACCTGACAGATAAAGGAAATCCAACGTAGTCTGAATAAACGTCATAGATAACATGTTTCGATTCAAAGCGTTTCAGCTAGCCTTGTGTCACACATATATATGAATATCCATTTACATACATTGGATTTTTGAATAAGTGCAGGAGGAAAGAGCCTAGAGCGACTGGCTAAAACACCCTTGGTTGGATTTCCAAATAGCATTCTTTGGTTAAGTATATCTACTGTGTGTCTTGTATAGGCCTAACTATAATGTAAATCAGAACCGTTCAAGCATTAGAGATTATCAAGAGACGTCACGAGTTTGAGTCTGAGTTTATTTATGTGTTGCCTCCATAATGTCACTCGTCTTCGACTCGTAAAATTACGGAGCCAACAAAATGCGTGAGATAAGTAAACTCAAACCCAAACGAGTGGCGTCTAGATTTTATCCTACCCTACTTCCACATTTTTTCAGTATCAAAAAGTATTGACATAAATAACACGTTATGTCACACCCGCGACAAAAACAAATCTCACGTTAAACCTACAGCGGTTTTTTTTATTAGGGGTAGGATAAAGTACGTCATTCTCCAGGGACTTCTATTCAAATCTTATATTGCGGCAGTGTACATGAACATACTCACAGCTATATGCCCACAATTACCAAATACGGCCCGCACCGCATTCCTCGCAGCCCATAGTATAACTTGGACTCAATTTATATCGGTGTAGAGCAGGTAATTCAAGGTGTCACCCCTCCAAATGAAAAGCCACACTAAACATTGCCCGGGAGCTGACACAATATTTTGTTTATTGCCGTTCACGTGTATTGACTCAAAGGATATTGGAGGAACGTAGTGAATTAGGTTCTTAAACGAGAACAAAGATCTTTCTGTTGGTCAGACTTGTTGCGTCTTGTGTAAGCAGACATCGTTGATATAAAATGGTTAATTTCGTGACCGATTAATAAAATTTCGCAGCCGTAAATAGATATATAAATCAGCACTCGCGTATAATGGGGTCCGTGTGGATAATGCACGGATAAATTTATAGATTTATCAAATGGAATGGGAAATAATTTGAAAGATGTGTTTATTCAGACAAATATGTACATACGAAATTATGAATGAGATCGTCCATATAACAATCATGTGTAGCATCCCGCATGGCTTTTTTCCACTATGCCACAGGATTTTGTCAGCAATCATATAAGAGAAAAAAATCACCGAATGTAGAAGCGTTTGGAAACATCGCTATATCATATGTGGCCATTCCTCTGATGACATATGCATGTATGTCATAAGTGACATTAATATTGGCTTTTAATGATGCCAGTTGTCGGTTGTATCAGATTTAACGGCGTTATTACACGGGCCGGATTGACATTCATGGACAGCCCCTTAATGATATATATATATATATATATATATATATATATATATATATATATATATATATATATATATATATATATATATATATACTACTGGTCAGGATATCGGTGCTTTGAACACGTCTTAAATATAAACTACGATTACATGATTATTGACATTCTTTTCCGTCCATCATCTAGAGCCCAAGATGTATACGGAGATGTTAGTTGAGGATTCAATTAATTAATTTTGATGCTGATGCAACTGCTACATACCCCACAACTAGTGTTTTATTTTATTTGTATAATCTTGTACAACACTGAAGGAATCGACGTATCTTCCATCGAATAAATGTTTGTTGTTATGATATTACTGGGAGGACACCATTGATCAAATGATAGTATTCTAACACCAGTGAATGATCATGGACATTTTAAATTTTTGCAGCGTAAGAATATTAGCAAACAGGTAAATTATATAAGGTGTTGTATATTGACCAGCTAATTAAGTAAATTATATAGTGGTATTACATATACATCTATTTCAACTCAACTGTGTTTGTTTTTTCAGTGTATGTTGTGACTGGAAAGCCCAATTCCTTGCTGGAAGCCGAGTTGGAGCAGGAACAGGAAGACGGTAGGCAGCGTTCCAACAAGAATACTTATAAACTTTGTTATCAAAGTACTCTATTATCAGTTCCACTTATCTAACTAAATCATCGGCGTAATAAAACACTAAAACACGAATATTTTGCAAAGGACAACTAAATTTCGGGAATAAACACCATAAATCATGTTGTCGAACCGACTACCATCGACATACTTGCGTATTCCTATACATCGACATCAAGTGAATGATTAAATATGCAAATTTAGTTTATGATAATCACTAGAGTAGCAAATAGGTTCGTTTACATACATAAGAAAGACTTTATTCAAATGCATTCCCCACGCTCTGTCAGATGAAGCTTATGGTAAGTATTTAAAAGGCTAGTCAGTTTCTGAATTGCTTTTGAGTCTATGATAGACCGTGCAGAAACGTCACGCTTTTGACCTTCACAACAATCAAGCGGAGCAAGATATCACAGCTGTAGTCGACTGGGAATATTTGGTACTCTTTACATTGCCATAAAGACTAAATTCGGTCACAGAGTTAATGCCATATAGATTTCTTATTATCACCTGGTGTCGAACATAGTATAGAACCATATGAGTATATACTGTTTGAAGAGTAATCATTCACGGGCTTATTTTGAATTTGATATCACTCGAAATATAGCCAAGAGGAACTGAGTGGAATAGTGATTTCGGAATAGATGACTCTACCAAGTACCAAGGTCATTCTGCTATTATTCCATATCTTCACAAATAAATTATTCAAGGTGTATTTGCATTTTCGCCTTGACGCTGTCGAAACGAATCGCTATGTTGGATCTAGACTGTTTCCCTTCGGCACTTATTTTTCGGAATGGACACAATTAAATACTGCATTTCTGTGGCATTCGAAATTTTGAAGGTCTTGGGATGACTTGGTAGGAATCCAAGGAGAAAACTATGCACACATTTATTTCTGATTCCGATTCCTGAATCCGATAGTTGACCAATTGCATATTACATAGGCTTTGCGAAATAGAATACTTACCACAGGGATTGTTGACATATAGTTTAGATGTTATTCCTATTGACAATCTGTATAACGGGGTGGGATAAAAACAAAAGCGAAACTCGGAGAAACTCACAAATCCATGTATTTCATCAGTATCTACAGAGATTGCATGGCATCGTTAATTCATGGATCCCACTTTAATGTTCACATATCGTAGATGATTTTTCAATGATCGTCTCATACACCTCTCAATGAATCAAGCATGGGTCTCCAAGTCAAAACAAACTTTATTAGCGGAATCAATGCGGAAGCAAAGTGAACCTAATGAAATAGCAGATACCCGTCACACAACATAGGTTCGCTATTGTTTCGGATGATAATCATCCACACCGTCATCAATACAAATGGAGCGTATTTCACGGCATGAACTTCACATGTTTCCTCCCTCGTCTCAGGTATTGAAGTCGGAACCTATGTAGACAGCAATGCTGCAAGTCATCACTACAGGATAGAGAGTTATTAAAATAAAGGTTTCCGATAAACACTCGTTTTACTACCGTTTCATAAATTAATCGAGGGTTTATATCTATTCAACAAACAATTGATAATTTTTCTATTCCTTTTGATATCACCCTATACAAACCAAGTAATTCTTAATCTTTAAAATCTTTGACTTTATACAAGCAATTGAACGTTTATATTCGTTATAGTCTCGGACTATACATTAATTCATCGAATACTTCTTGTTAACCGATATATTCACGTGATAAAGCCCTACATGTTTGACACATTGTCGTAAGGTCAGGTGCAAATTTTGCCTACAAATTGGAATTCTATTGGAATTGATTGGTGAACCAATTAACCACGAATTACACAGTTTATTTTCCGTTGCGGTGTACCAAAGTACCCACCAGTGGTATTCAGCAGCAGCAATATGAATAAGATATCTCTTCAAAGGTCATCCCTAGGTTCGAGTACTCATGGACTGTTTCTCACCTGTTGAATGCCACGATGCATCTTTATGAGTACGCTTGTCTGCCAAGCATGCTAAGTAGCCATTCTGGTGGACTTAGATGTTCATACACGACGGCCACTTCTGTTTTCTTTCATTAAGATTCTAGTTTTTATATAATAGTGTGCCACCAACCTGCATGCAACAATGAGTTACAGGAAAGTAAGAAACTGGTGTCAAACTAGCCAATAGGACCTTTCATGTAGGATGTACATGAGAAGGTCCCGGTCAATTCACGGCATTGTTAATAGATAGGAAAAGCCAGAGCGTGGATAATAATTAGGATGCTTTAAAATGTGGTCGCGTTTGGCCTCCGTCTTTCTTAAAAAGTTCACATTAACGGCAATAGTTTACATAAGCTCGGTCACTATCTTTTGCTCTAGAGGTCATGAAGTTTGAATTATTTCCACTGCATGTACTTACAGATGTAGTCAAAACACTAAAGCTAAAAAAAGAGTCGGATTGTATAATGGAGAACGATGGGATTTGCAACATATGCCTGTCAACATCGGGTGATGCCCAACAGCCACAGTCGACGGTTAATTAACAAGTTATGAATTCGAAGCACTTTTGTTTAGGTTATGATGTTTCTGTTTAGCATACCACACGTATCGTGAAAATGTTCCCCTTGAATTCAGTTTAGATTTAGCGGTTAGTTGTTACGACCACATTTATCGTAATTCATAGGGTTATGTGTTGATGTTCATTGAAAACGATCAAGGCTTTCTCCATTATTCTTGTACATGTATTCTAGTTTAGATGAATATATTAAGTGATGCACATGGCTCTGTACCGCCACTGATAGGCTCATCTGAAAACACCATATCTATATCTCTGATATCTAACATGAGTTTTGATTATCATAGAATTACTTGTACATTGTGGAATGACAATAACAATAATTAGTTTGAAGCTACTACTTGTTCCTCCTACTAATGAATAATTATTTCTCATCTTCGACCAGAACTTATGAGGGAGGTCATTGGACGATCACAGAAAAGGCCTACAGAAAAATATGACTGCCCTCAAACTGAGGCACAAGAAGTAGGATGGATATCGAAACCTTTGGTATGTAAACTAAATTAGCCTAAAATGTACAGTAAAGGCTCTCTTTATCTTTAGTGCTTTTGACTTGTTTATAAAGTATTCCCATGATTTATGATTGAAAAGGATATGAACAATATTAAAGTGCAAAGGAATATGAGCTATCTAGTCTACATAGAATTTATTTCTCACAGAAATAGCTCTAGCTAGAATATGACTCTCTTTGTTTTATCATTAATTACGATTATGGATATCGTACAATCCCTCTGTATAGGCGTTCGTTCTATCTTAACATTTAACAGAAATAGGAATATTAATGATATGTTGTTACTTATTCTCACCCATTCTATATTTTATAGTTGAATTTAGACAGAACGGACTACCGGTTATATCGTCCAAAGAAGAGAACCGACGTAACCATTCCCAAAGAAGCCGAGTGGAAACTGAAAGAACAAACAGAAAATTTGAACTAGGATTTTCCAAGTGTGGACTAGAGATATTGCAGCACACTTAAATCTGTCTATTAAATTGCCATTCTCAACGATGTAAATGTGTTAACCTAATGGTAAAATTGTACACATATTTGTATTCTTTTCATTTTTAGTATTAGTCCAACTATGATCATGCTTAGAAAACAGATGGTGAAAATTACAGGATATCACATGCACTATATAACAACCAAACTACAAAGCTGCATAAGTCGTAATTTAATAAATCATATCCGTCAGTATACATTATATATTCATGAAATTAGAATAATACGTTTAAACGGAAGGTTGATCAGAATGTTGATAATCAAAATCAAATGACGTCGTGTTTGAACAGGCCATCTTACAAGTGAGTCACCGAAGATATGCCTGTATGTGCTAAGACCTTTTGTATCAACATTGTAAGTGATTTATCAAAAAGACTTCCAATTGTGATATTAACGACTGATCTAATGGTTTAGATCAATAAAAGATTTGCACATTTTATTTGTTTCCCTTCATTATGTCAGTTTTGTCAAATACTCTTATTTGTTTGAGTAATTTTAAAATTACAGCGATGTCAAGTTATCATGGGGTAACATAAAACTTTGCACTAATACTTCACAGGGCTTTTAGACAGAAACAAGAAATCATACTACGAGGAGGTAGAGTATGGGAAGCGCGTAAAATATATGTATTGCAACCTAGATGATTGTATAATTGATATTAGATAACAAGCCCTAGAACATACTATTGTAATTGAATACATATCTCAAACCAAGAGCAGACAAAAACAGATGTAATCCTCACCGGCCAGGTAATTAGACTTGAATAAGTTCGAGGAGAAAGGGGTGTCCCTGGCAACGTCATGATTAAATCCCTATTAACAAGGCAGAGAAGCCAGATTATGAGTAAATTTAAAATGAACCGTGAGACATTCTAAATAATTGCGATGGAATATTTATATTTCTAAATTTGCCGTGAAATCTAAGAAGATGATTTCGTACACAAAGAGATTGGCCTTCAACAAAACCCAAGAGATAATAATGCTCCTAAAACTTCTTTTCCTTTGACCGACCGATTATTCCGCACCGATCTGCAGCCGAGAACCATCGATCGATGTTTCTTTGGTGTACCGACGCCAGATTGGTGAATGGAAACAAGACACGTAGAGAAATGCTTACCGATTGATTGTGCATAACTACAATAGGGCCACCACGACCGGCTTGGTCAACTACCGACAGAATCAAAATGCTTTGACTTAATCGTTTCAGGGGGAAGGTTAAATAAGTATAGACATGCAAAATGCAGTAGAAACAAGGCATCCACCACAAATCACCTACCCCCGTACAGGTCTACAGGCTTGGGGATTTTATCGACAATGCAACTTGTGTATCTGTCCTTCAACTGCAGCTAATCGGTACACCACATGCAGTCAACCGGTACTCAGATGCCCGGTTTATAGTGAACACATGCTATAAGTTAGTAGAGTGAAAGAATTGGACTTTCTCAGAGAATACTGTGATTAACTTTGCCCTCTAGTTCCGTCTGTAATTTAACAATATTGTGGCAATCACCGTATACATAGCCTTTAGAGTGTGAGACATAGCCGTACCATTTAATTTACACCTGGTTTTCTCACCTGGTATTATTGGTTTGAATTCCTTCATGACACATCAAATTCTATAAGTTCCTAGTGCTACTTTGGCCCTAAAATAACGTTTAAGAATGATGGCCTAAGTATTCTCATGGGCATCCATATATGGAGCGGACTTGATATGGTCCACATGTCCGCTGTCCACGCTACGTTCAACTCTCTCATATTTCCTACTGCCTCCGGAGTATCTATTAGTAGACTTCTCGATATATACTAGAGAAGAGGTGTCCCAAGGAACACTGGCATTTCCACGAGTACGGAATAAATGGATATTACCAGAACAAAACAGTTACTGGTGCTGAAGTCGACCAAAGTACCTGACATAACGCAATCAACTTCGAGTACCATGGGACACATTAGAAAGACTAGGAGCATATGTTATTTCCATTCATAATGGAAGAGCGCGATATACCAAAATCTCATAAAATAAAAGTAAGAGAATATCAAAATTTTGGTATATTTCTTTTGAGATGTTTTTTCATTTTCTGGCTAACGTTTTTGATTTTGACTTGTGCCTGGTCTAGTATAGCACAGATCACATTCACCTTGTCGTGGTTGTGATTGAAATTTTCATTTAGGGTCTTGGTCAACTGCCTTACTTCTCTGGCTAATAGGTCAGCTGTGCCACTCAGTTCGCTGTCTAATAGCCCCTTAGCGCTTGATGCACTCATGTTTGTTTGGATTGAGGGTACTTCATTTGGAGTACTAATGCCCTTGGTAGTCCTCTTACTAACATATTTGTCGTCTGTTTTCCATCTACTTCTAAGAGTTATTTTGACATCTTCAGATGGGGTATCATCTGGAACATCCATATATTTGGCACTATTATCATAGTCCATTGATAAGTGATTTCTGTCCATATGATATATGCATTGAATGCACACACTTTGACATGGTCACTCAGCCATGATAGTTCTATTTAAAGGAACAAAGTCAGTAGTGGGGCAGGGATGCGGTCAGACTGGGAAACTGGACACCTGCCCATTTCACTAGGCCTTTACAGTTGGAACATTGCTAGTGAAGTGTTAGATTCTTTGCAGTAAGCTCAAACCCTGTGTGAGCTTTCTAAACTCTAGATGACGTATATGAGCGTGATTTCCCGCACTCAACTAGGGTACCCCATCCTATACTGTAGAACATGCAGCGAGGTAAAGTAGACATTCATTGTGGGACAGGGGCCCGTTTCAATAGTCTGTAGGACGTACGTTATTGGGTGTAGTGACACGATAGCGACAGGTTGCGTTGCAGTAGTTTAGTGACAACTGGTTTTGTGACTCCAGTTTACAGACGGGCGCTAATAGTTGCATGTACCATTTCATAAGAACAATGTCCGGTCACTGTAGTGGTCACTATTGTGTCATAAATAGCGAGAGGGTATACCCTCTCTCTATCTGTGGTCACAGACGCGTAACTTTACTTCCTGTAGGAATTAAGCTATGAAACTTTAGCCCTAGTTAAGGACACATACAACTTATAAACATGCCAAATATGAAGGAGATCGGTCCATGCAATCCAACGATATTCACATTTGAATTCTGTCATAGCAAATGCTGCTCTGGTGTCCAGTGTGTAATTATTCAAGCGCTGTCACTAATTTATTCAGTGACCTTCACCTTGATGGCACTTGTTCCCGGTAGGACATGAGTATGTGAGATGGGGTACCCCACATGTTTTTCCGCTATGCTGTCCCAAACTAGGGACACATCCACAACAGTGACAAGACACACCTCCCCTACAGTGACATGCCTTATGAAACAAGACTTAAATCTTTTCGCTATTCCTGTCACTATTGGGGTCACTAATCATGTCACTAAGTGGCTTAATGACACATTCTATTGAAACGGGTCCCAGGTGGCTTATGACCAACACATCCGCTGCCACTAGTCGTCTGTATAAGGTTAGACTGGTTCCCTGTCCAAATGAAATAAGGGACTACTTCTTACATAATGCTATAAAGACCTTGAACTGACAGGCCGCCTCTCTTGGCTCTACATAGACTTGGTCAAGTCTCTTTTTCTTCTCTTTTTTTTTATTATGTCATAGATCCAAACATTACATTTCCAGGCTAGATCAAAACCAAAATATGTCAATTTAAAAGTGCTACAATCAAATTCAGGTTAATAGAGTTATGAATTAAATAATCACACCATTACATTATTATCCCATACATAAATCCAGGCAGAAAGCCCTAAGAAATTGCATTATTTCCTAATAATGGCGATTTACTACCTCAAGTGCTTTATTTTGAAGAAATACTGCTGCTGAATGATTAACATAATGAAATCCTGTTGTACTAGCTGTAAGGAAGATAGAACTATAGGCCTAATACAAGTCGAGATCAAATAAATGAAATAAAAAGAAAAGGATACAAGGACTGATGCTAGTCTAGGTTATACAGTCTCAATCTGTCAATATAGCACTCTCCCAGCAGATCTTTTGTGGAAATAAAGTACAGGATCTCTGCTAGGAGAGTGCAAGAAATGGAGGCGTTACCCATAATGCACCATAAAAATGGAACCCGTTACCTGGCCTATAATGTGACTAGGCCAGGCTTCCAGGCTAGTATTAGGTCAATTCTGGGACCCGTTTCAATAGTCTGTAGGACGTCCGTTAATGGGTTTAGTGACACAATAGCGGTACTTCACGTTGCAGTAGTTAAGGGATAACCGTTTGTGGGACATAGGGTAACAGACAGGCGCAAATAGTGGCTTGTACCATTTCAGAAGTGGCTGTCCGGTCACTAAAAGGGTCACTATAGTGTCTATAATCGCGAGAGGGTATACCCTCTCGCTTCTATTGTCACAAACATGTAACTTCTCTTCCCGTAGGAATGCAAAATATGAAGGAGATCGGTCAATGCAATCCAGAGATATTCACATTTGAACTTTGTCATAACTAATGTTGCTCTGGTGTCCAGTGTAGAATTACTCAAGCGCAGTCGTAATTTATCCAGTGACCTTCACCTTGACACACGGACACACCACCCCAATAGTGACATGCCTTTTGCAATGAGTCCTAACTTTTTCTGCTATTCAAGTCACTATTTGAGTCACTAAACATGTCACTAAGTGGCTTAGTGACCCATTCTATTGAAACGGGCCCCTGGTATAATAATTAACCTGTGACAATAGAAGCGAGAGGGTATACCCTCTCGCTATTATAGACACTATAGTGACCCTTTTAGTGACCGAACAGCCACTTCTGAAATGGTACAAGCCACTATTTGCGCCTGTCTCTTACCCTATGTCCCAGAAACGTTTGTCCCTTAACTACTGTGCACAACGCGAAGTGCCGCTATTGTGTCACTAGCCCCAATAACGGACGTCCTACAGGCTATTGAAACGGGTCCCTGCCCCCAAAGAGGTCACCAATGAAACCACGCACACAATCTGAAACATATTGAAAAAGAAAAGGAAAAGTATGTTTTTGTTTATAAAGACTTATAAAGACCTCGACTTAGATATATATACATAAGAAATTCTGCTATGAATACAAATTCAAAAGAAAAACTATAGGACATATAGTTTTTTTCTCAGCTTAAAAAAGTTAACATACATTAGTCTCAACACCACACACCTGCAGAAAGGTGTGGTCCAACCAAACTGCCAAAATTACCAAAATTAGGATAACAGCAGTGATAAAAAGATCAGCCAATCATAGCCTGAATGAGCCTAACGAAAATTAAACTGATGGTTTGGTAAATTTGTTGAATAAACCAACTTTACAGGTTGTAGCCTCCACAAGAAATACAAAAAATTTACAGAAACTACTGCCATGCCATCTAGTGAATTCATTCACATAAGCAGGAATTCATGTACATAAATATAAATTTATGTGAATTCATGTAATACCAATTATGTGAATTCACATAAAATTACCTAAAATTAGCACACGTTCTACAGACATAAGTAAACCCTAACATTTGTACGTTTTTATACGTGAGAAATCTACCTGTATGCTACATAAGTTTACGTCTTGTGTTTACTGGGTATACCCCAATAGATGCTTGCCTCTCCGGTGCCGGAGGAGTCTATGGCGAGAAATGGTTTCACATCAACTGGAATGATTCCCTGGAGGTAGAGGACTTCCCCATCAATTATCTGGAAACTCTAACCCTGGAGCCACTTTACAGCAATGACTGGCGGAATAAAAAAGTGACTGTGTACTCAGATAATCAGGCTGCTGTTGCCCTGATTAACAAAGGGGCAGCCAAGAATCACAGTGTAATGGACTGTCTTAAACAGGTTTTCTTGCTGTCTGCAATATATAACTTTAGAGTGAGGGCAGTGATTTACCCTGGCAGGCTCAACATTCTCGCAGACGCAGCCAGCAGAATTAGTGAGAACGGGATACAACCCCTCCTCAGAGTATTGGGCAGGTGTGCCTATCTGCGGAATGGACACGGCACAACTTGATAAGAGGGTAGGGGAGTTGCAGTGCAGCTCTTTTGCAAAGAACACAAGGAAGGTGTACAGTTCAAGATTACAGGCGTTCCTACATCTCCTTTTGCAACATCTATAAATTAACCCCATTCTCCGCAGACACTTGCACCTTGCTTAGGTATGTAGCCTTCCTATCCACAAGGCTAAAGTACTCCTCCTTCCTTATTTAGGAACCATCATGCATATGCATAAGGAAGTGGGCCACCCAGACACTATTAAGGACAATTATCACCTCCTCCTGGTCGTTCAGGGGGCCAGATGTGCCCTAGGAGACGCAGTCTGCAGGAAGGAGCCAATTAACCTAACATGCTCCTGGTCCTTCTCTCCTGCCTGGATATTACAGCCCCCAGATTGATTATGTTTATGGGCTTTTAAGGAGGTCCAACGTCTTCCCCTCCCCTGAACGGGGACGGCCCAGGGATATTGGACTCTAAGCCACACGCCCCCTAATGGCAGGTGCCTTTACAGCGGAGGTGATGGCAGCTCTCATGGCGGCCAGAGTGGACACTGCCCCCTTGGCTCCCACAGCTTCAGGAGAGGGGGGTAAGCTACCTGTGGCAGATTGGAGTACAGGAACCCCATATATGTGAGCTCAGGGACTTGGCCTTCAACGCTTCCATGCTCTACACCATCTCCGCCCCCATGACGCTCACCACAAATACGGCAGCAGCCCTACCGTGCAGCCCTTCCTACCTTCTCTGACTACACTACTCCCCTGATGTTTGGAGGACTCAGAGACTTGCACCTCAGTGCTTACATGCACTGTATTACCATTACCACATCTTATTATCAATGCTTGTTTATCCTAGCTACCTCCTGCTAGGTGTTTATCCTTCACATCTAGTTTGCATTATCGGTAACTGTATGACGTTTATTATCCTTGGACTATTATCCATGGACTATCGGTAACTGTATGACATTTATAATCCTTATCCGAATTAGGTTAAGTAAACTTTCACAACTTGTATGACCTCATACTAGCACTGCGCGCACCCTACTAGTAATAAAACCTTGTTTTACCTCTACTCCAGTCTCCTTATTTAATAGGCCCACAATGTCGGGTGTGTCGAGGATGGGGAGCTCACATGTGCAGGGGTCCGAGTCTGAGGAGAAGGAGGCAAGTGTGACGACCGACTCGTGAGGCTAGTAGGTGGCCTCACCCACCTCAAGGGCGATGTTGTTGATAGCTGAGACAAGCTAGAGAACGCGTCATGACTGGCCCCTCACTCTCCCTTTCTGGACGATCGAGGCCATAATGGCATCGGGTGCTGAAATGCAAACGGCGGTGCCACGGGGAACAGTGGGAATGACTATGGTGGCCACAAGGAGGACTGCTTCAGTGAACTGCATGAACCAGTCAATGTCTCTCTTTGTGTTCTGGGTCATGTAGATGTGGCCCAAGCCTGGGACCACCGTCATCAGGGTAATGATCGGGTTGATGAAGCAGCGGCTCTGATGGACTCACTGTGAAACGTAGATCAACTTCAGCTGGGTGTTAAGGCACCTAAGTACACTGGAAGCAGTATAAGTATTGTATCAGGGATGCTCATCATGACTATAACATTAAGACAATTACATCATTTCTATCATACCTAATATTTCTATTTAAGTGTCAATAGGTTCAGAGAGTTATGTTCAACAATAGCTGGATGGCATCATTTTTAATATTTCGCTTGAACGCCGCGTATTGTTCAGTATCTCTGAGGCCAATGCATTCCATAGGTTAGCATCTCAAAACAGGACACCTCTTTTAAACATCTCAATTCTTGGTCCAGTGTAACATTGAATATAATGGGGCTTTTACAGATAACTTTCAGTGCTTTGGTACAGAGTGCTTGAAGTTTGTTCGTAACAGAGGCATCACCGTAAAAGATGAATCTATGGCATTATTACAGATTTGATGATAGATAAGGAAGTATGAAAATCTAATAATTTTTGAAATTTCTAAAACAGATTTACTTTGTGGGAGCCTATTTGGATTAGTTATATGTAGTACAACGCTGTGTCCGTTATCACTCCCCACAGATGTTGTACTTAAGGACATAGGCAAACTTTGAGATTCTTTGCGAACCAAAATGGTTCGCACAATAACGCTTGCAAAGGAAGTGTCAGGAAATAAAAAACAGTTGAATTCAACAAGTTACATCACAATCTTTAGTCTGGCATTATATCAGCAGTAGATGTCAGGCTTTTCTTTATTGAATCCAACTTTGAATCTCTGAATGGGAGATCTCCTTGATGAGGCATCCACCATTTTGAATGAGATTGAAAATTGAGCTGGTTCCCCAGGCATTTTGCTGATTACTGCCTGTGTTCTTTGTTGTATTTGCTTATTTTCTGTGGGTCACCAGCAAGACCCCAATATGGCAGACGTTTGTAGAGACTTGGTCTCCATTCAGGGAGAGAAATAAGTAATCTGAATAGTATCTGCCTTTGATTCAACTTTTTGGATTGAATTCACATAATACAGACATGTATTTATTGTTTAGCATATACTTTGATGTGCCTGGACTGTCTTCTAAAGGAGAAACTATCAGTCCCAAAATTTGCCTATGCCATCAAGTCCGACTCTAGTGAGTCGCACTACATCTGACTAATTTGAATACGTAAGTCGTGTTGTGCCCTAGCCTGCCAGTAGACAGATTGTCACAAAGTTAATCAAATTGACCATGGCCCGCATGAGTTGGTCAGGGTCGACGGTCAGGAGGTCGGCATCGTCAGCCGCCACCACTACATCCAGGTCCTGAGGTCCCGCAAACCACAGGTGGTCAGACATGAGGGCGGTGGAGAGGACTTTGGCTGAGGCTGTAGGATTCACATTGATCAGGGTGAAGGTGGCCATTGGCCCATGGCAGCCTCAGGCGTCAATCATGTGGGCGACCTCTGTCTCTTTGCATTGGGGAATGAGGAGGACCATACTAGTCCATGGACATCAGAAATGGCCCCCTCACTTTTTCATAAACTCTGGACATGTGGCTACCTGAAAATCATAATGAAACTTTCTACCCCCATTTGAAAGTCAAAAGTGGTCTGGCTCATGGACTATATTATTAAACTCCGATAAATAGGCGACAAACCAACAGAGATCCACCTTCAGACCATCCGAGAGCCGTACCACAACTGCTGACCTGACTGCGTGCAGTATCTAAAGTGCGGCATATGAACTTCCTGGACTGAGACACACAGAGCATTATATATAACACTTTTCCCAGGTTGCAGAGGCTGTAGTCAAGGTCACCCTTGAGACGAGCGCGCCATTCCCTGATGTTGAGAAGTAAGGGCCCGGGAGGTGGGCATTGAGGTACTTTAAGAGGCTGCTCTGTTGTAGGTAGTCATAGCCTGCAGTAAAATCATTTGCTATTCATCAGAAAACACTTGTAGGAGCCGGACTGTGTTGCTACTTCCAGGTCTGTGTGGCTGGTCAAGTCGCAAGCAAGAGTAGCACCCTCTGTGGTTGGAGCACGAGTACTCATCGGTGCTACGCTTTCAAGATAGATTGTGCCACCGTGACCAATGATCACCAAAGCATGTGAGGCTTGACTGTTGCTGAGGTGGTATTTAATATTTCACTGCTCCAAGGGGTACTTGAATGCATTCCATAGTGAGCGAGGCATAGGCTGGGTCCTGCAAGGCTGCGCCACATGCCAGGGAGATGGTTGAAGCAGACCTCTAGCCTTAGGGAGCTGCCTCTGCTTGCTTGGATCTGGGGAGCATCGTAGTTGTGGAGCTGTAGCCAAGGGCCCTGGAACCAGTATACAAATCCAGTGCAGCGTGAATACTTGGAGCAGAGACTGGAGGGTTGAGAGCAGCTGTTTATATATCCCTTATGTTGGGTGACGTTAAAGGCCTTTATTCTGTGGCCATTGACGTACTCAGGAAGCCATTCTCATTCATGCTTGAGGATGCATTTCTCACATCTGTCGTGGTTAATACAGGGCCGTTCTGGCCAGCACCATGTTGGTTGTCGAGGCGTGACAGTATCAGCGCCATGGAGCGCTCTAAAGAAGCGAATCTACTGTCCATCGCATCAACTCAGATCTATATGTCTGCAATATTTTTATCAATCACATCAGCTTGTGTTGTTCATTCCCTTTCCGCCTCTTTTTCTGTGGTTTTATCCATTTTTTTTGCTTTATAACAGAGAGATCATAAGCCTTTTGATGTGTGTGGCGGGCTGAGACCGAGGAGGTCGATCCTCAGTGACGTCGTACTGCCATGTTCTTCTTCAAACTGTGATATATACAGATAGTTAGGATAGGTTCCAATCCCCAACAAGCATAGCCTCACAGTTATAATATAGATCCACGGGTGCTCTAGGTCATGGTGTGTTTACAGAATATGATGAATGTATGATTATAGGTAATACTTAAACAAAAGAACAACATTACTACTATGTCTGGAGCAAATATGCTTTGTTGACAATTGGCACTGCTCATGTTGTAAGAAATAAGTCCTGAGCATTGTGAAATCATACTTTCTCAAACTACTTCGGAAATACAAGTGATTATCATAAAAACTGGTTTCCAGTAAATATATGGTTGCATAGGATGGGATTCAATTTTCATGGGGCAGCAAGAGCAGACTAGTTAAAAACAAATACGTTTTTTAAAAATTCATGTTAGTATCAATTGATGCAGCCAGGGTAGATAACATCGGCGGCTGGAAAAAAAGAAAATTCCCATTGTCAGCGGACGGCTGAGACCTGTGGTTTAATTCTGATGGCGAGCAGGTCATCTCATCGAGTAGCTCGCCTGATTGCCAAATAAGAAGTACATCTGACATTTCAGATCCGAACCCTGTGCAAAATACACTACCAAATAAGAGTCATATATTTGATGCTTTTCTTTTGCACGACTGCAATTACAATTATTATTATAAGGGTAGCGATGCCACAACACACTTCAAATAACCCTCGAGTTTTACAGAATTGATAGATCGTTCGCAAGATGATACGGATATTCCATGCAATATCGAATTCTAACGGAAGAGGATGGGTGGGATGGGGGACAGTGGTGTAGGTGTACTACCCGTTTGGATTATTTCCAGACTGTGAGTTCATCGGATTCTATGGTATTCCAGCTACAAAGTGGTGGGTTGCACATGTATATTGCCTCAGAAATACTTCAGATAACACCACTGGCAACTATATAACAACATATTGATGGGTATCTGAATCATTTAGTTATCTTTATCTATGGAAACCCAACATAATTACCAACTATCAAGTTAAGAAAGCTCCGACTCGTTATTACAATACCCTAGTTTGTTTTTATTTTAGACATGTGAACACTCCAACGTAGCATAATGGTGTATCCCTTAGGCAACATGTGTACTTTCCATCGTTGCATAATTTCTGAAAAAATAAAGACGAATCAGCATTTTATGTATTTAGTAAAGAATATCCCTGAAAGTTTCTTTTACTGTAAATTATACACATTTATTAGCGAGTGAGTAGAGTCCTAAACCTGATCAGCCTATTAAATCGATTCTAAAATTCTAAGTTCCCAAATTGTTCCTAAATCATTTAATCATCTTGCAAGCCAGTCAGTTCATATAATCCAATCAATGACAGGTGATTTACTTTGAGATCAGAAAATTTGCGGTAGCTCTTCTTTTTGCACTTTTCCTTCCTTTTTCTTCCATCTTTGCTATCCCTTCCCCTTTCCCTCCACTCTAGAATGTACTAGAGTATAAGCAAATGTTGTCAGAAAACGTCCTTAATACAGGGCGGTCTAAGCTAAATCCTTCCCCTGGTATGTGACGCATCCCTCCCTTTCCCCCCAGATAAAGAACCAAACAATCATCTTTCCTTGTGATAAACAGTCCCAAAGAAAAAGAAAAGAGGACCATAATGTCCCTGAAGTCTTATCTCTAAAAGGCAACCTTAAATTCAAGGGAAGTACATGGCATTGATAACTAAGAACAATATATCAATTATTAAGAAAAGTATATTGCAGCTCCAGATTTTTACCCTTTATACCATCTGCTGTTTCATCGTTAAACCAGTCTGATAAAGTTTACTTTTTATTATGATTTTAGACAGGTATTAATCCACTTCTTATCATTGTTTAGGCAAGTGTCCAATATGTCCTGAGGCATATGTAAATGTTAATCAGAAAGCCCTCTTATACAGAGCGGTCTAAGCTAATCCTTTCCCTGGTATATAATATGCCCCCCCCCCCCACCCCCGAGGCTCAAGCTGCTTTCTTTCATCGTAATATAGTCCAGAAAAATCAAAGAGGACAATTCTGTCCTCGAAGCCTTATCTTTAACAAACAACCTTGGATTTCAAAGCAAACCATTGCTACATGATCAATTAACAATTAAAACTAGAAGACATACCATATAACCCCCTTTGTTTGAGGTTTTCACATTTGATCCAACCCAGATTTCTTGGTGGACCCCAACCCCTTTTATTACTCTTCCTCATTTTGTCATAATCCAAAGATATGGAGACCTTACACACCCTTCACCCCAGTTGGTTTTAAATGCATATGTGTCTCCCCTTCAAAGATATGAGGACATTACAGGGCGAACCCATCCTATGAAGACATTGACAATACATTGACAATACACCAACAAATACATCAGCGACTAGGACAAAACAATACCACATTAGACAGACCAAGCCATGTGAGAAAACATAAAACAATAAGCAGACGAAAAGAAGAGACTTGGAAGAGAAAACCCACCCTATCCCATCGCAGTTAAGAGCCTATCCCATTTCTTGAACTTGTAATCTTTGTTTTCTAGCCTGCAAATATGCTTTTCTAATAGAAGACTATTTCTAAACTCTAGGCTCCAATTGTGTAAGTCCAGAAAGTTGTTCCCAAAAAGTTTCTGCCTATAAATGTAAAATTTGGCATGGGCAACAATATAATTGTATCTCTCCGCTTCGTTGCCTTTGTCAATGGTACCAATCATGAGATAGCTGTCTCTTAAATCTAAAGTCCATCCCGCTATCCTCTTTAGCCAATTCCGAATATGCTCCCAAAAAGCCTTCGTTCGTTCACACTCTAAAAAGAAATGTTCCAGAGTATCAATGCACTCGCAAAACGAGCACACTAGTGTATCACAGATTTTTCTCTTAAATAGGAAGTTATTAGTTGGTATTACTCTATTAATAATACGGAAGTGGAGAGATTGTAGCTTTGTGACCCTAGTTGCCCTATAAATGTTTCCGAATATAAGCTTCCATTCCTTTTCTGAGTATGTGAGCTCATGCAGGTTTTCCTGCCAAGTCACGAAACCCGGAGAGACTACTTTCTCTTGGTGAATGAGGTGGCTGTAGATCTTCTTATTTACACAACCTATGGCGTTATAACACCCTCCATCCAAATCTCTAATCCATAATTTCCTCTGTGCAGTCTGCAGGCTCTCAAAAGTCAAATCTTCAAGCCAAGGAACAATCTTCTTTACCATAGTCATTTTCTCTCCAGTACACTTAACACCAAATCTTTCCTCTATCTGGAGAGGAGTCATCAATTTCTTATCAGCAACAATATCCTTCACCTGTAAAATCCCGGCCCCACGCCATCTTGACATTAAGGCTATATAACTTGCTGTTTCCCTGATAAACATGTTGTTATGGAAACTTATTCTGTCTTTCCTTCTCGCCTAGAGGTGGATTGTTGTAGACTGATTTCCAAATCCTGACTAGTTCATTGTAAAATAAAGAAGTTGCCCTTGATCTTTTGAGTGGAGATTTTTCCAAGAAAAATTCAAAAATGGACTCCTCCACCTGAAACTGTTCCCTGAAAAACAGGGTCCAGAGCTTAAAATCTTCCTCACACAGCCTTGAAACCCATTTCAATCTCGAAGCTCTGTACATCGTGAGGAGGTCAAGCAACCTCAACCCCCCTTCAGCAATATCTTGGCAAACAGTCTGGTGTGCCACTTTATTAACCCGGCTTTGCCAGATAAAAGCATCCGTCATTCTTCTGAATTCTGTGAAGACTCTCTTGGGGGTATGCGTAACCGAGACCGGGTAGAGTAGAATCGGTATCATTAGACCGTTAACAAGTGTGACCTTCCCTTTCAATGATAAATGCTTATTGGACCATTGGCCGCAGAGTGCCTCTACTTTCTTTAATCTTGTCTTGAAATTGAGCAAATAGTTCTCATTGTCCGACATACTATTCTTGACTCTAATACCTAAGATGTCTGTGTCATCCACCACCCCCAAGGGGAGTAGGTAAGAACTGTTTTTCGGATGCTCCCCTATCAATAGGATTTTAGATTTTCTGGTGTTAATTCTCAGGCCTGTGAAACTACCCAGCTGCTTGATGGTGTCCAGAATCTCAAAGGTGGAAACAGGGTTCCCTGCAAAACATAGGAGGTCATCTGCAAATAAGGATGTTTTTATTTTTCTCCTAGCGATACATATTCCCTTTATTGTGTGCCTTTCCCGTATAGTAACTGCCAGGACTTCCATAACCATAATAAACAACAGAGGGGAAATGCAACACCCTTGTCTGGTGCCCCGTGAGGGCTGGAACCATTTGGTATGGAAGCCATTATTAGACACACACACCTCCGGGTAAGCATAAATGATTTCAATCCATCTCCGAAAACCAGCGCCAAAACCAAAAAGTTTTAGCGTGTCCCCTAGGGCAGACCAACTGACTGAGTCAAAGGCCTTCTCAAAGTCCAAATTCAGCAGAAACCCTGGGAGTTTCCTTTGATTGAGGTGATCAATACAATCTTGAACTGTTCTTATATTAGTCCCTATATATCTGCCCCTCAGAAACCCTGTCTGGTCATCAAAAATAATAGATCCTATACAGCTCTGTAATCTAAGAGCCAGAGCCTTTGTAAGAATTTTGTAGTCAGTATTTAGTAAAGTAATTGGCCTCCAGTTCTTTATATCGTCCTTAGATGAACTCTTCTTTGGAATCAAAGAAATAACCCCTCGTCTTTGCTCTATACTAAGCTCTGATCGTTCCTGCGAGTATAAAAGTGATTGAAAAACCAGAAGTTGTATGTTTTCCCAAAAATACCTGTAGAACTCAGGTGTTAGACCGTCTACGCCTGGACACTTATTGTTATTGAGTTCCTTCAAAGCTGATCTCAATTCTCTAATTGTCAGGGGAGACTCCAAGTCATTCCTATGCCTGTCCGAGAGGGTCGGGAAGTTAGAGGGGTCAGTAAAATTGTGTATGTTCTGAAAAAGTCCTGTCCTCTCTTTTGCTGTGTATAGATCCTTAATAAAATCAAAAAGTGTATCACTGATGACCATGGGATCTGTAGAGACTTCCCCCTGTTGTGTTTTGAGCTGAGAAATAAGCTTATTATCATATCTCATTTTTTGGAGATTAAAAAAGTACCTAGTCGGTTTCTCGCTGAATTCCACCCAGTTGGCCTTTGATTTGAACATATCTACAAGGGCCTTTTTTCTAGCATCAGCATCCAAATCAGCCCGTATTGCCTTATACTCCCGTATGGAATCCCCATCTTCCCAATTCTCGAGTTCTGCCAGTCTCTTTTGTTTGGCTTGTGTGTCCCTGAGTTGCTCTTCCCTTTTTCGTTTGGCGTAATTAATAGAAAAATCCCTTATTTTAAACTTGATACAATCCCATTTCAGATCGGGCCTCATGTCCTGATATTGTTCAGCCCATGTGTCGATCAGCGCCACCAGTTTGGCTGAATACCGTTTATCCATGAGGAGAAAATTGTTCATTTTCCAGTACCCAGGCCCTCTGCCTAGCTTCTCACGCTTAATATGAAAGAGAATAAATGAATGATCCGTAAGGGCTGCGGGGACTATCCTAGGTGAGATAGCTCGGTTCTTAAAAGATTCTGATAAAAACCAATAGTCAAGGCGGGAGGCCTGAGTCCCCCTATGGAAAGTATATTGTTTTTTTCCTAGGTTAGCTTCCCTCCAGATGTCTGACAAGTCCAGGTTTTCTAAAAGGGCCTGCACCGCTTCCCTGTATGCCCTACCCCTGGACCCCAGAGTCCCCTCCTTCTTATCCAAGATGGGATCTAAATGTACATTGAAATCTCCCCCCAAAATAATAGGAATATCAATATCCGGTAGAATCATATCTGCTAGAGACTGTAAAAAATCCAGCTGTGTATCCGGCTTCACTGCCGTTGGCGCATAGACATTAACTAGTAGTAGGTCCTCCTCATCTATCCCCACTTTTGCTATGACTATCCTACCTTCCAGGTCGCCTCTGGTTTCCAGTATTTCCACCTCAGCATTCCTAGAGAAAAGGATCGCGACTCCCTTGGAGTTGGACTGTCCATTAGAGAGAACCAAGTCTCCCCCCCATTCTAGCGACCATAATTCTTCCTGATCCACTCTCCCATGCGTCTCCTGGAGAAAGCAGATATCCACCTCCTTCTTAATGTTGGTAAAAATGGCTTTTCTTTTAGTTTTCTCTCCAAGACCATTGACATTAAGGCTACCAAACCTCAAATTCCTTGCTCTAGCTCCATACATCCTTCACCTGTGAGACTTTCAAGCTCTTATGATCATCCCCTTACTCCAACCCTCCCGATCCTCCCCAGTTCAGTTTGGCCCCATTTCCTCCAAACCCATCATCCCCACAACTCTGCCCAAGCCTCCCTCCTTCACTCCAAAACATAACATACCTTGGCCTGACATTTATAACACATAACATATATACAAAGAACACATCGTACATGGATATCATCCAGACCAGCGAGAAACCATTGCTTCCCATCTCTCTTCTCACTCTCAGGCTTACCATGAGGAGTTCCCCTCTGCGAGGAACTTGAATCTCCTCCCCTCCAATCCTCCTTACCCCCCTTCCCTCAAATCTCCCAACCACCCATCCAGGTAAACTATTTATGGTTGGGAGACTAGCCATCTTATCTCTCTCCCTGCCCTCAATCCCAAAACAGTAATTATTGTACCAGCTCCAGTAAGGTTGTACAGGACGCCCCCAGCCAAATCAGGAACCTTCTCCTGGCCGTCTGACTGCCCTGACCATAAGAGGTAGGGGGGGTCTCCAATAAATGACCTATGAATCACCGATTTCTCACAGAGAGAATCTCGCAGCAGTTCCCCTATCAACGACCAGGAAATCGCCACGGGCCCCCCTTCCAAACAGGGCACATCCAAACCTTGATGATTGCAATGATCAGTTCTTCAGGGTCTGCAAAAGCTAAAGGTTAATTTCCCCAGAATAATCCTAAATCACAACCCCACACAAAACATCTACAGGTCTACATCCAGATACATCAAAAGCAGAAAAACGCAACAGTGGTGAGAGAAAGGTAACACCAAATGGAGTGTAATCAAGAAAAAGATGGGTAGGGAGGTTCCAAGCACAAGCCCGTGAATCACCGGCCTGTATCCTAACAACAACTGGTCCATACGTTTGAGCTCCCCTCCCCATGTATTCAATGCATCTTTACTCCAATAGGGAATTCCACATTATCACCAAAGCTACCCATTTAAAATCAGACAAGTCTGGTCACCCAATTCTATTATAGGACATTTGAAACTATACTCACACCAATACGCATGAAAGATTTTGTCAAACCCTCCAACAAATAACCATGTTTTAACCCGGGATACTCATTGATAAAATCCCCATCAATTCAGTAACAGTATCGCTAGACATTCCATAAGGAACAAATAGTCTTATCTCTAACCAAAATACATGGTGCAGGAGTCCTTATTAACCCAGGAACCGTAGCCCTGGAAATATCATATAAAGCACACCTAGTTGTCATAAGAATTCTGTATGTGAGATGTCTGAATCCTAAACCATGATACATAACTTGAAAGGCCTCCCTCGCCCCTCCAACCATCAACTATAAATAAAGGAAAAGCCATATTATAGTCCCCTTGAGCCAACCACATCATCCAGAACAAACAATTTGCTCAACCTGCATAAGTCACCCACCATAGTTTACAAAGAAAACAACAGTCTTTCAATCACAGAAGCCCAGTAGCTTCTGCCACCCGATCAAGAACTTTGTCAGTCGATTCTTCCACTGTCTTTTCACTCAACTGGAGATCTCTCTTGCAAGAACCTCTAATAGTGAGATTATTGACTCCTGTGAGTCTGTGATGACGACTAGAATAGGCATAACTGCTGGTACCAAGGTGAAACTCTCGCTTCTAGCTTTAGTCAAACAGTAATGTATCGCACTTGCATATTCTAAGAACGGTAGTAACATATGTTTCAATAACTTGATACTTTGAGACTTATCCAACTTGTACCTGATTTTCTTAAGTTTAAATAGTTTTGCCCCAAAGTCTCTACTAATTTTTGCATGTTGTTTGTCGAAATTAAGCTTATTGTCAACCTCAACTCCTAGATATTTATAGCTATCCACACTTGTTATTATCTGCTCCCCAATATTTACAGGTAACTTCCTGTCCATATTCCTTTTATTTCCATATTCCTTTATAACTACTAACATGGATAATTACAAATATTCTCTGTATATCGCATTATCGGTGAGATGGGGTAGGATAAATACGAAACCGAACTCGAGTTAGCCTTGTCAATGTTTATACCACTCTGGTCAGGTCTGCTACTCACTAAACTCGGCTAACGCCTCGTGTAGTAATACACGACCTGCCCATCGTGGCATAAACATTGACAAGGCTAACTCTCGTTAGGTTTCTACTAAATATCTCTTCTTGTGATGTCCCGGTAGCAGTTAACACTAAGTCATCCGCATATAAAATTGGACCTACATAGCTCAGATCCCTTACAATGTCATTGATAAAAATTAAAAATAACAATGGTCCAAGGACCGAACCTTGTGGGACTCCTGTTCTAACTTCCCTAGGTGTTGACAGCTTTCCTAAGTATCTAAGTTTACCATTTTCTCACAAATACCATAATAAGTTAACTTTCTCAATGATAAAATGTGGTTCACGCTATCGAAGGCTTTTTTTAAATCAATATATATTACCATAACTATTCTCTTATTATCTACATTCACTAATATTTCATTTATTAAGCTAAAAATCGCCTGGGAGGTTGACTTTCCTGGTAAAAAACCAAACTGTACATTTATTATTAAGTTATCATTAATCATGTGTTGTAAAATAATTCGATGTATTATTTTTTCAAAAATCTTCGAAAAAAACGGCAATACTGGCAATAGGTTGAAAGTTGCACGGGTTACCAAGATCACCATCCTTAGGCAATGGTGTTATCACCGCTCCTTTCAAACAACTTTTAAATACTTCATTTATCAATGTATGGTTAATACATTCTTCAACATATTTTGTATTCAATAAGACAATTCTTTTTAGAATACCTGACTTTACTAACTCAATCCCCGTACTCTTGTGGTTTTCAAGTTCCTTAATGATTTTAACAATTTCACTTGTATTTGATCGAAGGTCATCATCACACATATGGTGTTCCACATGATAGTTATGCATATTATCATCCCTTTCATCTACTTCTGTATCTAGTCCCAGGTTACTAACAACATCCGTAAAATGATTATTCAGATAATTCTCCGTTAACTCCCCATTTGTTTCCATCTTACTCATATCATTAGGTGTCAATACACTTGGTTCAAATATTTCACATAGATTCTTCCAAAATATTTTGGGATACCCTTTACACTTCTCAAGTTTCTTCTGAATCATTGAGGCTTCATATTGCTTTAACTTGTTAGAAATAGTTGATCTTAAATTTCTAATTTTTTTCAAATATTCTCTGTAATTTACATCGAATACATCCATTCTACTAATTGTCAACAATAGATGTTTTCTATGTTCAATGAGGCCTGGGATTTCATTTGGGATTAAAGTATTACCTTTTATTTTTAATTTCTTTCCTTTTAATTGGATGATTCTTATTCATATGATCTTCTATACATGATATATATCTATCCATACCATCGTCATTACATACATCATTTTCCCTTAAATTTGTTTCCAAATAGTTCTTGAATGTATCTCCACTGAATATATTTAAGTTGCGATAACTAATTGTATTATTCTTATAGATTTCCCTAGTTTTCTTTCTTACAGAAAAGGTAACCATATGATCTGAAAACTTGTAATTCAGATTCCCTGACTTAGCAACAAAATTAGAATTTGAATAGATATGATCAATTATTGATTTCCCCTTTTTATGTAGAAACGTTTCATGTGTTGGCAGCATTTTTAGAGAACTTTCTGTTAAAAAATGATTGAGTTTTGCGAACTTCACACTATGTTTCGCTTTACTATTGATATTCATATCTCCAAGTATCCAGACTTCATGTTTACTAAATCTTGTGTCATACTTTCTATGTAATGAAAACATGCTTGAACATTGTCATCAGGTGATCTATAAACTGCAATAATTAATAGTTTCTTATGATTCGGCTGCTCTATAGTACATGTGAGGCATTCAATTAATTTACTAGAAATACAATGGTTATTACTTATTTTTACAAAATTGGCATACTTATCGTTTACATAGATTGCCACTCCACCTCCTATTTTATCATCTGGGAATTGCCTATCATTTCTAAATAACGTCATATTAGGCAAGTTGAGCATATTAACAGTATATCTCTCTGTTAGCCAGGTCTCTGTTAATATTAGGAAATAAATATTCTTAAAAATTATTCTCATATCATTAAGTTTTCCATATAGGCTGTGCACATTACATGTAACCAACTTCATACCCTTCATACCATTTAGTTCCTCTGGACTCACATATATCATTAATCACGATCACCACATACTTTATTCTCCATAATTAATTCCCTTCGTAATGATTTCATATGACCAATATACAAATATGTATCCTCGAGTAAATAATTATTATACCCATTCAACCATCCATACCACATCACAGGACACACACAATCACATACATTTACACAGTCAGGTGCATTAACACAGTGCATTTGCATCTGCAAGGACAATTGAGCTCCAGGATACAGCAATATGTTCCTGAGGGAGGGCATAGTTTCATGTGAGGTAATGTGCAAAACAAACACCATATACACAGCATCGACTCTAAAAAGAGTGCAAAAAGAAACAAATTCACAATGTAAAGTTGAAAAACTAAAGATATCGAGTAGCTTGAAAAATTAAGTTAATTCACTAATCGACAGACATCTCTTTAAAATTCCGTCGCCTTAGTGGATCTGGCGCTTAAGGAAAGAGTGAGTATATGTTATTGTAGTAGGTTGGGTGGGAGGAAAGGTTTTATGCCATGCCAAGTCTGTTGGAAGTGAATAGAGAATGATTCCCCCTCCTCCCATTTGTTTGTTTATTCCATCCAGTTCTTCAGATTCTGACAGATCTTCCACTGGAAGTATGATGGTCACGTGGCATCTTCTGGAGAGAGTCCGGAATCACTGGGGAAGTGGTTGGAGAGTGAAACCCTCTCCCGCCCGCATTGGAGCCAACAAGTTAACCGCAATGACTCAGCAGTCACTAAGAACACTGGGTGGACCCCCACTGCTAAGTTGGTCATGTTTTGTTAGCTGGTGTGGGATTTCAATAAAACCATCTCTGATGCCATTTGCATGTAATTGCTAATGTTCCCATGAATACGTTTGCCTTGTGTTGCAGAAGAAAGGGAACATATGAATACATATAAATACGATTCCTTTGGTGTCATGCCTAATTGACTGATACACAATACACGTGCTGTCAATCATGATACTATTGTGTACATCAGGCAGTGTGCTTCGTGCACTTTCTGTCACACAGCATAACACAAGTTTCTCGCAAGCCCCTTAAAGTTTGAGATTCAAAGGTCCTCCGGCCCGGTCGATTGACAATCAATGATCTGCCCAGTCCGCCCGACCGTCTTATAAAGGTTTCAAGATATTTTGGTCGTACCCATGGGAATAAATCTGTCAGTTTCCATCGGTATCGTTTCACAATATTTGGATGCTATCTATGAAGTACGATTGATACTTCCCTTACCCACGGACTTGGATTAGTGTATAAGTCCGTGCCTTACCTTACTTATCTATTGAACACAGGGGCGTCAGAACGTTTTGAAAGTAGGGGGCGAACTGAAAAATTGCAGACTTTTTTCTTGGTATGAAGTCAGACTCGTTCCACTGGATTTACCGTGAATCTGCGAAAAGTCTGTGAAAAATCAGCTCTTAGTCATCATTGCACGCTAGAAAGTCAGACTTTGACATTTTGCCCATGGTGAAAAGTCAGGGCTTAGCCATCATTGCACGCTAAAAAGTCAGACTTTGACACTCTTCCATGGTGAAAAGTCAGGGCTTAGCCATCATTGCACGCTAAAAAGTCAGACTTTGACATTTCCCACGGTGAAAAGTCAGGGCTTAGCCATCATTGCATACTAAAAAGTCAGACTTTGACACTTTTCCAATTGCTTGAGTAAAATTTGAAGCTGCTGACTTTTTTGGGCTGGCAAAAAAAAAGGGGGGGGGGGGAGTCGCCCCCCTGCCCCCTATTCTGACGCCACTGAAACATACATATGCGCGCTGACTATTGATGAAACTACAATACTGAAAGTAACATACGCTTCATTTCCATTATATGAGATACTATTAAGAGGTTGGTTGATGCTGCGACTGTGATAACTAGATATTGCTTTTGTATGGCCTGCTTCCAACACGTTGTCTCACGCGCCACTCCACGTGGACAGAGTAAGGCAGGGCGTCACATGTCAGGCCGCTCCTCCTGACCTGATCTTCAAAGGCTATGATCCCTCGACATAGACACACCATAGCTCGACGTCCTAAATAATGCTCGACAAATTCCGTGTGAAAAATAGCCATACTGTTTATTCACAATATCCCATTCGTATTTCCAAGAATAGAGGTGGTGAACATGCAAGAACATCACAATCTCTCACGGTTTGATAACCTGTAGAACAGAACGTATGCACAGCTTCCAGTTAAGATTAAACACTGGTGACGCGTTGTTTAGGAGGTTTTAACCGTGGGCCACAGTGGAAATAGCGAAACATCAAAACTGCGCCTGAAGACAGGAGGTCAGGCCTCTGAATCGGTTTGGTTCGAGAATAAGCCTCATTCTGAATTTGTTAAATTGCATCCTCTATAACTCTCATGGCATAAGATCATAGTCTATATTGAACGTTATTCAGAGAAAATAATGGAAGATTTCAGTGGTAGTAATTCAGACACGTATACCATGCATTATCACAAATTGCACTGCTTCAACATAGCTTTAGTTGCCTCGGGAAGGATCGTTTAATAAAAGGCTACCTGGTGTTTCAAAGGGTTCATTATTTGCTCTCACCGGGCAGTGTCTTTTTATGATTTGGGAACTAGCATTCTGACATATTGTGTTCTCAACTCAAAAACATCCTCTGTCTCCCGTATTTATTAGTAAAACATTCTATTAGGTTGACATATAATGTATCTATGGATGAAAACCAATAGGCGTATGCTCGTGTTATTAAGAACTATATCAGTGGACCTTTCAGAACTATCAGTGAACAGCATGTAATGTATGGGGGGATGGGCGGGGGGGGGGGGGGGTTAACGAGAGCTTTCCAGTTTGTAACATCCAACCTATGTAGTAAAGAGGATCTTTCAAATGAGATATTAACACCATTTTCCCGATATTTTGATCAGATCACGGGTTACTGCCAATTGTGAAGTATTGAACCCTACTTATTGTCTGGAAAGGTACATTGTGGACCAATATAGACGGTATTTTGGGCACACTGCCCCTACATAGCTACGCAAATTGCGGAGGGGTCAATGCTAGTGTAGAATTGGATACGTTCATTTGTATCTAGATTCATTAGAAATTATAACATATAGATATCAGAGTTGAGAGAAGCAGTACCATGTAGACAAAGGTGCATCCGACGTAAAACTTACACCATATTCCTGTATGATGTAGGGTAAGCATTGTCTAGTAATGTATGCAATTAGAGTATAGCGTAAGAAAAGGGTTCAGTTCATACGATTCTCAGTAAGCATTGCCTAGTAGTGTCTCCAATTAGAGTATATGTAGCATAAGAAAAGGGTTCAGTTTTTATACAGACACACTTGTGTAGCTAGACATGGCGGTCCAGAGGAGTGCGGTAAGTCTACCATTAATTAACAATACTCGGGACAGGTACAACCCAAATGTGCCATTGATTGCCCCACCGGTAGTCGTGCCCCAAGGTGAAATTCCCTCTGGTTTACTTTAAAATATTCTCCACGGGAATTGGCTTTTAAAAATGAGGAGGCGTTCTCAATTTATAGTGAGACTAATTTGCTCTCTTTTTGTATACGTCCCACGCTATTCGTCAAATTCAGGATATAGGGGTGCCATTTCTTATGATTCTGGAAAGTATATTTCCATTTCTGAATAAAGCTGAATTACAATAAAAGCTAATTGATGATTTAATCACATTCCTTTTAGGCAATTCGTGATGAAAGGACTTTCCAATTATAGCATATGATATAAGAGATATAACGAATTCTTCGAGCAACTATTAAGCCTATAAGACATCTACATTTCTTCCTGATTTGGATCGAGTATCGGCACGGTGAGAATTGGGAACAAAATGGCAATGATACCTAACACCCATATCGACAGAGAAACACATACACACAGGCAGAGACACACGAATATAGAGACAGATGCAATCCTATACACAGTAAGGCCCGGCGTCCACCTACTACGATATGGCACCGATATGCTCCACGATGCACCTCCCGATAAAAAAACAAAATCGCGTCGGAAGGTTACCTAATATCGGGGCAGTTGACCACGTTTCTGCGATTAGACACCGATAAAACCCCCATACAATGCGTGGTGGATTGGCATGTCTAGACATATGTCTACGATTTTGCACCTTCCCGATATGGCACCGATTTTGACATTTTGTATCGGTGCCATATCGGGAGGTCTACGATTCTATCGTAGTAGGTGGACGCCGGGCCTTAAGCACAGCGAAATCCACCACCGATTCTCCCCGATCCTAGCGACGATAAGAATAGAGGGAAACTATGTTCCGGTGGGAATAAGTCAAAGTAACGAGGTAAGGCTTGGAAAAATTACTGGCCTTGGCGTAGCCGCGAGTAGTAATCTTTCCAAGCCTTACCGAGTAACTTGTACTTGTTTCCATCGGTAAGTGGTTTCCCTATTCCTATATACCTGCAATTGTCGACTAATATCGATAAAACCCGTTATTTGCTTACCTGCCATCAAAACCGATGCCAGGTCCAACCTTATCGAGTAAACACTATATGAGTGACACTATATGTTTTCTCCCCAGTATGCTTTTTATAAGAATTATGTAAGAGACGATCTGATTGGTCTAAACCTCCCGGAAGTGTCAACCTGGGCAGTAAACGTCAACCTGGGCAGTAAACAAAAGTTATTCCACCTCCAGCAGCGTTAGGTAATCATAGGTTGTCCACTCATAGGTTTATAGGAATAGGGAACGATAATGTCGCTGTCCTATACTCTCATATAATTTTCACGATCACGTAGGTTCTCACCGACTCGACGGATCCGTCGGGCAAAGGTGGAATCGGGCAGCGTCGGCGTGTCGATGTCTTCTAGGCTAAGGTAGACATGTTAACATTTAGAAGTGCATATTATTCACTTTGCTTTATAGTCCATGTAGTCATATTGCTATCCAGTTATTTAATGCACCTACCCAGTGCAGTAATACGATAGGAGTTGTTCAATCAGTACAGTACGCCTACGTTCGAAAGTATTCTGAATAGATACTATTTGATCTATTCATTTCTGGATGTGGATATCGCATGTCCTGTTGGTTGCTAGGATGTACCAGCAAATTGGAGGACATCGATGAAGATCTTTGATAATACATGAATATTTTGCTTTATCTGGTTTTCTTGCGTATGCTGTACCTTTATTACTCAGTGACCAAGCGCAGTGGATATATCCGGACACTGACCAAGGACATTACATTGGGCCCTGCATTGCATTTACCTCTCGGAGGTTATGTTGCTGCATCGGGTCGCGAGCAGCTCTCGGACAGGATAACCGATTGTGTGACGTACCTGTACAGGTGAGCACCGACCCGCCCACGACCACAACGACAGTGCAGCGACAGCCGGCCTTAGCTGCTCCCGGTCATATATGAAGGAGCCTTCGTGTAATGAGCAGTTTTGCGCTAGCTGTTGAGTTGTTCATAGCCAGGACTAAGCAGCATGAATTGGTGTTAAAGGATAGAGACACCGGAGCTTACTGTTACCACCCGTAGCTGTTCAGAACAACCTGTTCTGACAAAGACGAATTGTTTGTTCTACGGAAGGTATCTCATCCCAGATATTGGTAGGTTTTCTGCACGCCAATTTATCTAGTTTTATATCAACTGAGCCACAAATCTCATATTTCTCATGAGCAACATGTTCATGTATGTATGTATATATGTATGTATGTATGTATGTATGTATGTATGTATGTATGTATGTATGTATGTATGGTATGTGCATGTATGTATGTATGTATGTATGTATGTATGTATGTATGTATGTATGTATGTATGTACAAAAAATGTATGTATGTATGTATGTATGTATGTATGTATTGTCAGTAGGGGGGGGGGGCGTATGTATATATTTGATAGAACATGTTCCTAAAACTCAACTTTTATTTTACTATCATTCGGTGTGAAGGTGAACTGACTACATTTATTTGGTACTATCTTAACCCATTGATTTAGCATTGCGGAATATGGAATTTTTGGAATTACCGGTAATATCTTCACGAAATGCTGATAATAATTTCTTATTGTACCGAGACAAGGCAGATATAGTGACCTCGGTCTGCATGGCAGTTATTCTGGCCAATCCTTCATAGCTGATCGTGTGAGAGCTGTGCTGAAATCTAGCCATCCTAGAGAACGTGCCCGTTCACTGCATTTACGTTATTGAGCCCTTTTCATGTTCACTGTTTCCAGGACAGAAAGAGTAAATATGCTCACTTTCAAACTAACATTAGATATTAGTCATAATGACAAATTTAGCACGGCAGAATTTATGGACAGTACCGTGTGGCATGGTAATAGACTTTAGCCCTTACTTTGTAGTAATGAAATGAAAATTTGGAAACATCAATAACACGAGCACAACCATGTCAATTGATAAGTGTCTAACCTATAAAAGTGTTTGGTATATTAGAGTATGTTTTGAATTTCACATCTGATCAGCCGAGTGTGATTTATAATTCAAAAGGGATGAATATATCCAACAACATTTGGAAGATACGCAATTTACTTTTGATTATAGAAGCCGTGTGGTACAAAACACGGCTTATAACTCTTAATCTTCCAATGGACAACCTATGTCAGGGACAGAAACTAATGTATATAAATTTACAATATATATATATATATATATATATATATATTCAGGATGTGGAATTGTGTCCAGAGCATAGGGAGGGTAGTAATATGGTTTTCCCAAAGCTTTCCTTTTACCAAGAAGTACCTGTCATTGTATTCAATGTTGGTCCATGCACGCTGAGTACCACTTGTTGAGGAGGACGCTTATTAGACCTAGGCAATAAAACCAATCCCCCTGCCGGGGCCGGATGTAGGCCTATGCATCTGATGTAGTACCGGCTATTCTCGATTTGATTGACATTCTTCTTTCGTTAACAGTACATGTACCTAACGTAATAACAGGCAGATATACTTCGCACCTCCTGCTTGAATGGACCAACAGATATTTAGAAAAACACATATAAACACGTACCCCAATGCCTATTACTTCCCAAAGGAAATGCGTCTCTTGCTGTCTTTCCTTGTCACTTCTTTCAACAATTGCTTCATAATGGTAAAAACCAATCCAGAATATCGGGAAAGTACCACAAATAAACAAAAAGGTATTACAACATTGACGTGTAGTCTAGTTCGCCTATACCTGGTATCACCTGTAGCGTCAGAAACAACCCACTGTGCCGATATATGGTCCTCATCTGTCAAATGAAACACACCCAACACTAGCCAGGGAAAACTTTATTTGGCGGCTAATATGATTACATATGCGTTCCGCAGTCGCGAATTGTGGTACTACATTCGTTATTGACTATCCCAGTTGATATCCAACATAGGGTTAATTCACTTTGAAAGACCGCAATTAAGTAGTTACACAAATTACTAGTGTTTTTCTGTGGAGATCAAAGGGAACCGATTAGATTCACGTGTACTCCTTCAAATTAAGTAGAGTACCATTTTGAAAGCAGTTTTATTCAGATTCCTTCTTTATATAGCCTAATCTAGTGCTATATAGCCGATGACTACATGGTGGCAACTACCCTTCACTACTTCCTTTGTAATAGTGGAATGTGATTATCTCATGGGAAGGTTGGCACCTTGGAATATTTTGATTCTATTCTACAATGTGTCTCTCAAAAATCATGATATATAACGAAACATAACTATTGTATGCTTCAAGGGATTGTCTCGCATAAGGGGCTCATCGCTGTTGTAAAGATATGTAATGAGTTTGAATTCCATAACCACTACATTTCTTTGAATTTAAGGACAGTCCACAGAGCATGCAGTATTATCTAAAAACATGGTAATAACGCCAATACTCCCATACTTGTTGAAGTGTAGCCAATGAATTCATTAGCTACGAGAATGGAAAATTGAATTTCATATCTATAATTAGAACAATATATGCAAAGGGATAGCCTGGAAAGAGAGGATAACAAATATATTTGAATTTTAAAAATCGGTCATGAACTGAAAGATTGCAGACTTTTTTCTTGGTATGGAGTTAGAGAAGTCAGGTTATAGCCTTCATTACATACGAAAAAGTCAGAATTTGACATTTTTCCACCGTGAAAAGTCAGGGCTTAGCCATCATTGCTCGCTAAAAAGTCAGACTTTGACATTTTTCCATGGTGGAAATGTCAGGGCTTAGCCATCATTGCATGCTAAAATGTCAAACTTTGACATTTTTCTGTGTTACAAAGCCAAGCCCTAGCCATTGATACACACTTAAAAGTCAGACTTTAACAGTTCTCCACAGTGAAATCTAAGGCTTAGCCATAGTTACATGCTAAAAAGTTAGATTTAGACATTTTTTGATGTTGAAAAAGTAGGGGGGTGTTACAATATAAATAAAATAAATCTATGTGCAGTATTGCGCCTTATGGGACACCAAATGTTGCCAGGGGAAGTTTTTTTTGTAGAAACGACTGATGCCATGTTCACATGCATAGCTTCAATATGTATTATATTTAACTATCATCTATATGCTGTTAATGTACCATGATATCATAGGAGGACAGCAGGGTAGTACTCTACTCCAGTTCAGATTTGAGCAATGTGGACATATATCCAAAAATAGAAACGACAGATCCCCGTAGAAACGACTGATCCCTGTAGAAACGACTGATCCCTGACTTTGTGACACCTCTACAGTCTGATACATTCACCCTAACACCCAGATTTCAAGTCAGCAGCATGCAGTAGTCATGTCCCAACCTATTGAATGTGGAGAAAGCACTAGTATGTGGCAGGAATAAATATAAGGTCAAAAATCACGAAATAGCAGCAGATACCAAAAATATCAAATTTAAAAGGATCATTAATTCCTTTTACTAATATCATCTAGACATATTACACATGTGCAAAAATGAGGAATACTATCTACCATAAACCTTTAAAGACAGGTGGAGTTATCAACATCTAGGGGAACATATATATCCAATCGTAGAAACGACTGATCCGCGTAGAAACGACTGATCCGTGTAGAAACTACTGATCCCTGACTTTAACACCTCTCCAGCCTTATATATTCATACCAACACCCAGATTTCAATTGAACAGCTGCAGTAGACTTAGCCCAACCTATTGAATCTGTAGAAAGCACTACAGTATGTGCTAGGAATAAATAAATATACAATAAAACGAATTATATAATACATTTTTCACTCAAAATCACTGAGAAGGACAATATATCTTGTTACTACCATGCAAAATGCACTTAAACTTGTCTAATCCAGATATATAAATATATGCATATAAACATTAATGATATACATCCCAGTAGCCTTGGAATAGCCTTTCTGGTATACATGTAGAAACGACTGATCCCGCTTAAAAGCATGCAGATCATTACTACTGACCTCAACTTCTATATATCATACTGTAGGTATGGATATCATCTGAACAATTGCGAAAGATTTGAAAAAAAATATATTGGTGAAATGTTATTACTAATCAGTGGTGTGAAATGCGTGCATTTATGTGCAATTTTTTTTCTTACTAATCTTGAACACTCTTGAAACTAGTTTTATAAGGCCACTTAAAAAAACTTATTTCTCATCACCGCGCGCATCAGAAAAAACGTTTTCAGAAGATTTTGTTTAATTTTTTAATTTTTAAAAAATATGATGAACCTTGATAGAAAACATGAAAGATATGAGTATTTGGTATCAAATTAAAGCTCCTGATGTCAGGAATGCATTGAATGTGGTTATGTGGTTGGCAAAAGTGATACATCAAGTGTAACCAATTATGTGTATCTATGTAGAATAGCCCCCCCCCCCCCCCGCATAAGTGGACACCCTCCGTTCTGGGCCAAAGTGTCTGCTTATGTGGGGTGTCTGCTTACATGCAGTTTTCTGTCAATGGTTATTGCTTTTTTAATTTATCTCACCCTTCACATTGACTAAAGGGCTAACATTTGTGACATAATCCCCGTTGGATGGTGTTGGATACAAGTTCCCAATGTTAAGTCTATGGAAAAAAATACCAGGGATGAGATAATATAGAGGAAACCTATCCAAGTTTAGGGTCAGAGCTTAGACCCTAAACTTGAATAGGTTTCTGAATTTATCTCTCCCTTCACACTGATAAATGGGCAACATTCAGAGATGTCAATTTTTCATTTTTTCCATGGGAATCTACTTTTTCATAGGTAATTCCTTTTCCTTGCGTCAAACAATGATAATATTGATTCTGCCTCATTTACTCCAATAAAACAGTGTCCGCATAGACCCTCAGCCCTATGCCATGGCCATCAAGGGCATATTATCCAAGTTTTCCCGGTCTCTCAGGCAGAAAATTTTCCACTTTTTTCCCTGGCCCCATCTGACATCCCTGTACATTTGTGCCATATGATATTTTTCCTAAATATCTCATGGGTGTTGGATACAAGTTCCCAATCTTAAGTTTATGGAAAAAAAGCCGCATGAATTATGTAGCGATTCAAATGAGATGGGATCGAGCTCTGACCCTAAACTTGAATAGGATTCTGAATTTATCTCACCCTTCACATTGATTAATGGGCTACATTTGTGACATAATCCCCCATTGGATAATATCTCATGGGCATTGGATATGAGTTCCCAATGTTAAGTCTATGGAGTAAAAATATCAGGTGGGTGAGATAAACTGTTATAACCACCCCACAGACGCCTACCAGACACCTCCAGTAGTCTACACAGGCCGATAGACTGGTGTTTAGACAATTAGACACTAGGCAATACACCATATTAACTAAGAATCAAGATAATCTGGATAGTTGTCCCCACACCACCCAGGCATATCTAATAAGGTGTCCCTCTGAAATGACCGCTTACACTGGGTTAAATGGCTTTTTGTATTGAAATTATTGTCTGTTAGTATGGGTGTCTATCTGAAGTCCATTTTATGACACTTCAAAAGTCATCTCTGATCCAGCAAAAAAAACCCCAAAAAAACCGCCCTTGTCAAATTTTTCATGACTTGGTGATAAGAAACAAGATTTTTTCTTGAGTGACCTAAAGAAGTCGTTAGAAGAGGCTGTCATTCTATGAAACGACAGTCAGTTCTTTAGAAGTACTCTTAAAAACCCTCCAAATGTATGTTTTTTCACATATTAGCTAAGATAACCTTTTCTAGTGTCTGTTCAACCCTGAAAAAAGTAACTAAAAATTATTTTTTAATTATAATACTTTGAAATATAGGAAAGAGCCATTTTACATAGTGAACACTAAACACTTATTACCAACACCTCTTCTTCTTTTCCACTTGTATTCTTATCAATTTAATATCAATTAAATGGTTAATCAATGTATTCTCTACAATAATATATATAACTTTACTATATACTGTGTGATGAGTATAATACAGAAGGTCAGTTTCTTGTCGTTTTGTAGAATGACAGACTAGTTTAAATCTGTCAGTACTGTACTATATATCACCTATATGAATTTTCATGAAAATATGTAAATAGTATCCATATAATATGTTATATTTATAAAATAATAGTAACTAATACAAGATTAGAGATTTAGCCCATAGTTCTTGTGAATATTGGGTAAAAGGAGTATTTCTTAAGTACAGTTTGTGCCAATTTTAAATATCATTTATAAAAACATATGACAATAATAACAGTTTCAACAAGTGTTTATTAAACAACTCTCATTTATTTATATGCACCCATCATATTAAAACTGCATTGTCCAAGAAAGAATCAGTTTCAATCATTTTTTAAACCCTAGATGCTTGTTAATCAAGTAGTTTCATAGAATGACAGGTTGTGTTGTAGAATGACACTGTCTCTAAAACTATATGTACAGAGACAGCATGAATGTAACCTGCAAATTTCAATTAAAATCAAGCCAAATACACATTGTAATGACCAAGTAATTTCATTAAGAGCAACATTTTCAATAATCAACCTATACAAATTTTTAATTTATATCTTTCTCAAGAGAAATCCTTCCTGAACTGTACCATAACTCACATTCTGAACCAGATATGCAGGCATTTCCCACAAAATTTATTATTCTGTGCACTGGAGTGGACAGGACTAGCTAACAACAACAAGTTCCAACGATAACACAACAAATCTTATCAGTTTTCTACCCCTAGAGGCTTGTTAATCGAGTCATTTCATAGAATGACACGTTGTGTCGTAGAATGACATGATAGATAGCACACTTCTACAGCACTCTGACAAGCAAAGTACCATACAATACATGCTTGTTCTTAAGTTTAGTGCAAACGCACTGCAAAGTGACATTTTAAGCTACATCCCTGACGTTCTTAGTGCTAAATTTCTGAAATTTAGGTGTCTCAGCAGACAAACTTTACCAGAATGAACAATCTAAACAATTTTAAATTGAATACGTCATGGGAATATGCAAAAAGTTAATGACTTGTCCTTTCTGTATCCTTAGACAATGAGTGTTGACAATACTTTAACAGGTAAGATTCGTTTATGTCGCCCCTAGAGGCTCATTAATCGAGTCGTTTCGTAGAATGACACGCTGTGTTGTAGAATGACATGTTAGAAAGCACACTTCTACAGCACTCTGACAAGCAAAGCACCATACAATACATGCATGTTCTTCATGTTTAGTGCAAACGCACTGCAAAGTGACATTTTTAAGCTACTTCCCTGACGTTCTAAGTGCTAAATTTCAGAAATTTTTCAGTGGACAAACTTTACCAGAATGAACAATCTAAACAATCTTTACATGGAAGACGTCATGGGAATATGCAAAAGGTTAATGACTTGGCCTAACTGCAGAAGCAAGCAATACCATGAAGAAAGTGATCACTATGTGATGCAGACAACCAGATTTCCTTGATTAAATTTACATGCAATTTAGAGGGGTTGTATGGCTAAAATTTCAAAGATGGATTAGTAGAAGTCTACTAGTGCTTCTGTCATTCTACAACAGTAAGATATAAAACATTGCAGTTAAAGCAATATTTGTGGAATAACATAAGTATAATGTATACTTGTGTCATTCTACGAATAGTGCTTCAACTATAGTGTTAAAATAGCTGCCTGTTGTAGAATGACAGAAGTACTAAGTACACTTCTGCTAATCAATGAAGGTGGGTTTAAATCCATTATTTGTTAACTGCAGATTGTAAGAGGGCCTAGTTACATTTTAAAAAATTTCGGCTTATTAATGGTTCGTTTAGATTTTCTGGCAAGCTGCAAGGGCATAGCGAGTTGCAATCCTTTGTAAGCATTCTCTGCTTTCTCCTGGTGGACTGGCAATGAAGTGTGGGCTTTGATAATAAACACTGCAAATCTCATAGTAGGCCCTTTCTGGTTTTTTTTGCTTTTGTTTTCTGGTTTTTTTTCAAGGCCGACAACTTTTTTTTTCTTTGCTGAAAAGGAAAACCCTTGTGATGTGTTTTCTCATTATCTAGTTCGAGACAAGGAAAAGACCGAAAAACGCAGAGCAATGGCTTGTGTGCCGAATCGACAACCTTGATTAAGGGTGGCTGTACGATGTCCTGTTGAGTGGGAGTTGACACTTTCTCTTTAACTTGCTTTACCTTCTTGGTGTTGAGCTTCACTTCTGGTTCTTGCCACCCCCTACAACAGGGTACAAAGCGCTGACCTTTACGACAACAGGAACCCATGCATCATTTCTCTCTTGGAATGATCTTTCAATACTTGTAGATCAGCATTGAACAGTTCCATGAACTTAACCTTTGGCAGACTAGTGGTCTCTTTTACAGTTACTGTTGCCCTGCGCTTTTCTTTGATTAACTCTTTCCGCTTCCATCTTCTGAAAGATACCTGGTCGTTTGGGATGTCCCGCAATGTTTCATTAATTTTATCGCTTTGGATTGTCTGCACCTCTGAGGTGGATTTGGTGAGATTTTTTACCGCGTGTAAAAGAAGGGACATGTTTGCATGGATAATGCACAAGCCTTCACGTCGACGGCTCCATTAAATGAGCTTCATGTTGCTGGGTCTGTACCTAAAGAACTTGGTTCTAGAGATAAGAGTAGCAGGAACTTTGAGACAAAATTTTTTGTACGGTTGAACATGGTATCAGACCGTGCAAACTTGTTAACATCCTTTTTGCCTGGAAGGCAAAAGCTGTTGTCGGCACATTTCAGGAAATTAACTACCTCTTTCTTATTCTTTCCGTCGATGCAAGCCTTCTTTACTTTTACGAGAATAGGCTAATATTTCATGTGAAACAGATACACTATTGCCAAGAACCAGTGCAGGCTGATCACAGGGCAAAGAGATTGGAAAACTACAGTTCTAAATTATATTTGCAGTATGGCGACAGGTGATACCTGAGGATAGAAGTATATATGTGTAGAGAAATACAAAAAAGAATAGCAGGATCCAGTTAAGTACTGTACAAGAATCTCACTCTAATGGTTCTTCAGTCTCCATGCCTAGGTCTGGTTCACTCTGTCTCTATGTGCGGGAGACACTCCAAGCGGATCCTACCAGAATCATAGTTTTTTAGATATAGTAGGTAACTAGGAGCAAAAGGTATTTCCATTTATAATGGAAGAGCGCGGTATACCAAGATCTCATCAAATAAAAGTTAGAGAATATCATAGGAAATTATTGATCAGTAAGCCATTTGTATTTGAAAGTATCAAGAATGTTTCAATAAACCCAGGGAATGGATTTGATAGTTGTTCTCAAGTATCATCAAGAGGAATATGTATTATAGTATAGAGGTATATCATGTAAACGTTTTACTTTATCATATTTCATGTATCATATTTCTTTTAAGTTGTTTGTCATTTGTTGGCTAACGTTTTTGATTTTGACTTGTGCCTGGTCTAGCATAGCACAGATGCCATTCAACATGTCATGGTTGTGACTGAATTTATCATGGCAGGTCAACTGCCCTAGTTCTCTGGCTAATAGGTTAGCTATGCCACTCAGTTCGCTCTCTGATAGCCCTTAGCGCTTGATGCACTCAAGTTTATTTGGCTTGAGGGTACTTCATTTGGAGTACTAATCATGCTCTTGGTAGTCCTCCTACTAACATATTTGTCATCTGTTTTCTTTATACTTCTACGAGTTCTTGCACCTGATCATTCACGGGTCACTGTGATCTTGAACCATTCATAGAATCCTGGTTTTCATCTTGAGTATTATATACCTTGTTGATATGTAATTTCGATTGATTTGATACACTGCACCACACACAGTTCACAGTCACCCAGTCATGAAAGTTCTATTAAAAGGAACCAAGTCAGTAGTGGGGGAGGGGGCATGGAAATGCTTGATACTGGACCCCTGCTCATTTAACCAGGCATTTATAGTGGAACATTGATAGTGAAGTGTTAGATTCTTTGCAGCAAGCTGAAACCCTGTGTGAGCATTCTAACCTCTATCTAGATGACGTATATGAGCGCGATTTCCCGCGCTCAATAAACCGTGTAGCTTTATAATTCATATATATCTTTATTAACTTCGTGCATAGGTATATGATAATCTGATGATACGAGATCCTATACAATATTGTACTTCACAAACTGTAAGTGTATCAACTGCAAATGTATCGACGGTGTAAGCGATGGGACCTTTCCAACTAGCTGATGGTTTGGTTTCCTCCCACGCGCTCATACAGTATTCGTATTACTACGCTCGTCTAAAAACTCCTGCCAATGATGTTTGTGTTCAACAAGAAAGGGTACATTGAATACGGACGATGAATATTGAAAGACTGTTGAAATGAGGACGACAGCTTTTAAACTCACGCCCCATTATACAAAACGGATATTTCAGGGAAAGAGGCCGGGAGAGAGGTCGGGAGGAAGATCGACAGGGAGGGAGGCCGGGAGACCGGGAGAAGGTACAAAGAGAGGGAGGGAAGGAGAGAGTGACGGACGGACGGACGGACGGCCGGCCAGACGGGGTTTTCCGGTCGGAGTTCGGTTGGGAGGTCAAGAGGGAGGGAGGGAGTTTTTTTCTATTTCCATAGAGCACCAACCTTTTCTGTATTCCCTTCACACTGACGTCTTCTCTGCGTATATATTATGTTGTTTTTTGTGGGGTTTTAGGGGGTGGGGTTGGGTTGGGAGAGGGGGAGGGAACTTTGGATACCTATTTCTCCTGGGCTGTGCTATGTAAGTCCTAGTTTAAATATAATGTGAGCTTTTGTTAGACTTTTGTATATTTCTTCCCTACTTCTTGCTTCGGCGCTGTTCCGCCAACGACGGATGTTCAACTGCTATTTGTTATATCATTGCCTTCAAGACTTCCTTTGAAGACGCAGAGCATTCCAGAGATAAATTTGTATCGACATTTGCGTCATCTTTGGAATTCTTATGCATTATAACCAGCAGTTAGGTATCCATCCTTTCATATCAGCTTTAATGGGCAGATAATTGATTGAGAAGCCTTGATCATTCCGAATACACCTTATGCACACTTTGGGAGTCTTTGCAATCTACCTATATAGCCTTGTATTCCTCCTTCATATAAAAAAGTCACAATTACTCCATTATTGGTATGATGGTTGACTTGTAAATCAATTTAGCTACAGAAAATAGAAGGCTTTTATCAAGAGTTGTACCTAGATATCTGGACTTATTATTGCGAGGAATTACATGTACTTAATCTTTGGAAAGCAGTAATAATGGTTTTGTTCCATACAAGAAGGTTTTCCGTTTTGCACGTTTGGCGTTATAGAATCATTCTTACACCACGTCTCAAAACAATATCGTCCTCTTCAAATACCTTTTTGTTGAACAATTCAGGGTTTGACATCCCTGAAAAACAAACAAGATCATCTGCATACTGAATGGGTGTACATTCCACTAAGTCTTAACACATGTCATTCACAAATATGTTGAAGAAAATAGATCCGAAATAATATCGGCTTCCATTACATTGAAATCATGTTCGGGTTATTCCAGCATGGAGTTGTCCCACTACCTTAAGTCCATATAAGGAATAGAGTAGACCGAGTAGCCAATGACTGCATTCGCAGCAAACCCCGACCTTCACCCTGACCTCCTTACATGATATTTTCTAGCGCCTTGGGAGGACTATACAGTCGAGAGTTGACCTCGAATCTTAGGGGCCACAACCACCCTCATATGTGCGAATGATAATATACTGACCCACGACTATAATGATATAAGCTTATTGATGACCCAAGGTTAGTTTACAACCTGAATAATATTACAGCATCCCATGTTTTTTTCCTTTTTCTTTTATTTAGCAAAGAGTATTTCTCAGATTCTAAGTTTTCAGATACAAATCTGTCTGCTACTTGTTAATACAGGTGTGGTTCAGCCAGGATTTTGAATTCAGAAACATGGTTTCTATATTAAGAATTCTCGCCGCAAGCAATGTCGCATTGGTGGATATTAGTGAGTGATCCTCCAATGTCTAGCAGAGATATCCAATATCCGATACTGAACAATTCTATGGTTATAGTGTGCAGAGGATGCTGATGAAGTCAAATATCTGCGATTACTATAATCGAAGTAGATTATTCATAATCACATACACGGTGATCCTGTCCTCAGACCAACACCCTCCCTACTTATTTCTCAGACCAACATCACGCCACATATTTCTCAAAACAACGCCCTCCCCACTTATTTCTGACACCGAGGCTACGTCACCCGTGAGGCATCTCCAGCAGACTGTCCCAGCTCCTTCTCGATGTACATGTCGTGTCTCTTGTAATGACTTATTATGCTTTCTGATCTGAGGCTGCCAATTGTGACTTATCGGAATAAGAGTTACTTAGCCTGTAGGCATCGGCGTTTGAGGTCTTTTTTAAACTCTAACGTCAGAATGTATATTATGTTACAAAGGACCGAGAACGGCATCCCTACCGACTACGTTTTATTATCATTATACTGTTTATATTTCCTACCTGATGTGTATTTCCTCAATACCGAGAATATTCCTGTCTATACTTAAAGAAATGCATTTTTGTTGTTGAAGAGTGTCATAAAAATTCTAATCACATGGAGAATTATTATAGGTAGGCTCCAAGTGCTCCCACAGACTTCCAGCAGGCCATCGGTATTGTCCTCTGATGTATAAAAACGCCAAAGGTTTTGTTTAAATCCCCGTAAAGTTATCACTTTTATCAGTCCAAAAGAGAAATGATGTGATTTGAATCCAATTCTTGTTTATAAGTTTTCATCTTTTTGTCTTTTTAGGATATCATCATATCACCTGCTACATTTACGATATAGAAACAAGTCCTAACCACCATGACGAAGGACAGGCTCGGGGAATTCAAGAAGAAGCGGTTGTACGGCTCTTTCCGCGGGTCACTGCGGCGGACCGTGAGGCCGTTAACGGCCGATGAGGAGGAGGAGGGGATGGCCCCCGTCCTTCAGCTTGCCAAAGAGATTCAAAGCAACGTAGACAGTATGCATCACAATGTGGCCGAACTAACAAAGCTTTACAGCGATATCGTCACATCTCCTTTCGCTGCACCTACCGCATTGGAAAAAGTTGAGAACTTTAACACAGAAATCCGCCTTCAAGCTAACGAGGTAAAGCGGAAGTTGAACAAATTGGATCCGAAGGTGCCGAAACCCAGTCACAGCAGTAATCTGCTGCGGCCACCGGACGCGCTGCTCCATGAAGAACAGTCTAACCTTGCCCATAATAAGTCTGGAGCAGTCGTGCGTCTTTGTAACACGCACCATGTGTTGTTGTCGACGCGACTGTCTGCCATCATTGAGGAAATGAACGCAGCAGAAGTGGCCTTTCGGAATGACTCACGCAAACGCCTACGGCGCCAAATGAGCATTACTGGCGCCAAGGTGACTGCTGACGAACTGGACGATAAAGTCGATGATAATCTGCAAGGAAACTTCGCCGTGTTCACCCGGGATATCGTTACCGACTTCGATGCCGCAAGGCAGCGGAAAGAGGAGCTAAAGCAATCGATAGAAAGGGAACACTGCATAGTGAGTCTTGAAAACAGTATCAAGGAGATGCACACCCTCTTCCAGGACGTGGCCTTGATGGTTGGGCGACAAGGGGAGTGTGTAGACTCTATCCAGCATCATGTACACAGAACAGCCAGTTTCGTCGAGCATGGAAAGAACGATCTCGTCAAAGCGAAACTCATGAAGAAACGCAGTGGCAAATTAAAAATAATCCTATTTCTATCGATTGCAATTCTTCTAATCATCGCTCTAACAGTAATTTTTCTTTTCTTCCATTTGGCATAAGTTTATTTCTAAATCATATTGCTGTTTCTTTACACATTGAATAACGCGATTAGATGCTATTCAGAGGTGTTGTATTATGTTGGTGTGTATTCCAATTGATCTCAACCCCAATAGTATCAACTATTATGGATTGTCACTGTATATAAGCTTGGGTTAACCGCAGAAGCCCTTAGTGACTCTCCTTGTGCTGGTATACTTATAGATGCTGGTCAATACAACGGAGGTGTTCGTTAATGTAGACTCATCAGGTTCTATCCAGTTTGACTTTACGACTCCCTAAATCAGTGTCAAACCATCATCCACACGGCTATCATAATGTTAGGTTGCTGCCTTTCGTCGTTATAATTGGATTGTTTTGACCCTTCATGCTTAATGAGTTACCTTTCAACATAACACAGAGACTTTATTATACGAATATAATTTAATTTTACAGATACCTTGGGTATTTATGTCCCTACATAGCTCATTGCATTTGTGATAATCATTCGTACAGAGGATTTACAAAGATATAGCTAGGCTGCCTTCTTGATGTGTATAGTGTGTCAAATATCCCACAGACAGTGGCTACAGTGAGACTTTTGAATCGGTGATATTGTCCTTGCCAACACATTTGGAAACGTGATCTATGGATGTACATTCATTACACGCGTATCGATTTACATATGAATAGCATTGTAATTACGCGTGATAGCGGTAGTGTGTAACAGATATACATTACGGTGAAATGTGCTATATTTAAACAAAGATTCATTATTTTCCGATTTGGGTTACTGACGCATCTATTAATTATATTATGTGACCAGCCGAGCGTAATTGGATATGACAAGGATGTGTATTTACTACTTTATTGTATATATCAACAAAAATCCATGGACATTATCCCTGACCATCCTCTTCCATCCACTGTATGTTAATTTCTTGAATCCGTCGCGCAATTGATGTGTCGTTCACCCTTAGATCATGTGTTGGTTTCAATGTGTAGTCGTCCTAGCATGTGCAGTAGAAACCTGCGTCAGGGACCACAATCCGTTGCGGTAGTACCCCTTACGCGGCTATTCCTCACATGGGGTAAAATTAAACATTTAATAGAGGGGAAAATGATTAAGTTCCAAGCAACAATGTCGACTAATGTGGGTGTCCCCTTGCACGGGGTATCCCTTAGGCGGGGTTCTATGGGGTAGTAGTCATGGGAGTAGTGTTCTTAGAGCCAATTATTTGAGCTGAATAAAATAAATAATATCAAAGAATACGAACCTCATGGAACGCATTTGTAGTAACAAATATATAAGTTCAAATATGAGGCTAATTTCTATTTTACCCGTGCAAGCCAAGTTTCTAGAGAAAATAGTTGATTAAATGGCTACTAATTTGTGAATGTAGATGACAGATTATCAGAGGAGGATTTCGGAAATGTTATTCCACTACTAAAACTGTATTATAACTGACTTTGCGGTCTCCCGTGTTTAGGGATCAATGTTGGTAAACTTGCTGGGACTGTTTTCATCGATTTTGTAAAGGCGTGTGACACAGTGGACCAATCCATACTTAAGCAAATTTAATCATTACAAATATGGTATCAGAAACCCAAATATATTTATGTTTATTACCGTATTAAATAGTAACATTTTATATTAAAGGAATTAATGCAGATCATACTGCACTGTATACCCAAGGAACTATTGTTTTACAAATGTTATCATCACAAAACGTTTAATTGCTATCTTATGCCTTTTGTGAACAGAATAAATTAGCAACTGGCGCCTCTTAAATAAAAATACATGTATATCTCATTCTGGACACATATAATCAGTGGAGTTTTAATCGGGAGGTGGTAATGCCACATAACCGAAACAAACTGACTTCTACCCAAGTAAACGACAGGTACTGCTAGGAAACTAACGATTGGGAGAAGAGAGAGACAGAGATGGTTTAAAAACAAGTCAAGTTATGTCTTTATCTGAATTGTCTTAAAGAAAGATGATCTCTTCATATTTTATTTTTCGGAAGTAAGTGTACGTTTATCGGTTCAAAGAAACTATTACTGTAAATGAACATTATTTTGATTGACGTGCATCTATGAACTGTAGTTAATGTTTACAGCAGGTGCCCATGCATTAATTGGCTAAATAAAGAAGTATTGAATATGTATTTTTGGGTGTCTATCTATATTTGACGTCAATATTCCTTTCATAATTACAGCAGTGAAATTGGATTGGATAGATCTGAATGTATTCTACCAGATCGACGATTATTACCTCTGCTCTAGATGTTATCTAAAAATGGAAAATGGTCCATCATACAAAATAGGACAGGAAGACATACCATGATATGATATTACGTTAATCTAAGTGAAGAACACAAAGATGTGAATTGACAGAATAACACATACATACAGCCTTATCTGATAACAATCTGATATATCGAATTAGGGCTAATCCCAAGGTAAGACTAAAGCGAGTATTCCACCAACTAGACACTCTTTTGATGCAAAGCCGATGTCTCAGCCGAAGCATTTGGCAGATACCAGGTGAAAATGGTATCTGAGTGCAGCGCTCTTCCACTGCATACCCCGAATCCAGCTGGCAGATTGGTGTATAGTGGATGTACAGTGGTCAAGTGAACACTTCCACCGAGCCGATCTGAGCGGTAGCAGGCTAATAACCCACCCGGAGCTCCAAAAGCAACAGGCGATCTCCCGTGGCGCGCTACGACACCGTCTATAAAACACCGGCCATCTTTTGTCGTCAAAACCGTCGTGAAATCGCTGGTATATCTTGGGGCTACCTGGACTCACAATGGTCGTGACTAAAAAACAGGGCCCAGGTATCGAGCGAAGGAGTGTGACGCCACATTGGGATTTGTTCGGGAACAATGACGGCTCGTCAATTTTCCGCAGAATACTGCAGTTAATCGAACAATGAAGCTAAATAAAGATAAGGATTGATGTTATGAATGCATATAGCACACTCAGGTGCTAAAATCTACCAGGAGTATCCTAACGCATCACCAGTATCAACCTTTCAATGTTGACGGCACGGGTCCCGGCAAAACTCGCAGCGGGTGCCCTGCTCTCATCAAAACCATTACAAGACACATATAAAAAGCTAATTGATGCCATTAACGTCAACTTAGCGAATTAACTGATAGTCAAAGACTTCATTGAGACTTCCTTTTTTTTTTACACCGAGTAAAACTATTTCATCTTCATTTTTTTCTCGAGCAATTTTCTTTTTATTTGACATGTGACCATCCCTCGTTACAATTGCACTGTACATCGAAGTTAGACTTAATAACATAGACCCACTGGGACTATGATAATGTCGGTGGGAAGGACACTCTATACCGTTGAAATACATGTTCTTTGAATCGGATGGCCATACATAAGCCTATTGTACAGCTAAAAGCATGTCAAACACTGCTGCTTTAATCCGTCACCTGTGGGGTATAGCTTAACTCCAAGCATCGGTCAGGGCATTGAATTGAGACTAGACTTATTGATCCCCATACCTTCCGAAAGAAGCTTATTGCAGGGGAACTTCGTTCACGATGCATCTTTATTAATAAAATATGTATAGTCTACAGAGGCATCCGGCCAACAAAGATTATTCATCGTAAAAGTCAAAACATATAGTACAACAACCTTTGATCATTAAACAAAAATAGACGATGGGGAAAGGCTTCAGAATGAGACATAATCAAACACAATTGAAGGTATCGCGCGAGTGGCTCCGGAAGAATCAGTTTGCGTTTTTATCATGAATATACGTGTCGTTTTCAATTCAGGAAAAAGACGTAGGATTCACATATAACCGCCAAAAATATATTTCGTTCTTCATTATAACACCAACTAAACAAAGGAAATACAGGACAAAATAATACATAGAAAATGTGTACTCGATTACTTCATTATTTCTATTTCAATACTCATATGTAGTTCTATTTTAACTATCTAGGTACACAAGTGTTATAATCCTGATATGATAACATATACCTACACAAAGGAACAAAGACACAGACAGGATATAGTTGACAGCAGACAATAGACAGATGAACGAATATACAAAAGGCAGATGTAGGTCTCCATAATGCAATTACTGTTACATTATTTACGATAATCTTTAAATTGCATGCTTTAAATACGTTCCTGGTCATATGACTAATTTCCAGTTATTTGTTTACTATAATATCGTTGTTTTTTTTAAATTTGAAAATATCCTTTTGTTGCATCTTGTTTGGTGTTTTCTACTTTCTAGTAACTGCATATTGGTCGTAGATTATTCAAATAATACCTTCCTGTGTAGATAGGGCAAGTTCTGAGTTCTAAATTGAGCATGCATTCTTAACAGGGTCAATCTAGCTGTCTATATACACTCTGTGAAATATTTTAATTAATCAATCGTTAGGGCGAGAGCAAGCAGTTGACGATGTATTACTAGGCGATCATGAATGGTCTTTTCAGTTCGTGAAAGTGTTCAAGAAGCATTTGCAAACCACCGGCTCTATATCTTTGAAAAAGGATTTAGTGGACGAATATCCGATTAAATCAACTATAATTGTTGGATTTCTTTTTAGATAGCATGGCTAGAAATGGAGGAATATGAGGAGAAAGACGTTTTGGACACTTTTTAGAACCTCACAATATAAGACATCTGCAACTAATGAAGGAATTTATCCAAATATTCAAAATGCGTAATATCCGACATTACTGAGAAAGAATGCGTGTGTAGTAACACCGGTCCTTATGATGGTGAGCTAGCGACAGTGGGGACACCAGCGGATGATGAGTGAGCTAATATACCATAGTTTAACAACCAACCCCGTCTACCAGGGCTAAGCTACGATATAGGGGTAGGTCGGGTTAAATCCACCACGGGATCACTCTGGGTGCGCCTTGAGCAAACCAAGTAGTTAGGTTCTATGTAGGCTCTAAAGTGCAGTCATACCTACTAGGAAATTTTCCTAGCTACGAATTCATAAAGAAACCAAGCTTTAGATTCATTGTATTTTGAAAAAAAATACGCAGGGAAGGAAACATTACACACTCTCTAAGCAATACGAAAAATCTGGTAGGAGAGTAACAAACAGGTCCCGCTACTGGGTCAAGACGGCCGCTTATTTAACCCGACCAGAGCTAACTTTCTCTATAGTTCTGGTTGCCAATATAATATACCCATGCGTTTTAACACGGACCCATACAAGTCCGTGTTTCCAATTATAATCTCAGGCCTCATACTGATCATAGGAAATAGAGAATGAACATAATCATGCTACCTTTGGATTGGTTGTCACGAAAAAAGACACCATATGGATACCTCGGCCCCTCCCGGTTTATATCTCGAATAATGTAAGAGAGCAAAAGAAAAGTGTGGGTGAGGGGGGGGGGGGCATGCACCCATTTAAAAGTTAAGGGGGTGGGGCACCAAGTTTGTCACCCCTCCTACTTTGGGGTCTATTGCTTACAGCCCCTAATTTTCAAAATATTCTTATTAAATTATGGTAGTGAATTTCACTTTCAATAGAGTATAAGATAAGAGAAAAAATTCAAGGGAGAAATTGATCAACAGAGCGATCATGGCAGTCATGGATTTTATTGTTATTTCATTATTGCTTACTTGTTGTCAATTAGTAAACAATTTCCCATTATTTCTTAGTTGCCTTATTTTCATAATGCAGAAGCCAATGATGTAAAAAGCTGAATGTAGATATCTAATGCAATGCCTACGTTGGCTTTAGCTTTAGAGAATAGAGGTGCAATACGAACATGTCATACTACGTGATATGTATGGTAGGTTTTTGTATGAGAACCTAATTGGAAGCAGGCAACAGAAATGTGTTACCAAGACTCCTTATATCAATCTGTGTTATTATAACAATGTAGGTTAAATCATAGATATGAATCGGTTTGTTTCCCCGCCCTGATAGTGCGTACATAAATATATTTTTATATCGTAGATCGCCCGCGCAGACGTTCTAAAACGTAATCAGTGTACCCGACCAGACGATCCCTTTATCGCCAACAATATCATATTCTATGTAACAATATCACCATAACTAGCAGGCGAAAGTCTAGATATAAAACTAACCTCGATCCAGCTCCTCCATTTAATGTCTATCTCAGAGAAAACGCTGCATTAAATTATAAAATCACCCAAAGATGTAGTTGAAATGTATTTTAGACACTGTAATGACCATTTGAATCTTCCCCGTCTTATTAAAGCGTTATAGATATACACACCTTTAGAGTACAATATGGCTTAGACTGGCTCTAGTCCCTGCATCCTGTGGTTACCCCTCCGCCTACTTCACCGCTCCTCATGTGGATTCCTGGGCCTGTCAGGCGTTGGGGGAGTTCAAATGTTGCTGAGTAGTTTTATTTCTTGATAATGTCCATAATCAAAGACTTGAGCAAGCCTAACTATGACATCTTTCAAGGAGCTTTAATCATATCCATAACCATATAGAGAGGTCTTAATTTGTTTAGATTAAGCTCAACCATTAAGGCACTCATTTAATTATGGATTCACCAGACCTTCCGGAATTCTTAGGCTTCTAGAATGGCTATGGATATGAATATATTCTGCTTATTTTTGTACTATACTTAAATCAACATCATAGATTTTACGGTAGCTTCACTTGTGAACACAGTCATGGTTATGTAGTGCTATCGTAACAATTCCACCCACCCCTAGATCTACATTATCTGTCGTAGTTTTAAACCAATGAACTACTTATGAACGCCGTATGTTATGTCAGGAATCCACCACTCTCAAATTCTGGGAGGTGGCAGTTGAACGAGCAGCTCGTCTGGACAAAGACAGAGGACCGACAGGAGCTGCTCAGTAAGGTAATATGTTAAAGCATTATAATGTAGCCTTAACATGGATATTTCAGACAGGGATTTGTTTTTCTTTCATAACAGCCCACGCGTTCTTGACGGGAGATTCTGACTCAAGGCCACATTATGTTCAATGAATGTAGCCTCTGTTAAAATCCGCTTGTCGTGGACTTATTACTTCTGTACGGAGGTGTTGTATAGAACACTCTACACCATGAAGCAAACTATAATTAGACAGCTCTCGATCACTTCTAGTTCCCAATATCAGTGGGCATTCGGAGCGGACGAACGACATATATCCACGAATTAACTTCATTTTGTAATCAATAATCTTTGTCACAAACCTTCCTGTATGAATTTGATACTTTGTACTACGCATACTTTTAAACTAGAAATAGATAATTTTCAACCAGAGTTCGGTAAATGTCTACAGTTTAATTAAAAGTCCGTGTGTTCTTTGAGATTCATTAACAGCTTATTTGCATAGCTTTACTTAGCTGGCGCGGCACTAGTAGATATCTAGGTAGGAACATATGTACCACTAAACTATAGACCCTATATTAGGCTATAGGCTTCAATTATCTAAATAACGTGTCTTTTTCCTGATTGTTTCCATATAGTTGGCTTGAATAAAATCACTACATTTATTACTATGAACTTGAAAAAATATCATATATATCTCTGTGATTGCTTATTTTACTATGACAGTATTATAGGTTTGGGACATCTTTAAAATGTATATTTATTGAATCCGAATCTCCTTTCTCTTGATACAGAAGACCGGGTGCGCATGTTGTCTCGTTGATTTTGAAAATAGATTTACATATAAGTTATCGGGCGTGAAAATAGTCGGAGGGCAGAGTAGGCTAGGGCTGGGCAGGTATATGTACTGGGAGATCTTAATCTATTGATTATAAATCTGAAAGATCTGTGAATAATAAAATAAGTTTTATTGAATGGACAGACATTGCAAAGATGTGGTACTACAAGGCTGCACATAGTTTCATGGTATTTGGGATTTTCAGAAAAGAATTTTTTTTCGTGTATTCTTTTTGAGGAAAGGGATTCTAATAGCCAATCTCTAATCGCAGCACAACCCTGGCTGAAGGCTCAATCACGGATTTCTTGTTAGTTGACACGCAATTTAACTGGACAGGCCCTAGCCGCTCTACTGCTGCCTACGTGTTCGTCATGTTACATGTAGCCAACCGTATGAGCGCCTCGGACCTGCTCCCCAACACCATCAAGTTCTGAGGAAACTTCCTATCCTGCTGCAGCTTACTTTGGACTTAGAAATTAAGATATCCTTTAAGTGACGAATTGAAATCTAGATAATAAAAAGTAAACTAAGTTCCAGGTCAATGGTTAAAGCATTGGTCACTGATTGGTCAACCGACTGACCTAGATAATCTATGAGTCGGTTACCTTTGAACAGGTACATGTTGTAATTAGGTAATGGAGGTTTTGTAATAGAAAGTCGCCAAAACAGCTCGCATGTCATCTACCATAATAGAGAGTATGTATTTTGCAGCTGGGGTCGATCAGAGACTCTCAGACTAATTCTCTGTAAATACCATAATCAATGGTCATGATCGGTGGGTGGAAACGCTACATAGATATACTCCAGGTAGAATTTCCTCTTTGACGTTTTGCTTGCAATATATTCTCTCTCCACCGAGATATTGGAGCATGTAAATCTGCCATATGATCTCTGAAGATAATGATAGGATTCACCTGAGCGAGGGCCTGCTTCAAATGTTTCGGTATGTATCTGTCATCTGCTATTTATATTTAGGTACTCTGTGTGCTCCTTCTTCAGCAAGTTTACTTCTTTTTTTTCTTTTTAATTTTTTTTTTGGGGGGAGGGGGGATAAAGTAATGTGTTTTAGGGAATAGCTGTGTCCATGTATGAAATTGATAAACACAAACATATATTTGCCCATGGACAGTGTATCTTTATGGACTGGAAGCAGGCCGTAGATAGGAGTGTGAGGGTAGCGGCAATGTGTGCCGCACCCGGCCGTCGCCGACCGCGGCGCCGTCAAGTGGCCAAATCTGTGACCTATATCTAACCTGTAGTACGTCCTACGGCCACCAGGGCGCTCTGAAACTTTCAAAAGTTCCCCTTTTTTCTCAGATACTTAGCAGGTGTCACTTTAGAATGACCGTGTTTGAGACTGTTACCCGACAAAAAAAACCATCAAAAATATCCCGTCAGATGAAAATCTTACAGGCCTTTCTAAAACACTTTGAATTGTGCTTCTATCTTTATTCTAAGTATTCGAGAGAAATGGGAAACTTTTTGTCACTATAGAATGACCGTGTTTGAGACTGTTGCCTGACAAAAAAAAACATCAAAAGTATCCTGTCAGATGAAAATCTGAGAAATGTCCCAGCTTAATAAGACCTAGCCCTTACAAAAGAATTTTTACAGGCCTTTCTAAAACACTTTGAATTGTGCTTCTATCGTTATTCTAAGTATTCAAGAACAATGGGAAACTTTTAGTCACTTTAGAATGACCATGTTTGAGACTGTTGCCCTACATTAAAAACATCAAAAGTACTCCCCGAGATTAAAATATTATAAATGTATGAGCTTTATGAGACCTAGCCCTTACAAATTAGTTATTACAAGCCTTTTGGGAAGAATTGTGCCTCTATCTTTATTTTGAGTACGTGAGAAAAATGGGAAACTTTTTGTTACTACAGAATGACAATGTCTGAGACTGTTGCTTGACAAAAAACATCATAAGTACTCCCTGAAATTAAAATCTTAAAAATGTTCCAGCCTTATAGGCCTAGCCCTTACAAAATAGTTTTTACATGCCTTTCTGGTGCACTTTGAAATGAGCCTCTTTCTTTATTCCAAGTATGTAAGAAAAATGTGAAACTTTTTGTCATTACAGAACAACAGTATTGAGACTGTTGCCCGACATAAAAAAACATCAAACGTATCCCGTCAGATGAAAATCTTAGAAATGTCTCAGCCTCATGAGACCTAGCCCTTACAAAAGAGTTTTTGCAGGCCATTCTATGAAACTTTGAATTGAGCTTATATCTCTATTACAAGTATGTAAGAAAAATGGGAAACCTTTTGTCATTACAGAACAACAGTATTGAGACTGTTGCCTGACATAAAAACATCAAAAGTATCCTGTCAGATGAAAATCTAAGAAATGTCCCAGCTTAATAAGACCTAGCCCTTACAAAATAGTCATTACAGGCCTCTGAATTGTGCTTCTATCTTTATTCTAAGTATTCGAGAGAAATGGGAAACTTTTTGTAACTATTGAATGACTTTAAATTGTGCTTTTATCTTGATCCTAAGTATCTAAGAAAAATGGGAAACTTTTTGTTACTGCAGACTCACTTTAGTTTAGATCATGAAAATGATGAAGATTAGCACCTGATTTGAAAATATTTTGAACATCCTAACCTTTTAATCTATACACCATTTATCATATATTTTAATCATCTTTCTAAAATACTTAGAATAAAGATAAATCTATAGTTACAAATTGTTACAGAAATGTAAAATTCTTTCTGCCGTGGACGGTCGGTGGTCGGATGGGACCTATGACGCCCCCTGTGGCCGAAAAATTCGCTGTGAAGCTGTGCGTCTCGTCTATACAATTGTTACAGAAATATCTGTAATAACTGTAATGCATGTAATGCATATAATCCATATATTACTGTAGCACTATCTAGTGGCAATTCGCGGAACTACGCGCAAAACGGTGGCTCCGCCTATGGCGGGTATATGTATTAAAGTGCGGCATAGTTTGGCAACCAACCCCTTCTACGATATAGGGGTTGGTCGGGTTAAATCCCACACGGGATCACTCGGGGTGCGCCTCGATGCAGGTAGTGTTGTTCTAGGTAGGCTCTAAAGGCAGAGATACTTATTAGGTCCAGTGTAAGTGCGGCAGTGATCGGCCCATGGCAGGGGCCGTTTCCAGTCCATTTAGTTGTATGTCCATGATTTGCCACACTTTCACCTCACTGTCATTGTCTTTTTCTACCTAAAATTCGAGCCAATCCCATTCAGAATAATAAACTGTTTGTGTGAATTTGGGTTGTAAATTGGTATCTTCATAATACTCAAATTAGTACCCTGGACATATCAAGCAGGGTTTTCAGTCTGTTGATGGTTGAGGTCCCGGCTCCGCTGAAGAGGCGGAACCGTTGCACGTTTTTGTGCCACCATAAACGGCGGTCGCCCTGACTTTTTACCTTGAAAAAATGTCAAAGGCCATGAATATACTCTTTTTTAGTACAATAAAACAAAACAAAACAAACAAAATTTATGCGCGTCTAGTGCGCGCCATGGGCGAGGTATTGTCCACGCGCACCCTACGCGCGGTATACGGTCTACGGAAGTAAATAAGTTGAAACAGCGTTGGGTAAACGGTACACGTATTGAAAATAAAGGAATACTGTAAACAAATATTGGATTGTTTGTTTGTTAAGCGTAATTATACAAACGCTGGTATAATTGAACCATGAGAACATAAAACATTTCTTTTTATGAAGACACATTGTTACAAGTTAAAAGAAATATTTCATTTGAGAATAAAGGATTACTCGAATACTACTTTGATTTGTGTTGAAATATTTTTACAGTTTTGATATGCAAAAGGCTTGGATTTTGAATATCAATATAAAAAATAATACAATGAAATAGTTGGCGATTTTTTTGTCACGACCAATAAAAAACTTAATATTATCCCCGTTTGAATGGATGAGTGCTCCGTGTTATATGCTAATAGTGTGCGGTTTTGTTTTGTTTGTTCATGTTGTATATCTTATGAATTAGAGGTAGTCATCTCTATTATAGTAAGCTATAATAGAAATGTCCTATAAAGCTATAATAAAAATCTATAATGGCAGTCCGAGGCGCATAGAAAGTGTAATGTGTGTATGCAAAATCGATTATTTTCAGATGGTAGCGCGCTAGACACACTATGATACAACAAACATACTGTCATAGATCCTGGGGACTTTGTTTATGTAAGAAATACATGACATTTCATCGCTCCTCACCCTGTTTGTCTAACCTTACGGGGGATCCCTGGAGGCAAGAACAGCGGCCTCCCTCGAGCCGCGGTCGCCGACTCGACGGCGGCCGACCGTGAGAAACAAGCCCGCCTCTACCTCCAGTTCTGCATCGGGCGCGGGATCCAGCCCCTCGCGCCCTGCCCATACGAAGGTCGCCCTCTTCCGCCAACACCTCGCCGACTGCCTCCCAGCTCCGGGGTCCCGGAGTAACTACGCCTCGGGCGCCCGCTCCTGGATCGCCCTTGCCAGAGGCTCGGCTGCCGCCTTCAACTTCCTGCTCGCCCTTGCCTTGCGCAAGAGGCGGATCGGGCAGCCGCCCATGTCCCAGCCTGTGCTCCTCTCCTGACACAACACCTCCTCCACGTGGCGCTCTACCTGGCCTGCGGGGGCCCTGTCGGCCTCGCCCCAAGGGCCACCCTTCTCATCGGATAATTCGCCCTCCTCAGGGCATCCAACCTCGTCGCCAGGGGCCGGGGCAGGCCGGGGAACCACGCCCTCCGGCGGGAGGAAGTCGTCCCCTCCCCCGCGGACCTCACAGTCCTCCTCCACTCTTCAAAGACCCGGAACCTGGTCCTCCGACTCCTCCCTCAGGGCCTACGTCCCGGCCGACACCTCCCTTGAGGTCGCCGACGCCCTCACGACGGCCTTTGGCATTTAATTCATTTCTCGACCAATTGCCTCGGCAATTGCCTAAGGACTGATATTTTCAATAAACCTCAAATATCCATACTACGGATCCGCGTTAGTCATTATTCCCTAACCGGCGGGTTGGGGTTTAATGCGCAGCGGACCCGGGTCTCACTCGTTAGGGACGCCTCCCGGCCTCCCCTCTCCACCCCCTCCCCGGCGAATCACGTGACCAGCTGCACCCTCCACCTCGGCCGCCGCCTCCATAGCTCGGCCTCACTCGCCTCCTGCTCATCAAACACTCAAGAACCTCCCGCCCACCCTACAAATTATTTATGATAAACTTTCTCCTCCTCGCCTCTTCCATGGCGAGTAGGGCTTTAATTCATTTCTCGACCAATTGCCTAAGGACTGTCATTACAAGATATTTTCAATAAACCTCAAATATCCGTACTACGGGTCTGCGTTAGTCATTAAGAAAAAGATCTCATGGTATAACCTAGTTTATAATCTAACTAACCCCATAGAAGAAATGAAGTCTCTCATGTGAGTATAATATAGATTTGGCACCATGCGAAGAATGCAGTTAGGCTTGACTTAAGATAAATACGGAGAGAAGCATTTTAGCATAAATTTAGGAATGTGTGGTATAAAAATACCACACATACAGGAGTTGGGATTGTAATGGTAAGCCAATATTTCCCAGATTTATTCTAACCATCTTTAACTTCCCATGGTAAAATTTGAAGTTAGTTATCTCTAGAGAAATATATGAATATCTCATTTAAATACACCTGTAAAATCCAGACTAAATTAGAATTCCCTAAATTAGGGAATTAGAAAATCACTTGAAACAGCTGAAGTCAAGCTCTTCGCTCGCAATCTAAGCTGCAGTTTAAATTGATAAGACCACGTAGTGAATTTATTAAGAAATCGCCTAGATATAGGGGAGAAAAACTATGGAATTCCCTTCCGGAAAAAATCCAAAAACTGCCTTGTAAAGCTAGCTTCAAAAATGGGATTGCTAGTCTGCTTAAACTGAACTAAATTGGTAAACTGGGTTTGGCCCATGCAGTATGCATTATGGCGTTTACTCATCATTCCTCATACCCATTATCATTCCACCTTTATACTTGTATTGATTACCATGTTTTTAATTTCTGTATATACCATTTGGTGTGTTTAACTAATTAACTCTACTTATTATCAACTCATGTAACCTACATGTGATTTGGATGTTGACCACATTGTTATTTGTAAACAGCCCGGATTCTGTATTCTTATAATGGAAAACCACCTACCTTCAGGTGAATTATATGTGAAATAAAAAAATAATAATAATAAAAAGTTTGCATATATTTTATAACCTGAGAGATTTAAAGATATGATTATTCATTTAGTTGGTGTTAAGTGGTAAATTGACTTATAAGGTGAATTGTTGATGTATTTTAAAAAAAGAGGGAAACAAAGAAAGTTTAGTTAACATGTTTTATAGGTTTCCATGGTTCACAAGCTGAAAGGTCTGGGGGGGGGGATCCTTAATTTAACAACATATATTTTCTGTTACACTATGATCTTTTCTGTTCATTAATACCAAATAACTCCTTGAGATAAATACACAAAAGTTAAAAATTGGATCAGCAGTACTGCGTTCAGGACAAAAACCATATTGGTACTCGCTCAGTATGTTAGCAGTTTGAACCAGGTCATAGATGCTATTATGGATCACATTTTCCATGATTTTACTCGGAATACTGAGGAGAGAAATCGGGCGCCAATTCTCAACTGAACTTAGATTGCCTGACTTGGGGATGGGAATCACTTGTGCTGTTTTCCTGCCATCTGGAAAAGTTTTTGAGGAAATAGAGAGATTTAGCAATAGTGTAAAAACATCAGATAAAGCATTTAGGCCTTGTACCAGAATAGACGAACGAATACCCTCTAATCCACTTGATTTGTAACAATCAACAGCACGTAAGGCAGTGACAATATCAGCCTCCTCAACAGTTAAGTTTAGGTCAGTTGTGGTACCCTGATCAATCTGCATGACAGCACAAAGGTTTGATTCAAAAGACATCTGGTCTAATTTACAGAACAGACAACTTTCGATTTTTGAGAAATAATTATTCATAACATTGGCAACTTCATTTTTTGCCTCTAAATAGGACAGAAAATGAGCTCTCGGTTCCTTTTTCCTAGTAGCAAGAGTTGGGTAGTAGTCACTGAGACCATCACTTAATACAGTAGCAGTGCAGGCAAGAGAACAGTTAGTGTACATACCGGTATGGTCTATAATTATACCACCGTTCGCATTTGGACGTGTGACAGTTTTAACGATTTGCTTAAGACCAGAGATTCTTATAAAATTTTGGGCTATTTTGTAATCTGATGAACTAGTCTTCTTAAGATCGACATTGACATCGCCGATTATCCAGACCTCAGGACCACAAATTTCATTAAAATTAATAATTTTCATAAGTTGATCATAAAATAGATGAGCAGATTTTGGGGGCGGTTTGTAGCATGTGATGACACAGGTTTTACGATAATTATCTGTATCACGCTTACCATGAATTTATTTAATATGAAAGTTTGCTTAGTTATTGATTAAAAAAAAAGTATATTACTAGTATTTTCGCTATTTTAAGCAAACTACTACCAAAAACGGGGGTTTCGAGATCACATATATATGTTGATGGCTCTCAATTACAGGCTTTTATCATTATTTAATAGATTTTTTAATAAAATAATATTTCCAACCACCACCTTGCCTCCTGTGATATTCGCATGTCCTTATATATTACTCATAATAAGTATAGAACATTAGAACAGAATATCCATGTAGCATGTTCTCAACTTTCACGAACCTTCACTTTCCAACAATTTCTCAATTTTTTTTTCACATTTATTCGGATTTTTGATAGAAATAGTATTTCAACGCAAAATTCATAGGAAAAGATTTTTTAAAATCACTTCTGGTATGGAAAAAATTAGTTCTCCACAAAAACAGGGTTTCTAGGGCATTTAAATGCTCAATTTTGGTGGTCTTTTTTCCCCCACCTATTTTGACAACCTGGAGACCAAAATATCAATATTTGACCTGTAAAGCCTAAACTCCCCCTCAAGCACTCGAAGAGATCTATCATTTAAATCAGAAAAACAACAACCATATAACACACAGGGAAAATTCTAGAATCCTTAGAAAAATTGGGTAGCACTCGTTTCGTGAGAATGACCCATATATATATATATATGTACTGTGACAAACCATGGCCACATTTATAATATTTGACTAGCGCCTTCGGCACTAGGACTCACATAGCACATAGTGTCAACCTCTGACCCTGGCGAGAACGGCATGTACTACAGACTAACTATGGCAGAACATGAATATTCAAATAGGTGGTGGGGCCCAAGTTCTGGTAGATGCTTCCATGTTCGATTTCAGCGTGATTTAGGGACCAGCAAAACATGCGCCATCTTGTAATGGCGGAGGCTGTCACACAGCTTGTCTCAGGGTAAGGAGATTAGTAAACTACACTATTGAATTTGGTTTTCAACATTGCTAGAACTAAGTTATGAGAGAAAATGCATATCTGAGTGAAGACCTACAAAAAAGAACATCAGGTTTAGGTTTTTCGGCACACGAGAATCTCATTCTTGTGGCACTTCAATCTCCATGGACAGGTCTGGTTTTTGTCTGTATCTATGTGGGGGAGCAACTCCAAGCAGATTCTGTCGAAATCATGCCTTTTTATATATGGTAGGTAACTAATAATATTTCAGGGAATATTGCCCCACACAATAGACATTAGGACCAAATAATCATTTTCAACATCTTCCAAAATTATTTTTTGACCCCCCTAAACTAAAATGCACTATTTCTATGAGAATCGACCTGTAACAAACCAATAAAAAAGGAAACCACATTGGAAAGATATCAATAAGAACTCAACGAATATTCTGAGTCTGAGAGTATGAGCGCCTTACCCTGGCGACAATGGGACGTACTACAGTCTAGAACCGTGAACACGCCGTCTCGTGAATGGTGGCCGTACTACAGAAGGGCTCAGGCTGAGGTACCAGCCAATATACGCTGGTACCAGCCAACAGCCAATATTGTTAGTGGACTACTTTCGACACCAAGCTAAATGCGCAAGAGGAAAATGCGCTTGGAATCAGGACACTCACTAGATAAAACATATCGATTCCATGTCTTATTTATTATAGAGCCTAGTTCAATTTTTACAACCAAAATATTTTCACATATCAAATTGAGATGACATGTAATGTATAAATAATGATTTACAATAGATCGTATGAACTATTTTCTTTATCGCCTGCCTTCCTCTTCGGTAGATAGGAGTGGTCAGACCGCAGGCCAAAACATGGCGGCGAATAGATGTGCTATTTTAGGGTTCGCAATAACAATATGGGTTGTTATCGATGTTGCAGTGGCATTGCGATATGGATTACCATCAAATACACTGCATTCTAAAGCTGTTACAGAGGAGGAGAGACTGGGCAGCGGCATGCGAATATTGACTGGGGACGATCCGGGTGTCTTGGGGGCGTTACACCATCGTAAACGACGCAGTGTCGGCACACACAGTCCAGGAAGTGTAGACACAAAAACAAACTTCACAAAAATGGTAAGGCCCGAATCCATTTGACAGTCTTCGTATATTTTGAGTTTGATATTGACAGCTAGTGACTCATCAAAATGATACTCCTCTGTGGTATGTACTATCACGGGTGTGGTGCTGCTATTTGGTGATTATTATTTATCTAGATCTAGATCTAGTCACTTACAGACAACACGAAACTAAATCTACTTTTTTTTTTTTATACATGATCACCTGATACCACATTTACGTTACCAGATACAATAGAGTCTAGATCTAGTGACAGTGTTACTTTTATGTCATGATAGTTTTTGAAGAAGTCTCAAAATTAGTTGAAACATAGAAGGCGAATTGTATGAGTGGGGTATGACACCTATCCATAAAGTGTTTGATAAACTTGATGAAGATGTTAACAAGAGATCTCAATGGATAATAATCATTATAAATAATGTACGACAGGAAAAACTGTTAAATTCACATCTTTTAAAGTTCATGTATCAAAAGGCACAGGACCATATCTCATGCATAAATGCTAATGTTGCAACAAGGATGAATGATGGAACTATATTATTGTCTCTCAAATTGTGAAGCTTATTGGAGGTCAGTGATGTATAAATTATAATGGAGCTCAAGTCTGGAATAGCATGACATCCATTACATGCAAAACACCTACTTTTAAAGAATTCAAGGCTCTGTGTAAATCAATTTTGAAGTCACAATTACCAATCATCAATGGCTTTTAGTATCCTAGGTGTTTTTGTCATCAACTCATGAAATTATGATGAAAATTGTAGTGACTGTAACACAGTATGTATGTAACTTACTTCATGAATTTTGCTTATGTGATCCACTATTTCTTCTTTAGCCTAAGTTTAGGTTATGTTTTACTAAAATGACTTTATCATGAATTTTTTTTTTTTTTAAGATACTTTATTTTACTTGTGTAGTACAACGGTACAGAGACCGTTTTGATCGCACTTCCCAACATGAGAGTTGATTTGATTCACCTTCGTTTTTCCCGCTTAACATAGCAGTTACGGTTACGCTGATTCTTGTAGTCATTACAATTGAAAGAGTAACAGACTTTGCCATCAACTGCAAAGAGTTTGTGTCAAAATTATTTACATCCGAAAAGAAAAAATACTTTTAAGTATAATAAGACGTACAATGCAAGACATGCCACATGAATGGGACTTAAATGTCAGTTTTGCTAGTTAGGCAATGAAAAACAGCCTAAGAATGGCTGATGCCTCACTGCTTTATTGTAGTTATGATATTGCATTGAAGTTAAATTGTTGTCTTGCCTGTACTTGTCTTTTATAAAATAAAAATAAAAATTCATGGTTGTGCAGAGTAACGCGATATTACATTACTCAGTAAACCCTCTAAACAATTGTGATATTAAATGTCTTTACAATGTACATGACGGTGGAGTCCGGCATAAAACGAAACCAATACCCAAAAATGTAGGGATCTGAAACTACAGCCTGGGGGGAAGATATGACAAGCCATTGCTGCAACAACTAGTAGATAATAAGAATATGTACATACATGTGTTATTGTTATATATATTTACACTACTTTGCTGACAAATGTACCAGTTGTCACTGACAGATGTAGGTACAACATTTTTTTATAGTATGAAATAACGCTACGGTTGGCGGTGTTAAATTTTGCTCTGCTTGTTCTGGAGAATACTGGTCGCTATGCTTGGAAGCCAGCATGCTCTGGATGCTACGCTTCCTTTTATAGGAGGCCATGTTCTCGCACCCACCATGAACAGGAAATAATCAAATGTTGCCTATCGTGAATCCAAATATAAACTTACCAACTATTTTCCGCATGTCTTTAGCTATCTACGGATCTTTATTTCAAGTTTCTACATCAATGCTTTACAGGTTTCTGACATAATTAGAAAAAAAAGTGTAGTATCCGTTGGTCACCCACTAAAACCGAAGCATGCTGGCTATGAAGCGTGGCATTCAGATACCATTCTGGAGGCTTTTGTTGTACATTTAAATTGTTGTACTGTATCATCAGTTGGCTGATGCCCTAAAATTTTATGTTGGGGAATTGACCACAAACTATGCATCCACCCAAATTGTGTTCAGGCTGTTTTAAGCGAGTGTTAAGGGCTGGTTTCACCAACACAATGGATTTACCGTGGTATATCTTGTTATATCTCACAGTGTCACCTTTGTTGTGATAAGTAGCGTGCAATGTTGTGTGTATATTTTGGTGCTCCATCACAGCGGCACCTGAAGACACATCACAACAAATATGCACACGATTAATCAAAATCTAGCAAGATATAGCAAGACAACCAAATTGTGACTAATCTCGCTATATCTTGTGTGATGGTGGAATCAGCAGTTTACACTGACCCAACAAAAACTGTGAAAAGACTAATTCTGACATCCTGCGGCAATCACCCCCATCTGCTGAGCTGGATATAGATACTGATGTAATGGACCAGCAACATCTGATGTTCCTGCAGCGATCTCTGGGCGTCAGACCTACCCATGTAATTATTTAAAATCAAAACAATATTGCCAACTGGACCTTTTGAAATGAACATCTGATGAATAAGGTACTGTCAGATTCCTGAAACCGGCGATCGCAGGATGGCGGTTGGCACTATTTTTCTTAGGAAGCTATGGGTTGGTACAATATAACCATGTATAGCACACACCTGACATTGTCAATACATCAACCAATAGTTGTTTTTTTAGCTAGTATCGTCTGTTGTCTGCAAACGATTCAGCTAAAGTTTCATATTACAGTTTGTTACATACTGGTAATGGTAATAAGTTATCTACAGTTACAGATGCAATCGCTATGAAGATGTTATATAACCTATGCAAACTAAAGCAGATATTCCACAGGCGCGATCTCTTTTCAAGGATAAATCGTGGTAAATCTTGGAGTGTCTTACTTTGTCACGTATAGCCTTGCATTGTTGCCATGCTAGATCGCATGCAAATAGTGTTGTTCCACTACAAAAACAACCCCTGATTTCGAGATATCACTACAAAGACCGTGAACCACACAGATACCTTGATATAGCCACCCTCTGAACATCATTTCAGTGGGATTAGATGCATATATATTTTTTTTAAATGATGCCTGATGAGCTGTTGAACAGCGAAACCTTGTAAACACTCCACAAATAAGAAACCCTTGTGAAAACATGGCCCGTTAAGGCCTAACACAGTAAACATCAAGTTATTGACGGTTGCTGTCATATCCTGGCATCTCTGATACAGTGTAGTTGTAGTTATAACTGCTGTCATACTTTCTATGATGTCACAGTTTTGAGCACACCATGGTTACGGCAATGGTTGAGAGCGTTTGCACTCTCACTTCAAGGTAGCATCTTCCTGGAGACAGACCTGTCAGCCTTGTTTCCCAAACATAATTGCGTTTCTTGTATACCAAACAACCCCGGTTAAATACAGTTCTATATCACAAAGCCTGTCAGAAACAAGTGAATTTCAAATTTTCTGTCTGCAATCCCAGTGACGTTCGTCCCCTGTCTCTGGCTCTTGGACTTCTCCTAGAATGCTACACCAACCCCCAACCACTCCTCCTAGTGTCCTGTGTTTTGATACAGAACAAACTATTCCATTCTGATCTTATGCGATTTCTAAGCAAAATGAGTAATTTTTTCCCCGCAGAGTCAGCCTTGAAATACATTAATTTAAGAATCAAGAGGTTCTCAAGTCAATGAATGACATCCCTGCATATACACTTGTTGTTGCAAACGATGTGGCTTGCTTAAATCATAGACCAAAACGGTCTGGTGGAAAAACTACTTTGCTTGTGCTAACTTTGCTGTGGTATTACAACGGATCAGTTAGAAATTGCAAGGAAGCGTGCGATATCTCTTAAGATCGTGAGTTCATTTTGACTTTCAGCATAGGAGAGCTCTTTCCATAGAATTCTCATGTGTATTATGATCTCTAAATAGAAACAGCTAGGTACCAGCATCCAGTATTTAACTCCCATTGAGAAAAAACATCCCAACCGAAAATAAAACTGAACATAATTTACAAATGACGTCTATGCAAGGTTTGCCTAGAGGAAGCGTGGAGTTCACACTGTCGTGTATATTCCAAGTATATTGCCCACATAAAAACATACACAGGCCTCCCAGTGAAACCTTTACAACCTATAAAACCTAAAAAAACCTATATTTTGATTCTTGAGCCTTTATTTTTTTTTAAATAACCTATATAACCTATAAAAACCTATATTTTTCACTGCCATGCAGATTGATGTGTACAGGAAATTTTATAAGTTAACTTGACACAAAGTCAGATTGTCAAATTACAAGAAATCCACATTATTAGTGTTCTTAAGAGATCTTAAAAATGTTTAAAAATCAACAATTTGTATGACTTCTTGCCAGTCTGGTTTGTCTGTTGGAAGCAGTGGGTAAAACCAGATGGGCCAGACATCCTGATGTCCTGCAATTTAGTGCTAGGTACATTTTTTTCTTATAAATCACCAACTGAAAATACGCGATTCACTATATTTTGAATATGTTGTCCTAAAAACATAAAAGAGCCTATGTTTTTGGCCTTAAAAAACCTGTAAAAACCTATATTTTGATTTTAAAAACCTATAATGACGAAGAGCGGTACTGGGAGGCCTGCATATAGTGCTAGGGCTCGCATGAGGCTGGCTTGAAATTAAGAAAGCTTCATACTGAAAGGGGAAAAAACCCAAACAACATGAAAATGATAGCATGTGAAAAGAAATCATCCATGGATAAGCTGCAACAGCATGTTTCTTTTAACTTCGTCATTTTCATATTAAGTTGTACATTTTATAGAGAAATGAAAGAAACTTCTGCTGAATTACGATCATCTGAGCTCTGGTTTGATAAATAGAACACCTACTTAAAACACTCATAAGCTCATATCCATCGCACCACACACTCTAATAATACTCATTCCTCATTAGGATGGCAGGAGAGTTCCAGTCGGAAGCGTGCCGGCTAATGGGTCGTATTATCCTATGTTCAAGGCTTAGCGGTGCTTGTCTTTTCTGCATGACTGGATGTAACCAAAATTGTCAAAATTTTTAACTTTCCCAGTCGACCCTCACTGTACATTCTTTATAGATGACCCCTAATCGTAAAAGTATAACTACTGTTCGTGCCCAATTATTTGAACCTCAATTCCCGAACACTCTTTTTCTAAGGTAAGTAATCGGTTAATTACTTATTCACATATAAACTGCCACATATGACACCAGTTCGATATATAAATTTACAAGGATGTTTGTGTCTTTTTTACAGGTTCACTTGAATGACACCCATTACCAGATGATCATTCACTGGGCTGGTAAGGATAGTGATGTCATAGTGGCGATGACGCGAGACATTAACCCCAGCCGTTTATCCAATAGTAGCGTCTACATCTCTAAGGACTATGGCAACAGCTTCAATAAAATGCTACTCTTTATAAATGCAACACACCGCCCATCATTCGACAAGTTTTACAATAGCCCCGTTTACAATAGCCACGTGAGTATTGTATATTTATATCTTGAGTATTTCTGACCAAAATATCTGAGTATTTCTGACCAATATTTGAGTATTTCTGACCAAAATAGCGTTTATACTCACCTCATTTTTCGAATTCGGTGAGTATTTCTGACCAAAATATCTCTGAACAGATTACATTCAGACACACTAACCATGTCTCTCTATATAATCGCACAGAATCATCGCATCGCATGGTGATTCGTTAATTCAATCGCCCTAGTGGATTTGGGGCTTGATATTGGTCAAGTACTAATCTCGCTCATAAGTAATGGAACCTTTGTGACCATGGTGCGATTGTAGATAGTCTAGGGTTGTAAATAGCACATTCATGAAAATAAATGTCAATAACGATTTTAATGCTGCTCCTAGCGATATTATGAAAAAATGATGCGACTAAGTGCGACCGTGTGAAAAAATCAAAAGGTTTTGATATTATCGCATGCCGGCCACAGGGCCATGCGAATTCGCATGAGCCATGCAACAGTCTGATCCACTAAAGCGAATTTTCATACAAATTTTCATCCGACCTCCCTGCGACCGCTAATTCAACAAAAATCGGCTCAGTGGATTTGGCGCTTCAGTCTTCTTGAGGTACGTCCCGATTGGCTAAAAGGTGGTCTGTCTGGAAGATCGTTTATTCTCCCAAAATATAATTTCACTATCTTCCTCCTTAAGTGTACTGTCAGTACTAAGAGAATAATGATATTGAAATTCCTTCCTGGAATACTCAGTATATTTCTTAAACATTCCGTATTTAAAGCCAGTCACGCGTCCGTCCCTTCATCGATCGACTAGTTTAAACATGTATGATAAATCTGTTTTCTTAAGGATAAGAAGTCATTCGAAGTGAGCCAACTCGTGTGTTTTGTAGATGGTAGGATGCTTTGATTGACGACTTGCAGTGGAATAACAGTAATAACTTCCCATTGCAGCTATCCCACATTCTCTCTCTTTCTTGAAGGGATTATAGAAGAGTGACGGTAGTATGACACAAGATATTTCTTCCTGTTACTGCCAGTGTGGAGGGTGTTAAAACCAATACATTTCAAGTCTACTATTATTACATTATAAGATTTCCTTTAAACTCCCACTATTAGAGACACAGCTCTTTAAGAAGTCCACCCAAAGACATCTGGTGTAGCCTCAAATCTTATACAGTATAGGCCTTATAAATCATAACCAGTTCAAATTCGTAAGAAAACCTTTTGTAATACTATATATTTCAATAAATAATTATATTAGGACATAAGGCTATCAACTTGAAGAGAAAAAAAACACTTTAAATTTCGATAAAAGCTAATCTTAGGAATATTCACCTCGTTTTATTTGTGTTAATTTTCGTCCGTTCCTTAGGAGTATATACTCTTAGGTTAGGAAAAAAATTGGTGGTAAGAGGAAGAGAATTGTGATACGCCCCGTCTTCATACACTTCACCTCGTTTTATGTCCAAAAACAGTAGAGCCAGTTGTCGATACTTCGTATACCATCATACATTTGAGATGTCATATTCCAGAAATTTATAGTACAAGTAATGATAAGCTAGGTAACCCATAAATAATGGGCGATGTTTATTATTCGTGTAACAAAAACCTGAGGATAAGAGTGACATTTTATGATTATCGATGGGTGAATTGTTACAAAATTCATTTTAGTCTGACAAATACATCAGTTATAAGATAACTTACTTTCTTGCACAGCCAGCAGTATCACACAACTTGAATAATACCGATTATTATTTTGCTGCTGTACACAGTTTAACTTATGTACATGGTTGCATTGATTGATATACTTTTTGATGTTTCATAAAAGTATGTTCGGTGGTTTATGAGAGAGTTGTTAAACACCTTTACATAGTTCCTATAAGTCTAGGAAATTTGAGATTTGAGCACTTCCTTAAATTTTAAAAGTTACTGCTGATTCAATATTCCGCCTATGCAGCAAGTAAGTGAATGTGGACTTTTTATTACCTTTTTATGGCCTTTACTCCGCTCGGCCTCAAATATCCCGGCAACTTAAGGCCCACCAAGACGAGTTAAGGTTACCGTAGGTCGTCGTGGTGTCATCATGCGGTGTGCCGTGTGGCGACTTACGTTGTGATCCCAGTAGATTATGGATTGACCCCCGGTGACTTGTGCTGAATTGCGGCAGTCCCGGTAGGGTCCTGGTGTCGCAAGGCCAACTGCGACCAACTACGGCTTTTTTGCTGATGTGATCCCTATATGTATATACATATGACATGGAATTTACTTGTACACCTTCCCATAATTCACTGTTGTAAAACTATACGATAACACATTAACCATAAAATATTTTACATTTATCCTACCCCTCATATAAATCTCTATAATGCCATGGTTATACCATAAAATGTATGTCATGAATGACATATGAAGTTAAAAACATGTCACAGGGTAGAATCAGGTCTAAACAACACTCAATTTCATAGGATGGTTTACATGGCGTGGGTTGCCTTCTGCTACAGATATCACGAAGCGGAGTTAAGTAATATCATTCCGCAAAGACAACTCACGCGATATGAACAATCCTATGCAATTTCATGAAGTTTCTTGATAGTATTGTATGACACCTCTGATATAAGGAATCCAGGCCATATATTTGCACTCTTACCTAGCTGGCGTGGGGTTACGACCGACCTACAACTAGCAGCCAGTGACGATAGCTGAATGTCGGCCGAGTGCAATATAATAGATAAGATAATATGCACCTCTGCCTAAAAACAGAACCCTCCTTGGCTCTGCAATATTCTTCACATGTTTCTGAACGAATCTTGTTTCGTCTTTTATTTTAGTCTGTTATTTCTTAGAATGATTTTGGTTTATACTTAATATTTCCCGTTTTCAATTCAGTATGTCTTCGCGGATGTCATCAACCAGTACATTTTCACTACTAAAAACTACGGTGGCAACTTTAACAAGGTCAAAGTGTCCTTCAAACCGCAGCAAATCTCAATGCACGCTACAAATCCTAATGTTATTATCGCCTATGACAAAGATGCACAAGACAGACCCGTGAGTACAGTTTTAACCGGTGTGCCATGTAATAATTCTAATATGTACATGAGTTTACTTTTTGGGCGACGACTTGATATTGCAGTTGACCTATTGTAAGAGATTGTATCATGAAGGAGGAATTGTAATTTTGATTGTGAGTTAGGTAATACATATAACCTGTTCATTCAGCAATGTCTCTACCCCCCATTTACCTACTGGCTGCAATCTAGGTTTTCGGGTCCCATGGGCCATCCCTTTGCCTCTCCCTCTGTTCCACTCCAAACGACCAACCAACCAATCGTTGATATCCTTTTGCAGCTCTATGTATCGGAGGATTTTGGAGTATCGTGGCGTGCAATGCAATGGGGAGTTAAGTCCTTCTTCTGGTAAGTGATTTCCATAGTTTCCATAACATAAAGCGACGACGAAAGTCCTATAGTACTCGTATTATGCGTTTACACTGTCCTTGCACAACATAGCCGTTGTAGACCCATTTAGATCTCTCATTTAACCCTCTGCCTGCCTCATATTAACACCACTGTGACTGTTCAGTCCATACTACTGCAGTAGTCCATCATGAAAAGTGACAATGGTACCGCAGGCGGTAATTGACAGATTCACACCACAACGTACACATTACAAAAACTTAGACAAAATTGTTTCTAGGCGAGATGCGGGCTCCAAGTCGAGCTGCCGACCCGTGACGCATGTAGACTGTGACTAGCTACTGACCAATCTCAAGCTTCCCATTTGAACGTAGAGAAAGGGAATTTATTTCTACGATGTGTTGTCGTAATGGCAGATTCGTTTCCCGACTGATCTAGTCATCAAGTGGGTATCTACTCTGCTGTGAAAGATAAATAGGATTGTCTTCCATATGCACCCATCTTCCCCCTTTGTTTCTTGATAATGGGTGGTCGGGATGATAAAAAATTTCTGAAATATGGTATCACCTCACCACACTTAAACGGTATCTACAGTATATGCACGCTTTACTAATTCCAGGGGCATTGAGGGGTACGACAACCCCAACAGCCTGTATGTGGAGCGTGCAGCGCCATCTAGCCTCTCCACCGTCTTACATAGCAGCAACTTCTTCAGGACCTCTGAGGTGCTCATGACAAAGGTCATTGATTTTGAGCTGAAAGATGCTTACATGTTTGCATCAAGTAAACTGGTAGGTACAGGATCTTACATACTCAACAAAAAAATATTTTCTTTACTTTTCCTATGTACTTTGTCATATATTTTTTGTATATACATTTCTGTTTGGTGTAGGGTGGTGTGTCGAGAAGGAAGGAGCCGATACATTCAGAACCCTTGAACGTAGACTTCCACGATACAGCCGTTCTTCCACTCATTTATAGATAACTAAAGATTGCTTTTATATCATGACTCGTAAGCCATACATCTGACAGCTAAACTGTTAGGGACAGAAATAACTAAGATGTTAGGACAGAAACATTTATTTTATTCTCAGCACTGATAAGTGTTTCACGATTCTTGTAGATGTAAGTAGTGGATTGCTAAAGGTTGTGGATGTCAAGAGACTAGGTATCATGTTAGAATGTGCCCAGTGATTGTAGGTGGCAATGAATGCAGGTGGTAATGCACATTTCTCTGAAATTTCCACGAAATTGTTTGTGAAATAAAGACATCTAAATCAGATTCTTCTTGTTTTAAAATTTGTAATACCGTCTCCAGCTCGTGTTTATATATAAGTTTATATATATGCTTCATTTTAAAGACTGGACAGGAATCCAATACCTCCCTAGAGCTGTGGGTGTCATACAAGAGAAATCCATTTCAGAAGGCAGACTTCCCCAATAAGCTTCAACATCAGGTAATTGATGATAACACGCATTTATACAGCTTCCTTTTACATATATATCTTGTTCATTCGGAGGGTAGTGGCATGAATGGGTCTGACAAAGAGAAAGTACAAATCACTGGAGTTTTAATCATATATGTATCACTCTGAGCTTGTGTTAATGACAAAATATAAACACCCGATGAACTAAACTAGCCCATGCGTAATTCTGTCCGTTTAAAATGAGAATACTGAATGGTCATCTTGTAGGACTATTACATTGCCGACGCATCCGAGGACCAGGTGTTTCTCTGCGTAAATCACAACGGCTCAGAGACTCACCTTTACACGTCGGACTCGAGGGGGCTCAAGTATAGCCTTTCCCTGCAAAACGTCGTCTACTTTAACCCAGACGGGCCTAATGCAGACTCCTGGCTCAGGTAAGAATGCTACTCAATCTACTCCCCCTTAACTACCATCATTTATCTTTCTGTCCTCTTCGACCATTCGCAAAGTGAGATGAAGTGCGACGGATTGTGTTTTACAATTTGATAAAATGCCACTAGTCTGGACATTTTTCAGTACTAGGAATTAGGCACTGGAGCAGATGGAAGATAGGTCTGTAAATCAGACCTAATCTTACCTCCAGTTTAAATAAAAACCTTTAAAAAAAAAAGAAGAAAAAAAGAAGATGTAAATAAGCTTCAGTTTTGGACTGCCGACTCGTTTAAAGCAATACACACAAACATGACCGTGTCATCGGTTAGAAAGGTGAGAAATTAAGATATATGCTCACAACCTGATAATGTTCAATTGCGCCCCCTTTACACCTGGCACAGCTACTTCGCGGATGACTCCTTTGCGGACATTCACAAGGTGGCAGGGCTAAGGGGCATCTACATTGCGTCCCAGTTGACAAACCACTCAATGACGGCCGACAACCAAGTCAGTCTCATCACATTCAACAAAGGAGGCACGTGGCAACGACTCCCCACGCCGAGAAATGACATAGACGGGAAAAAAATACCATGTCCTGTTGTAAGTTCAACTTTTTCTCCTGTATTACTCGTAAGTATAAATCTGAAGGGAAGCTTTTGTCGGAGACTGAGAGTAACGTGGTTTAGGTCGACGGTTTTACCCTCTGATGTACAAATTAAAAAATAAGGAGCCCCGAATTTATGAATATATCTAAAGTTGAATTGACACCTCTGCTTTACTAGACATTTCGATATGATGTATTGGAAAATACATAGGCGTACATAGTATTCAACATCTATACTTCTATGTTTATTCGATCTTAAACTGGCACCTTGAAATATTCCTTGTTAAGACGACTTGGAATCGTTAGTTCCGACTGTTCGACATGAGCCCATGTACAATACTCATTACCTGTACACAAACTTTTAAACATACATATGTGGTCAAAGCTATCATTGCGTAACCTGTATCCTTAGTATATGTACACTTACGTGCAATTTTATTTCAGGGTGCCTTGTGCTCTTTACACCTGACACAACGCTTCCACCAACTCTACCCCATGAGCCGGGCTACTCCCATTCTGTCCAAGGAATCGGCAGTTGGGCTTATTATGGGCACTGGTTCCGTTAATGAGACCATCAGCAAGAAGGTGAACGTGTTTGTGTCACAGGACGCTGGGCATGTGTGGCGCCAGGTGAGGCTCTCTGTCCTTGACATTCTACTTTATTAGCAGGTGGATGGTTGGTCTTGTAGGCTATGACGAAAGCCTATTCTAGCACACCTGCTCGTAGAGTCACTAGGTGACCTGGGCATATTTTCGCATTTTATAGCTAGCAAAGCAAAGATAGGAATATGATTTCTGCTTTGGACAGGTTTTATGGCAATATAATATCTTGCAGTTTTAGTATTTATTATTTTGACATAAATTTAGATATAAGAAATTTTAATTTGTGGGTTAAGGGATTTTTTTAGTCATAGTTTCATTTTGAAGAACTCTTTTATAGACATACTTCTAACTATAAAACTGTTTCAATCATAATATAAATGCATTATGTGAAAAAATAGTAATAGTTACCAGGAAATAGAATTTTCTAGGTAGATTCTATATTTACAGAGATATTCTAGTATCTGTTAACCTTTTCCAGGCGAGCAGGTTGGAAGGTACCAGTGGCTACAGGGGCCAGGATGCCCCTGGGTTGTATGTCGCTGGGAGGCGAAAATGCCTCAAGACATTTAATAAAGTTTCACTTGTCATGTGACCTAAAGATCTTCTTCGTTGCCATAGTTGGTTTTTTTATAATCAGTATACAAGATGTATTAATTTCCACACATAACTTTCTAGATTTTACACAAACCCTTTAGATTTTCACTCTATTTAAAAAAAGATGCCTGAAGGCATTCTTGCTCCCTGTGTACAGAATGCATGTAGGCATTTTCGCCCCGCCCCCCCCCCCCCCCCCCCCCCATTTACATAAAGGCTGCAGGCATTGATGTCCTGAATGGGTTCAAAGCGGGGAGCGGGTTGGGGTGGAAAAAGCATACTAAAGCAGAGGTTCATACAATATTGATTTACAGTGGGCATTGTTACTTACACCATAGGAATTGTCATTTTTTTAAATTGAAATGTATATTTGGTGGTGTTTTTACCAAAATCTAATAATGTGTGTGTGTGTGTGGGGTGGGGTGGAGGTAACATGTGTATGAGTGGATGTTCTATTCAGCATATTTAGAGAAAAAAAGAAGTCAAAATGGTATTTGGTTAGTAAAATTATTTCCAAGTTTATGTTCTACTTGATATAATGTTGATCTACTTTATCGGCATACATAGTTTTGACTGCCGTTTTGAGGCACATGGTCAGGGGGCATACAGACAGGTTTCTCTGTGCATCCATGAAGGTCTCACCATGAGGCAGCTGTCAAACATTTATATGTAGGTAGGGCATTGCCGATTGCCAATTGAAATCCCCTACATGTAGCTAAATATACTGTGAATTCTATAAAGGTTAGTATGTAAATGCATTATGTACACAGAACACTTGGCAGGGTATCTGGTCTCTCCCCTCCCCCATTCCCAGTCCTACCCCGAACTCCTCAGCAGTGTGCACTGATCCATGAACTGATGAGTTCACAAAGGCCTTAAATGGCCAAGAATTCTATTTTAAAATAGATTAGCTCTTGTATATTAAAGAAGTTTTTATCATCGCGCCTAAGATAAATCATACCCACCTGGTCTCTAATATCATATATAATTCCTATCATATCTAAACTGCCGTTGCTAGGGTGTGTCTTAGGAAGCCATTGTCAAAGAGGTACAAGGTAGGATGATAAAGAAATACAACATAGTGTAGGTCTCTGTGCCTACACAACTGCCTTAGGCTGAACCATATACCAGAGTGCCGAAGTACATATATATAGAAAAAGGTAGTTAATTGCTTTGTTGTGAGGTAAATGTAGGTGTTACTGTGCCAATAGGTCCAAAGCATTATCTTGGCATTATCCACAATGTCAGCACCAATTATGTACATGCCATCAAGGAGCTATTCTGTGAATTTTCAGGTACTGAAAGGTCCTCACTTCTATCAGTTCGGCGATCATGGAGGACTCATTGTTGCAGTCCAAGAGGGCGAAATAACAAAGAGGGTCTTGTAAGTTTGTTGGTTTGTTATGCATTGGCCGGAATAACTAACTTGTGCTAGCGAGTTTGTCGATGGTATAGAGGACGGGACTGATACACTTAATATTGGAGATAATCGAAGTATCACCCATTGACCAACCTACTGTGTAATTATTCACACAGGCCGTTCCACTTTGAATTTTCTTATGCATATCAATATTCCTTGTGCCAGTGATGATTGAGATTGAAGGTAACTTTTGTGTATCTCGTGCCTCAATAGGTACTCATATGACGAGGGTGGAACGTGGAATGAAGTGGAGTTCTCCAGCGAGCCGATTCGCGTATACGGCTTGTTGACGGAGCCTGGTGAACATACCGCGATATTCTCCATCTTCGGCTCAAATGCCAGTACTCGCCACAGCTGGATCATTGTCAAGGTCAATCTCACCTCGGTCTTCAGTAAGTGTGTGACCTTTCTCGACAGTATCTGGTGGGCATGTAAACTTTGTTTAAGGAACCCCCTGGTTGCCTTCCCTTATTTTGGAATAGCGAACAGGCCATGGTTATTATTATTATTATTAATATTATTATTATTATTATTATTATTATTATTATTATTATTATTATTATTATTATTATTATTATTATTATTATTATCAAAACGACAAGATCTTAGGTTATCACTGTGAATTTTCTCAATCATGTCTTTTCCCTTCACTCTCGTGCCTTTTCATATGCTTGCTTGCCACTCCCAACTTGTTTCTCCAGATGCATACCTCTCTTTTATTTCAAGTTTTCAGTAAGGAAAGTGCAAATTCCAGCTGAACTTTGTATTTCTGTAAACGTTAGACTGTTACCTCCACAAAACACTAAGCTTTTGATAATAAATTATTTAGAGATTGTTTTTGATAACCGATCTTCCCCTGTTTCCAACATAACCTTTAGATATAAATTACCAATGCATTCTTGGTCTCTACTAATTCTGGTGCATCTTTTGTCATGTTAGAAAACGTCAACTGTACTGAAGATGACTACAAAGATTGGTCGCCAGGCGTGAAAGGGGACTCTGACTGTCTTCTTGGACAGAAAGAGGTCTTCGAGCGTCGCCGAGCACATGCTCTCTGCTACAACGGGAAAAACTACGAGCGCAGAAAATCTGTACAGAACTGCTCCTGCACACCGTTTGACTTCGAATGGTAAGATATTGCAGCTTTCCACTTTTCCATGGAAATGAACATTTTTGTTTTCTTGATGAGAGTGGAACCACTAGCCAAACCGTATAGTTCTATTTTCGCAATAGAATTTCCTTTGCTTGTGTAAAACAAAAGATAATATATATATATATATTTCTTAGGTGGGACAGAGATATTCTGAGCGAGGGGCAACCCGGTAGATATAATTTTTTGACGAGGGACGAGGCAAAGGGGTGTGTTGATTGACATATTGGAGTGTCTATCAGGTTATCGACCATCGGGTAAAAAAAACCATTTTAAGTAAATATTAAAGAAATGAATCAATTGAGTCTCATTCTTGGCAGTAAATTAATGGTTTGAACCTCCCCGCAGACACTGACGTCCATGTAGTGGCAGACATGACGTGTTTTCCACATTTTCTTGGTCTCTCGAAGGCATCAAATTCCACATAAAAAGTCTGATATCCCTGGACAATTTTAGCACGAGTAAAAATTGGGTTTATTTGCCTTTACTGTCCAAGCTAATACCTTGTACAGATGAACCTAATTGTGTTGACAGTGATGTCGGATTCAAGAAGGAGCATCCATGGGGAATAGCCTGCGAACCTGATGAATCCTCAGGCGTTGATACACACAAGGTCCCATCTCCGTGCCCACAAGGCACCTTCTACCCGCGTTCAAGAGGGTAAGCATGTCTTCCTGTTAAGGTTGAATGATTAACTCGTTGCAATTATCTTTATCCGTACATTTTACAGAAGCTATCCAAATGTGAAGTGCCATAATGCGTATGCATCCTCTCTTTTCCTTAGGACATTGTTATAATGTTAACATAAAATAACAAGAGTCTAGAAAAACCAGACCTTCCAATATATCATCTCAATGGCATCCATGTAAAGAGTGTATTGATGATTTTCAGATATCGACGTATTCCTGGTGACTCGTGCGCAGGCGGGGAGGCGTATCGCTTCGAGCCGGACCTCATCTTATGCCCAGTTCAAAGTAAGTTTCCAGTCATTGAAATCATGTCATGCTATGATACGAGTAGTCCTGGTGATTTGTGCAAAAGTGGAGAGGCGTATAACTTCAAGCAGAAACTTATCCTATCCACAGTGTCAGTGTAAGTTTTGGATCACTAACATTGAGATATCAAAGGGTTTAAATCACCCTATTTAATATTTGTTTGCAAGCCAAGTAAGGATTATAAACGATAGATTATAAGACCGGCGAATGAAGACATAATAGAATGGAACGAAGGTATCGTTCACTATCAAGACGAAAGTGATCTATCTGTATGTTATATGAGGCCCACAATATATCGACATATGTCACCGAGTCGATGGGCGGGATGAATGGGTGAAGTTCATATCGATGCATTATTACCTCATACAACCACCCCATTGAGATCAAAGGGTACCGAGGGGGCGGGGTCACCTCGGCCATGGACCGTGTAGTAGGTCGTTATAGATAGTAGTTCAAACTTTAATAACTTTGGATATAAACATCTATAGTCGCCTGTGTATCAGCTACAAATAAGTATGTGGTACTTGTATATATAATATGTGTCATTGGTCTTTAAACGGCCTGCTCAGAGTCATGAACAGTTGGGGAAGTTGCTTACATCGACAATTGTACGGTTGGTGAGAGTCGGTCATTACCCCCTCCCTAGTAATGCCCGACGCGTTGGGAAAGGTAATAAAATCGAGTTAGTGAAGTGCGTATACATCGACAAATATCTCTCTGATTCTCACTGACCCGAAGGATCCATCACGCAAAGGTGTAATTGAGTAGAGTTGGCGTGTCGATGTCTTAATACGCTTAACATACTACGAAATGATACATAATAAAATGTAGAGCTAGAGCTGTATGTCATATGGCATTGCCTGCCAGGAAAAGGTTTTAATCGTCTTACCATTAGTGGGCATGTTGAGATAGGGGTAACATCAAAATGTATTGAATGGAACATGAGAGCCGTCTCACCCAGCCACCCCCAGGATATTATCATATTTTCTGGTTCTAGTGAGGAACAGAGGTTTTCAGTTTTATTTTCCAATTCCTCTCGATGACATTACACAGCTTTCGTGCATACTCACTGTTAGTTCCTAATAAACTCCGTGCTGTGGATTGCTACGTACATTTTTCTGTTATATCCATCGGTATTGAAGTGGGATTCCATATCATTTCCTAGCTTTATCTTCCCTATTTTGTAGCATCGGATGCAGAAAGAAAGCTTTCGCCTAGTAGTCTGTATTCTAGCTTTTTCTTCACTGATGTTTTTGGGGGTAATCCGTTTCATCAGTCTCCTTAGACCTGACCCACTTCCCATTTCCTGCAGTTTCTGCTTGTGATATAGCAGATGGATTTCCCAACTAGGGGAACCAGGAAGGATGGGTGAGATCCCTCATTATCGTCACGGCGATAACCATATCTGAAAATAATATACAAAGAAACTTTAAATGAATCATTAAATGAATAAAGATAACAGATATATAAGATATCTTTTTTTTACAGCTGAAATCATTCTGAAGAAAGATTCCAGAGATGTATACAACTTAAAGTAAATTATGAAAATTCATTGATGTTGCCACTAAAGGAAGCATCCCTGTCTCTCCTGTCAGACTCCCATATATATAAGTCGACAGGTTGACATACCTTAAGTCACACTAGCGAAATGGGGGGGGGGGGGGGGGGCGAAAATGCCTACAGGCATTATGTACACAGGGTGCGAGAATGCGTACAGGCATTCATGATGTATTCAGGTATTTTTCAATAAATAAAGGGGATATCTAAAGAGTTTGTGTAAAATCTGGAAAGATATGTGTGGAAATTAATACATCTTGTATACTCTCTAAAAAAAATCCAGCTCTGGCAAGGAAGAAGTTCTTTAGGTCACCTGACAATTGAAAATTTACAAAATGCATTCTCGGCCCCAGAGACATACAACCCAGGGGCATCCTGGCCCCTGGAGCCACTGGTACCCATCAACCTGGTCGCCTGGAAAGGGTTAAGGAAAAACAAAATAAAAATACATATTCAGTTGGAACACCTGTCTGATCTGTTCATAGTCGAATATTCTTCAAAATATGTCACCGATTTATTTGATAGCCTCTATTACTGCAATTATGATCAATTACACTCTTGCATTTATAGTGATTGTTAATCTTTAGCGGCCAAACTGCATATACAATTCAGGTATTGCCTTCAAGACCTCCTCTCTTGGCACTCAGTTATCGTTAGTGCGACACAAGGATTCCTTTACTCCATCAACGCTGGAACCCGGCCGTCTGCCTCCCTTAATACTCTTACCAGACTAACACTTACATGAAAGTAGATGATGTTTGTGATTGCAACGCGACGGGAACCCTAGCTGTAATAATGATAAGTCGTTTACCCAAGTGTTCCCTCTGTCTGATTTTATAGACGAGATACAGCATAAAAAATTCAGAGAGGAAAGAGGGAAACACGCCCAGCCATACATGTGTGTGAATTTTATGCAACATCAGCCAAAATAGTAAAAAGACTGGCCTTACCTCCACCAACCAGTAATGCTATAGATAATTCCTCCGCACACAGGTGTTCCCTGGCAAAACACCGTTATCCCACACCACCCACGCCACCCCCGCAAGGTTTTCGTGTTCTTTATGAAAAATAGTTATTATGAATTACCGGAACCATCAGAGGAACTGCTTCCCCTGTTATTCAATTGCAGAAATCTGCTTTCGTTTACAGCACAATTCTTTCCTCAAACTTTATTATGTAGGTACCTTCTCTCCGTGGTGTGATCCTGTGCTGTGCTCGTAACACTGCCGAATCCCATGTTAAATTTTCTAATTCCACCCATACCAATTTCCCCTTCCATCTTTCTTTCTTCCATTTCTTCTGCCCCTCCCATCATTCCATCCTCTTTGTAAATATACGAGACCTTAAGCACACTAAGATTGATGCATTTCTTCCACTGAAATTTCCTTTAGCAGCCGCATAATGCTCGATTGTTGGTATTATAGCAGATACCCTGTTCACTTTGCCATTTGTAAATAGAAAAATAAGTGAGTCAGCAGATAACATCTTGAATTTGTATCGTTGTAGTCTTATAAGGTCTTAAATTTGAGCAGGGAGAAGAGGTAAGCGGTCTATCGTTTGACGGATGGAAAGATGGATGAATGACAGAGGGATGAACTGAAGTACAGACAAATGTTGATGGATGAGTGATTAGAAGAAATAGTAATGGATAAAAAGAAATGTGGATGGATTAATTATCAAAGCGGAATAGAAGATTTAATGCTTAAGGACGGATAGGAATGGATAGAGGCGAATTGATTCTGATTGACTATAGTCATCAGTCTGAAGGATGCATGGGCATCCAATTGGACAGAAGACCACACAGTTTTCAGGACGGGCACATTGGGCAGTCGAACAATTAAAGAACAGTAAAACAAACTGGAAAACTTACAAGCTTCAAGGGAACAAAATTGGCAGGAGATCGGAAAAAAAGGAATGCTTGGAGAAATTTGATTGATGAACCAAGTGATGCATGAATTAATGGATAAAGAAAGTTGATGAATAGAGCGATAAGCTGAATCATCTTTTCTTATTTGATCTTTCAATCATACTAACACTTGATGTACATTGACTCATCCGAACTCATAGCCACAAATACACAAGCACAAAGAACTTTCTGATAATCTTGCGTAACAGCTAATTTTTATATTAATATTTCACGATTTAGGTTTTATTTGCCCAATTAACGGCCTGAGGTAATATGTAAATCCTAAAGTTACTTGATTTTTGTCGCCCCAGAAAGCTTTAATCAGGAGGCTACCTCCGAAATACACGGCATGGTTAGTCGATCACTGACAAGTTATATAATCATGCTACGTCGTCCTTACCAATTGTGGTATTTGCAGGCGATAAAAGCAAGGCATGAAGAGCTGTAGCCTTGATTAAGCACAACAGTGAAGAGTACAAAATGCTGGGTGGAAAAGTTTAGAGGAAGAGGAGTTATAGAAATGCTGGAAGCAAAAAAAAAAAAAAACACCTATGTCCTAATTAAGGTGTCGATAAATGGTTTTCAGATCTATGATTGTTATCAATTTGGTGTATAATACGTATACTGCAGATTACGCACCCAAAGCTGGATAAAGGGATATATTTCACATTGTTCCTGCCAAGTACATTTGCACATGTATGGTGTATATGTACATGTTGTATAGGGTTCTTGACAATGGGATATCAGATCTTCAACGCACATTACCGGAGCATATCCATTTCTGTTAACTATCGTCTAGAGCTAGCTGCTCAGTGCTAGCATATATTGCCAAGTAAACAGCATCTATTTGGCTCTTATCAAACGATGATAGATGAGAGTGGATGGTGGATACAGCAAAAAAGATCGACTTTGTTTATCTGCTTCATGACCAATAGGAAGAGATATGCCGTTGTGTAGCGAGAAAACAATGCAGATATTCATATGAATGAGTAAATTAATATCATAACAGTCTTTAGGTTGGACGTGTTTATTCATTTCTGTAATATAACATTCAGTTCTTCCAATAAGTGTAGGGCCTGTGATTTAGAGTCCTCTGACCGGCACAAGTTTCTCCCATTGGCGGCAGATCATACAATAATAGAGCATCACCTCATACACTAAATATGTAAATTGATTTAAATTTTACTAACGAAACGGGAATTGCCATATCTTGTTTTAAAAACAAAGGCTTGTGGCTTGAGGCACTAATGCTAGTATATATGGTGCTTTTGGCTTAATGCGGGTCATAACTGGCAAACCCATACATGAGACATATTGCTGGTGTATTCTAGGAATGCAAGAGTTTCTGCTGTACACGACTCGAACCAGCATCCATCACGTGGACCTGTCTACTGACGAAGACGTTCCCATGAGGGCTGGAGGGGCTGTCCAACGTCATCTCTATCAGCTACGACTACAAACAGAACTGTATTTACTGGGCCCGATGTTAAATACACAAAAACTCAGGTAGGTTCAGTTCACTTCCCATTGCATTTCATCCCACAGTTCTGATATTTAGCATCCTAAATTGTAAGAATCTAAATAAAATGTCGATAAACGTTTCAACTATAGTGGCAACCCGATAAAGTGGGACGATTAATAGATAGTTTGAGAAGTAATCGATTCGATGGACACTCTCCATAGTGAACATCTGTCTAGTGAACACCAATATTCCAGTCCCAAATGAAACCCTTACAAATGTCTATTGGATACTGTGCCATTCAGACACACTTTGGGACAAGCCAATTTGAAAAGAACTGGACGCCTTAAGTCCCTCCCTAAATGATTCCCATGAGAACTTAAATCTCCACAAAGTTGTAATGCAATCATGGAAATGTTGGAATCTGCCATTCTTAGCGATACCACCCGCCACCCCTCCTGCTAACTCATCTATGTTCACCTTGAAACACACCAAGTAATCCTTGTAAGTGTAAACAACCATGATATGTAACAGGAAAAAAAAATACTTTGCCATTGAGATATATATTAGTAGGTGGATGGTTGGTCTTTATGTTTTGGCTATAGCCTACTGTAGTACACCAGCTTGTAGAGTCACTAGGCAACCTGACCACATTTTTGCTTTTTATAGCTCACTAAGTACAGATAGAAATATGATTTTTGCTTTGGACAGAAGGGTTTTATGGTCATACCATATCTGACAGTTTTAATTTTTAGTATATTGACATGGATTTTTAGGAAAAAAAGAGGATTTCAGTTTGGGGGGGGGGGGGGGGGGACTTTTGAGTCACAGGTCCATTTTTAAGAACTCTTTATTGACATATTTCTACCGGTAAAACTAGTTCAATCATGATATAATATGCCTCATTTGAAAGAGAATAAAAAACGGTAGGTGCTAGGAAGTGGAATTTTCTAGGTAAATTCTATATTTACTGAGATATTCTAGTATTTGTTAAAGGAGGGGGTATTTGTGGTGAAATTAGGCATACTCAAACACTTCTACCTGTAAAACTGGTTCAATCATGATATAATATGCCTCATTTGAAAGAGAATAAAAAACAGTAGGTGCTAGGAAGTGGAATTTTCTAGGTAAATTCTATATTTACTGAGGATATTCTAGTATTTGTTAAAGGAGGGGGTATTTGTGGTGAAATAGGCATACTCAAACACTTCTACCTGTAAAACTGGTTCAATCATGATATAATATGCCTCATTTGAAAGAGAATAAAAAACAGTAGGGTGCTAGGAAGTGAAATTTTCTAGGTAGATTTTATATTTACTGAGATATTCAAGTATTTGTTAAAAGAGGGGTATTTGTGGGTGAAATAGGGGATACTCAAACAGATGTTTACTCAATATTGATTTAAATTCAGCATTAGTATAACATTTACCATCTCCATATGTGGCACTGACAGTTGCTTACATCCTAGGAAGTGTCATTATTAAGGTGAAATGTATATTTGTTGTGCTATTCATGAATATTTGCCAAATCTCATAATGGGAGGGGAGGGGGGTGTATGAGAAGATATTTTATTCATCATATTTACACACAAACAAAGGTCATAATGGTTCATAACTTTGTTTTAGGAATGAGTCAAGACCCCGTCAAATGATATTGTTTTTGTAAAAATCGGTTGTAATGTCATTTACCACCAGATATTGGTTTGACCTACTTTATTGGTATATATAAGAACAAAGCTTTTGTTAGACCACATGGGCGGGCAGCATGCAGACAGGTGTGTGTGCACTTATCCATGAGGCAAAAACGTTTCGTATGTAGGCATTGCTGATTGTCAACTACTGTGTTCACAGAGGAATAGGCCTTTAAATAGCCAATCAATGCAGGTCCTTTCCTATTCATGGATTCCCTGCCTGCCTGCCTGCCTGCCTGCCTGCCTGCCTGCCTGCCTGCCTGCCTGCCTGCCTGCCTGCTCCCTGCCTGCCTCCCTGCCTCCCTCCCTCCCCCTCCCTCCCTCCCTCCCTCCCC